>JAKSZU010000005.1:65242147-66614647 GCA_026018925.1 Tupaia tana
AGACTATAGGCATGGCCTCTACACTCCAATTTTAGGGTGGTCCAGGAATAGAATCTGGTATGCTCATGTTGTCTCATCCTGCCTGGCAGTAGCTTTTAGGCTAGATCTAAGAACATTTAGCATGATCATGGTAGTAGCTGGTTGAATGTATCATATAATGTGAAAGATTATAACACAACTCTACATTTCCCTTGGAGAAACTGAATGTCCATCTATAACCAGTAAAGTTCAATGATAAACCAATAGTAAATTATACTGAACATATACTGAAAAATAATGATTATTTTTGGGGACCAGCAGATACCACAGCAGTTACATTGCTAGGTTCCCACATGGCCGACTACAGTTTGAGTCTTGGACCTGGTGGTTTAAAACTTGGGCTAGACACGTATGTATGCATGTTCAAAAACCTGAGATGAGGAGAATGGAGGAGAAGGGATTAAGATGTGACCTTACCCTATCCACCCCGGGGCGGGGGGGGGTGGTGATTTCTCGCTTTCTGTCTCTCTGGTGAGTGGATGTGCCTTATAACAAAAATCACTCTTGAAAAAAAAAAAATAGATTATCTTTGTGTGAAGTCAGATTGAGTCTTTTTTGTTTTGTTTTGTTGTTTCTTATGTGAAACTATTATATGAGTGCTATCTTGCATGAAGGATTATATTGAAAGCTGGGATAAAGTAATTGATGACATAGAACATCTGTCCCTCTAAAATGTACTTTCTAAAGGTAAGATTCTTTGCCTAAGTGAAATAAAATATCAAATAAAATAACTTTGAGGAAAGCTTATAAGACATAAATATTTCATAGTAATTCAAAGCTTGTTGATTTACACTTTGGTATTAATTTTCCTTATTTTTGTTTTAAAACAAAATAAGAACGTGGGGTGTGGGTAAGGATAGTGTACTGATTTAAATAGAGTTTGATTCTGGAAAGGAAACTGAAGAGTTTGTGTTAGGTTCATGGAAGAGTGTAGGGGTGTATCATTTGTTATTTCTTTCTTTTTCTTTTTCTTTTCTTTCTTTTTTTTTTTTTTTAACGTTTTTCCTATAGTGTGCATGCGTTCACCAGAGAGAGACAGAAAAAGAGGCTCAGAGAGGGATGGCCATACTTCAATCCCTTTCCTTCCATTCTCCTCTCAATATTTTGGGTACACACTCACATGCACCTGGTGTGATTTTCAAGCCATTGGTTTGGGGGCTCAAACCATCAAACCATATGCAGTCATGAAGGAATCAAGCACTGTAACCACCATGCCACCTATTGGCCCAAGAGCTGTGTTATTTCAAATTAGCTCTGCACATAGTTGATTCCAGTGGGCAGTGTGAAATAGTAGAGAATAAGGATTATATTCGGGATATCTATTCAGGATATGGCAGTGGAGAATCTTTGAGGAAGATGAATAGAAAAAGCTAGTGGGCATAGTAACCATTCTGCTTAGCCTATGTACATGAAGAATTTAGTGAGTGGACTTCATCTAAGAAAAGATGTTTTCTCACCAAAATTGGGCAGGTTAATAGTATGTTAGGTGCATAGGATAGGATTCCAGTCCTCAGATGAAATGAGAAATAGAACCAAAAAGAGACATCTCGTAAATTTGTCTACACAATTGGCTCACTAGTGAAAGTGGCTTACTGCCTGAGGAATGGATTCCAAATATGGTTGACATAAAGATGTGGAACCTACTAGCCTGGGGTTAGGTGGGAGTGGAAGTAAGGGTTTGAAAGCAGTTCTAGATTATTAATAAGTACACCAGTATTTACTTATGATATGAACCAACAGCAACCTGATTTTTTTTTTAGTTTAGTTTATTTCTTCCATGAGAGACAGTTCCTTTCAACAAGGTTCTCACGTAGCAATTCACCTGCAGTCACAGCCAGCCTGGATCACAGGCAAGAGTTTGCATACTTTGTGTGTATAGGGAAACCTCAGGATGTGAACCAGGAACCTTCCCATGTGAGTCCAGCATCAAAGAGCATTGTGCTAGCTCTGCATCACCACTGACAGCCCTGTGGAGAGAAAACAAAAAGGCATTCCCCAATGGGCATGGTCATGCCACAATCCCTTCTACTCCTTTTCGCCAACCTGTTATAATTAGGAGCACACATGTACAGGCAATGGATGTGTTTTTCAAATCACCAGGGCTGGATTCAAATTACTTGGTTGGCCATGTGGAATTGGTCTTCCCTAACCACCAGACCATGGAGTTGATCCCTTTTCCTCCTTTATATTATACCTGGATTTCACTAAAGTCTATATTCTTCTGATCTCATCTTTGCATGCCCCTAACAAATCTCATATCTGTTCTTTTAAGCATAGTAACCAAATTTGAATTTTCATAACACCAATGTTATCTGGCATTTTTGCTGTATTATTAACTCAAATTCTGAAACTACTTTTTATAATTCAGAGAATAACACACCAGAAGGTTAAAATCAGAAATTATCCAACTACACAAGTACTTATCTACTATGGACCTGAAGAAGTTATTGTATTACTTCATTGAAATATTTATTTTAAAAAACCTTACTTCCATAATAACGTTAATGTGTCTAATCAAAATGTATAACCATTGAATGTTTAGTAATAACTAAGGTAGATTGTAAAGATAAGTGTCCTTGAATTTTATACTTATTCCTAAATTGATTTCTTTTAAAGGCAGAATTAAGACATTTATTATTCAGGCAAAATTTCTCTACTATTGAATATATGTAACATCATGGACCTTGAGTTGTCTTGATTTTAGACGAGTAAAATATTTCTTAAAATGAATGTAAACAAAACATCAGCTTATAGAAACTATTTGCATTATAAAAATAATAATATGGCTCATCCTTCTAGTAATTTTTACCTGAATTTTATTTTTCTTCTATATGCTTTACCAGCATATAGGCTGATATAATTCTATCTACTGAGATAAATGTTTGAACTCTATTTCAATAGAAGAAATGAGAGTATACCCATCCTAATTATCATTCCAATACAGTTTTCTGTTCCTCTTTTAAACTACAAGTGTATTTTGTTTCTCCCTTTTACCATTTTCTTAAATTGTGTATCTCTGTTGACCATCACCATAGTTTTCCCATTTGTTATCCCTGCTGCTAAAATAAAATGTGGGTATAAGTAAGTGTTTAATCAGATTATCTACTAAAATGTTTGCTTTTCCTTTTGGAGGAGACTTTTGCTCTATTCAAAGCAAGTCCTGTTATCAGAGTCTGTGAAGCTATGTTGTCCCTTAGTTCAGAATGCTGGACCCAAGAGTCTGATGTTGTATTTACTGCACGAACAACAACTTAATTAAGTGTTGCTTTAGAAACATCACCAGAGCTTTGTTTCTGGTATTACACTCAGGCATGTATCACATTGTTTTGACACATGCATTGGGAGATTTGCTTTGTAGTTAGTCATGTTTTTAGAACACCACTAGTAAAGACAGAATAAAAGAAGGATTCTATTGGTAGAACAGGGGAAATGCTCTGAATTTTTTTTAAAAAAAGACTTTCAAAAGCAGGGTTAAGAGCAAAATTTTCTTCCAAAGATATTCTCAGTAAAATTAAACTTCCTCTTTCAATACCTATTGGCATAAAAGCAAGTTTTAGTTTACTTTTATGAAGATTAATCAAATCAAAAGTAAAAGTAATATTTTTCCTATTTTGAGATTTATCATCCTAAAAGTCAAAAAAATTATTTAAATTTTGTTTTGTTTTATTTGCTATAAGGCATGTGTGCTTGCAGGAAAGAGACAGACAGAGAGAGGAAAAACGAGAAAGCATCCCCCAGGGGCAAAGACCATGCTGCAATGTTCTCTTCCATTCTCCTCTTGGACTTGGGGAACATACACACACATATACACACATGCACTTGGCATGATTTTCAACCCTCCAGGTCCCAAACTTAACCTTGAACTCATTCCTGTGGGATCCAGCACCTTAACGTCCACACCACCTACTGGCGCTAGTATTTTAATTTGAGGTTTTTGTTTAACATGATAGAACAATCTTTTGAACAGTATTTTTATTGTTGTAAAACAGAAAGGATTTGGAAAGAGAGGATAATGCATAAATACATTTTTACTCTCTTCTGCCAAAAAGAAAAAAATTCCCTTCTTGAAGGGAAATGCTCTGAAAATGCACCTGAAATTAACAGAAATTAAATGTATTCATTTCAAAACACAAAATGTTTAACAACACTAACACTAACCCTATCTTTCTTTATTTAAATTTATTTATATACATTCATTCACTGTACATCATTACAGCATAAAAAATGAGATTTTTCCATCCAGAATACGCTGTTTATTGTCTCAATCAAGCACATCAACATACATGTTATCATGAATAAATAATTTTCCATTTCTTGTTTCCTGTATATTTTTATTTTTCTCCCATCCTTGATTCCCTATCTCTCACCTTCTGCCATCTCCCACCCTCCTCCCACACTGTCTGGTATCCCATGATTGCTACATATATCTCCATGAACACAAGTCTGACTTTAGGCATAAACCTCATTGACTAGAATTTGAGTAGAATGAACATACTATAAAGAGCACCTAGCTGGGGCTATATAGCTTACTGCAGTCATCAAATAGGTATATTAAATGCATTTTTTTTTAATTTCAAGAAAAAACTGCTTTAGTTTTTTTTTTTCCTGAAGCATTTTTTTAATGAATTAATTTACATTCATTCGCTAAACATCGTCACAGCATACAAAATGTAATTTCCCATTCATAATATACTGCATAGTGGCTTAATCATGCAATCATGCATGTTATTGTCAATAATTTTCCATTTCTAGTTTCATATATATATATATATATATATATATATATACACATTTATATACACACACACACATATATATATATATGTATGTATATATATGTATTTACCCCTATGTCTGACCCTCTGCCCTTTCCCACCCTCTTTTCATACTATCTCTGGTGTCTACAGTTGCCTTCCATTCATTCCCCCCCCACATTTTATTGATCACACAATTTCTTAAATAACCTAACTACATTCAATAGCAAGTCCATCTGGTAATTTCAAGAAAAGCAGTTTTAACTTTAATAAATCAAAGAAATGCTAAGAAACTTTGCTTAAAACTTAAAACCCAGATACAGGTTAGGATTATGTTCAAATAGTAGGTACATGAGCCTATCGACAGCTCAAGAAAGGACAAAAATTCTTAAAACTGGAAAACAAAGCCTAGAAGAAGATCAGTAATGTTTTAGTCAAAAGTCATAAAATGCTATTTCAACAGTTCAGTCTCACTTACTTAATCTATCTTCTGTTGTGGTTCAATCTTCCCGATTAAATTCTGGGACATAATATTCAACACCAGACTTATCCCTATGATTAAATTGGCCATTTTCTTAGTTTTTGAACTCTTATTTCTGCATGTCTGCATTTAATTTTCCTGATGTAGCACTCCCTTGAGAAGTTCTTGGAGATCTGGTCTGGTGCTGGTAAATTATTTCAGATTTTGTTTATCTGAGTATGTTCTTGTCTTTTCTTCCCATATGAAGTTTCCCTACAAAGAATATCCCATCAGGCTAACAGCAGACCTCACAATGGAAACAATGCAAGCAAGAAGAGAATGGGAAAATATATTCAAAGTGTTAAGGGAAAAGCAATTTCAACCAAGACTACTGTACCCGGCAAGATTATACAACCTTATCTTGAAGATTTAAAAATAATATAATTGTTCCATAAAGACCCGCAAACTGAAAAATAGAACCTACTAACTAAAAACAAAACAAAATGTTTTCAAAGGCAGCTTGGCCTGAAAGTCTAGACAAGATGGCCCAAATAATCAGTGAATAAAAGTGCTCCAGAGGGAGCACAGAGCATCAATGATCTATGAGTTGATGAAAGGAAATTGATAACTTTCAAAGTTCTCTCACATTCTTTTTATCTGTCATAGTCTCTATTCAAGTTAAATGATAAATTACACTGACTAAACATTATTTACCTGACTTTGCTTACCTAAAGTGAAGGTTAATATTGGGGTTCAAGTCTTTTTTTTTTTCAAAATTATTTTATTTTTGTTATTAGGTTTGTTATAGGGAATGTGTGCTCAACAGAGAGAGAGAAAGTGAGAAAGCTAACCACCAGGATCAAGACTCAAACCATGGTAGGCCATGTGGGAGTCCAACACCTTAACCACTGTGACACCTGCTGGCCCAGGGCTTCAAGTTTTAAGATCCTGACCTAGGTAAGCTTCTTAACCACTTGCTAAAAAGAGCCACAAAAGTCAACCATATTTAAATTATTGTCTAAGATTTAGTGATTGAGCAAATGTACTTAATTAAAACACTAATTCATTTCTATTCTAAAATTCATATCTATTTGACAAAGTGAATTTATATTAAGATCTTACTATTCAATATGTCATTATTTGTGTAAGTATATGAGTTTGTTGTCATGTGTGTTTAAATTCCTCTTTATATGTATGTGTTACGCATTATAAAACCTCTATAACCTAATCATCAATGATTATTATCATTGTTATTTATAGATATTTTGCTATAGGGTATGTGCACTTGCTGGAGAGACAGAGAGACAAAGAGAAAGAAAGTGAGAAATGACTCCCCTCCCTACAATGGATGGCCGTGTCACAATCGCTTCTCCTCCATTCTCCTCTCAGAATTTTGGACACGCATGAACATGTGCCTGGCATGAATCTCAAGCCTCCAAATCCAGGACCCAAACCACAGTCAGCGAGGTGAGAGTCCAGTGCCTCAACCACTACACCAGCAGCTGGCACCAACTGTCATTTTGGTTTTTAATCCCAAAGGTCAATATGACACTAGATATTATGCGGCAATGTTTTGTTAAAGTAGAAGAAATGCAAGTAATATCAATGGAAAACTTTGTTAAAATATACCAGAAAGCGGCCAAAATTAAACAAAGCTAAAAAACAAAACTGAAGTTAAATAAATAATCTAAAATCACCTCCAAAATAACCTTGTTCCCAGATAGTTCATACAAATTGTATTTGTATTTTAAATGGGCAAAAATTCTCATGTAGCATAAATGATTCTAGAGTAAAGAGAATATGATAAAATTACTTCTTTATGTATTTACAAAGCTGGTATATCTATGGTACCTTACTAAAAATATGTAAACTGAAAATTGGAAACCAATACCACTGGGTCATGAAATAAGCTAGTGTTTCTTAGTTCCAAAGCCATCTTTCCTTTAGGAAACGTTCATATAGAAACTTTGACATTTCAGGAGCTGTGCCTCTGAAAATTACATTTGACTTTGTCATCTGCCATCTGTTGGTCTTCAACAATAAAGGGAGACAATCGGGAGCAGGGGAGGAGGGAGGGTGAGCATATTTAACTCCATGTCACTTGCTGTCCCTGTCCTCATATCAGCAATAGCTTTTCATCTTTCAAGAAAGAGATAATTCAAATTGTAGTACTTCTATTTGATATTTCCAAGAATTCTAGGATCAATTTCAGCTAGGTCCCTTCAGAAATACTAAGACTAAATGGCCAGTATCCCCTGCTAAGAGTTCCAGCTCCTCAAGCAGCCTTCTCCAAGCTTCTGAGATACAAGAAATACCTTCTTAGAGGTCCAGGTCCCAGTGTTGTGGGGGCTTCTTCTGCTAGATTTCAGGTTCCAAAAATAAAACTCAGTCAAATAATCCTTTATAAATAATTTTAAATCATTATGGAATGATAAATGGATAAAAAGTATAAGTAAAAAATAACAATAATAATGGATCTTACTGTTCACAAATAAAACATGTTTTAGAACTATAATAATTAAATTTTTTTACTTATCCCCTAAAAAGTAGAAAGGTGGGACCAGCAGTTAGCGTAATGGCTATGTTGCTGAGCTCCCATGTAGCTGACCATGGTTCGAGTCCCGGACCTGGTGGCTTAAAATCATGCCTGGTGTGTGTGCATGCATGCCCAAGATCCCTAGAGGAAAATGGAGGAGAAGGGATTGTAGTATGGCCATCCCCCCTGAGGGGTGATTTCTCACTTTCTATCTCTCTGTCTCTCTCTGTCTTTCTGGCAAGCACACACACCCTATAGCAAAAAAAAAAAAAAAAAAAAAAAAAAAAAAAAAAAAAAAAAAAAAAAACCCTCAAAAAAAAAATAGAAAGGTTATTGGAGCATTTTAGAAAAAAATAATTGTATATGACAAAGGTAGCACTTCAAATCAGTTACAAAATGATCATTTTAAACCATAATGGTGCTTGCATGGAAAGCTAAGTAATTTTGAAAAATCAAAATTACACAGCAAAGGATTGCCCTTTGTACAGTTGTTGAACACTGTCCATTGGATGTAAGATCCCACATGTTTGGCCATAGTTTGAATCTTAGCCTTGGTGACTGGAAAAATGAGAAACGTGTGTACATGCTCCAAATTCTGATTGGATGGAGAAACAGAAGAGGAAAGATACCATTGTGATCATACTCTGTTAGGAGTGCTTTCTCTCTCAATCTCTCTGTCTCTCTCTGAGGTGAGTACATGCTACTTCTGGCAATGATAAAACAAAAAAAATTACATAGCAATCTCATGACATATACTAAAAACTTGTAATAAAATCAAACATTTAACTCTTCAAAATACCATTAAAAATATTGTTACTTTTGTGAGAAAGCCCAGTATGGCCCAGCCTTGGTGGTGTGGGTAATGGCATACGATCTGAAGTGATGGAAGCCATATGAGTGACCTTGGGTTCACATTCCAAGTTGACTTGAGACATTCTGGGCACAGGTGTACTCAAGATCCTGACTGACTGGAGTACTGGAGAAAGGGTATCATGGTGCTTTGGGGCCCTTTTGAGAGTATCTGTCTTTCTCTCTCTTTCTTTATGATGAAGGAAATAAAATTTTTTAAAAAACTTCTAAAAAAGGCAAGAATCACAAAACAAAACTGAGACCAAAAGGAAATGGAATAAGATTATAATACATATTTTAAATTTTTTTAAAAATCAATTTAAAAAGTTTCATTTTTTTCCCTAAAAGTCCAAAAGGCAGACATATAAAAGCAATTTCCAGCAGAAATAGAGCAAAGTTAATATAGTCTGGAAAGGCTACAACATGTTGTGGTAAGAATGTTATGGTTTGAGTAACTCCAAAATTGCAATGGATTCAAGCAAAAGGTTTATTCCTTACTCAAGTTATATGTAATAGGGTTAATAGAAAGAACTTATATCTTGCTTGCATTAAAGAACAGCTGGGGACCCAGCCTGGTGGCACAGTTGGTAACATACTGAAGTGAGTTATAGAAAACCACAAGACCTTCAGTGAATACATATCCCTGGCCCAGTCACCCATGCATAGGCCCAAGATCCTGATTAATTGAGGACAGGAAAAGGTGATTGAAGTGGTTGATACCCTGTCGAGGGTGCTTTATTCTCTCTTTCTCTCTTGTTTTCATGCATGTACATGTGGTCAGTAGGATGATTAGAAAAGAAACAAAAATGTCAGGTAGTATCTGCCTTGCATCCTTTCCATTATATGCACAGACTCTTTTTTTAAAATTGTTTTTTTATGAGAGGTTTTGCTATAGGGCACATTCTTTTGCCAGAAAGACAGAGAGACAGAAAGCATCTTCCTCCCAGGGGGATGGCTACGCCACAATCCCTTTTCCTCCATCCTCCTCTTGGGATCCTGGGCACGCACGCACATGCACCTGGTATGAGTTCAAGCCACTGGGTCCAGGACTTGAACCGCTGTTGACTACATGGGAGTCCAGCGACATAACAATTATGCCCACTGCTGGTCTTGAGACTCTTAAGCCTTCTACCTAGAAGGGACATCATCGTTGATCAAAACATGCCACTGAGGTGCTGACAAATACTAACATGTTAGCCCAGACATGGCAGCTTAGCCAGAAAGGGCACTGCGGTGAAATGTGAAAAGTCATACAGGATAGCTTCTAGTTCATGCTCCAGAGTCACCTGATCATACCAGGTGCTTCCACAAGTGCCTGCAGTATCTCTTTGATTGTAGGGCTAGGGGTAGAATTATGGCATAAAGACTCTGAAAGGATGCCCCTTTTTGTCTCTCTTTCCCTCTCTCTCATGAAGGAAGTAAATGAGTAAACTTTTCCATAAATGAGTTTTTAGCAAATGGAGCAATGTTTAGAAACTGCTGCACATTTTCTTTTTAAATAGATTTGATTAGAACCAAGTGTATTTCAGAAAGAGCAAAATTGGTTATATTTTTTTTTCTTTTATTTTGGCCAATTTAATTATAGAAGTAGAAGCAGAAAAAGAAAAAGAAAAAAGAAGATATGTTACAATTATCTAAAGTAGATAATATAACTGACAAGAGGCAGAAATTAGGTCAAACTCAGAGTTCATATAAGTTCATATAAAATAAAAGGCTAATTTTACAGACTACGGCACAGAAACATACATATCTGGTTTGTTAAACTTGAATCTGTAAATTAATACTTTAATGTTTCTTTAAGAATAGTACACAATCTATTTATAAAATCATAAATAATTATGCTGAAAAAATGTTCCAGTTAAAATAGAGATTAGTGTGTGTGTGTGTTTTGTTTTGTTGTTTTTTTCTACACTTAATCATTATATGCCTCTACAGCATACCATGTGTGCTCTCAAAGCCTACATGTATTGCACATCAAGTAAGTCAAAGATATCATACACAATAACTTTCCATTCTTGTGTCTGTTAGTTTATTTTTTTTTCTGTGTCCCTCCCTCACACTCTGTCTGTCCCTTCCTGTAGACTCTGTTATCTGCACTTCTTTTCTCTGCTATTAAATCTTAAAATCTCAGTTTTTGCCATAAAATGCAGACATTTAGTATATATTAAGAAGGGACCTTCATTCATAGTCTTTCATAATCTGGGTTGCTTTACTTAGCTTTAAACTGGATTGAAAAAATGTGGCACATGTTTACTACAGAAGCAACAATGAGATCCCATCATTTGATAGAAAGTGGAGATGATTTTTTTCATGATTCTGTGAAAAGTTAGTCTATAAATGATTATCATTACCTGTAATATAATGAGTCATCATATTAAGAACTATTTAACTGATAAAGATAGCATTAGAGTGCATATTTTGAGCTTCCTTTCTTAAGAATGGAAACATTTAAGAGAAACCCTCAACTATTAAATGCCTCTGTCTTTCATACTCACAAAATTTTGTATGGTTCTTTTCCTTTACGGCTCTGTCCAGGTAGGTGAGATGTTATAATACCAAACAACCACAGAGTCTCAATAGCTTAAAACAACACAAGTTTATTTCTTGTCTTGGCAGACTACTACAATGTGGGGTTTCTATACAATAAATCTCTTCTTCATGCACTAAATATTTAACCTACAAGTCAACATGTAACACTATGTCCATGCAGCAGCAGCAGAAGTCACAGTTGATCTTTGATAATTAAATACTTCCATCTAGAATTGATTATGTGTATCTCTGCTCAAATAACATTGACCACAGGAAGTCACATGACTTTATCTTTGTTCAATTGTATGAGTAAATACAACTTCTCTGTTTGCCCAGAAAATTTAAAATCACTGAATGAAAGAAATGTCTACTATAAAAATGCTTTGAAAATATTAATATAGGGTCAGCCAGTAGTGTGGTGGTTAAGACAGCTAGATTCCATGTAGCCAGCTGTGTTGTTTGAGTTGTGGACATTGTTACTTGAGAAAAAGAAGAGGCACATGAGCATGCAAGCCCCAAATCCAGAATACAGAAAAGGATTGTGATATGACCATCCTCCCTAGGGGACACTTTCTCACTTTAGTTCTGTCTCTCTTTCTCTATGGCAAGCACATGTATCCTCTTTAAAAATATTTTTAAACAAAGATTAATATAAATTACCTAAATTAGAAAATCACTATTACCCATAATATTCATACATACATCTACACACAAACAGAAACACAAATTTATCCATATACCTCTGTAAGTCATCTAATAAGATGGCAGTATAGAGACAGCTAAACTATTTAAAGATAGACTAGAAAGCAGTGGAATGCGCAGTTTTTATTTATCTTCAGATTGTTTAATAATCCACAGAAAAAATATTTAAAAAAAGCACAGACGACTCACTTTTATTTCCAAACTATTAATATGAGAGGGTTTCAAAAGTTTATAGAAAAGTGGAATTATGAATCTCAGGTGTAGAAAAGAGAATTACTGGTCTAGAAAAAATCCACCATGAAGACTGAGAAAATTGTCCAAAAACATGAAAATACTATATGAGAAATACTAGATACCATCAAACATCCAAACATCTGGATAATTGATATCCCATAAGGGGAAGAGACCCGTAAGGGCATTGACAATCTGTTCCATGAAATCCTGGAAGAAAACTTTCCAAACCTAGAGAAGCATTCAAAGATCCAGTCCCAAGGAATATAAAGGATCCCAAATAGAATCAACCCAAGAAGATCTTCTCCAAGACACATTGTAGCCCGATTGAGCAAAACCACAAAGATAAGATACTAAAATTGGCAAGAGAGAAAAGGCAAGTTACCTACAAAGGATATCCTGTCAAGCTGACAGTGGATCTCTCATTGGAAATAATGCGAGTGAGGAAAGAATGGGAAAGCATACTTGAAGTGTTAAGGGAAAAGCAATAGCAACCAAGAATACTATACCCAGCAAGCCTATCCTTCATATAGGAAGAAAAGACAAGAACATTCTCAGATAAACAAAATCTGAAAGAATTTACCAACACCACACCAGATCTCCAGGAAATTCTGCAGTGAGTGCTATACAAGGAAAATTAAATACAGTCACACAGAAATAACACTTCAAAAACTAAGAAAATGGCCAACTTAATCATTGAGACAAGTCTGGAGTTGAATATTATATCCCAGAATTTAAATGGGAAAATTTAATCACAACAAAAGATAAAGTACATGAGATTGTACTGGTGAAGTAGAATGTTATGACTTTTGACTAAAACATTGTTGATTTTTTTCAAGGCTTTGTTTTCCAGTTTTAAGGATTTTTGTTTTGTCTTGAGCTGCTGATAGGTTCATGTATCTACTATTTGAACAGAATCCCCACCTGTTCCTGACTTTAAGTTTTAAGCATATTTCCTTAACATTTCTTTGATTTATTAAAGTTAAATCTGCTTTTCTTGACATTGAAATATATAGTAAAAAATACATAATTAATGACCATAGTAAATGATATAGCACCAGCTAGGTGCTACCTTATAGTATATTCATTCTACTCAGAGTTGCATGCCTTAAGTCAGCCATGTATTCCTAGATATGTCTATATCAGCAGAGCTTGCTATTGAAAGTAGTTAGATTATTTAAGAAATTTTGTGAATCAATAAAATGTGGGGGGGGGGAGGAATGGAAAACAACTGTGGACACCTGAGATAGTGTGGGAGGAGCTTGGGAAATGGCAGAGAATGAGAAATAGGAGGAAATATATATATGCATATATATATGTATGCAACTAGAAATGGAAAATTATTGATGATAACATGTGTGATTAAGCTACTATGCAGCATCTTCTGGATGGGAAATTACATTTTGTATGCTGTGACAATGCTCAGAGAATAAATGTAAATTAATTAATTAGAAAAATAAGAAATGAAAAATAAAAAATAAAAGTCAGTAAAATTTAAAAATAAATTGAATTTATTCTGGTACAAAAAATTAAAATATGTGCATAGTTTTTTAATAATATTTATTTTCCACAAACTTTTTGAGGACTACTCATATAACAAATTTAGAAGAAAAATCTTCATGCAAGTGTGACAATCAGCGGTCTCTTGGGTTACTCTTTAGAGCTATTGCCACCAAGCTCTGTTTACTTCAGTGCTTTTACTACTGGTTGTAGACCATTTAGCAAATCTCTCAAGGACCATGCCTAGTATGTTACTGCAAGAACCAAGCCTTCAACATGAAGAAAGGCAATCTCCTGCTAGACTTCTCTCAATCTGTTCTCCACAACTTCCCTTCCTATTCCATTTTCTTTTTTTTCTTTTTAATTTAATTTATTTATTTACATTCATTCACTGTACATCATTACAGCATACAAAGTGAGATTTTCCATCTAGAGTACACTGTATATTGTCTCAATCAAGCACATCAACATACATGTTACCGTCAGCAAATAATTTTCTATTTCTTGTTTCCTGTGTGTGTGTATATATATATATTCCATTTTCTTTGTTTCTGTCTGGAAGAGCTTTTTCCAGGGAACAATTCACCCTCAGTTCTTTTCATACCCTGAGTTGCTTTTGTTTCAGAACCAAATGAGAATCTCAAGGGAGAGGTCAATATCAGATGACTATCTCTCAGGGGAGAAATCAAAAGTCCTGCTGCATCTTTGAAGCCTTGCTTGGGCCTAAGGATATGGTACCTTTTTCTCATATCCCACTTTTGTGTGTTCCTTCTCCAAGGCAGAACTGAGGAAGAATAGCTAGGAAGAATAGCTATTCTTCTGGAGTTTGCTCAGTCCAGCTGAAGATGTTCAGCCAAAGAAATGGTCCTGGGACCATAAAGGACATGGCAATCTGAGGACACTCAGTCCACTGTCCCAGACCTTCACCCACCTCTGAGGGACACCTCAGGTGGGATCTTAGCTCTAGCATGTTCAAAATATATTCATCCTGAGGATCCGAGTGCACCAAGGAGGCCAAGGATCCTCCACATCAAGTTCAGTCCAGTTAAACAAGTTCAGCCAAGGAAATGGCGATAGGGACCAAACGCAGTTCTGATAGGGATATTGCCTAGGGAGACCTAGTTTATTACCTTGGGGTTACCCACTGCCTAGGAGGATGCCCCAGGCAGGGCTCTGATCCTATCTTGCCTGTTCCTTCTTCTTCTGTCATTTCTTTTCCTTATAGGAGGCATGAAAAATAATCACTTAATTCTCCAAGACTCACACCTTTACCCTAATAGGACTCCCATAAGAACCTACTCCCCCTCCATACTGCTCCTCACATTCTGCCTTAAGCATAACTATGTGCACCTCAAAGGGGAGGACTAGAAAGGCAAGGGATAGAAAATCAACCCTTCATGGCAAGAAACCAACTACTGAGGAAGCCCAGGGAGATCCTCTATGCCTCTGTCTAGAGATGTCATGATAACCACCGAGGAACCCCAGGTAACTATGTGTGCCATAGGTAAGCCAATTCTATTTCTTTTAGATACAGGGGCTACTTATTCTCTTCTCCCTTCCTTTTTAAGAAAGGCCCTCCTTGTGAACCACAACAGTTATGGGAAAGGAGGAAAAGCATATTGTAAATTATTTCACCCCTTCCATGGTATGCCAATTCAAGAACCAAATGTTCTCACGAAAATTTATAATAGTTTGCCACTGTCCAGCCCCACCCCCACCCCCTTATGGGACTAGATACACTGGCTAAACTGAAACCATCCTTTAAGTTTAGGATCCAAGGATAATGATAATTCAAGATTCTAATGGGATACTAAGCCACACAGATAATAAAGTTGACCCCATGGCCTGGTGCTCTACACAACCAGAAAGGGCTATAACACTGTCTTTTGTAAAAATGCAACCTAAGAACTCCTCTAAATCCCCTCATTGCAAATAGTATTTTATAAGTCTAGAACCTAGAAAAGGACTGAAAACCCACAGCAAATGATTTGTCTTTTTTTATTATTATTTTTAATTTGGGCTGCTGAAGTCTTGTCTGTCCTCCTGCAAAACCCTTATACTGCCAACTAAAGCCAACTGAGAAATACGGGATTGTCCAAGACCTAAGATCTCAATCCCAAATTTGGCTAAGGACTGCTGGTTTTCTTTATCCTCATCTTTGGTGCAACACATAGCTGTCCCTATTACTATTCAACTGTAGACCATTAGTGCAATGATTTTTCATTCTAAGTACAAGAGATCCACATTTCCAGTTAATAAATATGCAGTACTTGCAAGATTTTCAAATAACTGAATGGGCTAAGAACACACTGGTAAAAAAGGGCAGTTAACTTTCTCAAATACTTCCAATGAAAACAAAGCAACTGAGGCCTCACTGAGAGCTCCTATTTAGAGACCCATAATTGTGACTAATTCTTAAAATTCCAGGCACCCATGTGTGTTAGAAAAACTCATGACACAACACAAACATAACCACTAGATGCTTTAGACCGGTCTCTCTGTAATCATATCTCTTTATAAATATAAGTACATTTGTTGAATTCATGGGAAATCTAGTTAAAAATCTAAAACTGGTTCCTTGGCTGTTACCCCACTTGGAACACCTGTCAATGCTAATTATCACCCTTGTTTTGGGACCCTGTCTTTTAAACCTTCTAACAAGGTTTATCTCTTCTTGCTTCGAAGCTGTACAACAGGGATAGCAACTTCTTGGAACATCCACTGAATCCTACTGCAAGTCACCCAGCACCAATGACAGCCCTCCCAAGGACACACCTGGGCACTATAACAACAACCTGTCCTTGGTCTTGCTCTCCCACCTGAATCAGATAGAGTGAGAGTTCATGATCCCCAATAGGTAGGGTCAATGCCCCTTTCCAGCATGAAGCAATTGCAGAAGACAGACCATTTACCTTTAATTCCCTCAAAATATTTAGAAGAAGAAAGCTAGCAAATGGAAGTGAGTAAGGAGGCTGGAGCATCTCCCCATGTGGCTAGACAGAGAAAAACAAAATGGCAGAAAGTTTCCTGCCCAAGATAATGTAAGCAGGAGATTAGTGGGAGATGTCTAACTGATTAAGCAACATTTTATATAGCCTATGAGATAAACCAGTGGACCCAGACACTTAATAAATAGCCAATGAGAAATCAGTGGGCCCAGTCACATTTGATAAGGCCAATGAGATGATAACAATCAGTGGGCCTAGCCAATGATCATCCCATATGACCTAGGTTAAAAATTATAAATCCAGTAGAACGCAGCTGCCAGGGCCTTTAGAGCTATTCTTTCTCTGTCTGCTTAGGCCTGTTCCTACCTCAGAGGTGTGCTTTTTATATTTTTACTTAATAAACTACCTCTTTCTTAAAAAGAGAAAAGAAAAAGATAGAAAAAGAAAAATCTTCATGCAAGGCACTGATATGTAATGTAGTTTCCTATGTTCCTTGCAATCACAGAAGTCTATGGTACACTGTATCTGTCACTTATCTACTCTCCAATCCATGACTATCTCTGACTTATTCTCTGCACAACAGGTATCTGGAGAATTTTGTTCTGACATTCAACTGTCCACAATTCTATAGCCCCTGTTACTATCAACAAACCCCAGCAACCTCAAATATGTCTTTTGATTTCTGATTCCTTGTTAGTTCTTTCTGTTTACTTATGATTTCTTCTAAAATATTTGTATTTATTTTGTTTGTTTGTTTTTAATTTTACCAAAGGGCACATCGGCTCACCACAAAGAGACAGAGGAAAGTAGAGAGGGAAAGTAAAAAAGGAAAATAGAGAGGGAAAGTGAAAAAGCACTTTCCCCATGGAATTGCGTGGTCACACTGCAATTCTCTTCTCTGTTTTTCCCTCCTGTCAGGATTTTGGGCACATACACACATATTCATGGACCTATCGTTTTTCAAGCCGCCGAGTCTGGGATTCAAACGACATGGTCATCCGTGTCGAATCCAGTTGCCATAACCACCAGGCCACGGACTGGCCCCCAACTCATACCCCATGCCCTAATAGCAAAAATCTCTCAAAAAAAGAAAAAAAAAAATCTTCTCTACTTAAAGGATTCTTTTTGCTAAGCCAGACTATGATAGGGAGGCATTGCTTTTTTCTACTTAATATAAACCAAACATGTGCACTCTGGCAGAAACTGAAAGGTTAGAAGGTATAAAGCATGGAGAGCAACTGTGGATATTAGAGAGAGTTTGAGAGAGAGAGATGGGCAATGCAGGGGGTGTAGGAAGGAGGGGATCAAGGGAAAAGAAAGAAAAGCAAAGCGTTTAACAGGCTTAAAAATGAGGAGTTGTCTGTTGATGATAATGTGTACAGAAATATCTTTAATTGGACTAGTATGCAATGTATTCATGCTGTGAAAGTTCATTTTGTATGCTATAAAGTTATACAGTGACTAAATGTAATAAAAAAAGATCATGAGTGGTCATCTCAAAAATAATTTTTTATTCATAACTGATTTTACAAGACTTACTTAATTTGGCCAAAGTAATATTTCTTAGACATGACAGTAAACCATGTATGTTAGAAACAAATTAGTGTAAGGGAATTTTCATAAGATAAATGCATACTTACAGCAATCATATGATGCATAATATTTTTAGATAAGAAACCCTGACTAATTAACATAAAACATTACATATAATGCTTGTTTTATTTGTGTTTTATTCTACCCTTTCTAAGCCTGATCATTTATTGCTCTAATCTTCTATCTCACTGAGAATATGGCCTCATACTTCTCCATTGACAACCACTTTTCTCTTACTCTTATAACCTGAAGAGATCCTCAGAGGCCATAGATTAGGTTGGATCCAGGAATAAAGTCCCAGTGGGTAATGCATGTTTATAAGTTCTAAAGTACACTTTATTAGCATATAAATTGAAAATAGCAACTTTGATCAGGTTGTTTAATGAAAAACACCTCTTAGTACAAGTGAAAAACTATTTTCTTAATCCAGGTTGCTTAAAAAACAACAACAAAAACTACTTATGTGATTACTGCAAAATGTGACAGGAGACAGGAAATCAAAGTGATGGCTGAACCAATCAACCTTTTGAAAAAAAATCTCATGTTAACTCTGGGTAAGTAAATAGCTGGGTACATGTGCAAACAGAAACCCCACCAATAATGTTCCTGATGTCAAGGTCTCTTGGGCAATAAAGACTTCCCTGTGATGAAGTCCATTAGACAGCAACCTTATTAAACACAGCACGTACAATTAGCTCTGGGTGACGACGCCCAGGCTTCTCGTCAGTGACAATGCAACAAATCTTCATTTTTCCAATAAGGATTGATATAACTTTGATCAAACATTTTAACTTCCATTTCACTGGGTTAAAATCATTACTGCAATTGTTTTTTTTTTTTTTTTTTTTCTCCCCCATACATGACATTTTTGGTCTGTGTCTAAATACTGTAACTTAATAATGAACCACTTCATTAAGGGTTGTTACAAAGGGCCAAAATTTTTATAACTGTGTCACATTGTTAAATTTCAGGAAAAAAAAGTCAACAAATTTGTATTCCTAGGTATACATTTGCACATTCATTTTGATAGTGTATATTTACCTAAACAATACATTTCAGTGTAAGCTCACAGAATATCTTGCTCTTTTTTTTTTTTCTTTTGGAGAGGTTTTTGCTATAGGGCACGTTCACTCGCCAGACAGATAGAGAGAGACAGAGAGATAGAAAGCGAGAAATCACCCCCCAGAGGGGATGGCCATGCTGCAATCCCTTCTCCTCCATTCTCCTCTCGGGATCTTGGGCACACACGCACACACGCCCTGCTGAGTTTAAGCCACTGGGTCCAGGACTCGAACCGTGGTCGACTACGTGGGAGTCCAGCGACATAGCCATTACGCTAACTGCTGGTCCCAGAACATCTTGCTCTTATGAGTGACTTGCAACCCAACAAGAAAGAGAACAAGTGTATGTTACTGAATGTTAGAAGATGGGGAACCAATGAGTATTGGTTTAAATCTATGTGAGTGTCCTCCATAGCAATGACATAAAATCTGCCAGAGAAATGCAGTAACTTTATTAGTAATCTAAATAAATTTTGTGACTAAAGAAACTAAAATGTGTAAATTGAAAAGAAAAGATGTATTATTATTTAAACACTAAAAATAAAGATATAATTATGCCAGTTAGAAATAATGGAAGACACCAGTTTCCCATAAACTGTCATAATACTGCCTACAGATAAAAGAATTACATAGGAAGAGATAGAGATGTAGAAAATACGAGTGTTTCTTTTAACAGATTTAACTTAGAAATCTAAATGAAAAGAAAGGATCAGAGGTCCTCAGGAACACTTCATTGATTTTCTACTGAGAATGCAACAAATTATGACAAACTTAGTGGCTTAACATGGCATAAATTTACTATCTTACAGTTCTGAAGTTCAGAAATTCCCTAGAAATGGGTCCCACTGACTAAAACCAAGGTGTCATTATGACAGCATTCCTTGGTAAAGACTTAGGAGAGAAGGAGTTCACTTCTTTGTTTCTGCCAACTTGTAAAGTCTGCTTTCACCCCTTCATTTGAGGCCCTTTCAATCACACTGCCAACATCTGCCCTGAAAAACATTCAGACTCTCTGCCATAGCCTATGATGTAGAACGGTCATTACATTAGCTCAGTTTGGATTCAATTCATAGATAATATGAAAATTCTTCTTCTAAAGCAGATTCTTGTACATCTATGACCTGTCTTCTTATAAACACAAATATACATATCCTGTTAAAAACATTGGTGAAGGACAAGCAAGTGGTGTGGTGGTTAAAGTGCTGGACTCCCTCAGTTCAAGCCTCAAACCCAGCAGCATGAAAATCAAGTCAGGTGTGTATGCATGTGTAAACAAAATCCTTATGGAGAGTGGAGGAGAAGGGATTGTGGTGTGGCCATTCCCCTGGAGGGAGATTTCTCATTTTCCCTCTGCCTCTTTCTATTTTTTTGGAATAAGCACATGTGCCCTATATCAACACCCCCCCAAAACAAAGAAAAGAAGAGTGAATATAATAAAAAATGAAAAGATTTCAATATTTTTGCACCAAGATAAATTAATATTATAATTACACATTTCCATAAACTTTTTGAAGTCTCCTCACAGTTTAAGGGATAGCAAAGTTTAAGCCTTCAGTCTTCAGATGTTTTGTTTGGTACCTGAATTAATATATAATTTATATATGATAAGTAATGCTTAGTAGGATCAATTATATGTATAATGATATATTTTTGTAAGACAATATTAATAGAAGAATAAATTAAGTACTAATTAAAAGGAAAATTATATATGTATGTATATACATAGGTGAGTGCATATAACACACACACACACACATACACACATACTGTATGCCTTTAAGTACAGATGATTCCTATCTGCACAGTCCATGACACCCCATTATCTTAAAGCAATTTGTGCTCCCTAGCCAACCCTTGAAGACATTCATGCTTCCTGCTCTTGTCCATTGTATTTCTAAGGTTTTTTTTTTTTTTTTTTTTTTTTTTTCACACATAGAACAACTAAGACTATTTGCTAAAGAACTGATTTTATTTTTCTACATTAGTATCTTCCAAATGTTTATAGTGTCTCATTAAAAATTTTGGACAGTCAAATCTAAACACACGTATTTATTTATTTTTGTCCACACGACACTGATATATTATGAACAATATATACACCAAAATGAATACTAAAATATGAGGGAGTTAAAATATGAATAGAAATGTTAATATTTTTAGGTTATTCCTATGAAAATCTTTATTCTACATACTGTTATGGCATTTCTTCTAGCATAATGGCTGCTAAGAAGCCTAGAGGCAGAAAGTGATGCACAAAGACACGTTTTTGACTTGACGTTGGCAATATTGATCTTTTGACTTACTCTTCATTTTCTCCAGAATTGTTGTTTGTTTCTATCTTATTGTCACATGTCTTTACATATCCTTTTGGGAAAAAAAAGAAATATTACCATGAAATAATTTTTCAATCATTGGATGGAATACCAACATATCAAAGAATATAAGAGCACAAAGTTCACTTAGATAAACTGTGTAATTACCCAAATAAATAAAATAATGCTTGTGAATCTTAAATTATGTTCTTGAGGTCACAGTCCTCTCTATGTCAGTCACATAAGACAGTATATTTGAATTCCATTCCAACTGGATGTTTTATTCTTCAAATTGGCTAATACTTTTTGAGCACTGTTTATGGAAAGAGTCAAATTTTAAAAGATGGCAAAAATCTAGTGAACTTTTTAAAAGTATATCATTGAGGAAATATAGTTTTACTGCACTCATAGCTTCCTATGCCAAAATGTAACTATTATATTCATACCATTTAGTGGTTCCTCACTAGGGTTACATATAAGAACCATCATCTCAAATTTTTTCAAACTAAAAATGCCAGGATTTCTTCCAGGATGAAAATCATTTTCATAGGCTATTGATAAGCACAAAGCCAAAAGAAAATGGGAAAGAATGGGAAAAGAAAAGAGGAAGGGAGAGGGGTAAAAAGGAACGGTAGGGTAGGGAACGGAAGGAAAATCAAGTTACATTTCTCAGAATAATGGGTGAGCATTTGGCCTAAGAACAAATTCAATACCAAGTACCTGCTGCAGTGACTAAAAAGGAAATATTTAAATTAGTGAAATTCAAAACCACGTCCTTAGTTAAAGTGATCATAAAAATTGGTGGGTTTAAGTGTGTTGTCTTCATACATAAAGAGTGTTCTGTTTTTATTCAGCAATTTCTGAACTTAATTGACTTTGATTTGATTGTACCATATCAAAATATTAGTTGAATAATAAATTAGAAGGAAAATATGTCTACCACAATCATTTTCAGTGAGCCAAGACAAAGCAAAATCTAAAATGTGGTAAAAATATTGGCTTACGTTCTAACAAAACTCTAATACATGTGTAATCTGGACTGGCCTTATTTGCATTTCTAAACCCAGTTGAATTGTTCGGTTGTTTTTCTAGAGATGTAGAAGTTGAGCTAGGGATCTATCCCGCCAAGCCCTGTATGATCCTAATTCCTCAATAACTTAATTGGTATGATTCACAAAATGAGATGTAGAAATGGCATCAAATAACAATAAAACTTAGTATAGTTCTTTTCATTTTCTAATCACTGTCAAAATGATGTATAACTACACTGACATGAATAAACAAGTACAGAATAGATAGATTGACAAATTTGGATTATGATGCCATTGCAAAAATTACTAAAATGATGAAAATTCATTTTCTTTGTTTGAATAAATCTGGTAGTTATATTAAAATATGCACTAGGGGACATTTTCAGAGCTTTTATGGTATCTTTTATGCTGCTTTACATTCTGGTTTTGAGAGGGAAAATTGCCCTGGAGGAGAAATCCTTCAGAAAGAAGAGAGGGAATACAAGGACTCGGGAAAAAAAAAAAAAAAAAAAAAAAAAAAAAAAAAAAAAAAAAAAAAAAAAGTTTGCAACTGCAGAGAATGATTAGTACAAGGAAAAGGAGGAGGAGACATCTGTTGGTGAAATGATTTTTAGAGATAATTAAGTGCATTCATCCAGAAATAACACATATTATACATCGTTTGCAGGCACACATGGCTTTACTAAGAACAAGAGACTTTGAAAGGCCTACAAAAATAATCAGCAGCTTTGATCCGATGTCACCAGAATGTCAGCCCTCCCTGTGTGCCCCACCTCAGCATCCCTCAACTCCCTTCATAATCCATAATACGTTTTATTGCAGGGTATACATGCTATTTACAGAGGTAAGCTTGGTTGCAAAGTATTGTCTGAAAAATGTAGCTTGGTCTGCACAATTCTTAAGTAACTTAGATTAATATTTCATTTTAATCTCCTGAAATTTACCTAGAGGTCTGGACATCTAAGAAGGTCCAAGTGCAAAAAACACTAGTGACCTTCCTTCAAAGAAGGAAAAAAAAAGATGCAGATGTTTGTAAACCCAAAATAAAGCAATTCATCTGATAGTAATGACTATTTTAAGGACAATAAAAATTAACTTCAAAAATAGTTTAAATTTTGTTCAATTCTTCTTTGTTCAATCCTCTTCCATAATAGAATTGATGCTTTATATTTTGGTATTGATGTCTTCTTGGGCATAATTTTGGATATATTAAATATAAAGCACTAAATGGTGAGCCTTGAAATGTAATTAAGAAAGAACTAAAAGACGTTTACAACAGTATACATATACTGATAATCATGCAAAGGACACCTAGAAGGTAATGTTTAGTTTTTAAATCTACTAAGCTTTCAAGTTTTAGTTTGAAAATATATTTTAAAAAATGTAAAAGTAGAATACAGTGTTTTTCAAAAAGCAGAAAATTCTGTCAGTGAAGTCACTTTACCAATTTAACAAAGAAAACAGTCATTTTTCCCATTAGTTGAGGTGAACCATACAATTAAAATGGCTGGTATTTACATGTAAAAGCATTATTTGACATTCGGAAGTTTTCTAGTGCATGATGCAGACAGACTTTTTGCTTTTTCCTTTTTTGTAAATATATTTTTAATTTATATTTGATCACTGTACACCTTTGCAGTATACAACATGTTTTTTTCCCCAGCATGAATATGGTACACATTAGTTAAGTCAAGGACATTACCATATACATTATTATCAACTGATTATTTTTCTTTTCTGTGTCTATTAAATGTTTTGTTTGCTTTTTTCCTGATCCTCTTCCTCTCACCCTCTATTACCTTCTCTCTTCTATACTGCCTCTAGTACCTATAGTTGGCCTCCTTACTATTATACCCTACAATCTTTCAGTTTCTGCTACAAAGTGCAGACATTCATATATATGTGTATGTGTGTGTGTATGTGTGTGTGTGTGTATATACATATTTAATTTTTGTTTATTTTATACATTCAATCAGTATACATCACTTAGCTTGTACAGTGAATTTACTCAACAGGAATACACTTCAAGCCAGTCCAGTTCAGGATACTATATATGTTATCATCAACAGACAATAATCCATTTCTGTGTCCCATAAGTGGGAACATACAGTGCCTGTCTTTCATAGTCTGGTTTACTTTGCTTAGTATTAAACCTTCCACATTTGTCCACTTAATGTCAAATGTCAGAGTTGGAGTCTCATTGTTTTTTATGGCTGAGTAGTATTCCGTAGAGTACATGTGTCATATTTTTTCAATCCACTCGTCTGTTCTTGGATGTTAAGTTGATTCCATGTCCTAGCAATTATGAATAATACTGCAATAAACATGGATGTGCTTTTCTGTATAAGATTCACTGTCATATTTGGCCTTGGATTAGTCAAGTACATGGTTTCCTGACACCTGAATTATATAAGAGTTCTAATTATAAAAACAAAAGAAATGTTGGTGATATTGCTGAGGTAGTACCACAGTGTCTGCCACACTTTATACCACATCTATTGCAATGCTTATTCTTCTCCTTGAATGATACTTACTTATGTGCAAGAATTATATTAATTTTTAAATTACAAGTGACTTTAAAGAACAGACTACGTTGAAAGCTTACTTTTCATCTCAGTTTTGCTTGACGCAGTGGTTTAATTATAATAGGTAGTCAATAAAACTTTTCTAAATGAATGAATACATTTGTAAGGTATTGTTTGTCTGGAGTGCAGTTTTCATTTGCTCATGTTTATTCTTAGCCATGACTAAATATACTTTTCTTGACTTGATAAAATGCTTCCCTAAATATATTTTTGGAATACTTGTTTTTGAGGTAAAAACAAAAATAAACCTTTAGGTGCAAGAAAGGAAGTAGAATTATAATTTGCTTCTTATAAATATCAAAACTGTATTTTTTAAACTGTGATTTTTACACAATGAAGCATAACAATATAAACAAAAATGGAACCTGGTTAATTTTAATAATGCAATCCTAAATACAGTAAATCTGCGATAATTTTAAATTAATTGTTTTCATGCAATTTGGTGCGAATCTTTCCAGAGACAATATAAACACCAAATGTCGGTTGATGACTTTTGAGTTTGTCATTTGTCATTAAACAAAAAAGGAAAATGTGCTTGGAATAAAAATGAATCTTACACTTCACTTTAATTCTCTTACAAAGAAATTCAAATGTGGATAAAATAAAAACCCAGTAACATTTTTCCATTGCCATTTCTCACCCTAGTCCAGGGTGTCATTTTTTTAACTGGACTTTTACCCCAGTGATCTGCACTCTATTCATTTCAATCTACCAACAAAATTCTACTGCATTGATCTTTAACACACAGATCCAGTCAAATCAACTTCTGATGTGACATGTGTTAATTATACATTGTCTAGAGAATTGAATGCAAACTTGTGGGTCTGGTAATTAAGTCTCTGTAAAGTAGACCTAACCCAGTTTCTCAACCCTTGACTTGTGTTATTCACTCAAACTTATTCTCCAGTCTCATTGTAACATTCAGTTTCCCACACAAAGGCTGCACTTTCTTTAACTATCAAATTGTTACTATATTCAAAACCAATCTAAATACTTTAATTCACTTGGGAAGCTTTTCACTGTATCTCTACTGTGATATTGTTCTATCATTTAATGTTTCCATCCAACTCATACACTATTAATTTTTCTCAGAAGCCATTGTCCTAGTTAAACTGTGTCCCACCCCCCCCAAAAAAAGAAAATTTTAATCTCCAGTAACCTCAGTATGTGACCATATTTGGAAATAGGGTTGTTTTGTTTTGGTTGGTTGGTTGGTTTTGTTGACATAGGGTGTATGAACTTGCCGGAGAGAGAGAGAGGGAAATGATAAATCATCCCCTGGAGTGTGGAGGAATAACCACAGTGCAATCCCTTGTCTCCATTATCCTTTTGGGATTTGGGGTATGCACACATATGCACCCAGTGTGTTTTTCAAGCTGCCAGTCTTGGACTCGAACAGTGCAGTCAGCTATGTGGGACCCAGCACCTTAACCACCACACTACCTGTGTGGGGAGCCAAGGAGACTTAAGGAATGTGCAGGATGTGACAGCTAGATGGAGATCAAGGTTATTGTCTGGACCTAACTTTGAGTGTCTGAACTGTTATGTGCAGAATGTTCCAAGTATTGTTACAACAACCTGGTAAACTCAGCAAGGACTTTTGAGTCACACGTTAAGGAGACCTTAAGTTTCTATTTCCCCACTGAGCAAACCAATTCCCAGAAACCGCATGACCAACCGTCCCTCCCGTTACTAGACACCTATCTACCTAAGCAGATACACCTGTTCCTGAGCGCATATAAGCTTGTCATACTTCCTCAATAAACGAGACTTGATCAGCACCTCATCTTGTCTCCACTCTGTGTGCATGTGTGTCCCTTTTCGCACTCCCTCCCCCAGGAAACTGTTCAACTGTCCTGCAGGCCAGAACATACCTGCTGGCCCAAAATAAGGTCTTATACATATAATTAAATAGGGATTAAATGGTACTGATGTTGGATAGGATCCTATTACAATATGGACAATATCCATATAAAGGAGACATGAGGAGCATGCCATGTGATGAATGCAGGAGTCGTACCACTGCAAAGAGAGGAGCACTGGAGATTGTCAGCAAATCATCACAAGCTAGAATGAGACATGGTAGGTCTCCTCTGCAGGTTTGAGAGCAAGCTGGGCCCTACTATTAACTGTATTTGGAGATCTTAGCCTCTAGAATTGTGAAACAATAAAAATTTAGTTTTTCTCTCCTTATATTTCTATTTTAACATGGTGATACAACTTTTGCCTTCCTTTCATTATAAACCATATAAAGGCAAAATTTTCATTTTGTCACGTCTTTATCATTTATGAACTGTGTTCAGTAAATTAGTCATTGTGGCATAATAAAAAATAAATAAAGACATTCTGAGATATTTTTGGTAGAGGTTTTGCCTTAGGGCCCATGCACTTGCCAGAGAGAGAGAGAGAGAGAGAGAGAGAGATAGACAGTGAGAGGCAAAGTGAGAAATCATCCTTTTAGAGGAAATGGCCATACTACAATCCCTTCTCCATTATCTTCTCAGAATCTTAGGCACACATGCACACACATGCACCCATCATGAGTTTCAAGCCACCAGCTCAGGGACTCAAACTGTGGTAGGCCATGTGGGAGTTCAGCAACATAACTACTATGCCATTTGCTAGTCCCATGATTTAATACTCTTCTTAAGGGACCAGCAGGTGGCATGATGGTTAAGGCACTGGACACTGCCACATGGCCAACCATGGTTTGAGTCCTGGACCTGGTGGCCTGCTTTCCCATATTCTCCCTTTCTCTCTCTCTCTTGGTCTCTGGTCAAATCAAAATGAATGAATGAATAAATAAAATTAAATAGAAACAAAAATAATACTCTTCTTAAGTAAAGGGAAAAGTTTCAGGTAAACATGTAAAAATATTTACCAGGTATCATGATTTCTTTCATTTCTTCTACTTCCATCTGGCATATGTAATCATATGCATCTTAGCCATGAGTTTAAGACCTACCTAACTTAAAACACATGAAAACAAAAGCAACTATTTATTCAATAGTGTAGTTATTAGTAAGCACATAGTGGTCTCAAAGCACTTTCATTTAATATTTAAAATATGTGAGTAATAGAGCAGGTGAGAAATTGTATATACTTTACACAATGGGGATACATTCAGGCAATTGTGTCATTAGGTGATTTCATCATTGTACAAACATCATAGACCCCTATTTGAAATAGCCTACTATATTCTACTGGGACCACTGTTACATTTACATTTTATTATCAATATCATTGATCTTTCAGTCATTATGAGATGAATGAGTATATGAAGTAGAGAAAATATGATACTAAACCTTCACACACACACACATGCACATGTATGTACACACACACACAACTTAAGATAATTGAAAGATTATCACCTCATTGCCAGTATTTTTCATACATGTTTCCACAGCATCCTTCATACTCAAATTGATAATAAAAACATAAGATTCTTTTATTCCCTCTTATTAATATGGAGAATGAAAATATTTTTTAAATCTACCTGTTGTCATTTGCAATGAAAGGATGATATCAGAAAAATTCTAGGAGTCCAGGAATGACATAGGATTGAATGGTTGAGAGGGAATAGGAGACAATAAATGATGGAGGGTAGTCACTTCCTTCTCAATGTCAATAAGGAGCTCTTAAATAAAGAAAATTAATCAGAACAGGCCAAAGAGCCTCACAAGCTTTGTGAAAGAGGTGACTGATATTTTGGAAAGAAAGCACTGTATGACATTTTTATTTCTAATTCATTCACATTCAAAAAAATGTTGTTTAATATAGAGGTAATACTCTAAACTCTGAGCCAACACAATAATTTAAAACTTAAATAAAATTATAAGTTAACTTTTTTAAAATGTTGGTTTCATGGTGTATATGCTCATGAGAGAAACAGATTTTAAACAAGTAATCAAGGAAACTTGTAATTTCAGGTAATGAAAAGAGTCATAAAAACAAATGAAGAAAATAAAAGTTCTGAAAACTTGGTGGGAGAGAATCATTTACCTAGCTGTATTAAACATCTCTTTGAGAAAATAAATTAGAACAGAGATATAAATGACAAGAGGGATGAGTCACAACAATGTCTGCAGAAACAGATTCCTAGGCAGCACAAATAGTGAGTACAACAAGCCAAAGTCAATGTTTGACTCCAAAAAGGGAAGAAAAAAGTGTAGAGTGATGAGGTTGAAGACTTTGACAGGATAGGTTAGGTAAGTCAAGTAAACTATGAAAAAAGTTCCATGTAATTTTAAATAGTTTTAGGAGCCATTTGCAGGATTTAGAACAGTAGAGTGACATGAACTGTTTTAAGTGTTTCAAGATCCTACTGGCAACTGGATGAATGATTGACATTAAGGAGGTGAAAGGGTAGAAGTAGGAAGACAAGCTACTGTGCAACCTAGACAGATATGACGGTGTTTTCCTCTGGTGTGGCTGGTTAAATGCGTGAATTCTTGGTATATTTTTAAAGGAAAATGAATTAAAATTTCAGATGGATTGGATATGAGTTTTACAGAAAGATAAACCAAGGTTAAAAAAAAAAAAAAAAACTGAGTTTATGGTCTCAGCAGCTGAATAAAATTGATACTGTCACTAATATGGGGAAGAGTAGTGTTGGAAGAGATTCTTTGAGAAAAAAATCTTTTGGCTGCCTTACTATTGAGAACACTATCCAAAAAGGATAATTAATTAAACTGTAGAAAATACAGAACTAGAGCTCAGGAGAAAAGTTAGAGTTTAAAAAAAAAATTGGATTTATGAACACATTGAGTATTCAAAGTATTTAGAATTAATCCATAATCCCTAATGCTGGCTGGTGTTTATGTTCTTTTCATAGGACTATTAGTTTATTAATTCTAATATGATGGTTATCAATTTACTTCTTCTGGATAAAAAAGTACACTCATATTTTATCATTTAAAAATCATTCATCAGAGGGCCAGCAGATGGTGTGGTGGTTGAGGCACTGGACTCCCACAAGGTTTGAGTTCTAGAATCAACTGGTTGAATCTCACTCCAGACACATGTGCATGCATGGTCAAAATCCCAAAATACTCAATAAAATTGTTGTGTTAAATTTATGAGACCAGCAGTTGGCGTAATGGCTACGCCACTGGATTCCCATGTTGATGACCGTGGTTTGAGACACAGATTTGGTGGCTTAAATTCATGCCGAGTGTGTGTGCATACATGCCCAAGATCCCAAGAGGAGAATGGAGAAGGGATTGAGGTGTGGTCATCCTCTGTGGAGGGTGATTTCTCACTTTATGTCTCTCTGCCTCTCTCTGTCTTTCTGGCGAGCGCACACATCCTATAGCAAAAATCTCTCCCACCCCAAAAAAAAAAAATAAGCAAAGCACTGAGCAATTTGATTTGAAGAAAAATAGATTTAATTAACTGAATAAATGAATTCATCAGAAACATATTCAACCTCTCAATTTATATATGCAACTATTTTAAGTTGGTAATTTTTTTCAAGTAGTAAACATCAGAATCACTTGAAAACCTGTTTAAAAAACCCTTGATCAAGTCTCGCTTCTCAATATTCTGAATCGGTGCCTTTTTGTGAGACTCTGGCATGTGTATTGGGAAAGATTGATGCAGTTCAAAACCACTGGTTTACAAAAGGGTTTAGGGGAGGCAGAGAGAATCAAGGAAGAAAATAGAAAAAACACTAATGGTCACAAAAATGGAAAACTATCTGTTGATAATAGTGTGTATGGTAATAGCTTTGACTGGACTAATAAGCAGTATAATCATGGCCAGAATGTCCATTTTGTATGTTGTAAAGATGTACAATAATTAAATATAAAAATACAAGAAATAAAATTTTAAAAAATTAAAAGTAATAATAATTATAATAAAAGGGGGGGTTAAGAATTTGGATTGACACTGCTGACTTTAATCATTCTGACCTAAATTTCTTCTCTATTTCTTTTTCTATTCCCAATTCTATTTAAAGTTTAAACCTTTTAAAAATAAATTACCTCATTTATTAAATAATTTTTTTTATTTATTGAGTTAGTTTTTTTTTTATTATTTTGATTATTCATTTTTTTTAAGAGAGGTTTTTGCTATAGGGCACATGCGCTTGCCAGAAAGACAGCGAGAGACAGAGAGACAGAAAATGAGAAATCACACCCCCCCTCCCCGCCCCAGGGGGATGGCCACGCTGCAATCCCTTCTCCTCCATTCTCCTCTCGGGATCTTGGGCACGCACACACACGCACCTGGCGTGAGTTTAAGACACCAGGTTCGGAACTCGAACTGCAGTTGACTACGTGGGAGTCCAGCGACATAGCCATTACGTTAACTGCTGGTCCCAAGTTAGTCTTTTTTTGTGGTGACTTGGAATAGCTTTGATTATATTACAATGCATGTATTTTTAGATTAATTTTTGGGAGGATTTTAGTTTGCATTTTAAATAAGCAGATTTATTATCAACCCTTGCTCATTATTATCATCTCTTAACAAAGGTAACATATTTAACTTTTCCTAAATGATAGAAATGTGCAATGGTCTTGATTTGATTCCATCATTCAGATTGTTGTAAAATTGACTAATTGATTAACATTATTTTTAGAAATCTACATCAAGATGCGTTATCTATATGCAAGACCTGGATTGATTAATTAATTTCTAATATTCTGCCCGTATATTGTATATAACTGACCACTAGCTTCAGCTAAAAACTTGCATATCACAGGAAAAACATAGCTTTCTTTTAGAATATACATACATACATACATATAATCAAAATATAATTTTTATACTTTCTTAACAGAAACTCTCATCTTTCAAGTACAATAGTAGAGGCCAGCTGGTGGCATGATGGTTAAAGGGTCTGGACTCCCACAGAGCTTGTAGTTCTAGTAGATTGTAGTTCGAGTCCCAGATCTGGCAGCTTATTTCTCTCTTTCTCTATCTTCCTCTGGTCAAATTAAATATTAATAATAGTAAATTAAATAATTCTTTAAAAATGCAATAGTAAAAATGTTTTTTACTTAATTTTAGGGAGTTTTTTGAAAATCTATTCTGTACTATACAGAGATTTTATATTCTACACTTGCTTCCTGGGCAAAACTCCCATTGAATTCCCTGCACTGATCATCTCTAAGAGTTGTTTGTGAAACAAATTCAGACTCTGCAGCAGAATATACAGTGGAGATAGTGAGGTTAATTTCACTCTGGATCCATGGTGTCATTTTCTTGGCAACTGCAAAATTTCCCAATGCCAAATCTATAAACATGCTAATTCATCCAAGTTTGGGAACATAAATACATTGTTAATGAATGTCTATATTTATTAAAATTCTTTTCCTATCCAAATGCTCATTCTCATCATTCTGGAAAATAGAGAAACAAACTATTGAGAAACTCACTGAAAAAAAATTGTAAAGTGACTGTTTACTTTTTTAATATGTTTCTAGTAAAAATCAAAATGGCCTGTTAGAGAAAATGGAATGAGGAAGAGTCAGTCCAAGCCAATAGGAATTCTGGCTCCTACCTATTACAGGACATGTCAGATGACCACAACTTAAAAACCTAACCCTCCATGTAGGGTTGTCTTCAAATTAAGAAAACTTCTGCAGCAGACATGATTGCTTATTTATTTTTAAATTTAGCTTGTTTTGCTACCAGCAGATGATATAATGGTTACATTGCTGAACTCCCATACAGTCAACCATGGTTTGAGTCTCGGGATTGGTGGCTTAAAACACACCAAGCATATATGCATGGTGCCCAAAATCTTGAGAGAAGCATGGAGGAGAAGGGATTGCGGCTTGAACATCCATCTGGGGAGTGATGTTTCTCACTCTCTGTCTCAATGTCTCTCTGTCTCTCTGGTGAATGCATGCATCCAACAGCAAAACTCTCTCTTAAAAAAAAAAGAAAAAAAGAAAAAAAAAAGAAAAAGAAAAAGAAAAAAGAGTCCATGATCATGGCTTGGGAGCCATTTTGGAACTTTTGGACTTCATTGTCCACAGTCACAATCACCTGCCCTGATCATGTCCACCCACCTATGGGAGTTATAATCCAGGTCTCCATGGGCCTTTGGGCTTGCTACCACCTCATTAAGAACTGAACATTTGGTAGAAGAGCCAAGCACCTGTCAGAGACCCCTGCTTCACCCCCTTCCCACTCACTTTGCCATTACAGAAACTGCTGGTCTCACTTTGAACTCTCAAGAGCACCAGGGAGACTGAGGTACAGAAAGTCTGTGGCTCATCACCTGCAAACATGCCTGTGAATTTTAAGGTCACAGCATTTTCTGAAGTGCATGGCATGCAACACATGCCACACAATCCCTTCTGTCTTCCTCAACTTAAGTTCAGCAATTCAGTCCCAGTCACACCTGTTCACTAGAAACTGGGAGAACTTTGAATGATCCAAGTCCAGTAACAACAGTTTAGGTTTTTGATGAGCATCAGAGAGTTAGAGCAGCAGAGAGATTGCTAATCTCTTACTCCTGCACACCTTTGAAAGTTCAGAATTAAATCAAAGAACTTGGGAAGAAATATATACATCGCCAGATGACTAGAAATCATTGCAGAGGCTCAAGAAATATGAGCAACTAAGAAATTATCTCTCCCCTAAGGGAAAACATCAATTCAAAGAAAAGAGACAATAAGCCCCAGGAGATGAAGGAGTCATTTCACAATTTGAAAGAAATAGACACCATAAAAAAAGATTCAAACGGAATTGTTAGAAATGAAGACTGGAATATAAGAAATTAAAGCCTTCCTTGAAAGTATTAAAAGCAGATTAGATCACACAAGATTGAATCCCAAATGTAGAAGACAAAACCTCTGACTAAAAATAATCATCAAAAGGAGAAAATAATGAAGAAAAATGAGGACAATATATGAGAATTACTAGATACAATTAAGTGCCCAAACAACCAAATAATTGGTATCCCAGAAAATGAAGAAAATAACAAGGACATTGAAAATCTATTCCATGAGATCCTGGAAGAAAACTTCCCAAACCTAGAGAGGTTTGCAAAGATCCAGACCCAAGAAATACAAAGGATCTCATATAGAATCAACCCAAGACAATTTTCGCCAAGACACATCATAGATTGTTCACACACCAGATTGTTCAAAATCACAGACAAAGACAAGATATTAAAATTGGCAAGAGAGAAATGTCAAGTTGCTTACAAAGGCTATCCCGTCAGATTAACATTGAACATCTCATATGAAACAATGCAGGCAAGGAAAGAATGGGGAAATATACTCAAAGTGTTAAATGAAAAACAATTTAAACCAAGATTTCTTTACCCAGCAATATTATCCTTCATATGAGAAAAAAACAAAAAAGATAAATTCATTCTCAGATAAACAAAAACTAAAAGAATTTACCAACTCAAGACCAGCTCTTCAAGAAGTTCAGAAGGGAATGCTATCCCAGGAAAATTAAAAATTAATTTTTTAAAAATGTTTAAGAGAACATTTAAAAACAAAACAAAACAAAACAAACAAACAAACAAAAAAACAGAAAAGAAAAGAAAAGAAAAGAAAAGAAAAGAAAAGAAAAGAAAGGAAAAGAAAAGAAAAGAAAACAAGAAAATGGCTTACTTAGTGATAGGAACATGTCCAGAAATATCTATAATAATGTTGAATGTTAATGGATTAAATTTGCTAATCAAGAGATACAGAGTGGCTCAAAAGATTAAAAAACAGAAGCCCTCTATCTATTGCCTACAAAAAACACGCCTTATGGATTCAGACATATATAGACTAAAAGTGAAGGGCTGCAAAAAGGTATTCCATGCAAATGGAAATAAAAAATGTGCTGGAGTCATGATACAGATTTCAGAAAATATAGGCTTCAAGACAAACTCTGTAAAAAGAGACAAAGAAGGGCATTATATAGTAGACAAAAGGCTAATTCATCAAGATATTTATGTAACACATAAATATCTGTGCACCCAACTCAGGAGCACCTAAATACATTAAGGAAAGACTGCTAGAGCTAAAAGGAGAAATAGGTTGTAACACTGTAATTGTTGGGGATCTCAACACCCCATTATCACCTTAAGACAGATCTTCTAGACAAAAAAATAAGCAGAAAGATACAGTACTAAATGATGATACTATAAATCAATGGATTTGACAGATATCTACAGAACTTTCCACCCTAAGACCACAAAATATATATTTTTCTCACTCCTGCATGGAATCTTTTCAAAGATTGACTGTATGATAGAGCACAAATCAAGACTTTACAAATTTAAAGACATAGAAACTATATCCAGCATCTTCTCTGACAATGATAGCATTAAATTTAATATTATTTCAGGAAATCTCCTCAAAAATACATAAACACATGGAACTTCAAAAACCTACTCTGAATGACTTCTCAACAACTGAAGAAATTACGTCAGAAATCAAAAGATTTATGGAAACAAATGATAATGAGTAAATGATTTTCCATAATCCATAGGACACCATAAAAGCAGTCATAAAGGGAAATTCGTAGCAATTATTCTATGTAAGAAAAAGATAGAAAGATGCCAAATAGACAACTTAACATCATGCCACAGGGAACTGGAAAAACCATTACAACAACAACAACAACAAAAATGCCAGGAGGAAAGAAATAATAAAGATGTGAGCAAAAATAAATGAAATAGAAAATAAATTAAAATGATAGAAAATACGTGAAAGCAAAAGCTGGTTATTTGTAAAGATTAACAAGATTGACATACCACTATCTAGACTGATTAAGAAGAGAAAAAGAAACCAGAGAAGTCAAATACAAAAAAAATAGGCAATATTACAATGGATACAATAGAAACACAAAACATTATTAGAGGATACTATGAGTGACTTTATGGACAGAAATAAGAGAACATGGATGAGACAAGCAAATTTCTGGATGTATATAATCTACGAAGATTGACTCAGAAGGACGTAGCCTGAATAGACCCGTAACAATCCATGAGATTGAATCAATAATAAGAAACATCTCAAGAAAGGAAAGCCCGGGTCCTCAGGCTTCACCTTGGATCTATAAAACTTTTAAAGAAAAGTTAACCCCTATCTACTCAAATTATTTCTAAAGATACAAAAGGAAGGAAAACACCCAAATTCATCTTATGAAGCCTCCATCAACCTCATTCCCAGAACAGATAAAGACATGAGAAAAACAGAAACTATAGATCAGTATCTCTTATGAATATAGACAAAAAAATTCTCAACACAATACTTGCAAATAATATCTAACAACATATAAAAAAGATTGTACAAGACCAGCAGTTGGCGTAATGGCTTTGTTGCTGGACTCCCATGTAGTTGACGGTGGTTAATGTCCCTGACCCAGTGGCTTCAACTTATGCCGGGTGCATGTGTGTGCGTGCCCAAGATCCCGAGAGAAGAAGGGAGGAGAAGGGATTGTGGTGTGGCCCTCCCCCCTGGGGGGTGATTTCTTGCTTTCTGTCCCTCTGTCTCTTTCTGTCTTTCTGGCAAGTGCACGCTCCCTACAGCAAAAACCTCTCCAAAAAAAAGTTATTCATCATGAACAGTTAGGCTTTATTCTAGTGATACAAGGGTGGTCCAACATACAAAAAAAAAAAAAAAAGAAAGAAAAAAAAAAAAACAATTATGTAATACACCATATTAACAGGAAAAAAAAAGATTAAAAAAATTATCATTTCAATACATGGAGTAAAAGCATTTAAAAAAAATACAACATCCCTTCGTGATTAAGACTCAGCAAAATTGACATAGAAGGGTCATTTCTTAACACAATAAAACTTATGATTAACATTATAATGAATGGGGAAAAACTGAAAATTTTCCACTAAAAATCAGTACAAGACAAAACTGCCCACTTTCTCCATTCCTTTTCAATATACTTCTGGGGGACCAGCAGTTAGCGTAATGGCTATGTCACTGGACTCCCACGTAGTCGACCGCGGTTCGAGTCCTGGACCCGGCGGCTTAAACTCATGCCGGGCGCGTGTGCATGCGTGCCCAAGATCCCGAGAGGAGAATGGAGGAGAAGGGATTGCGGCGTGGCCATCCCCCCTGGGGGGTGATTTCCTGCTTTCTGTCTCTCTGTCTCTCTCTGTCTGTCTGGTGAGCGCACGTGCCCTATAGCAAAAACCTCTCCAAAAAAAGAAAAAAAATAATAATACTTCTGGAAGTCCTAGCCAATGCAATAAGAAAAGAGAATAATGTAAAAGGAATTCAAGGAGCAAAAGAAGAGTTGAAAATATCTTTATTTGTTTATGACAATAGGGTATTCAAAGAGGACTCAAAGGTATTCATGTAAAAACTTCTCAAAGTAATAAAGAGAGAAAACAGACAGGATACAAAATCAACATCTAAAAATCTGTAGCATTTCTATATATTAACAAGATGACAGAGGTATAACTGCAGAAAGGGATACCTTGTACCATAGCCACAAAATGTAGAGGATACTTAGGGATAAACCTAACCAAGGAAGTCAAAGACCTTTACAAGGAAAACTATAAAATTCTTTTGAAAGATATTGAAAAAGACACACACACACAAATATAAGGACGTCCCATGTCCCTAGATTGGAAGAATTGAAATAATCAAAATGGCACATTTGTGACTGAAGATAAAAGGGCAGGCTTTCAAGCACGGAAGGAAATTTTCACTGTTAATTTCTATGTTTTAATTATTACTCAATTTGTCAAATTTAAATACAGCTTAACACTATAAAATTAACTAGAAGAATTTTATTTTATTTGTGAACTTTCAGCTAAAAATAGAAGCCTCACTATTACTTGTTCTTTGAATAATGTACAACTCATATATTTAACAGATTAAATTATTTTAAAATATCTAATACCACTTTCATACATAATTAATCAAATTTCCTTACACTATGCAAATGACAATTACTCAAATCAATAACCTGACTTTCTCAAATATGTTAAACACAAAAGGCAAAAAGTAAAATAAATTGAACAAATGAAAAAAAATGGCACTTCTACCCAAATTAATCTACACATTTAATGTAATTTCAATAAAATCACTACAGACATTCTCATGTGAACATTTGGAAAAGAAAATCATAGAAATTGTCTGGAATCATTAAAAAAAAATATATATTATCAAAGAAATCCTGTGTAAGAAGAATGGATTGGATGGCATTTCACTCCCTGACCCCAAAATATACTATAGAGCTGTGATAATCAAAACAGCAGTGTATTGGCACAAAAGCTGACAGGTGAACTAACGGAATAGAGTAGAAACCCCAGAAATAAACCCCAAAACATACAGCCAACTGATCTTTGATAAAGGATACCAGTCAATCCAGTGGGAAGAGTAAAGCCTCTTTAGCAAATGATGCTGAATAAACTGGATATCAACCTACAGAAAAATAAAACTGGATCCCTATCTTTCACCATTAACAAAAACCGACTCAAAATGGATCAAAGATCTAAACCTAAGATCTCAAACTATAAAACTACTGGGAGAAAACACTGGAGAAACTCTGGGAGACATTGAGGTAGACAAAGACTTCTTAAATAAGACCCCTAAACAACAGGCAATAATTCCCAAAATAAGTAAGATTACATCAGATTAAGAAGTTCCTGCACAGCCAAAGACCCAGTAATTAATGTAAATCAGCAACCTTGAAATGGGAGAATATTTTTGTAAACTATCCTACAGATAACCAGAATCTACAGGAAAGTCAAGCGACTTACCAGAAGAAAAAATGACTAACTCAATTAAAATATAGGAAAATAAGCTGAACAAAAAACTCTCTAAGGCAGACATATGAACAGCTAAAAAGCATATGAAGAAATACTAAACATCCCTCATCATAAGGAGAAGCAGGTTAAGACCACAATGAGATACTACATAACCCCTGTCAGAATGGTGAAGATTAAAATAGAAAAAAAATGATAAGTGTTGGCAGGGTTGTGGTGAAAGGGGAACTCTCCCACCCTGTTGACGGGAATGTAGATCGGTCCAGGTATTGGAGGTTCCTCAAAGACCTACAAAATTAACTATCATATGATCCAGCAACTCCACTCCTAGGTATTTACTCAAAGGACAGGACATTTCTTAGTTGGAAAAGTGTTTGCACATCAATGCTTATTACAGCATTATTCATGATTGCTAAGACATGGAACCAATCTAAATGTCCACAAACAGATGAAAGGATTGAAAAAGAGTGCACATATACTCTATGGAATACTATTCAACCATAGAAAAAAAAAAAAAAAAAAAAAAAACAGAAAGACCCTGGGATTTGATAGAAAGTGATCAAATATGGAAGATGTTTGCTTAGTGAAACAAGTCAGGCTATGAAAAAAAGATATTGTATGTCTCCACTTAATAAATACTGACTCTTCACATCTGTGGTAGAGATTGAATGACTGAAGGACATAGAAACATTGAAAGTAGTTATGGACATTGGAGACAGCGTGGAAAGAGGGTGGGAGGGAAAGAGATTAGGGAAGAAAATTAGGGGGGGAATAGAGAGGCAAGACATTTGAGGGACACAGTAATGGTTTATTACCTGTTGATGATATTATTTATAGCTTTCTTAACTAGACTTATTTGAGGTCTATTTCATGTTGGGTAAACTCTCTTTGAAAGCCAAATGAAGTATAGTGATCAAATACTTAAAATAATAATAATAAAATTAAAATATATATACAAATTTAACCAATTTTAGCAACAGAATTATTCATATGAATCAAGGTTTTAATTGCACACCAAAATATGATAGTTTTATACCATTGATTTAGCAGAAGATTCCCTACATATTATTACATTGAAAAAAAAAAATTCTCAGTAACCTACATGATTATTTTCTTTTTTCTTTTTTTTTTTTTTTTTTGAGAGAGATTTTCGCTATAGGGCATGTGTGCTCGCCAGACAGACAGAGAGAGACATAGAGACAGAAAGCGAGAAATCACCCCCCCAGAGGGGATGGTCACACCGCAATCCCTTCTCCTCCATTCTCCTCCCGGGATCTTGGGCACGCACGCACATGCGCCTAGCGTGAGTTTTAAGCCACCGGGTCTGGGACGCGAACCACGGTCGACTACTTGGGAGTCCAGTAACATAGCCATTACGCTAACTGCTGGTTCCCCATTGTTATTTTCTTACTGTACTCATTAGAATTTGGGTTGCAAACAATAAAAGCCAACTTTGATTAATGGAAGAAGAAAGAGAATTAACTAAATTAGTGTCAAAAAGGTCATGCACTCTGGGATGCTATAAAAGCCAATCTGGGGGGACCAGCAGATTGCATAAGATTCCCATGTAGATGACCACAGTTTGAGTCTTGGACAAGGGATAAAACTCATGCCTGGTGCATGTGTATGCATACCCAAAATCCCAAGAGGAGAAAGGATTACAGCATGGCCATCATCCCTGGGGGGGAGATGGTTTCTTGCTTTCAGTCTCTCTGTTTCTCTGTGCCTCTCTGGTGAGCGCATACACTCTATACCAAAAACTCTCTTTAAAAACAAAACCAAACAAACTGAGGTGTCCCGGCCTGTGGGACAGTGGAACAGGTTCCCACGGGAGGGAGTGAGAGATGGGACAAACACATGCACACACAACAGGAGGTGCTGATCAAGTCTTCTCCTCCTCCTCCTCCTCCTCCTCCTCCTCCTCCTCCTCCTCCTCCTCCTCCTCCTCCTTCTTCCATTTATTGAGGAAAAATGGCTAGTTATATACAGCTGGTGGGCACCAATTGGTTGCCCGAAATGCAAATGAGATAGAACAACATGAACCAATCATTGATGTGGGTGGATCTCTCCCGTTGCCTAGAAACCCAACCACTTCGGGAGAACGGTTGGTCACATGATTTCTGAGAACCTGTTTGCTCAGTGAGGAAGTGAAACCTAATGGTTTCCAAGATGGTGGATAGCTCAAGATGGCGGATAACTTGAGATGGCTTCTGTATGCAGTGCCCTCCACACTGAGGTATAAACTCTGCAGACAAAATAGACTCAGAAGTCTGTGGGTAAGGCTTTCCAAGCCCGTATTGCTTAACTCGTGTATTGTATCCACAGCTGTTGTCAGTTTATAGCTGTTTGTCTGCACTAGTTACTGAGGCTTAAACACTGCAGTCACCACTTATAATAGCTAACTAAAGTTACATATTGCAAATTTGTGGTAGAATACAGAGCTGTTAAAATGCTTCACAAATATCAAGAGTACTTTAGTCTGAGCATAATATAATTATGACTATATTAATCAGGGTCTAGTCGAGCAAAAAAAAATGTCAATTATCTAAACAAAAACATTTTCATATGAAATTATTTAAAATTGTTAAAGAGACCTCTAAATAATGCAGAAATAGCAAATGTATGTAAAGGATACCATCTATAAGGCAGAGAGTATACAAAAAAGGAGCAATCATGGAAGAGAGTTCTTTGGACCTTGATGTAGAGGGTGCAGTCACGGTATTCTGGGTACTAGACAAGTCAGTTGAGTTGTTATAGTGGTGCTAGACTTTTCTAGTCTGTTACATTACTAAAACTAATCTGAGTCTGGGTAATTTATAAAAATAAAGGCTTGGGGCCAGCAGGTGGTATGATAGTTGAGGCATCTGGATCCCACACAGCTGCACATTTCAGTCCCGGACCTGGCAGCTTCCAAAACACACAGGGCACATGAGCCTGTACACCAAAAATCTCAAAAGTAGACATGAAGGGACCAGCAGTTAGTGTAATGGCTATGTCGCTGGACTCTCACGTAGTCGACCACAGTTCGAGTCCCGGACCCAGTGGCTTAATACTCATGCCGGGCGCGTGTGCATGCGTGCCCAAGATCCCGAGAGGAGAATGGAGGAGAAGGGATTGCGGTGTGGCCCTCCCCCCTAGGGGTGATTTCTCACTTTCTATCTCTCTTTCTCTCTCTGTCTGTCTGGTGAGCGCACGCACCCTATAGCAAAAATCTCTCCAAAAAAAGTAGACATGAAGAAGGGCTTGTATTGTGACCATCCCCCAAAGGAGTGCTTTCTCATTTCTATCTCTTTCTGTCTCCAGCAAACTCACACACCCATTAGCAAATTAAAATAAGTAACTAAGTAAGTTAGTAAATATTTGGAGGCTCAGTATCTAAGAAGTGAATCTGGTGAAAATCTTTCTGGTTATGGAGAGTGTCAAGGTATCATGACATGCTGGATGGCAGGAGTGTGTGTCTAGCACAACAGAGCAAAGCATGTCTGTCTGTTCGTGACTTCTTTTAAATGTATCAGAGCTCAATCATAAAGGCCCTCCACTGATACTCTAATCACAATCTTCTAAAATTCCCATCTTAACACTACAGTTAGATTAAAATTTCACCCTCTTAATCCTATCACAAACAGTTTCAGTACATGAATTTTGTGGGGACATATTCAAACCATATTAAAAGTTAAAGCCAGAGAGTAAGAAATTGTTCACTAAATTGCTGAAGTTCAATGGAAAGTATGTAACCCTGAATCCTCTGAACCCCAAGAGCAGGAAGTTACCTTCAGCAGTGCCAACAAACTCACTCGAGTATGAAACCACCAATTTCCAGCATTCTTCTCTCATGGAAGCCAAGTGTTGGGGTGCCAGCAAAACACATTATAAAATCTATTGTTTCAATGTCAGTGAACCTTGCTGGATGGTGAACACCAAACTGTCTTCCACACACTTCTGACAAGAAAGCTGCTCATTCAGACTCTGGAAATACATTGGGAGAAAAGGGCCATTGAGTATCTTTCATACTAAGGATAGAATTCTAAGATCCAACTCTAAATGTGGGACTGATAGGAGCAAGAAGTGATAATAATAGGTCATGAGAACAATAAACATTCCCTTGCAAGACATCTTCCAAAGCAAAGTTATCAAATGTTTTCAGATAAAGAATGTTTAGTTCCGGGACCAGCAGTTAGCGTAATGGCTATGGCGCTGGACTCCCACGTAGTCGACCGCGGTTCAAGTCCCGGACCCGGCGGCTTAAACTCACGCCGGGAGCGTGTGCGTGCGTGCCCAAGATCCCGAGAGGAGAATGGAGGAGAAGGGATTGCGGCGTGGCCATCCCCCCTGGGGGGTGATTTCCTGCTTTCTATCTCTCTGTCTCTCTCTGTCTGTCTGGTGAGCGCATGTGCCCTATAGCAAAAACCTCTCCCAAAAAAAAGAAAAAAAAAAAAAAAAAAAGAATGTTTAGTTCCAAACACAAAAAGAAAACTTCTTCCTCTCACAAAGAAAGCTTAGATTTTTGGGGGAGTTTGACATGTCTGTTTCTCTGAATCCAAATATTTTTGTTCCAAGTTTCAGGGTTCCATTCTTTCCCAATCAATGCAACATTTACATGCATGGTGACATGGTGAATTGAATGTAATTTAGCAACCAAGAAACTTACTGTGTTTGACTTTTGAGCAGTATTAGCTGTGTGGCTAAAAAATTAGAGAATCTTTGAAGGTCGTCAAGGAAGCTCTCTGGTTTTCAGATCGTGATTTGAAGTGAGAGTTCAAAGACTTGAACTAATCTTTTCATTTTTTTTTCTTGTACATGCTCCATTGCATTCAGCAGTCTCCACTTAACCACAATCCTTATAAGCATCATCACAGCCATCATGGTCAAGTACTACCGCTGCTTAAAACCCCAAGGTATGTGCTTCAGTTGGCACTTCATCAAAATCAAATACAGGTGGTAGCTTGATTAATTGTGGTGCCATTGCATGTCTTGAATTATTAGTATTCTGTTTCCTGCAGTCAACATATCAGTATGGTGCTCAAGTCCATGCATATGACCAAAATTATCCTCACACCTATCTTTAAAGGTTTATCTCCTAAGACCACTTTCAGTATCAATTTTGCATCAATCCAGACCTAATCAAGAGGTAGAACCCATATCAGGAATTGGTATAGAGAAAAATTTAATACAAAGAACTATCATCTAAAAGTAATTAACTACTAATCAGGAGACAATTCAAAAAATATGGAACTGACAAGTATAAGGAGCAGTTATTGCATCCATGGCCAAGGGACCATATTCAAAGAGGAAAGAAACTTGGAAAAAGCACTCTGCATATGCTCTAGGCTGGAATTCAGACTTTGCTGCATAAGTCATGTATGTGGCCCACTGGACAGCAAAATTTGCACAGGAACTGCTGTCTAGAGCTGCCGAGCACAGAGCTGCCAAACAGAATGCCAGCCTTCTGGGCCTGGCAAGCAAAAGTGATACAGGATGTAGAGTTGTCCAGCAAAATTTGAATGTTAGATAAACAATGAGTAAAACTTTACTACAAGTATGCCTCACGTATTGCCAACAAATTTTGATATTAAATTCAAATTTAACTGGAGGTCTTACATTGTTATCTGCTAAATAGAGCAATCCTACTATGCAGTTATGTGAAACTTGCTGAAGGGTATCCAGCACTCACTCTACATACTGCTAGCATGGAAACTACAAATGGGACACTGGCAAGTACTGCTGAAAGGACTGGATGGAGCCAAAGGTTCTTCTGCAAACACTGGCCATCTGAGACAAAAGAAATAAAAACACAACAGAACAACAACAACGAAGTTCCTTCTACTTGGCCTTCGGAATTCCCCTGAATGCCATCTAATAATTAACATCGCAACAGGTGTCAAAGAAAAAAAAAATGTCTGGTTGTGGGACAGCTCAATATCACAAGACAGAGCATGAAAGAGTGTCTTCAGAACTGGAAAACAGGGACCAGTAGTTAGCGTAATGGCTATGTCGCTGGACTCCCATGTAGTCGACCGCGGTTTGAGTCCCAAACCCTGTGGCTTAAACTCATACAGGGCACATGTGTGTGCATGCCCAAGATCCCGAGAGGAGAAAGGAGGAAAAGGGATTGCAGCGTGGCCATACCCCTGGGGGATTATTTCTCACTTTCTGTCTGTCTATCTGTCTTTCTCTCTCTTTCTGGCGAGCACACACACCCTGTAGCAAAAACCTCTCAATAAAAAACAATAAATCTCTGTACATTACTCCAAAATCTGGTTCATCATTTGAAGAAAATTATACAATTTTTAAAGTTTCTTACATCACCAATTCTATATTTGCATATTTGGTTCAAGTGGTCATTTGTTATCTTTTCTAGAACTTTTATATATTATAATACACATTTATAATATTTGTCTAAAAGATTATTTCAAAGTGATACTTTTAAATGGTGGCTAGAACCAGAACTGGCAGTGAATGAACCCAAGTCCAATACAGTGAACATTACTCCATAACTGTAATAATTCATTGCTGTAGTTATATTTTAAACTATCAAGTTTGGGGGTTAAGTGGAGAAATGAACTAAACATAGTGTTTCTCTGATTATATGAGTGTTTTTTTTCCTCTATACCAGTGACATTTTGCAATGATGGAGATTCAGTAAACTGCTATTAGATGCATTTTTCTGGAGTAGAAAAATAGCAACTGCTAATTTGGTTGGATGTAAAGGCCTACAATTATATTCTCTTCAACCAGCAAAGCTATTGAAGATTTCCATGTTGTACAATGATCTGTAGTAGCTTGTTTTCATAGGGATGTGTATGTCAGATCGACTGAGTAGTTCTACTATGCAGAGATATGATTAAGATGTTTTTGTTTTTTCTCACAAAATGTTTATTTTTCTCAGTTAAGAAGTGATGCATTTGAGGATCCTATTTCATGAGTCTTTAATAAATGAATGTATTTGGATTTTTTTCTATTTTTAGATAGATTTTTTTGCTATAGGATGCATGTGCTCTCCAGAGAAACAGAGAGACAAAAAGTGAGACGTCACCCCCTGGAGGGATGGCCATGCCACAACCCCTTCCCCTTCATTCTTCTCTCAGGATTTTGCCCATACATACACACACACCCAGTGTCAGTTTTAAGGCACCAAGTCCAGGACTCAAACTGTGATCAACTACATAGGAGTCCATCAATGTAACCATTATGCCCTATGCTGGTCCCAAATTTGAACTTTTTATAAAAAGTATTTAGCTGCACAAAACATCCTGAATACCCTGCCACAGACAAGCTAAGAACTAATAAAAGAACAGAAATAATAAAAGAAATATTTTGTTGATGGCTATAACCTTAAAGGCAAGAAGGCAAGAGATAAAAAAGTGTTGGCAATTGCATCAAGAGAAGAGAACTCTTGTGCACTGTTGGTTGAAATATAAATTGGTGCAGCCATTATGAAATTCAGTGTGGAAGTTCCTGAAAAAATTAAAACTAGAAGCAATTCCACTGAAGAGGATAAATAAAAAATAAATTAAATCAGTATGTTGGGAAGATTTACACATTCCCATGTTTATTGCAGCACCTTAAGTATCCATCAATGGATGAGTGCATTTTTAAAAATGTTAATGCTATAGAACACTACTTGGCCATATAAAAGAAGGAAATCCTGTCATTTGTAACAACGTGCTTGAATTTGGAGAACATTTTGTTAAGTGAAATAAGCCAGACACAAAATTACAAATTCTGTATGATTTCACTTATAAATAGAATCTTAAAAAATTTTGATTTTATAGAAGTGGAAAGGAGAATGGCTGACTGCAGTTTGAGTCCCAGACCTAGCATCTCATTTCTCACTTTTCCTGTCTCTCTCTCGGTGAACTGAAAATAATAAAATAAAATAATGATGATGAATAAAAGTAAATGAAATATTTATTTTTTTTAAAGAATTAAGTGGAGAGTAGAATGATGACTACTAGAAGTTGAGATGGTTAGGTGTTTGTCAAAAGATGCATATTTATAGTTAGATGTAAGAAATATGTTTGAGAAGTGTATTATACAACATGAGGACTGTAATTAATAACAATATACTATATCCTTAAAAATCCTAACTAACAGTAAATAAGTGCTCTTGCAAAAAAATGAGAACTATGTGAGGCAATGAATTTTTTATTTAGCTAGATCTAGTCATTTCACAATGTACATATACTTTAAAACATTATGTCATATGTGAGAAATACATACTATTTTATACATCAATTAAAAATAAATTTAAAAACAAAAAAGAAAATATTTCTTAAACAGTAAAAATACCTTCTTTGTAAAATGCAAGATTTACAAAGTTCAAGAGTAATTTACCTGTACAGAAATCAATGAACTTTTGACACATAACCAAAAACTGTAGAAAATTTTATTTAAAAATGTTTGTAGGGACCAGCAGTTAGCGTAATGGCTATGTCGCTGGACTCCCACGTAGTCGACAGCGGTTCGAGTCCCGGACCCGGCGGCTTAAACTCACGCCGGGCGCGTGTGCGTGCGTGCCCAAGATCCCGAGAGGAGAATGGAGGAGAAGGGATTGCGGCGTGGCCATACCCCTGGGGGTGATTTCCTGCTTTCTATCTCTCTGTCTCTCTCTGTCTGTCTGGCGAGCGCACGCGCCCTATAGCAAAAACCTCTCCAAAAAAAGAAAAAAAAATGTTTGTATAAGACCAACAAAATGTATTTTAAAATGTATTTCTTCTATTTAGGAATTGCTAGAGAACTTTATGGTTACATGCCATATATCCATCATCGAGAATAAAGAAGTCCCAGAGCCTAAATAAAATACTCATCCTTACCTGCCCCTCACCTCACTCCAGCCTTTATCATTTAAAGTTAAGAAGTGCAATAGTACTTAGGTTTTGGGTGTAAAATCGCCTAAAGCAGGTTCCTTGGGAAACAAGAGAGCCCAACCACAGAAACTCAAGCTCCTAGGAAAATCTTCACATTCATAAACATCCTAACTTTCTACCTTGAAATGTCAAGATTCATTGATCAAGGAATATCTTATGAATGGATTCTGTACCATAGAAATCCAATGAGTCCCTGGCCATCACCACAAAATTGTTACCCTAATCTTCTTCTTGACTCCATCACCTACCTCTTTCCATCTCCATTCTTTTTGTCTTCTGCAATTCAATATTCATCATTAAATCCATATATTATCGACCTCATCTCCAGTTTGTTTTTTATGTTTTTTTTTAATGGAGAAGCTTTTGCTATAGGGCATGTACACTCGCCAGAAAGACAGAGAGAGACAGAGAAACAGAAAGAGAGAAATCACACCCCAGCAGGTATGGCCACGCCACAATCTCTTCTCCTCCATTCTCCTCTCGGGATCTTGGGCATGTAAGCACACGTGCCTGATGTGAGTTTAAGCCACCGGGTCCGGGACTCGAACCGCAGTCAACTACATGGGACTCCAGCGACATAGCTATTACACCAACTGCTGGTCCCTTTCATATCCAGTTCTTATCATTTTCCCCATCCCAGAAGTTTTTGCCTTAGGGCACATATACTCAGTGAGTGGAGAGAGACAGACAGACACTAAGAGGGAAATTGAGAAATCACCCCTAGGAGGGGGATAGCCACACTGCAATCCCTTCTCCTCCATTCTCCTCGTGGGATCTTGAGCACACAAGCACAGGCATCTGGCATGAATTTCAAGCCACCAGGTACAGGACTCAAAGTATAAATGCTATGTCATATGCTGGTCTCTCCAGTTCTACCTTAAACTTTTTATTCTAATAGAAACTTAGACTCTCCCTGCTCTCCCAAGGGCTTTCTTCTTCCTTTTTTTTTTAATTTTGAAAATTTATTTTTTTCTTTTAATTTATTTTATACTTTAAATCACAATATATCACTTAGCTAGTAAAGTGAATTTACACATCATGAATACACCTCTCACCAGTCTACTTGAGGATGCTCTAGGGCTTTTTTCTCTACTTTTCCAAATTGCAAGTTTAAAACATCTCAACCACTGGACTTTTTAATGCCTTAGAAATACTATTTTTGCAGCCATGTCTAGACGTCTACAATAAATACGGCCTTTCCATGAGGATTAATGTTATCTCTGTATGTTGCCAGGTGACCAAAACAGAACTACTTGAAACAAAATTTACAATGAATTAGTTCCTTAAACCTTAGCTCAGTGATAAAGCATTCTGGCTACGAAGATTTTTCTTTGCTTGTTTGTTTGTTTTTTCCCTCTCTCTGGTCAGTGCCAAACCAAATCTCCTGTGTCATTTTGTGGATAAATTAAGGGGGGCTGGGACCAGCAGTTGGTGTAATGGCTATGTCAAGGGACTCTCAAGTAGTTGAATGCGGTTCGAGTCTAGGACCTGGTAGCTTAAACTCACACCAGGCGCGTGTGCATGCAAGATCCTGAGAGGAGAATGGAGGAGAAGGGATTGCGGTGTGGCCATCCGCTCTGGGGGGTGATTTCTTGCTTTCAGTCTCTGTCTCTGTCTCTTTGTTTTTCTCCGATGAGCGCATGTGCCCTATAGCAAAAACCTCTCCAAAAAAAAAAAAAAAAAAAGGACTGCTGGTTTACTTCAGGCTCACTTTACCCAGTCCCATTCCACTAAGAAGAAGCCTTTACTATCAATTCAATGGTTTTATTTTTACTTTGTAAAGCCTTGACACTAAGATACAATCTACAGCTTAACTGGGTCTCGATTGTCAAGGAATCTTAAGTCCCCATATTCTCTTGCTACCTCTCAGTTTTTGCTTTTTGCTTAGTAATTCTTTACTATTTTTAAAGGTATTTTATTTTTTATAAGATTATATTTCTTAAAATTATTAGTTGACAAATACAGACTGAATATATATATTCAAGGTGTTCACTGCGGTGATCTGATATATGTATATTCTGTGTATTATAGTAATAATCAAAATCACACACCCTTCAGCAGCCATGCTGTACATGAAATGTGTTCATGTTATAACTAAAAGTTTGCACCCCTGGCCAGCATTTCCCAATTTCTCCCATCTCCCAGCCCCTGACAACCACGACTCTTATTCCATGAGTTTGATTTTTTTAAGATTTCACATATAAGTAAATTTACATAGTCTTCATTTTTATCTGTCTGACTTATTTCATAAATCATAATGTTCTCTAGACTTGTTAACATTGTCATAAATGTCAGAATTTTCTTATTTTGGCTAAAGAATATTCTATTATACATGGAATTACTGCACTATTGCAATTCTTATCCATTCATTAGTTGAATGATATTTAGATTAATTTAACATATTGGTTATTGTGAACAATCATACAATGCAGATATATCTTCATGTTACTGACTTTATTTCTTTTGAGTATATATCCAGAAAAGGAATTGTTGGATATATGGTATTCTACTTGTAATTACTTGAGGAGCATTCATACTGTTTCAATTTAGCATATATATATATTTTTTTTTTAGTTTTGCCATAGGGCATGTGCCTTCTCCAGAAAAGGGAAAGAGACATAAAAGACAGAAAGTGAGAAATCACACCCCTAGGGGAATGGCTACACTGCAATCCCTTCTCCATTCTTCTCTCAGGATTTTGGGGTGCATACATTTGTGCCTGGCAGTTTTACAAGCTAACAGATTCAGGACTCAAATTGTAGAATCAGTCATTTGGGATCTAGTACTTTCACCATCACACCAATTGTTTGCTCACTGTAACATTTTTTTATTGAAAGATTTTAGTCCCAATTATATCACACTTTTACCTGATTCAGAAGTCTTCAGAATCTTATGTTGGTGATGACAAGTATGGTATTTTCAACTGGACTGGTTTGAGGTATATTTCATGGGTGATAAATTCCCTATACAACCTAAATGATGTATAGCAACTGAATGTATAAAAGTAATTATTATTAAAATAATTTTTAATTATTTATTGTATTTATTATTATTATTATTATTATTGCTATTATTTTCAAAGTTTGCTATAGTGCATGTCTGCTCATCAAAGAGAAATACACATACACACACACACACACACACACACACACGGAGGCGGTGAAACTGAGAACACAAGCCACCAGGTCTGAAACTCCAACCACGGTCTACCATGTGGAAGTCCAGTGCCTTTACTACCCCACCACCGACTGACCCAGTGTTCTACATCTTACACTTGTAACCTGAGATCAAAGAAGACTAGGAAATAAGTATTCCTATAGGCCCACAAACCCATTATTAAACGATCTTATAATTATGTAAGAATATTTTACATTAGAATATTAGAATAATATTAGAAATAACCATCTGAGTTAAACTGAAATATTTGAATACCACAAAAAATATAATGGTTTTTATATTGATAAAACAAGTTTGGTATAACTCTCTCTCTCTCAGTGGATAAAAGAAAGTGTCTAAAATTATGACATCTCTTGGGACCCTAGCAATTTCACCTCTGCTTGAGACTACCTTATTTAAACCAAGAATAGTTCACCTACTGGGACCTTAAGCCCGATTCTTACAGAAGCCTTCAGATAGAGTCACACTTACTCTTATTTTATCCATAGTTAACAGCACTACTGAAAGGCAACTACTACTTATGAGAATTTTATGAGTTAAGACTGCTTATGGAGGGAAATGATCAGCAATAAAATGGGTACCAACCTAGTCAGAAAAAGGATTTTTCTCTATAATTTATAGAATGATGAAAAACTGAGTGCTCCAAACCTCTTTCTCCCTCACTCATTTATTTATATCAATTTATGTATGTTTGTGTGCACATATATACACATGTGTATGTAGAGATATGTAAATATATTTTATGTGTAATATGTGACAAAATATGCATACATTATACAACTGATTACAAATAATTAGACTGGTGAATCGGTTACATATTGTTGTAAGAAAAACTACAGCAAAATTTAACATCTGACCCACTCACAGTGCAACAGTGGATGTGCAATCCCTCTGAGATGCTGAGTCCATGTGGAAAATCAGGATTTGGTTCCTGGGTTGACCTGCATATGCTGAGTACATGCTTCTGTCTCCAAGATCCTGGCTGGGTAGAAAGGATGGAGGGAGGGTCACAGCACAAGATTCTGTTGAGAATGTCTCTCTCTCTTTCTTTCTCTTTTTCCTCTCTCTCTTTTCCTTGAAATAAATAATAAAAAACATTCAGTGTCTTAAAATTAAATTAATGTATTGTTGTAAGTTTATGGATCAGGCAAATCTGCTATTCTCATCCTGGTTTGGATGATATGGTCTGTGTTTGTTTATGTCTCTGTCATCAGCTGGTGGCTAACTTAGGGGCTTAGTGACATGGTGATTAACGCTGTCAGCTGGCATGCCTGGCATAGCTCATGTGTCCCTAATCATCCAGCAGGTTATATTGTGTCTGTTTACATGGTAGTGTGAGTTTTAAGAGAAAATCCCTCAAAGGCCACTAGAAGGCTAGACTCAGAACAAGCACAACATCACTCTCCACATATTTTTTTGGCAAAAGTGAGTGTCAAGACCAGCAGTTAGTGTAATGGCTATGTTGCTGGACTCCCATGTATTCGACCGTGGTTTGAGTTCCAGACCCAGAGGCTTGAACTCACGCTGACCATGTGTGTGTGCGTGCCCAAGATCCCGAGAGGAGAATGGAGGAGAAGGGATTACAGTGTGGCCCTGGCCCCAGAAGGTGATTTCTTGTTCTCTGTCTCTGTCTTTCTGGTGAGTGCACGTGCCCTATAGCAAAAATCTCTCAAAAAAAAGTAAGTGTTAAGGATACGTGAGATGAAGAAATAGATTCTTCCTATCTCTTTAAGAGGAGTAGAGCAAATCGTATCCAACAACATATAAAAAAAGATTATTCATCATCACTAGGTAGGCTTTATTTCAGGGATGCAAGGGTGTTTCAATATATTGAAAACCATAAACATAATAGACTATATTAACAGAAAGAAAGATAAAAGCCATATGATCATATCAATCAATGCAATAAAAGCATTTGACAAAATACAACGTTCTTCATAATTAAGACTCTTAGAAAAATTGGCATTGAAGGATCATTTTTCAACACAATAAAAGTGATCTATAAAAAACTATCATTAACATTAAACTGGTACAAGATGAGTACAAGACAAGACTGCTCTCTTTCTCCATTCCTTTACAACACAAGGCTGCTCTCTTTCTCCACACCTTTACAAGACAATGCTATCCTCTTTCTCCACTCCTTTTCAATATAGTATAGTGCTGGAAGTATTAGCCAATGCAATCAGAAAAGAGAATAATATAAAAAGCATTCAAATTGGGAAAGAAGAGTTTAATGATCTTTATTTGCAGATGATATGACTGTATACATGAAAGACCCAAAGATATTCACGAGAAAACTTCTCTACATAATAAATGAGTATAGTAAAGTGGCAGGATACAAAATCAGCATCCAAAAAAATCTATTGCATTTCTAAACATGAACAACAAGCTGTTCAAGGTAAAAATGGGGAAAATAATCACTTTTACCATAGCCACAAAAATTATAAGATACCTAGAGATAAACCTAAGCAAGAAGGTTAAAGACCTTTACAAGCAAAACTATGAAATTCTATTAAAAAGATGTTGAAAAGACACAAAAACGTAGAAGGACATACCATTCTCCTGAACTAGAAGAATTAATATAATCAAAATAGCAATTCTATTCAAATTAGTCTACATATTAATGCTATTTCAAACAAATTACCAGAGACATTTTCACGGATTTGGAAAAGACAATTATAGAATTTGTCTAGAATGATGAAATATCCCATATTGCCAGAACAATCCTATGCAAGAAGAGAGGAGTGGGTGGGATTTCATTCCCTGACCCCAAAATATACTATAAAGCCGTGATACTCAAAATAGCACGGTATGGACACAAAAAGACAGGTGCACCAATGGAATAGAATAGAGACCCCAGAAATAAACCCCAAAACATACAGCCAACTGATTTTTGACAATGGGTACCAGTCTATTAAGTGGGAAAATGAAAATCTCTTTAGCAAGTAGTGCTGGAAGAACTGGGTATCTACCTGCAGAAAGATTAAATTCGACCCCTAACTTTCACCAGTAGCAAAAATCAATTCAAAATTGATCAAAATTTAAGACTAAGTAGACAATGACTTCTTAAATAAGATTCTCAAAGCACAGGCAACCTCAAAAATATGTAAGTGGAGTCCATCGTCCACAAAATAGACAAGTGGGATTACATCAGACTAAGAAGTTTCTGCATGGCCAAAGACACAGTAGTTAGTGTGAATCGACAGCCCTCAGAATGGGAAAATATTTTTGTAAATGTTGCATCAGATAAGGGACTGATAACCAGAATACACAAGGAACTAAAAAAGGTGTTTGGAAAAAAGATGATCAACCCGATTAAAAGATGGGAGAAGGAGATGAAGAAAACACTCTCTAAAGATGACATACGAATGGCCAAAAGGCATATGAAAAAATGTTCAACCTCCCTCATCGTAAGGGAAATGCAGATAAAAACAACAATGAGGTACCACCTAACCCCAGTCAGATTGTCTAATATTAAAAAAACAAAAAATGATAAGTGTTGGCGGGGGTGTGGTGAAAGGGGAACTCTTTTACACTGCTGGTGGGAATGTAGATTGGTCCAACCACTGTGGAGAATAATTTGGAGATTCCTCAAAAATCTACAGATAGATCTGCCATATGATCCAGAGATCCCACTCCTCGGTATCTACCCAAAGGACAGAAGAATTCTTCATTGGAAAAGTGCTTGCACATCGATGTTTATTGCGGCACTATTCACAATTGCTAAGTCATGGAACCAACCCAGATGCCCCCGTATGGAGGAATGGATTGAAAAACTGTGGCACATATACTCTATGGAATACTACTCAGCCATAAAAACCAACAGAGCCCTGGCTTTTGACAGAAAGTGAAAGAATATGGAAGATGTACTGCTGAGTGAGGCAAGCCAGGCTATGAAGGAGAGACATTGTATGTCCCCACTTAACATATACCATTTGTCTGCATTCTATGTCTGAAACTGATTGACTAACAGTTGAACAAACACAAGAGATGGGTGTGAATGTCAGATGAGGTGTATGTGAAGGAGTGGGGCCCAACGAAAGACATTTGGAGAAGGGATACAGAGGTAGAGCATTGACGGGATGGGGAGGTGTGGTGTTATCTGTTGAAGATATTTCGATCAACGGGTCTGGGGAGAAATGTTCACATATCGAAATGGTCTCATTGTAAGCCAAACAATATGATTGAAAGTATATACAAAATAAATAAATTAATTAAAAACATATGTAAGTGGATTACATCAGATTAAAAAGTTTCTTCAAAGCAAAAGACACAGTAACTAGTGTGAATTGACAATCCTCAGAATGGGAGAATATTTTTGTAAACTACGCCTCAGAAAAGGGACTAATATTCAAAATACACAGGGAACCCAAGTGGCTTCTGGGGGGGGGGAGATTAACCTAATTAATGAGTAGGAAAATGAGCTGAATAAAAACTGTCTAAGGAAGATATATTAACAGTTAAAAGGCATATAAAAAATGCTCAACATCCCTTATCATAAGGGAGATGCAGATCAAAACCACAATGAGATACTCCCTAATTCCTGTCAGAATGGCGAAGATTAAGAATACAAAAAAATGGTAAGTGTTGGCAGGGTTGTGGTGAGAGGGAACTCTTCTACACTGTTGGTGGGAAAGTATATTGACTCAGTCACTGTGGAAAACAATATGGCAGTTTCTCAAAGACCTACAAATAAACCATATGATCCAGCAATTCCACTCTGGGTATTTACCCAAAAGACAGGAGAATGCTGTCAGAAAAGTGCTTGCATATCTGTGTTTATTGTGATATTATTCACAATTGCTAAGACATGGAACCAACCCAAATATTCACAAACTGATGAATTGGTTAAGAAAGTATGGCACATATACTCTATGGAATACCATTCAAGTATAAAATACATGACCCTGACATTTGATAGAGAGTGGATGAATATGAAAAATTTATTGCTAAGTGAAGCAAGGCATGAGAGACTTGGTATGTTTCCAGTCACCATATACCGACTTCACACTCTATAGTAGAGACTGAAAGATTGCAGGACATGACAACATTGAAAATAGTTATGGACACTGGAGACAGTGTGGAAGGAGTGAGGAAGAAGGGGAGAACATAGGGAGGGAAATTAGGAGAAAAATAGAAAGAGAAGACCTTCATAGGACACAGAAATGGTGTATTACCTGTTGATGATAAAGTGTATAGTATCCTCAACTGGACTGGTGTGAAGTGTATTTTATGTTGGATAAATTCACTTTACAAGATAAGTAATGCATAGTGATTTGAGCATATAAAATTTTAAAAAGGAAAAGAAAACTGGTTTCTGCTTCAGAGAGCACACAACTTAATAAAGGAAATGCACACATACACACACACACACACACACAAACACATAAAAAAGGAACTGAGAAGTCACATTGCAAAATGTAAAGGTACAGGAAAGATTGAAGAATTGGTGCCACTTTCCACCACTCTACCTACCATAGTATACGTTTTCATAATTATGTGTATTATAATGTGTTGTCTTGCAGAGGATCTTAGATTAAATTGTATGCAACTTTTTGCATACATTCTCATAAGAATAAACTATTCTATCAATGTGGACAGTGTTAACATATAGACTTCAAGGGGTATTATGAAGAGAAAATAGAATAGTTTTCTAGCTATTCAAGGTTAGGCCAATTAATAGTCTAGACTACGAAATTTGTGAATCTAATTTTTTTAAATGTTAAGGTCTTTTTATTTTGCTTTGTTCTGTGTTTTAGATTTTTGCCATAGGGCACGTGTCTTCACCAGAGTAAACAGAGATAAAGAAAGTGAGAAATCACCCCCTAGTGAGGATGGCCACACCCCAATTCCTCCTCCATTCTCCTCTCAGGATTTTGGGCTTGTGTGCACATGCGCCTGTATGACTTTTCAAGCCACGGATCCAGGACTTGAACTGGAGAATAGAGCATGGGATCCAGTGCCTTAAATACCATACCACCTACTGGTCCCTTACATTTTGGTACTTCTATTCTAGTGAAGATAATTATGTCATATTTCAGTAATTCATTCATTCATTCATTCAACAAAAAAATTCCTGAGTGTTCTAAGGATAGTATTGACTACAAGGAACAATTAAAAAAATAAGAAGTGAAGGTTTAAAAAATACTTGAAAGAAAAGACTATAATTAACAGAATACAGTGAATTCTGATTTAAGTGAAAACACATGGAAGGCAGTGACTGTTTCTTTAGGACAGAATAAAATATATTATTGAGGATATGACCTTTAAACTCCTAAATAAGATTTCAAATAGAAGGATAACAACGATCAATAAAGAATTACTTATATCTCTAATGTAAGTTAGCAATATTTCTACTTTAAAACAATTAACATATATTTCAACATGTTATCATATTCAATGTATGTACTATAGTTCCAAACTGTATATATTTATGTATATATATAGTTTCATAAATGAAATAAATGGAAACAAATCTTACTACCACAGTTATTAAGCTATATTTTACAATAGTAAAACTAATATTATTGGACAATATATTATGCTAAGTGCCTTATATGCTTTACCTTATTTAATTACCAGTTCTAGAAAGGAGGTACTATTATAACAGATTTTAATAGATAAGGACATTGGAAATTAGCAAAAATCAGTAACTTGTCAAAAGCCAATAGATTGGAGTTCCGGACACCAGGCGGACTGAGGCTGCAGGCCCATCCCCTCCGAACCTCTGCACATCCCCACTGTTCCTCTTCCTTGGATCCCAGGTTGGTTGTCTGCGACTTTAAGACGAACTCCCCCCGCCCCATCCCACGCGCGAACCGGACCGAGTCGGCCAGCAGTTCTGGACACCAGGCGGACTGAGGCTGCAGGCCCTACTAACCTGGTCCTGTCACTCAGCCTCTGGCCCTTTCCCACTAGCCTTTGGACTTTCTGAATATTGGTTATTTGATTAGCACAGCGCGAAGCGCACCACGCAATTTCCTTTTTTCGTTATTCTTTGCTTTTGAGGTGTTGCTTATTAGGTCAGTTGGAGACTCACCACTCCTTAGAAACAGGGAGGATCTTGGGCCATCCAGGACTAGTTGCAACAGTTAATGGTAATTGTGAGCAACAGATAGGCCAACCATAAGAGAAATCCTCAAATTTCTATTCCTGTACAACTTTTAACACTCAGAGAGAACTTAAATAAGTTAGGAAGCAACATACAGAGTACCTGATGACCAGAAACAATTGCAGAGGCTCAAGAAATATGAGCAACCAACAAAAGGCCTCTCTCTCAAGGGAAATCATCAAGCCTACATCACCCACAGTCAATACAATGGACGTCATGGACATGTCTGATAAGGAATTCAAATATTTGTAGTGAACAAACTGAGATGGAAGAGAAAAGAGACAAGGAGCTTCAGGAGATGAGGAAGTCCTTTAATGACTTGAAAGAAGAAATGGATACCTTAAACAAGAACCAGACGGAACTTCCAGGATTGAAGAATGTGATACAGGAAATCAAAACCTCCCTTGAAAGTATTAAAAGTAGGTTAGACCAGGCAGAAGATTGAATCTCTAATGTAGAAGACAAAACATCTGACCTAGAAAAAAGTATCAAGAAGATTGAGAAAAACAACCATGAAAAATGAGGACAATATACGAGGAATACTCGATGCCATCAAGCACCCCAACATCTGGATAATTGGTATTCCAGAAGAGGAAGAAAATAATAAGGGCCTAGATAATTTATTCCACGAAATCCTGGAAGAAAACTTTCCAAACCTAGAAGGGCATTCAAATATCCAGACCCAAGAAATACATAGGACCCCAGGTAGAATCAACCAAAGAAGATCCTCTCCAAGGCACATCATAGCCAGACTGGTGAAAACAACAGACAAAGACAAGTTACTAAAGTTGGCAAGAGGGAAACATTAAGTTACTTACAAAGGTCACCCTATCAGGCTTACATTGGATCTCTCGGCAGAAACATTGCAGGCAAGGAAGAATGGGGAAGCATAGTCAAAGTGTTGAATGAAAAACAATTTCAACCAAGAATACTATACCCGGCAAAATTATCTTTCATATGGGAAAAAAATGATAAAAAAACATTCTCAGATAAACAAAATTTAAAGGAATTTACCAACTCCAGACTAGCTCTTCAAGAGGTTCTGAAGGGAGTACTATACCAGGAAAACTAAGAAATCAGACAGACAGTTATACGAGAACAAAAAGCAACCAAGAAAATGGCTCACTTAATGATAAGATCAGGTATGGAAATATCGATAATTACATTGAATGTCAATGGATTAAATTCTTCAGTTAAGAGACATAGACTGGCTGAATGGATAAGAAAACAGAAACTCTCTATCTGTTGTCTACAAGAAACTCACCTTATGGATAAAGATAGACATAGACTAAAAGTAAAGGGCTGGAAAAAGATATTCCATGCAAATGGAAATCAAAAAAAGGCTGGAGTAGCGATATTGATCTCAGACAAAATAGATTTCAAGACAAAGACTGTAAGAAGAGACAAAGAAGGGCATTATATAATAGTAAATGGAATAATCCAACAAGAAGATATAACCCTTATAAATATCTATGCACCCAACTCAGAAGCACCTAAATATGTGAAGGAAAGACTGCTAAAGCTAAAAGGAGAGATAGGGAGAAATACTATAATTGTTGGAGATCTCAACACCCCATTATCTCCTTTAGACAGATCTTCTAAACAGGAAATAAATAGAGAGATACAGGACTTAAATGATACTATAAGTTGAATGGGCTTGACAGATATCTATAGAACTTTCCACCCTACATCCACAACATATACATTTTTCTCACCCCGGCATGGAACCTTCTCAAAGATTGATCATATGTTAAGACACAAATCAAGCCTTTATAGATTCAAAGGCATAGAAACTGTATCCAGCATCTTCTCTGACCATGATGGAAATAAACTCAAGATTAATTTCAAGAAACAACCCCGAAAATACACTAACACATGGAAACTGAACAACCTACTTCTGAATGACTTCTTCACTACTGAAGAAATTAAAGCTGAAATAAAGCAATTTATGGAAACAAATGATAATGAGTACACAAGTGTCCAGAATCTATGGGATACAGCTATAGCAGTCATAAGAGGGAAATTCATAGCAATTAGCACACATAAGAAAAGGATGGAAAGATGGCAAATAGATAACTTATCATCATGCCTCAGAGAATTGGAAAAACAACAACAAACAAACCCCCAAAATGCCAAGCAAAAAGAAATAATAAAGGTTTGAGCAGAAATAAATGAAATAAAAAATAAACGAACCATACAGAAAATAAATGAAAGCAAAAGCTGGTTCTTTGAAAAGATTAACAAGATCGACACACCATTGGCTAGACTGATCAAGAAGAAGAAAGAAAGAAACCAGATTAATCAAATATGTGATGAAACAGGCAATATTACTACAGATATAGTAGAAATACAGAATATCATCAAAGGATACTATGAGCGACTATATGCCAACAAACAAGATAACTTGGAGGAGATGGACAAATTCCTGGTTGCATATAATATACAAAGATTGGATCAGGAGGACATAGAGAACCTGAATAGACCCATAACAAGCCAGGAGATTGAATCAGTAATAAATAACCTCCCAACAAAGAAAAGCGCAGGTCCAGATGGCTTCACTTGTGAATTCTACAAAACTTTTAAGGAAGAGTTAACCCCTATTCTACTAAAATTATTTCTAAAGATTCAAAAGGAAGGAAACCTTCCAAATTCATTTTATGAAGCCTCCATCATCCTCATCCCCAAAACAGATAAGGACATGGCAAAAAAGAAAAACTACAGACCAATATCATTGATGAATATAGATGCAAAAATTCTCAACAAGATACTCACAAATCATATCCAGCAACATATAACAAAGATTATTCATCATGACCAGGTAGGCTTTATACTAGGGATGCAAAGGTGGTTCAATATACTCAAGACCATAAATGTAATACACCACGTTAACAGAAAGAAAGATAAAAACCATATGATCATCTCAATTGATAAGGAGAAAGCATCTGACAAAATACAACATCCTTTTATGATTAAGACTCTCAGTAAGATTGGTATAGAAGGGTCATTTCTGAACACAATAAAAGCAATCTATGAAAAACCTACAGCTAACATTATACTGAAAGGAGAAAAGCTGAAAGCTTTTTCCTCTGAAAACAGGTACTAGGCAAGGCTGCCCACTTTCTCCACTGCTCTTTAATATAGTACTAGAAGTCTTAGCTATGGCAATCAGAGCAGAGAACAATATTAAAGGCATTTGAATAGACAAAGAAGAGTTGAAAATATCTCTATTTGCAGATGACATGATGGACATGATGGTATACTTAGAAGACCCAAAGGTATCCATGAAAAAACTTCTTGAAGTAATAAGTGAATACAGTAAGGTGGCAGGATACAAAATCAATATCCAAAAACCCATAACATTTCTATTTATGAACAACAAGTTGAATGAAGCCGAGCTGAAGAAAGGAATCCCTTTCACCATAGCTGCAAGATGTATAAGATACCTAGAGATAAACCTAACTAAGAAAGTTAAAGACCTTTATAAAGAAAACTATGAAAATCTTAAAAAAGATATTGAAAATGACATTAAAAAGTGGAAGGACATCCCATGCTCCTGGATTGGAAGAATTAACATAATCAAAATGGCAATTCTACCCAAATTAATCTACATGTTTAATGCAATTCCAATCAAAATACCAGAAAAATTATTCACAGATCTAGAAAAGGCAATCATAGAATTTGTCTGGAATCATAAAAGACCTCGTATTGCAAAAGCAATCCTGCGCAAGAAGAATGGAGTAGGAGGCATATCACTCCCTGATCCCAAGATATACTATAAAGCTGTGGTCATCAAAACAGCATGGTATTGGCATAAAAATAGACATGTGGACCAATGGAAGAGAATAGAGACCCCAGAAATAACCCCCAAAGCTTACAGCCAACTGATCTTTGACAAAGGATATCAGTCAATCCATTGGGAAAAGGAAAACCTCTTTAGTAAATGGTGCTGGAAAAACTGGGTATCCACCTGTAGAAAGATGAAACTGTACCCCCATCTTTCACCATTAATAAAAGTCAACTCAAAATGGATCAAAGATCTGAACCTAAGGCTTCAAACTATATAATTACTGGTGGAAAATTCTTTGGAAACTCTGGAAGACATTGAAGTCACAAAGACTTCTTAAATAAGACTCCCAAAGCATAGGCAATAATCCCTAAAATAGACAAGTGGGACTATATTAGACTAAGAAGTTTCTGCACAGCAAAAGACACAGTATCAAGTGTGAACCGACAACCCTCAGAATGGGAAAATATCTTTGTTAAATATGCCTCAGACAAGGGACTGATAACCAGAATACACAGTGAACTCAAGGGCCTTATGCGAAAAAAAATGATTACCCCAATTAAAAGATGGGAAAATGAGCTGAACAAAAATCTCTCTAAGGAAGACATACTAACAGCCAAAAAACATATGAGGAAATGCTCAACATCCCTCATCATAAGGGAGATGCAGATAAAAACCACAATGAGATACCACCTAACCCCTGTCAGAATGGCAAAGATGAAGAATATAAAAAGTGATAAGTGTTGGCAGGGATGTGGTGAAAAGGGAACCCTTCTACACTGTTGGTGGGAACGTAAACTAGTTCAACCACTGTGGAGAACAATATGGAGGTTCCTCAAAGATCTACAAATAGAACTACCATTTGATCCAGCAATCCCACTTCTGGGTATTTACCCAAAAGACAGGAGAACGCTCAGTCAGAAAAGTGCTTGCACATCAATGTTTATTGCAGCATTATTCACAATTGCCAAGACATGGAACCAACCTAAATGTCCACAAACTGATGAATGGATTGGAAAAGTGTGGTATATATACTCTATGGAATACTACTCAGCCATAAAAAATAACAAGACCCTGGAATTTGATAGAAAGTGGTCAGATACGGAGGATATATTGCTGAGTGAAGTAAGCCAGGCTATGAAAGAAAGATATTGTATGTATCCACTCATTATATACCGACTACCCGCACTCTATGGTAGAGAGCAAAAATTTGGAGGACATAAAAGCAGTTAAAGTACTTAACGAGAATAGGACAATGTGGAATGGGGGGGTGGTGAGGAGAAGAGGATAGAGAAAGATAGCAAGAGAACAATAGAGAGGCAAGACGTTAGTGAGAAACAGATATGGCTTATTACCTCTTGATGATGACTTGTATAGTATTCTCAACTGGATTGGTCTGAGAAATATTTCATGATGGGTAAAGTCTTTTTACAAGCAAAATGAGAAATAGTGATTGATTGTTTTAAAAAATAATTAGAATAATAATAATGATTGGGAAAAACATAGAAAAGATATTGAATGATGAAGTGGGGACATTAATGTCACTGTATTGACTGACATGCATGGCATTCCCTTTTGAAAAAGCAATGTAATACACTGTAAAATTATATCTAATCCAATGTAATATAAAGAAGATTATGATGATAATAAAAATTTAAAAAGAATAAAAAAAAGCCAATAGATTGTAAGTGGCAAAGGTGAAGTTCATACTCAGGCTTTGACACTTTGATATCTTTGTTGCTACAGCATCCAGCTTTCAAATTTGTGCTGAACTGACTGCCATATATTCACCTAAGCTGCTGCTTTTCCCCTTTATCCAAATGTGCACAGAGAGGTTATTGTTATTACAATGAAGGCTACATCCTTGGTATTGATTTTTTTTAACTTGTTAGAGGGGATGTGCACTCTCCAGAGATAAATGGGCACGTGATCAAGCACCCCATCCCCATGGGGGATGGACACGTTACAACCCCTTCTCTTCCATTTCTCCTTTCATGATTTTGTGTATGTGCGCATATGTGCCTAGTGTGTTTTTTAAGCTGCCAGGTCCAGGACTCAAGTGCACATTTGACAATATGGGATGTAGCTGTTTTAACCACCATGCTACTACTTGGCCTGCTTCTACTGATGTATCTTAACTTCTGAATCTACTTCCTTCCCTGGCCATTAAAAGCAGGGAAATAAAATTACCTCAGGGAAGTAAATTGTATGTATTCACAGTCAAACATCTAAGGAATAGAATTTGAGTTACAAATTATATAGTCAAAATCATGGGGAAAATACACCATTATTTTATATTTCCGTTCAAGTTCAAAAACCTCAGAGGCAAAGAAGTAAATGATATAATTCACAGTTAAAGGCCAAAAGCCTGAGAACCTGGGGGCTGCTGGTGTTAATCCTAGAGTAGTAAGAACAGACTAGTTGTGACATCTCAGCAACAGAAGTGGTCTCTCTCCTGTGTCTCAACTATGAATACTATTTGTCTTAGTAAATTCAAAAGACTAATAGGTCCTTATAGATTGGATTGTGCCCACCCACATCTAGGGTGAATCTTCCACATCTAGCCTATTCCATGTTCTTCTAATTTGGAAACACCACCATGGACACCTATAGAGTAATAATTTTTCAAGGTATCCCTTAATCCTATCAAGCTGACACTCAAAACATCACAGGGGTCTTCAAAAAGTTCACAGAAAGTGCATATCATGAAAAAAGCTACTGAGTCACCAGAAAAGTCATGACACGTTTTTGCACAGAAAAACATAGAAAAACACATCATGACTTTTCTGACCACCCAATATACGTGGATTTCAAAGATATTTTGGGCCAAAATAAACTTGTACTTTAATTCAATTTTCCACAAACTTTTCCAAGTCTCCTCACAGATGATCTTACTATAAAAAATATTCTGCATTTGGAAAATAATATGGAGGTTTCTCAAAACTTTGCAAATAGAAATACTATATGACCCAATAATCCCACTCCTGGGTATTCACCAAAAGGACAGGAACTCACTCAGTCAGGAAGACACTTCCACATCCTATTCATTACAATGTTATTTGTAATACAGTAGCTAGACATGGATCAACCTAAGTGTCCAATAATTTATAACTGGATTAAAAAAATAAAGCAGAGAAACTCAATGGAATATTACTCAACCATAAAGAAAAATTAATATTGTCATTTGATACAAAACAGTCAAACCTAGAAGCTGTAATGTTAAGTGAAATAACCTGGACTATGAAAGACAAACATTGCATGTCCTCACTCGATATATACCAAATGTCTGCACTCTATGTCAGAAATTGAAAGATTCAAAGACACAGAAGTAGAGAGGACAACTGTAGATATTATAGGCTACATTAGGGTGAGGGTAAGATAGAAGGGGATTCAGACAAAAAGCTTTTTTTATTTTGGGAGAGGTTTTTGCTATAAGGCGCATGCACTCGCCAGAAAGACAGAGAGACCGAAAACAAGAAATCACCTCCCGGGGGGATGGCCATGCTGCAATCCCTTCTCCTTTTTTTCTCAGGATCTTCTCCACTTTGTTATAGAACTTGTTTTCTTATTTGTTAGAAGATAGAAAAATGTCAATATTTTATATAATCTGTACTTAGGTGAAAGTGGTTTCATAGTTGTAAACCTTTGATTTTAACCTGATACCCAAACATTCTATAATCCTTTCACTTTTGTACCTCTATCCATTTTGTGAGAGACTAAACAGTGAAGATTTATTCAGTTTGAGTTATTTAACATCTGTAAGGATTAAGTTGACAGAGTTGTTGTGATGGAATTAATATCCTCTTTATTCCTTTGCATAGAGAGATATGAATAATTTGAAGTCAGATCTTCATCCTTTCCTTTCAACATACACATTTTGTGGCTTCTCAAGAAAAGATCATCTTGTTACAGAAACAGCTTATAAATCTCTTTTTAGAGTATGGCTGTGTAAACTCACAGCTATAGAGTTAATACTTCGGTAAAAAGTTTTGGGAAAAATCATGATGAATGAAAACCATGTAGATATTGGACACAGAAAATTCTTGGGGTTTAAAAATCACTGTCCATAGTTCAAGTCCCAGGCAAGATAGCTTGAAACTCATATTGCAAACCATGTGCATGTGTGCCCAAGAACCTGGGAGGAGAATAGAAGAGAAGAAGTTATGACATGACCATCCCTCTAGGGGATGATTTCTCACTTTCCCTCTCACTATGTATCTTTCTCTCTCCGGCAAAGGCATACGCCCTATGGCAAAAACCTCTTAATAAATAAATGAAATATTTTTAAAAAATTAAAAACAGCACAATAAATAGTTTGTGAACCACAACAAAAAATAATTTTAAAAAAACTCATGTTGTCTAGGTATTCTTGAAACATTATTGATCCACTCTCAAAGCCAATACATTGACCCCTCCACACTTTTACTTTATTGACTCCTGCACTCTTCTGTCCCTTGCCCCTCAATACCAGCAGGCCTTCCCTGATTGCCTAAAACTTCATGTAGCAAGTATAGACAGTTTGGTAGAAAAGTTCATTTCTACTACTTCACACACACACACACACACACACACACACACACACACACCAACACCCTTATAACCTGTATCAGAAAAAGTAACACTCTTTCATATAAATTGCCAGTAAGCCTAAAGCATTCAACAATGCCATCCTCAGGATCCTTAATTCAAAAACTAATCCCCCATCTCTACTTTGACTTTTCTTGTGCATAATAAAAGACATATGCTAGAGCAGATTCTCAAGAAAGCTTTAAAAATGACAATAACCCTACAACAACAAAAACAAAACTAAAACAAAAATATTCCCCTAGGTTTAATCATTCTTTCTTCTCTCACAGTCCTGAGAACAAAATAAGAAGTCTGGCCACATTGTTTTCTCTTATTGTCTATCATTCCTCCTCTCTTCTTTCCTTCATTTGTCATTTGACAAACCTGCCTTAAGAATATATCATCATCTCTATTAGAGATTGGGGATGCAGAGAGAAGTAGGTAATAGTTCATGCTGTCAGGGGGTTGGCTCACGTATAATGTAAAATAAAAAGAACAATAAATGTAAATAAATAGGTACAATAAAATGTTATTGTGCAATGGGGAAAATAAGAGAATGCACTACTCTTTGTCACTGGATCAGAAAGGATATGAAGATAAGAAATGGGCCTTGAAAAAAAATGAACAGTTATTTACTTCCTGAAGCGGGGACTGGGACATAGAGCAGAAGAACAATCAAGGCAGGAAAAAGATAAAAACAAACTCAATGATTCGTAAGGGAGCTTGGATGTTTGGAAGCTTGCAAATAGTTAGAAATGGCATTAAGATGAAATTCAGGGGTTAGAGATGACCGGAAGTATAAGAGATAAAGCTAAAGAGACAAATAGATTCTATCTTAGAGGGCCTTGCATACAGGTTGACTTTAGAATAGGTTACAGAGAAAATAAGGAACAATTTAAGAGTGAAAATTTTAGATAAATGTTTCAGTGGATTTTTCTGTGAAATACAGCACCAAACACTCAGTGCCTTAAACCAACAAATATTTTTCATTTTAGAGGTTTCATATGCCAGTTGCACTATTTTGGTTTTGTCTTATTCAGCTGTTCCCTATGGTCAGCTGGCAATTCAGCTGGGATAGGATGTCTTTCGATATCCAAGTTACCATGTATGATGGTAGACTTAATGTCAACTGGAGGAATAGGATGTCTTGGACATGTGTCTCTTATCAACTAGTAAAGACTTTTTCATATGATAAAAATTTCAGAGTACCCAAAGAAAACAAGCTCCACCACAAAAGCACTTTTAAAATATCCACTTGCATTATATTGATGTTATCTCATGGACAAAGCAATTCACCCAGTTCTTTTAGATCAGTATAAATGTGTGAAGGAATTACTTAAGGTCATGGAAACAAGTTGAAGTATAATTGTGGTCATTTATAGCAAAGTAACAGAGCAAGGAACAAGAACTCTATGGCGGAGTGTGTTATATGTTGCTTATAAATCGTATATAACTGATTGATCAGAATCACAACACTATTCCTATTTTTTGCCATTTATACTATCTGCTCTAAACACTTGCAAGGCATGAGGCTGGAGAGGTTTATATAACAGATGTATCATAATATTAAAGGTTATAAATCAAATTAACACAGTGTTACATAAAATAAAGACCAGACTTCTACTTTGATAAATATACCTTCATAATGACTTGGAAGTCTGAGTTCAAATTTCTTGGACTCCTTGGAATATTTGGCTGGACAGTGGGAGCCAAAAGGAACTGGATGGGGGATGGCCACACCGCAATCCCTTCTCCTCCATTCTCCTCTCGGGATCTTGGGCACGCACACACACGTGTCCAGCATGAGTTTAAGCCACGGGTCCAGGACTCAAACCACGGTCGACTAGACTACATGGCAGTCCAGTGACATAGCCATTACACTAACTGCTGGTCCCCACTTGGCATGTTTTCAAACTGCCAGGTCCAAAACTCAAACTACACCATTGGCCATGAGGGATCCAGCCACCTTAACCACCATGCCACCAGCTGACCCTAGAATTTGTTTTATTTTTATTATTTTTTTTTTACCTTGGTATGTAATTCTGTAAAGAAAAGAATCCAAATCCAAATTAAAAGTGAGACAACCCTGGGGAGGAGATCACTTATGAATTTCTTTGTGAAAAGTAATTTCACATGCCATGACTCCATGGATAGGACATGAACCGTTTAGCATCACTTCCTTCTCTTTACACTTTTACCACAGCAACCTTGTTTTTATACCAGGACTTCTACCTAAATATCTCTCCTATCAATGATCTCTGATTATAAAAATCAACAGACATTTCTCAGAACTTATCTTACTGACATTGTTCCTTGTGGTTTATCCATGTGTCTTTCATCTTTTTCTATAACAGTAAGCACATGACCAGCCTAGCCAGGAGATACTACAACCTTTTTGCACAAGTCACATGATCCAAGCAGGACTAATAAGAGACTTCTTCCAAAATATATATGGATGCTGGGAAACAGATTCAAGATTCATTTCCACCAAGGATAGAAGATGAGTCCATAATCACCAGAAACAAAGAAAATGAGGATAAAAAATATATAGATTATAATAGGTAGATAAAAATACAAATACAGAGAGAGAAAGAGAAAATAGAGACAAATTATATTAAAAAAAAAATTGCCACAGAGCTCATGAGCTCATGAGTCCGCAACAGACAGAGAGGGAAAGTGAAAGATCACTCCTCAGGGAAGAAGGCAATGCTGAAATCCCCTCTCCACCATTCTCCTCTCAGGATTTTGGGCACAATTACACGTGCACCCAGGCTGTTTTTCAAGCCATCAGGTCGAGGACTTGAACCTTGAAACTGGCCACGGGGGATCCAGCGTTTTAACCACTATGCCACCTTCAAATTAACTTTTGATAACATTTTAAAACACTAAATCCATCCATGACTGTTATAGTTAGCTAACCATCATCCTAAACTTCTCATTAATGTAAAAAAATAAATCCATTCATGCAGATGTTTACTGATTTAAATGGTTTGAATTAAGTTTATGTCACTCATTATTGAAAGTGTACTAACTCTCTTGTGGAATGTGCCACTCTTTAATACATCCTCTGATTTTTGTCTGTTTATTTTAATTTACCAGAAGGTGCATGTACTCACCAGAAATGAAGCGAGAAAAGTGGGAGTGTGTGTAGCAGGAGATCACCCTTCATGGGGCACCGTCACACCACAATCTCCTCTTCTTCATTTTGATCTCCTTTCAGGATTTTTTTTTTTTTTTTTTTTTGGAGAGGTTTTTCACTATAGGGCGCGTGCGCTCGCCAGACAGACAGAGAGAGACATAGAGACAGAAAGCGAGAAATCACCCCCCAGGGGGGATGGTCACGCCGCAATCCCTTCTCCTCCATTCTCCTCTCGGGATCTTGGGCACGCACGCACACGCACCCGGCGTGAGTTGTAAGCCACCGGGTCCGAGACGCGAACCGCGGTCGACTACGTGGGAGTCCAGCGACATAGCCATTACGCTAACTGCTGGTTCCCATCCTCCTTTCAGGATTTTGAACAAACACACACACATGCCCAGAATGTTTCTTAAGCTGCCTGGTCCAGGATTCAAACAGTACAATTGGCCACATGGGATCCAGTTTATCTAACCACCAGGCCGCAGGGTGGCCCCTCTGTTTTTTAATTCTCCCTTCCCTAAGCTTTCACAGTACTACTCTTCTGGTTTCCTTTTCGCATTTAATAGAGTCACCCCTCATCTATAGGGACTTTGTTTTAGCACTCCTTCAGTTACCAACCTCTGTGAATGTTCAAATGCCTTATATAAAATAAGGTAACATTTACATATAACCTATACATTACCTCCTATATATTTTAAATCATTTCTAGATTACTTTTAATTCCTAATGCAATGTAAATGCTTGTTTATTATTTTATATTTGTATTATTTTATTCTGTTCTTTTTTAAATAGCTTTTTCTTAATATTTTCAAAAACAGTTGAATCCACAGAGGTAGAACCTGCAAGTATGAAGAGCCAACTCCCTAACAGTTACTGAGTGACAAAGAGAAACAGTGAGAGGAAAAATGAGAACTCCACCCCCAACCCCAGGGGGATGGCCATACTGCAATCCTTTCTCCTCCATTATCCTCCTTGAATTTGGAGCACACACACACATACCTGGCATGAGTTTCAAGTCACTGGGTCTGGCACTTGAATAGCGGTCAGCCATGTGGGAGTCCAGTGCTTTAACCACCACACCACGTGCTGACTCCTCTGGCGATTTTTTGGAAGTCCATTTTCTTCTCATCATTTTTATCAGTACTATGTCACTAATGTTCAAGCCAGGCACCAAATATAAAGACTAAATAAAAACTCAGTGTGTCTTCCAGTATTTAGCTTAGGAATTACTTTCACTGCCCACTTTCTCGAATTGCCATCTTCTATCCACGTAATGCTGTCTTTAACTGTTTGAAACTAGTTTTACCCGCACTCTTGTTTTTTAGTTTCTTTTATTTGCTCTCTTTTGCCTCTAAAATCCTTGTTAGTCCTGGAGGAGGCAACCTGATTTTGGAACCATTTCATAGCTCATTGGCCAATAGCGTCGGAAGATCCATGGAACTTGACTCCTAGGAGAGCAAGATCGAAGACCTAGAACAGCAGTTCTCCTAATTTCCTAGGCATCAGAATCACCTGGAGAACTTGTTAAAACACAGAAATCTGGGCCGATTTCTAAAGTTTCTGACTCAGTAAGTCTGGGGTGGGACTTGAGAATTTGAATTTCTGATGCCGATGCTGTTGCTCTGGGTTATAGAAGTAATTCTGACTTGATAAACATTCTGTTTGTTATTTTCTTTATGACAAACCCTTGAATCACGTACACCTCTTCAGTGTAGGAGAAACCTGTGACTTGATTCTAACCAGCAGACTATGTGAAAGGACATGGAATATAACCTTTGATAATATTATGATATGTGAGACTCTATTTTAGCTCATAAGAAGCAAGGAGGTTTTCCTGTTGACCTTGAAGTAATAAACATCTATATTGGGAACTGATCATACCAAAGGCCACATGGACAGATATAAGGGTGGCATCTAGAATCTAAGGGTATCCTCCAATAAATAGTAAGAGCAGGAACCCTCAGTCACACAATCACAGGAGAATGGTTTCTATCAACAAATTGAAAGAACTTGAAAGTGGATTTTTTCCACATTGTACATCCAGATTAAAATGCACTCCAAGGGGCCCACAAGTCACATGTTGGTTAGGTGCTGGAATCCCACATGGCTGCCTGTGGTTCAAGTCCCAAGACTAGTGGCTTGACAATCATACCAGGCTAGGGCCAGCAGATGGCATAGCAGTTACATTGCTGGACTCCCACATGGCTGACCATCGTTCGAGTCCCAGACTCAGTGGCTTAACACTCACACCAGGTGCACATGCATGTGTGTCCAAGATCCCGGAGGAAAATGGAGGAGAAGGGATTATAACATAGCCATTCTCCTGGAGGGTAATTTCTCAATTTCTCTCTTTCTCTCTCTCTTTCCTTCTCTCTCTCTCTTTCTCTCTCCCCCCCCCCCCGACCCAAGGCAAAAACCTCTTTTGAAAAAAAAGAGAAAGAAAGAAAAATCACACCAGGTATGTGTGCTTGCACGCCAAAATCCCAGGAGGAGAGTGAAAAAGAAGGGATTGTGACCATCTCCCCTGGGGGTGATTTCTCATTTTCTCTCTTGCTGTCTCTCTGTCTTCCTCTCAAGTATGGTGAGCATACTTTCCCTATGACAAAAAATAAGTAAATATGTAAATAAATTACAACAACAACTAAAATCTAAAAATAAATAATTCATCCAATATTTTACTTCTCTGGTAGCCTCATGACACCAGAAACAGAGACAACTGGGTCATAAGAAATGCTTGGATTTCCAGTCAATTGAAATGATAAGACAATAAATGTGTTTGCTTTAAAATTGTTAAGTTTTTAGTAATTTGTGTGGCATACAACATCTTAAAATAATAAAATAATGCCATAGAGGTAGAGAAACAATGAGTGAGAGTGGCTGGGATAGAAGGAGTGGATGAGGGTACAGAGGAATGTTGATTAATAGAAATAAAATGGAAGACAGACAGGAGAAACAACCTAGTGTTATGAAATATAGTAAGAATACCAGCTTATTTTTTAAGCCACTGGGTTTATGACTCAAACCACACAATTGGCCATGTGGATCCAGCTGCCTTCACCACCATGCCACAGACTGACCCAGTAAAAATATTTTTCTATATTAAGAAAAATAATAAAAATGTTACTCCCAGACCCAACCTCTCCAAACTTTCATTGCCTACAGGATAAAGTTTAAGTATCTTAATAGAGTATATGAACTTCTTTATGACAAGGGTCTTGCTTCTTTCCATATTCTCCATATTAAAATTGTTGTCTTTCCTGGTTAGTATCATATTATTTCAACTTTCATCTTCACTTGGAACATGCTCATAATAACCTGCTAACATGTTATCTCTGAGAGTTCTTAATGTTTTTATCCATGCCCATACCCTTAAAAATTCACATCTTGTTTCATCCTATGTATAAAACCATTTTTTTCCTATAAATAGTTTTCTGTTTGTTTTTGTTGTTTGTTTGTTTTGCATTGGGCAATTGTAAAGAAAAGCAGAATGTTTTATCATTATTTTTGCTTTGATGACTTTAGGACAAATTTTAAAAGTCCTAAACTATGGAGCCAGACTTGTACTTCCTAGAAAAACAAAATTCACTTCTAATGCTGTTGTTTTCTTTTTCTTTTTCTTTTTCTTTTTCTTTTTTTTTTTTTTGGAGAGGTTGTTTTTTGCTATAGAGCATGTCGTGTGCTCGCTGGAAAGACAGAGACAGAGAGACAGAAAGCGAGAAATCACCCCCCGGGGGGATGGCCACACCACAATCCCTTCTCCATTCTCCTCTCGGGATCTTGGAAACACACACACACGTGCCCAGCATGAGTTTAAGCCACCGGGTCCAGGACTCAAACCGCAGTCGACTACATGGGAGTTCAGCGACATAGCCATTACACTAACTGCTGGTCTCAAATGCTGTTGTTTTCTTTGAAACCTTATCTGATGCCACCCATCAACTCACATTCTGGTATAAATTATCTACAAACTTTGACTCTTAGCACCATATGTTCATCTGCGATTTTGCATTTGAAACATTCCCTTACTTGGCCAGCAGGTGGCATGGAGTTTGAGGTAATTGGATCCTACATGGCTGACTGCAGTTCAACTCCTGGACCCAGACTATTAAAAAACACACCTGGCATGTATGCATGCATGCCTGAAATCCTGAAGGGAGAATGAAAAAGAGGGATTATGGCAGCCATCTCCTTGGAGAGATGATTTCTAACTTTTCTTTTCCATTTCTGTTTCATTCCATGGTGCTTTATAGCAGAGTGAAACAAACAAAAACAAAACAACATTGTCTTACACAGTTTACTTTTCTGTCTCCAGGAATAGTTCTCAAGCACTTGATAACAAATGTTCCTCTTTCAGTTTGTTTCCCGATTTAACGGTGTAGCCAAGAGTAACAAGGAGACTCCAAGAAGGCCATAATAGTGCACATTATAAACACAAAAAACCTGAGGCCTGCAGATGGCATAATGGTTAGGTCTCTGGATTCCTACATAGTCAACCATGTTTCGATGTTATAACTGAAGGCTTAAACTCAGGCTGGGCCATCAGGCATGCCCGAGATCCCCAAAAGGAAATTAAGAAGGGATTTTCACATGGCCAAACTCCCTGGGGTGGGGAGTGATTTCTCGCTTTCTGTCTCTCTCTGTCTCCCCGGCAAGCACATGCGAACTACAGCAAAAATAAATAAATAAATAAATAACTTAAAAAATTAAATAAATAAAACTATGTATAGATTATCATTTCTTTTTTTGGCACTGAAATAAACTGGAGGGACTAGCAGATGGTATAATGGTTACATCACTGGACACCCACATAGTCGACTATTGCTTGAGTCCCTGATCTGGTAGCTTAAAACTCATGCCGGGACAGGTGCATGCATGCCCAAGATCCCATGAGAAGAATGGAGGAGAAAGGACTGCAGCATGGTCATTCTCTCTGGGGGATGACTTCTTGCTTTCTGTCTCTGTTTCTTTCTGTCTCTGTCTCTCTAGTGAGCACAGGCACCGTATAGCAAAAGTCTCTCTAATAAATAAATAAATAATTCAAATTTTAATTCAATTTCTCCATGGACTTTTTTAAATACCTTTGAACATTATAACCAAAACAGATTTATTATTCATTTCTGAAGTGAAAAACTAGATGTACTAATAGAGAAAAAACACATATAACATAGTTAGAACAGTATCTGATACGATGATGTTGTGGTAATCCCATAGCAGAATGAGGAATAGAATAATAGGAGGCATTTTCTATCCATGACAGGCAGGTCAAACACGGAGCTACATCTGCGTTTTCCAAGCTCTCCATGATGCTACTTTATAATACACTGTTTCACGCTGAGCTAATGCCATACATTTGAGAGGTACACAGTTCTATATGGATATGCTCTTTGAATGAATCAACTATTGTCACATTTGATGGGAGATAGTTAATTCAATTACTAACTAAATAGATAATCATAAATTTCACAATAACCTAATTTTAAATGTACTACACAGTGAACACATAATAGGGGTTTTAAAAAGCCAGTTGTCTATTACATTTTCTGTTTCATTACAGAGCAATCTCATCCTTTCATAGTTTTCCTTCACTTTTCTGGAAAATTAGTTTTAACTGATTTGATAGCATTCAGATTTATATTTAGAGACCTCATAGGAGGAAAGTTTCTCACATATTATTCTGTCTCTGCTCCTATAAGATGCATATTCTCCTTAAAGATATATTTCAATGCGGTAATCTCATTGAATTCTTTCTTCTTTCCCTATATTATGTCAGAGCAGAGTGAAAGGCTAATCTTATGTGGTAGTCCTAAGAAATATAACTTTTAATGCATAGACAATTACAAAGTCATTATAAGGTAAGGCCCAGTTACATAAAGGCAAGTAATATGACAATGTAATCATAATTTAAATGAGACATGTTACACCTAATAAATCAAACCTATGGATGCTTGGGATAAGAAAACCACAATGACTCTTTCAATATGGTTGTACGTCTACTGATTTCCCAAACCTTTTTTTTTTTAATAATTAAATTTGCAAAATGGAAAAATATCACATGATTTGTATTTACTCACTGATACTGCTTGTTATATACTGAATTCTGTTCCACCAAAAGTTTATCTTAAAGTCCTCACCTCTACTACCTCAAATTGTGAATATATTTATAGGTAGGACCTTAAAGAGATCATTAAATTAAAATGATGGCATCAGGGTTGTCCTTAATCTAATGGACCGAGTCCTAAGGAGATTAGGTAAAGGGAAGACCAGTGGAGTGCACACACTGGAAAAAGCCAGGTGAGGACACCGGGGCTCATCTGCAAACGAAAGAGAGAATTCTGAGAAGGAAGTAATCTTGCCCTCCCTTGGATCTTGCACTTCCAGCCTCCAGAAGTCTGAGAAAATAGATGTATGTTGAAGTGGCCCAGTCCATGGTATTTTGTTTTGGCAGCTGCAGTAAACTAATACACAGCCTATTATGATTACTCTATATCAACAAGGGCAAGATGACAACAGTGAGAACATAGAAAAGAACTCAATGTATTTCTCACTATTTGAATAAGGAAAGGACAAAAATAACATTTAGTGCGCTATATATTTCTGTAAATAAGTTTATAAATGACACCTGGATTTAGATATATCACTATTAATTTGATGTTAATTTTCTTCCCTTTTTTTTTAAACTTTAACATAAAACTGTTCTATCTTGCAGAAACATAAATCTAAATGTATTACACTAATTTTTTTTAAAAGATAAAACCCTATTTAATACATCCCTAAAGTATTTCCTGTAACAACAAAACATAACAATAATGGAAACAGATGCTTTCCTCCTAACATCTATGCCAGAATAATGCAGCACAAATAGATTGTATAAAGTGCAAAAGTTTTTTTTAAATTGCGTTGTTAAATATCCCTGTAAAGACAACTTGATATCAGGTCTTTATAATTAAAATGCTAAGTACCAGGTTAAGAAACTTTGAAGTACCTTCTGTTTTATAAACAAGTATTAAATTTAACAGCTGAAAAAATTTCTTTATCTTGGCAAGCTGTATTATGCCTGGCATGATTTAATTAATTCAAAATGAAAAATACATGATTCTAGGTATTGCTACTGAATAGGTTTTCTTAGGCTAATGATTGAATTCATAAAGTATATAATTATTATTCAGATAAAGGAAATGAATATATTGCTATCTATTAATACACCATGACCATAAAGCCCTTTGTTAAACCCTTTTTTCCTTTGTGAATAAAAAATAGTCATGATTTTTTTCTTATTATATTTTTAATAAGAAGGAACAGTACTTTATGATCATTGTTATATAAGAAGACACCTGTTCTATAGAAAATTTCATTGCACTAGTCATAGATCATTTTTAAGGCACTTAGGCTACTATGGTAGCAGATACTATATTTGAAGTCATTCAACATATACCAACTGACAAGCTAACAGAAAATTGAAAGACAATTTTCAATACTATACTCCAAGTAAATGCCAATTTAGAAACTAAATATAACTTCTGAATTCTGTTTGCACTTTGAAAATTACATTCCAAAGTTTAATAGTAGAATAAAATTTTCTGTACGTTCTAAATCCACAAATCTTAAAGCTTAGGCAAAGTGTGTTCCAAAAGAACATGCTCTGTTGCATAAAATGCAAAAAAAAAAAATTTCTAAAGCTATATATATATATATAGCTATAAAGTTCTTAGGTAAGAAGAAAAAACAAAGAGGTTTAGAACACAACTTCTCAGTCATTAGGGTAACTAGGAATAGATTGGACTACGAAATTTCAGACTCAACTACTAGGAAGTCATGACAAGTGCTTACCAAATAGAGCTTTAGGTTATTCATTCAATAAAAATGCATGGAAACTTGACTGAACCAGATAGTGAGCTATCTGTTGGAAAGTGCCAAGGCAGTCACTAAACTCAAAGATCTCTCAAACTGTTGGGGAGGCAGCAGAACAAATAATGGCTGCACGATGTGGTAAGAGATAAGCAAGGGACACTGAAAGGCTAGGAGAAAAGAATTACCCAAGAAACAGTATATGAGTGACTGTGAGTAAGTGCTGTTTTTTTAGTAGGAGGTGACAAACATACTGAGCTTAAGAGAGTAAGTAGAAAGTTGAGTAGACAAAAAGAGCTTGTGCAAAGTCACAGAAAGTTAAATGTGATGGCAGAAATAATGTAAATGACAGAAAACACTGAACTCAGTTTGGGAACCTTTTTGTTTTTAAATGACTGTTAAGGTTTAGAACAATATTTAGATGGGAATAAAAAAAATGGAATAATAACCAAAATCTTTCAGACTTCTTGAATTAACATTCTATTTTGTATCTAAAGAAAATTGCTAGCAAATCCATCCAATGGAATTATAAAAGTCAAAGAGCACCTTCAAATTTCTGAGACTGGGCCAGCTAATGACATGGTGGTTAAGATGCTGAGCTCTCGCATAGTTGATAGTGGTTCAGGTCCCAAACTTGGCAAGTTGAAAATCACACCAGACACATGAACATGTGTGCCCAAAATTCCATAAGAAGAAAGGATTGTGGTGTGGCCATCCCCCCTGGGGGGAGGGTGGGTTCTCATTTTCCTGCTCTCTGTCCCTCTCTCTGATAAGCACATGCACCCTATGACAAAAATCTTACAGCAAAAAATTGCTGAGGCTTCTAAAATGGTAGTTATTCTTAAAAGTTGTTTTTAATTGCTAAAGTGTGTGTGTAATCTCAAGGAGGAGAGAGAGAGAGAGAGCGAGAGAGAGAGCGAGAGAGAGCACAAGTACTGGCCAGTGAGTTATTGTCATGAAGCAATTTTTTTTCTTCCATTTCTGCATCCTGAAAAGATTCTGAGCATGCACGCACATGCATCCAACCTGTTTTTCAAGCCACCAGGCTGGGATTCAAACCACAGTTGGCCATGTAGGATCTGTCTCTATCAAGTTCTGAGCTACGGGACTGACCCCAAAGGGTTAGATTTTATGCTTATGTTTTCCTTCAAATTTTGATTCCAAATGCATTATTGTCATGCACTTATTTCACTTTCTGTAGTGGTTGCATTTTGTGTCACTTGACCACTTGTAGATGCTTTGCTTTGTCCTTTTATCTTTTTTTTTCCCGAAGTTCCACCAAAAAATATTTGTGGTATATCAACTTGTGACTGTGTTTGATAAATACAAACAACCACATCACAACATAAAAGAGAAACTGATTAAATCCTCAGCATTGATGTTCTAAATTTTCTCAGCCACCCACATTGTAGGGATTCTCTTCATGCCTAGACTTCTTATTGAATTGATTCCTTCCTTCTTAAAAGACTTTTCACATCACATTCTGGTTTGATCATGCTTAGACTCTAAAATATATTTTATTTTAATAGCTAAGTCAATAAATAAAGATACTTTATGTAATTTTACAGAATAATTTTACTCTCAATTCCATGCTGTCTTTAACTCTGGAGGAGTTAGAGGACGAGAAAAAATAAATACAGCATTATTTTAGACCACAACTTTAATGAAGTATGAGTTTTCACTTTTAGCAATAAAAAGAATAAAGAAAAAAATCTTTTTCTGAACTCTTAGTTCAAATTCTTAGAAGGATCTTTATCTCAACTGACCTGGATTTTTCTTGATAGTAGTGTGTAGTTCAAGTTAAAGTGAATGAAAAAATGTAGAGTGAGTTGGTGATTTCAAAGTTCTCACTTACTTGTCTAGTGACAAAAGGAATGGTTCATCAGACACTAAAAAGTAGAAGAAAGACACCCAATCTCACTAATGTGATCTCTACACCCATGCACAAAAAGAATACTACCTTGCACCAAGTCTTGATTGCCAAAGAAAGTGGAGAGTGACTATGTGAAGAGTGTGTGCCCATGAGTTTAGCAGCACTGAAACTGTAAACAGAGAGGAAAAGTAGAAGTAAATAAAAAATGAAGGAATCTCTAAAAAAAAAAAAAAAAAAAAAAAATGAACGAATCTCTGACAGACGTGTATTTTTTTCTTCTGCAACAGTGAACGTTTTGGGAGTTTTAATGATGAGTTAGGCCACAAAAAGAGCTTTAACCTTCTTTAATGGTAGTTTTGAATCCCTAGAGACACAGGAGTTTATCACAATTGGTTGAGAAGAAATCTGCTAAGATTAAACATTGAAGGTACCTACAATAATTGGCTGACTTGCACATAAATTTTAGGTAAAGAAAAAAAGGCAATGTGAGAGTTAATGGACTTTATAATTTGCTGTAACTTGGATGTTATTGACATCCATTAAAGAAAAACAATAGTATCGGGGCAGTTTTTTATACTTACTAGAGGACACATGGGCTCATCAGAAAGACAGAGAGAAGAGAAAGAGAGGGAAATTAAGCAAGAATCCCTCTGGGGAGGATGATCTTGCTGCAATCCCTTCTCCTCCATTTCTCCTGCAGGGATTTTGGGCACACATACATGACCAGTGTATTTTCAAAGCTACCAGGTGCAGGACTCAAACCACACAGTTGGTCATTGGGATCTTTCTGCCTCTACTACACCACTGATCACCCTGACGGTTTTAACAGTTTTAATACAGTATAAGTTATTGAAAAAAAGGAATAATTGTAATAAGAGATGAAACAAATGGCAGATCTGTATTAGGTTCACTGGTAAATATTGAGGGCACAGGTGACACAAATTCCGTAAATTGCTTGCTGACATCCATCCTGTTGCGTTTTCCCTCATCATAGAAAGACAGTACAAGGTAAAGGCAAGTGTGTGGAGTAATAGATGTTTGAAAATGTGCAGGTGGTGGAGAGAAAGGACAATGGGAATGGAGAATTGATTGCCTAGTCATAAAGAATATTTTCCTTAGGGGCTTAGAAAAATGTTGGATGTTAGTAATACTCTTTAGAATCTCCTCTATAATAAATGTTCAAATTAAAGCATTGCTACCAGCCAAAAATGCCATAAATTTGAAAAGTTTGGGGAGTTTTCCCAAAAAAATTCTGAAAGGGGCATTAGAGTTTGAACCTAAACAACTGGAACAATTTCATAAACTGTCTTTGAACATTTGTGACTGTATATTAAAAGGAAGCTGGCAGACATGTGGTTTGTAATTCAAATACCAAACAATAGCTTACAATTTTTGTGGGATTGAAAATTCTAGACACTCATTTATGTTTATGTCATTTAATCTACAGAACATCTCTATGAAGTAGGTACTATTATTACCATTCTACAGATAAAGAGGTTAAGACAGAGCTATGAAAGCTCATTCTTAAAGTCTCACAGGAAAACTGGACCTGATCAAGTTGGGCAGGATTCTTTTTAACACTAGCAATGTTACTCTATTTTTCTAATGTAGACTAGCATCATGAATGTTTATTTTTTTGCTACATGAGATTTCTTAAACCTCTGTTTTCTCACCAGTAAAATTGAAAAAAACATTATTTTTTTATTATCTATTGCTGTATAACAAATCATCCTACCTAAAGTAGTAGCTTAAAGTAATAACTGCAATTCTTTTTGCTTACAAGTTAGCTTTTTGTTTGCGTCTTTGTTTTTCCTTGACTCAGCAGTATTTTGGGGGCATTGGTGACAGGGGTTGAGATTTGAGTCATTCACTCAATAATTCAGTTTGGAAAGACTCAAACATCTGGGGTCTATAATAGTTGATATTTCTTTTTTTATTTTTTCCGTTATTTGGTATAAGGCATGTGCTTTCACCAGAGAGAGACAGAGTGAGAAAGAGAAAGTAAAAAAGCACTCTCCAGGGAAAATGGCCACACCACAACCCCTTCTCCTCCCTTCTCCTCCTGGGATCTTGTGAATACATGCACACGTAGCTGGCATGCTTTCCAAGTCACTGCATCTGGGATCGGAACCACAGTCAGCCATGAGGAATCCACACCACCTTAACCACCATGCCACAAGTTGGCCTGTGGAACTGCTCATATTTCTTGGTTTTCTCTATGAGTTGTTTCCCCATTCATGTGGTCTCTAAGCAGACAGTCTAACATAGGATCTTAATGGAACCAGACCTTTTATACCGTAGTTTAGGATTTCAAAACCCCAAAGAGAAAGAGGCCCATGGAAACTACATTGGCTCAAACAGCTTAATATGAAGAATCATAGGGTATCATTCTTTTCCTTGGATTAAGGCAGTCTATATTCAAGAGGAAGAGAGTTAGACTTCATCCCTTGAGGAATGTGGTGAACTAACGACTCTCACTTAAAAATACCATTTCTTAATCCCAGAGAACTGGAAATGTTATCTTAATTGACAAAGGAGACTTTATGAACATAATCAAAGATCTTGAGATGCACAGATTATCCTGCATGATCCAAGTGGGCTCAATGAAGTCACATGGTCCTTATGAAAGAGAGCAGGGCCCAGTCTCAGTGGTCTGTGCTACTAAGATAAGTTACACAGGCTGAAACCACATGAGGCCTGAGTTCAATTCCTAAAGGCTGGGCACATTAGCACAGGCCCATAAATCCAGCTACTTGGGGACACTGGCAGAAGGATTCCCAGCTCTAGACTGGTCTGAGCAACATAACGAAAACCAATCTTAAAACAAGTCAGGCAGGGGCCAGCAAGTGGGGTGGTGGTTAAAGTGCTAGACTCCCATAGGTCTGACTGCATTTCAAGTTCTGGACCTGGCAGCTTGCTTTCTCACCTTTTTTTTTTTTTTTTTTCTTCTCTCTCTCTCTGGGAAGTGCACATGCCTTACAGCAAATTAAAACAATAATAGTAATAATAAAAAATTTAAAATAAATAATTCTTCAAAAAATAAAATAAAAGATCCAGGCATCGTGGTGTGTGCCTGTAGTCTCAGCTGGAATGCTGAGGACTTGCTAAAACATGGCAATATCTTCACAACAACAAAAAACAAAAAGTGGAGCAGGAGAGTCAGAGTCAGAGAAGATATGTAATCACAAAAGGAGAGGTAGAAACTGAAATATTGGAAGCTGTAAAAACATGGAGAGAATGATGTTACTAGAAACAGTATAGGAGGTTGGTGGGAAATGGGAGAGGGTAAAGGGAAGAAATCAAGGGGAAGAAGAAAGAAGGTAAATATTTAGGGAACCCAAATAGAAGGAAATTGTTGATTATAATGTGCATGGAACATATTAGACTGAATCAGTATATAATATCTTCATAATGGGAACATTCACTTGGTATGATGTAATGATACACAGTGATTGAATGTAAATAATAATATGTAAAATAATAATAATATTAATAATAAATAAAAAACATTGTATTCCACAATTATGAATAATGGTTATATATAAATGATAAATTACAATAAAATTGATTTTGAAAACAACAACAAAAAGTAGAGGTCAAAGTGAGGCAAATGAAGCTAGCCTCTACCATTTGAAAAAGGCAAGGAAACAGATTCTCAAACAGATCTTGCAAAAGACTGGAGTCCTACACTGGGTTTTGATTCACTTTGGAATTCTGACCTCCAGAGCTATATGATATTAAATGTGTGGGGTGTTTGTGTTTTCCATTTTTTATTGTTTTTGTTCATTGTAAGAGTTAAAACATATTTTAACTATTAAAATCTGTGTATTCTTCCAAAATTTACTTCAGCATCGTTATTTTACATTTTTAAAATTTACATTTAATTCTAGTACATCTTTATGCTGTATAACATAGTTTTCCCAATGTGAATATGGTGCATATTAGTCAAGTTCAAGATATTACCATGTGCCTTATAATCCATAGATTACTTCTCCTTTTTGTTTATGTTAAAGGTTTTGTTTGCTTGTTTGTTTGTTTTTCCCTGATCCCCTCCCTCCCAGCTTCTATTATCCACCCCACCTATACTGTCTTTAGTATCTACAGTCGCCTTCCCTGTTTTTCTATCTTCCACTCTTTCCGTTTCTCCTACAGAGTGCAGAGATTGAGCATATAGCAAGCGGAGACACACAATACCACCCTTTCATAGTCTGACCTGCTTTGCTTAGCATTAAATCCTCCATATTCATCCACTTTGTATCAGACTTCAGGGTCTCATTATCTTGTATGACTGAGTAGTATTCCATAGTGTATAAGTGCCACACTTCAAAATTCACTCTCTGTTTGTTCTTAGACATTTGGGTTGACTCCATGTCTTAGCAATTGTGAAAAATGCTGCAGTAAACATAGATGTGCAAGTGTATTTCTGAGTGTTTTCCTATCCTTTGAGTAGATATCCAGCAGTGGGTAGTATGGATGTTCTGTTCATAGGTTTCTGAGGAACCTCCATATTGTTCTCCACAGTGGCTATACTAATTCACATTCCCACCAATAGTGTAGGAGGGTTCTTTTTCACTGCAGCTTTATCTGTACTCATTATTCTTTATATTTTTAAACCTTGGCCATTCTGACTGAGTTTAAGTGGTATCGCATTGTGGTTTTGATTTGCATTTCCCTTATGATAAGAGACGTTGAACATTTTTTTTTTTCATATGATTTTTGGGCACTCATGTGTCTTCCTTGGAATATGCATTGTTTTAAGCTATTAACTTTGTGCCAATTTCTCACAGCAGCAGTGGAAAACTAATACAAGGAGTGTCAAAGAATCATGAGAAGGTTTTAAATATTACATCCATTATCATCTCTGAATTGTGGAGGGACTTGAATGAGTTTATTTTGAAAGCCCTGTGTTGTGTAGCCTCCATGTGGTAGCCTTGGGTTAGATGCTAAGGATATAAAAGATGAATTAAACATAATTCTTTTTCCCAATATGCTCACAGATAGAATTCAAGGGAAAACTTTGTGGAACTCTAAAAGACAATATAAATATAATATATTGTGAGTCACTTCCAAAATTTAATATACAATTCAATAGTTCCTTGATTTACTAAATCATAAATCAGAATAAATATTTCAACTGATCAGAATTATGCATACATTGTGAGTAAATTGCAAAGAACTACAGAAGCTCATTTAAAAATTAAATGCCAATAGTATTCACAACAGACACTTAGCATGTCTCAAAGTAAGATAACCTGTTAGAACAAGTGTATTGTGGTCAGTCTGAGTGCAAAAATTCTGTTAATGAGCCTCTAGTCCACTAATGAATGGTCCCTAGAGATGAAGGGCTAGGATGACTCATTCTCTTACTGAACTCTATACTGAGGCAGCTAACAAGATGCCCAACTGTGATTTAGACACATATCCAGTAGAAACGAGATATAGATTGTTAATTTAGATTGTACAGGTCACTGAACTGATTCCATGAGGCAATAGTCCTACTGTAGGAGCATGAATGTAAAACTGAAGCCAAAAGGAAAAATGAAAAAAAAGGGGAAAGAACTTCTTAAACCATCAGACTTACCAAGAAAGACAATGAAAAATAAGCAGTTGTTCAACTGCGATGCCTATTTTTTATTTTAAGAATGATACTTAGTTCTTGGAAGACCTTTACCCCTGAGCATTACAAACAAAAAATCTAAAGCATGACTAGAATATGCAAACAAAGTCATGAAAATAAAGTTGATATGCACAGCATCCACTTGAATCCTTAAAGAAAGTTGACTGCTCAGAGAATAACTAGCTTAGTGCTTAGCTGCTAAGCATTAGGAAGTTATCAAGAAGACTTACAGGAGTGTATTCAGTGGCCTGCCTGGGGTACTGGGGGAGCCCCCTTTCCACAGGCACAGCTGCTGGCAGCTGGCCAGCATCTCAGACAGGCAGCTGGCAGGGGAGGAGTGGGCTCTGCCAGCTGGCGCAAAAAATTAAAATTAAAATTAAGGAAAAAAAAAACCCTGAGGCGCACATGCATAACAATCAAGCCTTCAATTTCTGGTGTTCTCCCTTATTCTCAATCCTTGGAGAAGACCAGCAGGGAAGTAGCTCCTCCCTCCCCATGCCACTGTTCCCAGGCTGCTTGTCTTTGGTTCTGGTTCCCTTTTCGTAAACAAAAATGAACCTTTTTGTTCATCCAAGACACATTTCTTAAATCTAGTGTGTGCCAAGCAATGTGCTAAGGGCTGAAGAGAAAGACATAAATATTAGATGTACTTCCTGACTTCTAGAAAGATGCAACTTAATACGGGTTATGTCTGATTTAGAAATGCCTATAAATCACAAAAGGACATAGGGTGACTAAAGTGCTTATGAAACACAGAAGACGGTTCACAGTGTGTGAAGGAAGGCAATTATGATGTAAGAAGAGGAGAAAAAGTTAAGGCTCTCTCAGCTGGACAAACTGGAATAACCTCTTCAAAAGGAATAAACACGAGGAAATGAATGGTGATATAAAATGGAGGTTGAATTTTAAAATGTTATGATGTTGTTCAAGTATCGTTTTAGTTGTATTACAGAGACCAGAAATTATAGATACTTTAAAATTCATTTATCTTTCTTTTATGATATGTTCCTACAGGATACATCCAGTAGGGCTGCTGAACCATTCTCTACGTGCAGCTTCTAATTTCTGGATCTGAAGAGGTCCCTCCAGCTCTTGCTGTCTTGTCGGTATCTCGGGGTAGGAGGCAATGGCAAAAATCTGTTTTTTTGTTTGATTCTATATTCTATTCTATTTTTTTCTTTTTTAAAATTATTTTATTTAACTTTATTTGTATGTTTAGGTACTTATTTTTATTTGATCAGCGTGGGACAGAGCAAGAGAGAGAGAGGGAGAGTGAGAGAGCAAGCCACCAGGCCTGGGACTCAAACCATGGTCAGCCATGTGGGAGTCCAGCGCCTTTAACCACTATACCACCTGCTGGCCTGGTTTTATTCTATTATTATATTACCTTATTTCTTTATTATTCATGATAGAGCACATGCATGAGAGAGAGAGAGAGAGAGAGAGAGAGAGAGAGAGAGAGAGATAATCTCCACAGGGTGCAGTCAAACCACAATCCCCTTCCTACAGTCCTCTAGCCCACCAGGATTATGGACATGCACACATATACCCAGGATGTTTTCAGGCCCATCAGGCCAGGGACTTAAATTCTGCTGGGGACTCAAATCTTGTTTAGCATGTGGCTTCCAGTTTCATAGTCTGGTACACTTCCAGCTGCACTTGAGGCCACTTGAGGCTGGGTCCAAAAACCTTTTTACTTATGAAGCATTTTTTTCCCTATTCATGATAGATCATGTGTGTACTCATGTGACAATGAGAGAAAAATGAGAGAAAGAGATGAACACCCTCCACAGCGTCTACTCACACAGCGATCCCCTTCCTCCAGTCTGGCAGCCTGTCAGATCTGGGGCACTCACATGGTTGCCTGGTGTCTGAGGCTGATCGGGATTCCAGCCATGGCCACCAAGTGGGATCTAGTTTCTCCTGAGCTATGATCAGTGGCAATTACAACCGCTACAGAACTGAGCCTCAAAATCCTTTAAAATTTATTTTTATTTTAAGGTTTTTGGCACAAGGGTATGTGTGTTCATTGGCAAAACAGAGAGAGAGAGAGAGAGAAAAAGTAAGAAATCATCCCCCAGGGTGGATAGCTGCCCATAATCCCTTCTTCCCCAATCTCCTCCTGAGATTTTGGGCATATACATGTGCCCAGTGTAAGTTTCAAGCCACCTGGTCCAGGACTCGAATCACAGTTCACCATGTGGGAGTCCAGCACCTTAACCACCAGGCCACCTGCTGACTCCTCAAAATCCTTTTTTAAGGATACAGTGTAGCACTTGTTTCCATCAACTCCACACACAGAGAGCTTCAATTGAGACTGGTAAATGTAGCAATTTGCTGTGTAGCCTTGTGCCTAGCTAAAACTTAGGAGTGCTATTAAGAACAAAAAGGGATAATTAATATTGGTAGAAAAGTAGCCCCAGTCAGGGGTAAATAGTAAATCTACATAAGCACAGTTCTCAGTGTTAGGACATAATTAGTTTGTAACTTTCTCTGTAAATTATTTCATTTAAGATTTAAATTCCCTGGGCTATTACCAAGACTATTATAGCAATCATTTAATAAACAAAGCAAGTACAGGTAGGTTAAAAATAAGAAAGCCATTGCAGCAATAAATATCTACCCAGATGAACTAAGGTAAAAAAGTTATTAAAATGAACAAATATTATCATGGAAAGTGAAAATGATCACACATCACTAGAGCTTGTATGTGGTCAGTTGGTCATCAGCTTTCTTGCCTGATGCACGATACTCATGATAAAATAGACCAAATAGTTATAAAAGCTTTATTCTGTCAAGTCAAAAAACCTCAACTAAAAATAAGTTTGCACAACCTGCATGTTATCCTATCTCTCAATCTAGCTATCAGATTTTGATCTATGTGAGCCTCAGGGTAATACATTATTGCTCCTACAGCCACGGTATATACCATATAGCACATTTTATGCATAATGAACGTGGCAGTGAACTACAAAGGTTTTTATCATCTCAAACAGGAATACAAGTGCTGTCTGAGGGCAATTTATAGTGTGTATTTTAAAAGAAAAAAAAAAAAAGCAGGGAGGGGGAGACTTTTTAGGTCAATGTCTTTGGGGAAAATTTTGTCACAAAGATATTTCTAAAAGAGAAAATGTTCCTTTTAATGGATTTTTAAGATTCTTCCCTATTTAATGCATTTATTTTTTCCCATATAGATAGATATTAAATAGTAGTATGGACAAATTAAATAAAAACGCACAGCTCAAGCCTGGATTATTGAGACATAGTTATTTCGTTTTTAGATATTGGATTGCCTAGTGCAGGCATGGCACTTTGCTAAACAGTAGGATACAAAGTTGGATAAGTCATTTATTTGAATTAGGATAATGTTGTTGTAAGGCTAAAGAGTTATGGAAAATGGCTCAAATTAAAAGTGTGTTGTTCAGGGTGGTAAGAGCAGTTCCCATAGCTCTAAAGATTAAATGTTGACAAGGGTGGAACTTACTCAAGACCAAACTAAGGCAGGTTTCCAGACTCGAATGAGCCCTGGGTGCCTTAGCAGTATGTGTGGAGTTTTACTCTAGTGTCCAGTCCTGAAGTGTGAGCTACGTACAGAACAGAAATCTGGGATTTATGTCTTATTTTGTTCTTCTTCATTTTGTAGTCTTTTTAATTTTCTGTTTTTCTGCCAACTGACAAATTTCGTCTAATAATCTTAGTTCACATTGGCAACAACAGAAATCTGATTTATGCAAATAATTTCCCAGTTGTTGTTACAAATTACATGTCCCTGTCCTTAGTTATGTGAACAGGTTTGTTCACGAAGTATAGCATCTCACCATTTATAAAATATACAAACTGTAGAATCTCTGAGGGCAGGTGAGCATTGGGGAATCAAAAATAAAATGTGATTTTGGTATTATAAAATACATTTGGGACCAACAGTTAATGTAATGGCTATGTCGCTAGACTCCCATGTAGTCAACCATGGTTTGAGCCCCGGACCTGGTGGCTTAAACTCACACCGGGCGTATGTGCGTGCATGCCCAAGATCCCAAGAGGAGAATAGAGGAAAAGGGATTGCGGCATGGCCATCCCCTCTGGGGGCGATTTCTCGTTTTCTGTCTCTCTGTCTTTCTGGCAAGGGCACACATCCTATAGCAAAAACCTCTCCAAAAGAAAAAAAAAAAAAAAAAAGAAAGAAAGAAAAAAGAAAAGAAAGAAATACATTTGCAAACTGCTTTAGGTTGACAAAATATTTCCTGAGAAAACATTATCATTGTCATTTATATCTTTTTTTTTAAAAAAAAACACAATAGCATAAATTTTCTGATTATATATTTATTAAAAATTCTATGATATATGTGGAAGCGATAGCCAGGATAGTTAATAACTGGTATAATGTTTACGTAGAGCTAGCAAAACAAATGCCCGGAATAGCAGAATACATGTTGCCCTAAGCAGCCCATGGAATGAACCAGCACCTGCTGCCTATCAGCAGCCCTAGGTCCAGAGCCAGACTGTATTTTGTACCCATTTTATGGATGAAGGTAACAACAAAGTTTGAGAGTTGGATGGTATCTTTATTGGAAGCTAGATCTTCTAACTTCCAAACTTCTGCAATTTGTGCATTTTTCTATATCTTGTCACCTATTGTGACATAGCACACTCAAAGGCTATATCTGTGACCTTCCTAGACAGCAGTAATTTTTTTCTTTTCTGTGGTTTCTACAGTGCTATATATAATTTTATCTCTATTGTATTTCATGTGACATTGACTTCCTTCGCTGCTGCCTTTGGCTTTTTTACATAATATGTTTTCTAAGCACAAATCTGTTAATGTACATCCTATATCAGATAATCAATAGGTATTTTTCAAAAATTTTTGAAAGGTAGGGGCCAGCAGGTGATGTGGTGGCTAAGGCACTGGACTGCCACATGGCCAACTGCAATTTGCACCTCAGACCTTGTCTCTCTCTCTCTCTCTCTCTCTCTCTCTCTCTCTCTCTCTCTCTCTCTGTTGAACACTCATGCCCTGTAGTGAATTTAAAACTAAGAATAATAATAGTGATAAAAATAAATACAATTATAAAAATACAAAATGTGAAGGATAGAGAAATTACGTTAATTACGAGTTAATTATGAGAGTAACTAAGGAAGCAGAGTGTAGGAATTATGAACACAATCTCGGAAGCCCATCTCTGTAGGTGTGGATGTGGATGCCACCATTTTCTAGCCACGTGTCCTTGGAAAGATTATTTACATTCCCTCTGTTCATGTCCCCTCATATGAAAAACGAAGATGATAAAATAGCATTTAGTTCAAAGAGCTATGGAACTTAAATGCATATACAGAACTTTGCACAATGCAAGGTACATGTAAGTGTCCAGTAATTCTGGTTATTAAACTGTCTGTAATGGACACTCTTGTCTGTTACAGAAAGTAGACATGTGTTGTCCAAAGGCATTAGAATCTAATGTCAGTGCAGCTAAACTTGCAATATGTTCAACAGTCATTTGTTTCTTTTTTAAAATTTATTTATTTCTTCCATGACAGAGACATAGAGAAAGAGAGATACCCCCAACAGGTCTGCATGCCATGACCCACACCTAGGAACAGAACAGCTCTCCCAGATCACAGGCACACATGCATAGCTGGGATGCTTGGAGAGGTCCTGGAATGCAAACCCTAGGTTTATGGCTACATAACCACCTGACCCCTAGTAAGTAATTTTCAGAGTTAACTTGTCTAAATCTCTAACCCACCCATAAATTATAGAGAATTCTTTTGTCCATTAAATTCTAAATGGGTCTAGGTATATATAACACATGCATTATGCATTTACTAATATATTTTAAATTATTCTTAGGAGTATTATTTAAGAATTTATTCAAGCCTTTCGCTGTTTGAATTCTTCAGCAAAATCGCCAAGTTTCTACCTTTTCTTTGTTTGCTGTTTCCCTTTGTCCTCCAGCTGTAACTAACTTTTGTTAGGCAATGTTTACTTTGGCCCTTAATGAGTTCTTCAATAGCTTTCTCCAGGAGGTCCAAGAAACCTATAACCACTTGCTTCCAGCTAGTCTCTTAGCTTCCTTCTCTCTCTCATTTGTAGTTGAATTGAGATAACTTAAAAATAAGTGTGCTGTGATAATATTCTTTAATTTACATATAAAATGGTTTGGGAACAAAGCGTGTTTGGATTAGTCCTATAAAGAATGGGTACCCACATTATATATTTATAAGGAACAGAATACTAAATCATAGTTTAAGTAGTTTCTTAGGGTTACATACCAATAAGTGGTGCGGGAACAGGTTATAAATTCTGGTCTCCAAGCCTCAGATATTTAAACTTGAAGTTAGAGGATCTCCAGGGAATTGTACCATGTGCAGAAGAAATTCTGATAAACGATGTGGGAGGTTTCTGGTTAGACTATATACTGAAAGACGTTGCTGGCATTTAGTGGGCAGGGGCCTGGGGTGTGGATCTATTTCAATGTGCACTAGAGTCTGTCAAAGAAAAATTGTACCAGACAAGTTAAACAGGCAAGGGAGACTTTATTCAAGACTTGCACAATGGCTGAGAGCAACTGAACTAGACTCCTCTGAACAAAAGGTTGGAGCATTTTTTTTCCCCCTGCTCTGTAGTATGGGAGAGAAAAAAGCACCAGAGGATGGTAAGAGGGTGGTTCTTCTATGATTAGGCCATCCAATTAGCTAATTGGCCCATCTAAGTTAGGCTACTTTGCTCCCACAGAGTATAGGCAATAAGGGTTTTATCTTTTTTGATTACATTTCAAAGAGATGGCTACCAGCTCCTTGGAAAGACATTCCTAGATTGTAAAACTGGCTGGAGGCTAGATGATTTACATCTCAAAGAGCCAAAGAAAGAATTTACAAGTGCAAGTTTCCTATAGCAAATGCTCTAAAAATAGGGAGGTCAGGGGCCTGGAGTCATAGGAAACCTGTCTGTAGTTCAGTCAAGTTGACATGTATGTTAAGGCTGTCTTGTTCAGGTCCCACTTGAGAAAAAATTATCCTCCTTTTCTTCATTTTCTCTAGGTGCAAAACTTCTTTATAATCATATAATCATGTAAGCTTCTTGGCAATCCACTCTATTGCATATACAGATACAAATATTTTCTCATGATTTCCATAGAAACATATCTATCAGGAGTGTAGCAAATGTTTCCAATTTAGGAAAGATTGCTGAGGTTGAACTACTACCAAGAATTGTTCCTTACTATAGAAAATCATGTCCCTAATATTTGATTTGCCAATCACAGATTTTGAATCACCAAAGAAACATGTATTTAAGTCTGTGTTTTATAACTATCCAATTCTAGGATGATACTACATGCAGATGCAATACTCTGATATACTTCCTTTTAACTTCTAGTGAATTTTTGTCTGAGTATTTATATTTTAAAATGCATATTATTTTACTATAGATTTTTTTTTATTTTTTTCTCCTTTGCATTACAGGTATAGAACCTTTTTAAAAATGTTAGTGATATTGGGGACCAGCAGTTAGCGTAATGGCTATGTTGCTGGACTCCCACGTAGTCGACCACAGTTCGCGTCCTGGACCCAGTGGCTTAAAACTCATGCTAGGTGCGTGTGCGTGCGTGCCCAAGATCCCGAGAGGAGAATGGAGGAAAAGGGATTGCGGCGTGGCCACCCCACCATGGGGTGATTTCTCGCTTTATATCTCTTTGTCTCTCTGTCTGTCTGGTGAGCGCACGCACCCTATAGCAAAAACCTCTCAAAAAAAATGTTAGTGATATTTAAACACTTTAAAAACTGGACTATCTCCTCTGTTTGCCTATGATAATACTGGACACAGATGCTCCAAATTTTAGTTCTTTGCTTCAGATGATTAGCTGTGAACTGCTGCTCTCACTGATAAATCAGAACATAATGTGTTTTATCCAAACTTTTTAAGAGTCTCTTATTCTTCCAGGCTCCTGAACTTTGATCTACCTTCAGCCAGAGTCAGCACAAAGACCTCCTAAGAATATGCTGGCCTAAGAGCAAGTAATTTCTGTTCTATTCTCCGATTGTGCCGCCCTTCCATCCCACCATCCCACTTCCCCAGACCCAGTTCTTTTTAGCTTTGTTTATTTTGCTGTTAAAAAGAAGATATATATTTGTGTGTGTGTGTATATATTATACACACACATTCTTGCTGCTGTTATTTAGTTTTGTTTTGCCTAGCCCTTCAGACACTTTCCGATCATACGGCCAGATAATTCTCCCTATTGCAATTGTCTCCCGTTCCTTTTTATTTCCTTATTGCAGTGCCCTCTCTGTCCCTTACAAACATATTTTTTAAAGTCTCTCCATGATAAATTTGGCTGTTTTTTACTTGATGTATTGTTATCACAGCAAAATAAACTCAAATTCCATCAAGATTAGAAAATACAGAGCTAGCACCTTGACTACTACACTAGGCAGTGTGGTAGCCAAGGTGCTGTATTCCCACATGACTGACCGTGGTTCAAGGTCTGGACCAGGCAGCTTGAAAATCATGCTGGGTGTGTGTACATCATGACCAAAAGCCTCTTCGGAGAGTGAAAGAGAAGTGACTGCTGCATTGACATCTCTCTGGGGGTTGATTTCTCACTTTCCCTCTCTCAGTTTCTGTCTCTCTCCAGCAAATAGACGTGCCCTGTGGCAAATTAAAAAAAAAAAAATTAGAAAATGCTATGCAATCTAAAGATGTGCATCTTACAGAATTTCTGGAATAAATTAGTATATGTACTCTATATATAAATGTTCATGGGAGATATTTTTCAGAAGCTCGTTTAAGTAACTCCTTAGCATTCTTGCTCTGTCAATCAAAAGATTATCGTGTCTTTCTTTTTCTGGATCTATCAATAATCACTCATCAATGTATGGCAAAGAAGATGAATCCAGAAGAGCCAGGGTTGAGCTCTGGCTTTGAGGAGGTCAGACCAAGCCTTGACAAAGAAAGAAGGAAGTATGAATGTCAATGGTAGTGATTGTTAAGCAGACTGTGGAAAATGGAGAAAAGATTACGCCAAGTTTAGATGACCTCCGTGTACATTTAAGTCATAAAAGTCCTTGGCTGCTCATAGCCAGGTTCTTCTTCACAGAGCACTAAGCCAGGCAGCAATTAAACAACAGGGGTGATTTTCTTTCCTCAGGATGGCAGCAGTTTAAAGCTGGATTTGGAAAAGGATGAGCAGACAACGAACAGTTAAATCTTTGGTGTTTTGCTTGAAAACACTCTTTTGATTGAACAATAGAGAAGTAAAAAGGAATTAATGTAAAGTGGAATTGAAAATATTTTTTAAATCAAAATATAATTGTTTCCTCCCACAACTAAAAGAATTCTAACTTTATTTTTAAATATATTTTGTAAAAATTGCTTATTTTATTTATTATTATTGTTTTAAATTTGCTATGGACGTGTGCACTCACCAGAGAGAGACAGATGGAGAGAGAGAAGGAAAGTAAGAAAGCAAGCTCCAGGTCTGGGTATTGAACCATCATTAGTCATGTAAGAGTCCAGCATTTTAATCACTATACCACCTGCTGACCCCGTGAATTTAATTTTCAAATCAACCTGACCTGTAACTTCATATCTGATCCCTTATTTAATATAGATTCAAAATTGAAGCCATGCATAAGTCTCCTTTTCTAAAGATGCCTAACAAAGATGCTGTCCTGAGTTTTTTCCTCCTGGTGAAACAAGCCCTGTTCCAGAGCAGGGGTTGTTTCACCAGGAGGAAAAGTAAGAATATCACATGACTGATACAACTAACAGAGGCTGACAACCATGACAACAGTCCGGGCAGAAAGACAAATGAAAAACATACTTTATTTTTCAGTTAATAGAATGTCAATTCATTTGAAGGTTGAGGATAGCATTATTTTATTCTAATTTTTAAATGAGCATAATATTTTATGTCTGCATTATTTTTGAATTTTCTGAACTTGTGTGAGAAATACCTGTTTTTTTTTTTCCCCTGAGTTCAAAATCACATGTACTAAAAATGGATTTACATTTGTTTTAAATAGTTGGGCATTTCTTAATTCATACCTATGAATAAATTTTCATTCCAGAAAGCAGAGAATAAAATTACCTAAATTGGAAATGATTTCATCATTAATTCATTTAAAATAATATACATCTTAAAAACAAAGTCAAGGGACCAGCAGAAGCACAATGATTATGTCACTGGACTCTTATGTAGTCGACCAGAGTTTGAATCCCGGACCCAGCAGCTTAAACTCACAATGGGCACGTGTGCATGCATGCCCCAAATCTCAAGAGGAGAATGGAGGACAAGGGATTAACACATGGCCATCCTCCCCTCACCCTGGGGGTTATTTCTCTCTTTCTGTCTTTCTAGCAAACATATGCACCCTGTTGAAAAATCTCTCTCAAGAAAAATGTCAAAACTAGAAGGATGTTTTTAATGTAACTTAATTTCTACATAATATTATTTCATTTAAATGTTATACATATTTCTCATTTGAGTTTTGAAAAATAATAAAAGGGATATTTCAGAGACCCAAATATTTTTCAATGTATGTACTTTATTGTAAAATGCTTTCTATTGGCATTTTCCTACTCTGTTTAATTTTAAGTCACATGGATACCCTTCCAACCATGTAATAAATATTCTCTTTTTCCTTATTTTTTAAACCAATAAGGAAGTAATAACTTTGATGACATTTTTGCTGTGGTTTCTGAATGAGGAACAGAAAAAAAGAAAAAGAAACGACAGTGAAAAAGAGAATGAAATTACATATGTTTCATGAATGGCTTAAATTGAGAATGCTATTGAGGCAACAGATAACTCACCCCCAGGAGCACCCCAATCTCTTTCTCTGGAGAATCTGATATCTGTCATTCACTTTATAGCAGGAAAAAATCATAGTGATCTTCATGTTCTTCTGATATAGCAGATAAAATATAGTCAGGAAGGCAGGCCTGTCTCAGGCAGAGGTGTCATTAACGAGTGTAAAATGGTGATTTGAATGTGTTTATAGCACCTTGGCCCCAGGTAACTACAGAGAGATAAAGTAACATGCCTTTTAAAACCAAGCAGAATCAAGCTCCTCATTAGTAGAAAAGGCCAGAATGTCTCAATGTCTCTTGGGGATGTCACTCATCTCAGATACTGTCTACTTTCAATGGCTCACTTGGGGGCAATATAATGGATAATCATGTTACTTTAAAATTTGTTTTTATTATTAACATTACCAGGCCTTCCCAATCTTAAATGGTCACTTATTCAATTGCTTTGAGATCACTAAAAACACTGGTTCTCTCATTATCTCTTTGATTTGCACTTATTTTCACATTTTCATCTTTACATCTTTTTCAGGTGTGTGTGTGTGTGTGTGTGTGTGTGTCCTTACCCTGTACTGTTAGCACTGAGTACTGGAGCGGTACCTGATCTATCAGTGTGTCATCCTCAGATCTCTGATCTATGCTAATATAACAAGTATGAATGTTCCATGACGTATCTAGTACAAGAAATGTCACATTTCTTTATTTTTAAAAATCGACTCAAATTCCCTACTCACCAATATTGGCATGAAGTTCAATATAAATAATTTTTCATGATTCTCCCTCCTGTGCTTGGGTTTTATAAGAAAACTGTACCTGCCATAGACCAGGAAAAAAATGGAATCCACTGGCTCTCAGTTGATAGCTGCTGCTGTTGCTAATGCTGCTCGGTCAGACCACAGCACATATGCAGCTGGCTTCCCCTCAGCAGGAAGTAGCATCCACAGCCTATGTTCACAGCCCCGCCACTTGGACTTTTACCCTCATCTCATGGCAGTAATTCCTGAGACCCAAATTGTAGGAGGTATTTCCCATCCCATCCGAAGATGGGAGTGGATGGGAAACATCTGTTTCCTCCAGTTTGAGAATTCATCACCTACTTTACCCAACTGTTGACCTTCAACATTTCTCAATGCAAAGTTTTTTAGAATGGCAATGAGAAAAACGTTCTTCTTATGTTGATTTTGAGACAGCGAGGATGCTCCAAGGCATTGCTGGTGGTATCTACAAGTAGGGCACTTACTAGAGGTAAAGGTAACGGGGAAGAAACAGAATCAGTACTGAGAACAGAGGAAGGAGGAGGATGTATGATACTTTGGAGGCCCTATTTTTTTTTTTTTTTTTGGAGAGGTTTTTGCTATAGGGTGTGTGCACTCTCCAGATAGAGAGAGACAGAGAGACAGAAAGGGAGGAGAAATCACCCCCCAGGGGGGATGGCCATGCCACATTCCCTTCTCCTCCATTCTCCTCTCGGGATCTTGGGCACACACGCACACGTGCCCGGCGTGAGTTTTAAGCCACCGGGTCCGGGACGCGAACCGTGGTTGACTACATGGGAGTCCAGCGACATAGCCATTACGCTAACTGCTGGTCCCTGGAGGCCCTATTTTAGACATAATTCTTTCTCTAGACATTTTAGATCCATAAGGTAACATGTATCCTATCCTCTCTTAACCGTTCTGAATTAACTTCCACCTGAAATCAAGATACCTAACAAGGAACTTTATCTCGATATATTTTCCCATCAGTAAATTATCCTATTCTGAACTCCTTTCTTTCTTCTAAAATTTCTCCATAACCCTTCAAATATACTTCGCCATACTTCTTGTCCTTTCTAGTTGATTTGACTCATCAACATCTTAGAAAACAAATGTTGTATATGCCACCTGAGTGACCTGAACAACTGCTTAGAGCTTACATAAAACTTCTACCCCAGTCTGCTACACATAATAAATAAATAAATAAATAAATAAATATGTAATTATTTTTCTTTCTAAACCACTGAAATTTAGACAGCGATTTCGCCTACCATCACTAATTTGGAAATATATTTTATAATTCAAGTTTAGTTAGCATACATATAATGACTTACACAGAAGGTAAATATTCATATAAAACACTAATAATTTTGATAAGTATCTCTACAAGCATTTAAAACACATATTAGGGGCAACAGGTGGCGTGGTGGTTAAGGGTGCTGAACTCCCACCTGACTCAAAGTGGTTTGGACCCAGACCTGGTGGCTTGCTTTCTCACTTTCCCTCTCGCTCTACTCGGTTCATCTCTGGTCAAATTTAAATACTAAATAGATAAATAAGTAAAGTTAAATAAAATAATTCTTTAAAAAGCAGAAAAAATAAAACACGTATTACTCATAAAGTTTCTATTAAATACTAACTGTGGAGGACTGTTTGTTTCTGAACCATTTGAATGTATGAATACAGAAATGCCAGAATGAAAAAATATATATAGTAAATGTATGTAGTAAAATATATATATATATATAGTAAATATATATATATGTGTGTATATATATATATATATATATATATATATATATATAAAGTATTTTAATTGTAGTTCAATCCATTATAAACTCCTTAATTTAAATGGCAGTAAGATGTTTGATAAGTGTAACTGGTTGCTTTTATGAGTTAGGGAGAAATTATACAACAAACAAGTTGCAAACTAAATTTAGAGGACAGTGAGGTCACATATTAAAGCAAAATTGACCTTTTTTAATAATTCAAATTTTCACTCTTATGGTATTTGACCAGTATTCATAAAATCCACCCCAGGACTAAAATTATTAGTGAATGGTTGGAAACTGAGGTGAGCAGGCATTTAGTAATTGTTCAGTGGTCTGTAAAATGAATTTCTGATCTCAGTCCAGTCATAAAACCTATCATCACAATTGATGCAAGTCAATGCCTTTTCTATCAGTCTCATCAGGGAAGCCTGGGACTGCCTGAACACAGAAACAGAAATGTCTTCTATAGAGTCCAAATCTGTAAGTCAAAATTAAGGATCACTGGTAAGGGAGTTACTGTCTCTGCTTGAATCATTCTGTAGCTAAGTACAGGGCTTTAAATGATGATTCTAGTTCCTTTAGAAAGATTTACATTTCTCTCTACAGATAGAGTAGAACAGACACCATGAAATTCTTACATCTGGTAAAAGATAAATTAAAAATAAGGAGCCACCCTCTTCCATGGGCCAGGAAGGTGGACAATGGCCAATGCTATTAGTCAATACAACACACATTCTTAGAAGCAGAGTGAGGTGCAAAGAGTATACTTTGTGTACAAATAGACCAGTGGGTACAAGAGTGTTTAGAGCGTCAGAATTCCACATATATTTAAATTAGATGTTTTAAGCTTGTCTGAAATGAATTGACAATATATTTTTCAAATTCTAGGCATCCCCTAGGGATTTTTTATAAATCTTAAAATAAGTTTTAGGTTATTAACAATATTTGAATCCTACCTCTTTCATAGAGTTGTACTTTCATTCTGATAGGCTTGGTCTGAGTGGGACTTGGGAGAGAAGCAATAAAAAAAATTGAATGCTTGAACTCCTTGGCAAATTCTGCAGTCCAAACAGAACTGGGCCTTGCTCCCCTTCTCTTTGATAGTCTGAAAAAGCTCTATGGACCTTAAATATTCTGAATGTTCTTTTATCTTATCATCCCATTGCAATCACAGAATTAGATAAAGCTGAGATCTTAAAATACATGTAATATTTGGGATAGTCTAATCCCAGACAGTGAAAAGGTGACCTTTTGGTGTCAACATTTGTCTGCTTAATTTTCCAGGTCAGAAATTGGGTCTTACCTATAACAAGATCCAAAGAACTTACATGATTTAGATCAACGCACTGAATGAGAGCAAATACAACATCACCTTGAATAGAGAGATCTTTAAATTAAAGATGAAATTCTCAAGCTTGAGAACTTTTCACTCTCTTTTATTCTCATAAAACCCCTATGAATTCTATGCACTACACTTTGAAAAGAAAGAGATTTCAAACCAAGGAGAAAATTTTATAATTTATAACCTATACAAACATTCGAGAAATCTATCCCTTTGATGTAGGCATGGCATAACGCACTGCTTGATGCCAGCAGACACCATAAAACATAAACTGTGTGTTTTAGCTTTAAGTGTAATGGTGACTGGTCTCTTCTTTCCCTACTTACTGTTGTGGACATTTTGTATAAAATGAGATTGAGGAGAAGGTCCTGAAGTATTAAGAATTGCAGTCAGAAAATAAATGGCTTTTTTTTTTTTTTTTTTTTTTTTTTGGAGAGGTTTTTGCTATAGAGCACGTGCACTCGCCAGAAAGATGGAGAGTGACAGAAAGTGAGAACTCACCCCCCAGGGGGGATGGCCATGCCGCAATCCCTTCTCCTCCTTTCTCCTCTTGGGATCTTGGGCACCGGGTCCAGGACTCAAACCATGGTCAACTACATGGGAGTCCAGCAACATAGCCATTACACTAACTGCTGGTCCCAATAAATGGCTATCTTCAAAATACCTAAACTGTACATGGTATATGGGCCTGGACTGTGTGATGTTGATTGAGCAAAGGCTGGGAAATATTTCCCCAGAAACCCATATCCTCTAAGACTCTAAGTTATAACTGGCCAAGATAGGAATGACGAGATACTTTGGAGGTGAAAAGGAAATAGAAAGCTATTTTCTCAGAAGATCCTCAGTAATATTCAGACACAGTGGCAGAGAGTTGTCTGAAGGTCCCAGCTGGTCCTTACTCTCCCCTGCTCCTTTTCCCAGCTACTGGTCCTGCTGGTCAAAGCAGCCTCAGGTTTTCCATCAGGCACTTGGTTATGAACTCACTTGGGAATACCTCACACAGAAAATAACGCTGAGCCTGAAATTCTCATAAGTTTTTCTAGGAACTTCCTCCTCACAAGCTAACTTTAGTTATTGAATATACTTGGCTTTGTGGAGTCCCTTGCAAGTATCACTGGCCCATATGGAGGGTTTTATTGATTGTCACTGGTATTTCTATTTCCCTGTGTCTAGGCCTTCGCTTACAGGAAAATTATAGTATAAGAAAGGGAATTTGTCTCTCAATTATTAATCTCCTTCTGTATGAATATTCATTTGTTCAGTTATACTAGTTACAGCAATTTAATTGTCATTCAGTTCATAAGGGAGGCATAGACATTTCTTTGAATCTGGGCCACCAGTATGAGAATGGAGTTTATTTCTTAAGTTAAAGTAATGAGACCCTTCAGTGACTAAGGAAGAGATAGAAGAATAAATTGTATTGATTATATTGTTTCAGCACATAGTAAACCTGGTGTGAGAAAAGGTGTGCTCCCAGACCAGCTTCCTAAGAGAAGTCCCTAATTATGAGGCTGTCTTTTGGCTCTGTCAGCACCTTCAGTCATGCCTGTAGGTTTCCTACCTACTGCTCATTTCAGGACACTCTTAATTGGGCCACAACATGTACAAACGTTGAGAATCTGATATTCTGTTTCCAGCTGCAAACATTATTTTTCTCTTGAATTGAAGAAGATTACACCACTCTGTTTATATTTGCTGTGCTATTGTTTCAGGAGAGCAAACTTGACAGTAAGTCCATGAGTAGAACTAAGCTCTGTTCTGATTATTTTCCGCATTAAAAACCTCACCAAATCTGATAGCTGAACACAATATTCATTGTATTGTATTCAGGAAAGCCAAAAAGTCAGTCCAAATATAGATCGATGAATTTTCTCCCCTATGTAGCATCAAATGAGGCTAGAGTGGCACCTGGCTGGCAGCTGAGCTGTTGCAAGGCGGCTTCACTCACATTCCTGATAACTTGGCAGGGACTGTGGCTGAGCGGTGCCGTTGTGTCTCACAGTGTCTTTTTTGAGCTTTTCCATGGGGTTCGTTCAGTGAGATAGCAAACTTCTAACATGGCAGCTTAGAGACCCAAGTATGACAGCTCCAAGAGGTAGAAAGTGGCACATTTGTCACTTCTGCCATATCCCATCAGTCAGAGTAGACACAGCTCATACCCAGTGTCAACAAGCAAGGGATATGGAACCAATATTTCAGTCTGAGAAGTATCACATGTTTTCTAGTTATCTTTAATTCACCGAAAAATCAGAAATGGGTTAATGTATATGGTCTTTAAAAATCTTAGTGTGAGAGGCCAGCAGGTGGCATGGTGGTTAAGGCCCTGGGCTCCTATATGGCCCACCATGGTTTGAGTCCTAGACCCAGCAGCCTGAAATTCACACCAGGTGGGTATGTTTACATGCCAAAAATCCTGATAGGAGAATGGAGGAGAAGGGATTATGGCACGCCCACCCTCCCAGGAGGGTGATTTCTCACTTTCCCTCTGTTTCTTTCTCCACCAAGCACACAAGCCCTATGACAAAAACCTTAAAAATAAAATAAACTTTAAAATATCATGTCTTAATATGTTAGAGCTGGTAGAGCTTTTAGTTCTCAGTCCAATCTCTTCATTTATAAGTAGTAATAGTACCACTAATCCCCAGGAAAATATTCAAAATAAGTAGTTGATTAGATTCAGAGGAGAGACTAAACAACAGATTTTTTTCTGACAGAGACCAGATCCTTTGAACAAAATATGTTGATATGAAGTAATATTTTCTGGTGTAATTATTATTAAGTATAACACTACAAACAGGGACTAGCATCTAGAAGTTACTGAGTTGGCTATAAAACAAAATGAAACAAAAATAAGCCTGGGCATAGCCATTTATAGTTTGAACGAAGTACTATTTTAGGGATTGTGATATAGGTTTGAAGGTCAAGAACACCCGTGTTTAACTCTAAGCTCCAGTGTCACTTCAGCTAATTATTTCATTTCCCTGTTCCTCAGTTTCCTCAGCTGTAATAGTAACAGAAAGTACCTCATAGGTTTCATCATAAGGCAAAAATAAGATAATGTATGAAATACCAGGCAAACAGTTAACTGGCTAGTAATTCTCAATTATTGTTTTTACAGTTTGAGTTAGGGTGATAATATAGTTCTTTCCCGAAGATATTTATAGTGTCGCAGCTATCTGGGTAAGGTCATCAGCTGAGAGTGAAGTGGAGGAGGAATATAGAAATATTGAACAAAAAGGAGAAGCTATAAAACTGTTTTCTCAGAGTGGAAAAATGTATAGAATTTTAGTGCAATTGAGTGACCCTTTGAAGTTCATGGTAATGAATTTTAAGTGAAACCAGACAATCTGGCATAGTTTTTCTTGAGCAATATTCAGCTGTTTAGATATAGTTGCTGAGAAGGCAAAATATGGGTCAAGTAGAATTGAGATTCTACACGGCATGGATGATATATATAGAGAGAGGATTAAGGGAGTTAACGGTTTCTGTAAGAAATTGATAATAAGGGGACTCTGAAATCAGAGCAGAATTAGAAGAGAAATGTGTATAATTTTTATAATACAATAGAGTCATTTATTTAAAAAATCATATCATTTGCAGAGGTATAATAATTTGGGATAATGCAAAGGTCCAGTTTTGTCCATGAAAGAAAGATTAAAAAGTGTGGAGATAAAAGTTATTGGAATTGAAATCAAACAAGGCTGCTGTTGAATTATATGTTCTACTATCAGTGAAGACAGAGGTTGGGTTTTAAAGCCTTAGAAGAATAAGAAACAGTGACAGAGAAAAAAGGAAGATAACTGTAATGAGGAGGGAAAGGGATGATTGAATAGCCTGATGTTACAAGTCTCAAAAGACCAGAGCCTTTTCTATGAACAGTTTCATAAAATCTGTACCCCAGAGCAAAAAAAAAAAAAAAAAAAGTAGTCAAGCTAGTTCTAATAATCCTGAACTATACCAAATATTATAGGTAGGATTAGCAACAATAAATATCTTTTTTTTGGAGAGGTTTTTGCTATAGGGCAGTGCACTCGCCAGAAAGACAGAGAGAGACAGAGAGACAGAAAGTGAGAAATCACCCCCTAGGGGGGATGGTCACACCGCAATCCCTTCTCCTCTTTTCTACTCTCGGGATCTTGGGCACGCATGCACATGCGCCCGGCGTGAGTTTAAGCCACCGGGTCTGGGACTTGAACCGCGGTCAACTACATGGGAGTCTAGCGTCATAGCCATTACACCTACTGCTGGTTCCATAATATGCTGTTTTTACTGCCACTTTGTGTAAATTTTGTATCCCTATATTTGAATACCCTCACCTAAATTTTACTCATACTAAGGCCAAACTCAAAATCCATTATTCTCTGGAAATAGACAGGTTAGCCTGCACTGCCCATCTCTTTCTCCTTGAAATCAGACAGCAATCAACCCCTCCTCGCTTCTCATAGTTTCAAAGTGGTGAATCACTTTCTCATGTAATGCCAACCACACTAAAGAAAAATAAAAACCATTATTTGAACATTTAAAAAGTTAAGGTAATGTCTTTTTTGTTTTTTGGAAAGTTTATTATTTGTAATGTCTTTTTTGTTTTTCGGAAAGTTTATTATTTATTTATTTATTTATTTGCTATAGGGCGTGTGCGCTCGCCAGAAAGACAGAGAGAGACAGAGAGACAGAAAGCGAGAGATCACCCCCCAGGGGGGATGGCCACGCCATAATCCCTTCTCCTCCATTCTCCTCTTGGGATCTTGGGCACGCACACACATGCCCGGCGTGACTTTAAGCCACCAGGTCCGGAACTCGAACCGTTGTTGACTCCATGGGAGTTCAGCGACTTAGCTATTACACCAACTGCTGGTCCCACAACAATAAATATCTTGAAAAGGCTGTTGGAGAGCTAGGTTGCCCGGTGGTTAAGAGAGCTTGATCCCATATGGATGAACCCCAGCTCTGGCAACTTAAAAACCATGCTGGCATGTGTGAATACATGACCCAAATCCAGAGGGTAGCAAAATGGAGGAGCAGGGACTACAGCATGGTCATGCCCTGTTGGGGGGACTTTCTCCCTCTGCCCCTCTCTCTGTTTTTCTTTTTCTGGTGAGCATATACCCTCTCTGACAAATTTAAAAAATAAAAATAATTTAAAAAGAAAGGCTGTTAGAAGTTGCATATTTGTGCGCAGGATTGGAGGATATCTCTTTATTCACACATACTGGGAAAAACAGCCCATCATCATCACTATCATTTCATTATTAAATTACCATTATTAGTCTGATCAGGACCAGGGAAAAAGTTGAGAATGAGTGAACAGGGATGAATTGTTCAGAAGTGGTGAAGGTCAAACAATTGTGGGGAGAAGTAGATAGAAGACAAGTTGTTTCCTGGAAGTGCTTACCTACCATGTATTGGCTGAGAATTATAAGAATGAGAAATCTGATAGTCTCTGTGAGTCCAAGGAATTAGTTCTATTAGCACTGATTCCACTGGATTATAGTATAAAGCAGCATTTCTCAACATTTTACCTACATGTATATTACCTAAAGATCTCATTGAAATACAGATTTTAACATTTTATTTATTTGTTCCATGGATGAGAAAGAGAAAGAGTGAGAGAGCATGTGAGAGAGAAAGAAAGAGAGGGACCAGTGGGTGGCCTTGTGGTTATGACACTGGACTCCCACATGGCCGACCATGGTTCAAATTCCAGTACTGGTGGAAATCATGCTGGGCGCATATACATGCATGCCCAAAATCCTAGGAAGAGAATGGAAGAGAAGAGATTACAGCATGGGTGTCTCTCCTGGGGAGTGAGTATTCACTTTCCCTCTCACTGTGTTTTTCTGTTTCTCTCAGGTTGAGTGCCCATGCCCTACGGCAAATACCTTTAAAAAAGAAAAAAAAAACAGAGACAGAGAAAGAAAGAGTAAATAAACAGGATCTTTATGCAGCAATCCCCTTTCTGCCTCAGACAGCTCAAATTATGGGTACACACAGGCCTAGTGTGCTCAGGGAGTCTGTGGATAGGAACTCGCAGCCGATCCATTGGGTTTGCCTTATAGAACATTGCTTTACCAGTGTGCCACCATTCAAACCCTAAATGCAGATTGATCCTGAGTTTGCTTTTCTAACAGGGTCTTGGGTACTGACTTCTTTTCATTCATATTAACCCAGTCAACACTGTCCAACTCTAGAGGCAATAGGAACCAGTTGGAAGACTTTTAACCTACTAGGGCACAGTGAAAACTAATCAGATGCATGAGACTTAAGTCATTTGGAAAAATATATTCACTATGTAATGGATTAATATTTGTGAATTTTTATGAATAGACTCATGCACTAGGGCTAGTTTGTGGCATAATTAAAATGCACTGCTTAAGAGAAGCTCCAATTCTGGGACCAAGAGATGGCATAGTGGTTATGCCACTGCACTCCCACATAGTCGACTGTGATTTGAGTCCCAGACCTGGTAGATTAAACTACACACGCATGTGTGCCCAAAATCCCAAGAGGAGAATGGAGGAGAAAGCACTGTAGTGTGGACATCCTCCCCAGGGGGGCAATTTCTCACTTTCTGTCTCTCTCTCTGGCACACACTCACACCCCATATAACAAAAATCTCTCTCTCTTAAAAACAAAAGAGAAGCTTGGATTCCACAGTGACTGCGGCTTCAAACCTCAGTTCAGTGGGCCTGAAACACGGCACTTATATGAAAGTCCAAGATCTGATGTGCTGGAGGACTGGAGAAAGGGGATCACAGCATGACCACACCCTGTGGAAAGTGCTCCTCTCTCTTTCTCTGTCTCTCTTCCTCTCTCACGTGTGTGTGTGTGTGTGCAGGCACTCTCTTGAGAATAACGAAAAATCTTTTTAAAAATAACATCATACCCCAAATACCTTCCAGGAAGTGTGTTAGCAGGAATTTTGCTAAATGATACTTATCAAACATCTCAGCTATTTCAAGAAGTGATGAATTCTGGAGCAAGGGGAGTAAAAGTGGCATGTAGAAAGTGGAAGATTGCCAAGGGAAGTATCATTCCATGAAGTTAAGTAACTGTTAATTCAAGATAGTTGCACATCAGAATATATACAACTTTTGTTTTTCAACTAAACAGGAAAGGAAAAAAAAATTGAACTGACATCATAAAGATGTCACATTGTTCCAAATATTTTTGTTTGTAAGTTTTTGTAAGTTTTGTAAGTGATGCGACTGAACTTAGGAAGAAGCACTAATCCCCACTGCTCATTTATAAAAAGTCCAAACATGTAGGTCTATTTCTGGACATCTTTTAAAATCAACTCATGAATGAAATTACATTTAAAACTCTTAATATATATTTTTTAGACACTTGAACAAAATGTCTTTGAAAATTGAAGAAAATCTTTGCATTTAGAAATCAATTTCCAGTGGATGTTATGAGTAGTAGATCAGAAAAAAAAATAGCCTAAATTTTCTGAGCAAAAAGTTCTGAACCGGAAGAAGCAATGTAATTAATTTAATTGCTTGACTTTTCCTGGTATTTGTTCATGTAATCATTTCTATCAGGAGTGTCTCCTCTCTTTGTGTGTGTGTGTGTCTGGCTCAAGGTGTTCTAAAATGCCTTAGTGTGGTCACCAAAATGGGTCAGTAGACTTAATTTCTTATGATTTTATGGTGGGCCTCTTAGAGCTTAGATATAGTGTAGGGTGTTATATCAACTCAAAGTGATTAATGAAGGATTTGGTATGCAGACTTGAAGCCCTGGGAGCATTGAACCCATAGCAGTGATCTCAGAAGAAAGGTGTCAGTATCTATGAACCCAGTGCCTAGATGAGCATAGACTAGGTCCTGAGTGTCAGACAGCATTGCTCAACAACATAGACAGCTGGGTCTATGGTCAAGGCTCTGTCCTGGCATAGTCTCTGGCCTTCTGAACAACTCCCAGTTCTCTAAACTAGTTGTCAGCGATACTTTTCATGTAGCAGGCTACTCATGGAAACTCACTCAAGGACAGAGTGTGGGCATCTCTCTAAACCTGACACGTTGATCTAACTGTGCACAGGTCATGTTATAGGGTTAGAGATACTACTGTGACTGGAACAATCACTGCCCTCAAGGCCCTTAAATTCAATAAATGTATCACTCATAATCTTAGTAGTGACAGGAAAAGGTAACATAGTTCTGTCACTTGCCTCATTATTAGGTCTCTATTGCTCTGTGGCAAATGCATAAATTTAGTGGCTTAAAATAGCACACATTTATCTTTTACATTTTGGAGAGGGGGTTGGTTTTTTGTTTGTTTGTTTGTTTTCTACTTGAGGCCACATATGCTTGTCAGAAGGAGAGGAGAGACAAAGAGAGAGAGAAAGATCATCCTCTAGTGGCATATATTTATACTGCAATCCTTATTTCTTCCATTTCATCACCCTATCAGGACTTGGGGGCACCCACATACATATGACCACTGTCTTTTTCAAGCCACTAGGGCTGAGATTAGAACTATCGTTGGACTTGCAAAATCCAGCTCCCAATACACAGGACCTAATCACGGCCCTGGGGGGCATTTCTATTTTACAGTTCTGTAGAAGCCCAATACGGATCTCCCTGGCCTACCGTTATAATGTTGTTATGGCTGTGTTCTTTTTTGGGCACTCTGAGAAGAACACATTTTCTTGTTTGTTGCAGTTTCTATGAGCCATGTATGTTTCTTGGCTCATGTTCTTCATTCTATACCATCAAACTTGGTGGTGTTACTTCTTTCTGATCATTCTTTCATGGTCACATTTCTTTCTGACTGACTATAGCTGAGAAAATTTCTCTACTTTTGAAGGACCCGTGGGATTAAATTGAGTCCACCTGGATAATTTAATCTAAATTCCCCATCTGAAGGTCCTTAGGTTAATCACATCTACAAAACATTCACAAATTCCAGGGATTAGGAAGAGGATACCTTTGTGGGGCCATTATTCTGCCCACCACTCCCATTTTATGCTTTTTACCTCCTTTTTGAAACTCAGTAAGAATCATTTAGAGATTTCCTTGAAATCTCTTCTTAATCAACTCAGAAGCCCTCATGTCTAATGAATAGTTGCAAGCCTCAGCAAACTGCCAGTTCAATTACTATGGCAAGACTTCATTACAGCTGTGTTATAAACAACTCACACAGTATTTATCTATCCATCTATAAAAGCGTATATTAAATAGAATGCTCATTTTGCCATTTTTCTTTAGTGTGCCTCTTAATTTTGCCAGACCCCCCTAAACAATTTTTAGAGTGACGGGAATACTATCAACAAAATATAAAGAAATCTTGAGTGAAAAAAGACGAGAGCAATTTAGAACAATCCATGTAAATCAGGACTGTCCCAGGCAACCTGAGGCAGATGTTTTATTTTATTTTTTTAACTTACAGAACAGGTAAGGGGTTTCAATTTTTATTCTTTTGTAGTGTGAGCTTATAGCTGCTCCAAGCAGATGGCTTCCTGCAAGATGGAAAAAGACTGGGGAGAGCAGCAGAGATGCTAAGTGATGTTTAAATATAACTTGCAAGTTGAAGTTGTAATTGGCATTGAAGGTAGATGAACAGAAAAGGGCAGAATTAAGCATTACTCCAGGATTTGACCTAAACAAGTAGGTAGATAACAGAGCCATTATCTGAAATGCACATTGTGAAAGACAAAAGGAATAGTGTGCTGCAAGGCATACAAGCATTATAATGGGATTTATATTTCAGAATTATGATCATAGAAGGAATATTTAATGTCTTGTAATTTATTGACATTGTTTGTACATAGCACAGACAGGATAGGCAAATGTTGGGGTGATTTAAATTTCTGTGGTCAAAAAAGGAAGAAACAGAAATTGGGCAAATGGCCAGGGAGGGATAAAATCAAGAGTAACAAGTGTCCCAACAGGAAGAAATTATCCTCTCAGCTAGCAATGCTGCCAAGATTTTTGAGGTACATTGAGAACATCCCCCTGGATTTGGCAATTTGAGTGCCTCAATGTGTGAGGGCAGTTTCCTCAGTGGAATTGTGTGGACCAACCCCAATAGAAGTCTGAAGAAAGAAGAACTGAAACTGAGTAAGTAGAGACGGTCATAGTGGTTAATACAAAAACACTCTCAGAGCATTCTCTTAAGACAGCAAAAACTGTCTAGACCGCTATTAAACTTTGTGTTTTCAGTCTTTTGCTTAAATTTCACCCACCTTTCACACTAGAGTCAGATCACTGCCTTACAGTGAGCCCTTAGACAAGTTATTTAACCTCTCTTCCCCTAAAGTCCACATCTTTAAAATAGTGAAATAGTGATAATAATAAGCATGACTAAAGTTTTTTCAGAGGTTTAAATTGAATAACGTAAATAAAATGCTAAGAACAGCATCTCCATGTTGATAGCACTCTCTCTTTTTTTTTTTTTATCTTGCTAAAGGGCATGTGCCTTGGCTTGAGAGAGACAGAGACAGAGAGAGAGAGAGGAAAAGTGATAAATCACCCTCTTTCCTCCAGTGAGGATGACCATGCCACAATGTCTTCTCCATTCTTCTCTTGGGATTTTGGGTCATGTGCCTGGTGTTTTTGTTTTTTGTTTTTATTCTATTTTTTTATTTTTATATAATCACTATATAACTTTACCATGTACAACATGATTTTCCCAGCATAAATATGGTACATATTAGTCAAATACATTACCGTATACATTGAGACCCAGACATTTGATACAAAATGGATGAATATGGAAGATTTTAGTAAGCAAAGCAAGCCAGACTATGAAAGGCAGGCATTGTATGTCCCCACTCAGTACATACTGAATGTCTGCGCTCTATAGCAGAAACTAAAAGATTGGAAGGTATGATATAGCAGGGAGGCCAACTCTAGATACTAGGGATTGTTTAGAAGGGAGTGGATAATAGGGCCTGGTATGTTTTTCAAGCCACCAGGTCTGGGACTCAAACCACTTATTTGGCTATGTGGGTACAGCCATCTCAACCTCCATGCCACCTGGTGGCCCAGCACTCTATTATTTTACATTATCATCTTTATCATTGTTGTCATTGTTACTACTGAGAGTGTTAAAAACACTTATTAAACCTGTCCCCAGGATAATAGGGTTACCATCCTAGGACCATAATTACTAATATCCCATTATCCTTCCTTGGAGGGAAAAAATATACTGTCCTAAAACAGAAAGAAAAAATATATTAACACTATTGTAAATTCTATACCCTGATATATAAAATTTCATGCATACCTATAATTTTTAAAGACAAAAGTTAAATGTTTAAATATTTACTTAAATTCACTTTTAAAACCATCCATAAGCAAGCTCAGGTAAGTTTGTACTGGATCATTCAATAACGAGAATAGCTACCAGCTACTGAGAGCCCACTGTATGTCAAGAACTATGTTAGGCAGTTTACACACATTATTTTGTTTGAGACCCACAGTACTTTTTCTATGTAAGCATGAATAACTCTTTTTACAAATGAGGGACATGAAGTCTAGGTAGTGTATTAATTTTCCTGGCACCACAGAGATAGTACAGAACAAAACAAGGTTTAATGGATCCTATAGTCCTCTTTTTCCTACCGTACAGAAATGGCTCAATTATGTAATACCTTTCTATTGAGCTCTTATTCTGTACAATGACCTCCAATTACTGCAGGCCTGTAGGGGCATGGATCATAATTGCCATTATACAAATTGGGACACAGAAGCTCTGATAGATTGTGGTTGTTTGTTCAAGGGTACATTATTTAAAGAGTTTGAAACAATTTAAGCTTAACTTTTCAGGCTGCAGGTCAAGCCTCTCCCTGCTTTGTAAACAAGTCACCAAGCAGAGGATTTAGTTGTAGTACTGCTGGGAATGGAGGACTGAACAGCCCATCCAGTGAATGATTTGTGTTTTTAATTTCAAACTAAATACTATCATATAAAATAATGTGTTATGATCTCTGAATTTAAAAGATAACATTTACATTGCAAACGTTGATGTGGAGGTAAATATATTTTATCTTTTCTTACAATAAGTACATTTCCAGTCCAACTATTTTCTATTTGTTTTTTAAGGTATTGAATATATAATTCCTGTTTTCTAGTTACATCTTTGCTAAAATGCCAGGGAAATGTCAAATCCTCTTTTTTCTTGATTTCCCTACTCCATAGAGCATATCATATTACATCTCTTACTTCTGCTGTCAGGAAATCAGTCCCTGGCCCATTCTAGAGATGTATTTAATGAACAATATGTTTAGATTAATTTAAGTCTTTCAAGAGTCATGTTGTCCCTTACTGCTTTCCCTCTGTTATACAGAATTTTCACTCATCACTTAAGTTTTTCCATAATCTTCCAAATTCAAGATTAAACTGAAAGTGCTCCCAAATCATGGAGATTAGATAGTTGACTATTCATAGCACTTTCTTTGCTTTTCTAAGCTCACAAATAAAATTAAATAAAAAGATATTTCTTTTTTTTTTTTTTTGAGAGGTTTTTGCTATAGGGGGCGTGCTCTCGCCAGACAGACAGAGAGAGACAGAGACAGAAAGCGAGAAATCACCCCCCAGGGGGGATGGTCACGCCGCAATCCCTTCTCCTCCATTCTCCTTTCGGGATCTTGGGCACGCACGCACACGTGCCCAGCATGAGTTTACGTCACCGGGTCCAGGACTCAAACCGCGGTCGACTACGTGGGAGTCCAGCGACATAGCCATTACGCTAACTGTTGGTCCCAATAAAAAGATATTTCTTAGAAAGATACTTATTTTAAGTTTTATTTTACTTATGATAGAGAGCACATGTACATCAGGGGGAGAGAGAGAGAGAGAGAGAGAGAGAGAGAGAGAGAGAGGGAAGGGAACATCCTCAACAGTATCTCATCATGCTATGATCCCTTTTCCCCAGCTCTATAGCATGTCAGGATCTTGGGCAGGCCATGCATGTCCTTAGATCCACCTGGAGCTTCAAATTCACAGCTAGTCATGTGGCTACCAGCATTACAATTTGCCTTGCCACCAGCTATGCCACTGGACTGGGCCAGAAAGAGACTTTGAAATACACATATGGAAAACCAGGAAATGGCACAATTGTTAAGGCACTAGGCTCCCACATGATTGATCATGGTTCAAGTCTGGGAGCCAGTCACTTGAAACTCACAAGAAGAGAATGGAGAAGAGATTGTGGCATGGCCATCTCCACCGGGGAGGTGATTTTTCACTTATTTTGTTTCTCTGTCTCTCTCTGTCTGTCTCTCCAATGAGTGCATGCACCCTATAGCAAAAATCTCAAATAATTAATTAATTAATTAATGAAACGTACGGAGATGTTTGTAAAAGGCTTAGGAAGTTGTCATGGTTATATTACTTCACAAAAATCACATATATTTACAACTTGTTTGTCCTCTCTAAAGCAAATGTTTTGTAATAATCTCTATACCACCTTACATGAATATCATATCGTCCCAACAATCTCTCTGACCCCAGCATTGCTCTAGAGTACATAAAACACCACTTTTCTTTCCATACACAGCAGACATTGGTAGTTGAGGACAGCATTTATTTTATTATATTTTTTTTGAAGAGGTTTTTGCTATAGGGCACGTGTGCTCGCCAGACAGACAGAGAGAGACAAAAAGACAGAAAGCGAGAAGTCATCCCCCAGGGGGGATGGCCACGCTGCAATTCCTTCTCCTCTGTTCTCCTCTCGGGATCTTGAGCACGCATGCACATGCACCTGGCGTGAGTTTTAAGCTACCAGGTCCGGACGCGAACCGCAGTCGACTACATGGGAGTCCAGCGACATAGCCATTACGCTAACTGCTAGTCCCAGGACAGATTTTATTTTAGAACTTACAGTGAAAATAAATAATATTATTGAACAGTCATTACATGCCAGATTTCATGTATTTTTAGACCTGTGTGACCTTATATTTTCATCTCACTATTCACCTGGTATTATATCATTTCCATTTTATAGATGAGGACATGGAGGCATCTACAAGTTGAGCAACTTTCCAAAATTTCTTAAGCAAGTAAATTGTTGAGTAAGAATTTCAAATCAATCCAGTGACCAAGAAATGAATTCGTATTTCCTGTTTTGTCAAGTGAGTAGAGGTCAGATCATAAAATGCCTTGAAAGTGTGAAGTTTTTATGAAATCTAAAGAAAGGAGGATCCTTAGGTCAGAAATTGTTCTTTCTTTCTTTACTCACAGGGGTGTTTTAGAGCTTGAATGAAATTTCTTTGAATGCACACTTTTAAACAAGGTGCATGTATATATTGTTACTCTCCGTAAAATTTTAAATACTATCTTCTTTTATCAGTAATTGCTTTAATTTTGAACTATTGTTATTAAGTTAAGTGCATTTATTCTACTTACTTTTAATCTAAGTTGATTTTGAACATTTTGAATAGCAAATTGCTTGAAGGTACTACTGTACTTTTAAAATAAAATTAGTCATTTCCTTTTTATTTCCTGAAAAATACCTACCTATTTCCAAAAACGCTGAGTATTGAAACAAGAGGTTATTAAAATAGAAAAAACAGTATAAAAAAATCAAAAAGGTACCTGTGAAAGAAATATAGTTATTTTTATACAGTAACTTAGCCCTAAATTCTGATCCTCTTGATACTCTAGAGTTATAGAGTTCATTTTATGTGATACAGGGCAGTATACCAATTTTTAAGAGGTAAAGAATATTTCAGATACTGTATCTCAAAATAAATGTGTCACATGACATTTAATGGATTAATAAATATGGAATTACCAAACAAATATTTATCATTTTCACTTTAAAAGTTATTATGCATAGAGATTCAGTGTTCACAAGTCAGTTCTTTATCTGTGTGAACTGCTATGAAGAATACACTGTTGGGAACCAGCAGTTAGCATAATGGCTATGTCGCTGGACTCCCATGTAGTCAACCATGGTTCGCGTCCCAGACCCGGTGGCTTAAAACTCACGCCGGGTGTGTGTGCGTGCGTTCCCAAGATCCTGAGAGGAGAATGGAGGTTAAGGGATTGCGGCGTGACCATCCCCCCTGGGAGGTGATTTCTCGCTTTCTATTTCTCTGTCTCTCTCTGTCTGTCTGGCGAGCACACGTGCCCTATAGCAAAAAAAAAAAAAAAAAAAAAAAAAAAAAAAAAAAAAAAAAAAAATACACTGTTGAAGCCAAAAGGGAACTTTCCTCTGATCTGACTCAATGCAAGACAAACTTGAACTATGTAATGATGCTGTGATCACATCTATTACCTAAACTACTTCAAATTACTTCTTTAGCACAACAAACTTAAAAAACATAATTATATCCACTTTTTAGGAACACATGTTGTATAGGTGTTAAATAGTATGTCTGAGATCAGTAAAGGATGAAATCCAGATAGGGCTATTACTTTTTATTTCTTTTTTTTAGAGAGACAGAATTTTTGCTATAGATTACGTGCGCTCAACAGAGAGACACAGAGAGACAGAAAGGACAGAAAGCAAGAAATCACCCCCTGTGGGTATGGCCATGCCACAGTCCCTTCTCCTCCATTCTTCTCTTGGGATTTTGGTCATGCACACACATGTGCTTGGCATGAGGTTTAAGCCACCACATCCTGGACTCGAACCACAGCCAACATTGTGGGAATTCAGCAACATAACTATTACACCATCGCTTGGTTCCCAGATAGGGCTATTTCAAAGCCAGGCTTTTTCTAATAAATTTTTCTATATTTCTGAAAAATCAAAACAGTTGCTGATGCCTGAGCCAAGTTTGGAAGCATTAGTAGAACTCCGCTGGGTGGAAAGAGAGAAAAAAAGGAGAACCAGATAGTGAAAAGCATTTGCAAAGTCTCATGACATGAGAGATTACTTCTTACTCAGGGAACTGCAATTTTTTTGTGTTGGTGATGTATAATTAGACTTATATTTTGCAGTCAGATAGTGCAAAAAGTAACCTATTCTAAGAAGTCTGGATTTCATCTCGAAAGTCATGTGAAAATATTAATACATTTCATAGATGATATGGGAAAAAGAAAAGAAAATGGGTTAGAGAAAAATTAATAAATTGATTAGTTAATTAAAGTAAAATGAAATCACTGGTAAGATTGTTGACTCAGCTAAAAATAATGTATTCTTGAAGTGTTTAAAGGTGTCTGAGACACCCCATAGTGTGGTGCTTAAGGCATCTGGACCCCAGATGACTGAACATGTAAATTCAGAAACACACCAAGTGCATGTGCACCATGCACAAAATCCCCAAGGGAAAGATAAATGACTGAGATAGGATAGTGGTGTGACCTTTCCTTACAGGAGTTACTTTTCCCTTATCTATTTTCCTGTTTCTCTCTTGTGTATGTACATGATTCCCTTTGGCAAATTTTTAAAATTAATAAATAAAAATGCCAACCCAATTGTCCCTTTTTCTACCAGTCTTCAAATGTCTAAGTGCAAGAATAGAGAGATCAGCTTATGGAATAGGATAGGTTATCTACAGAGTAAGTGCAGCAATTGAAGAGGTATTTCAGAAAATTATAGATAGACACTGTAAAGTTATATGTAATCCAATGTAATATAAAGAAGATTATAATGATAATAAAAATAAAAAAAGAAAAATATTATAGGTAGAAACAATAGAATAGGTAAAGTTGAGAGCGAAAGGTATAAGAGAACAGAAAGAGAAAGAAGTGTATGGATGACACATTAAAATATAATTTAGTAGATAAGAGTTGTGAGAGGTGCTTCAAAAGCATGGGGGATGCTAAGCACATGATTGGAGAACACTGTGTTATGCATACCAAATCTAACAGTTGGGCAGTAATTCCATCCAGCTTAACTGCCAGTAGAATATTTCTATTATTCTAGAATATAAGAAAATCTCTGGGTAGAAGAGGAAGACAATATCAATCCAGAAGGATAGAGCTGGCAAAGCTGTTTGCTATTCAAGAAATTTTGAGAACATAAGACAAATTATGTGAAAACATGCCATGGAGAATTGTCTCCAATAATATCATGAGTGGATTGTTTCTAGGTGATAACTAGTTCTGAGTTACACCCATAGTGATGGGTACCTAATCGATATTAGACTTACTCATAATAATAATAGAAGTTTAGATGAAGAAATAGGCAATGAGCAAGGTCACTACGTCCTTTAGTGAGTTGTGGCAAGCAGTCTGAATTTGAAGATGAATGTAAAGTTCCAAAGCACAAAGATAAGGCAAATTTTTCTTAGAAAAAGCAGAGAAAAGAGTAATCATAAAATAAGATTTTGACTTCACAAGAAATAAAAAAGAAAATTACTATTATAACAGTCCTCACCTCCATGAACATACACATTAACTCCAGTTTTAGTGGCATATGTACTGAAGTATTTCAGCAACAGTATACTATGAAATATGGCAAAATACGAGATTATGGATAGACAGATGGATAAATATATGGTTAAGAAGCACAGTAAAATAATAGTAGGAGCGTCAACATGGTGGTGATATAAGTTTTCAGTAAACACTCTTCGAAAAAATCTCAACTTTTCCATATGCTTGCAAATTTTCTTATAACATATTGAAAAGGAAAACAAAACAAAACAAAAATATCCAAAGGTGATGAGCTTGTTTTCTTATGTCTTCTCTACAGTCACTAGACTTCCTGAGACTGTTTACTCATAGAATTAATACATTAGGACCTAAGCCTCTGCAGTACTGGAACAAGTTCTAGCTGTTTTGTCAAAACTCTGGACATTTTCTTTGGTTCAAGTCTTGGCTTCTTTGACCTTGAGCATTATAGGCTCAGTGGAGTCTTTATTAGGTATCATAGCTCTGCTGGCACCTTGGAGAGAAGCCATGGACTTTGACAATGCCATGACTGTAGACATAATAACAGCAAAGCAGAGTCTGAGGGTAGCTATCGCAAAGCCAAGGGTTAGTCTGGAGAGTACTTTCATTGCATGCCCAATCATTTTGGAGGAATCTGATAGTTCCCAGAATTCCTAAGAGTTGAAAAAGACACATAAAAACATCATTTTGTGATTTTTGCCTGATGTGATATAGGAATTGCTACTTACAAAAATTATTTAAAATAAGCACAGAATTGAAAGAATGCTTATAGTTCATTTTTCACATGTTTACATTAAGCATTAATATAATGTGCTACCCACAAGAACAAGTTGATACCAGAACTAGTTAGGTTCTAACTGAAGCTAAAGTTGGAGGAAGTAATATGTGATATGGTAGAAAAAATAGAGAATTTTCACACAGTGATCTAGGTATCAGATATCACAATGTATAGAACTAGAAAAGAGATCAGATGGGAGAAGCATAATAAGTAGAATAGGAACAGAAATATTGCTGGGATATGAGGTCATGAATAGAGTACTAAAGTTTTCCTCATCTCTACATTCACGGAAATCCTCATGGAGTTTGAAACTAGAGCCAGCCTTCCTATGAAGATGATAATGTTCTGGGACTGGCAGTTAGCGTAATGGCTATGTCGCTGGACTCCCACGTAGTCGACCGCGGTTCGAGTCCCGGACCCGGTGGCTTAAACTCACGCCGGGCGCGTGTGCGTGCGTGCCCAGGATCCCGAGAGGAGAATGGAGGAGAAGGGATTGCGGCGTGACCATCCCCCCTGGGGGGTGATTTCTCGCTTTCTGTCTCCCTGTCTCTCTCTGTCTGTCTGGCGCCAGGACTAGAACCATAGAATCAGCTTTATGGGATCCAGCACCTTAGCCTCTACACCACCTCTTGGAAACTTTTTTTTTTTTTTTTTTGGAGAGGTTTTCGCTATAGGGCGCGTGCGCTCACCAGACAGACAGAGAGAGACAGAGAGAAAGCGAGAAATCACCCCCCAGGGGGGATGGTCACGCCGCAATCCCTTCTCCTCCATTCTCCTCTCGGGATCCTGGGCACGCACGCACACACGCCCGGCGTGAGTTTAAGCCACCGGGTCCGGGACGCGAACCGCGGTCGACTACGTGGGAGTCCAGCGACATAGCCATTACGCTAACTGCTGGTTCCCTGTTCTTCAGCTTTTCAGTCTCTTGCTTACACAGGTTCCATCCAAGGCCTTGGGAGGGGACCTAAGCAAGGTGTTCAAAAGTTTATATGTTTTTCTTAGGTATTTGTCATTTTGTAGATTGTTTGTGTATTTTGTAATAAGATAGCTTCTGCAATTATATGAACTTATGCTAACACAAATCAGAATTGAACACTTGTTGGCTAGTGAATAAATGAAAAGAGGATTGGGGCCAGCCGGTGGTATGGTGGTTAGAGTGCTGGACTCGCACATAGCCAAATGTGGTTTGAGTCCCAGAACTGGCTGCTTTCTCACATTCTCTCTGCCTCTGTCTCTCTTACTGGTGTGTGCACATGCCCTATAACAAACATAAAAATAATAATATAATTAAATAAGTAATTCTTTAAAGAAAAGAGGATTGAATTATAAGCTTTATAAGAAGAGCCCTTTAGAACTACTGGTAAAACTTAGGATTTGTATTGTACAAATGTTCAATACTATGCATATATTGCATAGAAACCTAGAATATTTTTCTAAAAGAGGAAAATCACATGTGAAAATATATATTAATGTTTCAATAAAGTTTGTGAGAAAAGGGATAAACAAAAGAACAGGTTTTAAACATGTGACAGTTCATTTTGGATATCCACTTGACTGGATTAAAGGACACCTGGATGACTGATAAAGCATTATTCTGGGTGTATTATTATTTCCTGGGTGAGAGTGTTGTCAGACAGACTGTCATGTATGCCAGTGGGTTAAGAGAGAAAGACCAACCTTCAATGTGGGCAGGCACTATCCAATAGGCTGAGAGTGTAGGAGGAGCAATACATGTGTTTGCATATCTATATCTATACATGTATGTTTGTGTGTGTATGAGTACATATTATATCATGTTCATTTTGTTTCGCTAGAGAATCCTGACCAATACCAAACCACCTCACCACAAATAAACAAAAAACAAACAACAAAACCATAGACACAAAAGCTTGTATTTTAAAATAAATCGAGACTAAAAGTATTGAAAATGTTTTTTTTTTTAATTTTCTTTAGTGATATATATGACAGGGCATACATATTTTATGTTCTCTAATAGCTATCAGAAACAGGCTTAAACAACTCATTTCAATTCCAAAACAGATTTTAGAAGTAAGTAGGTAGCCACTGGAGAAATATAATACTGATACATAGGAATTCCAAAATATTTATGCAAAACCAAAAGGTTATGATAATTGAGTAAACTGGTAAAATAATTAGAAGGCCTTTGGAGATGTTTTTGAGTAAACGAAGGGCTGTTCTGTAAATGCTTGTGAAAAACCCTATGACTGAATTGAGAGACACCATATTTGAAAATCTTGACTAAACATGATTATTTTTTAAATAAAGGGAAAGGAAAGATAAGATAAAGTTGTAGTCTTAATCCTATTTGTAATGTTCATGTTAAGAGAGTTGGCATTAGGCATATTAATGTGTTTGTTTCTCCTCTAATTTACGATTCCCTTCCTTCTTTAATGAGATCTGCTCTACAGCCCATAAAATAATTGTTATGGTAAACTGACTTTTTAAAATTAGCTACACACCAGTTGGTCCAGAAACCTATTCCTCTAGACCATTCATGCACAAAATACTTTTGTGTGAAACCCTTTCCAAATGTGTAATGACTGGAGTTAGTCCAGAAGTTTGCCTGCAGAGTCTCTCTGCGTGACTGTCAGTGGGAACAGCCTTACAATTTCCTTCCTCAGATGTGTTACGGTGAGGCTCTTGTCATGCGGGCATGCTCAGGCCACTCGCAGGCTGACACTGAAAATACATTCAACCTGAGTGTTATTTCCAAAGAACTTGTTTTCTTTAACCTGCAGAGATGTTACCTGACCTGGTGTCTGGCTGGATGGCACAGTGTTTGAGGGAGAAGCTGTTCAAAGATGCTCCTGGGTGCTGAAGGGAGGAGATTTACATGGAAAGATGTATCCAGTCCTTAGAACCACTAGTTCCTTGTCTCCTGCTCTTACCAACTGCTTTTCTGGTGTTAACTCTCACACTGTGATAGTTATTTCACCAACATGACCCCTGAAGGAGAAAGGCAGACTGAATCAGGAGCGATCGGCCCCAGTCTTTCCTCAAAGGTGAGAAGCAGAGAGGTCTCTAAAATACTCCAGTTCATAAGGATATAATACAATGTAATCCTAGCAGAGTTTCAAAGAAGCTGTTTTAAAGTAATATGGGAAGGGAGGGTCAAGATGGAGCAAGCAAGCTCATTTTCCTCTTACTATCAGACTCCTAAATCAAAGGGGCTAAAAGAGATAAAGCTGCTCCAAAGCAGTTGCTCATTAACATAAATATTTTTTGAGTTATTCCAATTTGTGTTCATGGAAGCATCCGGCATTTCTGGAAGAAAAATGAAACCTTTCTATGGAGCAATTAGTATCGGTATTTTTTTGTAATGCTTAAAACCTCTAAGGGAAAATAAACTGAAACAATGAAGGGAAGCTTTAGCATTATGTAGCATATATTGCATTATTCTACTAAATTATTTTTCCTTTTTATTCCCTTTTTCTGGGAGTATGATAATTTATTGTACAAAAGAAGATTATGTATTCCTTTACCAACAAAGACAAATAAATCATCTCTAAGACTGTTTTACTTTTGATATTTGAATTGAGGACATAACATTAGTTTATTTAATTAATTTTACAATATATGAAGAAACTTCAAATACAGGTCTCATTGTAAAGTTAGTGTACATTGGAATTTCTCAGCTTGCATATAATACTTTAATCTTTATTTTAAATATGCTCTCTATTTAGATAGAGTTGTGGAACTAATAAACTGGATATTGACTTTATTTTGTGTTAATTAAATACTTGAAGTTAATAGAATTGTCCAATATCAATAAAAATTGTGGTAGAATAAATCACTTCAACTCAAAATTTGATATTATCAACAAAAACACTGAAAAGGCCTATCTGTGAGGTCAGAATCTGAACTATTTGGAAAGTCAGTATAGATTTACAAAAATATCTGATAGTCTAAACACACTTACATACTACATTTTTTTTCCAGTATGTCATAGAAAAAAACAAAATAAGTTTTTTAGCTTAGATTTTTCTCCAAATAAATATATCTATTCATCTTAAACATCACTCAAAGGAAAATTTTTCAGAAACTTACTCTATGACTAACTGCCAGACAGTAAAATGGTAATAGATAATGCTACAGAATTTCAAATTAGAGAAAACATAAGAAGCAAGGTGACATGGAGTGTAAGTCCTATCAATATACTTGTCAAGATTGAGAAAACAAGGAAGACTAGGAACACATAAGAAGGGAAAATGGCTGAAATAAGTGGCGAACCTTTAACCACTGTCCAGTGACTCCATCCAGCAGAGAAGAACAAAGGATCTGTCATGGTTATTTTTGGGTGTCATCCTGACTGAATGGAAGGAAGGCTGGTGAAATATTTTCTAAGCAGGTCAGTGAGAGTGTTGCCTAACATGATTGACCTGTGAAACAGAGCACTGAGAGAGAAACGTGGGTGGGCACCATGCAATTGGCTGGGCATGAGAGGGACAAACACAGGAAGTGTGATCTGCTTCCTCCCCACTTTCTCTGTTCCTCCACCCTTCCTATCAGATTCCTTTCAGAGCAGGCTGTTCCATTCCTACACATTCAGCCTGCTTCACCCCTTCTCCACTCAGCACTCGGCTATGTTTGTTCCTTTGGGCTCCTGGCACCTGCATCATTCCAGGGAGACAGAATCCAAGTTCTTTAACCTTTGAACTTTGTATTCATACCTTAGGTCAACGGTGCCCCCTTCAGATCTTGGACTGAAACAGCACTGGCTTTCCTACTTAATCTTTTTTTTTTCTTTTTCTGAGTGAGGCAAGCCAGGCTATGAAGGAGAGACATTGTATGTCCCCACTTAACATATACCGTTTGTCTGCACTCTATGACTGAAACTGATTGACCAACAGTTGAACAAACACAAGAGATGGGTGTGAATGTCAGATGAGGTGTATGTGGAGGAGTGGGGCCCAACGAAAGACATTTGGAGAAGGGATACAGAGGTAGAGCATTGACGGGATGGGGAGGTGTGGTGTTATCTGTTGAAGATATTTCGATCAACGGGTCTGGGGAGAAATGTTCACATATCGAAATGGTCTCATTGTAAGCCAAACAATATGATTGAAAGTATATACAAAAATAAATAAAGTAATTAATAAAAAAAAATCTTAAAATTTATTTTATGTCCTTTCACTGTATAACATTACAACATACAAAAGGAAAATTTCCATCCAGAATATGGTGTATATTGGCTCAGTCAAAGACATTACCATACATACACACATATCATTGTCAACAGATAATTTTCCATTCTGTGTTTCTTTCTTTTCCTATATTTTTTTGAGAGAGTTTTGCTATAGGGTGTATGTGCTCACCAGAGAGACAGAGAAATGTAAAGCGAGAAATCACCCTCTAGGGGGATGGCCACGCCACAATCTCTTCTTCTCCATTCTCCTCTCGGGATCTTGGGCACGCATGCACATACTCTGGGCATGAGTTAAGTCACTGGATCTGGGACTTGAGCTGCAATAGACTACACAGGACTCCAGCAACCTAATCATTATGTCATCTGCTAGTCCCACTGTTTTGTGTTTCTTAAATGTTTTACTTCTTTGTTTTTTCCCCCTCAATTCCCTCACTTTCACCCTCCACCATCTTTATGCTATTTCTCCAGCTCACGGACTGCTAGTGGTGGTACTTTACCTTGTGATCATGAGAGGTAATACCTATAGTAAATCTTTTATGGATGTATATAGTCTATGAGTTCTGTTTTCTTGGAGATCCCTGGTCAATACAGAACCAAAGCTCTGACCTAGAGTCATACATTGAAGCCTTTTGCTAATAGTGATGGAAAAATAGATACAAATGCAAATACTGCAACTATGCATAAAATGCAGTGCTACAGAGACAGAGATAGAGGCTGATGTGGGGACAGTTACAGATAGAAATAGGAGACCAGACGCCTTGCTTTCTCACTTTCTCTCTCTCTGTCCCTCTCTGGTCAAATTAAATAAAGGAATAAATAAAATAAAGTTAAGTAAAATGATTCTTAAAAAAAAAAAAAAAGAAATAGGAGATGTAGATATCAAGCATAGTCAAACCATAGACTATAGATCACAATGATGTCCTAGAAAGGGAGTGTAAATGTATGTGTGTGTGTGTGCATGTGTGTGTGTGATGACAAGAGGCATTAAAGCAGTGCTAAGATGCTAGAGAATTCAGGCAAGCATCACATCAACTTCAGGCTGCATTTGGTTGCAGGTAACACACTGGGCGCCTGTGCCCATGTGTCCAAAATCTCAAGAGGAGAATGGAGAAGAAGGGATTGTGATGTACCTTCTCCCCTGGAGGGAGATTTCTCGCTTCTTGTCTCTCTGTCATTCCAGTGAGCGCATGAGCCCTATAGCAAAGTACTCTCAAAACAACAACACAATCCCCAAATGTTTATAAGCAGGATCCTAATAGTTCTACTCTCTTAGTTCTACTCTGTTTATATGCTCTGGTATACCTGGATATGTTCATATCATCTGCTTCTATAGGACTGGCTTTATAACTCTGTCTCAGAGACCTGATTTAGAGACTGGCCACCAAAGACCGCCCGTGGGCACTGCTTCAGGGACAAATAATCATTTTAGATTTGTGTCTGCATTCTGACCAAGAGAATTGCTAAGTTCGGATCTAGGTACTCTGAGCTGCCAAAGGCAGCTAGTTGCCCAACTAATCTGTGACTGTTTACAAGTTGTGAGCTGCGTTCCTCTACAAATAAAGAACAGTGACCACAGAGGGCATCAAGAACTGATGTTTCTTTGATGACAAAGAAATATTCAGGACAGGAAGAGCAGTGAGTTCTGAGGGGGTATCTGCATCCTCTATGTTAGGGTTATCTATGCCATGGATTGTGAAAGAATCCACAGACTCACAGAGTAAGAGGATAGAAAAAAGACATTTATGAGACACAGATATGGATTATTATCTATTGGTGATAACATGTATAATATCCCCAACTGGACTGGCCTGAAGCATATTCAGGTTGGAAAATTCACTTTATAAGCTAACTGATGTATAATGATTGAATACATAGAAGATATTAAAATAAAATATATTAAATAACAAAAAAATGAAAATTAAAAAATAAAATAAAAAATGACTTAATCACTTTCCAAAATGGAGGAAAGGGGCCAGATGTAGAGAGTTGCATTTCCCTAAAGGGTGGGAGCTAGGGACTTTTAAAGGAAAGGAATTTAGAGTGAGATGATTATGGTTGTCCTGAGACAAGTGGTATTTTACAACATCTAGGTTGTTCAGTTTTTATCCCTGAGTGAGTTAGCCATCTGCAGTAAGATCAAGCAGCCCCTTTTCTTCCCTCCTTTCAAGTCAAAATCTTTCTCTGATCCCACCTGGGGCATGTTTCCTCTCAGCAGACCAGCCAGACCAGCTTCAACCCTTTGCACCTACTTCCCTATCTGCCTAGAGACTCAAAGATCCCTGAGGCCTTGCCTTCCCTAAAACAGAGCCCAAGATAAGAGACACACATTCAAGGGTTGATACCCTCCATGCTCCCCACCTCCCCCCCCCCCCAAAAAAAAGGAAAGAAAATACTTGAGACATGTAGAGGACTTTGAATGTGCCCCTTCCATTATTATGCTTAAGACATTTTTGAGGTATTATGCCCTTTCATTCTATACCAAAGAATCTACAGAGTATATGCAGCACCCAACCGTCTGAGAATTCACCTCGGTCCAGAACTTCAGCCACGTCCCCATGGTAGTTGTGGCAGCCTTGACAGAACCCCAAGTAAAAGCCAATTGCACCATCAATTGATTACCTGAGAAAACCTCACTGCCATTGAATATGAGCAAGGTTCTGCCATTCCTGCATTCATCCAACCTCCCTGGGGAGATATAAAGAGCCTGTCTGTCACTACCAATGCCAAGAGGGGCTATTCAGAAACGATACCCAGCTGAGAAGGATGATTGAAATTGCCAAGCCATTCCACTTCACGGGAGCAAGAGGAAGCAGCAGAAACAGACATATTTGTTCAAAAAAAATCAACCAGATCTTGACCTTTGTCTATGAGGAGGACCTAGAGATGTTGTGACATCCCCTATGAACTCAGCTGTCTGACCACACAAGCCACCATGTGAGGCCCATAGAATAGGATGAGTCTTATCAAAATAAATGACAGATATGCAAAGACTAGTAGCCACCAAAGACAGACACCTTCAGAGATAAAAGATAAGGCAGAAAACTGGAGACAGAAATTATCCTCTGAATTATCACCTGAAAGTGAGCAAGAAGCAGTTTTCCCAAAGTTAGCAGATGGAGGTAAGGACATCCAACAGAAACTCAATGCAAATATAACCACATTTTCAGACTACATTTCCACACTCAAAAGTCTACTACATGAGGTTGCAGAGAAGTGTTTGCTGTAAGAACTAAAAATTCTGACGGACAGCAAGAGCATCTAAGATAAGTGTGAAAGCCTGCAATTTCCAGCACTCTATTCATTCCAGTTATGGAAAAAAAAAGATGTTCTCTTCCTCTACAGGATAAGGCTTGAAAAAAAAAAATCATACATAAATGTAAAGAAGTGGCTTTGAACCTTGAAACAACACATTCTAATTTGCTTGTCTCTGAGGAAAAGAAATGAAAAATCTGTAGCAGTGTGAATAAAAAGAAGAGTTCATCAGAATCCAGAGAGATGTAAAGGTTGCCTTAGGTTCTGGATGACTGGATTCTAAAGGACATTGCTGGGAGGGCCAAGTGTGTAAGCCTGAATGGACCCCGAGGCTTTGTAAGGATTCCCCTTCCAGGAAAAGAAAGCTACTCCAGTCAGAATAGAAGACACTGGATAATTCAGTTGTAGTATGGTGACTGCTACCTGAGGCACCCTTCCACTCTTCTGCTAAATGAAAAGCACAGGGGAGCTAGCATTTATCTGGACTATGAGTTCAATGAAGTTTTGCTTTACAATTTGAATGACAGTGCTCACATTTATTCTTTCACCGATAGATAAATGTTTGGAAGCACTAGAGCCTTATATCTGTATTGGAATCAAAACCTCTTACAATCTGTACAGAAACAGATTATGAAAGATGAACTACGACATTGCTGCATTTCATTCCTGTGATTTGTGGACAGTAGGTAGGATACTGAACAGCTTTCAGTGGACCTAGCAACAATTAAAAAAAAATTCTACATCTTAGAGACATGAAGAAATTTTTTTTTCCTCATTTCTCTTTCTTTTTTCATTGATTTCAGTTGCAACAGAGATGTGGATACTAACACAGATGTGGGAATTAACTGTGAAGTATTTCTGGAATTCTAAGATTAGAGTGTAAAAAATGTACTTTCACAGCTTCAATAAATACATTATGTGTGCACTTAACAACAAAAATACTTCAAAACCTTAACAGATCATGAAGTTTAATTAGTGGTAATGACCAGTTTTTTTAAAATTTAAAATAAAATTAAATATATTAAGTATAGCAGGAAAAGAGTACCAAATAGAGTGCACCCCCTGTAATGTTTTATGAAATTATAATTTCATTTGATTTGGAAATATGTGGTGAATCATAATGTATTTCTTATTGTGGGTAGGGTCAAACAAAGTGAATATCAACTGGTCTAGAAATGGAAGTGGGGTAGTCTCAAATCTTTGTCCTCCATATATTCATCTTCAGACTATATCTTAGGATAGGTTTATTTATTCAAGTGTTCTATGTAGGTTATTTTTAATCTGATATCAGCTGCATAAAACATTGGAAAAGAAATATAAGAAACATTCCTTTTTAACATGTAGTCTTCTAGATTCAGGCAAATAAACTAATACCTTTTCAAGATTTATCTTCTAACAGTCTAATTTATAAATGAAGTTAAAAAATTAAAACCCAGTGAAAATATTGATAATATCCAGAAGCATTCAAATTATTGGTTTTCAGTTCATGTTACTAAACTTTAAAACTCCTAACACATATAAACACTCCATCATTACAATTTTAAAACAGCTTTAAAAGTAGAGCTCAAATGAGTCAGACTTTTGTTCCCTCTTTATCTGCTTTAGGCAATGATGGAATTTGCTGTGTCTCAATGAGACATTTGAAATTTCCCTTATTTAAATTGTCCCAACTTCAAAGCATTTAAAATACAAATCCATCTTCTTGTGGCAGTTTCAATGTCAAAAAGTTATCAAGGGAACAAAGCCCACCTTCAGCTTAATAAAATGGTACTTTTTACAAAAAGACATTTCCATTATCTACAGCTAAAGTAAATCTATAAACAATCATCATAATACTGAATTCAAAGTACTCTGTTTATAAAAAAAAATTTCAGGAAATAAGAAATATTAAACTCTCCAAAGAGACATAAAATCAGGAGACTCAACTCAGCAGTTCAGCCCGTAGAACTGCTGGAGACAACAACAAAACTGTTGGAATAATAAAAGAGAGATTGACAATTCTTGCTTCTTTTTCTGTTTCATGGAATGAAAATATTGCACAAACTTTACTCATTTGTGTCTTGGCTTCCTGCTTAAAAAAAAAAAAAAAAAAAAAAAAAATCCCTTTTGGGACCAGCAGTTAGCGTACTGGCTATGTCGCTGGACTCCCACATTGTTGACCGTGGTTTATGTCCCGGACCCGGTGGCTTAAAACTCACGCCAGGCGCGTGTACGTGCGTGCCCAAGATCCCGAGAGGAGAATGGAGGAGAAGGGATTGTGGCGTGGTCATCCCCGCTGGGGGGTGATTTCTCGCTTTCTGTCTCTCTGTCTCTCTCTGTCTCTGTCTGTCTGGCGAGTGCATATGCCCTATAGCAAAAACCTCTCCAAAAAAAAAATAATCCCTTAAAAATTCATGTTATCATTTACTTCCAGTCTGGAAAAAGAAATCAGTTAGATATAAAAATTAATTTTTATTTCTAGGTTAAACATTATCCTTCACTAACATTTAGTAAATGATTTTATTTTCTTGAGTCAGCTGTTGAGTTCATAATGTGATGATTGTGGGATGTTGAACAAATATTTAAATTCACTCAGCTTCAGTTTACTCAACCATAAAATGAGTAGTAGCCCTATTTCTCAAGGTTGCTGTGAGGATTCAACAAATTAAGAGACATAATACCACTCAATGAATTACCTGGCATACAAGAAATGTTCAACAATTAATGGTTATTATCATCATTATAACTAGTTTTTGCTTAATTTTTTAAAAAATCTTTACATCCTAACTTCCTACCGAAATTGTAGAGATTCATGAAGTAACATATTTGAGTGTTGTCTTATTAGAAAAAAAAGGAATTAGGTAAATTCCAGACCCATGAAGGAACCAAACATAATTTGATACATTTATAAATACTTTTATAGACACCCTATACAGAAATATTCATAATAAAGTGATGTTTATTTATAATCCTAAAAATTAAACTCATCATGTATGTTCTGATATATAGGAACTTCAAGAAAAAGTGTACAGAATAGAACACCTCAAATTGGAAAAGAAGTTTCCCTTGTATTTGCCTTTTATTTCTTTTAAACTTTAAACCACAAACACAGCTACATAAAGGATTTCCTAAGCAGAAATACAATTACTTTTTTTTTCTTTTTTTGACAGTACCTAACTGTTTGCTATATTGGTAAGAGGAAACTCCTCAACACTCATAAGGAGAAGCAAGCACCCAACCAGGAATGCTTGTCTCTCTCCTCTTTTATTCTGGTTTGTTTTATTTCTATTAACTCTCTGAGGTAAACTACACTTTCCTGTTGACAACAGGCAACATGGAATGTTTTAGGCATTCTGATCTTGCAGGGAAAGTGAAACAAAAGGAAAGATTGTGCTATAGTGAAAAGAACACAAACTATGTGACAGGAACCTTAGATGCTCACCAGCTTTGGGATTGGCTAAGAGCCTTGCCAGGAACGTGTACAGTGATCCTCTAAAGTCTCGTTCAAATCTTCACATTTGTATTTATATGAAATAATTATAGATTCTAGTCTAATATACTGTACCACTAAAATTTTATAACATGGGTAATACCTTAGATGCATAATTTTTCATTTAATTTATCAGAAATGCCTTAAGATAGATCTATTAATCATTTCTACTCTAAAGGCACATAATTAGAAATTATAAAAGGTGGAATCAATTTTGAACAGTACATGGCAAGCTGAAGTTTAAATGTATTTCTTCTGAATTCAGAACCTGTTTTTCTGAGACATACCACCTCTTGTATACACTTCTTTATTAAATATAAATTTTATTATATTCCCCCACTAACATCCAATACATTTGTACTTTTAACGTTTCTTTTCATTGATTAGGGTAGCTATAAGTTAAACACATATTGTCTGAATGATGATGTGGTAGGCATTGTATTATGTATCAGAATTCAACAGTAAGCCAAATGAATTGGTATTCAAGTTTATGGTTAAGAAGGAGATACAACCTAATGGTGGAAACAAGTCTGGAAATATCAGTAAGGCTGAATGTTACCTTCCAGGATTTTAACTGAAAGACTGGGCCACTGTACACTACAAATTCAACAGAACAGACATTAAGTACATGAGACTAAACTGGTGAAATAGAATTTCATGACTTTTGACTAAAACATTACTGATTTTCTTTTTTTCTTTCAAATATAAGGATTTTTATTTTCTTTTGATCTGTTGATAGATTCAGCAATTTGCTTACTTTTTATTTTGTTTTCTTTTTAAATTAAAACATAAACTTTTTTCCCTCCCTGACCCCTCTGGAATTGGAAAACATTTGTGAGCATTCTTACTTTGTGACAGAATGGTTGTTTGCATAATTTTAATAATATCTGTTGCCTAGCATCAGAAATTGAAAATACTGGTTATTGCCAGGGCTTTGACTGGAATGTCATATTTGAAGATATGACCAGAAAGCTAAGGAACTAAGGTAGATATCAAGAAAGCCAACAGAAGCTCTTGGAAAGACTGCCTGGTACCACAAACACTTTTGCCTGGCAGGGAAAGAAAAAAAAGAATGTCACTTTCTCACAGGCCTAAAAACTTTCAAGTACAGGTAATAAAGACACAGACAGGTGGTGAATTCCTGACTTGACTCAGTTACTTTGGAAGGCTTTTTAAAGAGTCTTACTTGAAGTTTCTTATAAAAGATTCCCGCAAAGTCAAGAAAATCAATGAGTATTCTTATAGGGCTTTGTGCAAATAACAGATCAATTTGAGACTAAACTTATTTATTTATTTATTTATTTATTTATTTATTTTGCAAATAAGTTAGTTTATGCCTCTCTTTACTGAAAGGGGAAATGGAGAGAGAAAAAGATGTTTCAGAAGAAAATCATAGTGCACTTGTTACTAGATTTTAGCTTTATCCCTATCTGCTTTTTGAGTTTTTAGTATCTTCCCACTGTTTGAACATAATCCTAACCATTTTCCTGACTTTATGTCTTAAGCAAATTTTTCTTAACATTTTTTATTTTGATTTATTAAAACTAAAAATGCTTTTTTTTGAAATTAAAAAGTAAATACATTAAGAACAAACAAACAAAATAAATGAAAAAACATACCTACTTAATGACAACAATAAGCTATATAATAACAGCTAGGTGCTACTTTATAGGATATTCATTCCACTCACTGGGTTTTATGCCTAAAGTCAGACATGAGTTCATAGATATCATAGATATCCATATCAACTGCACTTACTACTGAAAATATTTAATTTGCTTAAGATTTTTGTAAATCTATAAAATGTTACAAAAAGGAAACAAAATTTAAAAGAAATATAGAAATTTACTTAATTATTGTTTCTTGTCTTTTTTGTAAGCTATTAGGAGTTGTCACTGTGCAACAAGGTGTTAATGTGCTGGATCCTTTGGTATGTTATTGTGTTGTCAGAAAAATCATAATTCCCTTTTGCACAGGAAATCCATAGAAAAAAATATGTCATGACTTTTCCAACAACTCAATTCTTAATTTGATCTTTATCTGTGAATGAATTGTTCTTTTTTTTGTATTTCACAGTTGAGGAAACATGCATAATTAACATATACACATTTATTATCCCCTAACAATAAATAAAAATGGTCTATTTCATATCTTGTCCATTACTGAGCACATTCCCTTAAAAACGCTAATTAGAGAGATAAAAAAACTGTATCTTGTTTGTATTAGTATTTTTGTCTGTGCTGTGGTTGGAAACTTGGCATAACAGCAAAGATGATTTGGGCAATTATTATTTATCAGGTATTCTGCATGGAATAAATGATACTAGAAGAAAAAGCTTTTTAAAAAACCTTCTTTTAACTTTTTTGCTTTATTTTGTTTTTTAGATTTTAGCCATAGGGCTCATGTGCATACTGGAGAGAGACTGAAAAAGAGACAATGAGAGGGAAAGTGAGAAATCACTCCCCCCCCCGGGGGAGGGGTGGTCACACAACAGTCCATTCTCAGCCATTATCCTCCTGGGTTTTGGGAATGCACACACATGTGCTTAGAGTGATTTTCAAGCCACCAGATCTGGGATTTGAACTGCAGCTTGATATATGGGAATCCAGTGCCTTAACCACTATGCCACTTGCTGGCCCCCAAAGCTATCATTTTTAAAAGATTAGAGAGATTAAAAGGGCAGAAAAGGAGTTTATAAGCATTAACACTAAAAAGAAATAGACATATTTTCTTCATTACCTGGTGTTATCCATTTGGTCACAGGGTTGAGTGGTAAATGTCCAGGGAATAACATTCTGGATTGTGGGAACTGTTCCTTCTTTTTTAAAACTAAGGATTCTGGCTTAGGCCCCACTGTAAGTGTACATGCAGTAGGCTGAAGGTACTCAATATGGGAGCCATATAGGAAGGTCCAGTGCTGGTATCCAACTTGCCCTGAACACACTGAATGTTCCTATGTGCCTGACTGGTTGGAATCCCATGATGAGACATAAGATACCTACCCACTTACCTCCTCTCTCACTCCCTTTCTCAATAAATAAATACACTTGAAAAAATATATTTATAAAAATTATAATTATCTGTTAGTAAAATTAACTACAATTTTACTGTTTGGATATGGCTTTCTGTTCAATACTTTTCACCTTCCATACTCCATTGACTAAAATTTAATGTAGCTCCCAGTTTAACAGCAAAAGCATGGCTTTCACAGTGAGATGGGTTGTCTGCAATATTGATAAATTAGTTGATCAAAAAATCGCTAATCTACATATGTAGGTTATTTTAATACACTTTCAAGATATGTCTATTGTTTTTTGCTAATATAGACTAACCATCTTGTATTCACAATTCTGTTTAAAAGCTATGGAAAATCAGAAATGAATCAATACCACTTTTCTGTTGTCTTGGATTTTGTTCTATCTTCTTTCAGCTAGATCATTCTATCTTCCCAACCTCTCACTTGACAGCAAGAGAAATTGCCCTAGGCTAGGATGATCACAGTATGAAAGTCAGATATAATGATAAAGACATCTAATATTCATTGCACTCATATGGCATATTCATTTTTCATAGAGCTTCCTCTTTGGTTTTGGAAAGTCACTTGCTTTATTTTGTCCCACTGGTTTTGTTTGTTTATTGTTTTTAAACTGTACAAAGTGTCAGAATTGAGGCTTATCTATTTGTTCATGAGAGTTGCTTTCTATGAGCAACTGAAGATGTGTGACAATGGCTTAGGCCATAAGATGCTGATGGCTCACTTACTAGGAAATCTCAAGGTTGATGGTTTCTGGGTTGGTACCTAAGTGCTATATGCGTAGGGCTCTAAGTTAGCACCTTGATGATTCCCTTGGCATTCTCATGAAAACAAAACAGCTACATCTAATCGAGATATCTCTTTATGAAAGAAAAACAAAAAACAGTTTCAGAGGTCCTCAGAAGACTTTCCTTTCCATGTCTGTGGCTAAAACTCTGTTACCTATCCACTCTTATTCTAGAAAGTACTCTTACCTTCTGTGCGATTAAAGAAAACTTGTTCCATTACCAAACAAAACCAGACGTAAAGCACAGGAAAAGTTGAGAAATAGCTTTTGTATAAAAGAATCCAGTGATATCTGAGAAAAAAAAATTCTTCAAAAACAAAATGAATGATTGAATCTAATTCATTCTTAAATCATATTAAAAATGGTAGCTGAAAACATAAAGTAATTATAATTATTCAATAAGGTTGAACCAGAGGCAAATATTATAAAATTTGGATACATAATCAAACATCAGATACATACAATAAAATGATAGAAAAGTACTTTTTGCTCACTGAACTATATTTATAAGTTCTCAGATTTAATTATTTCATTATAGAATCTTTGGTTGATTATAATATGCAGTAAAGAGTTCAAAATGTATTGAGCTAGTTCAGCTTCCACATAAAAAGGACAATATGTGTAGTCAATTTAACAAAAACATGTGAGAACATATTTCTTAAGAAGAGAGATGTGTTCTTTCTACCGCATTAGGAAGAAGATGCTTAGCTTGTTTAACTTAGGACAATAAGACTTAAATTTGTTGAGAGGTAGCAAGTCCATGTTTTGAAACTGGGACATATGGCAAGTGTGAAGCACATCTGGCATGGAAAAACATAATAGCACACTTTGTTTAGAGATTCACAAAGTATATTTTAGCAATATTTTAAGAATAGAGATAGCACCATAATTTAAAATGTAAAAATGGACTTACAATTTTATGACTCATTTTATTCCATACTTCAGTAAAAAAAAATATTTGAAATGTCAGTATTTAAAATAAGTCAAAACATATGTGTGTGTGTGTGTGTGTGTGTGTGCTAGAGAGTGCATGTACTTGTCAAAGAGTGACAAAAAGAGAAGGGGAGAGGAAAAAGCAGCCACCATGGAGAATCGTCATTCTACATTCCCTTTCCCTTCATTTTTCCTTTTTTATTTGGGGGGGGAGGGAGATTTGGGGGCATGCACCCACTCACACTTGACCTGTTTTTCAAGCTGCTCAGTTTGGAACTAGAATTGCACAGTTGGCCATGTGGGATCCAGCTGCCTTAACCACTAAGCCATGAAGCTGGTCTCCTATTTTATTTTTAAGAGATATATTTCTTAACTATAATTTAGTGAGTATAGCATATGAAATATAAAATAACAACTATAATGTAGAATTATTCTCTACCATGTGCATAATTAATATGATTAAGTAGGCAGCTGTACCCTTACCTTTGTGTTACTGAACACTTTCTTTTAAATAAAATAATCTTTACATGATTGCGCCTTATTCATTTTGACTTGATTTGGAGATTTAAAAATCACTAGGTGGTCAGTAATTAGAGATGATAGTTTCAATATTTCATTTGCAACTGTACATAAAAGATGAAATTATATTTTAAAAGAATGGGTGTGGTAGAGGTTTCTAAAACATTAATTGCAATGAATATTTAAATAACCAACATTACAGAGATAAGATATAGTATTAATTTTCCAAAGAAAATAAATTGCATGAATCGAAGTTAATGACTACTTTTTGTTGGTATAACAAAGTAAGTTCTTGAATAGAAAAGAGTGGAAATTACACTCTGAAAAACAGTGTGATTAATCAATTAAAATTGTTGGAGAAAGCTTTTCACCTCACCATGTGTAAAACAAGCATTAAGAGCACTGTTTTAACAAATATTTCTGTTGAAAGATAAAAGCTAAGTCTATTGTGGTGACTTTATCAAGTCATGCTCCAAGTATTAGTTTCTTAGAATATTCTACATACTACCAGCACTTACACTTGATATTCGCTTTCATTAATGCCTTCTCACTCCCTTTCTAACATTGTCCATTTGCCCATGTGTCTCTATATCTCACTTATGACCCAGTGAGAATCCCAAAAGTGGCCTTTTCTCTTTATTATCATTAGTGCTAGTGGCTTGACCAATCAGTACATATAAAATATCCTTAATGCCCTACTCTTTTGAGTTGTTAAGGAGAACCAGAGTCTGTTACAGATACTGCTGCCAACCTCCAACGGTCCACCAGAGGCTATTCACCATCATTTTATATTTTCCTACAAAGTTGAGATTAAAAGAAAAAGAAGGGGGACCAGCAGTTAGCGTAATGGCTATGTCGCTGGACTCCCATGTAGTCGACCGCAGTTCAAGTCCCGGACCCGGTGGCTTAAACTCACGCCGGACGCGTGTGCGTGCATGCCCAAGATCCCGAGAGGAGAATGGAGGAGAAGGGATTGTGGCGTGGCCATCCCCACTGAGGGGTGATTTCTCACTTTCTGTCTTCTGTCTCTCTCTGTCTGTCTGGCAAGCGCACGCACCCTATAGCAAAAACCTCTCCAAAAAAAGAAAAAAAAAAAAAAAAAGAAGGAAATAAAGGGAAGAAAATCCAATGATAGGAAAGAAGTGAGTCATAGGAAACAGCCTTCTTAGTCTGTTTCTCAATAAATACTGTCTAAATTTGAAAGAACAATTTATATGAAATCAGACTGTGTTTTTTAATCCCTCTTGAGCATGTAAGCTTTGTGTATAAGCAGAAGATTCTAGCTGTGGAAAAGGTAGGGATGTGGTTCCCCAAAGGGAAGTAGAGAAAAAATTCAGTAAGATACAGAGGCTTGTAAGACATCTGTCACCATGTATAACTACCATATAACTTTCTCCTTGAGAAAAATGATCCACATTTTGACATTCAATATTTAAGTAAACTTTTGGAACATATCTACTTAAACATGCATGGACCCAGCCGTCATAATGGACAGTAAACATGCAGGCTAAGGTGTCACAATGGAGGACCGATCCAATTCCTGGGCCACCCTAAAAGCCATGTACACATCTGTAGTATCAGTTACCTTGGAAGGCAAGGCAGAAGGATCATGACATAGCAAGATCTTATCTTAAAAAAAAAAAAAAATCACATGGGAACTAGCAGTTGACGTAATGGCTATGGATTCCCATGTAGTCAACCGCGATTTGAGTCCTGGACCCTATGGCTTAAACACACACTGGGCACATGTGTGTGCATGCCCAAGATCCTGAGAGGAGAATGGAGGAGGAGGGATTGTGGTGTGACCATCCCCCCTGGGGGGTGAGTTCTCATTTTTTTGTCTCTCTGTCTCTCTCAGTCTTTCTGGCAAGTGCACACACCCTATAGCAAAACCCTCTAAAAAAAAAAAAAAAAAAAAAAAAACCTTACATGAATCCTTATGTATATAAATTATTTTTTACTTTTTTTCATCAGTTTGTCAAAGGGCATGTTTCCTTACCAGCAAGAGGCAGAGAAAGGGTGAGAGGGAACAAGTATTCCCTAATCAGGTGTGATCATGCTGCAATCCCTTCTCGTCCATTTCCCCATCCGTTCATAGGTTGAGCACACACACACAAGCACCTGGCATTTTTTCAAGCTACCAGGATTTTCACTCAAATTGTAGTCAGCCCTCTGGGATTTGGCTTCCTTCGCCACTGGGCTGTGAGGCCAGCCTTAACTGAGTCTATTCTATGAATAAATCCAGGCCTTCCACTTCCAAAATTTTTTAGCTAGAGCAGTTTCTTTTGCTTTAGGACCAAAGTGACATTGATCAAGCTCTCAATCTTCTCTAATTGAAGAAAATAGTTTATTTTCACAGTCTACCTGCCTTACTATTAGGTCATTGGGAAAAATCATGATATATTTTTCCTTGTTTCTCTGTGCAAAAATGGATCATGACTTTCCTGATGCCATACTATTTTGTTTTTGTAAAGTCTAGTTATCTATTTCTTCTGTGAGACAGAGGCAAAGAGAGGCAGAGAGAGATAGAGAAATAAGTACCCTCAATGGGTTCCTCATTTCATGATGCACCCCTGCTCTCCACTGACCCAGGTCAAAGGTATGTATGTTCTCACCTGGAGTGCTCAGGGTGTGGTTCTAGGACTTGTAGGATCCTCCTCGTGTGGGTCTAGCTGCACTACTCTGCAGCACTGCCTTATCTTTCTTCCTTACTTATCTCTGATGATTCCCAGTGAAAGCTTCTCTAGTTCCACAAATTAATCCTGGTGTTTTTTTGCCATGTTTTGGCTCAATGTTCTTCTGGGATTCTCTATTTTATCTCTTGACTGACAATTAGTCATTTGGATGTTGCCATATCTCAAAAAAGGGGATGATTCTGGGCTAATTTTACAGAGCACAATGCATACCAGGCTGTAGTATGTAATACAACTTTGATGACATTTGATTATAGCACAAAGATCTGTAATGCAAGAAGAGAAACCTTAAAAATGGGTGCTAGATAATATAGTCTTAGAATCTGGCAGTCTTTTCATTTCTAGAAATAACTGTTTTCTTGAATTGTTTTGCCGGGGGTCAACTTCTGCATTTATTCATGGAGTCAAGTTCCCTCTGTCTCTTGTGAAAGTAAGGGAATGAATAAATATTACAGTCTAGTAATAAATTATAGTAAATTCCTCAAGCTCTGAGTAGTCTTTTTACATTTTATTTGTTTTATGAAACCAAGAAACACACAGAGAGAAGAAGAATGTAGCACAAGGGTTTCTTTCTACTCCTATTCTCTCCTTCTAGCCAGCCAGAATCATGGATATGCATGCCTGGGGTGCACAGATATAGCAGGGAACAAGTCTTCAGTCTCCAGCATTACTTGAATTATGCTTGACTGCTAGGCCACCAAGACACCTCTCTGAGTTTTAATGGCATCGTAACCATTCTGTGTAAGTGTCTTCCTTGAGTCTTAATCACTAGATCAAAATTGTCCCATATCTGCATGTGTTAATGTTTGAGATTGACCTTACAAGAATAAATTGAATGTATTTCAAAACACACATTCAACATCAAACCTGAGGTTCATAATCTGTTTATAAATGCCATAATTGCCATTTTACCAGCTTTAATAATTTTAAAATCCAGATTTCACTTTGAGCAGTAGGAGAAACTCTTGGTACATTTGAGATAGTAGTTTATCCCCACTGCATAAGCATTACTGCTTCTATATATTGGAGCGTTAAGTAAGTGCAAATTACTGTCTCTTATGGAGTATCTTTTAGGATTTCAAATAAAATGCACCTTTTAAAAATGACTGATAACTCATAATTCAGTATTTAATGCATAAAACTTTGAGCAACTGTATTTGAGTATAGTTTTTTTCACATTCACAGCACAACTATTTTATTTTATAGTGCCATTTAGCAATTGCTGCGTAATTCTTGAGTAGTTCGTATTTGAATTTGAAATTTTTTAATGTTTTTGAATTATTTATACTATAGTAAAGTTGAAGAGGAAGAAATCAAGAAAAAAAAGGACTTTCAGCAGGCAGTTTTAAAACTTCAGGTTGAAATAAACCAGTCCAAAGTCTTTTTTATTATAATGTTAAATTACCTTCCAATGTAATAATCATACTTAAGAGAAACAAACTAAACTTTGGATCTCAATTTTCTGCTATGGTTTCTAGATCTTTATTTTTCAAATCTATATTATCCTATATACTTCTCTACAAATAGTTCTATTTGTCATGTTACAAAATATAGAACACCAAGACAGAAGAAATGATACTTAAGAACTCATAACTGATTTTTATAGCACTTATAAAAATTTTTGACAAGTTATAGAAAGCATAGTTTGCTACTTCTTGAAGTAGCAGAAGTAGCGTATCAAATTTCATGCTATGCATTTACTAAATACCCACCACCTTGTAAGTTCTCTGTAAGACACTTATTCCACAGAGATAGAATCAGTTCCTATCTTCAGATAGCTTCTAGGTAGTGCCCAACAAAGAAATTGACAATGAAAATTTAATTTGATAATATTTTGATAATGCATTCATAGAGGGCATAAAGGGACCCCAGGCAAGGGGACTACTTGTCAGTTTCTTTATAGAAACTACTTTTTGGGGACCAGCAGTTGGCATAATGGCTATGTCGCTGGACTCCCATGTAGTTGGCTGTGATTTGAGTCCTGGACCTGGTGGCTTAAACTCATGCTGGGCACATGTGCATGAGTGCCCAAGATCCCGAGGGGAGAATGGAGGGAAGGGATTGCAGCATGGCCATATCCTCCAAGGGTGATTTCTCACTTCCTATCTCTCTCTCTGTGTCTTTCTGGCAAGCACACACACCCTATAGCAAAAACCTCTCCAAAAAAAATTATTAAAAAAAAGAAAAGAAACTACTTTCTGAAGGAATGATCTACCTTTACTTTCATCATTTTAGGGCCACTTTCTAACTGCAAAAGGTAATAAAATCTCCATCAGTTTCTGGCAATAAAAATATGTCTCTTTTTTTCTACCGACAGAAAAGGAGGAACAAAGAAGGAAAGAAAAGGAAAAAGAAATAAACCAAATAAGTAAAGGAAGGAAACCTAAAGCACATAGAATATCAGAGAGAAAGAAAGCAGGATTGTCCTAAATTGGTTTATTAATACCTTTACTACCTTTATAATACATTATAAAACCTTTATAACAACTCAGGTTGTCTTCTGTGTAATATATATATATATATATATATATATATATATATATATATTTGTGTGTGTGTATATATATATAATTTAATTTGTCAGAGGACATGTGCACTTACAAGAGAGAGACTGAGGCAGAGAGAGAAAGAGAGAGACAGAGACAGAGAAAGTAAAAAAGCACCCCCAAATGGGGAGTGGTTATGATGCAGTCCCTTATCCTCCATCTTTCCGTCCTTCTGGAATTTTGGGCATGGATGCACACGTGCCAGCATGTTTCTCAAGTCTCCCAGTCTGGGACTTGAACTGCAAGGTCAACCCTATAGGATCCAGCTGCCTTAACCACCAGACCACAGTCGGTTCCTGGGTAGTCTTTTTTAGTGCTGATCTACACTTAGGACTCAAGGCACTTTATGCACAACCCTACAATTAAATCAGAGTGATTACTTGATTTCACTAACGTTTACTGATTCTAAAAAAAAAATTATTGTATTTCTACTACGTCAAATGCTTAGTAAACTCAAGAGTGAAATGACAGAGACATTAAATTTGTACTCAAGGAGTTTGGATGTTAGTAAGGAATACTGGCATATAAATAGACAATTTAACTTCAGGGTAAGGGCAATAGCATTTAGTTACTCAGGGAGTAGTCAAAAAAAGCCTTGATCATGAAAATCACTTTTAAACCTCTGACCTGAAGAGTGAGAAGAAGGAATTATCTACTCAGAGAGAAAGAATGTACCAACAAAACAAAATCATACACAAAGTCCCAGAAGCAAAGGGAAAAACCAACCAACCAAACAAACAAACAAACAAAAAAAAACATTAAAAAAAAAAGATAAAGAAAAAGGAGAATGCTTCAAGGAACTTAAGGGAATTCAATTTATCTAGATCATGAAGTGATCCATGTTTTAGGGAAGTGGGAGAAGAGGTTGGCTTAGTAATCAGAAGGCTGAGCATTGTGGGACAGCAAGGAATTTTAAGATACATGCACTTTTAGACTGAGAGTAATAGAGAAGTATTGTGTAGTTTTAACCCAGAGTGATATAATCAGAGTTCATTTTAGGCAACAAAATACACTGGCTGATTGCAGACTATACATTTTCAGGATTTCAAGTAAGTGTGTAGATCAATGTATGTTAAAATGTATTACCCTACTGTAGTACTAGTATCAGATTCATGGAACACAATGCCCAAATTTGCTCAATACTAATTTACTCTCATTCCCTTAGTGGCTTCACTGACTTATATAGTGGAAAAGTCTATCATACTCTCCCTCATCTCCTAACCACTCCTGGAAGGACCGTTGTAGCATGCTGCAGCTGGCCACCTATAATATCATCCATAGCTACTCTTGTACCTATGTACAATATGACCAGACATACAGAAGCTCTGGTTCCAACTTCACTTCCAGACTTGCACATAGATTAGAATCATTATGTATGACTTCTGCAAAATTTGCATACAAGAGCTGAGTGAAATTGAGTTTGGAGTGTTTCTGGAGTACTTTACTGGCTAATCATTTATTCAGGTTTGGTGTGAGCAAGAAGAAACTGGAATATGTTTACTGATTTGGGGTACTCATTATTGGTGTGAATGGGCTCTCCTAGAATACACAGAGCAAATGAGAGAAAATTTGAGGAAAACTAATATTCGAAACATGAAAAAAAAAAAAAAAAAAAAAACAGAAGTTCTGTAAAGAATATTAGGAAAGTGTTCCCTGAGGGTATAAAAGAAAATCCAGCAGTTTCTTTTTCCAAGAGTAAAGGAGAAGAGTACTTTAAGATGTGCAGTGCTACTAAGAAGTTAAATAAAGAGAAGATTTAACAGTGGTCTTTAGGTTTAGAAATACATTTGGGTGGGTCAGCAGGTGACATGATGATTGAGGTGCTGGGTTCTCACATGGCTGAACAGAGTTTGAGTCTTGGACTCTGCATCTTGAAAATCATGCCCAAAATCCCAAGGAAAGAATGGAGAAGACTATAGGGGGAAAATCCCACCTTGGGGGTGATTTCTCACATTCCCTCCAAAAAAATAAAAGGAAAGAGAGAGAGAAAGAAAGGAAGGAAGGAAGGAAGGAAGGAAGGAAGGAAGGAAGGAAGGAAGGAAAAAAGAAGATAAATATATTTAGATGAGAGAAATTTTTTGAGAATTTCGCAAGGGAAAATTTCACTAGATGGTTATAGGCAAGAACAAATATTTTGATAGGTTGATGGGTAGATACAACCCTTCCAAAAAGTCATAAAGTGAATGAAATGTATGATACAATACATGGAGAGTGAAAATAAGTGCTTTTATTTATTTATTATTTATTTTTGTCTGAAATTTGAAAGACTTGAGAAATATCAAGTATTTATGAAAATGAGCAAGTAAGATAGAAGTGGTTGAACTTACAGAAAATAGGAGAATTTCTAATAAATGATCTACCTTTAGCCATGATTGGTCCACAGTTTGTCTAGGTTTTATTTGTTGTCATGTTTGTTTTATGTTTTTTGCTATAGAGTGTATGTACTTGCCAGAGACAGAGAGAGTGAAAGTGAAAAATCGCCACCCAGAGGGGATGGCCATGCTGCACTCCCTTCTTCTACATTCTCTACTTGTGATTTGGGCATGTACACACGCACAACTGGTATGATTTTCAAGCTGCTGGGTCTGTATCTTGAACTGTGATCAGCCATGTGAGAATCCAGCACCTTAACCACTACACCACCTGCTGTTTTCTTATTTGTATGTTTGCTTGTTTCTAAAGCCTGTAATATATTTTTGAAACAGAGAGATTTTAGGTCCCATTATGGAATTTAGTCTTTGATTTAATATTGAGATGGTTTGGGCTCTCATAGGCCCACTATTGTGTATAGAGATGGCTGTGACACCTCTGGTGATTTTCAAAGGAAATACATATGTCTGACTCACTTATCTGTCCTAAATTGATCTGTGTAAGCATTGAACTTGTGCAGATAAAATAAAGAATAACAATAGACTAATTACAGAATAAGCCTGAAAGAGCTGAAAGATCTGAAAACTAAAAGAGCAGAAGTTTAAAGAATTTTAACAGAAGTGAAGGAAGATAAGAAGCAAAGGTATTTGCTAAATTTCTTCCTTTCCTTTTTTTTTACTTTTCATTTAACCATGACATTGATCTCTGGTGTATTCTCACAAAATGGAGGACAGTTAATTTATAAAGACCTTGATGCAATCACTTATATTACTTAATAAGTAATAAAGATCTAAAGAAAAATGCATTTGTAAAGATGTGTATTATTACTGTGTTTAAATTATTTTTTAATTAGAAGAGGTTTAGAATAAACTAATGCTAGTACTACTACTACCGCTACAAAATGCATTTCTGAAACAGTTATGATATTTTAGGCACCATTCTAAGCTCTGCTAATGAATCACCCCATGTAATCTTCACAATAAGCCTATGAACTGAATATTATTATTCTCCCCATTTTACTTCATTAAAAGATGATTGTATCAATTACATAAAATGCTAGGTTTTATACTAAAAAATGGAAATTTCTACATTGATGAGATTCAGGACTATTATCTCCTTCAAATATTTCTACCTAAGTAGGATTTATAAGCTAAAATCTCATCTTTCTTCTATTATTAATTTTAATAAATGTTGAAATACTATAAGGAACCCTACAACTACTAAATATTCCTGAAGGCATCAACCATGAACTAAGTAGTTAAGCATTTCACTTTGTACCATCTAAGTTTAAATTAATTCATGAGCCTCCAGAAAGCATATCCAAAGCAATCTCTTCTCTTGTGATATTTCATCTACAGTAGGTAGTTTAAATTCCATTCTACTGGAAAATGGGTATATGCTCTAGATGATCTTCTTTGCTTAAAATTCAAAAATGATAAAAGACATAGCAAATTAATACAAAAATAACCACATAAGTCATAAATAATGAAAACTAAAAAGATAACAAACAGATATAACTCTATAACCCTCTGTGTGTATGTGTGTGTGTATAATGTATGTATATAGTAAATAAATAATATATCTTTTGTGTGTGTGTGTGTGTGTGTGTGTGTGTGTGTGTGTGCAAAGTATTAACTGGCAAAAACATCAGGTTAATATTTATTTTAATTAATTATTTATTTATTTTAGAGATTTTTTGCTATAGGGCACATGTGATTGCTGGAGAGACGGAGAAAAGATAGAGAGACAGAAAGTGAGAAATCACCCTCTGGGGGCTAGGAAGTGATCACACCACAGTCCCCTGCCCTCAATTCTCCTCTTAGGATTGTAGAAACATATGTCCAGCATGAGTTTCAAGCAACTAAGTCTGGGTCTTGAACCTCAGTCAGCCACGTAGGAGTCCATTACCTTAACCAGTATGCCACTTGTCAGTTACCCCAGGTTAATATTTTTAAAGAAAATGTTCATGTGTATTTTTTCAGAAGAATTTTAATATTAGTTGTTCTGCTTATACTGACTATTATGTGCACATAAGAAACATATTTTCTATGCACTTGATGTGCATTTACTGTCATACATTGTCATGGCGAATAAGTAAAGATTAAAATATAGTAGAGAAATGAAGTTTCCCTTTGCAAGCCACTTAATGGAGCAATGGCTTATTGAGTGATCTTATTAAGCAGCTATTAATTGAATATGTATATTTATTACTTTAAGACATCTGTTATCACATTGTGTTACAAAACAGTGCACTATAAGCCTGAGAACTACAGAGAGTTGACATTTAAAATATATAGTCAGCCTTTCCTGAGGGAAAGAGAAGACTAATGAAGCACTATTACACATCATGACCTTGGCATTGTATGTAATTTGCTTCGTACCTATAATCTGGGATTCTTGTTTGTCAAAATAAGAGATACTTCTGCATTTGGATAATAAACCAATGTGTGGATGTAAGAACAGTTGATTAAAATTGGTGATGTGGTAAGAGAGGGCATTTATGCTTTGAAGCTTAACAGATAGCTTTCTCCACATTACTTAGGGAGACCATTCCGCTCTCCATGTGAGCACATAGCTCCCCTTGATGTCAACAGGAGTGCATTTCCATGACGAAAAGAAAATAGGCTTGCTAAAGTTAATTATCAGGCTGACTCGGGTCTCATTTTAATTCCCTGTTTATTGGCAGCGGAAGCCTGATGTGTAGCTCACTTTGTTCCTCTCCTGGTTTTCTAGAGTAAGAAACAGAGGGCCATTGTAAAAAGGCGGGAAAGTGGAATTCAGCCTTTGTATTTAGCAGCATGTACTTTAGCTAGATACCAAGAACGGAAGTTTAAACCACATTCACTCTTATGTGTCAATTTAAACTGTTATTTTACTCCAAGGCTGAATAGTACAATTTTTGTATGTTTAATTACTAAAATATTTAAACCAATCAGTAAGTAAACCAAACTCTACCTGAAAGGGGATCTTTATTTCAGAACTAGTTAATGAATCATTTTATGATTGTTGTTTTTAAAAAATGGTAATTTATCATTTAGTCTCAGATTCAGAAAGTGTTTGAATCTTTCATAAAGAGCTTTTATATTTTTTATTTTATTTTAATTTCTTTTATACATTCAATCACATGCATCACTTAGCTTGTAAAGTGAATGTTCTAACATGAATACATAGGAGCTTTTATATTAAAGTCCAGACTCTGTAGTCAATCCAGAAGTCTGGCCCTGCTGCTTGCTCACTCTGGAGTCAAGAGTAGATTCATTTAGTCTCTGTTTATCTAAGTTTCCTTGTTTGCAAAGTGGTAATATAAACAATATAAATATTTTATCCACGTATGTGAAAAGATTCAGTAAGTTCATACATGTAAATCCCTAGAACTGGGCTGAGCAATTTTATAGTGTTATTTATAGTGTTAGTTGTTATAATTATAAATGAATAAGTAAGAAAAACATCATCCAGAATATTTAGATACTGCAGGAAAACAAAGGGCAGCAAAGGATTTTCTCATATATCATTGGAGTTTTAGTCTTTTCTATCTTTTTTTAAAGGTTTTTGCCATAGGTGTGTGCATTCACCAGAGAGACAGAGAGACAGTGAGAGGAAAAGTCAGAAATCACCCCCCTTCCCTGAGGAGATGGCCACACTGTCGTCCTTTCTCCATTTTCCTCCTGGGATCTTGGGCATGCACGCAACGTGCCTGGTGTGATTTTCGAGCCATTAGGTCAAGGTCTTGAACCTCAGTCGACCATGTGGGAGTCCAGTACCTTATCCACTTCACCAATGACTGGTCTAAAGTTTTCATCTTAAAATTATGCAAATAGATATATTTTCCTAGGAAACTACACTCCCAGGAAATTACACTCTATCTCATGACATTTATGTAAGCTCTCTGTGTCAGTTACTATGGAGATTTCTGGGCCTTGATGAAGCCCTCACTATTTCCACTGTTTGGGACAATTGCAACCCAAAGTAAAGAAGTTCCTAATTTTTAACAATATTGTACATCAGTATTACGTATTGTAATATTACAAACGTAATATTACATAACTTAACTAAAGACCACCTAACATGTGCACTGGGCAGTGAAGATTTCAACAGTTTCTTGTAATGTCTGCTGTATTAAGAGGTCATGGTCCTAGGGGCCGGCAGGTGACATGGTAGTTAAGGGCACTGGACTACCACAGGGCCAACTGCAGTTCGAGTCCAGAACCTGGTAGCTTTCTGACTTCCCTCTCTGGTCAAAATAAAAAATAAAAATAAATAAATAAATGGAAAAATAAAGTTATCCAAAAAAAAAAAAAAAAGAGGCCATGGTCCTTTAGATCTTACAAATAATTTTGTTAGAGATGTTTTAAACAAGGGAGAGGGGAATAAGGACCTATCTCTGATGCTGGATCTGTATCTGTATTGTTTCACTGGGACATGGCCCTCTGGCTATGGCAGTCAAGTCTATGATTTCCTCCTTTCATAAGAGAAACCTTCCTTTCCAAAGAGAAGAAAGAAGAGTTAGATGATAATAGGAAATTCAGTGATACAAGTGACTTTGGGACTAGCAACAGTACTAGGATGTTTTCTAAAAGGTAGAAATTGTAGAGAAGATTACTTAAGTAATTTACAATTCAACACTTAAAAATAGTATAAGTGAAATCAAAATATACTTTATAGATAATTATATATACAGTTTATATAGTAAAATTAATAATACAAACTATTACTTAAACAATTCTAAAGTTTTAGGGGAAAAAACTCCTTTTAAAAGTATTTTTAAAACATACTTTGCTTATTCTATAGTACATGAAGAGGTTTTTCTCTTGTTTGTTAGTTTTTCTTTAGCTTCCAGTACTCTCAGAGTCAAATGTATGGCCCATTCCTTGAAAGAATGCAGAAATGGTGACATGGATTTATATAAGGACTCCTCAAAAATTAATGGAAAATGTCTTTTGTGCCAATACCATGCTGTTTTGATGATCACAGTTTATTATGTAAAAGCTATACATGCATTTCAGAGCTTTTTTAAACAAATAAATATGTACTTTAATTCTATTTTTCCAAAAACTGTTTTCATATTATTTATGTATTTCTTCCATTAGAGAATAGCAGAGTAACAGGCAGATAAGCATCACCAACAGGGTCCTCACACTGTGATCATGGATACAGTCAGTGAGATTCCAGGATACAAACCCAGGACTTCCTCATGAGTATCCAATTGCATTACTACTGTGAAATCATTTGGCCCCTCCACAAACCTTTTGAAGTCCTCTTATATATCATACATATACACACAAATATATGAATCACCTTTGACGTAATTGTCTATTTTAATTTTTCTTTTATGTATAGGTTTTGAAAAATAATACAATCTAAAACCTGTCTGTGGCTTAAGAATGGTAACTGCTGTCTGAAAGATTAGAGGATATAGAAGCATGGAAAATGGTTATGGATACTGGATACAGCATGGAAAGAGGGTGGGTGAAAGAGGAGCATCTGAGGAAATACATCTAGGAGAAAAATAGGCAAGACACATTTATGGGACACAGAGAGTGATTATTATCTGTTGATGATGGCATTTATAGTATCCCCAACTAGACTGATGTAAAATGTATTCATATTGGAAAATTCACTTTAAAGTTAAGTGGGATATATAGTGATTGAATGTATAAAATAAATTAAAACAAAATAAAATACAATTCATTTTTAAAAAAGATCGGCACCTGCTGTTATTGTAACCTTACTGTAAGCCTAATGGTAATAAGATCATCTCCTTAGCAGGGGCAGATGGAACTAAAGAAAGATAGCAAGAGAACAAATAGAGAGGCATGATATTAGTGGGACACAGATGTGGTTTATTACCTGTTGATGATGACGTGTATAGTATTCTCAGCTGGATTGGTCTGAGAAGTATTTCATGTTGGGTAAAGTCTTTTTAAAGCAAAATGAGAAATAGTGATTGACTGATTAAAAAATAATTAGAATAATAATAATAATGACCCAGAAAAACAATGAAAAGATATTGAATAATGAAGTGGGGATTTTAATGTCTCTGTATTGACTGACATGCATGAAATTCCCTCTGGTAAAAGAAATGTAACACATTGTAAATTTATATGCGGTTCAATGTAATATGATGATAATAAATAAATTTAAAAAAAGAGCTGAGTGCCAAGTCATACAATGTCAAGGAAGAAATAAGTGCTTATTAAAGTAACAGCCACATACCACAGTCAGTGTAGTGTGTAAATTTGAAGGGGTATGGAGGAAAAGTAGATTTCATGAAGAAAAAGTATAAGGTATAAATGAAAATTAACTGCTTTATGAGTAATTTCTTGGGAAGCAGAAAAATTCCAGAAATATAGCATTTTATACTTGAAAGTTATTTGGAAAATACTCTATAGGTCTCCTGAGGGAAAAATGAACAAACTCTAGCGAGTAAATAGGAAAAGATTCGACATGTGGAGAGCAGAATGTTTCAAGTATTTACTAGTGATAAATTTCATTATAATTTCCCTATCACATAACTTAACTAAAGACTAGCATGCATTTATTGTTATATGTAACTTGTTATATATATTGTTCAAGAAGGATCAATTTCCACTTACTCCTGTAGAAATGAAAAGGGTGAAAGACAGAATGGTAGTTCCTTGAATCATTCACTCATTAAATATGTAGTGAGCATCTATTTGGTGCCAGGTGATTTTAGGAGCTGGGAATACATCAAAGAACAAATGAGTTCAAAATATTTGCCACTGTAAAACTTATCTTCTAGTAGGGAAGACTTATATAAACAATAACCATTGTAAGTAAGTAAATTATAGCTATATTAGGAGGTTGACAGTGATTCAAAAAAAATGTTAAGCAAGTTTTAAATGGAATTGAAAATGCTAGAAGAGAAATTACAGTTTTAAAATGCAATGTTCAGATATGCTAAGCCACAAAACAAGGGTCTATAAATTTAAGTTTGAAGTCATACAAATAATCTTTTCTGCTCATAAATGGACAAAACTAAAATCAGGAATAGAAGAAAACTGGAAAATCCACAAATATGTGGAAATAAAACAATACACTCTTAAACAACCAGTAGGGAAAAGAAAATCACTAAGAATTGAGGAAATACTTAGGGATAAATGAAAATGAGAACAAAAAATATATGAAACTTATAGAATGAAATGAAGGCATTGTCATACAGAAAAAATATATATCTGTAAACATCAACATTTAAAAGAGACCAGAAGATAGTGTGGTGGTTAAGATGCTGGAATCCCACATGACTGACCACAGTTCAAGTCCTGGACCTGGTGACCTGAAAATCAGACTGGGCATCTTTGTGTGAGTGCCCAAATTCCCAGAAGGAGAAGAGATTGTAGTCTGGCCATCCTCCTCGGGGGGGTGGGGGCATGATTTATCACTTTCCCTCTCAGTGTCTCTCTCTTTCTGTCTCTCTCTAGCAAGCACATGTGCTCTATGACAAAACCTTCAAAATAAAAAAGGATCTCTGGGGCAAGCAGGTGGCTTGGCGGTTAAGGTCCTGGATCCTACATGGCCCACTGAGTGGTTCAAGTCCCTAGAGGTTTAAGGAACATGAATGTGTGCCTGTGTGTCCTAAGTCCCAAAGGGATAATGGTGGAGAGGGAATTTTGTGTTTGTGGGGATGATTTCTCACTCTCTCTTCTCTGTTTCTCTGTCTTAGGCAAGAACATGAATCCTATGGCAAAAATAAAAAAAAGAAAGATAGAAAGGAAGAAAGAGATAAAGAAAGGAAAAAAGAAAGAAAGGAAGAACTAAAGAAACAAACAAAGAAAGAAAAAGACAGAAAGGAAGGAAGGAAGGAAGGAAGGAAGGAAGGAAGGAAGGGAGAGAAAGATTTTTTTTTTTTTTCTTTGGAGGAAACAGAAGAAGAGCAAATTAAATCCAAAACTTAGCAGTAAGAAGGAAAGAATAAACATTATAGTGGAGATAAATAAAATAGAAAGTAGAGGGACTAGAGATAATCAACAAAATTTAAAGTTGTTTCTTTGTATAAATCAATAATATTAAAAAAAATTTAGCTAGACTGACAAAGGAAAATACACAGTAGACAAAAATACTTAATTGGAAATAAAAATGAGAAAATAACTATTAAGTGTACATAAATAAAAAGGATTATGAAGAATAATATGAAAAACTGAATACCAAACTATTAGACAAATTTTTAGAAGTATATAAATTACCTAAACTGATTCAAGAAGAAATAGAAAATTCCAACAGAGCAATCATAAGAGATTAAATCAGTAATTTAAAAGCAAACAAAAACCTCCTAAGAAAAGATAAGTCTAGGAACAAATGGTTTCACTTGTGAATTTTTCCAAACATTTAAAGAATAATAAACTCCAATAATTTTCAATCTGCTGCAAAACAGAAGAGAATACATTCTACCTCATTTTATGATGCCACCTGAAACAAAAGTTAAACAAAAAAAAAAATCACAAGAAACAAAATTACAAGCAAATATCCTTTATGAATATAGGAACATAAATTATTAATTAAATAGTAGCAAACCACATTCAATTCCATGGTTAAGTGGGATTATACCCAGGAATGCAAGGATGGCTCAACAAAGGAAACATCAATTTGAACCAGCCCCCTAGCATATTGGTTAGGTGTTATGCAGAGGAAAACAGAGTTAGGTGCAATGCAGTGGAAGTCAAATTCCACATTGCTAACAAGGGTTCAATTCCTGGTCCTGTTGGCTTCATATTGGCATGTATAGGATATTGACAGAATGGAAAAATGGACTGTGACATGGCCACACACCATTAGAAGGTTCTCTCTCTCTCTCTCTCTCTCTCTCTCTCTCTCTCCTCTCTCTCCTCTCTCTCTCTCTCTCATTCTCTATTCTATGTTTATGTACCCATAGCATAAAAAGAAAAATAATCGATCATATCATTCATCACATTAGTAGAACAAAGAGAAAAGTACCACCTCAGCTGATGTAGAAAAGACACTTAACAAATGCCACATGCAAATGGTAACACGACATGGATAAACAATCTAAAACAAATAGATTTTTAAAATTTTATTAGTTATCATTGTTTTAATTTGCTATAGGGTACATGTACTCAACACAGAGAGATGGGGTGGGAGTGAGAAGGCAAGCTGCAGGTCCAGGACTTGAACCATGCTCAGCCATGTGGGAATCCAGTGCCTTAACCATCACCATCTGCTGGCCCCCAAAGGAATAATCTTAATGATCCTAGATTTGAAAATTAATTCTTAGATATGACACCAAAAACATGATCTAGAAAAGAAATAGATAAATTGGACTTTATCAAAGTTGAAAACTTTTGCTCATCAAGGAATGATATGAAGAAACTGAAAATATAACCTATAGAATGGAAGAAAATATTTGTAAACTATTTCTGGCAGAATTTAAAATCAAGAATATATAAAGGACTTCTAAATCTCAACAACAAAACAGAACAGAACAGAATAAAAACAGGCAAAGCACCTGAATTAACATTTCCCGAAAACAGATATACAGATGGCTACTAAGCACATACTTATAAAACTGGGTAGCCTTAATCATTAGGGAATTCAAATCAAAGCCACAATGAGATACCACTTCATACTTGCTAGGATGACAGTATAAGAAGAAAGATAAAAGTGATGATGAAGGTATGGAGAAAGTGGATCCCCATACATTAATGATGGTAATGAAAAAGTGCACAGTTGTTGGTGAAAAACCATTAGACAATGCCTCAAAAAAAAAAAAAAGAAAAGAAAAGAAAACAAAGAATTACCATAAGACCCAGAAATTCTACTCTTAGAAATATATACCTAACAAAATTGAGAATTCAAATAGATACTTGTACACCAAAGTCTATTGTGGCACTACTGATAGTAGTCTGAGGGTAGAAATAACTACTAACAGATAAATGGATAAACAAAAAATATATACATATATAAAATTCTACCATAAAAAGGAATAAAGTTCTGATAAATGCTCTAACATGGATGAACCTTGAAACCATTATGTTGACTGACTAAGGCAGGCACAAAGAAATGACTAGTGTGTTTCTGCAAATATAAATATCTAGAATATGCAAAACAATAATGATAGAAAGTAGATTAGAGGTTACCAGAAACTGGAGGCTGGGAGCAACGAGAATTTATTGCTTAATAGTTACAGGTTCTGTTTAGAGTGATGAAAATTTTGAGAATCATGATAACGGTTGCAGAACATTGTGAATGGAATGCTGCTGTATTGTACGCTAATGGAGAAATGATGCACATATATATACATAAGAAAAAGAATGGGAGGTCCATGTATGTCTAATAGTGTAGATTATATTATGCTAAGACACAAAGGTGACTATGCTTTGCAGATATCTGAGAAAACTGTTTTCAGCAGGGGAAAGCTGGAATAAGTTGCCTGAGGAAGGAACATGCTGGATGTTTAAGGAGTGGTGTGGAGCCAGTGGGACAGAAAAGAATGAGCAAGGTGAGTCATGGTAGTTGAGATTGAAAGAGAGGAGTATCCAGGTTCTGTAGGTCTTTAAGGATATTGTAGGAGCTTTCATTTTCACTTTGAGAAGAAGGATCAAGTCTTGGAGTATTGTAAGGAGAGGAATGAGATATCTATTTTATGCCTCTTTTAAGAGGGTAATGCAGGCATGTTTCAAATAGATTAAATGGGGGAAGATTGAAACTAGATCAACTGGAGAGAGCAATTAGGAAGACTCACATAATAACTAGAAAAGACATGATAATACTTGGACCAAGTAGACAAGGGGAGCTAGTGAGAAGTGGTTAGACTGGATGAAATTTGCAGTCAGAAAGAAAAGTTGCATAAGTGAAAGAGAAGAAATAAAGATAACTCTAAATTTTCTGGTGGCGTAACTTATGAAAGAGCCATTGAGAAATAAGGGATCTGCGTACAGTAGTATGTGTGTGTACATGCATGTGTGTGTATGATTTTAGAAAGGATATTGCATGTTAGTTTTGATTTGTCCCTGATATATCCATTATAAACACTGAATTGGTAACTGGATTAAAAATTCTGACATTTATGGAAGAGATCCAGACTGTAATATAAACTTGAGTTCATAAAGAAGGTATTTTAAGTTATAATTCTAAATGTCCTCCCTGAGAAAATGAGTACAAACAGAAAAGAAAAGAAATCAAAGAACTCAGTCTGGGATCTCATAAAAGATTAAAATAAGTCATCAGCAAAGGAGAAACTAACAGAGAAGCCTGAAAAGGAATGGCCATTGGTAAGAGGAAATCCAAAGATCATGGTTTACAGGAAACCAAAGAAGAAAATAGCTTAATGATTATGACTCTCACATGGCCAACTGTGATAATTTAGAGATTTGATGCTCTAGTAGAAAGGCCAAATTGTCAGTTATAGAGACACTAGAGTAGCTTATGTGTGTATAAATTTAATGACGGGTGAATTTAACAGTTTCTTAAATCATTTCACAATAATTTCAGCAATAAACCAAAATACTTCAAGTATAATATAATTTAATCATAACTGGTTATATAAAAATCAATTAAAATATATTAATATAAAATACAACAATAGGATAATTTAACTTAGAATCACCTAAATGTTGCAGGAAACTTCAACTCTCTTAGGGTTCCATGGCAAAGGTTTTTATGATTGTCTTTGCATATCATTATTTAGGATTATGTCAGTGATATCAAAACTAATGATGACCTTGAACATGGGGAGAAAACAGTCTTGTTAGAACAGAAGAACCATGAAAATCCATCAAATATAGGGTTTGAATTCAAATAAAACTGTAATATTATTTGAAAAATCTCTATAGTTCAACCTATCTGTAAATATGTGCATTGAATAAGTCCAATAATAATTGTGTCACTCATATGCTGGTTATAATAAAACCTTTGGACATTTAAAAACTGAGAATAGAAATGAAAGACCATTTTAAAATAACTTTTTTACCATAAAATCTTAAAAACATGATACATTAAGACAACAAAAGTATAGAATATAATTTTAATATGGTGCACCATTTAAAAATTCTAAGGGGGACCAGCAGATGGTATAATGGTTATATCGTTGGACTCCCACATGTTCGATCACGATTGAGTCCTGGACCTGGCAGCTTAAAACTCATATCAGATACATGCGTGTGCATGCTCAAGATATGGAGAAAAGAAGGGAGAAGTAATTGTAGTTTGGCTATCCTCCCTTGGGGGGTTATTTCTTGCTTTTTGTCTCCCTGTCTCTATTTCTATGGCTAGCGCACATGCCCTAACAAAACTCATTCTCTCTAAAAAAACACAAAGAGAATTCTAAGTAACAAAACATATTACATATGTAGAAGTAGAAGATACAGTTCTTATTTGTGCTTACAAATAAATGGAAGTGGTCTCAAGATAACAGAAAACTGACAGATTTAGAATACCTATTAATTGATACTTTCAGTGAATTGAGTAGGAATGAAGTTTAATTGTGATAATCATGTTTTAATAGTGTATAGCTTTTAAAGATATTTAAATACTAAGAGATTAATCCCCCTGAGTTTTTGAACAGTATAAAGTCAATATACCTAAAATGTATATTGGTTGTCATGAAAGGGGAAGAGTAGTGTATGGAGAATTCATTAGGTGATCACTGTGCCTTTAAGAACTCTGTTAGAATTTTAAAGCACACTCTCTCAAAGAACCAATGGTGGAACTTTCTGTAGGGAGGGACTATCAGCTGTGTTGAAAACAATGAAGCATTTTTAGACTCAGGATACCACTCCTCCTTCTCATATTTTGGTTTGCCCTCATACAAAATCACACCCTGGCGTCCGCATTAATACTGAAAACGACAAGGCATCTTTTTCATTCCTCAGAGTCAAACTCCTCACTAATAATAATTAACTATTCCTGGCTTCTCTCCAACAGTTTAATAAATACTGGAACAGCTCCGGCCTCAGCTGCATTTCTAGCTTTAGCCACAGAATGATGGGATTTTGAAAGAGATTTGCTAACTAGCATTATGGCAGTAAAATCACTTCTCAATGGTCTATTAATAAATGGCCATTATTTACATATGTATTTTATATTAAAGTATGTGTAGAAATGTTCATTCGAATAAATTATATTTCAAATTTGTAAAGTTTATTTCTAAATCTGGCTCAGAAATGTTAGTATATAGCATCAGAACATTTGAGAATCATTCTAAAAATCATAAGTTTACATATTTCCTATGGATTTGTTCTCCTAGGTATTGTAAATAGCTTTTTATTTCCAAGTAAATGATGATCCTTAATATTGCATGTCTACAAAATGAAGTGATACGAATGATATTTTTAAAATAATCATAATGAATGTACTATTTTATTTATTTGAGTAAATTCTTCAGTTTGTTTTGTGATGTTCCTACATTTAAAGTTTCATAGAATACATAACTGATAAGAGTAGATACATTTGTTTTATTAATATCATGGAGATGGGTTAGGGGAGTTCTTTTTTTATACTTTCAATTTGCTTTGGTCTCCTGAGTCATTTTTCACATGTCTTCCAAAAGCTCTAGGGAAGAATCAGGCCCACTTAGCTAGCCCAAAATTCTAACACAAGTAAACATTGGTGCAGTTGGTCCATGGTGAGTATAATCAACTGCCTTACACTTGACTGTGTCTTCCTAGCTTATTTTCCAAACGAGAAAAATATACAGATGGGTCCAACTGGTAGAGTGGTGTTTAAGGCACCTAGATCCTACATAGCCAACTGCCCTGTTTGAGCTCTGGACCCAGCGGCCTGAAAAACACAGGTGTGTGTCTATGTGTGTGTGTGCGCACCCCACATTCTGAGAGCTGAATGGCATAGAAGGGATTGTGGTGTGGCTGTCCTGTCTGGGGGCGACTTCTCACTTTCCCTCTCTCTCTCTCTCTCTCTCTCTCTCTCTCTCTCTCTCTCTCTCTCTCTCTCTCCCCCTGTGCCCCTCTGGTGAGTACATGCACCCTATTTCAAAACTCAAAAAAAAGTAGGTGAAACTTTGGCCTTGGTATTAAGACCATAATACCAGATTGGTCTTTTGCCTTGCTCAGTAATAAAAGAGTTTGTTTCATAAAATCTTATTTAACTGACAAAGTGGCAAGAAGACGACCTTGCTGATTAGTGTTATTTGCTATTTTTGACTTGTGATTTAATAACAAAACTTACATGAATGAAACCTATTGATGAAACTTTACGTGAATTTTGGCTAGGGAATGAACCAACTTTCTTCATGAATTCCCTCGAAAGCACCACTAGGGAAGTTTAACTCTTAGATTGAAATCAATTTTCAGAAGATGGATATTAAACCCCAACAAATCTCCCTTGATTTGAAAATAAAAGTTAACTTTTTATCAACATATATTTATCCAACAATTGGAGTATAAATAATCACTCTGGATGTTGACCAAGAATGAACACACTACAATCAGGAATTCAGAACATTTATTGCAAGAGCTGAATAATTGTAAATAACGTAGAACTGGCAAAGCAGTAACAAGGATAATTGTTTAGATATTTATTCTGTCAAAGTCATCAAACACCCCTCACAACCGACAAAAATGTACTTCAATAAGCAATGCACCCCTACCCATTATTTTCCAGTATACTGTGGAAAATGTGAACTGCTATTTACAAAGTAATTTTATTTTTGGTAAGAACAAATTAACTATCAGATTAGCAAACCTTTTTTTTTTTAAATTTTTTGTTTTATTATTTTTTTTACTTTTAAACTGATGGTGAACCGTGGCATTAAGGTAACTTTCACTTCTTTCAATAAAGACATTTTGTTGCATGCTATTTATTTGTTTAAATCATCTGTCATGCCTTAACAAAAACCTCCTAAGAATGTTCGAATTTGGATTTGTTTGCACGTGCAACTGAGATCTTATTAACATTAGTCGTCACTCCGTTGGTTTGACCTAAGTGACGTTATGCTGGTACCTGCCAGGCATTGACCAACTATGATAACAAACAGTTAAACAGCAATAATTAGAGTTTTATCCCTTTATTTCCCCCAACTACCCTACCTGGAGAATGTTCTGTTACATCATGAAGGCACAACACATTAAATATTTTGTGGCTATGGTCTAATAACACTTGTGTTACAACAACATTATTGTATATGAGGATCAACACAAACTCTGTCATTTCAACAAAGTTGTAGACACACATTTGCCCAATTGAAACTATTTTTGAATAGTTATTTTCTTCCATATATGCTAATTTTGATACATTAGTTTTGCATGAGTGACAAGTACAGGATATTATACCACTTTTGACAGATAACACTTTTCCATTACTTGCTCACTTAATCGTACTAATTAAGTGATTTTACTTTTGCCTACTTTGAAAATAAAAACATTAAAAAAAATAGGTTCCAAATTTACAAGCTGTTGCAGAAGTCCTCTTTTTCCTCAATGAAATTTTCATTTTTTCTTTAATTTTTACTTTTTACAGAATTCCAGCATCATAAGCTATCATACAAGAAGCAAAATTTCAGAACCTGTTTTTAAACACAAGTGTTGAGATTCTTTGAACAATGTGTGTCAAGACAGACTACTAACGCAGAAACACCTCACTTAAAAAAAATCAAGAAAAATAACAACAAAGAGGTAAATTAAAAAAAGGAAATAAGCAACCATAAAACACAGAATTATGCTACAACATTTTTAGGTGAACGTTATAAGTACACAAAAGTTTGTTAATAATAACTTGTTTCTATTTACAAATACTTTAACACTGATTGACTTACAAGTGTCCACTAACGTTGTTAACAGCACAATAGGTTTAATGCTTATCTTTTAAGTTTTGTTTGAAGTATAATGTCAAGTATAGCGGTCCCAGCACAAATCAATGACAAAAAGCACAATTTTCTAACTTGATATGTTTGTCAGTCACTCTAATCCATGAAACTTTCTTACTCTCCAAATGCATATTCTATTGTTCATAGCAGCAGTCCAGGGTCAAAATAAAATGCAATAATAATAAAAAAAATTGCACAATGGAGACATCTCTGGAGAGTTTAATCAATTCTAGTAAACAAGATCACATGGCTAGTAGAACTATCTTCTCTCTTTCGTTGCAAAACATTGTCTCCTCCATGGTGCTAACACAAAGTTATGGATATCCCTGCTATAAGGGGCATAGTTGTAGAGATCTATTGAATACATAAAGCTCTGACACACACAGTATTAGCATGTCTATTTAGATTAAAGTTATTAGGTCCCATAAAGTCTTTTCTTAGAGTTGGTGCTCCTTAGGACTCTCAATAGAACCTCCTGCTTGCTTATAAGACTTCAGATTTGCCAAAGGAATGTCTGTCATGTGGCTGCCGTTGTTGAAATGGCCTTCATTGGAGCCATACTGCTTACGGTCATTGAACTGGTTCCTGTTGCTGTCTTCTTTCCAAGCTCTAGTCAGGGTGTGACCATTCACAAGCTTGTCCTTCTTGACCCATTCTTTCTGGGGCGCAAAGGTTGAGAGAGGAGATTTTGGGTGTTGATATGGACCCAAGCCAGGAGGCATCCAGCAATTATCAGAGTGGCCCAAAACCAAGCACTCTTGAGTGCACATCTCTGTAGCTTCAGCTAATCCTCGGGGACCCAGAGGCCCGTCTGTAGAGGACAGGAGATAGAGAAAATAAGAAAAGAAAGTGGTTAGGGTGGTCATTTAAAAATGATCTCCTTAGAGAAAAAATGGCATGGTGATCTCATTTCCCATGAAAAGTATATTAAGTGATTCGAAGATATCATTGTCCATCCTTAGAGATAAACTCAAAAGAAAGCAAATATCTCTATAATCTTTGATCAGTCTTTTCTCAGCATATATAAAGTATTGATTTGTATTATAAAGGTTCTCAGGAAAGGGCTCACATATGTAGAAATTATGAAAAATAGAACAATTTTATGTGCAATGAAGAAGGATATGTAAATGTTACAACTCCACAAAAATCAAAAGCAGAATTACTTGAAATGTAACTAAATAATCTAAGTATTCATATCAAATATTGATTTACTTCCATGTAAACATTTGTGATTATTCTACATATGATTATGTGAAAATGTTTTTGCAGTCCTTTTTAATAATTGAGTATTCATTTTAAAGAATATTTTTTTCTTTTTCTCTTTTTCTTTCTCTCTTTTTATTTGACAGAGCCTTCCTATTTCATCATATTCTTGCCTCAGTCTTCCTGCTGGGACTACAAATCTTTCTTTTATTTTATTTTTTCCAGATGGGGACTCACTCTGTGGTCTAGGCCACCACCCCTGGCCTTTACGGGTTGGACTGGGAGTTAAATTTAAATATATCTCTCATGTGGTCTCAGCCTGCAGAGCACAATGTCTTAGCATTCATGCCACTGCTGTTGACCTGACTTTAAAGAATATTTTAGTTAAAGAACTCAGTAAAGACTTACCTGGTCAAAGGCAAGCATTCTGAAATCCAAGTAAAAGAAACCATTTGTATGCAAAGATAGTGTTTGGTTCCCTGAAACTTAACTATTTTCTAAATTTCTAAGGTATAAAACTGAAGCTAAGTTGCAAACTGAATCACGTGGTATCTAGTATTCAGAGGGGAAAAAGTCATCACAGAATTAATCTTTTTTTCCCCTATACCAGCAGACAATTCAGAACATACATTTTTACCCAGAATTTCAAAATAAACTCTTTCTGAGTGTTAAACAGGAAATCAGTTCTTTACTGTAAATGACAGTAGCCAAATATTTAGGGAATAAGTTGGGGGATTTTTTTTCTCTTGATTAAACAATCAAGTGAGAAGTGATAGCTTGAAAATTAGGAATTGATTTTACAAATGAGGTTAAGTGGATAGACAAGAATGCCTGAAGCATAAAGTATTTTCAAAAGCAGAAAGTCATTAGAGAAAAAAATATGTAGAAGAAAATGAAGAAACCATACCTGCAAGTTTGGTTAGCTAACAACTAAAATAACAACATAGCTATAATAAATGTAAATCTTGGCTAAAACTCTGTTCATTCTAATTTCTAAAATCATTTTGGATATGAAAAAATACCTGATGAGACAGGCAATAGTTGATGACAAAAATATGACACAACAACCTCAAGTGACATCCAATTTGACACCAGGTGGGACTAAAATGAAATGTTTCTTTCAAATTCAAATTTTGGTGATTTTTTTAAGTCTAAAATTCTACTCTTTAGAATAACCTTTAAATTCCTTCCTCTCTGTTCCATAGCCCCATACCCTCAACAGCAAACAGTTTTATTTTGTTTAAATACACATTTGTTACTTAAAACTATTTCTTTCATGAATTGCCAATGATTACTTACTTCCTCAGATATTTCACTTACACCTCTCTACGAGCCTCTCTTTGCCCTCTCTAATCTTTCCACATTTTAACAGTTCAAACTAATTTTTCATTTGTAGGTTCCCTTTGGTGTACTTAGTAACCTTGAATCCACACAGCTAATACATTTGGCTTAAACCAATCTATGCTCCTTGCATTAGAATCATAGGCTCAGAAAGTATTTTTTGTCTGACCTGTTTTCATTTAATTACTCATTCCTTCAAAGTTCAGCTTAGAACTCATATGCCACAGTGAACTGCCACAACTACTACACTGATTCATGTGTCATACACATCTTGAAGATTTCTACAGATCCTCCTTTATTCATGAATAGCAAATTTCTTAGTTGAGCTCCATCAGCTCTCACCTTAATGCCATTTTTGTCTGATGGGGGAATTTTTGTACATAGGCAAGCTCTATTTTTGTTTTCTTCCAACTAGATTAAAAGTCCATTGATGGAAAAGAAAAGGGCTTATCCGTTTTCTGATTCCCTTAGAGTGCTACACGATAGTGATGATCTATGAACAATGGTAATTGTTAATTAAAATTTGATGAGGTTGAAAATGTTCTGAGAATTATTAAAGATATCCTCTGCTTAAAGGCAGACCTTAAGTAATTATAATAGAAGATGCTGATTTCACAAACTTCACACCATAGCCTTCCTCTACAGCAAATTCTTTTGTGTAGCAATACCTTGTGACAGTTAATAAATGAATTATTTAACTTCTCTGTTCAATATATTCACTCCTTTCTAGACATTAATAGAGATAAAGTAGTTAATCACTGATTTGATGTGTAACATATCTTGAAGCCTAGAAGCCATCCCTTAATCTTTACTTTTCTAGTCATAAATAAATTTTTCTTCTATCATTAATATCTCCAAAGGGGGGGGAAGAATTACAGCTACCTCAGAAATGTCATTAGAGACAAGTTTTTATTGAACTCATCAAAAAAAGAGCATAAGCAAGATTATTTTTAAATGAGCCTTATCAGACATGTACTACCTTCTTAAAAAATTAGGACATATTATTACTCAACTATTGAGAATGGTGTGTTTTTGTGTATATACATAAATATTGTGACATATTTTAAGAAAAAAATTTAGAACCATTAACATTTATTTATATCACAATGATTTACTGGACATGTATGTGTGCAGGCACTGAGACAGGCTCTAGGATCATCACAATGAACAAAATAATTGTCAGCACTTTGTTCACAGGACTAGGATCTAGCTCAGAAAGAAAGAATTGCCTTAAAATCAGTGACTTAACTGGGGCCAGCAGGTGCTATGGTGGTTAAGGCACTGGACTCCCACATGACCCAAGTTTAGAGTCCTGTACCAGGTGGCTTGAAACTCAAGTCAAGTGCCTGTGCATGTGTGCCCAAAATCCTGAGAGGAGAATGGAAGAGAAGGGATTGGTATGTAGCCACCCCTTAGTGGGGGGTGATTTGTTACTTTCTCTTTCTCTCTCTGGTGAGTGCATGTGCTCTATGACAAAACTTTAAAAAACAATAACACCACCAACAAAAAAAATTAGTGAACTAAGAGGAGAAAAGGATATGATTTGGAAGGAATAAGGACAGTTCACTGATTTAGGGAGGCTTTGCTCTTGCCAAAGAACAGACTTTGTTCCAAATTATATCATTTCTTTCATTTGATGTTCTTCAAGATAATTGATAAATGAAGACCTTTATAGGTAAAATGTTAATGTACCATGCAAAATATTTAACTTGGAAAACATGAGTTTGTATTTATTAGATAATATTACTGCTCTTTTAAAATTGTACTTCCCATGATTCATTCTTGCAAACAAATGTAAAGGATTTTGATAAAGCAAGTCTCCTGAGTTCAAGTTCAAATCATGGTGGGCCATGTAGGATCCCACTTCTTTAATCCTTGAGCTACCAGATGGCCCAAGTTATTCAGATTTTTAGGTAAGTCTTTAGGAAGATATTTGGGTGAGATTTATGCTGGACACACAATATGACATTCCAATAGATGAAAGTCATAAATTTGCGGTGCTTACAGCTCCAAACAAGAGAAGCCTGCTAGGCAGAGGCACACTACAGGTGACACCTAGGAATTGGGTAACTATAAACTGGAGCTCTACAATGTAGTTAATGTAAAAAGTGGGGCAGAGTCAACTAGGTTTCTAGGGATAGCCAAGGATTGGATAATTTGAATAATTTTTCAGGTAGTAGGAAATAGGAGCTATTCCACACTGCCTAGTAACTGATTCCCTGGGGCAAAGGAGGTGAATGATTAGTGACCCAGAAATGTAAAAGTTTGACATGGGAAGTGGTGCAGTATGGACAAGCTGCTTAAGGAGGAACTAGGGACTAGCAGATGGTATAATGGTTACATCGCTGAACTCCCACATGGCTGACTGAGGTTCAAATTCCAGACCCAGAGGCTTGAAAGTCATGCCAGACGCATGTGTGTGTGTGTGTGTGTGTGCCCAAAATCCCAAGAGGATAATGGAGGAGAAGGAATTGCAAAGTATCCATCCCCCTGGAGGGTGATTTCTCACTTTCTGTCTCTCTGTCTTTCCAGCAATCTCACGAGCCCTATGTCAAAAGTTAAAAATTTAAAAAAAGAAAAAACTCTCCAATAAAATAAGAAGGGGGAACTAGTACCAGTATTGAGAGAAAACAGTGTTATACAACAACAAACTTAAACCAATTTGCTCCTATACTTGTAGCATAAACTGCATTATTGGAAAATATAATATACTTTATGTTTTGATACATTTTTATTTAGGACATAACATTAAGTTATGAAAATTTTATGTTTTTTTTTCTTATAATTCCTAGTAGTTACTGTGCTACCAAAGGGGAAAACAAAACAAAAAGTATGAGTGTTACTTTGTAAAATAGTAATTCTTCTGAGTTTTCTTCCATTAAAGTCAGTGTCATAAGTTGATAAAGGAAACACACACACACACACACACACACACACACACAAATACAATTTTTTTTTAAATCTGAAGATGAACTATTAAAGCGAACACATTTATTCTGCTAGTTCCCTAAAACAGTCTCTTATCTATATCTATATCTATATCTATATCTATATCTATATCTATCTATCTATCTATATCTATATTTATATCTATATATATATATATATTTATCATTTGATGTATACTAATTATTACTTAGATTCTAAATAATTTTTTTTTTATATTTAGAACCCCTAATTGAATTTTTCTTAGGTTTTTAAAAAGGAGAAAAGCATCCTTTAAAAAAATGGCCCAGCAGGTGGAGTGGTGGTTAAAGTGCTAGATTGCCACATGGCCGACTGCAGTTTGAGTCCCAGACCTGGCAGCTTGCTTTTTCACTTTCCTTCTTTCGCTCTGTCTCTCTCTCTCTCTCTCACTCTGTCTCTCTCTCGTAAAATAAAAATAAATAAATAAATAAGGTTAAATAAAATAATTCTTTAAAAAATGTTGATACTGGATTTTGACATTTTCTAAAATAGGATTAAAAATAATCTATGGGGAGCAGCAGACGGCATAATGGCTACGCTGCGGGCTCCCATGTAGGCAACTCTGGTTTGAGGCCTGAACCCGGCCGCTTAAACTCACACTGGGCATGTGTGCGTACAGGCCCAAGATCCTTGGAGGAGAATGGAGAAGGGATTGCAGCATAGCCATACCCCTGGGGGGGTGGGTGATTTCTTCCTTTCTGTCTCTCTCTCTCTGTCTTCCTGGAGAGCACACGTGCTCTATAACAAAAACCTCTCCAAAAAAAATTTAAGAAAAAAGACAAGAATCTATGATCCTCCATCAAACATATGACATTTAAAATTTCAGGACATTTTTGTTTAATACAGCAAAACCTCTATGTATTAAATGATAGTTCCTTATCTTAAACATATACACTTATTATAATAATTATAAGTAATTTTATTAATTGATAAATAATTACATTTACTTTTCAGTCATACATTCCATCAAAAATAATTTATGAAAACCTAACATGTATCACATGTGGCACTGTGCTGTATTCTTTATGGATGTTGTTAGATTTAATGCATTTGTATGCAGAAGTGGATGTGCATATGTTTTCCTGGATGTGCCTTTTCCCCATTATTTCCATTTTTTTTTTTGTACATTTTGTAATGTTCTATTTGTGCTTTGTCATGTAGTGTCTGTTTAGGATCCTGGGAAGGATTTTGAACTACGTGTACATCATTTGTATGATTTCATCAATATATTGGATCTTTGGAAAAGTCATGACACATGTTTGCATAGAAAAATATCTCATGACTTTTCAAATGATCCAATACTCATTTGCTTCCTTCCTTTTAAAAAATAAGGTAAGAAAAATCCTCCATTGTGGCTTTTTTAACACTGAAACTTTATTGAATTTTTAAAATTCAAATTATTTGTTCCCTTTCACAAACTTTGATCTGTTTACTTAGTCTTGATTTTTTAATGTCTAAATTGCTGATAAAACTGTACCCAGTCATCTGCCTCTATCTTTAAATTTTGAAAGCAAAATCAAAAGCATATAATAAAACACTCTTGTAAAGTTGTCTCAGTTAATATTTGTATCAGGTTTTCAAGTATATTACTCTTCATCTTTCACACCTCACCTTCTCACTCAAAACAAAATATTTTTCAAGGATTTAAGTATGAGAGACTGTCAGAAACCTGCTGAATGACGACTTTTGGAGATGAAGGTTGCTGTCTTCCAATGTGAAACGATTCAGGGAATGGGATTTCGGCTGTGTACTTAAGTGATAGGGCACTTGAGTGGTTCATGATCTCATTTCATTGTGAGATAGGCAAACATGATTGTTACTTCATTAATTAACTCACTGCAGTAATTAACAAGTAGCTTCTGGCCTGTGAACACGCTAGTTTTCAACCTGATTATTTGAAACATTTTCATTCCAAAGCTAGACATTGGTATTAAAAAAAACTCGTAAGATCTTTTGAATTCCTGGTTATATTTCAAACTGTATGAAGTTTCAGACATTTACAGGAGTGACTTTTTCATAGAACTTTTACTGTTAGATAAATAAGTCTAAAGAGAGTCTTGAAATTCAACTATAAAATAAGACTGTCCTTTTCATTATCATTTTGGATCATATTCATCATACTTCACTTAATTTTTTATTTTGTTTAGTTTTACTATAGAAAAGTTCCTCGTCAATGCAATACACATTTGATTGTGACATAAAAGTGTCCTTTTTTTACTGTTATAAGAACATCTATTACTACCTCCATGATAAAATGCTTGTTCCTAAATTCCAATTTCTCTGTATTTCTTCAAGACATGGTAGAATGAGTGTGTAGTACACCAAGACTTGTGCTTCACCGGACATCTTAAAATAAAAGACTTATTTATTAACTTAGGTTTGGTAAAGAAGTTTTTGTGCTATTTAAACACAGTTATTTAAATAAATTTTCACTTTAGATAAATCTTTATCTGAAAATTTTGCTCCAGAGATGCTGTTATTAATAGGTTGAGAATAAAAATCTTAATTTTTATACTTGCTCCTTGCCCTAAATAATCTTTATTTAATAACATTTTTAGTGAAACAAATATTCTCACCCATTAATTTTAAGTTAATTTTAGTGTTTCTAGGAGACTAATGTAACAAAATTTAGTTTTATTACTGTATCAGTTTACTTTTTTTCTCTTTTAAGGGAAGACATAACATAACATAACAATTAGCATACCAATTTCTTATCATTGTTGTGTAATTATTATCTTTAATGGAAAGCAAAAACTGAAAGTTTATATAATTCTGGAGAGGCTTAAAAAATGAATGAAATGTCAGGAAAATTCACATGCTAGACAACTATATATCTACTATTCCATCTTGATGCTCTGAATTTTTTGAACAGTTGCTGTTACATATCAGTAAATTTGATTCCAATATAAGCATGGTAAAAATTAATTACAAATATGAGTTCGCATAGAGGAAATTTTTCAGCATTGCTCTCAATCCATTTAAAGACCTAATTTCTACTGGAGACTACTTTATTCTATGCCCATTTAATACTATTAAGCCAATATTGAATCAGAATAATTATTTAATTATTACTCTGATCTTATCACACAGTAAAACAAGAAGACTTCAATTTATTTGTCATTGTAACTCAGATTTAGTATCAAGTAGTATAGATCAGATACAAAGGCCCTCTAAATCCAAAGATAGACATGACAATTTTCAGTATATTTATGAGAGAAATGTTTTTCATTCATTCAATCATTCATTCATTCATCCATCCACACATACATTCATTTATTTAATATCCTTTGATTCAGCTCATGTTAGGTCCAACAAGAGTGTTGTATAGAATATCTAGAAGAAATTAAGAATCTCAAGTCATATGATCACCATATCTAGAGCCAACACAGAAAGAGCTTTTAGACTTTGTAAGATAATGAATAAGTATTAACTGAAAAAGTGATTTTAGATTTAGTTCCCATTATCTCATCTATAAATTGATGGGAAAAGACTTAGTCTTCATGAATGACCTCAATAAATTCTTTAGTTCTTTAATTAAATATTAATACGGTTTGTCGATATAACCTGATAATCAAATTTTCAGTGTTATTTTCATTTTACTAATGAGCTAGAGTAAATAAATGATAAATCTATTTGTCTAGTAGAGTAATCTAATACTTAGGTCACATTTAGTTTTCAGAACATGACATTATATTCAGAATAATTATATTTCTAACTCTAAATAAAAGCCTAATGGTTTATGAGAGCTTTACTTATAGTTCATATTTAAGCTTAGCATTGTGAATACATCTACAGTCAGTTAGAGAAACAAACAGAAAAGCTCACACCAGCAGGATTTGACAAAACCTTTGGTTAACAAGTAAACAAGGATTAAATGTTTTGCACGTTCCTCATACAGATTTTTTCCTTGGTCACAGATGAAAAGTCAACATTTGCAGATGGAGACAATCCAAATACAATAAGACATGGCCACTCCAAGCAGCAGAGTCTCTGCCAGAAAGGATATTGCTATTTGGACAGACTTTCCAGCTCACAAAGAATGGAGAGCACTTCTTTAACATCTTTAGCCTTCTTCTACATCACATGAGTAACAACTGTCTTTTCTCTGCTAAAGTAAATGATGAAAAGAAAATTGTCTCTGATAGTTTCATATATTCACCGTTAGTATTTTATGTTGTAATCAATCGAATGATGACCACATAATTTGACTGACCTTCCTTTTATTTAAACCAACTTCTAAATTCTGAACAAATTGCTAGATATGAAACATATTATTTACAGAACTGAAGATCATATTTACTTTATTTTATAGTTCATCATTTCTAACAGTGGTATTTGAGATCTTTCATTTAAAAAATTCATGCATGGGACCAGCTGATGGCCATTGGTTATGTTGGTGGACTCCATGTAGTCAACTGCAGTTTGAGTTGTGGTTTGAGTCATGGATTCAGCAGCTGAAAACTCAGGATGAGTGCATGTGCATGAGTACTCAAGATCCTAAGAGGAGAATGGAAGAGAAGGGATTGTAGTATTGCCATCTCCCCAGGAGGTGATTTCTCTCTTTCTGTCTCTCTGTCTCTATATCACCAGTGAGTGCAAGCACCCTATAGCAAAACTCTCAAAAAAAAAAAAAAAAAAAAAAAAAACAACCCAAAAAACAAAAAACAAAAACAAAACAAAACAAAAACTCATTGTATATTTCTAATATTTCTATATCCTGAATCACTTACCACAACTTCACTATTTACCAGAAAAATTTGCTAAATATTATCTGATGTAAAAGAATATATCTAAGGTGTTAATTAATGAAGTTAGATATTAATTGTAAACAGAAATCCAAATTAAAAAGTAAAGAAACTATTTCTCTGATATGTCCCCTTTAAAATAGTTTTAGTTTCTGGATTTTTAAATGATTTAAAAGTTTAATTCTGAACCATTTTTATAAGTGCATTTTCTCTTAAAGCATCATATCACAGCAGGTTACAACTTAGGGATAAAAGGCAACTGGTAAACTGTCCAAAACCAGGTTCCAAATAACACCTCTTATTGATTTACCCTACACATACATATTCCAGATAGTATTGAATTGAAAACATGAAGTAGATTCACCTGTTTAAGTGTATATAAAAGGAAGTGAACTGCACCATTTCTATTTTTTTATTTTATACAAAAAGCCTAGACAATGCCACACTTTATTCAGATTACAACTGGAGCAATTAATAATTGGTGTTGAATTTGAGCCAATAATAAACAATGTTGTGAAGTAATTTGTCTTTCCACAATGTTCACCTTTCCCATATTCCAGATATATTTAATCATAATAGCCAGGATAGGGGAAGAACCATGTCAAGTTCATTTTCCTGCTTAGTGGTCTGTTTTTATCTGGAGCACTTAGAAGTGCATTCTTTTCTCTCATCAAATTTCTGTGCTAGAAATTCTACTTCTCAGGGTCTTTAGAGAGGACAGAATTTTATCCGAGACAATTTTAAACATTGGGAAAATTGAGAGAACTATTTTACTAAATTATTAATAAATTAAAGACAATAATTTATTAATTTATTATTGTTTGTTTTTTAGATTTTAGCCATAGGGTATGTCTGTTCCCCAAAGAGAGAATGAGAGAAGGAAAGTGAGAAATCACCCTCAAGGGACATGGCTACACCACAATTCCTTCTCCGTTCTCTCACTATTTTGGGGATGTGCCTAGCGTAATTTTCAAGCCACTACTTCCAGGACACAGACTGCATTCAATCATGCAGGAGTCCAGCACCTTAATTGCCACAGTACCTGCTGGTTTCTAATTTATTTGTTTTAGAAAAGTCCAAAGAATTAGCTTTCACATAGAATAAAACCTCAAATGTGAGTCATAATTGATAATTATGTTGATTTGGAGGTATGTGTTTGTGTGTGTGTGTGTGTGTGTGTTACACGTGGATTATCTTACCATCACTGTGAATTAAATATAATATAGCTCAGTGCTTTTTGAGTGTTTACATGCTTATTATAGTAATGACATGTCTTTCCATTTTGTTCTTTCCCAGTGATCTAAACAATTAAGTTCTCTCACTTTATTATGTAACGGAACTACCTGGAGGGCTTTTTAATACGTAAATTGCCTGGCCCCTTGTAGAAATTCTGATTCAGTAGGTTTGGGGTAAAGTCCAAGACATTTCAGTCCTAACAAGTTCCCCGTGCTCCTTCTCTCTTGACCTCTTAACTCTATTACTGGCCTGTCGACTTTAGTTTCCTTGATGACACCACAGTATTTGCTAGATGCCTAAATGTTGGAGGCTCAGTATTCTTTGTCTACACTCACTCTAAGTTCACTCACATAATCATGCCACTTTACATAACACATATGTGCTGATAATGTCCCAATATATGTTTCCAGTTTGTTCTCTTCCTCCTAAGGGCCATATCAATATATAAGACTACCTATTCATCAGCATCATTGGAATACTAACTGCCATTTCCAAATTACATACTTATTTACTTTTCTTTCTTCTTCTTCAAACCTAATATCCTCTCTGAATTTAGTTTTATCATATTTGTCACACTGATCACCTGGTTGCTCAATTGAGGAAAAAAATGTCTATCATTCTTCCCACCTGTTAGGCATAAATCTAAAATGCTCCTCCCTTCATATCTAGTCCTTGGGACTACGGATATGATAATATGTCACACTAGTATTTATGTTGAATTGTATGACAAAATGGACTTCACAGGTGTAATAACATTACTAATTAGTTGATCAAAAGAGATTATGGCTAGGTTTATCATAATCACATGAGTCCTTAACGAACATTTTGTCCAGTTGGTAGCATTTGAAAACTCAGATTTAAAGTTGGAGAAGGAGAAGGATTCAATGTACCTTTGCTGGCTTTGAAGATGAAGGGACAAAATGGAAAGAATCTGAAAGCAGCCGGCACAACAGAGTCCTCCAACCACGAGGAACTAGATTCTACCAAGAATCTGATGAGCTGGAAGTGGATGCTTCTTCAAAGCCTCCAGATAAATGTCCAGCCCAACTGATACCTTGATTTCAGCTTTGGGAGACCCGAAACACATTGAGCCCACCTGAACCCCTGAGATAATAAAGAATGAAAAGTAAGATAATAAATGTGCATTGCTATAAGCTGCTAAATATCTGCAATTCACTATTCAGCAATAGAAAATGAATACAATAACTGTCTTTTACTTAAACAAGAGAGCTGATCATTTAACAAGTTCCTTAGTCTACCAATTTCCCTTCAACCTTAGTAACCTAAGCCACTGTCATTTCCTAAGACTCACTTCTGCTCTTTCTACATTCTATGTTCCAATCTCTAACTACTAGCATCATACTTATGAGAGAAGAGTTAGACCCCATTTATAGGTGAAGTCAATTCTACTGGGCTAAGTTAAGATTTCAACAGGGCTGGTTTATTCTGAAAACTGAAGAGAGAATCCTTTCCCTTTCCATTTTCAAGCTTTGAGAGGCCATCCACATTTCTTGGTATGTGACTCTTTCCTCCATCTTTAAAGTATGCCATTCCAATCACTGTTTCTATTATCACAACACGTTTTCCTCTTGAGTCCTTCAGCCTCACTTCTTATGTAACCCTGGTAATTATATAGGGCTCATCTTAACCTTCCAGGATAATCCTCTCATCTCAAAATGAAATTCCTAGCCTTATCATATCTGCAGTCTTTTGTCATGTAAGGTACATATTCACATGTTCCAGGGACTGAGATGTGAATATAACTGGGGGGTCTATTATTCAACCTAACAGAATATTTAAAGCAGAATGCCTCACTCCTCTGCTTTCAATCCAATTTGGGTAAAAGTCACACTCCTGTCTATGGTCAGAAAGCCTCTTGAGATCTTCCTACCCTACTCTGATATGATGCCCACCTCCCTCCTCACATGCTCCTGCCCTGACACACCAGTGATCTGGCTGTGCCTTCCATATACCAAACTTAGTGTGGTGTCAGCATCTCTGAATTTGCCAGTAATTATCCTGAAATAGCCTTCTTATTGGACTTACAATATTTCATCCTTTACCTTATTTGGGTTTTTCCTCAAAAATCAAATCTTTGTAGAGGAATTTTCTAATGTCTAATTACACAATTATTGTATCAATGCCTTAAGAATAGTAGTATTTAGGTCCTGCACAATGCTGCAGTGGTGAGGTGTGATGCTCAGCAAGGTTGACCCCAGGGGAAAGTCTCACATTCAAGTTCAGAGACATTTCTAAGTATGCCAGGCACATGCATGCCCAGGATCTGGGGATGGCTGTTGGGAGCCTCTTAGGGCTGCTGTCTGTTTGTCTGTCTGTCTGTCTCTCTCTCTCTCTCTCTCTCTCTCTCTCTCTCTCTCTCTCTGTGTGTGTGTGTGTGTGTGTGTGTGTGTGTGTGTGTATATCTCTTTCTCATTCATGGAACAAATAAGTAAATGACTGTTGGGAAAAAATGACATCCTCTGCTCATCCTAGCTCCTTATTCAACTTTCTTTTTCTTTTTCTTTTTTCTTTTTTTTGGTGTGTGAACTCACTGGAAAGACAGAGAAAGACGAAGAAACAGAAACCGAGAAATCATAACCCGGGGAGATGGCCATGCCACAATCCCTTCTTCATTCTCCTCTTGAGACTTTGGGTACAAATGCACATGTACCTGGCATGAGTTTCAAGCCTCCAGTCTGGGACTCAAACTACAATCGGCTATGTGGAAGTCCAGCACCCCAACCACCACACCACCTGCTGACCCCATCACCTTTATTTATTTATTTTTTGATAGCACTCATCAAATCTGCCACAATAAATTTACAAGAGAACTTAAAACATAATAGAAAAATGAAGCTAAAGTTGGAATTTATTTTGGTGCAAAGATTTTGTATTTTAAATCCATGAATAGTGTTTTCATTATGTACATTTTTCTATGAATTTTGGAGTACCCCTTGCATTTATGTATTTATTAATTTACTTAGTTATTTTTGATTTTTGCTAGAAGTTGTATGTGCTTGCCAGAGAGACAGAAAGTAAGAATCATACCCCAGGGAGTAGGGCCATGACACAATCCCTTCTTCATTCTCTTCTTGGGATTTTGGATATGAATACACATGCACCTGGCATGAGCTTCAAGCTTTCGTTCTCCTCTTAGGTTTTTGGGCTTGCATGCACATGTACCTGGTGTGAGTGTTAAGCTACTGAGTCGAGAATTTGAACTGTGGTTGAATATGAGAGAGTCCAGCAATATAACCTTTATGCCATCCACTGTTCCCCACCCTGTAGTTATTAATGGTCTCTCTCTCTCTCATAATAGAATGTAAGCACCGCAAAGTCAGGTCCTTTGGTTTTTTTTAGAGGTTTTTGCTATAGGGTGGGTGCACTTGCCAGAAAGACAGAGGGAGACAGACAGAAAGTGAGAAATCACCCCCCAGGGGTGATGGCCATGCTGCAATACCTTCTCCTCATTCTCCTTGGACATGCACGCACACGCGCCCCTCGTGAGTTTAAGTCACCAGGTCTGGGACTCACACCGTAGTCAACTACCGGGGAGTCCAGCGACTTAGCCATTATGCCAACTGTGGGTCCTGGTACTTTGCTTTTTGATAATTACATTTTAACATCTGTTACCATAGTCTGGCACATTGTCAATACTTACTATACATTTTTGAAATAAGAAAATATGTATGTGTGTGTGTGTGTATATATATATATATATATATATATATATATATATATATTGGTGCAATATACACACACACATATATATATACACACACATATATATACACATATATATGTGTGTATATCTATCTATCTATCTATATATAGATAGATATATCTATATACATACATATATCTATATATATATCTATATGTATATATAGATATAGATATATACATATATATATCTATATGTATATATAGATATATCTATATATACATATAGATATATATAGTGTGCTGAGCCCTAAATCAGCAAGCTAACATAAGAATTGAATATAAAACATTATGAGTCAATAATTTCTATTAAAAAGAGCGGAAACAATGATACTCCTATAAACTTTGGTAAGAATTCACAGCATATACTTTCACTAAGATAATAATTGGACTATGTAAATGGTATTAACAAGGGCAAAATGGCCACACTCAAAACTACTTACATCCTACCTTAATTTGGAGTTGAAGCAACTAAGAATACCATGAACTAAAGCATAATTGGGTTACTTTCTATATTCCATCCAACCACTTAATCATGCCAGACAGTTCATAATTCTTTTAACCAACAGAGTTTTTCAGATGTCTTCACAGATCCATATTTACTGGATACATAACAAAACAATTCTTTAAGGCCCAAAGATACAGAAGCAATTATTAGTAATTATTCTGAGACATACCTCTAATGAGTAGCAGATAACTGCAAGATTAAGCCCTTAATCTACAGGTATATTCAAGTAATTGAGAGGATAATTACAAAATTTTAAGTTGATTTTTAAATATATTGATATCTTAAGAGTAGTTTGGATTCTCTATAAATATAATGGCTTCAATGATAAGGGATACATTAACTTTTATAATGTTTAGGGGAAAAGGTTATTTTGAAAGAAGCTAAAATGTCCTACCAGAGTATTCGTAGAATAGAGTTGTGAAATTCATTAATTAAACTCAATTGTACATAAGAAAAAAACTATTCAAAAATGGCAGATATTAAATTTTATATTTTGAAAGAATTTCCTAGGGGAATTGTTGAAAATGCTATTACTCTATGAGGACAGAAGTCTGACTGCTTTTTTTCTATTTCTACAATCCCTTCCAGAGGGCCTGGAGTGAGTCACACCCATAGACATTAACAGGCCACTTTGGCCCATTTGATAACAAAAAATCTCCCCCCTACATCTTGATCCTGGCATAGTATCCCTGTAATGGGTAAGTCCCACCCATAATCATTAGCAGACCATTTTGACTCATTGATAACAGGACTCTCCTAACATCCTGTCTTTGGGACAGTATCCTGTGACTGTATACAAGCCCCTTATCTCTGTTAAAGTACACTCTTGCTAATTCCTTCCTAAAACCTACAAGTCCCACTTCCACATGTCCCACCTTTTTGGGCCAGGCCAATGAAAAGCTCTTCACTAAATTCTCCCACTCTCAAAATCAGATTAAAGGAACCCCTGTACCGGATCACACCGAGAGAGAGACATGTTTTGCCTCCTCTCTGGCCTAGATCTCACAAATTCATGCTTAGATATAAACCACGTTAGTTATTATTTTTGCAGAGTTGATTATTTCCATCAACATCTATTATTGAAAGTTGCTGTGTAATAGAGTATTGTTGAAGAAATCTTGCCCTCTCTATGGGATGAGACATAGAGCTACCTATTCCAACCTTAAATGTGTGTTTATATCTGAACATATCTTGGAAATCCAGATAAATTACTTTCTTAATCCAAGTCTCTGAAAAATAAATTCCTCTCTTAAAATAATAAATGTTGCATATGAATTTGATAATATCTTTATACATTTTCTAAAATATAATGCAATTTTGTTCTGCCCATTCTCAATCATGGACTGCCATTGTTTTTGAAAAGTTATACCTCTTTAGTATGTTACTATTTATTGACAGTTTGAGCATTAGTTCCAACTATTCAGTAGACATAATGTAGTCATACTAATCAGAGAAAAATTATTATAATTACAGTTTTTTACTATAAGATATACCTATATTACCCTCAGAAGAGTGTCTTCGTCAATGTAAGCAAACAAAATATTGGAGGGAGGCTGTCATTAAGTTTATATTAGGAGAAATATTCTTGAACAAAATTTGACCTTACCTTTCTGTTTCTTCTGGTAAATTTCAATGTCTTCTGAGGAGTTATAGCTAATCACGTTTTTGTTTTTGTTTTTTTTTTCTTTTTTTTTCTATTCGGATCTTTTTTCTATTCAGATCTGCTCTCCCATTATAATTAAATATGATTTGTGAGTTTCTAAGCTGTCCTATTAAAATGACCCATCACTTGGACATAATTGGTGGTAACTACTCTAATAAGCTCACTAATATTACAGTTCTTGGGGTCAGCAGGTAGCCTGCTGGTTAAGGCACTAGATTCCCATATGGCTGACCATAGTTTGAGTTCCAGATTCAGCAGCTTAAAAAATTATGACAAGTGCATGTGTGTGCATGTCCAAAGTTCAGAGAAGAGAATGGAGAAGGGATTGTGGAGTCACCATCCTCCCTGGGAGGGGTGATTTCTCACCTTCCTTCTCTCTGTCTTTCTCTAGTAAGTGCTACGTACTATGGCAAATCCTTTAAAACTTACAGCATTATTGACCAGAACACTAAGTGTTATTTTTTGGTAGATAATCACACTTCAGCAAGAGTCTTATAAAGCTGCTATTACCTAAATACATGGACGCTTGAGACATGGCAGGTAAATGTGAATTTTAGATAGAAAGACTTTAAAGTATCCATCAAATCACAACGTGAGAGCATGTTCCTCATGAAGGAGTGCAGTGGGTAACTTTCAGTATTTTCACATGAAAGAGAAGGCACATTAAGGGATTAATTGAAAATAGCTTAGTGGAGAAACCCTTTATGGAGTGCAGGCTGGGAAGAGGAGGCTAAAGAATGGTAAGGGAAGAAAGGACCTGAAAAAGTAGGGAAATATCACCACCCACAGATCAGGGTAAACTAATAGAGGGCAAGATGTTCAAGAATCTCGAAACGAAAAATGAGATTCCAAAGAATGTATCCAAGAAACCAGAGAAAGAAGGAAAAAGGAAAACTTGCGATATAGAACACAAGAGCAAAGGTGAGACAGGTTTTTACTTCTATTAACTTGACAATAACCTGATATAAAACAATTAAATAGTCTTTAAGATAACTTCTAACTAGAATCTAAACTGTGAAGGCCTAACAGGTCTAAAAACAATGTTAAAATTGTATATTTATATTCACCCATCATTAATTCAGGGAAGCTTGATCAGTTTGGAAACAAAATTGCCTATTAAGTCTAGGTAATATATAAGGCAATTAAGATAATAAGTGAACATAAAAATATTTTAAATTTTAGAGAAGACTTGTAAGTTGAAAGTGTTCTAACAAGAATAAGTGAATATGCTACTCTTTTCAATATATTAGAAAAAGTCCTTGAAATGCTAAGCTTTATGTATTTAGCTAGCATCATACTTTTTGTGTGCATGGAACATTATAAAATAACTAATCTGGGTTTATATGTATTGGAAGTAAACTTTTATAATAAGGGACCAGCAGATGGCATATCGGTTACATGCTGGACTCCCACATAGTCGACCGTGGGTCAAGCCCTAGACCAGGTGGCTTAAAACTCACACTGAGAGCATGTGCGTGCATGTCCAAAATCTTAAGAGGAGAATAGAGGAGAAAATGATTGTAGCATGGCCATCCCCCCTTCAGGCGGGGGGGATTTCTTGTTTTCTGTTTCTCTGTCTCTGTCTGTCTCTCTGGTGAGCACACATACCCTATACCAAAAATCTCTCTCTAAAAAAAAAAAAAAGTAGTAAATTTATAAAGCCCAGTCTCTGCATTTTCTATACAGTGTGTAAAGTATGGTTAAATCATTTGATTCCTTTTTTTAGCTCTTGAGTTGGCATCTGTGCCTCAGTCTACTACATCAAAAAAAAGTCACAAAGCAGCCGAATATGACCTTACCAAATATGATCAATACTACTACTTAGGATGTCTGTTTGTTTCTCTAATAGAAGTGAACTGCAACCTCAACCTTTATTGTTTAATCTAGTAGACAGTCAACGGTTTCAAGATATGTGAACCTTTGGCAGGATTTATAAAGTTAAGCAGTTGTCTAGAACAATTGGTATGGCTTTGTTTCAAAATTAATCACTAAGAATTACTTTTTTTAATCTGGCTAAAATACCGTAAAATATTAGCATAGACTATAAATAGAATTTCAATAACAGCATAGTTTATGACCATCATACAACAATAATTAGTTATATTATCTGGGGGACTATCCCTTTGTATATGAATAATCTGAAAATTAGCTATTTTAGGAACACTTGTAAATAATTTTACTTGATATAAATACATTGTGTAAATCTTAATTATATTCTTCAAGCTTTATTTTACTAAAATATGGAACAGATGATAGAAAGTGAAATAGGGTTATTGAACTAAATGGGTAATTTAAGATTATCACATATAGCTTAAGTGTTCTTCCTTTAAGTAATGCTACGGAACCAAATTTCTTTCACAGTGTATTTCACTAAATCAAAAGCAGGGAGTCTTAGCAATTATTGTTATGCCCACTAAAATATATACTCCTTTCAAATGAATATGCTATGAACACCTTGAACAGAGCGCAAGGCGTGTGCCTGACATTGCCACACAATCTTGTCTGATTGGGTTCCTGACGCAAACTATAAATACATATCAGTGATTACAAACTACTCTTCAAATTCTATGACATAAAGTTGAAGGAAGTCAAACTCAGGAAGCAGGAGACATACCAAAGGTTTTCATCAGAAGTTTGGCATTAGTTTGCCATGAGATTGATCTACTTGTTATAAAATATTTAATTTTTTTAACTTATCCTGTGTAGGGAGTGGGATGGCTTATATATCTCATTTTAGGAAATCAAATGGAAAAGGCAATAGAGCATTATATATTTTTAAAAGTAAAGATCAGGGTTTTGGAGATGAATATCAGGTGAATGAAGGTAATGTAGGTCAATGAGACATAAACAATATTTTTAAATATATGTAAACTCTATTTCAATTCATTGTCATTACTCCTATTTTAGGAACTAGTGTTGAAAATTTGGTTGGTTGTCTGGCGGTCTATTCCAAAGCCTTTGAATGTCTGTGATGGTCAGGTCAGTGCATGAAATTTGAACCTGTTCTCATTTGTTTGTTTAATTTAATGGTCACTCTAGATGAACAGGTTATGTTTGTAAGCATTCAGAGCATTTATTTCAAAAACAAAACAAGCAAATGAAGCTCCATTCTCTCTTATTGCTCATGCCAAAAATGAGCAAACCCTTTCTGTGTTTCTGAACTCGTGTAAGATTTGAAATTGCTGGGACCAGCAATTGGTATAATGGCTATGTAGCTGGACTCCCATGTAGTTGATCGTGGTTCAAGTCCTGGGCCTGGTGGCTTAAATTCATACCATGCGCGTGTGTGTGCATGCCCAAGAACCCAAGAGGAGAATGGAGAAGAAGGGATTGTGGCATGGCCATCCCCCTGGGTGGGTGATTTCTTGCTTTCTGTCTCTCTACCTCTGTCTTTCTAGTGAGTGCACACATCCTATAGCAAAAACCTCTCAAAAAAAAAGGAAAGAAAAGGATTTGAAATTACTATTTAGCATTCCCTCTTTCAGTGCTACTTGACATTTTTTCACTGTAGCTAACTATGGATTTGATGTTTTCTTTCTCGTTGTCCATTCTTCATCTCCCCACTTGCTTAACACGTAGGGTCTGTTGTATTGAGTTCTAAGGTACAGCAAATGAGAAATATTCTAGGTCTATGATATGACTGACTCATCAAGTTTGTTAAATTTAAATTCTGAATCAGATGAATAAAATGACCGAAGTTACATCAACAGGACCATGTGTTGTATATTGTGTACTTAGGAGCGAGACGGGTGTGAAGATTATTATTATTAGCAATATATGCAAAATTGATTACGCATTATTGTCTTGAGTATAGGTTGGATTTATTTATTCATTTATTTAGCTTTTTTTTTTCCTTTTCTTTTTTATGTTTTTACCATGGGTCACATGCACTCATAGGAAAAAGACAGTCAGTGAAACGGAAAGTGAGAAATTACACCCCTTCACCCCTCCACAGGAGGCTGGCCATGCCACAAGCCCTTCTCCTCTCAGGATTTTGGGCATGCATGCACATGCATTTGGCATGATTTTCAAACCACTGGATCCGGGTCTCAAACCTGGATATGGTAGTTGAGTGCCTTAACCATCATGCCACCTCTGCCCCCTTATTTAGCTTCTTTAAATTTCTATGAGATATAGCCTGGGTCAGAGTAATCAAGTCCCTAACAAAATGTACCAGCATACCAAATGAATGGAGAGAAGCCACGTTATTCCATTCTCTCTGGCTAACTCAATGACAAATATAAATTAACCTATGATCATTTTGGCCAAGATGATCAGTATTGATTGTGAAAATGGCCCCAGCTCAGTTTGTCACATGTAGATACTGCCTAAGTGTTTAAACACATTGATCAAAAATCTGACACAGTTACGTTCAACTTGAGTGGCAGCACTAAGAGAGCTTTAGGGACTGGGAAGCAGGCTGGATTTGAGGTAAGCTGGCAATCTATTCTTGTTTATGATTTATCACCTTGCACTGACACATCTTTTCTCAAGCCATCTGCTTCTTTTGTATCATTAGAGAACAAGGCACAGGCCACATTCCCTCTGCTTCTTTAACAGCATGCTTGTTGGTAACTGCATGCAAGAGCTCTTATTAATTGAAGACCTTCTTTCTTCAGATAGAAAAGTAAGCTATACAGGCATTGTAAGTCATATGCTCTAAGGACCAATGACACGGCATTTTCTCGAGTAAATCCAATGATTTCATAATTAGTATGTAGTGGACATTTTAATTCATTTGTGTGTGCACATATATTCCTTCTAAGCTTTGCTAACAGAACTAGATGTATGAAAAATCCCCATGTATTTCATGTCCAAATAGATTAAAAAAAGACTATGTGCTGTGCTGGTAAAGTTCTCTGGCTCTTTTTTTTTTTTTTTAATATTTAACAGGAAAATCCCTTCACAGTGAATTGTGATACATTATGAGTTTCCATTTTTAAAGGCAAAAATATAGTTTTAACAAAACTATTAAATAGGATCAGGAGGAAAAGAATGACTACATTTCCAAGTGTTAACGTATTCAGTGTTTCCCTTTCTTGACAAGAATAGCAGTGCAGATGTTAATTATGATATCTAACATGCTTCCTCAAGACACCTAAAATCCTTGATCCTGTGCCCTCTGGTCCTCTATTGGGTTTGATGACTGACTTAAGTAGGAGAATGAGGAAATGTATCTCTAACAATCATTTTAAGAGAGTCTTCACACCCTCCCAAATACCTTTTAGAACATTTGCCTTACTTCAAAAATTAACTTTAGGAGGGGCCCAGCAGTTAGCGTAATGGCTATGCCACTGGACTCCGATGTAGTTGACTGCGGTTCGTGTCCCAGACCCGGTGGCTTAAAACTCACGCCAGGCGCATGTGTGTGCGTGCTCAAGATCCCAAGAGAATGGAGGAGAAGGGATTGCGGTGTGGCCATCCCCCCTGGGGGTGATTTTCTCGCTTTCTATCTCTCTGTCTCTCTGTCTGTCTGGCAAGCACACGTGCCCTATAGCAAAAAAAAAAAAAAAAAAAAAAAAAAAAACCCTCCAAAAAAAATTAACTTTTATGATAACTGATTTTTATTCAGTCTTATTTTTATTGGCTTTATTTTGCTTTGGGGTATATATTTTTAAACCTATGATGGCATCATATCTTAAGTAGATTTTAAAATGAGTGCTTTAGACAAAATTCAGGTATAGTTAAAACTACACTTACTGGGTATTCAGCATGCCAAGACGCTCACATTCTAAGAAGTATGAGGAAACTGAGGGATCACACATTCACATCACCCACAGCAGTTAATTCAGGGGCATCTGCTAGTTTTCCCTAGGAGGAATGACCTAGGTGAGTCTGACTGCATGTCTCTTCTCTGTGTCACTATCTGGGTCTGGCAGATAGTGACAATAGTGTCACTGAAATGCACACACGTTATGTGTGATATTACTTCATTCTATAAAATAATAGTTACTTATGAGCCACAATTCCTTAATCTTTCTCTCTTTTTCTTTTTAGAGACATTTTTGATATAGGGTGCATGTGCTCTCCAGACAGAGAGAAAGAAAACAAGAAGTCATCTCCCAGGAGATGGCCATGCCACAATCCCTTCTTTATTCTCCTCTTGGTATTTTGGGCACACATGCACATGTGCCCAGTGTGAGTTTAAGCCACCAGTTCCAGGACTCAAAACACAGTCAACTATGTGGGAGTTGAGCAACATAATGATCACACCATCTACTGTCCCTTCTCTTTTGATTTTTTCTAAGGAACGACTGTAAAGAAAAATGAACAGAGAAATATAAACAGAGTGCTATATAACAGGCTGGCAAACTAGGGAAGACCGCAAACAACTTTGGAGACTCGGCTTTCCTTTCTGTTCCTAAGTATATACCACTGAGGCTCAGAGATGCACAATGCTACTCCACTATCATACCATGTTCTACCTTTCACAAGATCAGGAATGATAGATACACTGATGAAAATTGTAGATAAGGCCAGATGTCTTAGAATTGTCCATGAGAGACATTGAAGAGCATTTCCATTAATCTTGTAATTCTCATTAGAGAATTTGAGTTCAGGGAGAAAAGTGACTTGTCAAGGATCACACAGCTTTTTAGAAGGAGGTCAGAACTTAGAATGTCTCATTCTAAAGACAGGGTTGCCTGTCCCTGCATCTTGTTTACAAATGACATTAAGTTTGGGTTAATATTGGAAATTAAACCAAACATGACCAGAATAAAATAAAACCATATGTGCCAATTATAACAGCCTCAAGTGCAGGTGCAGCAATTCATCATTCATGTTAATAAAAACCACTTGCTAAGGTAGAATAATAGGCAGTGTAAGGGTGGCACATAAAAGCTGATTGCAAAGTGAAATATTCCAAAAAGCTAAATTTCCTATGAAATTTTTTTGCAAACAGAATAATCAAAGCAACTATAAACATAGAAATATGCTGTCTATAAACTAGAGTTATTCAGAATATTTAATATAATTCACCAGGTGACTGAATATGACAGGTCTATCACTTTAAAATTCCATTTTCACAATTCTTTCTGTGTTGGTCACTGGAATCCTTAGACCTAAGAATATCATGTCCTCTTGTAATTTCTAAAATCATTTGTTGATGTAATAGAAACAACACCTTTTACTAGAAATCTGCTACACTGGTCAGATTCTGAACAACAAAACTGGTAGGGTCTCTGTAATACAAATGTCATGTGTATTTGTATGATGCATCACTAACTACTTCTAGTTCTATGTAAGAAATATGTGCCATTCCATTCCAATTATATGCTGTGATCTTTGCTAAAAGAGAATAGTTATTCAGAAAGCTATTCCATCAAGATTAAAAGAATAAGCACTGGTCTACCGGTTTAAAACAGATTGCTTCCCAGTTTCACCTGTTAAGCGTAAAATGCATTTATTATGTTACTGAATCTTTTGATAAGTTGTCTTTAGCTCATGAAATTAAAAAAAAAAAAACATTGAGAAGCCAAGATCATTTTAAAAACAGAGATAACATTTATGTTGGGCTTAACTATGTCAGTCTATTCCACAATTAGAGCTGACAAGGTTAACTTTTTTTTTTTTTTTTGAGTAAAGCCAGACTTCAGAGAGAGATGGTATATCTTCCATTATATAATTGTAGAACTTACATGGAAAAAGAAAAACGAAACTTAAGAATGATGACTGTGCACCTAAATTTACATACCCTATACAGTTTCTGTAGGATCACACTTCCTGTTACATGTACTTAAACGAAGAATACATCAATGCAAGGTTACTCTCATTTCATTCACAATTGTTAAACCTAATGCTCTGGTTGCTATTCCTAAATACAAGTGCTTTCAAAAGATACTGAGGGGAAAAGTCACTGAATTAGATTAACTATGTGATCTTGTGTCCATGGAGTTTGACTGAATTAGAATGAAATAGCTTTGAAGCAGAGGTTCATTACAGTCGTAATGAAGCAAAATTGGTGAATCATTCCACCTCCTATTCAGAAAACTGACAGAAACGGTGGCTTATTTTTTTTTTTCTTATAACATGTCTCAGGTACATTATTCCTCTCATTACTCTATCAAACCTCTGTCCAGTTTCTGGTTGTTTCACATTCAGAAAATTCTAATAGCCTTGTCTTTACCAGTTCCTGCTTCTCACATATTCAGTCCGCACTAAAAACCATGACAAAAATTATATTTCTTCTGTATCACCTTGATTATATCTTCATTTGGTTTAAACCAGGAATGATGGATAAAATTTAAACAAATACTTATGAAATCTTTCTCATTTGCAACTAGATAACTCCAAGGGTGTTCTCTTAATGTATATCCTTGTTTTCCATCTTTCTCAATTATAAATCCTATGAAATTAACATTATTTTATAAACACACACATTGGTACAGGGGTAATCATATATATCATAATGCATTTTAATTCATGTTAATTATACTCTTGTGAATAACATTAATGACAAAGGCATCATGAAATTTTATTCAATTATCCAGTCTTATCAATTAAAAATAAAATTATTAAATTTTACCAGAATATTGACATGGTAAATAAAGTCAGACAATCTGAAAAATAATTAGTAAAAATAAGCTATTAAAATTATAAAACAAAATGCCGCCCCTCCTTCCACCTAATCTAATGCTTTAGTTGCACACCTACCATTTTTCACTAGGACAACTGTAGTACCTATATGGTGAACTCTTTGCTGCCATACATATGCTTTTATTTCCCCCTTTACTGTTTTCTTTTCTTTTTTGAGAGAACTTTTTCTATGGGGTGTGCACTAGCTGGAGAGACAGAGAAACAGAAAGTGAGGTATCAACCCCCACCACCCCCCGCAAAAGGGATGGCCACACTGCAATCCCTTCTCTTCTGTTCTCCTCTCAGGATTTTAGGCACAATCCACATGTACTTGGTATGAGGTTTAAGCCACCGGGTTTGGGACTCAAACCGCAATCAACTAACTACATGGGAGTTCAGGACATAACCATTATGCCATCTGCTGCCTCCCCCTTTATTGTTTTCTTTATTTCCAAGGCAGTCAGAATTACCTTCTTTCCTTTTTGTTTTCTTGTTTTGTTTTGTTTTGTTTTGTTGTTTTGCCATAGGGTAAAAGTGCTTGTTGGAGAGGAGAGAGAGACAGAAAGGGGGAAACTGAGAAATCACCCCAAGGGAGACGGCTATGCCACAATCTGTTCTCTTTCATTTTCCTTTTGGGATTTTGAGCACACATGCACATGAGCCCAGTGTGATTTTTGAGCCGTCAGATCTGAGACTTGAAAAATAGTTGGCCACATGGGAATCCAACCACCTTAACTACCACATCATCTGCTGCTCCCCAAATTTCTTTTCTCTTGTTTCTCTTTTTTAAAATAATTATTTTATTTAACTTTATTTTTTTATTTAATTTTGACCAGAGTGGGACAGAGTGAGAGTGAGCAAGAAAGAGAGATAAAGAAAGTGAGAAATCAAGCTGCCAGGTCCTGGATTCGAATTGTGGTGGGCCACATGGGAATCCTGTGCCCTTAACCACCATGCCACCTGCCGGCCCTGAAAATTACTTTTCTTAATAATTTTTATAACAGTTTTTAAAATTTATTTTATACATTTAATCACTATACATCACTCAGCTTGTAAGTTGAATTTACCCTACATGAATACAATTCACACTGGTCCAGTAGAGGATACAAAACACAGTATCATCAATGCTTAATATTTTTCTAAAGATTAAGATATTCTTGGGTCCTGCAGTTGGCATGGTGGTTAGGGGTACTGTATTCATACATGGTCAACTGTGGTTTGAGAACTGGACTAGGTAGGCAGCTTGCTTTCTCAGTTTCTCTCTCTCTCTCTTTCATTCACACTCTCGTTCTCGCTCTATCAGTCTCTGGTAAATTTAAAATAAATAAATAAAGTTAAATAAAATAATTAAAAATAAAATATTAAGATACAGTTCTATGGCCCAGTCACAGTAGCACCAATGCTCTGTCAGTAATACTGGAAGCCATATGGAACATTAGGACTTGGTTCCAAGGTCAACCTCTCTCTCTTTCCTGAAAAGAAATAAGTAAAAATTTTTAAAAAGAAGTTATTTATTTATTTATTTTATCATCACTTTTTTACATTCAATCACTATACATCATTTAGCTGTATGCTGAAGACATAGTATCTTACTATATATTTGGTGGAAAGGAGGGTAACAGACTATTACTCTAACACTCTTCTATTCATGGAGGTGAGGCTCCCCAAACCATAGGACCTAAATTTGCCTTCAGGTACTATGGTTTGGGGAGCCTCACCTCCATGAATAGAAGAGTGTTAGACCACCTAGTATGGAAGACTTGAAAGTAAAAGAAATTATTTTGTCCTGAAATATGTTCTTCCGACGTTTTTCCCTTTTTATCGTATGTACCATTTAAGCCACTTATTTGAAAAATGTTAACCTAGGAGTAACAAAAAAATAATAATAAGCTTTGTAAATATGTAAAACCTGTCCTTATGAGAGTCAGAATAGTGTGAGCTGAAGAATTTTGGCCTGGATTCTAAGCATCAAGGTTCAGACATCTTTGTTTTCATAGGCAGTGGATATTGATGGTCTTAGTCGACTTTTCTGTACCTTCAATTCTTCATCTTTGAGATTATGGAATATAATATTTTGATTCATTCTGAGCATAAAAAATGAACTAGATAATTGTATTAGGTAAAATTTGTGTGAAATCACTATAAAAATAGAATACAAGCTGTATAGCCAATGCACCCAAGTTCTTTGATACTATCTTCTCTAGCTGTGAAGCTGTGAACCTAGAATGAACTTTAAGTTGTTTATTGTTTCCTATGTCTTTAATCTCTCTAAGACTATTTGTATTTTCCACTCTCCTTAGAATTGACCTGGCATCATCTGACATCTAATTAATAAGACTTTAGTTACTTATTAATGATAAATGTTGAAAACATAAATAAAATATCACGGACCCTTCAAAGATTCTATTAGTTATCAAAAATGGATGTAGGATACTTTATAATTAGTTGTTGCATAACATTTATCAGTCATATTTTAATCTTCTTAGGTTTACTCTTATCAAAGCCAGAAACACTTTATCCTTCCAAAATAATAATGGAGGCATTGAACAAAATGCTTTATCAAATTATTATCATTTATTACGTTTATCCTTTGTTGCTTTGAATTATAGAAACCAAACGAAGGATATTTTTCAGACATAAATAATACTGGTTCAGTTCTATGATTCAGTGGGTTCATGTCATTTAAACTCATGAGCACTTGACAGTATCAGAAGAAAAATACTGTGAAAGTGAGAAGTGATTTAGAAGTATGGTATTGTCATTTATAGTAACTGGGGCAATAGGAAAGGTATGGCGTCTATATATATTATTTTTCCTACAAAGTACAGAAAACTTACAATGTGGTATTATAATTCAGCCTTCTTATGCATCAGAACTCTCTTAGGTTGCTCCTGTTTCTATCGAACACTCAAATAACCTGTGTGAGAGTTGACGTCTGTATGTCTTAAGGGCACTGGAGTGGTTTATATTCTTTCAAATTGATCCATGTTAACTGAGAATGGGTTTTCTGCCTGGATTGAGGACAGTCACCAAGTGTGACGAGTGTGACTGACAGCAGCAGCCCAAGTAAGCACTTTAGTGTTTCAATATGATTTCTGTAGTCAAGATGTGATTTTTTTCCCCCTAGACAGATATTGAATTGAGCTTTAAAGAAATATCAAAGCACATTTTCTTGGAGACTGGCCCTAAAATTTGAACATTCATTTTTAAACTGGAACATACCTTCAAGAAAGAATTATTTTTTCCCTATTTTAACAAGTTTCTTTATTCCTCCCATGAGAGAAAGAGAAAGACCACCCCCAATATAGCCTTGTCACATTACGATGCTATTCCCCCAGCCTTGTAGTCAGCCGGTGTACCCAGTATGTTCAGGTAAACTAAGGAACCAAATTCACAGACTTCCTGTATGACTCCAGTAATGTACAATGGCACTTCCCTATTGCACCACTGTAGGTACATGAAAGAAGAAATTCGTTTTTTTTTAGGTATATTTATTTATTCTTCCACAAGCAAGACACATACACACACATGAAACACACACACACACACACACACACACACACAGAAAAGACAGAGAGCACTGACAACAGGGTCTATAAGCCACAATCCACTCTCAGCTTTAGCCAGGTCAGTTTCATGGGTGTGCGACATGCCCAGTGTACTCAAGGAGGTCTCCAGATGCAAGCTCTTTTCATGTGGTCCAAACTGCATTTCACCATGGTACCACCACTCAACTTCAGAGGAATTTTTAAACATGCATTTATCCCTGAAATTTAAAAGACTGGTTAATATTCAACTTCGTTAGTAACTAGTTTACCAGTCATACATGTCATTTTCTAATAGCATTCCTCTTGTTAATTTTTCTCACTTTCAAAAAAAAAAAGGAATTTAAAAAAGGAATTCCTTCTGTACTTTTGTTGTGTGTTAACCATAGCCATTTAGGAATGTGTGAAGATATCATGGAAGAAGTCAGAAAATAATGAGTCATATTGTAAACCATGTATTACCAAACCAACGTAAGTTCTGCTAGACATTAAACAAGTGCAATCTCAGTATTTTTATAACTGTAACTGAGTTGAAGCCCTCATCCATGGCTGTCTATGAGACTCTGTGACTGGAAGGTGGAATGCTGAACAATTAGTCTGATTTTTTACTAAAAGGAAGGAAAACTAAATTAAATAGTTTGAGAAAAAGAGAGATAATGTTATTGTTTCTGGGATCTGCAGCCACCGAAGGTTCAGATTAAATTCCAATACTTAATTTCAGCTAATTATCTCCACTCCCCTTACTCACTCCCCAACCTCTCATCATTTCCCAGACATGTTACTTTACGGATCTATACTCCATGTTTTAAGTTTCCTATTTCCTTGAGAACTAGAGCACACTGAAGAGAATGTCCCCAGTTGGTGAGGGACACCAGGATTCATGGTGCTTGCTGATGTCTTTCCCTGTGGCTAATACATGGAATGGTCTTTTAATAAAATGTTCAAGGATCACTTTTTAACCCTTGTCAACAAACCAAAGGCTCGTTCTTTTTCAGCTTTGAATAGAGTCATGTGTGTCTAATGCGTTGTGAATGTGGTGTGTAAATCTTAAGTATACGAGTAGGCTGAATGTAGAGTAAAAGAACAGATCTTACTGAAATGACATAGACAACGACATAAACATGAATTTTCTTTTCTGAGCTTAACCAAAATCTACTGAAGCACAACAGGTATTTCCTATTATATGAAAGTATTGCATTTCTAGAAAAAAACATGTAACTTTGCAACATCTACAATGAAAAACATCTGGTAGCTGTTCAGAATATAAACATTTTATTAAACACTTTAACTGCATCTTTTCAGTGCTAATTAAGTGAATTTAACCCAATTAGGGAATGAAAAACACTGTGTAAGTGCTTGATAACAGAACTGCCTGAGAAACATTACACTCCCTCACTCCATCCCCTTCCACGCCACTTGAACATGGCATGAATCATACAGAAGTCTGTTCAGTGCTTATTTTTGATGGTTTCTTCCTGTTTTTCTTTGCTTTTTAAAATTCTTTAGTCCAATAGCTTGATACTGGCTGTTTATGCAGGATGCTTGCTAATTCACCAAGTAATTGCTCAGAGGGTCCCAATTTCAGAACTGAAAAATAGAAGTGGGGAGATCTTCTGTTTCCTGCTGATACAGTGACATATTTAGAAGCAGTTGTTTGTACAAGTGTCTGCCTCAGCATGTCCTGCGGCAAAATTCAGCACCCACTAGAAGCACTCTCCCGTGCTGCACATTTACCATCTTTCAGACACTCATCCTTCCTGCCAGTACGTACTGTGCTTCACCCAGAGCCCACTGGATGGATTTGTTGCCAATACTTGGTTAATTTCTCTACTGTATTCTCTGCTAAGGCAAAGGGAGGGAAATGTGGAGAGATGGGGGAAAGTTTTCCCTTAGAAAATAATCAAAAAAAAGATCAAGGACAAAACATCTTCCAGAAAAAAAAATTGTTAAGATTCTTCTGCTATAGTAGAGATCTCAAAGGTTTTCAAGTCTAATTTTTTACTTGAGGGAAAAAAAGCTCTGTGCATAATTATACACTCCTATATAAAACAATGCCTGTAGTATGTTATATGTTCAAATACAAGTGGCTTATATTCATCGCATCACACCTTAGCATAAGATTGCTCCTCAGCTGGCTACTGTATTTTTAATTAATTTATTTCTTTACATTTTCTCACAATCATTTACTTTACCTATCCAAAAATAATTTCTGTTCACTTCTGAAGGCTCTAAAGTTTTCTGAGAATAAACATGTGTTGTGGGATATTTTATATATGTCTGAGATAATGCACACAATTGTACTTCTCTATTTTAAGAGAAAATTACATTTGGAAGGATCTGAATTAAGTGGTAGTAGAATTAGTCTTTGTAACTTAGGGACACAAATTTTAAACTGCTGAGAAGAGAAAGTGTGTGTGTGTGTGTGTGTGTGTGTGTGTGTGTGTTTTCCTGGAACATACCTGGATAGTTAAAATAAGAATTTTTAAATAACTCTGCATGTGAAATATTGGGTAGACAATATTGTGTTTGTCACGATTTCTAGGCAACTCAGTAGTCTATTCACATTAAAGTAAAATCATATCTGATTGTCCCTGGGAAAAGTCCAGCATTGGCAAATTCAGTAATGAAAGGGATGAGGCTTGGCCAATGCATACTGAAATACTATTATGGGAGCTCTCTGGCCCCAAACTACATGAGTGCCAGAGGAAAAGTCAATGACTACATAAATCTCTTCATTTAATTTAACACTTGTTGGGATTTCTCATTGGGCATGACTACATGCACTGAGAAACTGTCATGTAGATGATCTAAAATTCTCTGAGGATTTGATAAATAAAACTTTTAAAGTAGCATATAATGGTTTAAAATGTTTTGTGACTTAATGAAAAACATACTTAAACTGGCGACCAACCCAAGTTAGTTGAGAGAAGGCTTATTATTCAGCAAATCTTCATTGATCCTCTGATTGTTTTAGATACTCTGTTAAACACAGGAGATACGGCTAGGGATGAGACAGCTCGGCCCTATGAGGATTATAGTTTAGTGAAATAAAGGATTAAACAAGTCAGAATAAATGAGTAAAAAAGCCAGACTTTCTTTCTATGGGAACTTAGGAATAGTAAGTTCCTTGGCAAGAAATCTAAGGAACTTCACCAGGAACATGGAGTATTTATTGAATAGCTACGCTTTATTTGTGGGATGGTGTAGGCTTCAGAATGTTTAAATATGGAGAGAGGGTAAAGAAGGGAGGATTCTATGTTGCCTCTTTGGCACTGCAGTGAAATAACCAAACACTTAAGGTAATTGCAGATTGTGATAAATGCTTTAAAGCAAAGGAGAGTGTGCAGTAAAGGGAGAATAACAGAGAATCAAAGTTGCCTGCAGGTGTTTTCTAAAGAGCAAAGGGAAGGCTGCTCTCAGTGGTTCCACTAAGAAGAGGATTCAAAGGCTCTCCGTGCTTCTTGGCTCACCTAGGAAAGAAGCGCCTTTCATATTTCTGAGGCATTTAGAAGTGCTAAGTAACTGCCCACTATCAGTGATCCTGCTGGGTCCATTCAAGAGAGATGGAGGGGACAATAGCAAAAAGTTGTATAAGAAAAAGAGAGAGAGCACCCCCATGTTAGAATGAGGCCTTTGATCAACTCTTGACAAGCTACTTCAGTGGTTTATTTATGGCCATCCTTATTTTGTCAAAAGAGAATGTTGCCAAGCCCTTTTATTAACACAATCTACAGCATTCTGTCATAATTCTTGAGTCAACTGAGTTCACCGGCTATCTATTCATTGACTAGTTTATGTTAATTCATTTATTCAATAAGTACTGATTGGACAGACCCCAGTGCTAGACTCTAGGGAAACAAAGACCTTCAAAAGCCCTGAATCTCAAGGAAAGGCACAGAGTCAACAGGCAAGGTGCCAAATGCTGTGACAGTGCCACACTCCCATGTGATGAGCACTGAGGTCTGATCTCTCACTGAGGTCTGATCTCTCAGAGGAGTGGAAGGTCAGAGGAAGCTTCCTGCGAGAGATGGTTCTTGGGCTCAGTTCCCTAGAAAGGGAATTTTAAGGGAGAAGAGGCAGAGGAGAAGGTGTCAGAAAGGTGTCCGTGAGAAAATCAAATGTTGTTTAGCAGAACTCTAAAGAAAGGTGTATATACAAACACACACACACACACACACACACACACACACACACACACAAATATATATGTGTGTATATATAGTTTTATATGTATATATATATGTATATATATATATATACACACACACACCTATATGTGAAAATGTATGCACTTATGAACTCTACTGCTTTACAGAACTAAACAGGAATCTGTTTGTCACCGTTCATTGACATGACAAGCTCATTTTAATGCAGTTTGAGTTCTACTCTCTTAGCATTTATGGCATTATTCATTATTTGCTCCCTTACACTGATGCTGACAGATGCTTGGTTTATATTTAACCTAAAGGTGGCATTTACAACATCAAAGACTCTTAATTATGATGGGATTGAAAACATACAGGATTCCCATTACCAGAAAGACTTTCTTACTAGCATGAGCTCCCATATAAAATACCACAAACAAGTCAAAATTAAGAAGACAAGTCTTTAGTCTGTTAATCTAAGGTCAGAGACATGACTATATGGTATGTGCAGATTTTTAGGACCAAGAATAGTGTAATAGTCTCAGAATAGTTGTCAAGTGATAAATGGAGATGTAATTTTTAACCTGGTCCCAGACTTGAACTGCAGGAGACATCAGAAATCTGAAATCTCCTTTGCTCCTTCAATATAGCATGGAGGTAAAAATGATGGACTAGGCACCCCCCATGAAGGCCAGACCAGCAGGGATGCCAAGTTCCACACCACACAACCACACGCAGCTGGTCTTTTGGCAATGCTCTTTCTCCTATGTCTGAAATAAACAGTGGGGTCCCCAAAGACTAGCTATAGTTACGAAGAAGAAAAATTACATTGGATAAAAATTTTAAAATAGAAGAACCTAAGAATAAAGTATTTTTGATTTTGTTTCTTTTTTGTAATCAAAATTTGAGGTTTTAAAATGGAAAGAGAAAAATAAGATGGACTTTTTCAAAAAAGATTTAGAAGGGTTATTGTTGTTAGTTAGAATAAGCAACAGGGAAAAGATTGTTAAAGCATGTTTGCCTCCTTGCTCACTTGAAGTATTTATTAGCAACAGAATTAGTTAATTACACTATTATTTAGATTCAGTTCTAAAATGAATGCATGCGACCTTGTGATGATTAACATTGCATAGCCACTTGGTTAGGCCACAGTACCCTGATATTTGGTCAAACATCAACCCACATAACAGTGAAGATACTTTTTAGATGAGCTTAACACATAAATCATTTCACTTTGGGTAAAGTAGATTATTCCCATAATGTATAAAGGCCTCATTGGTACAGTGGAAGTCCTCATGAAAAAGTAAGATGGAGGTCTTCAATAGAAGAGGGAATACTTTTTGGTTGCTTGTTTGTTTTTAGTGTTTTGCCATAGGGAGCATGTGCTCATTGGAGGGAGAGAGAGAGAGAGAAAGAGAGAGAGAGAGACTGACAAGTCACCCTTAAGGAGGGATGGCCACACCACACCACAATCCCTTCTCCATATTCCCTTCTCATTCATTCATTCTCCTCTCCGGATTTTGGGCATGGTTGCATAAGTACCCAGCATGATTTTCAAGCTGCCTAGTTTGGGATTCAAGCTATGGTAGACTACTTGGAAATCCAGCTACCTTAACCACCATACAAGAGGCTAGCCTAAAGGGAGAATTCTGTCTCTAGATTGGAACATCAACTCTTCCCTAAAACTTGATTTCCTAACATGCAGAGACTTGACCTGCCAGCCTCTACAATCATGTGAGTCAATTCTTAAAATAAATCTTTCTCTCTCCCTACATATGTATACATACACATTATATTGTTTTTTTCCCTGGAGAGCAAGGCAAAACCTTGTATTAATTATATTTGCACTACTAGAAAAGTTTCTTTGTCAGATTATCTAATGCAACTCATTTATTCATTAATTTATTCTTCTTAGAAATTTTTTCTTATAGGACATGTGTGCTCATGGGAGAGACAGAGAGACAGAATGTGAGAAATCACTCCCCAGGGGGATGGCCACACCACATTCTCTTCTCCTCCATTCTCCTCTCAGGGTTTTGGGCACACATGTACACATGCCTGGAGTGAGTTTTAAGCTACTATGTCCAAGACTCCACCCATGGTCTACTATGTGAGAGTCCAGTAATGTAACCATTACGCCATCTGCTTGTCCCTCTACACAACTAATTTTTCTTGATGAATTACTGTTTCTCAGAGCACAGAGTATTATTACTCTTGCAACAAGTGTTTTTCTTTGGAGTCATGTTTTACAAAAAACAGATGATGGCATAACGCTTCATATATGAATCTACAAGGATGGTCATATCATCGTAGTGACTACCGTAAATAACAATTTAACATTTCACAGCACATTTTATACTATTGAGTTTCACCAAAAAAAAAAAAAAAATAGGCATGTGTACATGTATCTATCAAATAGATGATGAAAGAAAACAACAGTCTCGCCCCAAGTTTCATAGAGCAATGTGTGGCATAGTTGGGACTGGAATTTGTCTAGATGGATTTGAAAACATTGATTTTTCCATCTCCTCACTGTAACCTACATCGAAAGCGCACACTATCAAAATCTTGACTTTTTTTAAGTTTATTTACTTCTTCCATGATATATATATATATATATATATATATATATATATATATAGAGAGAGAGAGAGAGAGAGAGAGTGAGAGAGAGAGATTCTCAACAAGTTTCCATGCCACAATCACGACCCCAGCCCCAGCCAGTCAGGATCCACCCAGCCAGGATCACCTGATGTGCACAGGGGGACCTCGTGTGCCAACCTATGACCTTCCAATAGGGCCTCAGAATCATGGAGCAACCATGCCGCCATGACTGTCCCAGAAATCCTTATTATTTTTTTTAGTCTGCCATTACATATTAGCGCAGCCGAATATTAAAAAGAAATCATTTCGTAGTCACTTTTACTCAGTGTGTAAATTCACTCCACTATCTTCTAATTTACAACATATCTGGATCCTAATTCTTCCCACCTCACTTAGTATAGGAGAGTTTTCTCATCTCTTACCAATCTCCTCTTAACACTGAGCCTGCTTTGACTTTTTATACACACTTGATCCATTTAATGTTTACCTATATCCTATTCTGTTAGCTGGTTTAGCTAATCACATCAGCAACAGTAATAACCATCACCGACATAAAACAAATTAAAAGAACAATAAAAAATGTTAGCATTCTTTGAGTACTTATATAACTACCAGGCACCCTGCCAAGTATCTGATATGTATTATCTTTTTAAGTCTTAATCACCTTGTGAGGTGGGCCTTTTTATTCTTATTTTAGCAAAGAAGAAACAGAAAGTATGAGACATTAATTTGCACAGAAGAGCTGTGCTAGTAAGTGGTCATAACAAGATTTAAACCCGGGGATATCTGATTCCAAAAACGTATACTTAAAGCCACAGTGGTAGGCAGGATGAAATGCTCTCTTACTGTGAAATGTGGTTTGACCCTGCAACCTTTATTCTTGGCATTAAAAAAAAAAATAGCTTTTAACAATAAACAAGAGGAACTTGACTATTCTCTTCAGAAGGCAGCAAAATATTAGTATAAAGGGCATGGGGTTTCTACTGTATTTGAAAGCACGGTTTGTGGCGACCCGTGTCAAGTGAGGTTTGCCGCACAAGAGTGATGTAGCAATGACCTGGCTTTGAGCAGAGCGCACACTAGAAAATCTTATGAGAATATATTGTCCAATTCCATGCTCCAGCATGCTCTGGGCTGCAGCCCCTTCCAGAGATAAGCAGCCAAGTGCGGTAATGGGTGCCCGATGGAAGTAGAACCCTCCCAAACAAACACAGATATGAAAGCCCTCAGCCAAGGACTCTGTTGGAATCTACTCCCAACACAGGGAGCACTTGAGACCTTATTAACTTTGTCAATTTAAAGTGTTATTTAAAGTTTTTATATGTACGTGTATATTTCATATATATTTTATACACACGTGGGTGCACACACACACACACACACACACACACATATATATATAATTATTTATCTTTCAGTATCCCATTCAGAGGCTTCGAGCTGCAGGATTTTTTATTTTGTTTTGTTTACAATACTCACAGTATTATATAAACTGAGAACACATATTTGGATGGCCAGAGTGGGAAAAGATTTGGTGCAAAAATATGAAATTCAATGTAGACTTGATACAGCCAATAGTTTTTACTTTGTGCCCTGCTAGAGGGACAGGGCAACTTTCTGGGAGAAAAAATAAAAGTAAAAATAATTATCTCAAGAATTTGAATAGTTGAGATCATCAGATAGTTTATTATATACTTCTAAAAGCAGAGGGATATATTAGTCTAAAATAGCCTATAGATTCTTTAAAAAGGACAAATGACTGAGGCTGGCCGTTGGTGTGGTGGTTAAGGATGATGCTGGACTCTGACATAGCTAGCTAGCCACAGTTCAAGTCCTGGACCCAGTAGCTCACTTTCTCACTTTTCCTTTCTCTCTCTCACTCTGTTCCTCTCTGGTTAAATTTAAATAAATAAATAAAGTTATAAAAAATCACTCTATAATAAAAATGACAAATGATCTTTGATGGTCTTGCATAGAGAAAAAGTGTTTTATGTTATTTCAGCCTTATGAAGAGGTAAACAAATGAGTCTTGTGATTAGGACACTATTAGGCCGAAGTTAATTTTTTTTTTGGAGAGGTTTTTGCTATAGGGCGCGTGCGCTCGCCAGACAGACAAAGATAGACAGAGAGATAGAAAGCGAGAAATCACCCCCCAGGGGGGATGGCCACGCTGCAATCCCTTCTCCTCCATTCTCCTCTCGGGATCTTGGGCACGCAGGCACATGCACCCGGCGTGAGTTTAAGCCACCGGGTCCGAGACTCGAACCGTGGTCAACTACGTGGGAGTCCAGCGACATAGCCATTACGCTAACTGCTGGTCCCCCGAAGTTAAATTTTAAATGTAATACAACTTCTATGTTTTACATCATAAGAAGCATGTTGTTCTTTAACACCATTCATTTTATCCTAATGGAGAAGACATTATAAATTCTATTTTTTCATTGTTCTGCCAAATATTCTGTCCAGAATATTTTCTCTCACGTCTCATAAAGATTATTTTCTTCCTAGTACCTAATATTCCAAATATTTTAGCAAGTATATATAGGCGGTTTGATTAAACACATTATATTATTGAGTTGTCATGATGCATTTTGTGTAGAAAAATAGAAAAATATGTCATAACTTTCCTGACAACCTAATACATGCAAACTATCTAAAAGCTAAAAAATTAAAAATGAAATATAATGTAAATAAAATGACAGAATATGAAATCCTCTTTTTGTTGCCACAAAATACACTATGCAATAACTTGACAATTTTCATCTAATAAGGTATTTTTCCTCTTAGGGGGTATTTCTTTCCCTAAATAAAGCATAAAGATCATCTGAACCTAAATTAACATTAAATGCAAAGTGGAGACTGTAACAATAATGCATGTGAAATCATCATAAGTAATAATAATAAGGTAATATTTATGTATCTCCAATGTGAAATATAAGACCACTTTACCAAAAGTACTGAAAATGACACAAGGTCAAAATTAAGCTCATAATGGTTACTTCCATTCAATTTACATATACTTACAGCTCAGAATTACCTTGAAGATCATTTATTAATGTTTGGTCTCTGAAGGGAAATGCAAACACAGAATAAAGTAATATTCTTGGAAAAATAAGGTGATTTTATTAATGGGTCCAGTATTGATTGACCCACTTAAGGATTTTCATCTCAGAAGGCCCTTGATGACTGTGACCAGAATGCTTGGTTTTAAAATGATTACATCCTGTCTCAGAATTTCACTTATGCTTGGGAACCAGCAGTTAGTGTAATGGCTATGTCGCTGGACTCCCACGTAGTCGACCGCGGTTCGCGTCCCGGACCCGGTGACTTAAAACTCACGCCGGGCGCGTGTGCGTGCGTGCCCAAGATCCCGAGAGGAGAATGGAGGAGAAGGGATTGCGGCGTGACCATCCCCCCTGGGGCATGATTTCTCGCTTTCTGTCTCTATGTCTCTCTCTGTCTGGCTGGCGAGCGCATGCGCCCTATAGCGAAAAAACCTCTCCAAAAAAAAAAAAAAAAGAATTTCACTTATGCTATTGGAAGGCAATCCTGTGATTCAGTACTCCTAGTTGTCGCCATTGTATAAAAACTCATCTAGGAGAATCGATAAAACAAACAAATAAACAAAGATCAGACAGTGGCACAGTGGCAAAACACATCACTCTGCAAGGCTGACCTACATGGGGAGGTTCAGGGTTCATTTCCAGAGACTTCCTTTAGTGTACTGGGGACATAAATATGCCCGTGATTAGGGGCTGGCAAAAGCTGGAGGTACATTATGGTGTCAAGATTCTGTTGGAGGTGTGTTTCTCTGTCTCTCTATGTCTCTGTTTCTTTCATGAAAAAAAAGTAAATAAAATAAATGTTACAATAAACAAATACAGATAAATCAATCATTAAGGTCTAATAATGATTTTCATTTTTCAGTATAGATCAAGGACATATTAAGTAATTTGGGGACATCTTAAATTTCACAAAGTGCTTTGAGGTTGTAAGTCATAGTTTAAGCTTATTGCATGGCTGTAGAAAGTGAACAAAAGGGACCAGCAGTTAGTGTAATGGCTATGTCGCTGGACTCTCATGTAGTCGACAACGGTTCACGTCCCAGACCCAGTGGTTTAAAACTCACACCGGGCACGTGTGCGTGCGTGCCCAAGATCCCGAGAGGAGAATGGAGGAGAAGGGATTGCAGCGTGGCCATCCCCCCTGGGGGGTGATTTCTCACTTTCTGTCTCTCTGTCTCTCTCTGTCTGTCTGGCGAGCGCAGGCGCCCTATGGCAAAAACCTCTAAAAAAAAAAAAAAAGAAATAGAAAGTGAACAAAAGAGTTGCAAGATCTCTAATTTATTTGAGAAACATTTGTTACAAATAAAGAAGTATTTAAATAAATCTTTAGCATGACCTCTGAAGGAAGTCTGTGTTCCTGATTTTAGAAACTCTAAATATCATGAAGAATACAGGGAAAGACTGGATAACATATATTATAAGGGTGGGCAAAAGGAATAGTCATAAGCAATGATTTTTTCACTTTTTTTTTTTTGGGTGGGGGGAGAGATTTTTGCTACAGGGCACTTGTGCTTGCCATCAATCCCTGGGGGGATGTGCACACCACAATCCCTTCTCCTCAATTCTCCTGGGATTTTGGACATGCATGCATACGCGCCCAGTGTGACTTTTAAGTCACCAGGTCCAGGACTCAAACCACAGTCAACTATGTGGGAGTCCAGCAATGTAACCATTACACCATCTGCTACGCCCAGCTTTCTTTTTTTAATTTGATTCAGATGAACTTGGCTTCAGACAAATAGTGTATTCTATTGTACATTTGAGCCTTGTGACTTTGGGTAAGTTAAATATGGAGCTAAAACTTCAGTTTTCAATTCTACAATTTGGGAAACCACCACTTACGTCTGAAAGCTGTTGTGAAACTTATAAATACACATACATTAGTTCTGGTAGTATGATACACACAACATAAACATGCTTCCACTCTCTCTTTCCCCTTCCTTTTCTTCCTCCCTGATATTTATCTTCTTTATATCACTTATAGGACAAAACAGTCCTTACTGTATCGTCAGCATTTAAGCATTTTCTTGACCTGTTGAGGAAGTTTTCTTAGCATAGTATCACCATTGAGTACTAAATTAACTTTTGTTGATGACAAATCACTAAAACTAAAGGTTTTACTAATTAAAATATCAAGAAATGGAAGCAAAACATCAAAGTTCTAATCTAGCTATGATAAAGTTAGTAAATCTATTCTGAAGTTTTTTAATACTTGTTTTTGTATTTATTTGGATTTTTTGCAAATTTAATTCATGGTAATCTTACATAGGAGAACAACTTTTTAAAGACATTGCACTCCATGGCAGGTGAGTGCTTTCTTTTCTCACCATAATTTATTGTGAAAGGTATGTGTGGGGGTTTCTCTGTGTTAGAAATTCTATCTGCCCTCTAGCTAAGTTTGCTCTAGTGGAAATGAGATCCTGACCACTGGTCTGATGGATGTACACATAACTGACTTGTTCAATTCTAATTTAATTCCAGAAATCTATATCCTTTATGACTTTAATTTTTCTGACATGAAAACATTCTATCTTTTTAGGCTTCCATTGCTTTTGCAAGGAAGAAGTATTCTCTTGGTGGAGGAGGGGGGAAAAAAGCAGTAAAGAAGCAGCAATAAACAATCCCGAAAAACCAATTTTCACATTGGCAGGAAAACATGAGAACTCCAAATAGCCATAACTTGAAACAGTGGCAGATCCTTGGCAGTGTATGATTTGAGATTATTAATGAAAACTTTCACCAAAAACATGCACATCTTTTAGTTTCCAGAGACTTGAGTTCTTCACATACATAATAGTCCGAAAGTATATTAGACCAGAAGAGAGAAAACATAACTTCCACACTCCCCATGGCCACAGTTATAACTTTTATCATCATAGCTGAGCTGAAACAGCCTCAGTAGATGTTTGTTACAATTTGTGATATGAGAACAAAAAAGCACAAGGTTGATCCTAAGTGAAATCTTTCTATACCCCTTTGCTTAACCTACATTTTAGACATGACCATAGCTCTCTGGCATTCTAGCTGTAGTTGTAATTAGTTTTTGTTTGTTTGTTTGTTTGTTTTAAAAAAGAAATATCCTCATCTGCTTCTCATATCACAGATATTTTGTTGAAAATTACCGACATAATACATCTAAAGAATAATGAGACATGTAAAATAAAGTTGCTAAGCAAATGCACCAGAATATGATTACATTTTTGATGAACATATCCATTGCTTGATTTTATATTAGGGAGCAAATGAAAGACATTCATTCAGTTTTTCCTCTAATTTTAATCATTTGGACATGCAATAATAGTTGAGTTAAATGGCAGAGTGAGAAAAGAGAGCTCTAACCACACTTCGGAGTCACTTTTAAAAAAGAGAATATTAAAGTAACATGTGGCTTCTTCTAGTTCACTTCTTTGGTTTTCTTCACCCTTGTATCTTATCAAAAATGCCCTTTATTCATTTTTTGTTTCTTTAAGCCCATAATTTTAATTCTCTTTGAAGTTGACTCCGTCCAACCTCTTAGAACTCTATTGTTCCTTAGGCTTAGTCACCTATTGACATCAGCTTCCCCCTTCACCTTCCCTATGAAACCACACTTGAGAAAAAAGTGAGGAGAAATAACCTTTCTTAAACCAAAGCTTATTTGTTGCTTTCCCTATTTAAAACTGAAGGGTAATTATAAATATCCACTCATTCAAGTAAATAATGTGATGGCATCATATAATTTTCAAATATTTCACATTAGAATTTTTTTTGGAGAGATTTTGGCTTTAGGGCATGTGCACTTGCTTGAGAGACAAAGAGACAGAAAATGAGAAATCATCCACCAGGGGGATGGCCATGCCACAATCCCTTCTCCATTTGCCTCTTGGGATTTTGGATGCGCGCGCACACACACACACACACACACACTCACACACACACATGTCTGGCATGAGTTTAACCTGCTGAGTCCAGGATTCAAACTATGGTCAACTATGTGAGAGTCCAGTGACATAACCATTACGCCATCTGCTGGTCCCTCACATTAAACTTTTTATATGTGAAACCAAAACTGATTTGTTAAGAAATAGCTAATATTTTAAAAATACTGAGGATCATTTCTTTTTTGTCTTCAACTAGTTGGATTCTAGCAAATTTCCTCAGCTGTGAGAAATGTAGAATTGGGAGACATAAAAGATTCTGTACTTTTTCGTGAGGGGATATAGTTTCTTGATGACACTTTCCTACTATGCAACTTGCTTTACTGCCTCCAACCATGGGCTTAGACTAAATCTAAATGCTAAAAAATATTGGCAAGGGTAGCTCTAGATTTCTAATCACAAATTAAACTTTTTCTTCTCTCATTTTAGCTATATCCATAGAGTGGTGATTCAGTAGTGACTGCTAAGCCTCATCTTAAAAACACTTTAATATGAGTCTCTCACATAGATGTCATCTCAAAATTGCTGATCTTGAAAAATTGATAGTTTTTTTTTTTATTATTTGTTTTTATTTTTAGTTTTTGCCACAGGGCACTAACGTTTGCCAGAGAGAGAGAGAGAGAGAGAGAGAGAGAGAGAGAGAGAGAGAAAGGAAAAGTGAAAAATTATCCCCGCTCCCACTGGTGGGATGGCCATGTCACAATCCCCAATCCTTTCCCCTCCATCCTCCTCTTAGATTTTGAACATTTAAACACACATGTCCAATGTGTTTTTTCAAGCTGCTGGGTCTGGGACTTGAACCACAGAGTCAACAATATGGTATCCAATTATCTTACCCTCTGCAGACCTCAAGCACTGATTCTTTTACTCCTAGCTTTCCTCCTAAGTTATTTCCATGGTTAATTCATTTATTTCCTACATAAAAACTCTCATCGCAGGGACCAGCAGTTGGTGTAATGGCTTTGTCACTGGATTCTCATGTAGTCAACTGCAGTTCAAGTCCTTGACCCAGTGGCTTAAACTCACGCCAGGTGCCTGTGCATGTGTGCCCAAGATCCCGAGAGGAGAATGGAAGAGAAGGGATTGCAGTATGGCCATGCCCCCTAGTGGTGATTTCTCACTTTCTGTCTCTCTAGCTCTCTCTGTTTTTCTGGTGAGCGCACGTGCCCTATAGCAAAAACTTCTCCAAGAAAATTCACACACACACACACACACAAACAAAAAACAAAAAAACTCTCATCACAGGTAATACTATATCTCCCACTACACAAAGATGCTAGGGGACCTGGTTAGACAACCTGTGTGATTAACTTACTACAAGTAGTTCCTAGGTAAACAGACATTTTTTTTCTTTTACAAAATCTGCATTACTGGTATTTGTTTTATTATTAGATTGTTTGTATGTATTAATATTGAAGTCCAAAATTCCAAATCTGAGGGGTTTATACCATTATTTCAAGGGAAGCTATTTAATACAGTCTTTATCTTGATTATAATGGTCCTTCCATAAGCACAGATATGAGAGGCCAGCAGGTGGCATGATAATTAAGGCGCTGGACTTCCCACATGGCCAAACACAGTTCAAGTCCCCAGGCCCAGTGGATTGAAAATCATGCTGGGTGCATGTACTGAGAAGAGGAGGAGGAGAAGGAATTATAGCATGACCATATCCCCTGGGGAGTGATTTCTCACTTCCTCTCTCTGTGGTGTGTACAGGCACCCTATCGTTTTAATTTTAAAAAGAATGGATACTAAATCTCTATTCCTATAGTAAAATTCAAGTATTAGAAATTTTAAGAATCAGAGTGCATAGTCAAAAATATTGTCACTTATTCATAGATGATAATGTCTTTCTTTAGAAAAGACTATTACTTAAAATTTACATGATACTTTAATTTTTTTGCTGTGTAGAGTGTGGTGCAAGGCCGAAGAGCAGAACCATCATATGGGTAATTGTTCAAAACATTGTGTCACAGCCCTACCTCAGTTTTCCTGAATCCGAACCTGCATGTTAGTAAATTCACCAGTGATTCCCATGCCCAGTGGCTCTTAAGAGGCAGAGACCTAATTAATGACTCTATTGATTTTTTTTGCCGCACAGGTGACCCGAAGAGAAAACAAACATCTTCTATCATGTATGTTTTAGGGTACAAGGTATACACTTGCAGTGAGCTCTTTGCTAGAACCACTCCTGTACTAACAGGCACAGGACTTTTGTATAGCAATAGCCATAAATCTCCAGAATGAGGGCATGGTCAGGGCAGAACAGAAGCAGAATGGAGGAGAGCTTGTGGCTCCACTGCGCTCGAGGGAGACATAAATATGCACACTTGAAGTGTGTGTTTACATACACTTTGCTAGCAGCTGTATGGGCTGCAAGCTATCACAGGGCAAGTGTCCACCTCGGTAAGATCAAAGTCTCGGTAAAACTGAAAAAATGGAAAACAGGAGTCTAGCTTCTTCTGCTCTGGGCTGGGTGGAGATGGTCGGTTCATTAATAACATCTTCGTAAGTTCAAAGAGTGAAACTTGACAGCATGATTTCTAAAAGGGAACAAACTCCTCTTAAAACTATTCATTCATACCTCACTGGGATTGAACTTAATCTGAACATGGAGATTCTTAAGCATCCATATTATGGAGAAGTTTTCACAGTAAGGTTGAGTCAATGTCACCGAAGAACATGACTCTACTTTAAAAGAAATAGAAGTTCTGTTTCAAAACTATAAGCGTAAGACTGTCACTATTCTATTTTTTTCATACCAGGAATTTATAAAACCTGATCATTCCCATCTTAAGGAAAGTGTTCCTATTGAAAGAGCTAAATGTATGTTACAATTAGAAAGATGGATATCTATAACTATCACCAAAATAATAAATATTTATAAAGCATTTACTGTATCTCAGACCTTATATGTATTAACAAATTTAGTCCTCAAAACATGATAGGTACTCTTTTTCTCACTTTTTACAGGTAAAGTAACTTAATCTTAAGTAATGCATGAAATCACACAGCTAGTGATAGTGTCAAATCTTTTCAGTCTGTTTCCAAAGCCCATTGCATTATTACACTCGACTACCTTTAATATGCTCTGCTTTTCATGAGTAGGGATCTCTCTTTATTGTCAGTAACCAAATAAGTAAGCAATAAATCATAAACCACCAAAACACACAAATTCACTGGTGTCTATAACCACTATAGTTGGTGACATGTATTTAATTCCAACAATCAAAATAATGGTCAAAGTGCAGATGTTCCCAGGAAGAGAAAACTTCAGAAAGACTACTGGAGGATAGTTGTATTAATTTTCTATTGCTACTATAATAGCCCCAAATTTAGTGGCTTAACAATCTTTATTATCTGTGAGATTAAATCTATGAGATTTAATTAACTTACAGATAATAATTTAATGATTAAATTAGTTTTAAGTCTGTGAGATTTATTCACTCATGCTTCTGTAGGTTAGAAATCTGGGTACAGAGAGACTCGCCAGGGTCCTTTCCTTAAAACATAACTAACATAACTTAGAGTCTCTCAAAGGCAAATCAAAGTATTAGTTACACAGTGTTCCTTTGTAGAGATTCTGGAGATAAATCCACTTATAAGCATATTTGGGTTTTTGACCAACTTCAGTGTGATTAAGAAACTGGGATCTCTGTTTCTTTTGTCACTGGGAGCTTGGAGCCAGGATCAGCATTTTAAGGTCTCTGGCATTCCTTGATACAGTGTCCCCTCCCTCTTGAAACCAGCAGCCACATACAAGACCTTCCTCCAATTCAAATCCCTTCAACTTCTCTTTTGACCCTGTGTCTTCAGACTCCATCCAGAGAAAGCCATCAGCTTTTAAAAGCTTAAATGATATGACAGTGACCAAGATGGGGCGTGGGGGAGGGCTTCAATTAATTCAAAATGTATATGTTGCTATTTGGTTGTGAAGATATTAACGGGAAAATGTAATACCTTTGTGTTGTTTGAAAAGGGTAGTTTTGGGGTGTGATTAGGGTGGGACTGCTATGGTTGATTCCTGATGGGGTAATCGGAGAGGAAATGAGAGCACAGACATGTATGAATGGATCAATATGCAGAAATGCACGCTTCTGTTCTCTCATGACGTGATGTCCTGCATGGTCTCAGGAGCCTACCCAGAGGAAAACCTTCACCAGATATTGGCCTCTGACACTTGGACCTCCAAACGGTGAGCTGAAGTAACCTTTATTCCTTTAAATTATTCATACACAAGTATTTTTTGATATTAGCAGTGAAGAGATAGAAACAAATAGGTCCACTGGAATAATCCAGGAAAACTTCCATATTTTAATATCCATAAGCTAAGTGACATCTGAAAAGTCTCTTTCGCCATGTGAAGTAACATATTCACAGATTCCAGGTGTGTAGATAAGGACATCTTTGTGGGAAGGGGGGCATTTTGCCTACTAACCAGGTGTGGAAAGGGAAGAGAATGATAAAGGAATCCAAAGAGTTTAAATTGGAGAATAAAAGATAACTTTGAAATCTCACTTTTGTCTAATATAATGTGCACTTATTACACATAACTTTTTTAATGCAGAGGAATGTCTTAAATCATTGACCAATGTATTCCTCGAAGAGGGAATTTTAACAAGTTAATTTGGCCGTGTAAATTAAGCAAAAAAAAATCTGATAGGAAATGTCAGTATTCTCATTAATTTTGTCTGAAAAATTCTAAACTTATAATTTTTCTAGTGCGATAGTGGTTCCAAAGCACACTCACATATTAACACAACCAAGTGGATGCAAATGTAAGTGTCACTAATATAGTGCATTAGAGGACTTATCACAACAAAAATCAGCCAGATATGCTACTCAAGTTTCAAACAGTGCAATATGTTTCACCTTTCAGAAATGTAAAATCCAATATAAGGGGCAAACTTCATTCCAGAGTTTGGCCCTTTAGCTATGTAACTGTTTTATCTTTCTGATGTCTTTATTTTGAGATAATAAATATTGTCCGCTACAAAATCTCTATATAAGGTAAGCCTGCTGCAACTATTTTCAATGTTTCTTAAAGGCCCCATTTGTAAATACATTACAGCCTCAACTAAAACACACATGCCCGTCTCTGGAGAAGACTGACACAGGACTGCGGACACATGAATGGGATGCTTTGTCTAACTAACACAGAAATGCAAATGAATTGCAGAGAACGAAAACTAAGGAATTCAAAGGGTTTCTTGATTGCCTTCTTTAAAATGCCAGGAACTTAAGCTGGCCTTTCTTATCTTCCACTACATGCATGTGACACTTTAGGAGGTCTTTCTTATTGTACTATAATTCAGGGATTGTTCCAGCTCTGTGCTCCATGCCTTTTTCCAAAGGGCAGCCTGAGATGTATAATTCGGGTAATGAACAGCTGCATAATTTAAGGGTCGAGCTAGTAGGGCACTGTTCCTTATTTGTGTTGCTTTAGCAGTTGCCAAGATGTTCCAGGCCTATTTAGGAATACAATTTTTTGACTGCTTTATTTCTCTCGGATGATATATGCTGGGATTTGGTTGTGTTCCAGAAAGTGAATTTTATCAGCAGAAGTACCAGAGCAAGCTTTTCTCTCATTTTACTCCAAAGGGCAACAGCGCTGAGCTATAATGAGGTAATTTTTTTCCAGCCATGCACACTCTGTGTTCTATCAGGCAAGGTTGTTTAAACCAAGTCCTGTCCCTTTCCAAAGCATGATAGACTCAATCACTGAGCTATCAAAGGCATTTCCACACTACATCCCTCTCACACAAGGCCAATCTCCTGAATGTTCAAAAGGGCTGGACAACCAGGCCCTTCAAGATGAAGGCTGCATGCTGATTAATCAGTAGCTTTTTTATTTCATCTTGGCAAGTATTCCCTGTTTGTAAATAAAAGGTTTACCCTGCATTTCCTGTAAACGAAGGAGCATAAGGCTGATTTGGACCTCGTTCACAGAGCTAGAAAGCTGCCTGCTGTCGAATCCACATAGATGTGCTAGGCTCACTGTCATAAATACTACTTCAGGTGTCTTGAAGCATACCCAGAGTAGGAGCTAACCTAAAAACAGTTGTCATTTCCTCTTGATACAGCAGAACAGGCAGACTTTTAAAAAGCATTTTTTTTTTTTTTTTTTTTTTTTTTGGGAGATGTTTTTTCGCTATAGGGCGCGTGCGCTCGCCAGACAGACAGAGAGAGACATAGAGACAGAAAGCTAGAAATCACCCCCCAGGGGGGATGGTCACGCCGCAATCCCTTCTCCTCCATTCTCCTCTCGGGATCTTGGGCACGCACGCACACGCGCCCGCGGTGAGTTGTAAGCCACCGGGTCCGAGACGCGAACCGCGGTCGACTACGTGGGAGTCCAGCGACATAGCCATTACGCTAACTGCTGGTTCCCTAAAAAGCATTTTTCATCTCTTCCACTACAACACTCCCTCTTTGTTTGAAGGAAGGACTCCAGTGTGCAATTTGCAAAAACATTGGAGTACACACCACACAACAATACCGTGGGGGGGAGGAGTCAATAAAACAGAATATCTTTTTTTTTTTTAATCAAGAAATAAATTAGTGAACTCTTTCACTCGTCAGATGGTAAATAGCTAATGGAACAGAGATGTGACAGACCAGAAGGACTAGGAATTGTCTGCAAACTGGCAGGCGCAGTGATTTGCTGATGACCCAAATTATTTTCAGGCAGTTTGGCACATCTCTGTTTGTCACACTTACACTTTCAAGCCAAATGCATTTAATTAATATGGAGCATTTTCCTTTCCTTGAAGTAGGAACTAAACAACAAGCATTTCTTGATTACTCTCGAACACCACAAACAGCAAGAATTAGACTTCTCTTGTCATCCTGTGTCTTCGATGATCTCCCACCTTGAGCACATTACTACTGACACATTCATTCTGGAATGTTCCAAGGAATTTCTGGGCGTTCAGCAACATCTCTACTGTACACACTGTGTGTGCACACTCACAGTGCTCTGAAAATGTACTTGCTGAAATAGCCTTTCAGGATAAAAGTTTGGCTTTTTTTTTCTCTTCAGTTTTAAAAGCAAGGTGAAGTGGCTTATTTTGTGAAAGGTAAAAACCTTCTAAATCAATACCAGGATTTGACACTACTATATAAACCCATCCATCACAATGTTTCAATTACAGCAAGGCCTCATGCTATGACCCAGGGTTGCTGGATTGGCCTGGATGGCTAGAAAGGTATTTTTGAAAATGCATGGATTGGGGGGTTATTTTTAAAATCTCTCTTTTAATGAGATAGAGAGTGTGAAATGTATTATCCAAAAAGAATTGTCTTGGGACCCTTGCTTTCAGGTGGAGGTCTTCCCCTAACTAGTTCTGTGTCAGATAACTTGTGTTGGTGTGGCTTTACATATTCTTAAAATGATGAGTTAACCAAGATGAATTGCTTGGCTCTGCCAGCTCTAGAAATCTATGAATCACAAACACTCTAAGAATAATGTTTTCATTAATTCTAAACACATGCGTTGAAGTCAGAAATGCTCATTTAAAAACAAGTCAATGGCAATACTGAAAATAAAAATGCTAATTTCCCCTGAAATAAAGTTACTTCATTATATTAAATTTGGATTATGGGGGTACATTAACTCTTTCAGGTCTTGAGAGGATCTGTGACAGAAAAAACATTTTTAAACTACACATGTACTATGTAGTGCAATTATAAGTTATAGCTAGCTATATAAATTTTATACAATGATATAAAATGTACCTGGCTTGGAAAATTTAAGAATGTCTCTAAAGAAAAATATATTAAAGCTCCAGCTCAATTGCATACTGAGTGCATTTTAATGTATTCATGTTTCTGAACATATGTAATACACAAATAGAATGCAATAGTATATTGCATTTACATCTTGAATTTTAATAGTTCTAGAGAGTTGCTCTGTTTAGATGGGGAAAAAAATATCTTTAACAGTTACAATTCCCTTATCATTCAGTGTATTTAAAGTGTATAAATATTTCAGGCCTGAGGCTATGGTGAAGACTGTAAATTAGAAACCAAAACAAATGTCACAATAGGAAAAAAAATGATTCCATAACTCAAAATTGCACCACTCCCCAAAAACTTGACTTCTGAAATGATCTATCAATAGAATTCATTGTATTTTCCTTCTTCTGTCTACTGAACCTATTTTAATCCTAAAACCTTCAGTACCTTAGTCACTTCCTTTTCCCTGGTTTGTTAACCCGCCTTTGCCCTCCTCCCCTGCCTTTACCCCCACATCAGCCATTTCAGATGCTCCTGCAAAGACCTTTTAAGGCCCAGCTCCACTGACCCCGAGCTGTGCGCACCTGACTAATTCTGCACTCTGCGGAAAGGCCTCACCGATCTGCTTTCACTGCTTCTCTGCGGAGCTGGCAGTTATTGCTGGAGCAACTCAGAAACTGGTGCTGGCAGGCTCCTCTACAAATCTATGCTGTTCAACCTCAACTCGACCCGCCGTTGTTCAACAATTTCTTTAATCATCACTTATTGACTCATGGGACAATTCACCATGGTAGCTTTTCCTCAGGCCTTAGCTAAGGCCCAAACACCTCATTCTTGGCAAATAGAACCACCTGTTATTTAACAGAGACTGCTGAAGCCCTAATTTTCTTTATCTCTTCTCCTGTATACTTGTTCCTTGTCTTTATTATTCTCTCAGAGAAAGGATCTATCCCCTGCTTTGTTCCTAATCTTTTGCCTGTTTTCTTTTTTTTTGTTTTTAGGTTTTTGCAATAGGACATGTGTGCTTGCCAGAGAGACTCAGAAAGAGACAGTAAGGGAAAGTAAGAAATCAACATCCCGCCATCCCCAGTTTCCCCTCAGAGGGAATGGCCACGCTGCAATCACTTTCTGCATCCTCCATTCTAATCCTGGGATTCTGTGCATGTGCACACACACTCAGAGTGATTTTCAAGCCACCAAGTCTGGGATTTGAAAGGCAGTTGGCCATGTGGGAGTCCAGCTCTTTCACCACCACACCACCTGCTGGCCTTGTTGGTGTGTGTGTGTCGGGGGGGGTGGTTCTTCTTTTATCCCCTTTTTCTGTCCCATTCCTGAGGTCTGGCTGGCTTATCAGCATACTATTTGATCTGGATTAGTAAATTACCACCATTAACTCCCCCATTCTGACCACATGCAAGCACCACATAAACTTCTATTCAATTTTCCCTGTCTGTGGGCCTCTTCCACTGTAAAAGGGTTCAGTAACAGCCCCTCTGTCAAAAGACAAGAAGCACCAAAAAGTAACACTTTCGCCTAACTTTATTGCTATATGTCTCAAGTGTTTATTTGGTTGCAATTTACCTTTGTTTTTGGTTACCAAGTGTCTCTAATGATTAATAGCCAAATATCTAATCAAACCCGATTCCATCTTTAAATCTTTGCAATCAATACCCTCTTCCTCCGTGAGATTATTTTTTCACGGTCACATTTGACTTCCATCTCAAAAATTAGGTTTTATTTCCTAAATGTTTTGTTCTTTCTCTCTATAGCACTTACGCTCCTTTTATCACATGTGTAAGCTTTCTCTTTCCTTGCGTAGTAGGAGTTGCAACCTACGATTTAAGCTGTGCACATACACATGATTCGGATAAAAACGTGATGCCAAAAGGAGGCACCAAATCTATCTACACGTTAGGACCATGTGTCTAGAAAATAGATTCTGAGGCTCTGGCCAGACCTTCTCAGCAGAAACTGCAGTGCTGCGGTTCTAAAGTACCGAGAGTTTGACAAGCAAGGATCCAAGAGGCCTACTGGCAGGAGGTCAGAGGCCTGAGGGAAATACCTCATCATATGGCAACCGGCGGGCAACGTTTGTCTGAGTAGGGATATTGGCACATGCTAGGCTCTCTGTAAATATTTGCTGAATACATGAATTCATGAATGCGTGTCTTGATTATTGCAGGGAATTGATATTTAAAGCATAAGCCTGTTTTTCTCTTTTTCATCTTCTGTCTCATTTCTCATTATCTCATTAATGATGAGTTACTGCTGTGACATATTTGGGATTCAAAGCGGAAATAATCATGGCCAATGCATAGAAGGTGAGAGAGTCTTTTCTCCTACATCACATCAGAGTGCAGCATTGTGCTCTGGAGGAGACGGAAGATGTGCCATAGCTTTGGCACGGCCAGAGCTCTCTGCATAGCTGCAGTGCCTACAGCCCTGGCAGGGCTCTGAGAGCCAGTGTGCCAGGGGTACCAATGCCAACATCTTCAACAGCAGCTGATGAAAGTACTAGTGGCTTTTGGAGCACTGGAGACAGCACTGGAGATAGTAGTTCCTGATAGTTGTGGTGTTGCCTTTACCTAATTTAGCGGGTAGTAGAAGACTTGCCAACTGGATAAACAGAGGCAGCAGAAGAAAAATGTTAGACACCAGTTACAAGCTGAGAGAATGAAGCCCAACGAAGCTGCATGATTACAAGGTTGCAAGGGTTCGTGCTAGGAAACTACTGTTCCTTCTTACTAGCATGATTGTATTATAATGGCTTATTTGTACAGTGAAAAATTCTTGACTTTAAAATTTTCATATTATATACTTGGTTCTCTTTATTGCTCTCTCTATCCGTCCCCCTCACCACTCCACTTTACAAAATAATTATCTTTATCTTGCCCGTAAATCTTTGGGATGCCCACGATCTTTCCACTGTCACTTCACACTTTTTAGTCTGTTCCCCCCCCCCACACACACACACGGACACAAGGCACGGCACTTGTGAGGGAGTGGGGAGAGTGAAAACACCTCCCCCCCACACGCACAAACACACTATGGAGAATGGTCATACTGCAAACTCTCAATTTCTCTCTCCTTTCTGGATTTTGGGCATGCATGCATAAACATCTGGAATGTTTCTCAAGCCAACAGGTCCAGGACTCAAACTATACAGTTGGCCATGTGAGATCTATCCACCTTAACCACCATGCCATGACCCCATACTCTGTATACTACTTATGATACTGTTTAACTCCACAGCTTCCACACTATTTTTTTTTTTTTTGGAGAGGTTTTTTGCTATAGGGCGCATGCACTTGCCAGAAAGACAGAGAGAGACAGAGAGACAGAAAGCTAGAAATCACCCCCCGGGGGGATGGCCACGTCACAATCCCTTCTCCTCCATTCTCCTCTTGGGATCTTGGGCATGCACACACACATGCCCAGCGTGAGTTTAAGCCACCAGGTCTGGGACTCAAACCACGGTCACGTGGGAGTTCAGCAACATAGCCATTATGCTAACTGCTGGTCCCCACAATCTTTATTCATATGATACTTTAGTAATAGATTATAGGCCTGACCTGACTCTGACCTCCAGACTTGTTTTAAATAAAAAATATATCTGATTTGATGTCTCAGGCATAGTATGAACTTTTCCTAAAACAAATTTATTAGCTTCACTCCGAACCTTTCCTTTTTGACTGTCCAGTACATATTATAAGCTGTATTATTTTCCAAGTCATGTAGGCTAGAAATCTTAAAGTACTGTGAATCTATCCCTGCAAACTATAGCAGTGGACATAGGGGGGCGTCTCTTCTTCCTTCTTAAAATACTTTGTTCATTTGACTTGGAGAAATTACTCCCTGTAACATTACTACCCACTCCTTCTCCAATTGTTTTGCTTCAACTACTAAGCACAGGAGCAGGGCAGAGCTCAGTCCTTGGTCATCAGATCTCTCTTGCACCATATTCATGGCAGAGGTAATCTCATCTAGCCTCATCATATATGTCTCTGATTCTTAATGACTCAAAAATTAATCCCCTGGTGTCTCAAAACAAACAAACAAACAAACAAAAATATATAGCTTTCAGACTCTCTTTTACTCCACTCCATATTCAATGCACAATAATAGTATGTAGATCTTCAAAATAAATCTGGAATCTGACACTTCTATGACTTTTATTCCCAGCACCCTTGTCCAAATTGCCATCTGTTCCTGTCTGCATTATTGCAAATACTTCCTAAATTGTCTTCCTTTTCTCATAACTTTGTTTCATACAAAATCTGAGTGAATCTCTCCATGTTTGTATCAGGTTACATTATTCTTCTCTTCACAATTCTCTTATAGTTACCGTCTACTTGTATCCTTGGATCACAGAGATGTATATGATATTTAGTAGATGTGGAGATCTTTTATAAGCCAAAATGTGATTTTTCTTTCACCTGCCATGTTTGCCCTTCTTTTTCTCATTTATATAGGTCCTAGAATATAGGACTAATTGGAAATAATCAAGAAGATGAACTGTATAATCCATAAGATAAAAATTGTGCTCTTATTAGTGATAATAAATTAATAATTGTATCAGTAATAATCATTTATAAAGAACTTGCTCCATTCCAGACACCATACTAAACCCTTCACATACATTCTTTATCATAATCCTCTTACAATTCAATAGTTTGAATACGAAAATAATCCATCTTCGACAGGCCATGATAAATCAAGTTTTGGCATATAATCCAAGTGTGGCCAGGTATATGTTTGGAAGTTTTATTTAAAGAGTACTAGAAGAAAATAGCATCATGATAAAATCTAACAATGGAAAGGTAATTTGATTCATTTTATCTTTCAAGCCAAGAGTCTCCCTCCTACTGCTAACAGCACCAAACATTACCAGTCATGAGGCTACTTGTCCCTTTCTAAAAAACGTACTTATTTCATATTCAAAGTAATGGATGAAGGAAGACTGGTATGTTTGATTTATAGTTACCTTTAAAGAAAAAAATATGGTATTTTCTCTAATAAGGCCAGTGATTATGAAGTAATAAAAAGATAAGCATCTGTCGGTCCTCAAATATTTTTGAGGGACTATTTGGCACCAAGCACTGAGCTAATTTAGTTCATATTACCTTAACTCCCATATTGGCTACTACTCTACAGATCTTACATATAAAGAAACTGTCTTTTAAAGATATTAACTGATAACACCCAAAACCATAAGGGAAAAATGTTGAATCAATATTCTACGCTATATTTTTTTTCAATTTTGGTCCAATATAAGTAATTACAACTACAAAAGGAAAAAGTAAGCCAGTTTTGTCTTATGAATGCGTTTCTTTCTCTCTTTTATAAAGTTTACCTATTTGTTGAAAGAGGGAGAAATCATAAAAGGTGTTTACTACATAATCCAACCCCAGCCTCAGGAGCCTAGAGGTATAGAGAGAAACTTTAGGATGTGAACCCGGGACTTCCCAAGTGGGTTCAGTATCAGAGAGAGTTGAACTACTGCTGATCACTGCTAATCCTAATATTCCTTTCCTATATTGCATTCTTTTTCTCAAAATTATAATTCATGTTATACAATGAAACATTCTCAAAAGAGCTTATCAACTTTAATCACAAATTAATGGAATTTACAACCCAAAGTACTGCCTTTGTCTCTCTGTGAATCATCTAATTCAAAGTTTCTTTGACATGACATGGGCCTTTTAATATTTTCTCTCTTTTATATACCCTGTATAGCTGTATTAGTCTGTTTTGAGTGCCATAACAAAATTACACAGATTCGGCTACTCCAACAATGAACATTTGCTTCTCCCAATTCTGGAAGCTCAGAAGTACAAGATGAGCACGCCATCAGAGTTAGTTCACTCTGAGGACTCTTCTCATGACATAGATGGCCACAATCTCACTGTGTGCTCACAAGACCTCTTTTCTGTGCTTCCACAAAGAGGAAGTGAGCTTTCAATGTTTTCACTTATAAGGACACTAATATTGGACCAGTTGCCTAATTCTTATGCACTGACTTAACCTTAATTACTTCCTTATAAGAACCATTCCCCAAAGTAGCTACACAGAGGGTTAGAGCTTCAGCACACAGATTTGGATGGGACACACCCACTCAGTACATAATAAAAATCCATGTTGTCATTAGTCCTGTAAAAGTAAGGAGAATAGCTGAAAGAGTTTCCAGGATGACGCGTTCCAAAATAAAACTACTAGTTGACACTGATTGTCATGGACATCTAGCAACTTACAGAGAGATTACAGGCTGTGGAACACTTAAATGAATTCTTCCATTCTGATCTATCCATTAAATGATAACCATGACCTAATGCAGTCATGATCAATATAAATGTACATAGTAGCTGAAAACAGCTCCTCTAACCAGGGAGGCTAATCCTCCATTTTACAGATTTGAAGAGCCAATCAATTAAATGTTGGATAAGGTCAAATACTATTGATTTGAGATTCAATGAAATCCCCTCCTTTACTTTCCTCTCTTTTGATTTTTCTTGTGATCTAAATATGGGTTCCATAAAATACGTTTTTCCAGCTGCTGCACTTACACACAGGTAGAAAGCAAGTGGTCCTCCAAAAGTATAATGAGTCCCTGACACTGAAATCAATAGTGTTATAAAACCTTGTAGGCATGAAAAGGTTCAAAAATAAAAATATGAATGCCTAAACTTGAATGCATACTTAAAAAGTGGAACTTAAGATATGTCCATGGCTAGTGGGTGGTAGATGGTTCATTCATTAACTTAGATAACTTCCCACAGCACATCTTCGGGTATTGAAAATAAAGCATAAAGCTGTTGCTAATGTGGTTAAGTAGCGCTTATTATTCAACTTTAATTTTTCAAAGGGTATTTGTATGCTCCATGATTGAGAGAGACAGAGAGAGAGAAAGAGAGAGAGAGATACAGCACTCCCAGCAAGATCTGACATCAATTCACCCTCGGCTTCAGCCAGCTCAAAATGGACACACAAGTATTTTCTGTACTCTGGGGGGGGGGGGTAGGGGGGTCTCAATAGACTAGCAACCCTGTCACGTGGCTCTGTCTCACACAACGTTGCATTTTACCATTACACCTCTGGTCCTTCAGCTCTGATTTTTGACACAATTTCAGACTATTTCTTACAAATGCTATCAATGCTTACAAGGCAAGTTCTATATACATTTTACCACTTATTCTGTACTGCTTTTGGTTTTCACTGGTGCTCTTTATAGCAATTTAATGTATGAATAATAATAAAAAATAAATAAAATTTTAAAAAGAAGAAAAAACTTTATACTCAATTTTTCTATGCGTACATAGTGCAATTTTTTAAAAAAAAATCTCTGTAGAAACAGAGAAATGTTTGCTGTGTGTGAAACAACGCATTTTGGGTATCTGTCTGAATTTAAGTCTTTGACACTTATGTACATTCCTCTGTCTGGAGACAGAACTATTTATTGTCATGTTTTTATCTGACTATCTCCAGGAACTAGTAAATAGAGAATTGTAAATATTGTGTGCTTGGAAAAATTCCACCTGGCACAAATCAGTCACTGGGTGGCTAAATATTGTGAATGGAAACAACTGGCAAGAAGGAAAATAGTCTTGTTAGAATCTAGCAGCACAAAGGATTCCAAATTAATGCAGAAACAAAAATTTGCTTTTGTGTAAGTCTGATATGGTTTTAAGGACTACAGTGCTCCCTTTTATACCTCTTTCTCTCACTTTACTCATGATATGAACTTTAAACTTAGTTTGAGGTTTTCTCTTTGAACTTTATCTAAAGAAATGTTAGAAAATTGGGACTGGCAGTTGGCATAATGGCTATGTCACTAGACTCCCATGTAGGCGACTGTGGTTCAAGTCCCAGACCTGGTCGCTTCAACTCACACCAGGCACTTGTCCGTGCGTGCCCAATATCCCGAGAGGAGAATGGAGGAGAAGGGATTACAGTGTGGCCATCTCCCCTGGGGGGTGATTTCTTGCTTTCTGTCTCTCTGTATCTTGCTGGTTTTTCAGAATATTTATTCTGAAAGTCTCTTTAACATATTTAAGGAAAGTTAGTCTTTCAATCATTTCTTTTTGTTTTTAGAGAGAGATTTTTGCTATACTATGCATGTGCTCACCATAGAGACAGAGAGAGACATAAAGTGAGAAATCACCCCTCTCCTCCCCAGGGAAGATGACCATGCCACAATGCCTTCTCCTCCATTCTCTTCCCAGGATCTTAGCCACACACACAAACTCACCCAGTGTGAATTTTAAGTTAACCTGTCCAGGACTCAAATCAACTCAAGTCGACTAGGTGGGAGTCCAACATTGTAACCATTAGGCCATCTGCTGGTCCCTTCAATCATTTTAAAAGGCAGAAATAAAACACAGAGGTATATATCACCACAGCAATTTATTAAAAGAAACTAGCCTGTCCATCTCTTGCTTTCAAGTGAAGGTCAGTTGTTTTTTGTCTCTTCACTGGTTTTGTGTTTAATGAAAAGTATCATAGGCTCCAAAAGTCTTGAGAGGTTTTTGTTTTGTTTTATTTTTGTGTTTTTGTTTTGTTTGTTTTAGTTTTGCTGTAGGGGACGTGTGCTCACAAAAGAGAGAGATAAAATGAGAAATCACCCCCCCCACCAGAAAGGATGGCTATGCCAGAATTTCAGCCCCTTCTCCTAAACTGTCCTCTCAGGATTTTGGGTATGTGTGCATACACCCGGCATATATTCAAAGCCACCGAGTCCAGGACTCTAACTGCACAGTAGGCCAGGTGGGATCCAGCCACCCCAGTCTTTAGCCATTTCTTGGCCCCAGAGTGATATTTTTATATCTAATTTTCCCTATTGCTTGAAAACCTTTTTAGGGGAAAAAGTTGACATATTTCCTTTTTTTTAAAAACGTAAAGGTAGTGATAGTATATAGAGACAAACACTTCAGAATAGGAAAAAAAAGAAAAATGAATGGAAAAGTGATACAGTTGCTAAAAAATGGATTTTAAAAAATTCAAACTGATAAAATAAAATGAAAAGTGGAAAGGTTTTCCTTTCAACCAGGCTGATTTAGCTATGTAATAAATATGCCCCTTCTTCTTTCCCCCACCAATAGGGATCACTGCTTCCCTCTCTACATTGTATAGTATATAAGAACATACCCAGGACTTCAATATAAACTTGCCTAATTCATTTTTCTTTTCTTTTTTTTTTTTTTAAAAGCCAGTCGTGGGACCAGCAGTTAGTGTAATGGCTATGTCGCTGGACTCCCACGTAGTCGACCGCGGTTCGAGTCCCGGACCCGGTGGCTTAAACTCACGCCGGGCGCGTGTGCGTGCGTGCCCAGGATCCCGAGAGGAGAATGGAGGAGAAGGGATTGCGGCGTGGCCATCCCCCCTGGGGGGTGATTTCCTGCTTTCTGTCTCTCTGTCTCTCTCTGTCTGTCTGGCGAGCGCACGCGCCCTATAGCAAAAAAAAAAAACCTCTCCAAAAAAAGAAAAAAAAAAAAAAAAAGCCAGTCGTATTTTTATTTTTTGACAGACAAGGCAGACAATTATATTACCATTTTACCAATTATACATTAACTCAACCTGTTCAATATGAATACAAAGGAATTGAACCTTAGTTCAATTCCTTAGTATGTACAGAGCTTGATACAATGCATATTCAGATTTGAAAACTCTGAGTGGGATGAAGCTTGCTTTTCTTTACTTTGCTTTTTAAGGTTTTTGCCATAAGGTGTGCACACTCATTGCAGAGATAGACAGAGAAAAAGTGAGAAATCACTCCCCCTCATCCCTAGTGGAAATGGCCACACCACAACCCCTTCTACTCCATTCTCCTCCTGGGTCTTTTTGTTTTTGTTTTGTTTTTGTTTTTGTTTTTTTGAGATGTTTTTGCTATGGAGCTTGCATTTTTAATAAGCTCTCATGGATGTTCATGTACCCTACAAGAGTGACGAGGCATGAGTATAATCAAAGGGAAGCTTTCACAATTCAGTCTTACAGCTATGTCATTGTCAACCTGTACACCTTAGGTTTCTTACCTTGGTAACAACCATACACCAAGTGGACACTCTGTTTTAATCTCCAGGCTTGCCTGAGAAACAGGTACAACTGAACCTCCTAATGCAGATTATCTACCAATTCACCTACTAAAATTTATGTGACAATAAATAATAATGACCATTGGTCTGGCTCTGTGGTCTGGTAGTACTTAAGGCAGTTTGATCCAATATGGCTGACCATGAGGTTCAAGTCTCAGACATGGCAGCTTGAGAAACACACCAAGAGCGTGTGCTTATGTGCCCAAAATCCCAAAAGGAAGAGAAGGAGAAGAAGGAATTGTTGTGTGACCATTTTCCACAGAAAGATGTTTTCTCCTCTTGCTATCTTTGTCTCTCTCTGGTAAGCATACATGCCCTCTAGCCTAAAAAAAAAGTCAATAACCACTATGCTATAGTCAGACATAAACATGTATATGCACAGACAGCAGAAAATTTGAGTTGTCTAATACCCATGTTCACAGCTAAAGCTCAGCCAGGCAACATTCTGCTTTTTTGTTTCAGCTTTTATACTGGGGAACAACAACACAAAAAAAAAGTGTCTTTTTTTGCAGTCTATTATTTGCCACATTTTTACATTTTTGTGCTTTTTTGGTGGGATTTCATTGTTTAAAATGACCCCCCAGGCACAATTCTGAAGTGCTGTCTAGTGTTCTTAAGCAAAAGAAGAATGTGATGTGCCTTACGGAAAAAACACATGTGTCAAATCAGCTTTGTTTAGGCATGAGTTACAGTGTTGTTGGCCATTGACTTCAATGTTAATGAATCAACAATATATATTAAACATGGTGTCTTTAAACATAAAACGAGGTTAAATATTGATTGTTTGATGAAAATATTGTGACCACAGCACACAGGAACATAACCTTGTATTTCCCCAAAGAGCAGTGAGTCAGTTCTGGCTAATTTAGTGTTCCTGGTGACTTTATAGAACATACTATCCAAATGTAGTGAGAATTGATTATACATTTTGTTCTCAGGAGAAAATTTCAGTGGAAACACAGACTTCAAATTGATACCTTCTCTGACCGATAAATTCCCTTTTGGGTGTCCACACCAACTGGCTCTCAAATCAGATATTTTTCAAACTTTTTGTACGTAGTAAAAGTTGTGTGAAGACTAACATATAATACAGGCAATTTTTAGATTTTTATTTATTTATTTTTGCTAGAGGGCTCATGCTTTCACCAGAGACAGAGAAAGCGAAAGGAAAATTATCCTACCCATAAGGAATGGTCCCACAACAATCTCTTTTTCTTGTCTATCTCTCCTTCTTTCAAGATTTTGGGCACACAGGTACATATGTCCAGTATATTTCTCAGGTTGCTGGGACCAGGCCTTGAGTCATTTGTGATTCAGCTTAACCACCAGGCAGGCCCTGAGGCTGTCTCAAGGCAAATGAAATTTTATTGGGTTAAATGTAGTCTATGCATTAATTATGAAAATATGTGTTAATAAAATCAGATCAGGGCCAGCATGTGGCCTGGAGGTTAAAACAGCTAGGTCCCACATGGCCAAAACTGTGGTTAAAGTCCTAGAACTGGTGGCTTGAAAATCACACCAGGCATGTGTGTGTGCACACTCAGATTTCAAGGAAAGAATGGAAAAAATGGAGGGTAAAGTTGTGGTATGGTCATACTCCTGGGGGGTGATTTCTCACTTTCCCTGTCTCTGTCTCCCTCTGGTGAGTGCATAGGTTTTCCTTATGGTAAAAACCTAAGGGGAAAAAAAAGTGCTAATAAAAATCAGTTAACTAGAATAAAAGTTAAATTATTAGAGGGTTGTAATGTATTAATGATATGAAAATACAACATGCACAAATGGGTACTTTTAAATTATATGTTCAAAAACATACACAAATCTGAAACTGAAAGCCCAATTAAACTTTTACAGAATGCCTGAAGCACCTTATGGAAGCTTTGTATTTTAAATCACTCTTTTAAGTAAATCTACATCTTTCAGGCATTTGACAAGGTCATCACTGTCTATAACACACTTCCTTTTCTGATCCTTGGATAAACCAAAGTCTGTTTGTTTTTGTTTTTGTTTTTTCAAATCTTTTATATACCCTTTCCACAGGTTCATTTTTCCTGTTCTACAATTATTATGGCACTAAATTGCATTTCCCACTAATACTTAATTTCTTTGTTATTCATTTTCATCCCTTCACCAAAAAAAAGTTCTAAAATTGATGATTTGACATCAAAGATAATAATTTAGCTTCTTCACAAAAGGCAAGTGAGACAAAGTCCAAAATCAAGATCATAATTAGGACCTTAGCAATGAGTATTTTAGTTCCAGTTAAAGTAGATGTAAATGATTTCTTGAGAGCAAAAGGAGATCTAGTAGTGAGCCAAATAATTTATACACACACACACACACACACACACACACACACACATATATAGGTATATAGATATACACTAATCACTTACAAGATGACTAAAGTTTTTTGTATGAATGAATTATATATCATTTGTTTTAAGAGAGAGATATTTGCTATAGGGCATGTGAGCTTGCCAGAGAGATAGAGAGACAGAAAGTGAGAAATCACACCCCAGGGGAGATAGCCATGCTGCAGTCCCTTCTCCTCCATTCTCCTCTCGGGATCTTGGGCACTCATTCACATACACCAGCTATGAGTTCTAAGCCATCAGGTTCAGAACTCAAACCACAATTGACTGTGGGAATCCAGTGATAGAACCATTACATCATCTTCTGGTCCCCCTGAATTAAGTATCTTACTTATATTTAATTGTCACCATAGACTTATCTTGGCCAACTATCATTATATACTATTTACACTCCCTGGAGATTGATACAGAAGTATTTGGTAATTTGCTCAATGTCACATGGTTAGTACATTGTAGGAATGAAATACAAGCTTTGGAATGTATTCTAAAGTCGATCTTTATACCCCTGCATCTCAGTGTACAGAAAAGAAATTAGAACAATGAGCAAATTGTGGTCCCGGAAATGATGGAACTTGCAGCCTCTCAGAGAAGACAAAAGAATCAAGTAAGAAAGAAAAGAAAGTTATGCAGGGCACTAGTATGTGTGTTGCCCAAAATCCAGAGAGGAGAATGGCAGAGAAAAGATTGGTCATCCTTTCTGGGTGGTGGTTTCTCATTTTCCTTTTCACTGTCTCCAGCAAGTGCGCATGCCTTGTGGCAAAAAAGCAACTGAATAAATAAATAAATCAGAATTTGGATAGCATTTCTCTCAGGAGGAGTGAAGAGCATTATAACCTACAAACAGAAGAGTCAAAGGTTTAAATGGAGACATAAGTGAGGTCAGATTTTCTGAAGGAGAGTGTTTTTTGGGTTTTTGTTTGTTTGTTTGTTTTAAAGATACAATTAGAAAAACCTTGAAAGGCAAGTGGTTAGGAAAACCATGTGTTCTCTTGGTGAAGAGAGAGTACCTTTTCTATCCTAACAGAAATCAGCCACAGATGACAAAATTAATGAAACAATTTATCAGTTAATTCTTTGAGTCATTCACACCAGCAGGATCCCAACTCCTTTACATCCACCTCAGATTCTCCCGGAAGAAGGCAGATCATAAACGTAGGGGCATATTTAACCACATGTGTTAAAATCCCTAGTTGCTGTTTTGCATGTAAGATTCAATCTCAGATGATTAATTCCTCTCAGATGTCTATTTCTTCCACCGTAAAACAATGTGGCATAGCAATTATCTCATGATCAATGTTTATTAGATAACCAAGAATATGTTTTGATTAAAATTTACTTGTATGCTCTCACAACAATTTATCTACAACAGAGAAAACAAAATTTAAATAGCTATAAATGATGCAGGCAAGATACACATCCCTTTTTTGGGGGTAGTAGCATTTACTCTTTGTATATTTTCCTGATATACCTCAATAAGTATATTAATGCACAAAACTCACAAGATTTTTATTTTTATTGTCGTAGTAAATGGGATAAATATATTGCTTCTATAACTAGCATAAAATTGTTAATAAGTAATATACTCTGAGCAAAGCAACATGAATTGTAATTCTAATTAAAATTAAAATTTGATACAATGCAAGCAATATAATTAAACTGCTTACCAAAATTCAGTTTAGGTTTATGATTATAGACTAATGCTTTGACATAATTTGATCATTTCTCTAATTCAATATGCAGTAAATTATTAATAATTTTAATTTAAATAAAACTACTAATTAAAGGAAAATATCAGTTTCAGCAAATGTTAAAAGCATTATCATTTTTATTTCAGTATGGCACCTCTAGTAGGAGTTTAATTATTTTCTGCATTTTTATTACACTTTCTCTAGAAATAAACTACTTAGAATGTTAGAACTAATATACAAGATTTTATATAGCCACTGCTACAAAGAAATAAAAGGAAAAATTTTTATACAGAGGTACATCTATGCCAACTTTTTACACAATTTACATGGTATGAAAACATCCTTGGTAAAATTTAAAATTGGGCCAGTTCTGTGACCTAGTGGTTGAGACAACTGGATCCCACATGACTGTGAAGTTAGAGTGCCAGACACAGCATCTTGAAAAACACTTTGGGTGCATGTGCATGGGTGCCTAAAATTCCAAAAGAGAGAGAGATGGAAGAGAAGGAATTGAGATATGACCATTCCCATGTGGGCTGCTTCATGCCCTCCCGCTCTGTCTCTCTGTCTCTTTTTGGTGAGCACATGTGCTCTCTAGCAAAAAATAAAATAATGTGATTTTTAAATAGTTGAATTTGCCTTTCTGTATATTGGACTATCACAAATTCATTTAAAAAACTAATAAACATACATGAAAAAATATTTTTCAAGATGTACCTTACCTTTATGAATATTAAGAATGAATCTTTCATCAATTATTAATAAACAGTTAAAAACCGGATTTCAACAGTAGTATCATTTTTATACTACTGATTATGAAAAGAATGAGAATGTAAATCTATCTCCTCATACAAAATAGTATTGGGAACTTCCATCTTCAACCTGTTCATTAGTCCTTTATTTTCATTATGTTCATTTGTTTGTTTTCTTGTACTGTTTTTCATATGAGGATAAATGACCTCTTGCAAGATGATTTATACAGAGAAGTCACTAAAATGTTAACAAGATGCCACATTCATTTTTAGTTTCATATTAAATGCAACCAATTTTGCTTTTTTTCCTCACAAAGTTTCTCTCTCTAGTCCTATTCAAGAAACAGTATTTTTATCCTCTCAAATCATAAAAAAAAAGTCACAAATTTCAGGCAAGAACCATTTGTTAATTGTCTTTTTAGGCTTCTTTTTGTCTATTTTCAAGTATAATTAAGCTTAAGGAATATCATGGGGATAAAATGAATCCTTTTAAGAAACATGGTTGACATTGAGTGATACAATTTCATAGTTTTATCATAAAATTCACTACAATTTAATTGCCTAAAGTTTTAATTTGATACCTAAAAACATTGGAAATACATTATGTTCCAGAACGTGTTTATTTTCTTTTCTGTCTGAAAAACATTTGAGCCATTACTTAAGATTTCCTAGTTTAAAGGCGTGTCAGCTTTCCACAAGAGCTGTTGATATTCTTCATTAGCTGTAAAACAGTTAAAATGTAGCACCTGCAATAAATCAAAGTACTGGAAGATTGCATTAAAACTTATGACAGTTACAGAGTTTGGTGGGCGCTGGTTGTTTTTTCCTTCCCAGTATTCTAGGGTCATCACTCATAATAGTGAAAAGTATAGCATAAAGGGGAAAAAAATTCAGAATGTTCCTAAAAATAAAATAGAAAGCCCTCAGGAGCCCTTTCAGAACAACAATAAAAAGTATTGCTAGCTGTAAAATTTGTAAGCAGGTTCCATCCTGTCGGCACAGAAACAATGAAGATGAATTACATTCTAGGAGAAACATGGAGACTGTCTAGTAACACTGTGGCAGACCTACTATAGTGAGGACAAAGCAAAACTATTCCTTCCTGTCTTGAGTTGGAGGTGTGGAAGAAGGATGTATGAATTAAATGGAAACAAAGGACCATCTTTAGAAATTATCTCTGAAATTACCCATTCAGTTCGCTTACTTGGGCACTGTTTGGCTACTAGTGTCTCCTATTAGCTCTGAGTGCAAAAAGACATGTATATAATTACATGTGTTAAAGGTATAGGTATGTAAATGTTTACTACCTGACAGATGCATCCGTCTTAGGTTGACAGTAGCTCTTTCTATGTCTTTCAAATATCTTTAGGTATGATGGACAAAATAAGTCAAGGATTTTTGTCTAGCTTTAGGCAAAGTTGATTCTGTCTCAAGTAAAAGAACTTTGGTCTACACGGGACATGTTGGCAGCTAGTACGAAGTGTTGGGGAGCATCATGCAGATCCCGCAAAGCAATCTACACAGTCTCATCTGCACAGAACTGAGAGTCCTCTTTTGCATATGTCCTTGTCTGATGTCCTAGATGTTAGTGTGATAACTGAAAAGACACGCTACTAAAGTGAGACATTTAAATATATATCTCTATCTACCTCTATCTATCTATCTATCTATATGGGTTATTTTGCAAAAGTTGATGTCCACTTTCACATCAGGTTGTAAGTTTAATAACAAACTTTTCCATATCCTAAGCCAAGGTCAGCGTATGCAAAATGAAACTCACACCAGCAGCAGAAATGGGGAGAGTGTTTATGAAACCTTAACTGTGAGTCTCAAAGGATTTTTTTGGTAAGTAATATACCTACCCTCTACAAAAACAGTTTGACTTTTAATTTACATTTAAAATTCAGAGGTTCTCTTCCTTATGTGTCTATGAATGATAATTAAAGGAGACATCAAATAGTTTAAGCTACTAGGTGGTCTGTATGATCAGTATTGGAAAGTTGCTTTCATTTTATACTTGTATTCACATTTTCTACCTCTAAAAAAATGAATGTGGCTTGAGTCAATTATACGTTTAAAAATTGAATGGAACACCAGACTCTGAAAAATCACTGAAAATGGACATAATCCGTATTCCATTGTTTCAGTGATTGATTGCATTAAAGCAGTAGTGGAATTCAAGGTGAAAGAAGTAAATGTTAAATGAAGGTCCTTTTAACCTCTTCAATGTCTTTCTAATACATCAATTTTTTTTTTTTTTTTTTGAGCTGGAGGAGCAACTCACAGAAGTGAATCTTATGCAATTACCCAGCACTAGATATGGTATTGTTTGAGTACCTAATAATCTCTTAAACCCTCGCTTCTCCCAGCTGAGCTAATTTTTGATGGAAAACCATTGAGAACAATGGGTCACTGACAGCAAATGAAGTGGGGCGACCACTGTGTTTCCTCAAGTGCTCTTACATAGACCATTGGATAGCTGATGAGCTAATCTACATAATAACATGGCCCTAGTGTGTTTCTATTAAGTCAATGGGGCATTGACTATATACAAAAGCACCGCTGGCATCTATTAAACGGACTGGATCCTCAGACCCACAATGACTTTACCCATCCGACAGGAAGAGTTGTGCACTAATCTCATAATTATACCCCTTTACTCCTCCATTCAGTTCAAATTTCTTCTGTTGGCAGTAAAATAAGTATCATTCCAAGTATAATTCTAACTAAATGAGTTAAAATGCACTGCTCTAATTATTTGCATATGTATGCTATGTGCAGTAAATATGTGTAAATAATTATTAATTCAAATTAATGAATTTAAGTGAAAATGTATCCAGAAAATGTAGATAGTATTTACATGAAACAAATAATAAGTTAAAATGGGTTGTGATTAGGTAGTAATAAATACATCATCCTTCTATGTCATTAGTTTTTTTTTTTTTTTGCCTGAATAGGATTCTCCTTTTTTAAGGTGTCACTCATTTGATATCTCCAGAGTCAGAAAATCATAGTAAAGATATAATCTTAAAGGTGAATTTCTGAAATAATTTTAAAGCATATGCTTCAAGATGATTGCTATGCTTGAGAAACCAGTAAAAGAAGAAAATCTACCACATAATTCAAGTTATATATCTTTTGATCATCAGTATATACATTTTAAAGAAAAATAGACTTAAACTTTTCAATAACTATAGGTATTACATTTTTCAAAAAGATATATGTTACAATATCAGCTTATTAAAAATGTGTACAGGGACTCATTTGGAGTTATGTAAAGAAATCAGATGCAAACTACTGCAACTAAAAAATAAAATATAAAACAACTTTAAAACCTGTGTTATATGTGTGGTAGTTACTGCCTCAATTAGTATTTGAATAGATATCTAAAATTTCTAACTTAGTTAACTAGTATTATATCATCTCTTGACTTATGCTAAAAATAACATTTTAAATTAGAAAAGGCAATCGTTTAATTTTAGAATAATAAAATTTTAAATTGATACAGTCTTGATTAAATGATAGAAAGCTTTATTTTAAATTCTTGATCAAGACTGCAAATTTACCTTCTTACTCTAATATCATTTTTGAAAAAAAAAAAGATTTATATTGATTGCTAGCGCACTAACTGTTCAAATACACTTTAAATGCAGTCTGTATTTCTTCTGTTAGCTTTCAATAAACCTGATCAATACAATTTTAAATGGATAGAGTAGATGCGTGATTTAACAGCAGTTTTAAGTCTTTTGAGTTAAACTTGATCTACCAATGTAGAGTAAGTTATTTTCCAACAATATGTATATATAGTGGAAAAATATATTTAGATAAAAATTTCTTTCATATAGTGCTCTTTGTGTGAAAGCTACATTTCAAGAATACCCAGTTTAAGCGTCAGCCAAACTTTTGGCTCTCCTATCAGTTCTTGTCGTGGGACAAATTCAGGCGTTGCATGTATCTTATTGGAATGCTGGGAGTAAAAGTCACTGATGCAAATGGATAAGCATGAAGCCTGTATTTGTTATGAAAAGCCTCTACGCCAGGACATGTACTTCTGAATATTTTTTTTTAATTTTATAAGATAATTACTATCTTAGAAGTTTCCAGAGCTAAGGCACATGTGCATGCAGGTTTCTGTCACCCCCTTCTGTTTCATCTTCCTCTCTCTCTTACTCTCTTTGAATCTTTCTCACTCATTGTTTCTGTGGGTTGATTTGGTAATGGGTGGGGCTGGGGTGTGTATATGATTGTGGATACTGATTATGATTGCACAATTGAAGCACAATATTAATAATAAAAAACCCAATCATGTAAGGCTCTAACAATAGTCCTTGTGAGTAACTATGAGGAACATTTTGCATAAGTCATGTATTTTGCCTGGCCTATATCTCCTTTTACCTATAGAGAAAGGAAATAGATAAAGATCCTTATTATAGTTAAGTTATTGCAATTCTCAATGTGACTAAAAAATGCAAACTTCTTTATCTATATTTTTATTATCTTTTTATCAGACCTTTGATTTTCTCCATTGGCTAAATTAAAGTGTATTAAATATTACAATATCTTTTAAGTTCTTTGGCAAAAAAAGGAAAGTATCAAGATTAAGATTGTCCACCAAAATATTCAGCCAGAAAACATTTGACAACTATATCAGGTCCAATGAAAAAGAAAAATGAAATTATATAGAAAAGCTAAAAGTAAAATTATTATAAGAAAATTTATAAATAAATGCTTGACATTAAAATAATACTTTTGAGGGGTTCACCATAAAAGGCATATACTCAAGTTTTTAAGGAGAAATTTTGTAGAAGACTATCCCAAATTCTTTTCATTTATTTTATAGATTCAAGATCTATTCTACAAATAATTCTATAACAAAAATATGTCATATCCAGATGGCAGAGATCAATTTTTACTGAATTTTATATGGAAAAATATACTTAAATATGAGTGACTATATTTGAGCCTATGAACATATTCTATCCATATATAATGCATTCTTTTCCCCTATGTCGGCACTTACATATCTTTCTGAGTACACATTAGAACTGGACATCATGGGATTGGGCCCACTACCTTTACAGTTTCTAAAGAAACAAAGTTGATTTCTTCATTTTATCTTCATTTCTATGTTTATTTTATTTAAACACATATTCATACAGTGGATCAGGTCTGATAAAACATTCTCGATTTGATTGTTTACAAATGCTCTCAGTCACAGAGTTGGAGGTAGAGGAGGCCATAATCTCCAGCGATGAGTGACTCTGTAGTCAACCTAAAACCTCAACAGTCCTACATCATTGGAACTTTCATACTGACTATAATTAGTGAACATTTAGGATATTTACACATGGGACCAGAAGATGACATAATGGTTATGCCGCTGGGCTCCCACATAGTCAAATGTGGTTCAAGTCCTAGACCCAATGGCTTAAAACTTACACCAGGTATGTATGCATGGATGCCCAAAATCCTGAGAGGAGAATGGAGAAGAAGAGATTGTGGCATGCCCATCTCCTCTTGGGGATAATTTCTTGCTTTCTATCTCTGTCTCTCCAGTGAGCATACACAGTCCTACAGCAAAAATATCTCTATTTTTAAAAAAAGAAAATAAAAAGATATTTACCCAGAAAAGGTAATGATTTCATTCAAACAACTGTCTGGAACAGACTCTTACCCAGAAGTAAGTTTAGTTTTTAAAAAAATTCTTTCTCACAGAACTAATATACTTAGGATATATGTGAAAATGATTAGAAATACCTTCTTTCTACCCACTGCATTAAATTGCCTAATTTTCTGACAGCTAGAAATACATTACCAGTGTACATAGAGAATGCAATGAAATAGAAAGTGAAACCCCTCTGCAGATTAAGGAAGAAAAAAAAAAAAGATCTCTATATAAGAAAGAAAACCTTGGAGAGAAAATACAGCTAGATACTGCTACATCCCTCAAATATGTGAGGTGCAGATTGATTTTCTTGCATTTTCTGCAGAGTAGATGCAAAGATTATGCTAAAACCAGGAGCGAACATAATTGTACAACTGCCAATGTGAATGGAGGACTCAAATCAAATAGAGACTCTGAGGCTTACAAATTTACAGCTAGTGAAAGGCTCAAGAGGTGTTTCTCACAAACAGTTCCATTTCCTTAATCCTGCAGCTCTGCATTCCAGAAAGGATGGGTACATTTCTTCAGAAGATTGTTATAATCAATGCCCTTTTAATCAATGCCCTTTTGAAACATTGGCTTGTTTTTTTTTTTTCTTTTCTTTTCTTTTTTGGTCACAAAGTGAGCAATGCAAGTGAATTTCATTTTTTTTTCTCATTTATGTGCATGTAGTTGGGGTGAAAAAGCGACTCTTTCTTACACTTGTTCATTTCCTTTCAACATGCTATTTTCTGGCTCCTGACATGGCAAAACTGAAGCCCCTACAGCAGGCAGGAGCAGAACAACAAGGTTCCCTCTTGGAGAAATGTCATCTAATGGCCCTTGTAGTCCAAGCGATGTGCCGCCTCTGGAGAACACTGTCGTCTGACAGTTATTTCTGAGTCATCTTCGTGTATTTGAAACAGTGGGTTCTCTCCCTTAGACACTTGTCAACATGTACAGATGATGTTTTAACTGGCACATTGTCACCAGCTACCTCAAATCATGAAAAGCTGAGTAGCTGTGAAAAATGTGACTAACAATTTCAGGAGGAATTGGAGTATAAGAAATGGAAATGGACCCCTTCAGATTAGGCGTTATTTTTAATCCTTGAAATGTGTGACTACCACATCAATTGATCATTAGTTATGTATAATTATTTTGCCTTGCTTGCACTCCAGTCAGGAGGATAAGTGAGAAGTAATAGCACTTGTTAAGTTGAAAAATTAAGAAAAAATATCTAGTGGTTTGTTCTTTAGGTATATGGATGGTGAGAACACATCATTTATAGTCTGTCTCAACTAGAAACTACGTACCTAGCCTATGATGTTTTTCTAGGCAGAAATACATTTTATCTTTGAATCTTCAGTGTTTGATAAATAGTAAGGTCCCAGTAAATGTCTGTTAAATATATAAATGATTTAATTAATTCCTCTGAACCAAAATAATGTGATTAGGATAAAGAAATCAGTCAGGCTCCATACCCTGGTGGTTGAGGTAGCCAGACCACACATGGCCCAGTGGTTGCAGTCCTAGACCCGGTGGCTTGAGAAAGACTGGAGATATGTGTAGGTGCTAGCCTGAAATCCTGAAGGGAGGGAGAAAGAGAGGAAAAGGAAGTATACCTTTTGGGAGGTCCTTATCCCCTCTCACTCTCTCTCTCTCTGTTTGCATTTCTCTCTTTGGTGAGCACACATGCCCTTGGGGGATAGGGAGAAAAAGATAGAAATCAAATAATCATATAAGAGTAAAGATGGAAGGTTAGATTAAAACTTTGCTAATCTTTTAACTTTCCAGTACCATTTTATGATTTCTTATGAAAGTGTTAGAATCCCTTAAAATGTATAGGTAGTAAGTTTCGCTCTACCAAACGATATTAATACTAAGATTCACTAAATCAAAATGAGGGGCTTGAGCTTCAAGATTTATGAGAGTTTTTTCATAATTTCATTAAAGAAAAAGACTTTTCTTTTACGTGGACTGTGGTTAAGGTACTGTATTCGCACATAGTTAACCGCGGTTTGAGTCTCAGACTTAGTGGCTTGAGATTCATGCTGGGCACTTGTGCATTCATGCCCAAAATCCCTAAAAGAGAATGGAAAAGAAAGGACTGGGGCATGGCCATCCCCTCGGGGCCTTAATTTCTTGCTTTCTGTCTCTGTCAGTATCTCCTGCACATGCAAACACTCTATAGTAAATATCTCTCTCAAAACAAAACAAAAAAGTATTTTTCTGGTCCAAAATCCTGATTCTGATATCATATTGGCCTTTGAAAAATTAGATAACTTATTTCCTAGTTATAACTATTCTTGAATTTTATTTATGTACCACTTAATACCACCTGATTATCTCCATAAAGGTTAAATGTTACCTACATTGGTTGAGTAAAAACAATGTTCTTTGAGAATTCTGTTGTTTTTATACTCTATTAAAAGATTTGTCAACTTACCCCAAATCAAACTGCATTTTTTCTTTAAAATGAGAGGAAGAAATCAAGGAGAAAAATTGAGAGGCAAGAACATTTAAGGGACATAAAAATGGAGGATTGTCTGTTGATAATAATGTGTACGACATCTTCAGCTGGACTACTATGAAGTGTATTCATATTGGGTAATTCATTTTACAAACTGTAGTGAGGTACAGTGATCAAATGTATAAAATAAATTAAAATAACGAAAAGAAAAAACCAGCAGCCTAAATTGATTTCTCTATATTTTTTAAGAATTCTTTTTATAACATTGTTTATTTACTTACTTATTTTAATTTGACACATGAGAGGGAGAGGAAAAGTGAGAAAGCAAGGTGCCTGGTTCAGGACTCGAATTGCAGTTGGCCATGTGGGAGTCCAGCACCCTTAACAACCATGCCACCTGCCAGCCTTGACTTCTCTCTCTTTAAAAACTCCTAATACGATGGGTTTTTATGAAATTAGCAGTGAACTATGAGATTTTCATTATTTGCCTAGATTATATTTTAAAGTTTTAATGAGTGAGTATATTATTTACCTAATTAAATGGAATGTTTCCAGAAGGAAGCAAATGTGTTATATTTTAAAATAATTTATCACAGAACATTTTATAATTCTTATTTGAATATAAGAATTTAATTTGAAAAAATATATAATTTTCAAGTTATGTATAATTGGAAAAAAAATATATACATATACACACACAAAGTTACTGAGCACATTTGACGGGGCCATGCAGGCAACACAAGCTGGTAAGAATGCTGCCTCCCATTCTAAGGCAAGGCCTGGACTGGGAAGAAACTGAGGCAAGGCCCAGTTTACGAGCCCTCCCTTGTGTCCTTGAACTGGCCGGTATTCAATTTCTCTGCCATGAGTTTTACTGTTATTACGGTACCCTGTAAGGGTAAAACATCACCCCCAACCATTACAATAAAGCCAATTAGTGACCTTGTAAGAATGTGGTTCCCTAAGACTGACAGGAGGACAGGGAAGTTTAAGACTCCCCCACCTGTCTGTTTTTAAGCCAAAATTAACATATAGATTAAGTTAGTATATACCAAATTAGCATTAGAAGCATATGTAGACTAAGTTAGTTTAAGACTAGTTTTTGTAAATACCCCTTGTTAAAGCTACAGGCCAAAGTTAACTCATGCTAGGCAAAGTCAGCACATTCACCACCTAACAGAGACTCAGAGATAAAACAAAAGAACTCACTAATTGACAGACTCAGCAAACAAAATGCAGAAACCCACAGGTTTATAAAAGGAAAAAAGCCTGGCTGAGACAACAGGATAAACAAACCTGAGGGCTCCAGAGAAAGATTAACTTAGCTGGGAGCTCTTATCTAAAGCAACAGGTAGTTTTCAACTACAAAGAGTTTCTCCTCTATGTGCTGTTGACTATGAAAAACTGCTAATAAAACATCCTGTGTTGTCTCCTGAACTACAAGATCATCTTCCTTTCCCATATAAGATCATAGACTCACTTTTTATTGTTGTAATGTATGAATAGTCCATATATTAACTGTGTCTTTACTTAGCAAGACAAGATTTCTATCTAGGACTTTGCAACCAGCAAGGTTATCGGCCTGGCCCGGGACTGAAGTTACCAAACATCCTGCAAGCCCCCTCTTCAAAAGACCCTTCCCAGTAATCAAGATCCAAGAAGAAGATACAACAGACAAATGGACTTCCTCATCCTGAGAACTGTGATTGATTTTACCTGATCTGACAAGACAAACAGCATGTTTTATGTTTATTGCTTCCATGCTTTGTACACCCTGTTCCTTAGAGTAAATTTTTTTCACTGCCCATTTACTTGCATGTATCACATTTTCAATAAATAAGCACGGTGATTCCTAGCAATTGTCACTCCTCAGAGACCGATCTCTGAGGGGTGTCCGGCATAGGACGTGCATGAAAAGGCACCGAGGCCTTTGTCTTCTGTTCACCTGCGCCGCTTCCCACGAGTCAACCCACCCCCGCCGAGGCTAGACCCCAGGCTAGACCCCGGCACACATTGTAAGTTTCCAGCAAATATTAAGTGATAAAAGTAGCAAAAGCTCAATTAGTATTTGATTTTATCATATATCAGTCTACCTAGATAATGTATATATTATATTAACTGGGCCCATGTATTTATTTTTACAGTATATGGTAGAACCAGCCCAACCTATAGGCATCCATCATCACAATTTATATAATTATTACATGCCTGGTAAATCTCAGCAATTCTCATCAATTGTGTTTATGTTTAACAAGCTTCAAAGCTAGTCACAATTTTATTTTCAGTTTGTTTTTTTTTTTTGGAGAGGTTTTTGCTGTAGGGCACGTGCGCTCGCCAGACAGACAAGAGAGAGACAGAGAGATAGAAAGCGAGAAATCACCTCCCAGGGATGGCCATGCCACAATCCCTTCTCCTGCATTCTCCTCTTGGGATCTTGGGCACGCATGCACACGCGCCTGGCCTGAGTTTAAGCCACCGGGTCCAAACCTCAGTTGACCATGTGGGAGTCCAGCGACATAGCCATTATGCTAACTGCTGGTCCCAGTTTTTAAAATCACATATAATGTATAAAAAGCTTACTTTTGCATTCTTTTGTGCAAGACCAACATTTATTTATTTGTGCCACACATTCTTCTAGTATTATCCATATGTGTACTCAAATCAAACCTACGTTAAACATATATTATGTAGGGCACTCATCTATTTCTTTATGCTGTTCCCTTCACCAATACTTTATTTTTCTAATGTGTATCTATTAAAACACTTGAAAAAATAATAAATACATTGAATTATTTTAGAATTACATGCAAATAAATAAAAAGTTTACAGTGCTAAGGGAAATAGAGCCTGTGTCTGTGTAAGTTTAGAATAGAGGCTGCAAAATATAAAAGTCAAGAAATAATTTTAAATAGACATACATTTTTCAATCAAAATGTTGCTTTAATTTTCAATATTGTGTTGAAATTGAAGCTACAGGCTGAATCTTAACACTCAACTATTACTCTTGCAGGGAAGCGATTTTTCTTCAACGCATTGTTGCTGTGGTGAAAAGGGAACCTTCCTACACTGTTGGTGGGAATGTAAATTAGTAAAGCCATTGTGGAGAATGATATGGAAGTTGCTTAGGCACCTACAAATAGAACTACCATACAATCCAGTAATTCCACTCTCAGGTATCTACCTAGAGGACAGAAAAACCCTCAGTTGGAAAAGCACTTGCACATCCATGTTTATTACAGCAATAGTCACAATTGCTAGGACATGGAATCAACTTAAAGGTCTAAGAACAGATGAGTGGATTGAAAAAATGTGGTGCATATACTGTATGAAATACTACTCAGTCATAAATAAATGCGACTTTGACATTTTATATAAAGTGAATATATAGGGAAGATTTAATTCGAATCTAAGCAAGCCAGACTATGAAAGAGAGGCATTGTATGTGTCTGGTTGATATAAACCGAATATGTGTGCTCTGCAGCAGAAACTGAAAGATTGGAAAGTATAATAGCAGGGAGGACAATGGTGGATACTGAAGACAGTATGAAAGGGTAATGGGGTGGGACAGAGGGGATCAGAGGAAAAAAAACACACACAAGAAAAATGAAATGTTATTTGATGATGATAAAGTATATGGTAATATTTTTGACTTGACTAATATGCACAGTATTCATGCTGGGAAAAACCATGTACACTATAAATATGTACAGTGATTAAAGTAAGTTAAAAATAAAAATTTAAAAAACACTGTTGACATATTAATTAAACATCACTTTAAGATTTAAAAAAATGTGGGTACAAATGGGGCCAATGAAGGAAATAGCTTTCACGTGATCCTGTAGAAAAAAAGAAAAAGGCAAACACAGGGAAATGCAAGGTATGACAAATATTTAATAGGAGGATGAAAATGATGACACAGAAAGGGAAAAAAAAATAATCATCCCTAAGTAGGCCTTCCTTAGGTGTTTGGATCATATTATGATGACGAGGAGTAGCCATTGAAATTTTTTTTTTTTTTTGAGAGGTTTTTTTCGCTATAGGGCGTCTGCGCTCGCCAGACAGACAGAAAGAGACAGAGAGACAGAAAGCGAGAAATCACCCCCCAGGGGGGATGGTCACGCCGCAATCCCTTCTCCTCCATTCTCCTCTCGGGATCTTGGGCACGCATGCACACGCGCCCGGCGTGAGTTGTAAGCCACCGGGTCCGAGACGCGAACCGCGGTCGACTACGTGGGAGTCCAGCGACATAGCCATTACGCTAACTGCTGGTTCCGCCATTGAAATATTTTTGAAGAGAATGTAATAAAACTCATTTAGGAAGATAACTTTGAGAACTCTGTAAAGCATAGAAATGATGGAAAAGACACCTTCATTATAAAACACAAGCAATTCAATTTCTGTGTGCACGGCTTCCGTACAACCCTTAGAGGTTATCTGGAAATTCTACATCTTTTATAGTATAATCAAGATGTCCAGATATTTTCAAAACACAAATTGAATATTTAGGTTTAGATTTAGACATTAATATAAGTTAAGTAGTTAATGCAATAATAAGTAAAGTGAGTGTGTATAATTTAAAGAAAGAGAACTGTGACCCCATAACTGAGTGGTTAGAGAGCTGGATTCCACAGGGCCCACTGTTGTTCTAATCCTGCCCCAGTGACTTCAAAAATATGCCAGGCACATGTGTGTGCATGCCTCAGATCCTAACACTATGAATAAATGGAAGAGAAGGGATTACAGCATAACCATGCCCCATTGTGGGATGCATTGTTCCTCTCCCTCTCTGTCTGTCTCTTTCTGGTGACCACATATGTTCTCTGGTCATTCAAAAAAGAGAGAAAGACATTGAACCATTTATTATTATTTAATTACTATTAAATAATAATTAAACATTGTTTAATTAAATAATGTTTAATTAAATGTTTTAATTAAATAATTAAAACATTATTTAATTTCATTTATTACTATTACTATTTTTTAGATTTGCTATAGTACATGTGCACTCACCAGAGAGAAACAGAGAGTGAGAAAACGAGAAAGCAAGCCCCCAGGTCCAGTACTCAAACCATGGTTAGCCATAATGGGAGTCCAGCATCTCAGCCACCATGATACCCGCTGGCCCCTGAACCATTTATTTTAAGTATTGCAATTTAGCTTAATTCTTCTAAATCAGAATATGAATACTTTCTAAATGCTTTTAACTCTCCAAAATGAGTTAAAATTACAAATTAAAATGCTAAAATTTCAAATTAAATTATTTAAAACTTACCTAATTTGAAAAACATATGGACTTGTGTTTATTTCATAAATGAACATATCCAGAACTATTTTCTTGTGTTTTCAAAGCAATTTAAAATCACAATGTGTCCAAATTATTGGATATATTATCAATACAAAATCTTGAGATAATATTTCTCTTTTGTTCAATCGATGTTTCTTAATTCTTTTTCATGTTCAATCATTGATTCATATTGCACTTATTCAAATTAATGACACCTCTGATTTTATTACACAAGAGTGACATAAGCCTTCCCATTAAATTCCAAAAATGTTTCTGAAAAAGAAATAAAATATTTTGATTGAAGTACACACATCTTGTAAAATATATATGACTAGAGAATAAATATTATATTTATTAAACTGCCACACGTTTGTATGATTAGTTTTCTTGTTTTGTTTTTCTTGTTAAATAAAACTGAGAAAGTTCAAATAGAGTTTTCTTTGGTTTGGATGTGTTTACAAGTATACTTAGTAGTCTTTAGAAATGGCTGCATTTGCACAGCATAAATGTGTCTTAATTACAGGGTTTTTTAAGGGTGAACATCTGTGCCCTTTTCTGCAACTATGTAGATACTTTGATGGTTATCTAAGAAGAATATGTGGTTAAATTTGTACACTGTACTTACTTGCTAATTCACTTTCTTTAGTATAAATCAGGAATATTTAAAGGTTTATCTGTATCACTTTGACATTCCACTTTATATTCACACAATTTTGTTTTCTATAATTAGTTTACAACATAAAATTAGAATCAGATCAGTTTTCTTTTAAATTGGGATTTTGAGTTGGTGAGAAGGAAAAGTAAGTTCTCCTGCTCTGTTTCTTTCTTTCAGTAAAATGCCAGTTTCTTGATGTAGAGAAAAGGGCTCCCTATATCCTTGTGCTTTTTGATAATTTCTTTGGCTTTAAAATAACATACTACCTAGGAAAGTATAATGTCACTTATCTTTTGAAAAAGAAAGTTATTTTGTGTTCCTTATTACATAAATAATTCTAAAGTGGGTCAAAGAATAGAGAAAGACTTTTTAGTCACAGACTATGAAGTTAAACATCTAAAAGTAACTAAACTTAAAAGTAACAGTGATTCTTCCCAAATTAGCAAGTAAGTCTATGATGTATGGTAGAGGCAGACTTGGAAAGATCCAGCAAGAAATATTTTTGATAGGAAGACTAGTATTGGAAAATGTTGACAGAACAGTCTAAAAATTGTCTAATCCATTGGGGAATGACATTTTATTTGTCAAAAATATTGGAAATGAACTTTCCCTAGAGAGCAGTGGAAGTACCTTCTCTGGAAAGATTTCTGTCACACACTGAGTCAGAAATATTCCAGTGAAAAGTGTAGTGAAGAACATTCTGAGAGTTGTGCTAAGTAGCTAGTAGTAGATCTCCCCTGATCTAAGAAGGTTTTAACATTCCTCACAGCTTGACTAAATTATGCTGGTTTATCTTGACCTTGGGCCTTTGACTCCCTGGTCTTATTTTTACATTTCAAAACATGCGATTATAAGTCCTTTCTCTGACCTTTTGAGATGCAAATCTTCTAAAACTAAGGTGTCTTTCTTAAGGACTTGGGAGTCCTTAATGTAATTAAGAAAAGTAGGGTCCTTATCTCCCCTCTCTGTGGGACAGTAGGAGCCTAACTTGAGAAACTTGGATAAACAACAATTAGCAAATAGAAAGGGCCTAATCATTTAGAACAACTTTTCCACTCAAGTCCGGTTTCATTAGTTCCTTTTTGTTTCAGCAGGGTAAATTCAACTTTCTCCTCTATTATAATATCTTGACACCTATTGCAGTAGTCATGAATGAAATCTTCTTGCTATTTTGACTAATATTTACTAAAGCTTTTCTTTTATTAATGCCACTATTTCCTTAAATTTAATAATTATCATTTCATTTCATTTCATTTTTTTGGAGAGGTTTTTGCTATAGGGCATGTGCGCTCACCAGAAAGACAGAGAGAGACGGAGAGACAGAAAGTGAGAAATCACCCCCCAGGGGGGATGGCCACCCACAATCCCTTCTCTTCCATTCTCCTCTTGGGATCTTGGGCACACATGCGTGAGTTTAAGCCACTGGGTTGGGTCCAGGACTCGAACTCCGGTCGACAACATGGGAGTCCAGGGACATAGCCATTATGCCAACTGCTGGTCCCAATTATCATGTTATTTAACTATGACTTTCAAGTCTTTTTTTTTTTTAGGTAAAGTCATGAAACAATACTTTGGGGCTAATAGCAGTGTGGTAGTCACTTCCACAAAGTCAACTGAGGTTTGAGTCCTGGACCAGTGGGTTGAAAATCATCCCAGGCACATGTGAGACAGAAAATAAGAAATGTATGTATATTTGCTGCACATATCAAAATTTATAGAAGTGATGACATAAATATAATGGATTAAAACTTAATATTCTTTTGATTATGAAATCATATTCCTAAAGACAAAGATGCTTTTAAAATACTCTTACAGTTTTGTAAGTTCAAAAATATTACAAAGTTGGTAAAACTGTTTGCTATATTTGTAAGTTTTTCAGAAACTACTTTTCCAAATTTTTTTTAAGCTCATTAATTTTAAAGAAGCATCCCTCAAAAATAAAGTTAAACAACATGGGGAAGGTAAGAGAATCAATTTAGTGAATTTTCAGTTGTCCTTTATTGTAGGCATAGGTACCAAGATACATTATAATGTTTCTTGGGCAAAATTTAAGGATGCCCAAAAATAATGTATCTTTTTGTACCTAGTAGCCACAACAGAGCTCTTTAAATTTTTTATTTTCTTTAAATTTTTAAAAAAATATTCTTGAAATAAAGATATGACCTTAAAAGCCTAAAAGGTTAACTAGCTCTTACATTAATTTTAAAGTGAGCTAATGTTTAGCTCTCAAGCTGATGAAGAGTAACAAACAATAGTTACCCCCAAATAAAACACTACTTGTCAATAAGTACAATCCTATTGCTGTCATTTTTCTTCAAGAATATCTTTCTGAAGCCAGACATTTTGCCTTTTTATTTGTTTCCTTTATAACTCTTCAATGCACAAAGAAGAGTTTGCCTAAAAGAACTGTAGTCTTCATGCTCAAATACAAGCCCTGCTTGAATATCTCTCTTTTTGTTTCCTCTTTTAGCAAATATAAAGCTATGACAATCTTTATGAATCTAAAGGAACTCTTTCACACTCCACACAACTTATGTTAATTTATTTGTTAATTCACTCCTTCAAAACATATGTATTGATTACTAATGGTATACGAAGTGTTCTGTTATGTGCTAAAGAAGAAGAAAAGATAAACATGTGCAATATGCCCTGAAGTTGTAGTTTTGGAGCTAAAATTTCGTATAAAATTTAAGATTTATAAATAACTATAGTACATGATCATACGTGATAAATGTCATAGAAGAAAATAAAGTGCTTTCAGGTTCCTGATTTGGGAAAGGTTGTAAACAACCATGAAATCAGAGGTGATTTCAGAATTTTAGCCAGAATCTGAAGTACATGAAGGATATGGTGACAGAGAGAGAGAAACTATGTATGTTCGCAAATATTCAACATAGTATCCATCATAAAAAAATTAGACAAGAAGATAAGAGAGTTAAAAGTGAAGGAAAGAGGTATGTAAGTCAACCAGGCTAGATTGGTCAAGAGGTTTAAATTATAATAAATCTTTTTTTTTTTTTTTTTAAGAGAGGTTTTTGCTATAGGGCGCGTGCGCTCGCAAGACAGACAGAGACAGACAGAGAGATAGAAAGCGAGAAATCACCCCCCAGGGGGGATGGCCACGCCGCAATCCCTTCTCCTCCATTCTCCTCTTGGGATCCTGGGCACGCACGCACACGCGCCCAGCGTGAGTTTTAAGCCACCGGATCTGGGACTCAAACCGCGGTCGACTACATGGGAGTCCAGCGACATAGCCATTATGCTAACTGCTGGTCCCAATTATAATAAATCTTGATCACCACACCAGGCAGTTTTGACTTTATATAGTAATTAGTTAATGGGCAGGCATTTAAATATCAAGCAAAGAAATGACAGCATCAAAGCTATACTATAGAAAGATCATCTGGCAGGAGTTTTAAAGCATAATGGAGGGAGGAAATACCCATTGGCAGACAAGCCCCTAAGGATGTAGTCATCTGGGTAGAAGGACTTTGGTCTGTAAGCATAATAGTATCAGATCACGTTGAAGAGACAGAATATGTAAAACATAATCAGTGATTTGATGTTAAAATAAGGCAGAGAGCAGGCAGAACATACTACGTGACTATAATTTAACTTGGTACCCAGAAGGTCGTGTAAGATAAATGACTGGCACAATTACTGTGGAAAACAGTACAATGATTTTTCAAAAAAAAAAGAAAAAAGAAAGAAAGGAAGAAAGAAACATGGAATTACCATACAATCCAGCAATACCACTTCTAAGTGTGCATTAAAAAAATCAATAATAGGATTCTTAGAGAGATAGTTTTGCACTCATGTTCATAGCAAAGCTGTTTGCCGTAGACAAAAGATAGGAACAACCCAAAAGTCTATCAGTGCATGATTAGAGAAGGAAAATATGGCGCCTGTTACAATGAAATATTATTCAGCCATCAAAAGGAAGGTAATTCTGATATGATTGATACTAGAGTACATTAAGTGAAATAAACCACTCACAAGAAGACAAATGCTGTATGGTTTCATTTATATGCAATGTCTAGAGTAGTCAAACTCAGAAAGTAGAGTGACGGCTGTCAGTGGCAGAGGGAAGGGATAGATGAAGAATTGTTGTTTAATAGATGTAGAGGTTCAGCATCACAGGTTGAAAAGCTCTGGAGCTTGGTTGATAAACAGTCTAAACATAGCCCTCCTGAGTTACGCACTTAAAAATGGGTAAGGTAATAAGCTTTATGAATGAAATTTTTTTAATGAAAAAAGAAAAAGAAAGGAAAAAAGTAACAGAAAGCAAAAGAAAGAAAATAAACACTCATATTTAATGAAAATCACTTTGTCAATGCAGCACATAGTGGACAGGGATTCCAAATAGAAATAGCCTCTAAAAATTACCAACATCTATTTAAAATTATAAACTAGGCAGAAAAAACTTGGAATATGTAAGTGTAGGTGTAGTATTTAACAAAAGGATGAAATTAATTATTGAAGCCTGTCAAACAAAGTTCACAGAGTCCGCAATGTGAAGGTATGAGCATAATGTAAAAGGAGGCTCAAACTCCTTACAGTCTAGGCTTCTGATGATTTCTATTTGTTTGTTTGCTATAAGTCATGTATGATTGCCAGAGACATAGATAGAAAGAGATAATTTCTTTTTTTGGAGAGGTTTTTGCTATAGAGCGTGTGCACTCACCAGAAAGACAGAGAGAGACAGACAAAAAGCGAGAAATCACCCCCCACGGGGGATGGCCACGCTGAAATCCCTTCTTGTCCATTCTCCTCTCGGGATCTTGGGCACGCACATCCACATACCCAGTGTGTGTTTAAGCCACTGGGTTTGAGACTCGAACTGCGGTCAACTACATGGGAGCCTAGTGACATACTCCACCTGCTGGTCCCAAGAGCCCATTATTAACTAGAAACATCTCACAAAATATAGTAATCAATGCTGAGAATGAGCTACATAATTTAGAAAGTTTGGACTCACAAGGTCTGCATACTGACATTAATATAACTTGCTTTTTTTTTTTTTCTATAGGTCATTTGTATTTGCTGAAGAGAGACAGAGACAGAAAAAGAGTGAGAGAAAGTGAGAAATCACCCTCCGGTTGAATGATCATGTCAAAAATCCCTTCTTTTCTCCTCTGGATTTTGGTGTAGACACATATGCGTCTGGTATGATTTTCAAGCCACTGGGACCCACACTGTCAGCCCTGTGGGCTCTAGTAATCTTAGCCTCCACCCATCTGCTGGCCCCAATTTAATTTGCTTTTAAAAAAATCTAACATTTATTTTCTCTTTGTAATACATTGTTAAGTGTTGATCTTTCAGGTAAGTTTCTATATAGCGTTAGAAAGGAAGTAATAGAAGAGGATGAAGGATCTATGCAAATTCGAAGGACTATGGAAAGGATACAGGGGAGAAAATGGGGACCAATGGGAAGTAAAGGTGATGGAATACTACTACTTTGATAAGTGCGACTAGGGAATTCTTGTTCATTCAGATATCAGCCAACAGGGAGCTAAGGTTACGGGGAATGGCAGTTTCCATCCCAGAGCTAAGCACTTTACATGTGATATTTTATTCCACTTTCACAACAATTCAAGAAGATAGATTCTTATTCTCATTTTCAGATGAAGACATCATATGTGATTGCCCCAAATCATGCAAGTAACAAATGAGTGGGTTTCCCAGCTGTCCCTTCTGGTTCCTGTGCCCTTGCCTTTTCCGTTACTCCACTGACCCAAACGTACACCTCTCAGATCACGTGTAGGCCTAGTCTAAGAAAGATCACCACCTTGATGGCATTTCATCTTCTAACTGTACATAGCCCTAACTGGCAGGCACATGCATATAAAACAAGTATACTCCTTTTGCTGAGCAACAAAATATGTTTCTTTGATGGCAACAGACTGGTCAGAGTAGTTTAGAGACAAAAAAAGCTCCAGGTCATCCCAGCTGATGTCTCCATTAAATACAATTAGACTCAGACAAAGAAAGGAATTTTTCAGAGTCTATTCAACCGAGTTAATCGAGTTAATCGTCTTCCTGTACCTTATGCTGCTACTTAACAGAGAATTGGCAATTTTAGATGAGCAGATTTAAGTTGCTAAGTACAACTTGAGCTGATTCTTAACAGAGTACAGTCCAATCATGATTAAGTCTGCTAAACACATCTACTTTCTTTCTAAAAGACAACAGAAATTTTATTGCCAATACTGTGGTTACTTTATCAGAAGTTGTCAGTTTTCTCCAGATGGAGGTAGACTATTTGAAATTCCATGTTATTACTCAGGTGCTTACTAATAACTGGTATTTTTAACTTCATCACCAAATTCTTGAAAGTAATCTGCCTTTAACCCAGCACATTAACACATATTCTAATACAGTATGCTTGCCTTTTACCAATTTACCAGATACAATGAAAGTGTCTATTGACATCTACAGCCTAAAGACTAAACCCTTTCACGTACTGAATGCTGAAGCTGAGAAAACTACCTTCTATTTCACAAGCACCTGTACTTAGCTCTCGGCAACTGGACTGCCTGTTTACTAAGAACTACTTTTGATTGTTCTCACATTTGATCTTAAAATGGCAATCATTCTAATTTTATAATTACCAATTTAATTAGTATTATATTTTATTCCAATTATTCTAGAATTACGTTATTCAAATATTTTACATATCATTAACATCGATGTATAAAATAGGGAGGGTCTTTTTTTTTTCATGAAAACAAACGTGATTTCTCTTGAAAAGCAAAATATAAGCAAGTTGCCCAAGCAAAAACACATCAAAATTATTTCCGAATTGTATCAGGGTGCAAGGTGTGAAAGTTAAAAGTCTATTCATAAATAAAAGACTTTTTTGTTTTACTTAAACTTTTTCTTCTCATGAATCTTTCAATAGTATATCTACTTAAAAGATTACAAGAATTTATAATCCATAGGTTAGTCAAGAAAAACCTACAACTCCATTAAGGAGATTAAACATGAGATGACCCTAGCATTATATTAAGAAGATTGGCCAAAAGGCTATGAATTTACATGTTTTAAATTAAAATGATTTTGTTGTTCACATGTTATTCAATAGTTAAATAATCAATTACTTACAGTGAGCTAAGTCATTACGAACAGCAGCAATGTCATGGCGGCCCGCAGTGGTGGTGCTGTGGTAATGCAATGCTCCATATTGTGGAACCCCATGGAAAGATCTTGGAGTTGCATCCCAAGACCTCTCATTACGTGGGCACAAACGTGCTTTCTGTGACCTAAGCTGACTGAGGCTGTGGGTTATAATGGTATGAATACCCTTCAGGGAGTATCTTTCACCCACCCCTGTCTCTCTCTCATGGAAAAAATAAAATAACCTCTAAAGAAATAATGGAAAACAGTGATGCTTTCAGTAATGCTAGAATCCAATTTAACTACGATGCCCTGCACAGACAGCTACAGGTGCAGAGAGGAACTCGTGCTTTGCTGTGGCCATATTGTTACTTGTAAGTAATGGCTGTGACTGAAGAAAATATAATTGAGTTTGAATCGTTAATTTTCCATGTTTATGCACCAAAGTGAGACAGTCAATCAGGTCATACTTAGTGGACCCCACTGTATAAATCATTCTGCAATAAGCATGTTTTAAGCCAGTGGTTTTCACATCTTAGAAGGATGAGCATCACCTGGAGAGCTTGTTAAAACTCAGACTTCTGGGCCTCACCTGAGTAGCTGATTTAAGAAGTCTAGGCTCAAGAAACTGCATTTCTAACAAGCTCCCAGGTGATACTGGTCCTGCTGGTCCAGTGACCAAAGTCAGAAACTACTGTTTTGGGACATGGCAGGAAAAAAAATAAAACAAACGAAGACTCCAGATAGTATTTCTCTAAAAATATTGTCAATCTAAAAAAAATTCAGATATTCTGAAGTCACACACAAAATCAAAGCATATACACAACTCAATATATACGCTAATAATTTGGCTGTCTACTGAGGCATCTCTGAGTCTGCTGGAGTCAATGATATGAAAGGATTTGAAGGAATTAGCCAGAAAATCTTTTCCTTCCCAATAATAAGACAGAATGATTGAGCACTTATAGGAGCAAACAAATGGGACTTAGCAAGTATTGAGAAATATTTTGAAAGCAGCCTGATAAAATTACATCTGTCTCTTTTCTTAAAATGTGACTATGCAATTTAGAATGAACCGATAACATTCTTCCTATCTACCTTCTCATATCTTTATGTTCATCATTCTTTGACTATAACTTTTCTGCCCGGTATGCTCTTTTTTATTCTTCTTAAAATTTCGTTCTCTCTGTAGTTTTTTTGGTGTAGCCACTATCTCAAATGAGGTCTTCAAAGTCAGTATTTCAGTAATAGCCTGAATTTTGTCACAAGCTGATCCTTAAGGTACGGTTCTGTTCATTAGTATAATAGATTAAAATCTATTTGGCAAACATTTTTCCAAAGACATTTAAATCATGGAGAAAAGGGAAAAAATTCATTCAAAGAGAGACTCCTGGTTACATTTTCTATTCCTTTTTAAGGGATTGATTATAGAAATACCTTCGCTGAAAAGCCCTGAAGATGAAGAGAAGTGCAAAATGTGTGCTCAAATGAAAATAGATTTAATCACATGAACTGTGCTGGAATTATTTCCATTCAACATTTCAAAGATGTAATAATTTTTTTATATCACCTTACCTGAGGTCTGCTTATTGTGAAAACTAATCCATCCCGAATTCATTCTACACTTGTTACCTCCTTAACTGGAGATGGTAAGTGTTTGCTAGTATCTAGAGATCCACTCTCTACAAAGTACTATGAGACCAGTAAGCTGAATAACTTTGGTGTGCGCATGTGTGTTTCACTCTAAATTTTCATACTGACTGTATCAGCAAATACCATTAAGTCAGTGTGGGTAGTGTATTTTTTCAAAGTTAAAGAGAATCTTGAACACAATACAGTATAAGACTTCGTCTTGGAGCTGCGATAAAGAAATGTGATTCTATAATGATTCTAGAATTTATTCAACTAGACTTGAGACTCTTGGGGTTAGCAACTTTTTTTTTTTTTTTTTTTTTTTTTTTTTTTTTTTTTTTTTTTTTGGTTATCAGGGAAGTCACGACATGTTTTTTCTATGCAAAAAAGCATCATGGCTTTCCCAACAATCCAAGAGGTCTTAAATGTTATTAAGGAGGAAAAGTCATGGAAGACTTTTTAGTAGCTCTTAGAACTTGCTATCCCTGGGGACCAGCAGTTGGCATAATTGCTATGTTGTTGCTGGACTCCCAAGTAGTAGACCGCGGTTTGAGTCCTGGACCCCGTGGCTTAAACTCATGCTGGGGGCATGCGCGTGTGTGCCCAGGATCCCTAGAGGTGAACTGAGAAGAAGGAATTGTGGCATGGTCATCACCCCTGGGGGGGGAGGGGTAATATCTCTCTGTCTTTTTGGGGAGCACACATGGCCTATAGCAAAAACCTCTCTGTTTTTACTATAAAAAAAAAGAAAGAAAGAAAAAGTAAAAAAGAAAGAAAAAAGAGAAAAAGAAAGAAAAGAAAAAGAACTTGCTATAACTATTGCTGTTTAACCAGTTGAATGTTTACACACCCAAGGACTAGGCGTAGGTTTGACTGTCTCCTTTAGGGCTAACAGTAACATGTAAAGTTAGAATTTTCAGAAGTTCAGCAAGTAAGAAAAAGCCTGTAGGTCATTCAGTTCTATAAACCTGCTGTTTGCTGCTGAATTAGGAAGATGACAAAAGTTCACCAGACAGGTCACCTTCAAGCTGTCAATATATGGCCTTTGTCTCTAAAGGGAAACCATGCAGAAACAGACATTTAGAATGTTCCACTAAATAGGCAATCCCTATCTAATTGTTTAGCCGGAAGTTCCCCAGCAATCTGTATAGCAGATGTGACTACCTCGCTTAACACTCACAGCTGAGAAAAATAAGGGCAGAAGAGTCATATGCTAATGACGAAGGCGCCCAGGGAAACTGCTGCATGAGCATAGACACTACACCTCTCTCTGGCCATCTGTCCCACCATGTGTGCTGCACATCACGAGTGGATGTGAGAAGGGTGGACAGCTGAGTGCAACTTGCAGCAAGGTTTAACAGAGTGAGCCATGATAGCTGCTAAAGGGTGGGAAGTTTTATGACTGTTCCAAGGGGTGTGTTAACTAATAGAAACTTCAAGGGCCAAAGGTTTTGATATTATATAAATTTAAAAAATATCTATTAGTATCACTGTATCCTTTTCTTTCACTGTATTCTGATGTTCCTGCTTGAACATGTCAGAGAAAGAGGCACAGCAAAGCTAAGATGCAGGAATTAGACGTGACCGTTTCTGTGTAAACATTCATTATGTGTATGTGAATAAAACAAAGGTGGACCTAAGGGGCTTCTGCAGGACATCACAGACCAAGGAAAAGCTTACAAAGACTGGGTCCAAGAAGCATGGAATCTAATCAGGTCCTAACTCAGCATAATACACCTTACTCATTTGTCTTTATTCTCAAACCTAAATGGTATAAAGTAGAAGGCTCTCACTTCTGGAACATGTAACTTGATAAATAAACCTTGGCTCAATTATTAAAAAGATAGAATTAATTTATTGATGTAAAAGGAGGCAGCATGGAGAGCAGAATTTAGGGAAAAGATGCAGCCTGAATGTGAGGCCATGGGCCATGGTGGAACTGAGGGTCGTCACCGGATGAGGGGACCTCGTACAGGTGCACAACACAGTTTGCTTTGCTGTGTGCCATAGGCATTCTGGCTAGAAGCAGAAACAGAAGCAGAAGGAAGAAAAAGGAAAAGCAGGTACAAGAGAATGAGCAAGAAGGAGAAGAAAGGCACGCGATACCTTCAGATAAATACAATACTTAAAAATGGTGGGGGTGGGGGGCAGACTGTGTAAATACAGCAATAAATCATGATCTGTAAGGCTAACCCACATGGGAAGGTTCCAGGTTTGCATCCAGAGACTTCCTGAATATACCATAGAAATATTTGTCCATGCTCAGAGAGAGAGGTGAGATTGGGGATGGATTGCAGCATCCAGACCCTGTTGGGGTGCTGTATTTCTGTTTCCTTTCTCTCTCACACTTTCTCATGGAAGAATGAAAAATACTTATTTTGTTTATTTATTTATGTTTACAGACTTTTCTCTATAGGATACAAGCACTCACCAGAGAAACAGAAAAAGACAGAGAGAGTAAGAAGTCACCCTCCTCCCTCCAGTGAGGATGGCCATGCCACAGTCCTTTATACTCCATCCTTCTCTTGGGATTTTGGGTACAAACATAAGCCTGGCATGAGTTTCAATCCACTGGGTCTGGGACTCGAACTTCTGTTGGTCATGTGGGAGTTCAATTCCTTAACCTGTACATCACCTGCTGGCCCCACATTACTTTTTTTTTTTTTAATTCCATAACTCAACTAATTCTTTGTGAAACTTTTTAGAGTTTATGTTTAGTAATGAAATTAAATAGCACTGACTTTTTATGGTTTAAAACCGTTGTCCCTGAAAAATAAAAACAAACTATGATGACGAAAACAAAACCTTAGTCTGGAATGCAGTTGTCTTTCCATATCCATGGAAATTGCGCAAGTCCCATATCTAAAATGATATAGTTTTTAGTCTATGCACATCTTTATGTATATTTTAAATTCTCTCTAGATAGCTTATAATACCTAATCCAATGTAAATGTTACACAAATAGTTGCCACGCTGTCTTTTTTACAGATGGGAACTCCAGACAGAGGAAGTAACTGCTTGAGCTAAAACCAACCAACATTGCACTTTGAACATTTTAATTCACCAGAGGGTACATGCCCTTGCCAGAGAGAGAGAGAGAGAGGCAGAGAGAGAGAGAGAGAGGCAGAGAGAGAGAGAGAGAGAGAGAGAGAGAAGAAGGAGAAATCATTCTTAATGGGATGTGATCACACTGTAATCCCTCTTCATCCCTCCATCCTTTTGGGTCTTGAGGAAGGAATGCACACACACCTCAGTATTTTTCAAGATGCCAGGCTGGGATTTGAACTGTGCTCTCAGCTATGTGAGTCCATAGGGCTGGACTAGTGATTAATTGTATTTAAATTTTGTTTTCTGATTATTTTCCATCCATGGTTGGCTCAATCTGTAGATGTGGAATCCACGCATAGGGATGGCTGACTATATAGCAAAACATTCTTAAGCAGCCATCTTAGGATCGATGAACTTGAAGCTAGTCTGAGAAGCAATTGATGCTATGGAACAGTAAAGGAGTCACAATTCTAAACTAGGTCTGTACATGTAATTTTAATTATGAAAAAGTCTCTTGATTCTTAATTTCTCCTTGAAAAGAATTTCACACTGTACAAACCTTCCTGTAAGCATCTCTATGAGTAGTTTAAAACTTTGAATGTCTCACTCAGACTCTAGAACTGCAGTAAATTAGACAGGAGTTTTTAAGTTGTCTCTAAATGGCTATAATTAAACCCTCACTTAGCGCTTTGCCATCTATACCAAGGGCAAACTCAGTGTGATAAGGGATGCATAAGAGTAGAATTATTAAAAGGAAATGAAAAATGGCTTGGCAAAGGGTGTAGGGTAGATGTTCTAATAATTTCTTCTGGAAAGAAGTTGTTATATGAAGATCAAAAAGGGTAGTTGAATAGAGAAAATAATAGTACAACCTTTCATTTTACAGCTATGCTTAATAGTGAACTTTTTACCCAGGAAATCTATTAATTGTTCAACTTTTCATCTTCTAAATTTACCGTGAAAACAAATTGTACTTTCTGAAAATGACCCTGATTCAAATCCAATGTGTACTGATAGGTCACATTCTTTGAAGTGAATCTAATTAGCAAGAATAGGCCACCTAGCCCATGGGTAAGGAAAAGTATCTGATGAGACCTAGAAATGGGGATGCTATTAATGTCAAAACTGACAAGATTGGTGGCTACTGAGACAATGTAGGTACTAACTTGGTTTTACAAATTAAAAAAAAATACTGTCCTATTTGAGGAAGAAATACCAATTAGTATTTTCACAGCTATTAATAGGCTAGGAAACAGGCATGAAGGATATCCTTGTATCAATTATGATGATGTGTGAATGATTTTTATGAACTTACTTGATCATTTTGTAAACTTATTTTAGGAACAAAATTATTTTCAGAGATGTAGTGAATCTTTTCAGATAGTTGCAGTTCAAGAGTGAGGATTTCTGGGCCCAGCACTTAGCGTAATGGCTATGTTGCTGGACTCCCATGTAGTCGACCGTGGTTCGCGTCCCAGACCCGGTAGCTTAAAACTCACGCCGGGCACGTGTGCTTGCGTGCCCAAGATCCCGAGAGGAGAACGGAGGAGAAGGGATTGCGGCATGACCATCACCCCGGGGGGGGGGGGTGATTTCTCGCTTTCTATCTCTCTGTCTCTCTCTGTCTGTCCGGCAAGCGCACGCACCCTATAGCAAAAACCTCTCAAAAAAAGAAAAAAAAAAGAGTGATTATTTCTAATTTTTTAGTCTTTAAAAGACAATCTTCAACTATAATTGAAGTGTTATAAAATATCTTTAATAATTTCATACATTGAAGAAAATGTATGTTGCCCTTCAAAGCATGATATAGCTCAGACTGTGTGATCAGGCATTATTTTTGATAATCAATGGGACTGAATACAATGAAAATTACATTGTCAATATTGATCTGATGACGAAAATAAGATGCGATGATTACAAAAAGAAAAAAAACGGTATGATTCTGTAAGAGTAGCTTTCCGACATAAAAGAAGTAGTAATATATTTTGACTCATATGTCATTTATTGTTCACCCCATAAGGCCAGTTTAAAAGCATTGTGTCCTGGATCCAGCAGGTAGAGTGGTAGTCAAGGTACTGGACTCCCACATGGTGCACCATGGTTCGAGTCCTGGACCCAGTGGCTTAAAAAACATGCCAGGTGTGTGTACATGTGTGTCCTAACTCTCAGGAGAATGGAGAAGGGATTGCAGCATGGTCATCCCCCTAAGGGTGATTTCTATTTCTCTCTCACTGTTTTGCTTTGTTTCTCTCCAGTAAGCACACATGCCCTATAGGAAAAAAAAAAAAAAAAAAAAAAACCCTAAAAAATAAAAAGTGTCCCTGGACCAAATAATGGCTCGGTGGTGAAACAGTGCCAGGCTGCTCACTTAGGAAGGTTACCGGTTCACATCTGAAGGCCTCCCTTAGTACTCTGGGTCCATGTGTACCTGTGAGTGCCAGAACTGCTGAGGCTGAGAATGAATTATAACCTCTAATCTCTAGTTGGCAAGACCCTATTGAGGGTGCTTCCTTCTCTCTCTCTCTCTCTCTCTCTCTCTCTCTCTCTCTCTCTCTCTCTCTCCTCACTCTCTCTTCTTCTCTCCCCCCTCTTCTTCTCTTCCCTCTCTCTTCTTCTCTCCCCCTTTCTTCCTCATTCATGAAATAAATAAGTAAATAAATAAACTGCAAAGAAAGCAATCACTGTGTCCTCCTGTCTTTCTTCTAAGTAAATTTGAGTCCTTGGTGTTCCTGTTTCTTTTGAAATGTTTAGAAACACTGCATCTCCTCAGGGGAAGTGCAATGTCATTTTAAAGGATGGCACACATCAAAGTCTACTTGCTAATTGGTTTTAGTTGTTTTCGAAGAACTTTGAACATTACTGAAAAACTACAGATGCAATTCTATGGCAAGCAAGTCCGGTCATTCAACACCCAGATACCAGCAAAAACAGCAAAAAATACAGTGTCATTGTGGGTTTTAATATGAAGAAATAACATATGTCTTGCTTGTGCTGGTCTTTCATTTCTCAGCTAAAATCAGCCTTTTTGCTTTCTGGAAATGTCTAACAATCACTCTAATTTTCCAAATTCTTATTTTCCCCATATGCAACAAACTATATTAGTATCACCACAAACACTGCAAATGGCTTCTAAATAAAAATAATATCAAATTTCCTTAGCAAGTTAATGTTCTAGCAGACAGCAATAATAATATTTCAAGAAACAGTGTTCCTGCTGAAATCCGTTAATTGTTTTTTTTTTTTTTTTATGTTACTAGGTGACTAGTGACCATTACTAAATATCTGTCCATTTTTTAAATTATGTTCATATTTCTGAGGATTTACAATTCACACATACAATATAAATGAAATCACAACATTCAAGTAGACATATCTCTTAAATTATTCACGTGGGGACCAGTGGATGACAAAATGGTTACATCTCTGGACTCCCATGTAGTTGACCGTGGTTGGAGTCTTGGACCCAGCAGCTAAAACTTACAGCAAGCGCATGTGTTGGGGGGCTCAAAATTCCAGGAGGAGAATGGAGGAAAAGGGATTGTGGCATAGCCATCCCCTGAGGGATGATTTCTCTCTGTCTCTCCAGAAAGTGCATGGCACATGCCCTATAGCAAAAATCTCTGGGGGAAAAAAAAAAGTTCAGTGCATCTAATCTTACAGAAAAAAAAAATAATAATTCAATGTGAGAAATAGAGATAGGAAGAGATCATCTATATTTTCATGATAGGGTCTCTCCACGTCATGATCCTCCCTGCTCCACCTGCCCAGCTAACTGCACAGGTGCAGCACCTCACCAGACTTGCTTAGGGTCGGCCAGGACTAGATCTGGTCCCCCTATGCTCTCAGCTGATATCTGGCTGCAGGGTCCCATTTTTACTACTTCACATAGGCACTTACAGGAGAACTCAGTCCCAATTCACTTATACTTTCTAGACCGTAATTCTTAGCTTTAAGAGACTATACAACCAAAACATAAAACATTAAATGTATTATAGTTTCCAAAAGGAATTGATTGTAAAAGTAAACACTGATGATACTGTGACAATTATTACAGTTTGTGTTGTTTTATCAGAAAAACTTTTTATTGTATGCATATAATTAAAAAAAATCTTTATTGATATACTTTTATGTCATGAAATAGTTATTATAGCCAAGCAAATTATGTCCATCCTTTTATATAATTACTAATTTTTGTATGTTTAGTAAGAAAACCCAAATCTACTCTCTTAGGGAATATCTGAAATATAACATGATGTGATAACTATAGCGTTTATAATATCCCTTAGAGCTCTAGACTTACCCTACGAACCAGCAACTTGTACCCTTTGTCCAACATCTCCCCATTTGCTCTTCCCACACTCAACCCTCATGCCCACTGTCTTATTTTATTTTATTCAACTTTATTTTTTCTTAAAAGATTTCATATGTAAATGAGCTCTTGCAGTATTTTTCTTTTTCTGGCTTATTTCACTTAGCATAATGCCCTCCGGGTTCACGCATGTTATCAGAACTGGCAGAGTTTCCTTCTTTCTGAAGGCTGAAAAAATTCCATTTTCATATATTTACTTTGATGACTAGTTAAGCATCCTGTTATAAAATTTTGTAAACTTTAATGGCAATTGTGTACATGTATTGATATTGCAAAGGGATTCAAGACATAGTTTTCTGGTGAGAAAAATAAAGAATATGTATTCTAGGTTAAAAGAAAAGGTAAAAAGTAAAAACGAATACGTTTACATGGAATCCATTTTGTAAATTTTCCTCATGCCTTCTCCCACTCTCTCCTACACCCACAAATCTCTTTAAAATCAATAATTCACCTTTTGACTCCATACCCTGCTTTTGCCATTTCTGCCCAACAAATTAATCAGGGGTTGGTCAGTTTATATAAATAAAGTTTATTGACAGATATAATGGAAAAACTGGGAACCAGCAGTTAGCCTAATGGCTATGTCGCTGGACTCCCACGTAGTCGACCGCCGTTCGCGTCCTGGACCCGGTGGCTTAAAACTCATGCCAGGCGTGTGTGCGTGCGTGCCCAAGATCCCAAGAGGAGAATGGAGAAGAAGGGATTGCAGCGTGGCCAGCCCCTCTAGGGGGTGATTTCTCGCTTTCTGTCTCTCTCTGTCTGGCGAGCGCACGCGCCCTATAGCAAAAACCTCTCAAAAAAACGAAAAAAAGAAAAAACTAATTGGACTTATGATATTCTCAACAGCTGCTCAGACCTTTTGTATTTTTTCATTCTTCTTACTTATAATTTAAGTATATAACTAGTGGTGAAACAATTACGGATTTGTAGAGGATTCTAAAAGTAAAATTATAAGGCAGTCACACACTATCGAAATAATAGCTAAATGTGACTTACATTTTAATTCTATCAGTGGCTTCAAATATTGCCTGACTGGTGAAATTTAATAGAACCCCAAATCAAGTTTAGAACTCTGGGGAATAATATGTCAATCTTGAGAGAAATCATAGAATGTGAAGGTCTTTGGTGGACAGGCACTTAATGTATTTAATGTAGCAAATGAAAGACAGTTACAATTGTATTTTCTATTTTGTTCTGAGAAATGTGTCTGGTTAGGGAACCAGCAGTTAGCGTAATGGCTATGTCGCTGGACTCCCACGTAGTCGACCGCGGTTCTCGTCCTGGACCCGGTGACTTAAAACTCATGCCGGGCACATATGCCTGCGTGCCCAAGATCCCGAGAGGAGAATGGAGGAGAAGGGATTGTGGGGTGACCATCCCCCCGGGGGGTGATTTCTCGCTTTCTGTCTCTATGTCTCTGTCTGTCTGGCGAGAGCACGCGCCCTATAGCGAAAACCTCTCCAAAAAAATAAATAAATAAAAAGAAATGCATCTGGTTAAAGAAAGAAAAAGAAAGATCTTTACACTAGAGTAAAAACAAATTGTTGGTTATACATCAGCTTAATGATTCATAAGATCCTTCTCTTACACCTATACAAAGCACCTATTTTTACAACAATGTTGCATAATATCCATTAGTTCAAAACAGTATCCTGATTCCACTGTTGAGAAAATGGTATGCCATCATGCATTTTTCTTTTAACATAATAATACACATATTGAATGAAATGGACATTGTATTTTCTCAGTTGAATAGCATGTGAAAAAATTTCCTCTCTCCATTACTGAAGGTTGATATTTTTGTTTTATTTTTTGGAAAGTAAAAGATTGTACCTTGATTCCTTTCTTGTATTCTCAGTCCATTCTACCTGGTAGAGTCCCTGACATAAAATAAACATGCCTATGTCTTTTTTTGGGGGGGTCGAATTGAGAAATTAAGCTTCATGAATGTTTTATTCTATGAAAGAAGAATAGTAAAGAAGTATTTATTAAACATAAATTTGGTCAACTCTAGTAATTTATTTTTTGTATCCATATAGCATAACCTTACTAATAATAGCAAAAATATTTTCAATTATTTATTAATTATATGAATCTGTGATAGACTAATTATACTGTTGTCTCTTTGTAAATGCATTTCAAAAATTATGGTGTCATAGAAATTCTTAGTAGTGGTTGGTAGAAATAGAGGGTTACTAAATTCTGAATTAATGACCAAATTGGGTGTTCTTCAACACTCTAAATGTGTTACATGGCAACATCATCTATAATTATTAACAGTAATTTATTAAGAACAAAATACCAGACAGAGAAATGATCAATAGCTCAAATTATTGGTATATTAGAATACAACAACTTTACTACATGATGTCATAGTTTTTCAGCTTCTTAATTCATGTAGTAATGGCAAGATAGCTTATACTTGTATTTTTAATAATTGTTAGGTATTTCACTTTCTACAAAGAAAACACATAACCTGTCAATTTAATTACCTCAAAACACAACAGTCATGGGATTAAAATTCAACATTGGAATAACCTTTTACCATTCTTCGCTCTAAGGATAATACGTTTCTTTAGAACACACAAGCAATGATACATACGTAAAGCATTACCTTACCTTTTCTTAGCCTTTCCCTTCTCTCATGCTGTCCACTATGTAATTACAAGACTTTCTTCTTTAGCTAACCATTTAAACAAAAAAGTTAAAAAAGTCTCCACCTTTTGATTGATTTCAACTCACCCTTCAAATGTTTTTCAAAAGTTGCTTCCAGCACAAAATTTCCCATGTAATTGTAAAGAGGTTGTTGCTTCCTCTCTGGGGTCCCTGGGTAGCTTTACTGATAAAACCTCCTTTACTGCAATTATTATCTCTGTTGTTTTGACCAGGAGCTTCTAAAATGTAACATTTTGTCTCATTGATGGCTCTGTCTCCAGAGCCTACTATGTGCCTGGTGTATAATTGCACCAATTATTTGGTGAATAAATAATCAAATGAATAAAGTAGATTTAAATAGGGCTGTTATCTCAAAGCTGATAATGGACAGTTTTTAAAAGTCAGCCTGCTCTTATCAGGATGACAATCAGACACTCTGAAATATATAGGTAAAGATAGGGGGATGATTGCAAGCATATTTTCAATGAGCATTTTGTAAAAGGACTTCACCAAATTATAGTGGTCTTAATTTTTGTCCATGATCACTTTAAAAAACAGTACAGTAAATAATTGTGCTAGCCAACACAGTGAACTTCTCCAGAGTAAAAGAATTTGAGGACATCATTTATATAAAACTGTGAGATGCCATGACTATGTTTGCTCTCACAGGAATTACACTACTTTCTCACTGGACATGGAATTAGTCTACATCATCTAATGACTTTTACCTTCAGTGAACTGATGTTAGTGTTTTGGGTTTTGGTTTGTTTTTACATTTACTAGATTAATATGAATTTCACAGACCCACAGACAGTAAGTTTCAAAGATGGTCAGTGAAGCATTGATTTAACCAATTTTTTTTCCCTTTAGTCCCCTGCCTGACCACTTCATAAGAATTTAAGTCATAGTTAATGTTTATATGTGGTGGTTTGAAAACTTTCAGGTTTTATTTTTGACCACAAGAAGATTGTATAGGTTACTGTTTTTGTTTTGCTATATGGAGTGTGCACTCACCAGAGAAACAGTGAGAGACAAAGAGATGAAAAAGTGAGAAATTATCCCTAGGGGGAATAGCCACACAACAATCCCTTCCATTCCATTCTCCTTTCAGGATTTTGGGCACGCATGTACACACGCCTGACATGAGTTCGGACTTGAACCTCTGTCAACTACGTGGAAGTTCAACGACATAACCCCTAGGCCATCTGCTGATCTCAATTATATAGCTTACTTTTAACAAAACCACTTTTTTTAGTAATTAAAAGAAAAATGTTATTGCCTTTGATCCAAGTGATGTGACTTAATATTCACAAGAGTCAATAAATGAAAGTCGTAAATGTCCGTTGTGTTCTAAGAGCAGACTATTTCCATTTTATATGACAATATTATTTATAGCATTGGACATCATGAATGAGTGTTTTAAAATTCTGTTAACCAGGGCAGCCATGGTGAAGCAGTGGTCACACAACGGTCTATAATGTTGAGGTCATATGAAAAGGTCCTGGGTTTGCTCTCCTGGTGGAAGCTGGCCAACTGTGTGTGCCTGTGATCTGGGCAGGCTGAGACTAAAGATAGGATCAAAGTGTGAAGATCTCGTTGGGAGAACCCCCATCTATCTCCCTCTCTTGTGGAAGAAATAAATAAAAAGTCTCTTGATCGATATATGTATACATGAACATGAGAACAAACAGGTCTCTTGGAAGAAAAGTCATTCTTCATGAGTATGTCAAGCTGTAGCCCTTCAAATGGCAGAGTGTATATACATATTCAGACAACATTTTTGAAATAAAATTACTAACAACCAATGTAAATATCTTGTAGGAATCAACTATGTTGTATTATGTCTTAAGTTATTCCAAAATAATTAGGCAAAACTATCTTTTAAATGTTGTATACAATTCCATTTCTTTTGTCCATGTACTTGTCTTTATTATACTTTTCACAGTCTTAAAAAACATGTATTTCTAAAATTATTACAGTCATAGAAAATCATGTATTAGTAAATTCTTAACATTTCAGACATAAAATCATTGGACTAATATATTATCTATTTCAAATCTGGGCATCTAATTATGATTATTATAATATGCATAAAGTATCATCATGGGGCCCATTTATCATCTTGAATTCCCCAACATTCAGCTTTCATTTTCCAATCTATGTTTCAAAATGGCTGGATGTGACATGAAAGATCTTTGAAAGAATATGAACTGTTTTCTTATATGGGGTGCAGAAGGCAATTTGTTTATGAAAAGTGATTTCTAAAAACATGAAGAAATATATTTTGTCATTATGCAAAACTCAAATTTGGAGTCATAAATGAGGGTAACATTTGATAGGATGATAATTTTCAAAAACTTCTTAGTTTTCCAGGACCTTCAGAGACAGAATTCTAATTGGACAATGGTACATACATTTATTTTAAGAGCATACCCTTTGGATATAAAAAGAGGATTCAAAAACAAGCTTAAAAACTTGATGTTTTTGTGTGTTTTCAGGTGGCTCAAACTACATTGGTAGAGACTCCAATTCCCTTGACTAGTTAGAGGGGGCTAAATGTAATATCAGGTAAGCAGAGTCATATTGATCTGCTTTTGCTTCAGAGAAGCTAGTCTCCCAGTTTCACGCAGACTCAAAAAAAGAAGGCAATGAGTTTAGTCACGAAAGTTCTTCTATTCCAGACAGTGATCTTAACCTCAACTAAAAAATATTTTCTAAGGCTGTCATTTAGAATTTTACATAGATACACACATCTATTTCATTTTAAATATTTTCTACTTAAGGCTGTCTTTTCTAGAACAAAATGCTCTCATCCACCAACACAGACACTTATTTTCCTTCTTATAATGGCAGATTTTTTTTTTGTAGTCAGAGAGAGAGAGGAAGACAGAGACAAGAGCAATACCCTCTAAGCACAAACATCTAAATGTGTTTCTTCAGATCATTTTCCATTAAAACAAAAAAACAACTTGGCTAATATTCAATCACTGTCTAAAACACACATGTGTGTATTTCAAAATGCTGATCCAAATGAGAATACATTTCCCCAATGGGATGATGCATTTGCCATCTGTGGATGAATGGCAAGCGTGATAGACTAAGTATGAATTAGTACTAATTCTTAGAGAGAAGAAATTTATCATGTATTCAGTTTAATGAGAGATCAATTTGCTCCACTGGTCAGTCTTGTAGCCCTCCATCAGATGTCATTCTGTAACCTTACAATTAGATAATATCCTCTATTAGATGCCCTAAATTAGAATTCCTGGGGAGAGAGCTGCAACAAACAAATAGTGGTTGTCTAAAAATCTGAGCAAGATCAACCTACATGCACTGCCTCAGAGACCATGACTACATACACATACCCAGCTACCACTAGAGCGGGACTCTGTACTAGGCACATTTAAACTGCTGTCAGGGAGAATTGGGACCAGCTTCCCTGGTCATCAATCCAACTATAACTCTGTTTATCTTATGCCTTCATCTGCTTTTTATTTAGTTATTTTCTTTCAGGGCTTTTCATACTGTTACATAAACTAATATTCAGCTCAACTAAAAGGAGAGAAGAGTACACCAAGGTATTTTTACCTATAACCTCTATCCCAACCTAGTACCCTATAATTAGGTAAAGATCAAATGGAAAAACAACTACATTTTTTCTTCAGTTTTGGTTTGCAGTCCTCAGAGAAAATAAACTTCAATGACAACTTAAAGTTTTATTAATACAGCCTTTGTAAACCAGCATGCAATACTGATATAGTAACAGCATTTTTTCTTACTCAAACAGAGATCTGTAACTCATTCATTCCTTTTTACCTTATTTCTGTCTAATGCTGTAACATAACATAAACCATCACTAGTAAAATGGCAGAAAAAATAACAACCAACAATTTCATGAGAGAATTGTGTTACCGTAAATGATCAGAACCTGTTTAAAATTTTAGGTTCTGCATATGTACTGCCTACTGACAAGCTATGCAATTATTAATGTATTCTTCATGTCAATGTCTTGAAAGTTCCCAATGAAAGTTGCATAATGTAACTAGGAGATTCCAAATGCTGTTAAACTCTACAGATGCTCTGTCTGTTTTATCATTTTCTTCAGTGAACAGGTACATTTTTAAGGCACCCAAGTGTCAACAAGTGTATCTAATAGAGCTGTGAGCTTCAGTGATTTCATAAAAGAAGAACTTGCCAACGAATTTAGGAAACTCACATTATATATTCAGGTTAGATTCACAAATTCAATGTTGCATGGCAAGAAGTCTATGCTCATTTCTTGGTATCATGAATTGCAATTTTTCCCCCAATTCAGAGAACCAAACCTAAACCTTCATAAATGAATGAACAACTTGAAGGTAGCTTACACTGTAGAAATCTTAGAGAAGAAATTTATCATGTATTCAGTTTAAAGGGCTCAGTTTATGACTGCCATGAAAGTGATCCATGTCCAATATGCCTTGATATGGAATCTGTTGCTCAAAGTAAATCCAGTGTACAATTTGTAGTAAAATATGTTTCAGTTTCTTTTCTTTCTGTGCTTCATCTTCTTTCTACACATTCAGTGTCATATATATATATATATATATATATATATATATATATATACACATATTTTGTGGGGCTTTTAATTTGCATGATAATGTCTTGCATGATAATGTCTGTTAGGAGAAAAAATATCTTTTTTATTTCATTTTATTTTATTTTTAGAGAGAGAATTTTGGTATAGGGTATGTGCACTTGCCGGAGAGACAGAGAGACAGAAAGTGTGGGATTCCTATCACAGTCGACTGCATGGGAGTTCAGTAACATAGCTATCAAAACATCTTCTGGTCCCCAAAACAATTATCTTACTGGACACACAATCTTTTAAAAAACACAGTGCTATGTAAAAGCTAGAAATTAGCAATAAATTTTTTTGTGATTGAGGACAGGGAATTTTGTCTTGTTTTTTTTGTATAACCTGAGTAGCACATGACTTATGTTAGGTATCAAATATAAAATCATCAAATGAAACTGAACTGAAATGTTAAGTTAAGGAAGTCACTGGAAAAACAAGTATGTTTTTCCAAAGCAAGTAAAATTATTTCAACTAATAATTTGAGGAAATTATTTGTTAAGCCGATTTAGACATTTATGTTTCTGTTTTTGCCAGAAGGTGGGTATACTTTCCAGAAAGAGAGAGAAGGAACCTCCCCATCAGGACTGGGAATGCTGCCATGCCTTCATCTCCATCTCTCTCCTCCTTTTGGGACTTTGAGCATACATGCACATGTGCCTTGTGTATCGTTATCAAGTTGTCAGATCAGAAAGAACTGTGTAGTCTACCACGTAGCATCTGGCCACCTTCACCTTAATCACCAGACCACAGGTTGGTGCTCGCCGTATTAATACAAAATTCGAATTCATGACCTTTTCCAAAAGTATACAGTTATCTCATCATTTCCAAAATATTTTAGTTAATTCTTGAAAATTGTATCTGTTTGTATATGCAGTTCAGGTTATGTCTTTTCTAATAAATTCGGAACATTTATCTTTCATTCAATGAATTAGGAATCTATACTATAATGTAATATTTTCTTCTTAGAAAGAATTCTTTACTCCTTAAGCTTCTCTTCTCAATTTATTTGTAGCGCTATTCTCTGTTACTCTGTAAATTTAAAACAGTGCTGGTTGCCATTGGAACTGAAAACTTCAAAGTCTGCAGAGCACGAAGTGAAAGAAAGATCAGTTACTGCGTTAAATATGCTTTCCTGGGTGGTCTCCATTTCTGGGTTTGAATTGCAAACTTTCGTTTCTTCTATAGATGAAATTAGCCAACACCACTTTGTGATACACTGCATAAAAAATGTTATGAAGGTAGGAACATCTTTGCGTTTCTGTATTACCCCACCATAGCTGAGCTAAGAGGAGGTTCTCTATAGCTACAGTAGCACATTGCTCTTATTTTCAAAAGAACTGATTAGGTTAAACGTATGGGTATTATTTTTCTCTTAAGGTAAGGCTTAAACTACTAAAATAATAATAGTTAAATTATTCCTCATATAAAAACATTGATTACATTGAAGTCTCTTTACTTTCATGTCCTTTTAGGTAGAAATCCAAATACTGCCTCACCCCTTTACCTTTAATATATTCTGAATGTTTCAAATCATTTGCTGTGTGACCTTGAGAAGAGTTCTTACAGTATCTGGTCTTGATTATTCCAAGTGTACGTTTTCTTCTAAACTTAAAACGATATAATTCTTATTTGTTGAGGCTAAAGTCCTAGATTTAAAAAATAGATGTTCTTTTAAAAATAAGTCTATTTCATTTTCATCTGATACAAATGTGGCAGGTGAGTCAGCGGGCTGTGTGGCCTGGAATCTAGATAGAAAATGACCCTGATTATCTAGCCTGAATGATGAGCATTTGATAACTAAGTGGGAGGAAATTTTCAGATTTTTAAGGGTCACTGGCCTAACACTAACCTGTAAAGTTTTCCTTCCATATTGTTCAGTGAAACAGATCTTTGTTAAAGTATAAAGGAAGTGATATGCATTTAAGAAATGTCAGCACTGGGAACAGCAGATAGTGTAATGGTTACATTACTGGACCCCCATATAGTCGACCATGGTTCAAGTTCAGACCTGGTGGGTTAAAAGTCACACCAGGTACGTGTGTGTGTGCTCAAAATCCTGAGAGGAGAATGGAAAAGAGATTGCAGCATGGCTATCCCCCATGGGAGGTGATTTCTCATTCTCTGTTTCTGTCTCTCTCTGACTCTTGGGCGAGGAAATGCACCCTCTAGCAAAAATCTCTCTCTGAAAAAAAAAAATCAGCACTTTGATATCCTTTTATTTGAATTTATCCTCTATCATCAATTTAATGTTTTTTTTTTTTTCATCTCTAGAAAGAATTTAGTATTTATTGTATTCTGGCTAACTTATAAGAAGGATCTTTAAAAGGTTAATGGAAAATGAAATTTAAGTGCAGGCTTATTTTGGTACAAATTTTGTTTGAAATTAATGCAAAGTTTTTCATAATATTCATTTTTCATGAACTTTGTGAAGATTGCCTGTTGCCTGCCTGCAGTGGGAGTGGGAAAGAGAAGGAAAGATGACAAACCATTAGGGACTAGGAAATAGTTCCATGTTTTGTGACCCTATTCTTCAGAGTTAACTACTATTATGGTTTAAATGTTTTCTGCCAAATTTCAAGAGTTAAGATTTGGTGAGCTGCTGCAATGGTGTTGAGAGGGTGGAAAGCCAAATCAGGTCATGGCATTGAAAGATGGAGCCTTTGGGAGATGATTAGAATCGAATAAAGTTCATCAGAGTGGGACCTGCATCTTTGAACCCTGACTAATTCATAATGAAAAGAGAACAAAGCTGACACAGAAAACGGACACGCACCCACTTGCTATCTCCTCGCATAATACCCTCCCTGCATCACTGTGGGATGTAAGTCAACACCAGCAAGAAGGTCCTCATCACAAGACCCTTCACCTTGGACCTTCAAAATCATGAGCTAAATATTATAAATTTCTGTTTTGCATGAATTATACCCAGGTATTTCTTTCATTAAAAAAATATCAAACTAAAAACAACCATAATCATTTACATAAAAATCTACAACATAAGCACACGTCCATAGCAGAAATCAATTTGATTATTTATGGATATCCTGGGCATATTCACACTTTGATTTTCTTTCCATATTTTGGAAAAGAACCGAAAGTTTTCAAACTTTAATCTCATTTAAAATATATTAAGAGGTCACCATGTTTACAATGTCAACTGTCTCGTTCTAATTTCCTATTTCATTTAAGTGCAAAATATTGTAATTAATATACAACTTTAAGAAATGGACTAGAAAAAAGAAATGCAATAGGTTAATGAATATATGCTACTTTTTATACAAATAAAAAGTGCAATTATTTATAGTACATGACACAGCATAGTTAATAAAAGCAGCTGCCTGACAACCAGAAAATGAAGAGACTATTGTATACTGAATGAAAATAAATTATTATAATATACATAAACGAAAAGTTCATGAGCATATATATTTAAATAATTCTGCCAGTTTCTCAGCAAGAGGGAAATCTTATGAAGTTTCTCCTTGAGCAGGCAAAAAAAATAAAAAGACTATTGTTCATATACACTGTCCTGTGCTGTTTGTACAATTCTGTATCTTGAGAGAAAATTATGTCATTAGTCTCATATATGAGAGCAGCTTTAGATGCCAATAACTTTCAATAAAACTCTAAATTTTAGTGATGGGCCTCAAGGGATGGGAGACAGTGAAGGACACACCTTCAGTCTTTCCATTCAATACACAGTTGATGAATTTTCTTCAGGACAATTGATGTATTCAAAAATCTTATGCTTCCCTAAAGAATGATTCTACGGGCAAATAAATATGTGTTGAAGGCTTGCTATAAAGGAGACTGATTCAGTATCCAGAAAAAATATTTATATAATGAGAAAAATACTTTATATTTGCAAAACATTCTATTTTTTCTAATCAGCTTATGGTTTTTGTTTGTTTGTTTGTTTTTTAGAGAGATTTTTTCTATAGGGTACATGTGCTCATCAGAGAGACAGAAAGTAAGAAATCATCCCTCAGAGGGGATGTCCATGTTGCAATCCCTTCTCTTCCAGTCTCTTCTTAGGATTTTGGGCATGTACACACATGCACCTGGCTTGAGTTTTAAGCCAACATGTTTGGGACTTGAACCACAGTTGACCACTTGGGAGTCCAGCAATGTAACCATTATGCCATCTGCTGGTCCCCTTGCCAGTTTATCTTAAACAAAAATGTATACACCTGAAAATTTGGGGGTCAAATATGGGTCACCATTTGTGCATTTATAAATACAAAAAAAATGCTTATGTTATCCTTTCCAGGATATATTCTTATTTAATCTGCAGTTTTACCATTTTACTCACTACCTAAGAAGCTGTTTTTACTGAGTGAAAAACACTTGACTCCAATATAGTTTGACTCAAGTCTGAACTGTAGAAGGAATAAATAAATAAATAAGATTTCTTTCTTTGAATAATATTTGAACATATTGGGAAAGCCAGAGAGAAACAAAATGGCTAATAATTCTGATTATCATAAAATTACTCTCAACTCTTTTTATTAATAACCACTTTACCAAAATGTAAGTTTCTCTAAGATAACAATTGACTTTTATTCCCGTTTTTTTATTCCCAGGAACCCAATTCCTAACTAAATTATAGTGGCTTCTTTCAAATATGTGATGAATTGGGATCAGCAGTTGGCATAATGGCTATGTCTCTGGACTCTCACGTAGTCGACCGTGGTTCGAGTCCCGGACTGGGTGGCTTAAACTCACACCAGGCACATGTGCATGTGTGCCCAAGATCCCGAGAGGAGAATGGAGGAGAAGGGATTGCGGTGTGGCCCTACCCCCTGAGGGGTGATTTCTCACTTTCTTTCTCTCTGTCTCTCTCTGTCTTTCTGGCGAGTGCACACACCCTATAGCAAAAACCTCTCCAAAAAAAGAAAAAAAAATTTGATGAACTGAGTTAATAAATGCCTACTGCATGCTGGAGAATTGAATTAGGGATTATTTTTTTTTTCTTTTTTAAAGAATTATTTCATTGAAGTATATTTATTTTTTATTTTTTAAATTTATTTCTTTTTGTATGTACATTCAATCGCATTGTTTAACTTACAATGTGAGCATTTCAATATGTGAACATTTCTCCCCAGTCCCGCTGATCAAAATATCTTCAACCGATAACACCACACTTCCCCATCCCGTCAATGCTCTACCTCCGTATCCCTTCTCCAAATGTCCTTTGTTAGGCCCCACTCCTCCACATACACCTCATTAGGGATTACTTCCTACAAACTGCCAGCTCTCATTCAGTGTAACTCTAACAACACTGATTCCAAATGTCACTAAGTAACTATCACCACTACTCATTACAACCCTACTTAATTTATTCCTATTCATGATCATATAAGATAGGTAGATGATATATAGATATAGATAGACAAAGATCTCTGGGTCTAGTGGCAGCTCTGTTGCAGCAGGACAGAGGACTCAGAATGAGAATCTCAATTCAATTCCTTACCTTGGTGCATACTAAAAAAACAGATGTAGACAGTGACACCTTTATTCATATGATTGGTATAAGTAAGAAAATCAAATAATGTATATGAAAAGGCCTATTAAAGGGCCTGGCACATACAAGCTTTCTGTTGAGCAGTGAATTGTAGATTTTTAGTTTGAAAATCAGAAAAAAGAAGTAATTAATATAAAACCCAGCCAAAGAAAAAGAAATAGTGGTGAAATATTAATACAAGGAAATAGGAAAAAAAGAGAGATGGGTGAGTTATGGAGAGTGTGTTTTGTGATGATTCTATGACAAGCATTAGTATTTCTATTTTTAAAAGTGAGTGTCGGGGCCAGCAGGTAGTGTGGTGGTTAGTGTGGAAGGGATAGTGGCAGGATAGGACAGTGATAAACCACTCCGAGTGGTTTATCATTGTCCTTCTCTCTCTTCTCTCTGTCACTGTCTCTCTGAAAAATGTAAAATAAAAAAAAGCAATTGTGTCTGAAAGTAGGGACTCTTGCAAATATGAACCATTCACTTCTCTTATATAAAGTCCAAATCACTTGGGTCAATAATTTCCATGTTCCAGCACAATATTTGCAAAAAAACATTTTGGAATCTTTAGAATCATGAACATGTTTTGAATTCAGGCACGATATTCACTCCAAGAAGATGTTGGTGGTTGATATCATGCAGTCACTTACTGACATTTATTCAAGACATATTCAGTCCTGTTTCTAAACGCAATAGCAGGAAAAAATTATTTCAAAATATTTTACTTTTAAAAAGCTTTGTAAAAGTCTGTTCCATATGCTTCCCTATTATCATTGACTAATAAAACAGTTCAAAACTACTTACTGAATTTCCCCTAATCATCTTTTTTTTTTAATTCTCCATAGAAAAGGCAAATACCCAGACAACAGCTTTTTAAAAAAAAACAAATTTATTATTATTATTATTATTATTATTATTATTATTATTTTTAATTTGCTATAAGGTACATATGCTCACCAGAGAGAGAGAGAGAAAGAGAGACAAAAAATGAGAAAGCAAGTCGCTAAGTCTGGGATTTGAACCACTATCAAATACGTGAGAGTCCAACACCTTAACCACCATGCCATCTTCTGGCCCCACAGCTTTTTATATGAGTACACTTTAGCAAAATTAATTGAAGTAACTGTTATTGCTTATAGCAACCTTTAGAATTATTGTTGACTTTATAAAACAAGCAAGATTTTAAAGAAAATTAGAGAACTATAGCAACACATTTAACTTGATAAATATCCAGTTATTCGAAGTTCAGAAATACTCTGGATTAACTCTTTACTTTATAAAACAATGAGTTTACAAAAGGTATGTGATTTGTCCAACATGATAGGGTACATGACAGTCAAGAAGGACGGAGACCTCGAGAAAGGAGACCCCATACTTTAAAGAAAATCTAGATTGAAAAGTGTAGCTGTAAGGAAATATACTAGTAATATTAGATGATCTATAAAAATTAAGGATAAGATTTCCAGTAAAAATTACAGATTTCCTTGTTGTTTGATAATCCTTAAATTATTGTAAATGCATCCAATGAGTGTATTTAGAAATTCTGCTGTTGAAATGATTATGTCTTCATTTTGTAAATAATATGCTCTGGGGGTTAGCTTTGCATCAGTGAAGAGAATAAAAGATCTTGGAGATTTAGAGGCATTTTAATTAATTTACGACCTGATTTGTCTGTTTTAAAAAATCTATATCCCCATTAGATTTTCTTACTCTCCCCTTTGTTGATTCTAAGAAACATGCTTAATTGAGGTTTCTCATTAAATGTGACAGAAAAGAAATAGAAAATTTATAGATAACATGTGAATTTAAAACTGAGCTCCAGAATTCATAATAATAATAATGATAATAAAGCATTTGCTGGACACAGAGACAGAGAGAAGGAAAGTGAGAAAACCTCCCCGGGGGTGATGGCCACACTGCAATCCCTTCTCTTCCACTTATCCCTCAGGATATGGGACACATGCATACATGCACCTGGCATATTTTTCAAGTCTCTGGGTCTAGGACTTGAACCACACAGTTGACTATTTGAGATTCAGCCCCCTTAAACTCCATGCTATCTGGACCAACACGTATTTTCAAATACCAAAAAAAAAAAAAAAAAAAAAAAAAGAAAAAAAATTAGTGCCTATTTATAAAGTTCCAAAACTAAGATCAACACATTACCCATGTAAATCACCAGACGATGGCTAATAAGTATTGTAATGTAGAAACATAATTTTTATTGCAAATTAAAGTGTACTTTTCATATATTTAGATGAAGAAAACCAAAAACATATAAGAAGAAAGACATATAAAAAGGAAATGGAACAAATAATAAAGGTTATACATACTGTGTAGGTAGTATACACCTGAACAAAATCATTTTTAATTGCATGCTGTGAGATCTAGCAAGGCTTAAGGCACTACTGAATTCTATTATTTATTAAAACAGTAGATTTTAATTGTCCAATGAGCTTAAGCTTTTTTCTTTTTAGAGAGATTTTAGCTCTAGGGTGCATACACTCACTGGAGAAATGGAGAGAAACAGACAGACAGAAAGCAGGAATCACCCCCAACCCCCACCCCCAGGGAAAATGGCCATGCTGCAACCCCTTTTCCATTCTCCTCTTGGGATTTTGGGCACACACACACACACACACACACACACATGACTGGCAAGCCACCAGGTCCGGGATGTGAACAATAGTGTTCTATGTGGAAGTCCAGCGATGTAACCGTCATGCCATCTGCTGACCCTAAGGATGTTAGACCTTTTTAAAGTCTAAAATGTTTTCTGTGTTTCATTTATAAATATATTGAGATAGTCCTATCTCTGGGGTTGGCAGGTGGCATGGTGGTTAAGAGCACTGAACTCCCACATGGCTGACCATGGCTAGAGTCCTGAAGTACTCGGCAACTTGCTCTCTCTCTCTCTCTCTCTCTCTCTCTCTCTGTCCCTCTTTGGCTAAATTAAAATAAATAAATAAATAATAAGAAATAATTATTAAAAAACAGTAATTTCTATCCTGTAGAGCTATAAAGGGATATAAAAATGTATTTTAAGGTTCCTAGAATAAGGCCTGGACTCATTAACGTTCTATTATTTTTCTCTTCTGATTAATCAGCCCGGATGTTTTCCTAGGATTTTCCACTGATGTACACTGGACATATCCATCAGCTTACCCAAGGCAGGGCTGTGCCATTTTCTATGATAGACAGATACTTCTGATATGTGTGCATTAAGCCTGGGGTCAGCCTACATCTTTCTCTCTCTTGCTAGAAGTTTATTTTTGATATTATAGTGATTTAGACAGGACTGAAGTTTTCTCCCCCTCTACTATTGGCTGTGCTTAAAATGGGAAACTAGGGGGACCAGCAGTTAGCGTAATGGCTATGTCGCTGGACTCCCACGTAGTCGACCGCGGTTCGAGTCCCGGACCCGGCGGCTTAAACTCACGCTGGGCATGTGTGCGTGCGTGCCCAAGATCCTGAGAGGAGAATGGAGGAGAAGGGATTGCGGCGTGGCCATCCCCTCTGGGGGGTGATTTCCTGCTTTCTATCTCTCTGTCTCTCTCTGTCTGTCTTGCGAGCGCACGCGCCCTATAACAAAAACCTCTCCAAAAAAAGAAAAAAAAAAATGGGAAACTAGGAAAAGAGATTTGATGATGTTATTGATAGTTGTTTGGAATTAGAAAGGAGGAGTCAGAGTAAGTAAATATAAAAACATATTTGATTATTCTTCTAAAGTAAAATGTGTACCTAATCCTATAGATCATTTGCCCAGTTTATTGTAATGCATATTAATAAAACAATTTAAATTTAAAACTCAAACAGAATTGCATTTCTACTTATATATTTACTCTAGAAAATGGCTTTTTGTTATAAAAATGAAGGAAAAAAGTAAAACAAAATAAAAAGAAGCAGAGTTTTTTTAGTAAAATGCCACCCACCCACAGCAAATTAAAAACACAATACTGTTCATAGAGACAAAAATAATCTTTAACTTGTGTAGTTAAGTGGTTAAAAATGTATTGCATCCTGCATTACAATCTATACTTTACAGTTTTATTTCTGACTTTCCAATTCAATTTAAGTGAAGAAAGCTGAGATTCATAAATCATAGCTATTGCCAGTGTGGGCAAACAATACTGTTAATCACTCCTAACAACTCAAAGGGTTCCAGACACACTCACTCTGCTGTTGGTCAGGTAATGTGTCCTATTACTCTAAGATGAAGTCACTGTCGCGAGTCATCTAAACAAAGGTTGGATTTAAAGAAAGTATTCCTCTACACTTAGGTTTATGTCAAGGTCTATTCATTGTTTCTAATGATCTAATAAATATACTAGTTCTTAAGATACAATTGTGCTTATTGGGACCAGCAGTTAGCGTAATGGCTATGTCACTGGACTCCCACGTAGTTGACCGCGGTTCGCGTCCCGGACCCGGTAGCTTAAAACTCACGCTGGGCGCGTGTGTGTGCATGCCCAAGATCCCGAGAGGAGAATGGAAGAGAAGGGATTGCGGCGTGGCCATTCCCCCCTTTGGGGTGACTTCTCATTTTCTGTCTCTGTGTCTCTCTCAGTCTGTCTGGTGAGCACACGTGCCCTATAGCAAAAACCTCTCAAAAAAAAAAAAAAAAAAAAAAAAAAAGGAGATACAATTCTGCTTATTAATGACAGGATAAAACCTGTTGTTAAAAAGGAGCATTTTTTTAGAGTTTTTTTTTTTTTTTTTTTTCCTTAGGGTGTGTGTACTCCTGGGAGAGTGAGATGGACAGAGGTAGTGAGAGGAAAAGTGAGAAATCATCCCCTAGGGGGTTGGGGATGGCCACAGAGCAATCCATTATCCTCCATTCTCCACCTGGGATCTTGGGTACATACACACACATGCCTGGCCTGATTTTGAAGCCACCAGGTCTGGGACTCAAATCACAGTAGGCCATGTAGGAGTCCAGCCCAGCAACATAACTGCTACACCACCTGCTGGTCCCACAAATGGGTATTGTTCCTATATAAGAAGTCATTATTGATTAAAGAGTAGAAAAATATTTTTCAAATCCTTAAAAATAAATCTTACTAAAAGACAATGAATATTCATATCTATACATCTATACAAGCAAAATGGATGATCATTGTTGATCAGTAGTTAGCAATTGCTCCCCAAATATGGCTTTCTTTACAGAAATGAGTCATGTTATATCCATATGACTTTATAAATTTTCATTCACAGTATTGAATAAAGGAGTGGCAGACACAACCCAGTCACTTTTATTGAGTTCCTACTTCCACTGGAGGTAAGCTCAAAGAGTATCTCTTCTACAGATCGGCTGAAGTGATCTCATGTAGTAACATTATATACTGAGTTGTCAGAAAAGTCATGACACATTTTTGCATAGTAAAAGATGGCATGACTTTTCTAACAACCTATTAGTTACTAAAGAATTTGTCAAATAATTGATTTAAAACTCAAGTAAATTTGTGTGTAAAATGCTCAGTGTTAATGATTATACGAATATAATAAGAGAAAATATAATAAAAAGAAAGATGTTAGGTTTAAACTACTCAACTTGATGATATAGTTTCTAAGGAAAAAATAACCCAGCAGATCCCTAGATTCTTTGGTCAGTGACTTTAATTATTTTGTGCTTCAGAAACTAAGAAGAAGAACTCAAAGTTATTAATGTAATCTAAAAGAATACAATCAAGATGTTTGGGCTAGCCCTGTACTGAGTGGTTAAAAATTCTGAATTCCACATGATCAACCATAGCCCAAATCCTGATCCAGATTTTTTGAAAAACCACAACAAAGGCATAGGTGTGCTGCCAAAAATCCCAACTGAAGGGAGAAATGGAAAAGGATTGCAGCATGGCCACACCTCATTGGGGTGTTTCCTCCCTCTCTCTTTGGCAAGCACACTTGCCCTCTGACAATTTAAACAAAACAAAACAGGGCCAGCCTATGGCCTGCTGGCTTAGATGGCTGGATCCCACAGGGCCAATGGAGTGGTTTGCGTCCCAGATTTGGTGGCTTGAAACACATGCTGGGTGTGTAGGCATTCTCACTCAAAATCCCCAAAGGAGGGAGAAATGGAGAAGGGATTGTAGTGCAACCATTCTCCATAGCGGGGGCGGGGGTGCTTTCTCACTTTCTCTCTTTTTCTCTGCTTGGTGAGTGCACATGCCCTCTGGCAAAATTAACAAGAAAATAAATAAGGAAGCTTGTCTCCTTGGACAACTAACAAAAACAAACTAAACAACAACCAAAAGATGATCTGACTTCCTGGCATCATCTTACAGGCATGGGGCAATTATAAGTGTGTGAAGGCACTTGGTTGACCTAGCACAAAGATACAACTATGGGGACAAGCTTTATGCTGGCTTCTTCTTAGCGCCACTTGAGTCTTAAAATTACCTATGCAAAAGTGGGTAGAAACACATTGTAATTGACTTCTAATCAGCATCATTTGTAGGCTGAAAACTGGCACTCATTATTGAGATTATTTTAGACATTTTATGCCACTTACGGGCCCTCAATAAGTAATTTTCTTGTTAATTTCCTTATGTCCTTTCCTTATGAGATTTTGCTCTGTCTCCCACCTTTGGATTACCTGTCTTCACATCCAGTAAGCAATTGCCAAATACTCAGAATGGGCTTCCTGACCTTCTGATGTGTCCACCCTACAAAGGTGACTGGGACGTATTAGCCAATTATTCAGGTGCTAACTTTCCACCTGATATTCACTTTCCAAGTTTTTTTTGCCTTAAAAGATGACCATATGACTCACTTCTTGGCAGGGAGACATTAGGAGAAGTATGCTCCAGTGTCTCTGAGGAAGTCTTTCTTTTTACTTTTATACAACAATTAAAAAATAGTCTCTCTTTCTCACAGATTGCTTTCTGCCTTTGAACAGAATTAATGTGATATTTGACTCTGTTGCAGCCATATTGAAACCAAGTTGTCAAGAAGATTTAAAAAAGGTGGCTCAGTAGAAGATTGGACGCTTTAGACCTTGATGAAATTATTAAAGTGTCATTAGACCTATTCTAAAACTGAGTATGGCCAAAATTCTTGTTGAGTAAATACAAATGATTTAATGGTTCAGAGCAATCTGACTTATTTTCTTTGCATATGTTTCTTTAATAAGAAACACTGAATGAAAAAACTTGCATTAGAAATATGTGAACACCCCCAATATCTATGTTATTAATATTATATTAGTACTAGTTACATAAAGTAAATGTCAATATAACTTAGATTAAAGATTTATATTCATTCTCTTAATTTAAGACTTTGAAACATAATGATCACAATCTGATTGTTGATTGACCTGAATCTTTGATTTATTAAACCTTCTTAATGGATGCAGCAGAAATGTCACTATTAATTGTGTTATAAATTCAAATTCTTATTAATGCCGAAATGCCATATAAATGTGTAATATGTTAAATTTACCTCTGCTGAAACTTCTGTTTCCCAGCGTTTTAAGCTGAAATAACATTGACTCCTGACCTTGCCATATAAAATGCATTTCACGTAATAGGAAACAAACACGTGAAAATAAAAGCTGTCAATCAAATGAGTATAATGAAACAGAGAAAATAAGTAAAGTCAATCTCCATTATGTTTTTATGTGTTTAAAATCAATGTTCCAAATGTCTGATAATTTTATCAAAAAATGGCAGTTAACTAAAATCATACTACTAGTACTATTCTGTAATGAAATAAACATGAATGTTTCATTATTTAATACTACTTAAAATAAATACAATTTCCTCAAACAAAAGCTTATGTATATTTAAGTGATATACTAGAGAAAAAGATGTAGTGGAAAAGTATTGGTAACTATTAAGAGAAACTATCATAGAAGAGGCTGGTAAAATCATATATAACTTCACACATACAGTTATAATTTCACTATATATAAAAGTAAGCAAAATATGTTTGCAACTTTAAATAAATTGTATATTTTCTAGTTCTCATTGAGACTTGGTCCAACACTACCTGCAACTGGAAAACAGCGATAGTTCTTACCTATATTAGTCTCAGGAACTTCTTGCACTCAACAAAAACGAGGACTCTAAAGAGGTTTTGTTTATAGGAATTATATCTGTTAATATTTACTATATTTGAAATTAAAACAGAAAGTTTTAAAACATGCAAATACAAAGAATAATGGACGACTCTGATGCCATTAGCAATCAGAGTAATGAAGCCATTCCACATAATGTAACCTTTGAAAAACTCTTCTCCACACATGAGAGAATAAAAGCGAAATGGCAAAAAATGTTTTGGTTTTATTGCAGAAGTAGTTTTGATCTTCCAGACCTCCTAAGAAATCTTAGCCCTGACTTTGCGAACCATTAGACCATAGTAATAGGAGGAAAATTTAGAACAAAATAAATAGACCAAAGTTGCTTGGGAGATACATTGTTTTTCATGCAAGTATACAAAAAGAACAATTGATTAAAGAAAAAAAAAAAACGTGCAGGCAGATATTCTAGGAAATGCCTGCCACATGGAAAATGCTTTTCTAATTCAGCTGAAAGCTGAAAGTGTTTATGGGTACATTACCATAAAAACCGCAAGACAATCCAGTTATCTGAAAGTAGAATATCTGATCAAATTTAAGACTTGCCTGGAAGTCCATTTTAACTTTTAGAAAGTAGACATAAATGAAGGCACTGCTTACACCTGACTTAATTCTTTAGATAAATAAGGAAAAATTGATGCTCGCTTTTGTCTTAAGTGATAGGAATTCTGGAAAGATGTAAACTTATCATATCTGAAAAAAATATAAAAAAATGATAGTCAGGTAGGGGTGGTAGACAAGCAGAGTCTGACAATCCCAAGAAGTAAAACATAGTTTCATTGCCAGAATTTCTGAAAGGCAGAAATAACAAGGAAAGGAAAAGGTTCTAAAAATGGCAATGTAATAGTGTAATTATATAGACACCGAATAATGAATAAGTGGGTTAAATCTCTTGTAAGGAAATTGGGTTCACAAGAAGGACTGATGACCTCAGAACTGTGAGTAAGTACAATGAAATAAAGAAATGAAGCAAGAAAAGAAGGAGGAGGAAAAGGGAAAGATAGTGAATGCAATTATGCATTAAAGCACCAATCACTCAGTTTAAATAAGCCACTGGAATTTACCATGTGATTATAAACTTTACAATTTGCCTGTGTTGTTTGTTACTTGGCACTTTGGGTAGGGAAGAAACTAAAGAATCTTTGAATGCTTTTTACTTGTATCTCTATACTCATTTACCTCCCACCCCCTTTTATTTATTTATCTTTTTTGGGGGGGGTTTCTTCTATAGGGTGTGTGTACTCTCTGGAAAGACAGAGAGAGAGACAGAAAGCTAGAAATCACCCCCAGGGGGGATGGCCATGCTGTGAATCCTTCTCCTCCATTCTCCTCTTGGGATTTTGGGCACAAACACACATGCACCTCACATAAGTTTATTTTTTTTAAAAAAATTTCATCATTTATTTATTTATTTTTACATTTCCCTACATTTACTTTACATGTCAAAAAATTTTTGCTGGGACCAGCAGGTGGCATGGTGATTAAGGTGCTTGACACTCCCACATGGCTGACCAGAGTTTGAGTCCCCTGACCTGGTGCCTTGCTTTCTCACATTCCCTTTCTCTCTCTCTATCTCTGTCTCTCTCTGGTCAAATAAAAAATAAATAAATGAATAAATTAAATTAAATTAATCATTATTAAAAATGTTTTTGCTTATATTCCATAATTCTTGACAGCTAATAATCAACTTTCAAAATTTTGAGAAACTGAATTCTAAAGAGAATGTTCAAAATATTTTATTCATGACTTTATAACAACAGAGACAGTATGGTTTTAAATATTTTTGGGGAAATATTTACATGTCAACTACACAACTGGAAGAAAAAGAGACTGATCTTTGCTAGCAGAAGGTATATCACTGAATACCTGGTAGGCAGGGCTGAGTTGAGAAGGTTTATGTGTGCTGGACATTTGCTTTTCACCTGGCATGAATTTCAAGCTGCTGGTTCTGGGACTCGAACTTCTGTTCACCATGTGGAAGTCCAGTGTGTCCCTTTTGTGGCCTATTTTTTTCTCTTTCTACTTTGAGTTATTTTAAGTTTCTGTCACATTAAAATGTATTTTCTGTCAATGATATGTTTTATACAATTTAAAGTAAATTATAGAAAGATCCCATTTGTAATAACACTGTAAAACCAGATTTATAGTTCATCCCCTATTTTTTTATACCTTACATATTGTTTAAATGTTGTCTATAATAAAACTGTTTTCAAATAAATGATCTATAACTTCTTTTGTCATAGCTATCTGGTAAAGATGGGCAAGGTCACTGAGTTTTAAAAGGATCCTACAACTCAGTAATATCTAAGGCAAATCAGAATTTCTACTTAGTATCATCCATTTTTATGTGCTCCATTTTTTTTCTTTCTCTTCCCTTTCCCTGGCGCTGCGTTCAATCACCCTACTAAACATCATTTTCTCAATTCTTTTTATTATTCCTGTATAAACATTTAACCTAGTAGTCAGCTTCCAAGATGTTGGTTGCATAAGAAATTACAGCAAGAAACTGGTGCTTGCTGTGATAACAAAATTTGCATTAAAGTTTACAAATGCATCTTCCTTTGCAGATACTTAGCTGTGATTGAACTAACCATTTTACACAACACATTTCTTCCCAAATGCATAGCTTATGTGTGTGCACGCTGACCAAAGGAATTGAAGGAGAACATAAAATGTTTTTATCCATCGATTCCCTGAATATAAAATGCATTATTTAAATGTTATAAGGAGATGGTGCCAGTTATTCATCCTCCCCCTTTAGTCTGGAGGAGCCAGGAAAGGTAGAAAGTGTGTTCCAACAGCTGTGGCAGGTGAATGAGCATAGACTGAAGGTTCTATTAATAACGCAGTGGCTGTACTCTGACCTCAGGAAGAAATGTTCATGTGTCTACATTAAATAGGGTAAAGAATGTGTCTCCCATTTACAATGAGGCCTTTCCTAATCCTACACATAATCTAAACCTTGCAGTCTTCTTAGAAGGGTGACCACACAGTGTGGTCTCTCTAGGACAAGGCTGGCTTATAACAGTTAATCAGGAATAATTACTATTATTTTTTAAAGAATTATTTTTATTATTTAACATTATTTTCATTTGAACAGAGAGAGAGTGTGAAAGAGAGAGAGCAAGAGAAAAAAAGAAAGTAAGAAGACAAGCCACCAGGTTTGGGTCTCAAACCATAGTCAGCCATATGGGAATCCAGTGCGCTTAACCACCATGCCACCTGCCGGTCCCCATCCCAGAGGAATTATCATTGGTGTCCCTTTTACTCCCCATGAAGTCCTAGTTTGGAAGATACATAATATGGAGAGTTTATGTATAAGGGAACAGATGGAATGGAATATAACGGAATGGAGTGAGTTAGGGGCAAAGTGATGCTAGAGAGAAATTACTTTAATAGCACACGGCCAAAGCTACCCCAGTTGGGTTGCTAGCATGCTGATTCTTATGAGGTTAGCTGACTTGCTGCTTTTAAAATACAGGCTTGGGGGATAGGGGAAGTTATAATTTGTTTCTCTCCCAAACAGGGAAAAAGAGAGAAGAGAGGGAAGAGGAGGGAAGGAGATGGAGGGGGAGGCGGAAGGTAGTGGGAGGGGGAGGGTAGTGGGAGGGGGAGGGGGAAAGGGAGAGGGATGGCTTCTCAAGCAGTGCAAAGAAAGGCTTCTCCAAGCAGTGCGAACCTGGTATTAAGTATCAGATTAATTCAGTAGAAACACATGGGCTTTGGCATCAGATGAACGTGGTTAGTCTTTGTTCTGACAAGTAGCAGCTGTGAGACTTGGGCGAGTTTTAATTAGACTCTTGCCCTAAGCCCCAGATTTTTCAGCTATAAAACAGGACGACTACACACACCTTACAGGACTGCTGGCAAGTTGGCAGACAATATTTGTGATACACACACAGGGCAAATTGCTCCGATTAGTATTAGACTAAGCACACATCAAACACTGGTAATGACTAATATTTACTGTACACTTCCTGGATTTGAAGTCCTGTCTTTGGCTCCTTACTTTCATTATGTAACCTTTTTTTTTTTTAAAAAAAAAAAGTAATTATTATCTATTATGTATCCATGAGAACCTTGAGGATCAGAGAAACTTCAACATATGTCCATCTTTTTTTTTTTTTTTTGGAGAGGTTTTTGCTATAGGGCGTGTGCGCTCGCCAGACAGACAGAAAGAGACAGAGAGACAGAAAGCAGGAAATCACCCCCCAGGGGGGATGGCCACGCCGCAATCCCTTCTCCCCCATTCTCCTCTCGGGATCTTGGGCACGCACGCACACGCGCCCGGCGTGAGTTTAAGCCACCGGGTCCGGGACTCGAACCGTGGTCGACTATGTGGGAGTCCAGCGACATAGCCATTACGCTAACTGCTGGTCCCAACATATATCCATCTTTACAGGCCTAGTAATTGGCCAAATTAGGATCGCAGTTTAGGTCCTTTGAAACCTTAAGTTATGTTTTGTTTGTTTTTTGTTTTTAGCTTTGCTAAAACAAGGGTGCTGTGCTCACTGGAGAGAAAGAGGTGAGAGAGAGAGAAAGAAAGAGATCACCCCACAGTGGGATGATCATGCCATACTCCCTTCTCCTGCATTCTCCCCTTGGGATTTTGAGCACACATGCACACACACACACACACACACACACACACACACACACAGAGCCGGGTGTGTTTTCAAGCCACTGGGTCTGGGACTCAAACCTGAAAGTCAACCTTTTGGGATCCAGCCACCTTAAGCACCACATCATTGGCTGGCCCAGCCCAAAGTTATGTTCTTAATTTCTAAAACATTTTGTGTTTAAACCCCTTGAGAAGAAGCAGGTAGTTTTATTCACCATTGTATCAGTATCCCCAGTGCCTGGGACAAAAATAAGACAGAAACAAACACATAACTAAAACAACCACATACAATAAGCTTTGATGACAGTACAGTACATAAATATTATACTATTTGAAGTTGTAGATTCTTTTATCATATTTTCATTTACTATTGACAATTTTTTTTCAAACACATATAAGATTTTTAGCTACACAAGAAAAAAAATTTCTTTTCCATGATTCAGCAAAACCATATATAGTGGTTTAGAAAGAAGCACCCAAGAGGCGACTAAAGAAAGTAATGCCTTTCCAAAATAGAGTTTATACACTCATCTCAGAACCAGGGCACAGATCTCTCTTATAGCCCAAAAGACACACTTAAATGGTATTAGAGGATAAAACCTTTCACAGAAGCAACGTCCTCATACTAAACGACTTTCATCATTTCTCTTCAGGGATGGGAAACTTCAAAGTTTAAAGTGCTAGTAATACTAACAAAACAAAGAAAAATGCAGCAATAAATATGCTCAAGTATAAATATATATCTGAGAGAGAAGAAAATGCCCAGGAAGAGGCTTAGAAATGCTCGACAGTCTCTTGTAATCTATGCTCACTCTTGCATAATAAATACTATGTTTAATAAGGGACATAGGTTTGGACTTGCTAACAGACAGACTTTCTTTATCATTCAACATTTGCTCAATAAAACGGTAGCAGAGGGGAGCCAACCCTGTGACCTGCTCTACGGCAGTATTCATCTCCTCCTAGCCATGGTGCCAGTGCTTTATCCATCATGCTATTGCTGTAACTGTGATTCCCATGTAGGTAAAACTTCATTTAGAGTATTTTAATGCAACCTGTATTGAACATGTCATTGAGGCATCTACAGCATTTACGGGAGGATTATTCGTTTTCATTTGATCTCATTACCAAGTATTAAAAACATACCCTACAGACCTCACTAATGTTTCCTGTTAAAGCTTTATATATTGAGCACATATCAAGAACAGTAATCCATCAATTTTTATATTCCAAGATCATTGCCTATGTAAAGTAAACGTAATATGTTTTGGTCACTGGAACAGAGAAAACCCTTGGATGGCTTCCTTACTTTCTTTAAATTACATATACTTACTTAATGAAATTTTATCCAAGTAACCTATCACCGTTCAGTATTTTAAGCATTATGAAAGAACAAGAAATCAGGTTCAGGGACAGTTAGGTCTATGGAGATTAAGGCAACTGGATCCCTCGTGGCCGACTGTGCAGTTTGAGTCCTGGACTTGGTGATGTGAAAGACACAGTGGGCATGTATGTGTCCCTGTCCAAAACCCAGGGAAGGAATGGCGAAGCAGGAAGTGCAATGTTACCCTCAACCCCTGGGGGGAGTTCTTTCACTTCCTCTCTCTCTGCCTTTTTTTCTCTACTGTGAGTGCACATGCTTTGTAGCAAAAAAACCATAATAATAATAAAAGAAAAGAAAGCCAGGGTCAGTAGACCACAGAATTGTATATTTGAGACAGACAATTCAGACTTTAAACAAAGTTCAAGCGAAAGTATCCAGAACTGAAACAGATCCTTTATTGTCAGCCGTCACCTTTGATGGACAGAGAAGCAGCAAGAACTGGGTCATGACTAATTGGGACTGTCCACATACACCCTTTCTTAACTGTGACCAAAAAATTTAAAATGTTGGTAAGTGTAGCCTAAAATAAACTATTATTTTTTTTACTGGATATAATGAGCATATGTGAGTGATAAATAAATAAGATAAAATCATGAAAAAACACATGGATACTCTTGATTTAAATTATTTTAATCTCTGGAAAAGGGAAACATATTTATGACATTTTTTGTCTATTGGTTTTACTTTCATTAAGTAGTAGAATTTATCATAAATATTTGAGTAATTCCTTGCAATTACCAATTTGCTTTGGGACTTGAACAACCAAATACAGATAGATCTATTTTTATCTTCCTCTCCCTCTTTGCTTTCCCCTACTTTTCCTCTTTCTCCTCCCTTTTTTCTTTTTTTTTTCTTTCAAATAGTAGCTACAGAGTTCATGTACACTGTCATTGAATAGACTTGAGTTAAAAGGCATTAGGTAGTAAATATTTTCTTGCTTCAAAATTACTATTTCTGTTTCAGTTGATAAGTCTTAGCCTTTAGTCATTTTTTCTGGGGAAGAAAATTCTGTACTAACACATAAGGACGAAAATCTTCCTACTTCTACAGTTACAGAAACACATTTAAGAGATTCTGTGAGGTAAAGCAGATAGTATAGAAATTCTTTGTATGTAGGGATTAAGTAATATAATGGAAATAAGACAGGAATAGGAGGGGAGAGGAGGGAGAAAGGAAGAGATTAAAATGAGGGTGAGTATGTGTGTGAGTGGATTGAGCAGTAGCAGAGAGATTTAAGCTTGAATACCAGAAGTCTTTGATAAATGAAGAAAGGTACCAGGAGGCCAAGAAACCATCTATAAATATGAGAAAATAAATGCAGAGCTTAAGTTCAAATTTTTATATTTCAATAGAAAGCATGTCTAACATTATATTCCCTTCCTTTGAGTTATATGATAATTAAAATTCTAATTTTACTGCTGGTCATGTTTCAAACTCTAGCTTTATATATCACATTTAAGTATTTGCTTTGGTATTACAATAATTGTTTTTGTCTTTGTGTTTCCTATTTAAAGCATTTTGTAATGGCATACTAGTGATCCCTATATTGCCAGAAATTCTCTTCCACAATTGGGCTCACCTTCAACATTACAGAGTTTTTGTTTTGTTTTTTAACATTATCCACATCTAAACATCATCACAAATTCTCTGGCTTTATAGCATCTTGTTGTCTATAGATGCTTCCTTAATTTGTAACCTGACTAGGTGTCTCTAACATATGCATCCCCAAAATTGAAATCCACTGGATTAGGAAATCCAGTTATGGGAACAGCAGGTGTTGTAGTGGTTAAGGCACTGGACTCCCACATGACTAACCATAGTTCAAATCCTGGACCCGGTGGCTTGAAACTAATGCTGGGCATGTAGGCATGAGTGCCCAAAATCCTGAGAGGAAAATAGAGGAGAAGAGATTGTGGTGTGGCCATCCCCTTGGAGAGTGAGTTCTCACTTTCTCTCTCTGGCTCTCTGGCAAGCACACATATTTTATGGCAAAAATCTCTCTCTAGAAAGAAAGAAGGGAAAGAAGAAAGAGAAAGAAAAAAAGAAAGAAAGAAAGAAAGAAAGAAGTCCAGTTATTGGAATAACAGTCAAGTCTAGACATAAATTCTCAGGGAATTCATATATTCAAGGGCATCCCACTTTCTATTGCTGAGTCATGAATTTTAGATGGGAAGCAGGACATGCCTGTGACATCTGTGCTCCCAGTTTTGGTGTTCAGCAATGTCAGTACCTCGTAAATTAGGTCGTCCCATTGGTCTACCTCCTTAGCCACAAATCCCTAGTAGACACAGATGCCTACTACATATTCTGAAAAGTTAAACCTGGCAATCCTATTTTAAGGCTCCCAGTAGTCACCTAACAGCAGTGAGAAGCAACAGCAGGAAAGAATGAGCTTTGTCTGCCATTCCCCTCCCCTGAGCAGATGGTTGGCCCAAAACTTGCTTCACACAGGAAATCAATGTTAGACTTTTAACTTGGGTATCAAGTCATGTACTACAATGCCAAGCACAAGAGAAGTAGCCTTTGTGTTTATTTTGTATCTATGATGATAATAGTGGAATATGAGTAATAGAATTGTATTATATTTCTGACATATTCTTTTTTTTTTTAAAAAAAAGAAGTTCCATAGCAATTTTTAAAATGGACTTAGTAGAATTGTGGTTCTCCAAATGGGGGTTAGCATCCTCACAGAGCTTCATAGCGACCAAACCTGCAGCATGTTCATGTTTTGAAATGGTTCCGAATATTCAAATGCAACTAGTGAATAATTTGATGTAATCCCATGAGTGATACTGAAATTTCCTGTGTGGTCACAGGAAACAACGAATAGTGTCAATGTCTCTTTCTGGTTATTTTGATTAGTTACTGTGGTCATTTTCACAGCCAGATATTGTTGTTCAAGATAGATACTTTTTCATGTTCCAGAAAGGTGGAAGATCAGCTATTTGGAAATGTTCCAGCCACTGCAGTCTAATCTAGACCTCTTGCTGAACAGGTAAGCCCCTGTAGGAGGTGAATATTGCTGAGTGTGAGGAGCAAAATGAGAAGCTGAAAATCACTCGTCAATTTAGAGGCCTTCCTATGGTATGAGTCAAACATGAGTGTGTGTGTGTGTGTGTGTGTGTGTGTGTGTGTAGGTGTGTGTCTTTAAATCTTGCTGTCATTTATTTATTTATTTTTATATAGTTATCATTTACATTTAACCACTATACATCTTTACAGTGTACAACATTTTTTTCCAGCATGAATACTGTGCATATCAGTCGAGACAAAAACATTACCATATCCATTACCATCAGCAAATAACTTTTCACTTTTGTGTCAATTAAATGTACTGTTGTTTTATTCCTTGTTCCTCTCCCTCCCTTCCTTCACTTCCCACCCCTCCTACTCCCTACCCCCCTTACTATGTCCAGTATCTCCAGTTATCCTCCCTGCCATTATAGGTGCTGGGGTGGCTGTGATGAAAAGGGAGCAATCAGCTTTTTTTTGACACCTGAGCTTAGTGTCAGCCATCCTACTGGGAAATAAAATGCTGATTTCTATTTCCTGAAGCAAGACAAATAATTTTTAGTCAATTTTCTCCATTTTTCTGTTACCAAACACCAGAAGAACTTTTGACTTGAAATGGACTCTATTGATAATGAGATGGCTCAAAACATACACGTTTCAACACACAGTGACACACCTAACCGCTGACAGAGTTCTTCAAATTCAACACCTGCTTCTGTATTTCCTCTAATGACAATAAATAAAATGTAAAAGAACTAATATTTATGAACATTATATTTTTTAAATTTGGCATTTTGATTTTCTTCCTTGAATGTTGAAATTTAGATTTTTCTTAAACAACTGATAGCCCCATTGAAGGAAAAAGAAATCTGTACTTCTCAATGACTCCAAAGTTCTACATGATGGCTGATAGCTCATAACAGTGGAAATATTTTTTTTAATTGAATAAATTGGATAGTCACTTCTTGGTGCAGTGCTTTACATAAATATCTTTTATCTTTTATCTTTGCCTTAATTTAAAAGAAAATTTCCCTAAACTAGGCTATTGTTTATTGACTGGACTAACATGCTTGAATTCATTCAGTGAAGATAGATAGATAGGAAGATAGATAGATATGGATAGATAGATATCCCCATAAACACCTTGGAGACAGTGAGGAAGACAAACTAATTATGCTATAAATAAGGAATGCATTTTTTTTAATTTTTAATTTTTTTTTAATTTTTTTTTTTTGCTTTAGGGCATGTGTGCTCAACAGAGAGACACAAAAAGTGAGAAATCAACCCACTCATCCCCCCATCCTCTGCCCAGAGGGGAGGGCCATGGTGCAATCCCTTCTCTTACAGTTTCTTCTTGGGATTTGGGGTATACATGCACACATGCCTGGTTTGATTTTCAAGCTGCTGGTCCCAGGACTCAAACCACAGAGTCAGCCATGTGGGAGCCAGCACCTTAACCTCTATACCACCTGCTGACCCAATTTACAACTTTTGCCATATAAGGTCAACCTTCACTAAATTATTTGATTTCTATAGCAATGTAGGTAGTTATTTAAAAATATGATAATAAATACCAAAATCCAGTACTATTCACTAGAATGTGGGAGGAAGCTTCTTTCATATTTTTGAAACAGAAATAACCGAAATATTCTGCTGTGTAGTTTTAAACAGTTGTTACTTCTGCCTAAAATATCATGAACAAATTCCATAATTTACACAAAAAGAATGAGAATATACATCAAATAATTCTCTGCTGTTGATCTTCTTATGGAAAGATTTTATATATATGTCTAATATATAATATATATAATACATATATATAATATATATATAATATATATATCTGACAGTTCCAGTTTGACAGTCGTTATTAATGGTTGGAACTCCATAGAAGTTATATTCGAACATCAGCTATAGTCTATTACGAAAGACATCACTAAAAATGCTCTCTTTAGCATAAATGTACTCCACAAGAGTAGAAGGATTGTTCTATAATACATCATTTAAAAGAAAACACAAAAACAGAAACAAAAACTTTTTCTTAAATTTGTGTTCAAAGAATACATGTGCTTACCAAAGACAGAAAGAGTAAGACAGAGGGAGAGAGAAAAAGCATTTCCCAATGAGATGTGCTTACATTGCAATTCCTTGTCCTCCATTTCTTCAATTTATTTGGATTTAGGGTATGCATGCACATGTGCTTACTTGCATATTTTTCAGGACTCCAGAGCTGGGACTTATATCACGTCATTGGCCGTGTGGGATTGGACTCCATTAGCCACCAGACCATAGGACTGGTCCTGCACTATTCTTTAGATAAAATATTTCATTATTTCTTTTGTTACTTCGCTTTTCTAGTATCCTTATTGTCATTCTTTATATATGTAGAAATTTTTAAAAATGTCTTCTGTGATCTTATTTTGTCTTCCAGAGGGATAAATAATAGGTATCCCAAATATATAGTATAATCAGATAACTGAACAATATTAAATTGCATCATTTTTTCCCCTCAGTTTAACAGTATTTCCATGCCTATCTTAGAGTCCAAAATCCTGTATTCACTTTTAGTACTGTTTCTTCCTTTTGGACCCAGTTCAATTTTTGTCATCCTGCTAACTGTGTACAAATAACCTGCCACGACAATGAGTGGACTAGAGTCTGGATGTGGTAAGTTGCCCTGGCTACCTGAAATGTTTTATAGGGAAAGTTGAAGACACTGCTGGAACTAAACAAACACACACTGGGAATACGTTCATTATTTGCTGCACCTAGGCACAAAAGGATATTTTCCACGGTGTCTGCAGAGATTTGGATTAAAAAACCTTGTTACTGTTAACAAGCAATGTGTGCCTAATTCTAAGTACATTGTTCTGCAAGAGGATACCTGTATGTTTGACTGAAGCTTCCACACACGAGGAAAGATGCAAGTGCTTCCGATGCATTCTCACTCTTTCCATAAGTTATCATCTTTCCATGTGCCCATCATACTTATGATCTGAGAGATTTATTGAATAGCTTCTTGATTTCCAAATACTTTAAGATACACTTAAATAAACTACAAAGTCAAGTCTCTGCCATTTTAATCATTATAATTGTTAAGAAATTTATTTTCTATGAATCCTTATATACCCACATGCCACACATTTAATGTGTGAACAACTGAGAAGTTATAGCTATTCTTTTCAGAATAAATTGCCTAAGACTATACAAACCTTGGACTATTTTTTATTTGAAAAGTCTTTGTTAAGATTGAGCTGTGGAATACTGAGGAGAAAAAAATAATTAATTTATATGTCTATACTAACTTCTGACTTGTACGTTGTGAACACACCAGCATAAAATGGCCCTCTACACAGTAAAACTGAATTATCTCTTGATGTGGCTTTATTTGCTCAGTTTCATATTTTAAACTGGTCTCCCTGGTATGTAATCTTAAAATGCATTTTCTTTTCTTCACTCTATACAAATCTTGTCTAGATTAATGGACAGGAAAGGGGCCTTTTTCATTCAAATACCTAAAAGATTCAAAGAAAAAATTACATTTCTATCTTAAAAGATTAAAAAGGAAACTACCTAGAAGAAAAAAATCAAAGACTAGACATGTATTTTGTGTAGTTCATTTATTTTCTTCTCTTTCCAAACACTTTAAATTTTACTCTGCAATTTGGAACAGATTTGATCAACTTGCTTTCATGTGTCAGTGTTTTTCAGCTGCAATGAAAATAAACAAATGGGTTTGGTTTTCTACAAAATTGTGGAGATGCTGACTTAACTACAAAAGTTATTTACTTTGGCATATGTCACATTGTACAGCTCCTACCGCATAAAGTAGTGTCTGGTTATCCAAAGTTCACATGAAACTCTTACATCTGCCTCAGGTTGTTCACATCAATAAATTCCCTTTTGGATAGAAAGGATAAGAGTTCTCTGCAATTGCTCCCTTTTTAAGAAAGCATTTGGCATGTCAAAATCTACCAAAGGTCATGGATTAATTTATAATCTATCCCAAGGTAGATCTTGTTTTAATATTAAAGAAACATAAACATATTTGCTTTGTGCAGTTGAGCTCTGTATAGGCTATGAAATTGGCTAATGAAGTTTAGGAGTTAAATAAGTTTAAAGGATTAGGCTTTTCTCAGAATGCTACTAAACACACTGCTGAAAATGTGAAACATATGTTATTTCTGAAAGATAAGACTTGCCCATGTGATCAAATTGCTAGTATAATTCTTCTCACTATAATTTGTTGTCAGCTTTGGAAGTGTAATATTTCAACATGAAAACTATTATGTCATACTTTTTATTTTGCCCCCCAGAAAATAAACAGATTTGAATTTCAAGATAATAAAAATGCTATAGATCCATGAAGAAAGTCAAATAAATATCTGCTTTCCTTTAGAAGTACACTTACAAAATAGGAAAAGAGGAGATAGCATCTGAAAGTACAAAAATAATGTACCATTCAAAAAAAATGTATTGCTCACAGGAAGATGCATAGGACTACTTATCTATCTATATGGTATCACGGAATTTATAGATTGAAATTTTTTATTCTAAAATATGAATGAAAGAAATTGATAAGATTAGATGGAGCCTAATATGATATCTGATATTTGATTTTCTAAATAGGCAAAATTAATTCATCTTGGATAACTTTTTTTTTTTTTTGGAGAGGTTTTTGCTAGGGCACATGCACTTGCCAGAAAGACAGAGAGAGACAGAGAGACAGAAAGCTAGAAATCAACCCCCAGGGGGGATGGCCATGCCGCAATCCCTTCTCCTACATTCTCCTCTTGGGATCTTGGGCACCCACGCACACATGCCCAGTGTGAGTTTAAGTCACTGGGTCCGGGACTTGAACCACTGTCAATCACATTGGAGTCCAGCGATATAGCCATTACGCGCACTGCTGGTCCCTTGGATAACTATTTTTAAAAGATGGCTAGTATTTTTGGCTATTAAAGCTATTTATGGATGACGAAACTCAGTTATCCTCCAAGATTATCCTCCTTTCCCTCTCACCCCTCTAATCTCATTACCATTGCTTTTCTTTTTTTTTTTTTTTTTTTTTTTTGGAGAGATTTTTGCTAAGACAGACAGAGAGAGACAGAGAGACAGAAAGCGAGAAATCACCCCCCAGGGGCGATGGCCACGCCGCAATCCCTTCTCCTCTGTTCTCCTCTCGGGATCTTGGGCACAAACACACACACACACACACACATACACACGCCAGCCTGAGTTTTAAGCCATCGGGTCCGGGACTCCAACCGGTTGACTACGTGGGAGCCCAGGGACATAGCCATTATGCTAACTGCTGGTTCCACCGTTGCTTTTCTTATTCAAATGAAGAGTTGTAGTATTTACTAAATTCTTGGGAGAGTATTTGTAATAAAATAGTAGTTGCCAAAATGCTTCACAAAAATCCATCTGCTACAAAAAGCGTTTCAGATGTCCTGACCACCTACTCTCCCTTGTCACACTTCCTGTTCTGTCCACATTATGGTAAACATCATCTCGTTGTGGGTAGAATCCACTGCATATCAATTCACATCACCCACAAATAAGTTCCATGATAATTAGCTACAGAGTATCCAAAGAATGTATGACAACTGTCAGATTGTTTTGCTACAGAATGTTCTTCTCTTTGCCAACATTGCTATCTTACATTTCCTTATCTTTTTCTGTCTTTGTTGAGACGCTATTTTCCACATCTATCTCACCTCCATTCAACTTGGAAGAAGATAGATAAAAATATTAACAAAGTAAAATAGAGACTAGTAAAATAAGAAAAATAAAATAACAGGGAAAACAAAGAGAAGTAAATGAAATATTGCTTTTTCGTTACCCCATGCACCTAAAAGACAAGGAATGTAAAAGTAGTATAAATAGAAGATTGTTATTTTTATATATTGTGAGCTTATAAATTAATTCATGTGAGATCACATAGCACTTCCCTTTTTAGGAAAAAAAATGATAAGAATAGACTTTTAGTGTGTCAGCTCTTCAGAATATTTCCTGATTACTCTCAGAAATTTTTATTGGTTTCCTTTCGAATCTTAGACTACAGCAAAAACATTAACAGATGTGAAGCCAGAGGAAAGCCTCATTACTAAATTTTAAGTGTTGTTGCTTCAGTGAATTCCAAGCTGTTTTAATAGATATTGCTATGGAGGGGGGAGGAGGTGAGAAGAGTGGATTTTGTTTTGTTTTGCTTTGTTTTGTCTGTTTGGGCAGCACTCCAAAAAGAGTATGACCCAAGTATTCCAAAACCATCTTCCCCTGGATGGTAGCAGTCAAAGTTAAAGGGAGAAAACATCTGGATACTGTTAGTAGTTCATACGCTCCAGGAAGATAGTGTATATTACAAACCCATCGAATAAAACTTGCAGGGGGGGGATCTCTTAAAAAAAAAAAACACAAACATTTCCTCAAATCTGCTTCAAATCATACCCAGGAACCCAAAGTTTAACAGATGTTCATCAGACTTAGGATGTAATATTATCCCTGCTTTCTTCCAAATCTCAAATTTAATATTTTTATAAGTATTGAAAATGCGATTAATTAATGCCCCAAGGTAGGACATTATAATCAGAAATCAGAGTTACAATGCAGATTGCCCTGAATCTATTATTTACCCAATTTGGCAAACAGAGCTTTGCAGCAGGTAGTTTTCATGGAGGGTATACTTAGTACAGGCTCTGACGTACAGGCAGTCCAACAGCAACTGGCAGATGGGAGAGGAAGCTCACATTAACAAACTTCTACAGCTCACACTTAGAAATTTATCTGCAGCAAGGAGGTTGATGGTCTAGCTTCTACTCTGCATTGCTCAGAGACCACTGGGATCATTGTGCTTAGCTCCACATGCCAATGAGAAAACACAGAGAAGCTGTTAGGAGACACATTCTGAGAAAAACATCCTGAATTACTTAAAACAGATCAGTTTCAAAAAAGAGGAGATGTTGCATCACAAGGAAAAAAATATCATCAGATATTTCACATGTGATCATGTGGATGAAGTATTAGATTTTTTTTTTTTCTGTATGAGCCTCAATTGGGTAAGTGGGTGTTGACAAGATGAGTTTTTGCACAGTTTTCTAAGAGACAACACTTCTAGTCTGAACCAGCCTAAAAGTAAACAAGTTTCTTCAGGCAGGGTGAGTTCCCTTCCCTGCAGTAATTTAAGCACGGTATGGAGAACCATCTGCGAGAATTATAGCAAGAACATAAGCATCAGGTGACCGCACACGCGTCTCTCTAACTCTGAGACTTCATCATCTATGTGGCTAAGGACCAGGAAATGGAAATGTAAAATGAATGAAGTGAAAGCCCATATGGCAGAAGATAACACTGCCTACTTCCCAGTTTGCCCAGGAGTATTCTTAATCATCCCTGATGTCGTCTTGACTGAATAGTCTTTGAATAGTGGCAGCAGTTTATGTTGCTAAAACAAAAACAAACAAACAGCAAAAGCAAGGAGGAAAAGGAAAAGGTCATCGGAGATTATCAGATGCATCGGTAGGTCAAATTCCTTTTTCAGTGAACATATCTTGAGTTTGCAGGGAAGAAGTACAAGCTACCTGGAAACATCATCAGTGATACTTGAAATCCTGAAGAAAAGAATGTTGGGCCCCAGCCCATGTGGCACAGGCAGTAGGGCCTTGGTGCCTGAAGCCAGGGCTGTAGGGGAAGGCTCTGGGTTCACAACCCACGGGTGTGCCCGTGATCCTGGCTGGCTGAAGGGCTGTGGGGACAGTTGCAACAGGAGACCCTGTTGGGGGTATTTCTCTCTCTCTCTCAGGAAATAAATACACTTACAAAATTTTAAAAAAAGTAAATGTTTGTAGCACCAGGATGATAAAACCATAGCAAATAACATTCTAATATTTTAGCTCACATGAACTATGTTGCAAAATTTAAATAACAATTTAAAATCTAAAGTTCTCTTATGTTCATCTATCGATGATACTTGCTGTTAGACACAAAAGAATGGTGAACATGGAACTGTACATCTTGTTCGAATATACCCTACTACCAGACAACACTGGAGCTCTCTACCTGCCCAAAAAGCTTTCTCAAAGACATGGCAGTCATCTTCTCTTATCCTTGAGTTCTCTTTCTGCGATTTCAGTTACCACCAGTCATGGTCAGAAAATATGAGATGGAAAATTTGAGAAATAACTCATAAATTTTAAATTGTATGCTGTTCTCAGTAGCAGGATGAAACGAACTAAACATTGTCTCACCTCTTTTTGCTGTGCGTGTGAATCATCCTTTCGTCCAGTGTGCCCATCTGAGTACATAATTTGCCTGCTAGTCACTTAGTAGCAGGCTCTGTTATCAGATCTACTATTTCCGTATTGCTCGTATTCAAGAACAGTAACCTCCCCCCCTTATCTGTAGTTCCACTTTTCAGAGTTTCAGTTACCCATGGTCAACCATGGTCTAGTATTTTGAGAGAGAGATCACATACACATAAGTCTTATCACAGTATATTTTAATAATTGTTATTTTGTTTTAATTAATTAATTTTTAGAGAAGGGTTTTTGCTATGGAGTATGTGCGGTCACTGGAGAGACAGAGAGACAGAAAGTGAGAAGTCACCCCCTCCCCCCCACTCCGCCAGGAGGGTTGACCACACTGCAATCCCTTCTCCTCTTCTCCTCATGGGATTTTGGGCATGCACACACATGTGCCCAGCATGAGTTTAAGTCACTGGGTCTGGGACTCAAACTGTGGTTGACTATGTGACAGTCCAGTGACATAACCATTACACCATCTGCTGGTCCCCAATTGTTCTATTTTATTATTAATCATTGTTTCTACTCTAGTATTGTACCTAATTTATAAATTAAGCTTTATTATAGTTATGTGAGTACATGAGAAAAGCATTTGGTACTATCCACAATTGTAAGTATACACCTGGGGGATTTTTAAGTGTACTCTCCATGGGTAAGTGGAGGCTACTGTACAAATAAAAACCATTAAGCTTTGACAATTCTGGTCATAGTCAACTTTTTTATTTTAAATGCCTTTGAAAGTTACATTTAACAAAGCATCAGACATATAATTTAGACTGACCCAGTGACCTACTATTTTGAGTGTATAACTCAGTTTCCCATGGCTTGCCAATAACAAAATCAAGACTATAACCAGAATGTAGCCAATAAATTTTAGGTTTACTTTTTTCATTTTTAAAACCCACCAGAGAGCCTTATGTCCATCTCCATTTTAGGGGAAGAAAAGTCATCACAATGGCTTCAGAATTTACTTTCCTTTCAGAAAATGAAATTAAAAAAAAAAAAAATGCTTGCGACTCTGTCTTTGTCCTACCAGAGGCCTATTATGAAAATTTCCAAAGTTTTAAGTTTTATTGTAGAAATAAAGGAGCAAATTAAGTAGGTATATATTTGGTTTACCAGGATTATTTATCACAGTATTTTGCATCGTATATGTGAAAGTTAAACTTTAAGGAAACTAGCTATGTAGAACCAATCCAGTACAAAGAACTTCTCCTTATCATAAACTGGATAATTTGGACATCTGTGGGGAGTTTACCAGAGAAAAACACTGTCTTAAGAAAAGTCTGGGGACCAGTAGATGACATAATGGTTACATCGCTGGACTCCCATGTAGTTGATCGTGGTTCGAGTCCAGACCCAGTGGCTTAAAACTCACGCTGGGCACATGAGTGTGTGTTCCCAAAATCCCAAGGAGATTGGAGGAGAAGGAGAAGGGATTGCGGTGTGGCCATCTTCTCTGGGGAGTGATTTCTCGCTTCCTGTCTCTCTGTCTCCCTCTGTTTCTCCAGCAAGTACATGCACCCTACAGCAAAAATCTCTCTCTCTCTCAAAAACAGAAAAGTCTGGTAAAGTCTATTTAAGAGACAAATGTGACTCCTGACCTCATTAAGAATTCTAATCTCTATCAAATCTCACCATCAAAAAGGAATGAAGGCATCCATCTAAAATGTAATTAATGAAAGATAAATGATACCTATGTCCAACATGACGTAATGTTGTAATGGAAGAAGTTGATGGAGACTAATTACAAAAACAGAGAAAGGACAATTAGGAGCAGAGAGTTTCCAAGTTTGTAAAAGTATTGATTACAAAAGAAAGTGATCAGATTAGACACCTGGACAATTTATTCAATAGATAATAGGAGAATTATCTTTCTACTGAAATAATCACATAAATAAAAAAGAAAAATAATTTCCTGCAACAACTGGAGAATCAGAACTAAAGGAAGTTAATACCATCTAACAAAAGTGGTAGAATACATAATTCTAATTTTCTCTTTTCAGTCAAAGAATATGAAGTATATTTTCTGAATTTAAACCATTCCTAGGGAAAGAACCTCCAATTAGTTGGTTAGTGGTCTTAAATATCTTTTTTTATTGGTGTAACTATTTTATTATAATGTTTTATTTTCCAGACTATTATTTAATCTTTAAACAATGCAAATTTCTATTTTCTTTCATACCATTATTAAACATAGGAATAATTATGCTATGTTGTTAAGAAATTTTGCACAGAAATTTTATTATTCATAGAACATATGCGGAAACTAGTACACAAATAAAAATGTTATTAGAAATTCCTGGTATCAATGTAAAAAAAGAATCTTCAATTAACTGAATTCAGATGATCTGGCATTTATCATAGGCCAACACCTTGCTAACTAGTTTTCTACCTTTTTTTACTATCATTTTAATAAAAATGTATCACATTTAAAGAAGCTGTATATTATAACATTAATCATCCCTTTAATATTTACTAAAATTAATATAGATATTCTTTCTTCTGGGTAACAAGCAGACATATGAATTCACACATTAAACGCTATTTTTGAATATGACTTAGAATTATTTTGTTATAGCATCCTGTTTTAAGAGTAATTACTATTTAGTTTATGTAATACATTCTAATTTTATATATTGAATTTGAAACTAGGAAGATGTTTTCTGATTTCAATTTCAATGTATAAAATTAGAATTTAATAAACAGCAAAACGTTTTTGTGTGGTAACATGACAAAACAGAGGAGGGTTTAGCTACAGCATCAATTTCAGAAAATTTGACATTGGTACTTTGAAAACACTAATAAAATGCTCTCTAAAGGAATTTTTAAAAAAACTTTTAAAGTCTTAAGGTACAAATTCTTTTTAAATTTCTGAAAAAAAGAGATGGTCATACTTATGTAGGAAACAAACCTCTATAGAACAATTGTTTAATGTATCTGCTAGATACTTATGATTACCAAACTGAATTCCTACCAGAGCTGTCAAATGCTAAATATGTGAGCTCGATTACCTATGGAACTTCTTGCCTGCACATTTATTGAAGGGTAAGAAGAAATCAACTCAGTCACGTGGCTTATTGATATGATCTCTCTCCATTTTCCTTTCATTGTTTGCATTTACACTTTCATAAATGGATGTCATTTCAAATCCATTTAACCATATCTTACGCATTGGAAACTAAGAGCTTCTTGTTTTAATTAGTCATATTTTTTGTATTAGCTCAATTATGAAAGTTTGCTCTTGTCACAGTTGAAAATTGGAAATCAGGATCCCATGAATAAAATCTGGGCAATTGTCCTTTTGCAATTGACCTGCACTATTATAGAATGGCTTTCATTTTTTTTTTTTTTTTGAGAGGTTTTTACCTTAAGACATGTGCACTCACCAGGGAGAGAGACAGAGACAGTGAGAGGAAAAATGAGAAATCATCCCATGGTGGGGATAGCCATGCCATAATCCCTTCTTCTCCTTTCTACTCCCAGGATCTTGGGTACACACGCACACGTACCCATTGTGATTTTCAAGCAACCCGGTCTGGGATTCGAACTGATGTTGGCCATGTGAGAGTCCAACAACATAACTGCTATACCATCTGCTGGCTCCTGGCTTCCCTTCTTTAATAGATATTTTCTGCACAGAAATTATGAATTTTTAAATCCCTGTTTATCTTTTTGTCCCCTTCAAAGGCATGGTTAATCAAGAATTAAACAAAGGCTGAAATATTCATGTAGCATCCCCCACTAGCTGTGTCCATCCAGTTTTCAGGTCTTTTTTTTTTGGGGGGGGGAGAGGTTTTTGCTATAGGGCGCTAGCACTCGCCAGACAGACAGAGACAGAGAGACAGAAAGCAAGAAATCACCCCCAGGGGGGATGGCCATGCCACAATCCCTTCTCCTCCATTCTCCTCTTGGGATCTTTGGCACGCACGCACACGCACCCGACGTGAGTTTTTAAGCCACCGGGTCTGGGACATGAACCTCGGTTGATTACATGGGAGTCCAGCGACATAGCCATTACACTAACTGCTGGTCCCCAGTTTTTAGGTCTTTGCATTAGGTACTTGATCTTACATATCTATTCACAGTACTAAATATCACAAAGGTTGCTAAATTCCAGGAAATATTTTGTGTTGACAATTACAAAAGAAAATTAACTAAGCTCAATCAAAATGTCAATAGTTATCAATAGTATAACCATAGAATTATCATTATGTTTGGAGGTAATCAATAATAATTTATGTAAGCTTGTAAATTAAAGCTATGATTTTTTTTCTCTTCTTGATTATTTTTTAAATTTTATATAATTTCTATGGCTATAAGTAGTAAAATTTTAGGTAAAAGCCTTTATCATATTTTATGTTTTTTTTGAAATAGTTCAAAACAAAATTTGCACACCTGTCCCTATTCAAAAATAATGGAAAAAATTATTTCACATAAATAAAAACTATGTTACATATATAAATAAAAAGATTTAGAATCAGAATATATCATTAGAAAACTTTTGTAGCAAAAGATTGTTAAAATCTATATGGTCAGTTTGACCTACAGCCCCAGAGGACTAGATTAGGGTCCTAGCTAGGGACTGCATTAAATTGTAGCCTTCTAAATGCCCTCATGCCAGGCATTAGAACTGTATCTCTGTTTTTTGTTTTTTTTTTATTGACAACTCTAAATCTGTACATGTACTAAAATATAGAGAGTCAAATGCTAACATCTGCTACTTTAAACAATTTACTTAATTTGCTCCTATCATTCACCTCATCTGTAAAGCAGTGAAAACAATGATTTACTCTAGGGCCTCTATAAGAATTAGACTGAGGGGGAACCAGCAGTTAGTGTAATGGCTGTGTTGCTGGACTCCCACGTAGTCGACCGCAGTTCGTGTCCCAGACCTGGTGGCTTAAAACTCACGCCGGGCGCGTGTGTGTGCGTGCCCAAGATCCCAAGAGAACGGAGGAGAAGGGATTGAGGCGTGACCATCCTCCCTGGGGGGTGATTTCTTGCTTTCTGTCTCTCTGTCTCTGTCTGTCTGGCGAACCCACGTGCCGTATAGCGAAAACCTGTCCAAAAAAAAAAAAAAAAAGAAAAGAAACTCACACCAGGTACATGTGCATGCATGCCCAAGATCCCGAGAGGAGAACGGAGGAGAAGGGATTGCGGCATGGCCAAACCCCTGGGGGTGATTTCTCTTTCTGTCTCTCTTTCTGGAGAGTGCACATACCCTATAGCAAAAACTTCTCCAAAAAAAAAAAAAAAAAAAAAAAAAAAAACAAAACAGAAAGAAACTGAATAAAAATAGAGAGATTGAATATATGAGATATTTAGTTTTAATGGATTTGAATTATTTGCAGATATTCTTTGATACTTTTTCATAAATCAATTATGATAGCCAACTCTTGGTTTCTTACCCTTTTTTTTTTTTTTTTTTTTTTTTTTTTAGAGAGATTTTTTTCTATAGGGTCCATACACTCGTCAGAGAGACAGAAAGTGAGTGAGAAATCACCACCCTGGGGGAATAGCCATGCTGCGATCCTTTCTCCTCTAGTCTCCTCTTGGGATTTGGTCATACATGCACATGCACCCTGCATGAGTTTTAAGCCAACGGATCTGGGACTTGAACCATGGTCAACTATGTGCGAGTCCAGTGACATAACCATTATGTCATCTGCTGGTCCCTCTCAGTCATTTTAATAAATAAAAATGAACCATTAGCTGAAATCTAACAGTAAAGCATATGTGATTTGCCCCAACATTAAAAAAAAATAAATTTGCTTAAAATAAGACACACCTATAGATTAAAAAAAAATGGCTACACATTTACTGGATTTATGGCCATAGTTTCATGGTGCACAATAGGATTTAAGTCTAAAGAAGGAGTTGAGGAGATGGAAGAGCATTTTATTTTCACTGTAATATGCATATGATTAAATGTTTCAATACTGACCTGAAATAAGAAAGAATACAAACTGTTTCCAATTTGCTTTGTGGCCAAATATTTTCAAAGGGTGAAATTCATCCTGATGCTGTTTCGGAATATATGAGACTGTATCATGGACTGTAGGTAAATACAAGCATTTAAATAATGGTATGTGTAATGAAGACAAGAAATTAATAAATATGTCCACAAAAGAATTCAGTAAGTAGGAGAAAAACAAGCCAGTGCTTTTTCTTAAAGAGCAGCAGATAAATAGGAGAGTGGAGAGAAATCACGTACCTAATGACTTTGTGAACAATAAAAATCTCTGATGCACATTACAAAAAATGCAAATAAATAAATTGAAATAAAAAAAATATGAAAAAATATCTCTGATGGTACTTGATTTTATTTTTCTTTTCTCATTTCCTTTTTAATATTTTATATCTTGTCCCCACACTAGGTAAAAAGGATATACACGAATGTTTCCTAATACAGAACATTTCTGCCAGAATAAATATGTTAGAAAATAAGGTTTAGAGGATACAAAATTCTGAGTTTGAAGAGGTCAAAGTAAAGAGTTCCCTCAGAGGGATCAGAGAACCTGGTCTATAAATATCTTCAAGGTAACCGTGAGAGTAAGGGAAGGACATCACTCACAATGTCAGGAGAAGAAGGGCCCAGAACAATGGCCTGAAGCTAAAAAAAGGAGAAAAATAAAAAAAAAACTTATGGTGGTTATTTTAAAAGTTCTTAAGACAGAGGTCAACCAGTCTGAATAACTAGCAGACAAGGGCACAGGAGCGATTGTTGTAGATAGTCAAGGACAGTTTGTTAGAAGTGTTAGCACCAATGGTGAGGTTAGCAGATTAGGATCTGGATCAGAGTTTATAAAGAGGAATGCAAATACCAGTAAGAGCATGTATTCATTAAATCATTATCTTCCCCTCTAATCTAAGTGTATCAGAGTGCAAGTTCCTAGGAACCATACCTTAAGTAGCCAAGAACCATTTCTTTCTTTCTTTCTTCTTTCTTTAACACTTACATATTTATTTCTCCCATGTACAGGAGAGACAGAGACAGAAAGAGAGACAGGATCCCCCTAAGAGGGTCTTCCTACATAATCCACCCCCAGCTTCAACCAATTCTGAAACATAGACATGGCTATGGGGTACTCGAGAGGTCACTGAGCTTGAGTCTGGAGCCTTTCACGTGGATCAGACTCACAGAGAGTCATTTTTATCTGCTGGACCACTGTCCAGCCCCTAAAAGAGCCTTCTTGTATAAAGAAGTTGGCTCAAACTCTGATCATCCTGCCATTTTATAGTTTGTTTCTAATCAAAGTCCTTCTCTGTTTTTAAAACAGCATTTCACCCATGTGTAAAATTTTGTAATATGTGCTTACTACAGAGAAATAAAAATTACCCTTAATGCACACACACAATGAAAGCTGTTATAAACAATCTGATATGTATTTACCCATATTTCCACTAATGACAAATACACTCCTACATTACCCCAAAATGGATACACATGAATACCATGATATACATTGCATTTTAACCTAATTCCTTCACTTGATATATCAAGGGCGTATTTCCACATCAATAAATATAATAAATTTGGGTCAGAATAAGAATAGGCTAAGCTAAAAGTAGAGTAAGGATGAGAGAAACTAGCTCTTCTATTTTCCTCACAGCTGCAAATCTTGGCTTGGTGTAGTCTGTGAGGGAGAGCGGAGGATGCATTTTTAAAGATGTTGCTAAATCCTTCCAGTGGAGCCATAATATAGTATATTTATTTTTTCTTTCAGCAAACACGTAGTGAGTGGCAACCAGGTGTCAGCCTGTGCTAGTAGCTGAGGGACACCAACACAGTGACAGCATTCTGTCATCAAGAGTTTTCTCCCTGCTTCTTCATTCTACTACTGTTTTAGAAAAATAGTAAACATCTTTTATTCATTTTTGTCACTACCACATAGCAAAGTCTTAGCATGTTGCTAAATGAACTGAACTGAAAGGAAACATACATATAAACAGTCAACGAAATGCAGTGTGATGAGTATTGCCATGCGGACCAACTCAAGGTGCACATGGCACAAAGGATCTGGGGTGCTGGTGTAAAAGAACATCCTCTCCACAAACCAGAGAGAAGTCTGAACTGCTCATTCCCCAATCACAAGGAGATTACATGCAGAAATTCATATCTCGGATGCCTATCATGCCATTAAAAATCATTGAGCACTCTATTTCAATCAAACTGATATCTGTACAATTTAGCAATGGTCTTTCCTCAAGAAATTTGATAATATCCAGTGTATGTGAGTCCTAGGAGATGAGAGAGCAATTTTCCATTCCGTGCAGGTCTGTGCATATAATAGCTCATCAAATCCTATTACTATATATTCTATTCCAAGGAGCAACATTTGCTTTTATTTTTTATTAAATAGTAAGACAAGTTAAAATGTATTTAGTACCTTGTATGTATAGGAAACAATACAAAGTACTACTTATACATTGGCTCAAATAATTAGTAGACCAATGCTATGAGTTAAGTATTAGTATTTCAATTTTATAAATAAGAACCTGACACATAACAGGTTAAATGAATTGATCAACCAAATTTATTTACACACAACCAGTAAATGTCAGAGTTGAGACTGAAACTTGAAGAATCTGTTTTTATTCCATTATGCTCCATGGTCATAAACTGTTCAGTGTTTATATTGATTTATCAACAATATAGTTTGTGTAGCATTACAAGTCCACAGAGGATATGCATCATATCTAATAGGAACAGATCTTTTGAAGGCTTTTACTATACTGCCACCCAAAAAACAGTTTCCTACTGTATAAATTGAACATACAAAGATTTAACAGAATGTGTTGACTCAATCTTTATCAAAATCAAAGTAGACCTAAAAGGCTTTCATTTGAAAGTGTTACATTTCAAAACTAAGACCCCCACAGACACAGTAAGTGATTATTTTAAAAGCACTGGCAATATGGGAAAATGCTTCGAAATAAAAGCTTTGCAAGAATAAGGACAATTACATTTTAATGACTTGTGTGATTCATTAGGCTTTGTATCTCATCATTCTGATACGGTTTTACAGGCTATTGAAAAAAGACAAATGAATGACAAGCCAACAGAGTCAATGAGCGGATTTCTAATATTGTTGGTTTTGATTATTAACAGCATTATCAAATTCAATTTAGTGTTTCTAAATAGTTTCTAAAAATATGCCTTAACTGACAAGAATTCTTAATAGTAGTGTTTTTAATCATTTGATGCCACAAATTTTTCTTCTGTGCAGTTTCCTTTACATTTGAGTCAAAGTAGCTTTATTTAAACATGTACTTTCTACTTACTGTTATAAGAAAACGTTAACAAATAAAGTAAATCACATTTACTATCCAATTATTTGTATTTAAGTAATTAGCTACATAGAACCCTTGAATTAAGTGAAGTATGAAACATTGGCAGGTCAAAATGTACCATGAATTCAACAAAGATTAAATAGAAGAATGTGAGAGGAAAAGCCTGCTGAAAGCCACCTCTGGGAATTTGTGACAACATGATGTCTGAGCCTTGAGGTAATTCACCCAAGGCAAGTAGAGCATAGGTATTTTAAAGTAATAGTTAATGATCAGTTTTTACTGTAAATATGTTTAAAAAATGCCTGATGTCCTTAACTTACATTCTTTTTTTTATGTAAGCAACTAAATTACTTAAACTCTTTTTAATACGTAATATTTACTAAAATTAGAAAAATAATGTCTCATCTTGAAAGGGAAATTAGAAAGAGACCTATTTATATACTAAGGTATAGCAGGAAGAAAAATGTACACTAGGGAGAAATGTCTAATGAGTGTGATAGGAAACCTGTAATTTTGCATTAATTCTTACAGAAAACTAGGGAAGAGAGAAAGAAAAGAGTCTAAACAGAGAGAAGTAAAATTGAAGGAGATTAAAGAAGAGAGGAGAAATTTCTAGACTGGGTCTTTTCTCTTCATCTCTTGAGATGCTTTCACTATTAACAATCTCTGTCCCTCCACAAATTTCAATCACAGGTAAACAAAGGATTAGAAACATGGAAGAAAACAAGAAAGCAAAACTAACAATAGTGATTAGAAAATAAAAACAATACTGGGACCAGCAGTTAGCATAATGGCTATGTCACTGAACTTCCATGTAGCCGACCGCGGTTCAAGTCCTGGACCCATTGGCTTAAACTCACGCCAGGTACGTGTGCGCGTGTGCCCAAGATCCCGAGAGGAGAATGGAGGACAAAAGATTGCGGAGTGGCCATCCCCTCTGGGGGATGATTTCTCGCTTTTTTTCTTTCTGTCTTTATGGCGACTGCATGTGCCCTAGAGCAAAAACCTCTCCAAAAAATAAAAATAAATAAATAAATATTTTAAGAATTAAAAAAATAAAAACAATATCATGTTTAGAATGAGAAAGAAATGGTGAGCAGCATGAAGACTGAGTAGTTATTTACTAAATAGCAATCCCCTAGTCTTTATGATTTCACATAACTCCCCAATGTGCCTAAATTACTTATAGGACATAGAGTCTATACACAAGAGAAATACAGCTTTGTGCCCTTAGGAAGATGTTCAATTTACTACAAGGTAGTAAATTCTGAATGGGGAAAATCCTGTATGGTATAAATCATATAAATGATAGTCTTGGGGCTAGAGGAATATTAAAATTCTATTGTTCTTATTAATCTGTGAAATGAAAGGGATGCTTAAGCAGGTAATTGTCATTTGAAATGGAAGACAAAACAACATATATTTTAATCAACATACTTATTAAATGTCAATTAGAATTTTCATCAACCAAATTATATCAGACTAACTTGCAATAGCAAGCTTGCCAAATGTTAATTAAAAGAATAAACGTTAACTATTAGCTTAATTTTAGTGCCTTTGGAGTTTTCGAAATTTTATATTTATGATTACTAACTAATTAATCTTCCCTTATACTTACATCAGTTGTTTTCAAAATCTAAATAACCCTAACATACAAAAAATATTCTCACGAAAATTATCTTAATTAACATGTAATTGGGAACTAATGAAAACCTTCCTTATTTTTCAAGCTATTTATCTATTTCATAAATAAAAGTAGAGATCAAAGAATACAACCTGCATGCTAATATGAACAATTTATAGTGCCACAGAAATTATTCTTAATATTCATTTAAGCATATGCATGCTTTCATATTGAAATGTATCACTTAGCTGTTTTTCAGTAGTTGAGGACCATCTATTGTAATGTTTTAATTCCTTTTTTAAAGCTATTTTTTGTTTTAAAATATTTTATGACAGAGATCATGTGTCCCTGCACACAAGAGAGAGTGAGGTGGGAAAATGAAGATGAAGACAGGCACCCTTGACAAGGTTTTGTTACACTGGGATCCCCTTCCCCCAGCTCTCGAGTGCATCAGGACCGTAGGCATGTGTGTATAGCCAGTATGTTTCAGGTGGACCTGGGCTGGAGATCTGAAACTATGGTCAACCATGTAGTTTTCAGCTTCATAGTTCAAGATTACTGACTATACTACCTGAAGGGTCCTTAATGTTACCTAGTATTAAATATCTATCTCTATAGCTTAGTATGCCAGGAATTGAAAATATAGCTTAAACAGCGACTCCATTCAAGTTTGGCCTTATTTAAATTAGATAAATGTATTTTGTAAATTAAGTCCAGAATATGATATCACCTCACACCTATTAGATTGGCTATTATCAAACACATGAATAAAAACAAATGTAGTGAAAAGGGCATCCTTATATCATTGCTGCTATTGTAAATTAATGCAGCCATTTGGAAAAACGGTATGAAGATTCCTCATAAGACTAAAAATAGAATTACCATAAGTTGGGACCAGCAGTTAGCGTAATGGCTATGTTGCTGGACTCCCACGTAGTCGACCGCGGTTCAAGTCCCGGACCCGGTGGCTTAAACTCACTCCGGGCGCGTGTGCATGTGTGCCCAAGATCCCGAGAGGAGAATGGAGGAGAAGGGATTGTGGTGTGGCCATCCCCTCTGGGGGGTGATTTCTCGCTTTCTATCTCTCTGTCTCTCTCTGTCTGTCTTGCGAGCACATGCGCCCTATAGCAAAAACCTCTCCAAAAAAAAAAAAAAAAAAGAATTACCGTAAGTTTCAGCAATCTCACAGCTGGGGACATACACAAAGAAACTGACACCACAGTGTTGAAGAGATGTCTGTACTCCCATGTTTGTTGCAGAAATTTTCACAATAGTCAAGATGTATAACAATGTGCATAGTCGTCAACAAATGTAAGGGTTAAAAATGTGGTAGACACAAAGGAATACTATTCAGACTTGAATGAGCAGAGTCTGAGGAAGGACACTGAGGAGAAAAATAGAGAGGTAAGGCATTTATGGGACAAAGAAATAGATTATTATCTATTGAAGATAACTTTCTAGTATGGTGAACTGGACTGGTGAGAAATGTACACATATTGGAATATTCACTTTTGTAAGCTAAGTAATGGAATTGAATGTATAAAAGAAATAGAAATTTAAAACAATGTATTGCACCATACACACACACACACACACACACCCAAGAAGTTCTATTATTTGGTGCAACATTATGTTAAGTGAAATAAGACTAGCACAGAGAGATAAATACTGTATAATCCCATTTACATGAAGAATCTAAAAAGGGATCCAACTCACAGTAGCATAGAATGGTAGTTATCACTGGTTGGTGGATGGAACAGGGAAAGGAGAATGTTGAGATGTTGATCAATGGGTGCAAAGTTTTAGATAGGTAAGAGGAATAAGTTTTAGCATTCTACTGTACAGCACAGTGACGACAGTTAATAACAATGCACTGCATTTGGGACCAGCAGATGGCGGAACGGTTATGCCACTGGACTCCTATGTAGTTAGTTGACTCTGGTTCTGATCCCAAACCCAGTGACTTAAAACACACTTGTGCGTTCATCCCCAAAATCCCCAGAGGAGAATGGAGAAGGGATTGTGGCATGGCCATTCCCTAGGGAGTGATTTCTTGCTTTCTGTTTTTTTTTTTTTTTTTTTTTTTTTTTTGTCTTTGTCTCCCCGGTGAGCACACACCCTATAGCAAAAATCTCTCTCTAAAACAAAAAAAAAAAAAAAAAAAAAAAAAATGCACTGTATTTTTCAAAATATCTAAGAGGATTTGTAAATATTTTTACCATAAACAGGTGATAGATATACTATTCGGCCTGATTTGATCATTCTACAATGTATAAATGTATGTATCATATTGTGGTAATTGTCTTAGTCTATTATTGTGTTGTTAACAAGAACAGCTGAAGCTTGGTGAATTTAAGAGAATAAACCTTGTTATCTGGGTGACTGGAAATGCCAAAGGCATAGGCCAACATCATGGCATCAGTAGCAGAGAGGATGATGGGTACATGCAACAAGACAGCAAGTTGTGAGCAGCATTCCTTTACAACAAGTTTCTCTCCAGAAAGCTAGCCTTTCTCAAAGAGTTAGAACTCAACAGATCTCTCGTTTATTCATGAGAGGTGTTTGCATGATGTAGCCATAATTCATCACTGTCCACTTAAGCTTCCTACCTCCCAACAGAAAATTACAAAACAAGAAATTTAAGGGAGCAAACTGTTATCCCAACCACAACAGCAATAATCACTATGATCTATAAAGATAAGTTATTGTAATAGAGACAGTGACCAAGAATTTAGGAAAATTTAAAAACCTTTGAAAAAGCAATAAAGGTCTTGAAAAAATATACATGCATACATATGGTATTGGGGTCCAGTTCTTGGTTTGACCTGTACTTCCCAGGCACACACACATGCCCATTATCCTGGCTGGATGAAAGTTTGAGGGTATCAGTGGATCGTTGAACAAGACCCTATTTGTTTTTCTTTCTCATAAAAAAAGAAAATTTTAAAAATATATAAAACTACAGTACTGATCAAATAAGCATTTCCTTAGTAAAAATTGAAGGAATATTATATTAATTAGAGTTTCATAGGTGGATCCTTAGTTCAATGATATTAACTGACCTCTTATTTGGATAATTTTGCTTGAAGTCAGTGGAGCAAACGAAGAGATATTATCTATTGTCAAGAGGTAACAATTTTCTCAACATGAGATAAGTACAGTAAGGTTGATAAAGTTAAATCCAATGTCTCCTTAATTTACAGTGAATATGATAAAAAAAATGTATAAAATATGAATTTATCAAGATATTCTCTGTAAAATGTTTGGAAATTCAAGAATTCTGTAACAATCTATAAGGAAGCTATTTGATTATAGATGATTCCAGTTTATTTTTATGAGACACTCTTCACATTAATCTTTGCAATTCTCTGTAACTTACAAATACTGGAGACATTTGATCATCTATAAGTATCTGGATTTTATATGAAAACATAGCATCTCAGGTGATTATGTCCTTACTCTCAATGAAAGTTTAGTTTTCAAAATGTAAGTTCAAATAAACTGTTCATTAGTCTCAGTCAAAAGGGATGTGTGTATCTTGGTTTAATATTCCACATTGCATATTTATTATTTAATCTTCTACTACTAGAGTAAGGTATTTTAAATTGAAGAATTTCCCTGTTTTGTTCACTGCTGTGTCATGAGTGGAATTCAGTGTTTTGTGTATAATGGATGATCAATGCTTGTTGGGCATATAGAAGTATGAGAAAGGCCAAGAAGATGGAATTGTAGTGATAGGAATTGTCATCACATATTTTTTTTTAAATCCCATAAACTTAGAAGTTTTGTACATTTTAAAATAGCATGTATCTACATTGAAATGATAATCAAGGATTTTAATTTCATTTGTAAGCTATCTTGCAATGTTAAAGTATCATCCATTCATTCAGTCATTTAAAAAAACTGTGAGTTTCTATGATATGCCAGCCCTAGTGCTGGGAGTCTATGAGTCACTTTCTGAGTCTGTGAAATGGAGAATGATGTCTAAAAATAATTTAGTAATACTGCAAAAGTGCTGTAATGAAGTGTGAAAAACACTGTGTAGGAACCCAAATGAGGAAATGTCTAATTGGCTAGAAATCAGTACAGTCTATGGTAGAAGTATGGTTTAACTTAAAACCAGAAAGATTTAAGTTAAAAATCACAAGTCAATATCAGAGTGTGGAAATCACAAGTCAAGAATGTCATTTGAAGGAGATTACAAAAAGTGTAAAAGAATTCACATTTTTTTTTCCTATTAGTTACATAATGCAAGGTATGTTGGAGGGAATGACAGTAACAACGTCTGGAAGTCTAGCTGGAAAATTATTCATTAATTATGATTGAAGAATTAAGTGAGACAGTAAATTATTGCACCTTTGGCAATCATCTGTTTCTATATGTAGCTTCTTTTAAGTGGAAAGCCATTTTGGAAAAAGTAATATAGAATATATAACTCCCTTAAGGTCATGTCCATTGTGAATATTAGTATGTTATTTAGAGCATATAAATCAGTTATCAAATGGAAACTACCAGGGTATTATCAAAGCTGATAATTTAATATTATAGACTTATAATATTTGTATGGGTAGCATGTTAATTGCTTTCTTAACACATGAACCAACGTGGTGTATGAAAGTCACTAATACGTTAAGGTAGTGACAATACTTTATGATATATTTAAAAAATTGATAAGATTAATTTTATGTTCACCTAGAGGCTAAGGTTTTAATATTATATATAGCAAGGCAACCTTCACATAATAGTTATTGAAATTAAATCCTTTAAGATGAAGAAGAGACTGCAGATATTATATATTACATAAAATTATAAAACAATGTCTTCAATGGTGAGCTACAAAATGTTTTTATCATCTATAGGTTTTCACAAATACTAGACAGCTGAGAAAAAAAACTTTCATTAAGATTCCATTTTAATAGGCACATCCATGGTTGGGGATTACAGTGGGAACCAGGGCCTTGAAGGAGAAAATTGTTTACTCTAGTATTCCAACTTTTTTCCTATCATGGAACTCTGGATATCAGTGATTGCTCCTCATTCATTTTGATAGCTCACACATTTTGCAATGTCAGGATATTAGCAAAACAGGGGCATTATATTAAAATTGTTTTATATCTTTTAAAAAATGCCTTAATAATTCTAAGAATAAAGCCTACTTGCTGGGTTTTCTTACCTTTGCTTTAAAGTTAAGTATTATTTTTAATTTAAATTAAGCATGGGGAGTTACTGAAATAATTTGAATCTTTATCCCCTCTAAAACTTGTGTTGAAATTCAATGGCCATTGTGTTAGCATTAGGATGTGAGGCCTTTGGAGGTGATAGGGCCATAGGCTCCAACCTTGTGGATGGGATTGTCATTATTAAAGTGAGAGTTTAGCTGCTTTTTGCCTCATTGCCCTTCTGCTTTCTGCCTTGTTACAATACAGAGAGAAGGCACTTAACAGATCCTGGCACCTTGATCTTTAACTTCCCAGTCTCTCCAACTGTGAGAAAATTAATGTCTGTTTATCATAAATGACTCAGTCTCAGATATGCTGTTAAAGCAACACAAAATAGACTGGCATACTCACAACCATTCTGAAGCACAGGAGATTCCTAAATTTTTATTTTATTTTTAGTTCCAAAAAAAACCCTCTTAGTTTTCTCAACTTTGTATCTCGTTGTCCAAATTGTCTTTATCCTATCTTTTTTTTTTAATTTTTTAAGGGGATTTTTTTCTACAGGGTGTATGTGCTCACTGGAGAGACAGACAGAGAGATAGAAAGAAAGAGATCACTCACCAGAGGGAGGGCCACACCACAGTTCCTACTCTGTCACTCTCCTCTTGGGATTTAGGCATGCATGCACACATGCTTGGCTTGATTTCTAAGCTGCCAGGTCTGGGACTTGAACCACAGACAACTATGAGGGAGCCCAATAATGTAACCATTATGCCATCTGCTGGTCCCTTCATCCTATCTTGAACTTTCCCTTTCTGAATGCAGTAAAGTACACTAACTTTATTTCTTTATTTTTAAAGTTCTGTGGTGTTCTCTTTATATTTACTATTTATATTTAATAATTGTACATCATTACAGTTTTCAGCATGGTTTATTTCTAGCATGTATGCAGTGCATTACAATCAAGTCAAAGGTGTTACCATATACATCACCATCAGCAGGTAACTTTCCATTCTTGTTCATTTTATTTTTCCTGAGCCCCTCCTTCCCCTTCTAGTTCCCAGCCCCTCTTATAGTTTCTTGTATCTATCCTTCCCCTTCCTACTATTATATCCTTCACTTTTTAAATTTTTGTCATACATTGCAAACACTTGTGGTGTATATGGAGATATACAATGTCCATCTTTCAAAGTCTAGCTTGCTTCACCTAGCATTAAATCGTCTATATTCATTCACTTTGTATCAGATGAGAGAATTTCATTGCCTTTTTAATGGGTAAGTAGTATTTCATAGTGTATATGTGCCACATTTCTTTCAATCATCATCAGTTCTTGGGCATTTGTGTTGATTCCACATTTTAAAAACTATAAATAAGGCTGCAATATTATAGATGTACAATTGTTTTTCCAACTGAGTGTTTTCCTATATTTTTGATAAATACCTAGGAGTGGTATTACTGAGTTGTATGGTAGTTCTATTTATTGTTTTTTGAGGAACTTCTGTATTGTTCTCCATGGTAGCTGTACTAATTTACACTCCACCCAAAAAAGTAGAACTCCCCTTTCACCACAGCTCCACCAGCACTTTTCATTCTTTAATTTTTGTAATCTTAGCCACTCTGACTGGGGTTAAGTGGTTTCTCATTGTGGTCTTGATTTGCATTTTCCTTATGATAAGAGATGTTGAGCATTTTTCCAGGTGCATTTTGGTCATTTGTATGTCTTCCTTGGAGAGTTGCCTGTTCAGTCCATTTTCCCACTTTTTAAGAGGATCTTTCTTTCTTTCTTTCTTTCTTTCTTTCTTTCTTTCTTTCTTTCTTTCTTTGGATAAGTTGCTGAGTTCCCTGTATATTCTGATTATTGGTCCCTTATCTTAAGTATGGTTTGCAAGTATTTTCTCCCATTTTAAGGGTTGTCTCTTCATGATAATTATTGTTTCCTTTGCTGTGCAGAAACTTTTAAGTCTGATATAGTCCCACTTGACTATTTGGAGGATTATTGCCTGTGCTTTAGGAGGTCTTATTTAAGGAATGGTTGCCTATTCCAATGTCTTTGACTTGCACTCATGTTTTCCACCAGTAGTTTTATACTTTGAGGCTTTATGCTTAGATGTTTGATCCACTTTAAGTTTATTTTTGTTCAAGGTGAAAGGGTTCAGTTTCATTTTTCTGCAGGTGCACATCTAATTCTCCCAGCACCATTTGCTAAAGAAACTTCCATTACTCCATTAGATTTTCTTAAATCTTTTGTCAAAAATCATTTGGCTTTATATTTTCAGGTTCTCTATTCTGTTCCACTGGTCCACATGCGTGCTCTTGTGCCAATACAATACTGTTTTCATTATCACAGCTTTTAAATATATTTTGAAGTTGGGAGGTGAGATGCCTTTTTCTTTTTGCATGGTGGTGCTTTGGTGGTATGGATCCTTTATAATTCCAGACAATTTTATGATTTTTTTTCTATTTATATGAAGACTATCTCTAGTAATATGATTGGAATTACATTGAATTTGTAAATTAATTTGTATAGAATTGACCTTTTGATTATATAAATTCTTCCAATCCAGGAACATGGGATGTCTTTCTGCTTTGTGTATAATTTCTAATTTATTTTTTCAGTTTTCAATGTTTTCCTTCTAGAAGTCTTTTACTTTATTTCTATTGTTTTTCCATATTAACTTATCTTTGGAAACATAAACTTTGTCTTAATTTTGCTTAAATTGTCTTAATATGGGTAAAGATAGCACAATCCTAAATTTCATACTTTTATATTGCTTAAAGTCATAGATAACATACATTTTAATGTTTTATTTTTAAAAATTGCCAAAGGGTATATATGTTCATGAGAGAGAGAGAGAAAGGAAGAGAGAGAGAGAGGAAGAGAGAAAGAAAAAGTAAGAAAATACTCTCCATGGAGTGTAATCATACTGCAATCTCTTCTCCAGCTCTTCCTTTGGGGATTGTGAGCACACAGGAACATGTGCCTGGTGTGCTTTTCTAGCCTCCATATCTGGAACTCAAACCACACAGTTGGTTATGTGAAATCAAGACAGCTGCTTTAACCACCATACCTCTGGCTGACACAATTTTATCATTTCTGAAGTCAAAGAAAAATTTTGGGAGAGAAATCTTTGTGAGAAATTTCCTTTCTATCATGTGCTAGGATTTTATTTTATTGATTTCTTCATAATTACCATTCTTTCAGAAACTATATATTTTGCAAATTTTAAAAAGGTATAATTAAAACTTTACTCTTTTATCTTTCAGCTGGGACTGAACATACGTTTATCCTCTTTGATGAACAGTAAAGAAATTGCAATCATGTAGATCAGGGTTATACTCACTTTTACCCTTTAATGAGAAACCTAGAGTCTCGGATGCAGATTTCACTATTATAAATAATTCCTGCAATTTCACCTTGTTGAAAACAAGGAAAGAAAATAAAGACAGCTTCCGAAATGTCAAGATATACTTTGAAAACAAACAAATGATTAGCAAGCAAGAGTGGGATTCTTATCTCATAAATCAAAATACACTGTGGCATAAAAGATGCTCAACAATATTAGCCATCAAGGAAATACAAATAAAATCATGATGAACTAGTTTACATGACAACAGAATGTCTGAAATAAAATAGAAAGAAAGTACTAACTATTGGTGAGGATATGGCACACCCAGAAGCCTCATGCACTGTGGGTGGGAGTGTAAATTGGCATAACAGCTTTGGAGTACTGCTTGGCTTGGCAATATCTGCTAAAGCTGAAAAAAATTCATGTCATATGCCTCATAATTCCACTCTTATGTATAGACCTAAAATAATTTCATGCATATGTTCACTAAAAGACATATCTTAAAAGGAACCTGGAGTGAGTTCTAGGGAGAATTTTGGGATGTGGGTAATATTCTTTTTCTTGGTCTGGGTGCTCTCTATAGAGTTGTGCTCAATTTGTGGAAGTGCCATTATGATATGTATACTTTTATTTAACTATATCATGCTTCAATAAAAAGTCTACCTTCACATATCGAAATGGTCTCATTGTAAGCCAAACAATATGATTGAAAGTATATATAAAAAAATAATAATAATAATAATAAATAATGTGAAAAAATAAATAAATTAGGCACACTAAGAAAAAAAAAATACTGTGAAAGATGTTGAAAATGTGTAACAAAGACGCTCATTAGAGCATTATCCTATACAACATACCAGTTAAACAAATGGAACATCAATTTAATTGAGATAATGAACATGAATTTACCCCCAGGCCTCACATCTTAAGGATTCAATAAACATTAGTGATTGTTAGCATCTGCAAAAAAAAGAAAGAAAAAAAAAATGTTCACTTTGTAAGCTAAATAATGTGATTGAATGTATATAAAAAAATTAAAAAAATAAATAAATAAATTGGAAAAAAAAGTCTACTTTTTTTTTTTTTTCAAATGTACTGGTCACTTTTGGACATCATATGCAAACTATTTTATATGAATCAATAGGATGTTCCAAAATATGTGATAGGTATTTAGGGAGCAGCAAAGGAGGGAATGCAAAATAACTGTTGATACTTATTTAAATCAGTAAATAACACTAGGAGAAAATGACAAAGGCTGTTTAATTATTCACAAAACAATCATTTTCTGGACATATATCAGGAAAATATTGCCCATTTGCCTTTATTGGTGGATGACTTTTATATAAATTTTATGGCCAGTTGGATGTATGCATGAGTGTTATTCAAAACCTGCAGCCCCAACTCATGTAAGGGCCCCCCAAAACTCTTTAGTCCTTATCTCCTTGTCAGACAAATTCAAAGGATTGGGGGATGAGTTTAAAACCTAGCAAATGAGGTAGCAGCCAAGAATCTTGTCTCTGATCTGTTCTGGACAATAATATCAAAAGGACAAAAGTAGTTTAGCCACTGAGATTTAGATAGTTGAAGTAGTAAGCCTATCTTAATACTAGAACTGAAACCAATTCAGTAAGGGGAGGTAGGTAGTAACAGTCAATGAGAATGAGAAAAGATAGTGTTCTTCCCAATGGTAAGACATCTTTTCTAAAATTTCTAACATGTTTATAATATGTCCAATCTGAGCTTAATCAAAGTTGAGTTTGTCTTTTGAAAACTAAGCTTATAGAGAAGCATATTTGCAGAGAAAATTCTGTACAAATATTGTGACTCAGAGAGTAGGATAAGACAACCATTTCCTCCTAGATTTTAAGCATGTAGGTTTTTGGAAGTTGAGAAGATTAGAGTAAGGGAGGGATAGATGGATGTTGACTGATAGAAACAAGATTCCAGAGAGATAGGAGAAACAATGTCTAGTGTCATAAAATACAGTAGGATGAATATAGTCAATATTGACTTATTCTATATGACAAAGTACTTAGAGATAAGGATTTTGAAAGTTTCCAACAAAAGTAATGACAAGTGGTTGATGTTGGGCATTTGAGTTGACCTGAATGGTCATTGAACATTGTGCCTACATACTGAAGAAACACAGTGTACTCTACTAATAAGATTATTTATTAACATTTTGAAAGTATACCAATGAAATGTATGTAGCTTCTTTTCCTTGGTAACCTCCCTATCGCATATTCCTGGCCCAAGATTTTGTCTTACCAAGTCAAGAAGGTCCTTAACTCATTGTTTTTTAATAGCTGAGATTTACATGAAATATCCATTTCTTACCTGCATGAACAGGGGAAGAAGAAAACTTAATATATATAGGCATTAGTTTTTCCAACTACAAAAAGTGGTTAATAATATAAAAGGGCATTTGTTTATCTGGTTGAAAAATAAAGTACAGCAAGAAGAATTTACTGGTTAGTAATATTGTGTTGGATACTAAAAATTTTCTACGAGTAGATTTTGGATGCTGTCACCACACACACATACACAGAAGTGACTGCAAGGTGAGGGCTATGTTAATTCACTTAAGCACAGCAATCATTATATATATATATATATATATATATATATATATATATATATGCTCATTACGTGCACCTCAAATATAAGTGAGTAAATTAAAAAATAGGTAATGCTTGTACGGTGTGCAGTTTGCTATGTGGTAAGCATTCAATAAATTGTGACTGCGACTGCTGTTATTGTTGGTGTTATTTTTATTATTAATGGATACTAGTAAGGGCTTATCTCTTAAAATAGGAGCTTGTTGTTTATGCTATTATTTCATGTACTTTATTTATGGCATTGGGGCTTAGAACACCTAATGCACAATTTTGTACATTAATCACTTTCAATTTCTCACTATCATCTTAAGTTGTTCATAATTTTCATGAAGTTTGAATTCCTTTTAAGCTTCCAAAACAGCAGCCATAGCTTCACTTTGTTAGAAGAATTGATACAGGGATCGACGAAGTGATTTTTAACATTCAATCCCATAATCTATTTTAGTTTGTAAATAACTTAATGTAATTTATCCTTTACTTCTCAAATGCACATTTGTTGAACATAAAGTTTACTGTGAATGAAACACATGTCATGCAAGGTAAAAACAACTATAAGAATTCTTAAATTTATGGGGCCAGCAGGTGACATATTGGTTAAGGGTGCTGGACTCCCACGTGGCTGATCACAGTTTGAGTCCTGAACCTGGCAGCTTGCTTTCTTGCTTTCCATTTCTCTCTCTCTCTCTCTCTCTCTCTCTCTCTCTCTCTCTCTCTCTCTCTCTTGTCTCTCATCAAATTGAAAAAAAATAATAATACATGAATATACAATTCTTTTCAAAAAAAGGAATCCTAAAATTGATGACATAATTGATGTGTAGTTCTTTCCAGTGAACAAAAGACAGAAACTAATTTCTTTCCATGTGATAAAAGCTCTTCCGTTGAACTGTTGGTACCAGTATGCACTTTCATGTGCTGATGCAGTGACAATTGTTTGGGGACATTTTGCAGTTTAATCATAAAAGAATGTCTCACACAATTTCCCTTAAGCATTTACTTTTTTGATCAGGGAGGCATGTAGGTCAATGCTGAAGTCACTGCCACTTTTATTTATAGTGAAAAATGCCTAAAAAATTGCCAAAAGAAATTAGGCCATTGCTTAATTTATTATATTAATGCCCTACACTTAATGTCTGCAAATGATTTGCATATTTTTGGAAGAAGATTTTAAGAGTTAAATAAATATCTATGGCAAATGTATTTTTTTAATGTTATGCCAATTAATAATGATATATTGAAGCTTTTTTTAAAAAAATAGTGTATTTGTTTTTTATCTTTTTTTTTTTTTTTTTTTTTTTTTTTTTTTTTTTTTTTAATCTTGATCAGAGAGAAGCAGAGAAAGAGAGAGAAAATGAGAAAGCAAGCCACTAGATCTGGGACTCAAACAAGGTCCCCCATGTGGGAGTCGAGTGCCTTAACCACACGCCACCTGCTGACCCTGAAGCTTTTAATTATATAATGTATGTAATGCTTCCCTAATCTCTAAATGTGATATATAAATGTAATATGGTTTATGTAAGACATATCATTAGCTTCAACTTATGAATACAAAAATAAGTTCAGAAAGGTCTGATGTCAAGCCTAAGGACACAGAGCTAATCAATAAAAGGTTCTAGGACTCAGGGACCTTGACAAACTGGGTTATAAACCCTGCTGCATTTCTCCTTTCCGCAATGAAAATGTTTGGCAACTGTATCTAGCAGAGCATTATTTTTTTTTCACTGCAAGAAAGTTCTCATATTCTTATTCTTTTTCTCTTTGCCTGTTTTCTTCTATTTTATTCCTCTTTGTCAGCAAGGTCTTCCATTGTGTTCAACATATAAACTTTACTATCTTCTTTCAAAATATGACTTCCTGAAAACATACAGATTTTGCATTACATGTACCAGCCACGCAGCCGCAAGATCAACCACAAGCATAATTAACTTTAAAATGACTCAACTTCTTTCAACCATGATCATTCTGTCTTTATTGAATTTTAATGTCTTTTATTTTAATCAAACAATATCCCTTCACAGGATATACACTAAGAAATGAGTTTCCCTAAATGAAATTGCTTTTTTATTGCCATTCTCCCATACACTCCATTTACATCTCTAGAACATTAAAACCACTCTCTGGATGTAGCTTCACCAGCAAGTGAAGTGTGTTATCTGCAAGAGCTCTGGCGGATGGAATTCTTTCTCTATGGGCATGGGCAGACAAGCTGCATTAACAAGTCTGAATACTGCCAATGTTTTCAAAAATTATCTACCAAAGATATAGACAAATGTCATATTCTCAAAGCAATGAAAATAGAAGAGACCAGCATTGGAGCTTTTGTTTGTAATTTTCCATGTCTGGAAGGGTGGTATGAAAACCACCTGAATATATATTGAAGCAAAGTATGATGTCTCTATCTTTAAAATAAATTTGCAAAACAAGTAAGTATTAATCAATGCCTATTCTTACAGAATTGATTTCTCTTAAGTAATTCTTTAAAAGGTATTTCAAACCAGTGTAAGCCTAGAGTGTTTTAACTTCAGTTGTTTATTTTCAAATTACTAAATGTAGGACGAAGTCCCAGAGTTAAATTAACTTTACAATAATAATCTTCTGAATAAAAAAACACTCTTAATGCTGTCCCTTAAAGTTATTTTTTTTTTTTTTTTATCAAATCATCAGGGCTTTTATTTTAGTGAATTAAGAAAGGGAAATAATAGTAGTTGATAAATAATGAAAAGCACTAACATACTGAAAAAAACAGTTAAACAGTACATGCTGTATGATTCTCAGTACTGGATTCTTTTCTACTACACATTTTTTTTTTAATTTCTACATTACAAATCTTTTTTTTTTTTTTTTTTTTTTTTTTTTTTTTTTTTTTTTTTTGAGAGGTTTAGTAATAGTGTGTGTGCACTCACCAGAAAAACAGAGAGACAGAGAGACAGAAAGTGAGAAATCACCTCCCCCCCACGGGCAATAACCATGCCTCAGTCCCTTCTCCTTCATTCTCCTCTTAGGATCTTGGGCACACACACACACACACACACACACAAACACACCCTGCATGTGTTTAAGCCACCGGGTCCAGGATTCGAACTGCAGTCGACTACATGGGAGTCCAGTGACATATCCTTTAGAGCAACTGCTGGTCCCATACTTTACAAATCTGAAAGTCATTTCTTTAGGTAGCCTCGGATTTCACCTACTTTCTGCATTATGTTTGCATATGTAAATAGGAACTCCCTTATGCAAGAAAAAAATCTATTTAGTTTTTAATGCCTACTGAGAAACTTTCAAACACATTTATCTTTTTGTGTCTACAAAATAACTTCATATGCAATGGTTCCAACTCCGAAAGAGATTCTGCCTCTTTTTTTTGAGAAACTTCATGCCTGGTATACAATCCACTTCTTATAAAACAGCATGCTACCGACATTAATTGGTTTTGAATCTCCTGCAAGTACCAAAGAGTGTGTGAAAAAAAAAAAAAAAAAAGAAGAAAGAAGAATGAAAGAAAGAAAGAAAGAAAGAAAGAAAGAAAGAAAGAAAGAAAGAAAGAAAGAAAAGAAAAGAAAAGAAAAGAAAGAAAGAAAGAAAGAGAGAAGGAAAGAGAGAAAGAAAGAAAAACGTTTTGAGATCACCACAAACGTCTCTGGAAAATATCCAGTGCACAAATGTAGTCCTAACTAATGGACTTTAGTCTTTCAAAGAGAGAATACATATTCTTCCCTGTCTTAAAGTCAGAGGATAGTAGTCACAGGTTACTGTTAAGACATGTCTTTAATAAGTAGATAAATGTGTAGAAATCATTTTGCCCCTTGACCCATCAGGTCATGGCCCAACATTCTTTCCACTGATAAAGGATATATTGGAATAAATCTGTGGTGATGAACAAATGAATGACTCCTTCCAAAGGAAAAAAAAAGATAAATTATTAATATATGTGAAATAATTACTTAAAAAAATAAATGTGAAGACTCCACACACCACTAATTATCTAAAGGAATAAATTCACCTGTAGTGTTTTTTTCCTAGTCTTATGTCCTCTAAATCATGTTGACATGATGTTGCGATATCATTAGCATAAAATATGAATGTAATGACAAATCACTCATTTGTTTTGAAACCATTTGGACTCTCTTATCATATAGTGGCATTTATTTGCTCTCTATAATATTATTTATTTTCAGGGTTTTGAGATTTAACCACCAATACAAAGTGCGTGTTAAATGTATAATTTACCTTTGTGATTAACTTCATTAAGTTAGCAAAACGTGCAAATGGTAGTTCCTACTTCCAAGCATATCTACGTGATATTTCCATTTCAGTTTACACAGCTGCAGAAACTAACACATTTGATCAGGGCAAGCCAAAAATACATGACACAAAAGCCAACTCAAACCTCAACTATTTATGAATGCCAAAGCAAGAGAAAAGCGAGGGTCTAACTACACACATAAAAAACCTAAAACACACAGGAAATATATAAGGTAACATGTAAGATCAAAAGAGCCATGAATTAATGCAAAATATAGTGGCTTGGTTTTATCTTATCTTTCATTGAAAAAAGAGATTTTAGACAAAGTCATATAGTCAATGAAAACTTCAAAACAAATTTGTATTCATCTGTGGGCCAACAAGCTAGAAAAGTTTTTAGTTGGCATTGATAATGGATTTTAACAAAGAGGGCATAGCTTTCCAATTCTGACATAATCTTTAGAATAGCATAACAATGTTCAAGGTTTTAGTTTCCACTGTTCTAAATGAATTAGTTCCTACCATAATCTTGTTTGATTTTCTCCAATATTCATTGTAATACCAGCAAAATTGCATGGCAAAGAAGTTTGAAAATGCTGATGATTAATAGAGACTATTTTAATATATTTTATACTGCTGATTTTCATGGAATTTTTAAAAGAATTATTCATTTTGTTTGTTATTATTTTTTAAATTTGCTTTGAGGCATGTGTGCTCACCAGAGAGAGGCAGAAAGAGAGAAGGAAAGTGAGAAAGCAAGACAGCAGGTCCATGACTCAAACCATGGTTCATTATATGGAAGTGCAGCAACTTAACCACCATGCCCCCTGCTGGCCCTATGTTTTTTTTGTTTTGGCTTTTGTTTTTGTTTTATCCTTAAATGTAAACTAGAAGTGTAGAAAACACTTACGGTTGGTTTTGTCACAACATTACATGATAGAACTTTGCATGATTATTCTTTTAATTAAGAGCTCATTTATATTTATTATTTGTCCAATTTTAAGATTTTTAAATTTTAAGCAATATCTTTGCTAAGTACATAAGTAAATAGCAGAAAAGATCCTTAAACGATGCTATGTCTTTCACCACAGTTAGTTAGTGGTCAATTTCCACATCTGATATATCAGCACAAAAGAAAGTAATTGTTCAGCGTTATCATTACTTTTTTTGGAAAATATTAAGTGTTGTTTAATAAATCTCAAATGCTTTGTACAAAGGGCATTCTTTCTTGTTCAGATTTCAGTTTGACAAGGCAAGGACTTGGTTAAGTCAGCTTTAGAAATCATTTTCCTCCTCTACAAATTCACCTGTTTATCTCTAATGCAGGGGTAGTGTAAGACTGATCCTATAATCTGTTAATATCTGATTTACTGAGAGCCAGTTGTGTCCCACAGAGACTAAGCCATTCCTGCTCTCCAGCACATTAAGAATTAATATTTACCCTTACTGGACCTTTCAGCTTCCACAAGAAACTTTAACAAAAGCTGTGCAAATCCCTATTCAATATATACTAGGAGGATTAATAATAATTCCTTTTGATCAGAATTACTCGGCTGGCCAGCAATGGTTTCCATGGTAATCAGGTGGTAGACAGGACTGAGACTGATTTCATCAGTTGTAAGACATCATTAGAATTATCCTACATGTATAATTATAACTTACCAGGACTGACTTCTACATAGTGTAGCTCAGAGGCACCGGAAATGAAGTTATGAGGTTTAACTGCTAGAAATCTTCCACAAGAAGGGAACTTATTTTGCTTTCTCCTAATAAGACTTTTTTTTTTTCCTCTGCCAAGAATGCTATGCATTGGAGAGAAGATATTTTGAAAATAAAATTTTATGAAAACTAGAACTAAGACTAGCAGACCAATAATGAAAATCTCATTGAAAGTTTATTGTGCCAGCAGGAAAAATAATTTGCAATCCTAGAGAGTTCACACTTCAGAAAAGAGTGGAATAAGAGAAAAAACTGTAACAACCAACAATTGAGATAATCATTCACAATGTATATGTGTATAAAACACCCTGGCTTACACCTAAAATACATATAATTTTTATATCTAGTTGAAACTCCCAAAAGGTGAGAGAGTAAAAAGATCGGGGCCAGCAGGTGGCATAGAGGTTAATGCACTGGATCCCACTTGGCCAGGAGCACAGTTCAAGTCCTGTACATGGAAGCTTGAAAATCTCCCTGGGCACATGTGCATGTATGTCCAAAAGCAAGCAGGAGAATGGAGAAGGGATCGTGGCATGGCCATCCCCCTTAGTGGTGGTTTCTCACTTTCTCTCTCTCTCTCTTTCTGGCAAATTCATGCACCTTATAGCAAAAACAAACAAAAATAGTTAAAAGAAAAATAAAAAAGATGACTTAACCCCCCCCAAAAAAGAAAAAAAAAAACAAGAATACATTTCTGTATTTTCTTTGTCCTCATATCTTTTTTTTTTTTTTTTTTTTTTTTTTTTTTTTTTTTTTTTTCTCAAAGAGAAGTAGTTCATCACAGAAAGTTACTCACAAGCTAATGTTACGGTTCAAGATCTATCCATTTATCTCTAACTGTATCTATATATATGTATGCAAATATGTCAATTTGTAAACATGTAGGAGAAGACTTCAAAAAGTTCATGAAAAAATGACATTAGAATATGACTTAATTTTGGTTGAAAGAATTTTGAAATACATATACAGTTTCTTTGTAATACTTATTTTCTATAAACTTCTGAAAACCCCTCATAAAAACACATACAGAAATTTTTTTTCTATTTTTTTTGTTTTTGGAGAGGTTTTTGCTATAGGGCGTGTGCACTAGCCAGACAGACAGAGAGAGACAGAGAGACAGAAAACAAGAAATCACCCCCTCCCAGGGGGGATGGCCACGCCGCAATCCCTTCTCCTCCATTCTCTCGGGATCTTGGGCACGCACGCACACGCATCCGGCATGAGTTTAAGCCACTGGGTCCGGGACGCAAACTGCAGTCGACTACGTGGGAGTCCAGAGACAGAGCCATTACGCTAACTGCTGGTCCCACAGAATTTTTTTAAAAATAGATTTTGCTATTTCATTTTATTTCAAAGATGTAGTACATCTTTCAATGCCAAGTTTTGAGTATGAGTTTCCACAAAATGAATGCCATGAAAACTCAAATATTACAGACTTTAGAGTTTTCCTGCAAATATGCCTTTCTAAGTACTTAAACATAAAGCATTTTTTCCAATATTGATTTAAAAAAAGAAATTATTACAACCCTCAAACTCATAGCTATTAAAAGAGAAACAGAATTTACATGCAGGATGTGTGTGTGTATTTGTGTGTGTTTACGCATTTCAGGTGAAAATATCTAAAACTTTTAATTTTTGAAATGGGAAATACATTAGTATACTCTTATCTCAGTGCTCAGCTGATAATAATAGAAAAAAATAGTCAATATTAGCTAAAATATTCAGTATAGCATGCTTAGCCCTTTATTAAAGGCAAACATCTATATTTGGAAATAAAAAGGAATAGAAGATTGCTAGAAATCAGAATATAAATAAACACTATGGTTTTGTAAGTTTATTCTAATGTATGAATTCAGTTTAAAATCAGCGTTACTGGAATTTCTGAAGGATGAAAAGGAAAAAAAGGATGCAAAATAAGGAGCACCTAGAAAAAAGCTAGAATTATCAAAAGGCTGGAAACCAGGATTTATGAGATATCTAAAGATCCATGCTACTAATGAAAAGAATGTACTTGCCTTCAATGCTGGAGGTTTAAGCACCTCCTATGGGTAAAGTAGGGCAGAGAAAGACAAATTCATCATGATTTTCTTCAATAATGACTGAAGACCAAGAAATCCTATGTTCATAATTGAATGGGTGTTTATGTTGTCTTTCACATTCAAAAATCTTAAAATTGTAGTCAGATAAATATTTGAAGATTTTTATCTAATAATGATGTGAAAAGTAAAAAAAAAATAGAATTTCTTAACTTTTATTGTGACATAAAATGATTTTTAAATTAACAGATAAAAATATATCTACAAGTCAAAACAGAGTTTATACATAAAAGAGTTTAGGAAAAATAGGCAAAGATTCCCTAAAATGTAATCAGACTTTAGATTTTTTTTTTTTTTTTTGGGAGAGATTTTTGCTATAGGGCGCGTGCACTCACCAGATAGACAGAGAGAGGCAGAGAGACAGAAAGTGAGAGATCACCCCCCCCCCAGGGGGGATGGCCACGTTGTAATCCCTTCTCCATTCTGCTCTCGAGATCTTGGGCACGCACGCACATGCGCCCGGCATGAGTTTAAGCTACCGGGTCCAGGTCTTGATCCATGGTCAACTACATGGAAGTCCAGCAACATAGCCATTACGCTAACTGCTGGTCTCTAGAATTTAGATTTTTAAAGTATGTTAATATGATCTTTTGAAACATGTTGGCTTATTAATGTTTATGAACATGATAATGACCACATGATTAATTTAAAATATTTTTGTCTTCCCTTTCAAGGATAAAGCTTTTATTAGTTTTTTAATGGGGATATAAAAGTTATACTCATCTTTTCCTTTCGTTTTGTTTTTTGTTTTATAGAGATTTTTGCCTTAAGGAGAACGCACTCACTGGAGAGAGAAAGAGAGACAACAAAATGAGAGGGAAAGTGAGAAATCATTCCCTCAGGGTGAAGGCCATGAGGCCATGCAACAACCCCTTCCTCGCCAGCTTCCTCCAGTGATATTGGGTATACACACACACACACAAACACACACACACATGTACACATACACACACACGCACACACCCAGCGTGATTTTGAATTCACTAGGTCACACTATGCTGTCTTGGTCCCTATACTCATCTATTTACTATCGTATTTAGTAGACTTTATGAAGTATGGTGTTATTATTCTAAGACCTATGAAAATTGTTGAAAAGATTCTAACCTTTTCTCAAGTTTTAATATAAAATTCGTTTACTAGTTGGAGCCTTGGTTTTATGCCACTTTTCTTCACAATTGTTCTTGAACATGTGTATTCAGAGTTAATATAACTAATAGCCTAGGAGATTTGAGTCTTATATTAGACTTATAAATTACTCTGTGTTCATAACAAACTGCTAATGCTTTAAGAAATATAACTGGGAATAATTATCACATATTATGATTCTATGTCATCTGCCCATACTAATGTAGCTTCTCCCAAGAAACTTACTTGTGTCTTTTTGTTTTTAATTTCACAAATTCAAAAATTCTTTTTGTATTCCTTTCTATTTGCTGTTTTAATATTTGTACCCAATTAAATCTGTATGTAGCAATCTGGACTTATGTCCATCCTTATCTGTTTGCCAATTATTGTGGTTCTTTTAAAATGTCTAGTACATAAAAGTTAAAAAATTAATGAAAATAAATCTAATTCATTATTAGAATAACACGAACAAGTAATACTTGAAAAAAAGTGAGTCAAAGTTGCATTGTAATTTGTAAAAGCTGGAAATTCAATGAATTAAGTTTAATGTTGCAAGGACAAAGTAAAACGTAATTAGATCTTAATCTTCAATGTATGTTTCTTGTCAAACTGCTAATTCAGCTCAATGTATTTTCTAGTACTGAAAAAATATCATGTAGTGACATTGTAACTGAGTTGTTTCTATCAATTTGGGACACTACAAAAACCCACCTCTTTCTCATTAAGTGAGCCTCACCATAGTCATTTATGCCTTAATTATTTAGTTATCACACTGTAATTAGTTACTAATTGGGTACCATTTGAATGAATAGGATCTTTTCTCGCCTTAACTAGTAAAAAAAGAAAACCAAATGCTAGTGGGAAATTTAGTTATCAGCTCTTTAGAATGAAATTTCTCAGTCCAAAATAGACCCAAATTCAAGCCCAAGAAAATGGTATGTTTGAGATATGAAAGCCTGTACTGCAAAATATTTTTAGATGACCTAATGCTGGAAATTCACATCTTTTTGTTAAAAGTGGTTACAACATGATATTTTTTGATGCCTTAGAACCACAGTACTGCAAACACATCCCCAGAGAAATAGATGTGCACTGTGTGGTGACCGTGTATGTGCAGTCTACATGGTGGTGTAAGGAAAAAATGAGTGGATGCCTCTTATCACATTGTGAGGGTCGGGCTCTAATTGGGGTCCTGTGATAGTTCTTTTCAGTGCATAGCAAAAAGACATTGTAACATTTGGAAAAAAATAAAAAGATCTGTAGAATTGTAGCTAGGTTAATCCTAGGATTAAAGAGACTGAGTTATGAGGACAGGTTAAAAATCTTAGTGTAAAAAGAAAATCTTTGAAATTCCATGTACAGACCTATCTGGGTAATATGTATAAAATCACATGCCGTTTGGATAAGACCACATCAAAGAAACTGGGACAGAGATTTAATTGTGGGCTAACAAAGGCAAATTAGACCATACATTAAATATGCCGTATTAACGAAAGGGAAATTCTAGGGAATGCAGCCGGGAGGAAAATCTATTTACTTGTAAGAGAAAGAACGAAACTTTTGCTGCCTACTATTTTTGAGTTTTGAATAATTTTTTGCAGTCATTCAATGAAGTTAGCCATCTTGTTTCACTAAGTTAATTCTTGAGCTGCAAGAGTTTCTTTGAAAGCATACAATAATTGTAGCTGAACACATGATGGTCATGGAAACTTAGCCATATTTTGGTACTTTGGGACTTTTGGTAGTCCCGTCCTTTCTTTTAATCATCACTTTAGTCCCCAGCAGAAGTGAGAAACTCTTGATATAAAGAAATTTAACAATCCAGACAGTCATCTTAATGCAGCTCAGCAAGAGACAAGGGATAAAACCTGTTCCTCCTAGTGAGTTTATACAATCTTCCATAAAACACTGACTGGAACTTTAAAAAAAAAAGTGTGGGGGGAATCTCTATCTTAAGGTACTTTTGATTTAAATACTCAATTAGCCACCAGTATTTGAACATGGATAGAGTAAAAGGTCTTGAGAATGTTTTAGACCAACAGGATGATTAATGAGAGTGAAGTGAAATACAATTTCATTATTAAATCTTCCATGCAATGACAAGATATAACTTCAAAGTAGTTATTTCATCTTCCTTTTATTTTCCATTATTATGTCTTCCTGTCTGGCTTGTTTTTTGTTTGTTTGTTTTTTGTCTATTATACTTAGTTAAGAATGCAGGTTTGAGGACCAGCAGTTAGCGTAATGGCTATGTCGCTGAACTCCCACGTAGTGGACCGCAGTTCAAGTCCTGGACCTGGCGGCTTAAACTCATACCAGGTGCATGTGCGTGCGTGCCCAAGATCCCGAGAGGATAATGGAGGAGAAGGGATTGCTGCGTGGCCATCCCCCCTGGGGATTGATTTCTCGCTTTCTGTCTCTCTGTCTCTCTCTGTCTTCTTGGAGAGTGCATGCGCCCTATAGCAAAAACCTCTCAAAACAAAACAAAACAAAACAAAAAAGAAAGCAGATTTGTTTGAAAGAAAATAATGATCTGAACTGTTATGTCACTCTTAACCTTAGGACTATGGGCTTGTCATCCGAACTTTATCCTTTTCCACTGAGTTATGAGTAAAATGGAGATATCATACTTATTTTCAATGAGTGTTCAGAAAAATCATATTTTTAAAAAATTTTTTTGACTTTATTTATTTATTTATTTATTTTTATTTTTTCAGAGAGAGAGAGAAGGTGAGAGAGTGAGAGAGACAGAGAGGAAGTGAGAAAGCAAGATGCCAGGTTCGGTACTCAAACTGCAGTTGGCCATGTGGGAGTCCAGTGCCCTTAACCACCACATCACTGCTGTGCCCCAGAATATCATATCTTAAAATAAAGTGTAAAGTTGAACAGAAAGTTTTAAAATATATAAATACACATATTCAAACCTTATCTGGCAGATTTTCCAGATGAGTGAAATGATCAAAATATGCATTTAAATTAATGAATAATGCCTTTCTAAACTTTTATCATACCCTTATACTTCTGATTATACCATAGAGTAGGTATACTACTTAAAATATTATTTTAATACATATATCATGCTTCTGTGTATATTTTTATTTGAGAATTAACATATTATATTAATTGTACATAACTGATTTTAAGATTCCTGGATCAAAACCAGTTGAATATTATATCAACTATATTTTTGTGACTGTCTTCCATTTACTCAATAGACAGGACTATTGTTTTAAAAATTGCCATTATGAAGTATAAAAAAAGCTGAGACATGTTTTCAATATTTTCACTTGTTTATTTCAAAAACTTATTTTTATAAAAAATAGAAAAAAATGAAAAATATAGACAGCCAAATTTGATCCTAGAAATTTTCAGTAGCTATAAGTTGATTTTATTTGTAATCTGTCAAAAATTACACAAAATACAGATTGTGTATGACTAGCTGACATGACAGTAAACAAAATAATTGCTATTTCATAAAAATTGAACAAAATACATTTGATAACACCTGACAGTGTAAACTGTAAGATTTAAAGATCATTGGGTTCCTGTTTTTGAGAATCTTTCATTCTCATGAATTTGGAAAAACAATTATGGTAATGAATGATAGAATATTTTCTAGAAAACTATAACCTAAGAGCAATGGAGAGTGAAAGAAGGGAGAACTTTCTTCTTATCTGGAATGCTCTGAAGAGGCTTTACAAGAAGATTAAGCATTTAGAATGGCATGGAAGGAATTATAACATTTCAGTGAGAAGGGAGGGAGTAATCTGTAATAAGGAAAAAAAGAGCAAATGTTTGAACATACAAGATTGTATGTGAATAATACAAGCAATGACCAGTGGTGTCTTCAAGCAGAGTTGTGGCATTGCCATTGTCGTCAGATTGTAATCTATATTTTATGTAATTTCTAGGCCAAAATTTCTGATAACTTAGAAGAGTAATGGGGATAAAAACTTAACTCCAAATATAATATTTCTAATAGTAGGTCTATACTGTCCAAAATGAACAAAAGGAATTATTTCTACAGAATAAAATTTAGGAAACACATTAAGCTTACTTAGACAACTGTATATTTTTTAATATTTTGCATAAATACTTCTATAGAATATGTTTTGATATAATTTACTTAACGCCATTATTGTAAAATAATAACTTGGCTCTAGTCTTTTGAACTGAAATTTCTAAAGCAGCTGCCATGGAGACATAATAACTTTAATTAATTTCAGTACACCTTTCTCTCGTAAATTATTATTTACTTAATATCTTGAAGCTATTATTAATTAAACAAAAAACCTTTTAATTATTTACACACCATAATATTCATAGTCATTTGTACACACATGGTATATTAATATTCAACATACTAGCACAGACAAAAAGTTGTTTAGAAATGAGAAATCTAAGGTTTAGAATGTTTAAATAAATTCTTAGAAGTCACAAAGTTAGCAAGTGAGACATACAAGGCTAAACACCAAGAATCTAGTATCTAGCTAATCAGTGACTGCTCTATTGAAAAATAAAAACACAAAGATCTGAATTGTATTGGTATCATATGGAAAATTCATCTAGAGTTAGAAATGGGAGATCATATGGTATCCCCTTTTCACTAGACTATTTAGTAACTTAGAATAAATGATCATATTATTGCAGTTCAAAGAAAGTAATGACAATAACTATCTTTTTCTAAAATTCTAATAATTATGAAGATTATTTCCTTCGGCATTTTTGTCTGTTTAGTTGGTTGATTTTTAGCTTGGGCAAGGGTCTAAATGGGGCGTCTAAAGTCTGAGCTATTTTAAGTCTTGATGACTTTTATGTCCTTAGTAATCTTCAGAAAGATGCGAACATATCACTGTGGTAGATAACAACTTTAACAGCCAATAACTGAGAGAAAATTGCTTAATAGTGTAGCTGACAGCAGACTGCTAAAAGAGAGGTATGTAGATAAATACTGAGAAGAAAAAAAATGCTTTCTGGGCAGGGGATAAGGGCATCTTCATTATTCTAAAGATATGGCCCATGTTGTCTTTTGTAAGGAACCTCACTGCTATTTATACTAAAAATGTATTGTAGAGGTATAAAGCATAGCTTATTACACATCTCTCCCCAAGCAAACTCCCTTTTATCAAATTTTTTGTTCTGCCAATGTTTTAGTCTTTTTCTAATAGCCAAAAATCTAAACTTCGGATGGATTTGATGATTTCCTCTTCTTCACCCTCATTTATACAATACTTTTTTATTTTTGAGATCCTTTGTATGTAAATGTTTTAGGATTCACTTTAATGATCACATTTTCACTGCCACTTTTTGGTCCATGACCTCAATGCTCTATGCCCAGATTATTGCAATAAACTTCTGGTCTGTAGTCTTCTCAGTCCCCTCAGATTTAGCGTAATGGCTATGTCGCTGGATTCCCAGATAGTCAACCGCGGTTAGAGTCCCGGATCCGGTGGCTTAAACTCACACCGGGCGCGTGTGCGTGCGTGCCCAAGATCCCGAGAGGAGAATGGAGGAGAAGGGATTGTGGTGTGGCCATCCTCCTGGGGGATGATTTCTCGCTTTCTATCTCTCTGTCTCTCTCTGTCTGTCTGGCGAGCGCATGTGCCCTATAGCAAAAACCTCTCCAAAAAAAAAAAAAAAAAAACAAAAGAATTCTATGATGCCATTCCTCTAAGAGACCCCAGAGAGTTTCTCAATGTTTCTTAGATGAAGGACAAATGTGTCCCTGAGAATCTCTATAGACTCATATTGCCTATAGAGCCAAATATACCACTTCATCTAAACATAGGCTGTTTTAGGGGAAAAAATTACTTCACACTTATTATAATTTCTTGTACATATCTCTTGTTATGGGACTTTGGTCACTGCAATCTTTTAGGTATTATTTGTCCAGCCTGCCGGCCAACCAGCTAAGCTAGCAGTAACCAATCAGCCGGCTACCAATTATCCAACCAGTAGCCAGCCAGTCAAATAGTCACCAGCAACCAGTCAGCCACCCAACTTCCATGTAAGGAACAGGGATCTGGCACAGTATGAGACAGAAATTCAGACTAAAATATTGTTCCCTCCTTAGGGTGCTCCCAGTGAACTTGGGAGGCAAAATTATCTAATTGTTGGGTCATCAAGAAAATCAAGAGGCATTTTTGCATAGAAAAATATGTCATGACTTTCCTAACGACCTAATATATACATTGTGTGTCACAGGTAGGACATGTATTATGGGAAAAATTGAAAGAGCTTTTAACTCAGCCTGCAAGAGTCAGGAAAAGAAAGAAATGATACCTAAGTGAAATTTCAGAACTTTCTTGCTTTTGATCTCTACCCATCTAAAATCCTGCCTTCAATAAAATAAACTGACTCTACTTCTTTCAAAGATCATCTGAAACCTAACTTCCTACATAAAGCTGTCTTCTACACAGTGAGCTGACCCAGAGAGCCATTCTTCTTACTCAAGTCAAAATGCATTTTTCCATATAGTGAGAGTCTATGTGATAATGTTCTCTATTATTTTCTTTATGTAAGTCTTCAGGACTATAATCTACCCTCAGGAAATTTCCAGCTTCTTTCTTTCCTTTTTTTTTTTTAATTTTTTTTTTTTGAGAGAGAGAGATGATTTATTTTTGCTATTTGGCACATGCACTCACTGATAGAGAGACAGAGAAACAGAAAAAGAGAAATCACCCCCCCCAGGGGTGTGGCCATGCTGCAATACCTTCTCTTCCATTTGGGTTTTGGGGCACATACGTACATGCACATCTGCACACCACATGAGTTTTTTCTTTATATTTCAATTTTTTAATACATTCGATCACATGTGTTACTTAGCTTGTAAAGTGAATATTCCAACATGTATACATTTCTCAGCAGTCCAGTTGATAATACTATACATATTATCTTCAACAAATAATAACCCATTTCTTTGTCCCATAAATTCCTTGCCTCTCTATTTTTCTCCTTAATGTGCTTCCTCAGACTCTCCTCCTTCACCCACCATCTTCCCACATTGTTTCTGGTATTTATAACCATTTTCTATGTTTCTATATCCTCTAGTCATTCAGTTTTAGCTATAGACTGTGGACACTTGGTATATATTAAGTGGAGACATACAATGTCTCTTCATAGCCTGGCTTGCTTCACTCAGCAGTAAATCCTCCAAATTCATCCACTTTCTGTCAAAAACCAGGGTCTTGCTGTTTTTCATGGCTGAGTAGTATTGCATAAAGTATATGTGCCACACTTTTCTATCCATTCCTCTGTTCATGGGAATTTGGGTTAGTTCCATGTCTTAGCAATTGCCGATAATGCTACAATAAGCATCAATGTGCAGGCACTTTTCCGACTAAGAATTCTTCTGTCCTTTGGGTGATACCAAGGAGAGGGATTGCTGGATCATATGTATTGTTCTATTAGTAGATCTTTGAGCAATCTCAATGTGTTCTCCATAGTGGCTGAACCAATTTACATTCCCACCAGCAGTGTAGGAGAGTTCCCCTTTCACCACACCCACGCCAGCATTTATCAATCATTTTTTGTCTTTTTTTTTTTGAATACCAGTCATTCTGATTGGGCTTAGATGGTATCTCATTGTGGTTTTTATCTGCATCTCTCATACAATGAGGGATGATGAGCATTTTTTCATATGTCTTTTGGCTATTTGTATGACTTCCTTAGAGAGTGTTTTTTTTTTCAACTAATTTTCCCATCTCATAATCGGTTTGATCATCATTTTTTGGGACAGGTGTTTGTGTTTCCTGTATATTCTGGTTATCAGTACCTTATCTGTTGCATAGTTTACAAAAATATTTTCCCATGCTGAGGGCTATGATTCACACTAATTACTGTGTCTTTTGTCATGCAGAAACCTCTTAATCTGATGTAATTCCACTTGTCTATTTTTGGGATTATTGACTGTGCTTTGAGGGTTAATTTAAGAAGTCTTTGCCTACGCCAATGTCTCCCAGAGTTTCCCCAGTGTTTTCCAGCAGCAATTTTTTTTTTTCTTTAAATTTTTTTTTTTTTTTTTTTGGAGAGGTTTTTTGCTATAGGGCGTGTGCGCTCGCCAGACAGAGAGAGAGAGACATAGAGACAGAAAGCGAGAAATCACCCCCCAGGGGGGATGGTCACGCCGCAATCCCTTCTCCTCCATTCTCCTCTCGGGATCTTGGGCACACATGCACACGCGCCCGGTGTGAGTTTTAAGCCACCCGGTCCAGGACGCGAACCGCGGTCGACTACGTAGGAGTCCAGCGACATAGCCATTACGCTAACTGCTGGTTCCCTCCAGCAGCAATTTTATAGTTGAGATCTTAGGTTTAGATATTCGATTCACTTTGAGTTGATTTTTATCAATGGTGAGAGGTAGATGTTCAGAAACAAAGCTGTGATAATCAAAACAGCATAATATTCACACAGAAACAGACAGATGGACCAGTGGAACAGAATACAGACACCAGAAATGAGCTCCTAAATATACAGCAAACTGAATTTTGACAAAGGGTGCCAGTCAATACAGTAGGAAAAAAGAAAACCTCTTTAGCAAATGGTGCTGAAAAAACTTGATATCCACCTGCACCCTGCATGAATTTTCAGATGCCTGCTCTGGGACTCAAACCACAGTCGACTACATGGGAGTCCAGCAACATAACTATTATGCTTTCTGCTGGTCTCAGTTTCTAGCTTCTTTAAAGGCAGATCCTGATTCTTGTTTTTTCCTCCAAGTTTTTATTAGAATAACGAATTACTTTTAACTATGCCAAAATCATGAACACTCTTGAAGTTAATAAAATCAACTTCTCTTCCCCAGTAATCCTCCAGACACTGTGAACCCCTAGGAATATATGTGGAAATATTATTTTTGAGGCTCCCAGCAGCCATAGTTCTTCAGAAGTATATGACCCAAGCTGGCCTTAGGTCATATATCAGATTCTTTCTGAGAATTCGAAATTAGAACATCAATAGTCTGTACATTGGTTGATTTTTTACATTGAAACAACCTGGAAAATTCAAGCCAAAATTTTAAAAATTCACGTTCTGCTAATGAGGAACTAGATCAATATATAGCTCAATTGTCTCTACTTTTTTCTTGTTGGTTCATTTATACTGTGTTAAAACTCAATGCTTGAGTTCCATTTCCCCTATAAGACTGCAGTATCCAAATTCTTGCATGTTTTCAACTTGTTAAATTGTTAAAGATATGTCATAACCTATTCAGTTTAGATTCTTTTTCTCCCACATGTAATAGCCTAATTCTTTCTTGTATAGTTTGAACATCAGAAAAATTGTAAAGAATCTTTCATTTTGCTCTGGATAATGTTAAGCACACTGAAAACTATAGAGAATAATATATTAAATGTACATGACCAACTTTGTCAAATCTTACCATTTTGGTATATATAGATAGATAGATATAGATATAGATATATAGATGATGTGTGTGTGTCTGTGTGTACTGTCTAGCAAAATATACATATATAGATATATTGATATATAGAGATAAATAAATATATATAGCAAAATATATGTAACAAAATATCTATCCCTATATAATATATGCATATTACAGTGTGTATGTCGCCAGAGAAAAACAGAGAAAAGGAAAGTGAGAAGCCAGCCCTATGGGGATGGTCAAGCCTCAACCCTTCACCTCCTTTTCTACTTTCAGGAAGTTGGGCATGCACACACGGGTACGTAGTGTGTTTTTCAAGACACCAGGTCTGGGACTTGAACCGCTCACTTGGCCATGCAGGATCCATCCATCTTCACTTTCATGCTAGCTGCTGGCCCCCATTTTGCCATCTTTGGAGTATTCTCTAAAGAAATAAAGCATAATAACTGTGTGCCTTTTCCTAGCTCCATCTTTTATCCCATTATGGCAGTATTCACTATCCTGAATTTAGTATTATGCCTCTTTATGCTTTTACTTTTATTTCATAGTCATAAACAAAAGCACTGTTTTGAATATCTTTTTAAGCTTTATATGAATAATATACTGTATGAATGTTTCTTGAGCTATCCTTAAATAGAAATATTTATTGTTTTGATATTTATGCTCATTCGTATTAAGAATTCAATTTATCATTAGTCTTATTTTTACTATAGATTTCATGCACTCACTAGAGAGAGACATCACCTGTCCCTGGTCACACTGCAATCCCTTCTTCTCTACTGTCCTCTTGGGATTTGGAGCACACTCTTACAGGTGTCCTGTATGCTTTTCAAGTTACTGGGTCTGGGAGTCAAAGAGCACAGTTGTCCATGTCAGATCCAGCTGTCTTAACCTCTGCACCACCTGCTGGCCCACATATGTTCGTTTTTAATATTACATAAAATTTCAGTGAAAGTATTTACCGCATTTTGACAATGCAAGTAGCCACATTGCTTTTTTCATCCAAGCAGAGCGATTCCAATTTGAAACTAAAAAGTACATTTATATTTAGAAATATACTAAATTTTAAAAATGCTCCAAATATGAAAAGCTATTGTTTCCCCAAAAAGAAATAGCTTCCCTGATGATACATAATTTTTAAGAGGTATCAGGTTTATGCCAGTGATCCCCAAATATTGCTTTACACTAAAGTAGCCTAGGGAGTGTTTTTAAACCCCAATGCCTATATCACACCCTATAATAATTAAATCTAAATGTCTGGAAGTGAGAGCAAGGCATTAGTGTTTTTAAAAGATCCCCAGGTGATTGCAAAGTACAGCAAAGCTGGCAACCGCTGAGTTATGCAGGGCCATTTTTTATTTAAAGTATTGAGATTTCAACATCTCCCTTAGAGCCTTAAGCACACTAATGTAACTCACTTCATCTCCTAGAAAGTTTTCTCTCTCAAAGTGTTGGTGAATTTTTTTTTTTTTTTTTTTTTGCTTAATTTCCATACATTTTACTCCTTAAAACTACCCTAGTCTCTGAATGATACATTTTAAATGATTAAACTCATCCTTCTTTAGGATTGGTTTCATTGTTTTTTTTTTTTATTTTTTAAATATATATATATTTATACTGTTACAAATCCTTCCTTTCAAGGTTCTAAGGATTTGGAAACTGGTAAGTTAATGAGCTTTGTATAGGACGTAACAAACTGCTATGTGCTGGGAGACGAAGCATGCTGTTTGTAATAATATCTGTGGGAGGTAGTAATGTTTATGTGAAAGAAAAATCTAAGGTTAGGGACAGAGTGACAAATATATCATAGTCGTTAAAGAAAATCAAAGCGATGTGCTTTTTGGGAGGATGGAGGGTGTGTTTTAACTCCAGAGGGACCAAAATGTGCTGCTTCTCATTTCTGAAAATAATATCTGACGTCTGTTTACATGTGAAACTACAGGGAACGCTACTTTCAGAGGCCTGACGTTTCAGGTGGGAGATATTGAGCCTGATGTACATTATGGTCCATGGGGAGGTTGATGCGGAGAAAGAGGCTCCAACCCGCTGAGTCACAGAAGCATGTATATTCATATGGTTCTGCTTCAGCGTTGTTTATAGTGTTGGAGGGTCCATTTCCTAACCATCCATGCCTGTCCCTTCATGCAATGGTGCAGAGGAATGTAGAACTGGCAGTGTTTGTGACACTGGGTGATTACTGGCTGAAATGTAGATAGATGATCCTCTCTGCCTTGCAAGTAGAAGCTAATGATTGCAGTGACATAAGGTTCTACTTTGGGATTTGAGAAAAAATAAAAATACTAAAGCTTTTTATTTTTGTTCTTTTTTGTTTTTTGTTTTGTTTGAGAAGGAGTTAACATAGGAAAGGTATATTCATTGATACAAATTTCAAGAATGCTTAAAAATGTAAAATGAGGGCCAGAAAATGCCACATTAGTAATGCAAAGTTCTGTGAGTCTGGACCCACATGGCAGTTTGTGTCCTGGTCTCCCTGTGCAGGCTGGATGTGCACATGCCCATGATTGGGGGCTGGCTGAGCTGGGTGTGGATCATGGAGTGAAGATTCTCTCGAAGGTGCTTGTCTCTTTCTCTCTCACACATAGAAGAAATGAATAAATTTTTAAAAATTGTTAAATAACAGACAATTACAAAATAAAAAATAATACAAGGGACCAGCAGGTGATGTGGTGGTTGTGACACTAGACTCCCACATGGCTAACCACAGTTCTGTCTCAGACTTGGTGGCTAAAAATCACACAGGCTGTGGGTATATGCATTCCCATGGTCCTGAGAGGAGAATGGAGGATAAACGATTGCAATGTGGCTATCACTCCTGAGGTAGGGGGGTGATTACTCACTTTCCCTCCCTCTGTCTCTCTCTCTAGTGAGTGCACACACCCTATGGCAAAAACCTGAAAAAAAAAAAAAAAAAAAAAAGAAACAAAGAAATTGGTCTCAGAGGATTGTGGGAAACACAATTTCAAAATTCCAGCTGCCTTAATGCCAGTTTACCTCACTGTCCTAATGAACATGAAAACAAAATGTATCCCCATGCTTAAAGCTGTGCATTAACATTTGATATTTAGCCTCTAATAAATATCTGCATTGCATATCAGTTTTTAGATTCAAAACAGTTAGCTGTGGGCTTGCTTTTGTATCCTTTAACGTTTACAGAGATTATGTAAATCATACACCACCCATAAAAATATGGTGAGTGCATGTTCAACTGTTTTTCTCATGCAGAATCTTATTATTCAAACCCTTATTCCAGTTTACAGCTATGGTTTGTTCATTTAAAAAAGAAGCAATAATAAGAAAAGTAACATGAGATTTCTGCAACTATCATTTAAAAAAATAAGTGGTGCTGTTTTAATATCTTTATCTTATACCATTATATTTTACAAGCATTCTGACAGGTAAAGACTTCCAGCTAGAGGTTTAAAATATAAGCATTGTGTGTATTCTTTATAATATACAGTGGAAATTAGCGTGACAGAAAACCAACAGCACTATCAAGTAGAAGTATACTAAAAGAAGGAATTAAATCATAGAAATAAGCAAAACAGAGAAAAGCAATATTATCATTTATAAATATAATACAAATACGTAAATTCAGAACTGCTACCTTTTCTAATTTAAAGAATTTTATTAGCCTGAAGTATTTTAATACAACTAGAAAACCATGGGAGAATGAACTCTGTACTTGCCCATATGACTTACTTAACAAGATTTTTCTATATGGGGACATTGGGATATCAATAATTGTGAAAAGCAATGGTAGATCTTCAGATAAGCGAGGTGAAATTCAAATTTAAAAAGTATAAATATAACTAATAGTTAAGAACAATTTATAAAAACCTGGACCTTTTCTCATGGGAATTACAAAATGTTGAATGGATGTTGTACCAGTGCGACGATAAGGGAGTTAAATTTAAACCATCTTGCTGTTCTAAAGGTATTGGGATAAAGATACTCAAAGTTTCAAGTGACTTTTCCCAAGGTCACAGATAAGCCAGGGGAGAGACAGGTATAGCTGCTGAGTGACAGAGACAGGAGGAGCTGTAGACTTCTCTCTCTCAATACCTGCGGAATTGCCAGAGCGACTCCAGCCTGTACTCTCTTCACCTGTGACAACCCATTCTAATTATTACAGAATCTCAGCAGAGGAGACAATACTGCAAGTTTCAACCTATACTCTAGTTCTTTCTTAATTTTTAATTGTACTGATAAGATTATAAGCATTTTTGGAAATGCTAACAATGAGAAATTGACCAAGGGTTTTTTTTTTTTTTTTTTTTGTTTTTTGTTTTTTTTTAATATCTCTTTGAATAAATCATTACATACTAAAACGAGGAAGGTTAAAGCTGGTCAACAATTTAGACTGCTCATATCCTCCTCCCTTCCATTACTAAGTATAGCCCCAAGAGACTGTCTTTAAAATGCTGAAATAAATTAATTGGGAGTCAGTTCCTAAGATATTACTAGCATATTTAAACCTTCTTAAAAGATTATGCTTGACTCATATACTCCTTTAGTTATTCATTCATGTGGAATTTAAGACTACAAATCACATTTATTACATTTTAGAAAATTCCCCTTGCATAGTTTCAGTTATATCAAAACGAAATAAATCATCTTTAGCCAAAAATACTTTTTAATCTTCAAGTTCCTCTGGGATATTGTACATTTCTATTTTTCTCAGACTTTGCTGAATTAAAATTAGTGTTGTGTATGGAATGCAGAAAACTGTTTAGGAGTATTATTGATCTTGAAAAAAAGAGCTCAGTGAAATAATGGTTTTAGTTTAACTACCTAACACATGTTTAATGCATACACCTTCTAATCCATTAAAAAATTGAATGTCCTTATAATCAGCTCTGTTGAACAAATAATAATTATATGATGCCTTATAAAGATGACAACTTTGCTTTATTTATAGGAAATATCAAGACATTAAAGCAATATATACAAAATATTAGGCCTATAGTTTTAGAAATTGATTTTATGACTATAGTCCTTTAATTTTTCTCAGAAATTCATCCTATAAGGTCTCGAAAATTAACAAACAGCTAGTTTAGACACAATGTCAGCTCACTGAGCAATATGCAATTTCCAAGTAAAATTTGGAAGAAAATAGGACAATTTAATTGCTAATTTTTCTTTAGTTTTTAAAAGAATGACTACACTGGATCTTTTTTTTTCAGAATATTTTTTGCTAGCCAGAGAGAGAGAGAGAAGAAAGATAGAGACAGTGAGAGGGAAAGTAAGAAATCACCCCCTGCCCCTAGGGAGGGTGGCCACATCACAACCCTTTCTCCATTCTCCTTCGGGGTCTTTGGCACGCATGCACACACACCTAGTGTGAATTTCAAGGCAACAGGTCTGAGACTTGAACTGTGGTCAATCATGTGGCAGTCCAGCTGTAACCACTATGTCATCTGCTGGCCCTGACTACACTGGATTATAAAGTTGAAAAAGTTATCATATAAATGCATACAAATCAGAGACATTACACTAGCAATCCTATCTATTCCTTATTCAGTGATCCTATTCTCCCAACTTATATTTATTGAATAGACCTATTGCAGCAGTGTACTTGAGCTAGCTCAGACCAGTTTACAAAGGTCAATTATTGGGTCCAGCAGGTGGTGTGGTGGTTAAGGTGCTGGACTCCCATATGGCCGACCTCCACAGTTCAAGTCCCAGATCCGGTGGCTTGCTTTCTCACTTTCTCACTTTTCCACTTTCTCTCTGGTGAGTATTCATGCCCTATAGCAACTTAAAAAAATAATAAAATGAATAAATAATTTTTTAAAGACTCTGTTGTTAATTAGTCATAATTTTTGCAAGCAGTTGTTAATGTAAAATCAACCAACCATGATGGGGATATTTACACTATGGAGATTGGCAATGGTACAAAACCCTACCCCCTTTACTAATTCACTCTTGTTATTTTGGAGAAAAGTCTATACAGAGTGCCATAAGGGTAAAACCAAAATGATTCAGACCTAACTCTAGTTTAAGACATTTGTTTGAAAAAATTGAAGCAGGAAGATAAGTACATATTAAAAACTGAAAACAGGAGGAGTTACAGCTAATTTTGACAGTTTAAACCTTTATGGTTTGAAGAATGAAAGTGTCATTATCAGAAATAAGGAAGTGAAGAAGGGGAATTCATTTGGAAAGTTTGGTTAGAACATGAGTTGTTTGCCCACGGATGAAACTCAATAGAAAGATCAGAGGAGCTAAATATCAGAGTTCAAATCATCCATGACACATTTTGTCTATGACAGAGGTTCTTCACAAGCTGTCTGAACATTAGAGTCAGTTGGGGAATCTCAGAAAATACATAAGTCTGTGTCTCACCCTCAGGAATATGATTTAATTGGTTTGAAATGTAGCCTGAGCTTTGGAACATTTGAAAGATCTCCAGATGATTCTAATTGACAAACTAGTTTGTAATACTCTGATCTATGATTAAAACATTTTGAAATCATTTAACATCTTAAATTCCTGTAACAGAGAGAGAAATGAATACACCACAAGCTTTAGGACTCTGCAGAGTAGCCCTCGAACACACTTCAAATTGTGTTAGTTAGTCACCACTACTGAAAGTGGAAGGAGAAAGTGACTTCCATTTTCTTCTATTAAAGAGGCGTTCAGGGGGCCAGTTGGTGGTGTCATGGTTAAGGTGCTAGACTTCAACGTGGTTGACCATAGATCAAGTTCTGTACCCAGTGGCTTGAAACTTATGCTGGACGTATATGCATGTGTGCCCAAGATCCTGATAGGAGAATAGAGGAGAAGGGATTGAAGGCTTTTCCTGTTGGGAAAATTCATTAAGATTACAAACAATCAGTTTATAATCAAGAGGGTATGAATGTATTCTCTGAGGAGCCCAAAGGGCTTCCTTTCATCTCCTGAAAGTCAGTAGAATTCCAGGTCATTCAAGACAATAGAATGGCTTAACCGATAGATAAAACTTGATTGATTTCTTTTCTGATTTTTCTCTGCCACTTATATTCGTGCTGTATACCAAACAACAAAATTAAAACCAGAAAGAACACAGAAATGAGAATCTGCCAAACAAAATTTTATAGTATTTATTGAGCATTTAATGCAGATCCTGATTCAATAGGTCTGGGATGAAGCCCTGAGACTCTGTGCTGTTACCAAATTCATGTATAAATCTGATGCTTTATATTCTACTGGTCCACAGACCTCAGTTTAAGTGGCAAGACAGTAAATATCTGGGATACAATGTTTGTTGAATCCATTCACTCCCTTTACATCCTTAGAGTCTCTGCAGAAAGACCATCCTCATATGCAGCAATATCATGCACACCACAGGGGAGACTTCCTTCTCCCTACCAGAACCATGCTTTCCTCAAAGGTACACTTAGTCATTATTAGCCAAAGGTATTTTATCAGGCATTATCTTGAGCAAACCATGAATCCACGTATGATTATGTATTATTTATTATTAGGAGAGTACGAATCTGCGGGGGAGCCAGGAGGAGAGTCAAAACAACCCATAAGCAGTAAGAATTTAAATTTAACTGATACCGGAATTACAGAGTATGTCTGTTTCACACTACACATGCTAAAGTGATCAATGACGTCTTTCCTGCTCAAATACTTGTTTTGTAAATATAAAGTCAAAATATTGGAATCTCATCTCATTATGTGTATTTGTACAGACTTGTAAGCAGATTCAAGCGGTGAAGTCACGGAGAACCCCAGTACACAATGTAAATCAGCCCATTAAGACAAACGCAGCCCCTGTCTTATGAAATAAAGCAAATGATATAAAAAAGAAAAGAAAGGAAAAAAAAAAAGTGTTCCTGCAGCAGCTTCATGGTGCGATCAATGGCATTCACCTTCCTCTCTCAATGTAACCGGAATGTCTATCAAAACCAGAAAACGGAAGGCTTCAGAAGCATTATGTAGCTAAAAAAGGAGACTATTTTACCCATTAGTAATAAATGTACCTGCTGAGCAGAACACAGCTATACCTGAAAAGGTTCCACAATTCTCTTTTGCTTAGCTCTGCCTGCCATGAGAGAACCAGTGTGCTAAAGAGCATTTTGTAAAAGCAAAAGAGTTTATATAATTGACTTTACTGGAATTAGAAGACAGAGTACAGTGCGCTCAACCTGAAGCAACCCAACTCTATGATGAAGGAAAATTGCACAATTTAATAGCCAGATATAGGAACTGTGCAGTAATAGAAGTAATCAAAGGCTTGGACATGCTTAAAGGAACAAATCTGTTTCTTTTCCATTTACTCCAGAGAGGGGACTGAAAGTGGACTACTTGCAGGAAAGTACTTGGACACAGCTTCCTAAATTTGAGTAGTAATCTTAGGAAAGGGAGAATTTCCAAAGAAACAAATAGAGGTATCTTAATGTGGAATGTCTACTGGGTAGTTAAGTCTTGTGTTGAAAGGTTCTAACTTCTATTTCATGTGAAACAATTACTCAGCATATATTAAAAATTTTGCAATGAATTTTCCATATTCAGTTTCTTGGCCTCAACGAACTTCACCTTCATGAAGGCTATCATGTTGTGATATCTAACACATATTTTCTATGGAAAGAGAACAACTATGCCATATTTAGGGTGAAAGCATATTAGCCTTTCTCGAACATCTGGTGGAAAGTGAAGTTTCAGCAGTAGCAATTTATACATCTGTACCATCTTGGGGGAATGTGACTTGACTGACTTAATAGCAAGAAGAAACACTGACTTACACTGCAGCATCAACAGAACAACTGCCTGTGAAATTCCAGAGTACTAGGATCGTAACCTTGGATGATCTTAATAAAGTCTTCATGTTAACAGAATTCAAGTGCAAAACATTTGATAAGGGACCCAAATGTTTTTAATACATCCGGAAATTTAAATATAGCAATTCTGACAGTAGAAAAATACATTAGAAAGCGTTTACATCTTGTCATAATCTGAATCTAACAGTATTTATAATGGCTCAGACTAAGTAGTTGAGCTTTGGATTACACCGAAATTGCCAGTTAAACACATATGAAATTAATTTTAGTAAAATGTAAGTATATGTGACAGCTCAATTAGTATGATTTATACACTTCAAAATAATTATACTATTAAGGTAGGCAGTGCACCGTCTAGTTTTATTCACATCAAAAGACTCTCAGGCTTTTGGGTAGCATGCTAACCACAGCATTTTCAAAAAAATAAACAGCAGGCTCTGCTCCTTTACTAACTTTACTATTAGAAGTATTTTCTCTTATCATAACTAAGTTTCCTTAATTTTAAAATGATTATGAGATTTATCAAATTCCCTTTTTATTGTAAAAGTAATCATACAGAAATTAAATGTTTACATTTATTTTAATAACAGATATATATGTATACAATTTTAAAAATTTTTGCTACAGGACACATGCACTCACCAGAGAGAGACAAGGAGAGAGAAAGAGAGGGGAGAAAGGAAGAAATCATCCCCTATAGGGAATGGTCAGGCCACAATCCTTTTTCCTCTATTTTTCCCCCTAACTGTCTGTATTTTAGGCACTCATATACACATGCCCAGTGCGTTTCTCAAACCACTAGGTCTGTGATTTGAACTGAGCGGTAGGCCATGTGGGATCCAATTGCTTTAACCACCATGCCACGGGCTGGCTCCTATATAACTTTTTTAAGCGTAATCTCTCCTGTATTACCCAACAACATGTTTTATTAAAATGTATTAATAGGGCAAATTCAGTAAGCCTCACTTAAGCAAATAGAATAATAATAATAACATTAGACTCAGGTAATGATCTTGAAATTTGTTAAATAAAGAAAGGTTCCCTTAGTATTTTCAATATGTTCTTCAAGAAGCACCAAGTTCACCAAAAGAAATAATGACTTCTCACTATCAAAATTTTAGGAACTAAGGTCCAGAGTTGCTTTTTTTCAAATGCTGGTATAGTCTTCCTTTTCTCTTAAAAAATGCAACTATAGGGAACGAACAGTTAGCATAATTGCTATGTCGCTGGACTCCCACGTAGTTGACCGCGGTTCGCCTCCCGGACCCGGTGGCTTAAAACTCATGCCAGGCGCGTGTGCGTGCGTGCCCAAGATCCCAAGAGGAGAATGGAGTAGAAGGGATTGTGGCATGGCCATCCCCCCGGGGGGTGATTTCTCGCTTTCTGTCTCTCTGTCTCTCTCTGTCTGTCTGGCGAGCGCATGTGCCTTATAGCTAGAAACCTCTCAAAAAAATAATGCAACTATAGTTCATGACACAATTTTTAAATCAAATTCTATAAAATTCATCTCTCTCTCTCCCCTCACACTTTCCTTTACTCCATTCTTCCTTTTCTTCACTTCCTTCCTCACAGTGGACAAGTGGGGGAAAAATTCACATTGGAGATATTTATACTGTTCTATCCCATGATGTAGTGCTACTTTTAGTTCAGCAACTGCATTTCCAAGTTTTAATCTTCTTCACACATCCCATTTTCTTCATCTTATCAATAACTTTGCTTTCTGTCTCGAATTTCTTCTCTTAGTTTTAGCATCAGCATTCTCTCAAGTCAGTAAATAAGCAGATTAAGTCTTCCTTTCCCTCATTTCATATATATTTGTTGAATCTCCATGTCCTATAGAATCCAAGACCTTCTAAGAATTTCAATTTTTCATTCTGTTAAACCTAATCGGTCTGCACATGCTATTTGAATCACACACAGATGCAAGGCTGATTAAGTTTTTTGTGTTTCCTTAGGCAACAGGCATGAGAATAGAAAGTACAAGTACAAGATATCTGGTCACATTACTTTCCCTTTGTTGGCATTCTATGAAATTTTAGTGTTTGTTTAAGGAGACAATATTCTAATGTTCCTGGATTGATAGGAAAGGAAACTTTGTTTTAACATGAGTCTTATATGATTCTAATATAGGTGATAGGAAAATATACTTCAGAAAGTCCCTTTTAGACCTAGAGGTACAACATATGGATTAGATCGCTTGAAATTCTTCACAGTGTGGCTTAAACTGAGTATTCTGGAGATGATTTACATAAACTCTTCATTTCATAAAGGTCTCCCTTACTCTCTCATTTACCACTTAGTTTCAATCATTGTGACTGACGCTATTTCAGGCATTGCAGACAAACGGGCACCAAAAATGTTTATAAAGGATGTTTTTCCTAACCCGAATAACACCTAATACAACGGGGAAGTATGTATTTGTTTTTCAAAAAGTGATCAGTGTAGGGAACCAGCAGTTAGCGTAATGGCTATGTCGCTAGACTCCCACGTAGTCGACCGCGTTTCACGTCCCGGACCCGGTGGCTTACAACTCACGCCGGGCGCGTGTGCGTGCGTGCCCAAGATCCCGAGAGGAGAATGGAGGAGAAGGGATTGCGGCGTGACCATCCCCCTGGGGGGTGATTTCTCGCTTTCTGTCTCTATGTCTCTCTCTGTCTGTCTGGTGAGCACACGCGCCATATATAGCGAAAATCTCTCCAAAAAAAAACAAAAAAAAAAGTGATCAGTGTAAAATGTAATCTTTTTAGGAAGCTCCAGAAAACTTAAATACACTCAGGAAATTCAAGGAAACACCTTACAGAGGAGGGAAGCTTAAGTTTATGTATTGCTTTGTTTTGTTTATGTTTTCACCTATTTTAACATGTACACCAAGAAAGAAAAACTATTAAAATAACAGGAAAAGACAAAGTTTAAGAGAGTAAAAAATTGGCTTCTCTTCAACCCAACCCATACCTTCCCTGTTTCTCTTCCATATAGACAACCAGTGTCCCTGGATTCTTGTGGATTTCTGTAGAGATCCTCTATGCATAATCAAGTAATCAAGTCCACCTACTAGGAAGTGTGTACATTCTCTTTTGTCCTCTAATTTTCAATACCTTCTTTCCCAACTTCATTCTTGGATGATGATTCCACTGTCTGCTCTCTGGGAGGGCAGCACCACATGGCCTCTACCGGCCAATGTGCATTACTTTACATATGCTCACAAGAAATATGTTTATTTATTTTTTCCTATTTCCATTAATGAATTGTCTGTTCCCTTATTAGAGAGCGTATTCTAGATACCGCTCTCTGTGCTCTAGATGCTATATCCTATCAGTAAATCAAGATCATTATTCCAGAAATTATCCTTCTTTCCCGTTCCATAGATGTTTTATTTTGAATTGGTTATATCAATCAGAAGTAAAGAAGAAAAAAAAAACACACAAGTGAAAAAAAAAAAATGATCTTGACCTAAAATCCTACCTTGGTTATTACTTCTTTTGCTCTTATTGATAGCTAAAATTTCTCAGAAGTTAACTGTACTTATTTAACCAATTTCTGTTTCTGTTTGCTATAACCCCATTACAATTAGGTTTCAGGGTGTTCTGTTTTGTATTCTTTTTGTTACAGGGCACATGTGCTTGCCAGAAGGGACAGAAAGAGAGAGAGAGGAAAAGTAAGAAACCACCCTCCTGGAAGATGGCCACAATGCAATCCCTTCTCCTCATGTATCTTCTTGGGATTTGGGGTGCACACATACAGGCATTGGCATGATTTTCAAGACACTGGGTCTGAGACTGGTACCATACGGTCGGCCATGTGAGATCCAGTGCTTTCCTCCATGCTTCCTGCTGCTTGTATCATGTTTTATGCTCACCTCTCTCATCTCACTGAAATCTCTCTCATCCATGTCAATAATTCTCTTCCTATTACCCCTAATTACATTTTCTCACCTGCCTCTTTTCTGAAATCTATATTCTCAATGCTCCCTGTCTTCTCCTGATTTATTTATCATACTGCCTCTTCCATATCTCCAACTGGATAGCTAATGAGATTCTTAAATTCATCATTTGCAAAACTGTCCTATTACTTTCTTCCCTAAGTATCAACCTTTATACCCTACACTCTTTCTCATCCCAGGAAATGGCACCATCATTCTTTTTCAGAAGCAAAGGTTAAAACCCTTCAGATCATACTTGGCTTATTTTTCTCACAGATTACTTCCATTCTGTCAGAAAACCAATTATCTTAAAAGTCAGTTGAGAGGGGCCACCAAGGTGGTGTGATGGTTGAGGCGGTGGACTCCCACATGGCCTACCGCAGTTTGGGTCCCTAACCTGGAGACTTGATACTCATGCTGGACACGTGTGCACCTGTGCCCCAAATCCCAATAGGTGAATGAAAGAGAAGAAATTGTGGTGTGGTCATCCCCCCAGGGGTTGATTTCTTGCTTTTTGTCTCTGTCTTTCTGGTGAGTGCACACCCAGTATAGCAAAAATCTCTCTCTGAAAATAAAATCAAATAAGAAAGAGTCCACATCTCAGTACCTCCTTTGTCAATGCTCTGGTCAAAACTGTCATCATCTCAGAGCCAGCAGGTGGTGTAGTGGTTAAGTAACTGGACCCCCACATGGCCAACCATGGTTCGAGTCCCAGAACTGGAGGCTTGAAACTCAAGTGGACACATGTGCATGTATAACCAAAATCCTGAGAGAAGAATGGAGAAGGGATTTTGGTGTGGCCCTGGGGGTGGTCGTTTTCACTTTCTATTTCTCTGTGAGCATACATTCCCTATAGCAAAAGTATTTTTTAAAAAAGAATAAAGAAAAAATTGTCATCATCACATCTCAGATCCTTTTCCAATGACCTAGTCTATTCTCAACACAGTCTCTAGAATGAACTTTTGAAAAATACAAAGTAGAAAAGTATCATTTTCTGACTCACCTACTAATGAAACTATTAGTCTTGCCTAATCTTTAACCACTCTCATACTCTAATTTCTTGAAAAGAAGATTCATTGTGTCTTATACTTCATGACAATATACTCTGCTTACAGTAGAGTGACAATGGCAGGATTCCTATTAAATGCCTCCAAAATGCAAAACATATTACCAGTCACTTATATTTTTGCCTAATGTTCTTGTTTATTCATGGATAAATTATAAATGATAAAATAATCTTTTGTTCAATGGCTCAAATTTGCATGTGATAATAATTAGGATACTCACAGGATATTCATATCTACAAGCTTATCAATTTAATAATGAGTTAAACAAAATTTTAAGTATATTTCTTCTATAGGCAAATGTTCTACACATTTTGATATGTAGTTCCTAACAAAGTTTAAATACTGGAAGTTACAAACATCCTGATCCAAGGAAATAAGAGTTAAACAAAATTGGCCAAAACATAAGCAAAAGTATTATTTTGGAAACATAATGTAAGTAAAAATGCTTTTTAAGATCTAAGACACATCTATACATTTGCATTTATGGATGGTGTTTTTTTTTGTTTTGGGTTTTATTTTTTTTTTATTTTTTTATTTTTTTTTGGTGTTGCTTCCTGTTTTTATAGTAGGCCTAGAAAAACTGGGGACAGGGACCAGCAGTTAGTGTAATGGCTATGTCACTGGACTCCCACGTAGTTGACCGCGGTCCGCGTCTCGGACCCGGTGGCTTAAAACTCACGCCGGCCGATTGTGCGTGCGTGCCCAAGATCCCGAGAGGAGAATAGAGGAGAAGGGATTGCGGCGTGGTCATCCCCCCTGGGGGGTGATTTCTCGCTTTCTGTCTCTCTGTCTCTCTGTCTGTCTGGCGAGCGCACGTGCCCTATCGCAAAAACCTCTCAAAAAAAATGGGGTACAAAAATATTTCTATTGCCATGCTAATTCTTTTCTTATACCCATTATCATTCTGAAACTACATTATATCCTATTTATTTAAGTCCAGTTAAATTTCTTCTCTTATTATACTTCAAACCTGCCTATAAATTAAATAATTAGATGTGCAGTTACAGTTGACAGTTTAATTTGTTTTAATGAGGATAGTAGCATACCTGTTTGTATAGAAAGAAACTGCTCTGATAAAACCAGAATATTTCATCTTATCACATACCTTCTTATATATGTGTAGTATATCGATATTGATTTATATAAGGCAATCATCATTGTAGGGAGGAAGAAAAAAGAGGGAGGGAGAAAGAGCAAGAAGAATAACTGCTGAAATTGTAAGCAAATTACAATTGGATTCATTTTCTCTCTTATCTTACAAGGAACCCATGACCAAGTAGATATTGACATTATTCTTTCATGTCACTGAGCATTTTTATAATATTTTATTTTTTAATTATATAACTTTCCCTAGTGGTATGATGATAGTGTAGTGCACTACAAACAAGGACATCCCAATATCTCAGATCAGATTTCATTAGTGCATAGTTACACACAACTTCCTTTTGCAAGTTTCTGATCCTGAATGGTTTGCTCTTCTTTTCTCTCTCTCTCTTTAGTTTGATACCTTTTCTCTTTTAGTTTTCAATTATAGACATTTTGTCTGCTGTGTCTGTAACTGATAAAGGATCCCACAGCCTTCATGGACATGGCCACTTTATTGTCTTTCAAAGCTAATGGCAGAATAGTGATACTGTGACTTACACTGTCTGCCTGTCTTTCTAGACTTCATCCACTTTCTACAGTGGTCTCTGATGAATTCCTCAACTGCAATACCAGCTTGATCTTTCTCTCCTTCTCTCTCTCTCTCTCTCTCTCTCTCTCTCTCTCCTCTCTCTCTTTTGTTTCACAGGAATGTTTTGTTTTAAATAAGTGATTAAGCAAGTATGGATCAATACCCCTTCTATATTAATATAATTGCTTCCATAATTAAAAGAATAAGACATAGCCTTCCCTTGACAGTTTCAGTTGTGACATCTGTATATATGTGTATGTAGGCATTGGAGAGACAGAGAAAATAACCTGAACATAAAGTCAGGGGAAATAAACACAACAGTGTGACTTAACGGCACTTTTGTACTTAGTTATATATATATTCTTCTGTTGACTTCTAGCGTGTGTGCATACCTAACACATGGCTTGCCATATTTATCAGTACATACTTCCTCAAATGTAGGCACTTTTATAAGATGCATTAACTAAATTCCCCAAGTACATTAGCACTAGTCACTAAAATACTCTGAAAATCTGAAAGTGTTAATGCATCTTTAAAAAGTGCAATATTCTTGAAGAGTATAGGAGGCTTACAGGAATCTGGGTCAGTTTAACGATGAAGAAAAACTCACCTAAACAGGGCCTCTACTCAATGGCATTTACAAACACTTCTCTATTCTCTATGATGAGGTACAAAAAAAAAAAAAAAAAAAAAAAAAAAAGGAAACCTAAAAATGTGAAAAGTTATAAATAACTAGAAAAAATGTCAAGGGGGTATGTATGTGGCATTGTATAGACAGAAGCCTGGAAATTCAAAAAGCTTTTAGAAGTTCAAATAGGAATTACCATGAAGGACTGTGTAGGCACATGACTGGGTTCAAATCCTACCCATTCTACCCCCCTGCAGTGAGAACCTGGGCAACTGTTTTAGCTCAGTCTAAATTTTCCTAGGTATAAAATGGAAACCTACATAACGTCTGATCTATAGGAGAGTTTTAGAAAAGTTATTTAAAAAATAATAATAAATGCACTGAAGTGTATAAAGCACAGAGGATGGAAAAGAGTAAGTACTCAATAAAAGGCAGCCTTTATTAATGTTTTTTAACCGTTAATATGCTATATGAAGAAAGCACTTGTGCTGAGCGCCGGGGGGAAATGATTCCTTATCTTGTAAACCAGATCGCCACAGAACACTTGCCGTGAGCTTTAAAAAATTGCTCCTTGCACATAAAATCAATCTCTGTTTTCTTCTTTATATTTTTAGCTAGGGTATTAAAAGGACTGATCAGTGTGTACATGCCTTTTTTCAGGGAGAAGGGGGGTAAAGCTGTGAGAAAAGGTGATTGTTAAATTGTTACCTTGACAACAAAGAGAATGAATTGTGAAATAAACAAAAAGACATTCTTAGCAGTTACTCAGCTCCTACAAGTTTAACTAAAAAAAAAGTCAATTCCATTTAATTGATCTTATAGAGCTGCTGGGTTTTTTTCCTGTTGTTTTTTTGTTCCTGTTGTTTTTTAATAAAGATTACTGCTGCAGAGATTTACTAAAGGAATCTGCAAAAGTAAAAGTTGGACATAATTTTAATTCCATGTCAATGAATTTCAATTTTATCAGCATGTGCATGTGCAACTCTTTGAAATAACTGAACCACCGATGAATTTTTACTGTCGCATTATAATACCTAACCCATATATCATATTTTATCAGACACTATGCAAAACAAAACAGTTTACTTGTGATGAGCACGTTTAATCTTCATAACCCTATGAGAAGATCCTATTTATATCCACTTTCACAACTGAGAAAACTGAGGCAGTAGAGTTTAAGCAGCGTCCCCAAATTTACACAGCACTTAAGCAACAGTTAGAATTTGAAGTCTTTGGAACCAGCAGGTGGTGTGTTGACTAAGGTGTTGGACACTCCCACGTGGCCGGCAACTGTTCAAGTCCTGGACCTGGTGTCTAGCTTTCTTACTTTCAATCTCTCTCTCTGTGTCTCTTTCCTGTCAAATTAAAATAAATAAAATTAGTTAAAATAATTCTTTAAAAAAAAAGAATTTGAACCCTGGTAGTCTAGCTTCAGTGTGTGTCCTCATAACTATGCTGCTAGTATCACAGAAATATGTAAAATAATAGAAGAGAAAGTGTGTAGAGTCAAGATCTGTATTATTTTGTGGTTTTCCCCAATTACATTTCTTCACCTACATGTTTATACAGTTGAAATAAAAATCAAGTTAATGTTCGTCAGAAAGAAAAATGTATCTATACATCTTTGCCTCTACAACAAAACAATTTTGTTTGTTGTCCACTTGAAATTGCTAACTATGGATGCTGGTGGCTTTGTCTTAATACTGAAAATGATTCCATATCTTTCATCTATAAAAATAATTGTGTTTCCACTAAGAATCTGTTCAACGAATCTTATAGTTTAAATATCCAAGCCTGTCTTACTTTTAAAATCATCTCAAATTTAGGGCTGTAGATGAAAGGAAATAATATTAGAGCCAAGTTGTCATACTTTGGGAGATAATCCCACATGCCAAGCTTCCCCTTTCAGGTCTAGATATCTCTCTGAGCATGCCACACAGGCCTGTCCACAAAAAGACTGGCTGATGGCTGGAAACAGATCATAGTGTCAGGACGCCATTGTGGGTTCTCTCCCTCTTTGTCTCTCTTGTTCATAGAAGAAATAAACTTAAAAGAAAGAGAGAGACCATGAGGGCCAAGCATTTACATGAAAACAAATATATATCCTAAGTGCTATTAACTCAATGAAATACTGAATCATTTCAAGAATGAAAGATCAGCGCATTATTGTTTATTGTGTTTGATACTGTATTATTTCTAGTCATGTTTATACCACTTAAACACTAATATGTCATGACTAACTTATAAAACCTTCTTAATATAGTAAAGACATTTTAGAATTTTGGTTTAAGTTCTTTGTAATAATTTCCTTAGAAACTTCCATTGACAATTATTTTACACATACTTTGAGATATTGAACTGTGGCAGTTTAAACTACTTTTGGATTATAAAGAGAAGCTCAGCAAGATTTACAGAAGAAATTTCACATTTTATGATTATTATCTGTATGGTTAATATCTGAAGGTGCTCTTGGTTTAGAATTTTTTAAAAAGGATAAAGCAAGCACAAAGGAAAAATTGGAAAAAAAATAGCAAGAATGGGAATTAAGGTACTAACACTGCCAGTCTTGTTTTCAATAATGCAGTATAATCATAAATTATAAATGAATACAAACAAAATGATATATTTTTCATTTCCATTAGAACATATGTATAGATATACACGCATAATCTTTTAAGTAACACAGAATTATTACAACATATATGGTTAATAGGTACACACTGAAAACTTGTATATCTACATTAGAATTCTGTCATTAACTCCTGAATAATGCATTTATTAGGATTCATGTTACAACATAACTAGTAATTTACTGCATATGATATGATAAATGACAAAAGATGAGCCGTTCAGAATCTTTCTGTATATGTCATTAGCAATTCACTTCACATTCTTACCTATACAAAATATCTTAAACCACTTAACTGCTTTCCGAAGAGAGCCCTAGCTCAAGTTATTAATATCTTTATTTAAATGCAGATCTTGAATTTTCCTTGGGGACTACTAAAACTTCTTTCATAATGTTGCAATGAGAACAGCAAATTTTGATTCTCCTAATATCCACAAAAGAAACATATTTGTTCTGTATCTCCTATGGATATGCTAGTCTCTATATGGTTGCATCAGTTTGCCATTATCTAATTTTGCCATTAACAGATGTGTCAATAAAATGCCTTAATTCTTTACTTTTGGAATGTACATACCAATCATAAATGTTGAATGTCCATCAAAAATTGCAAAGATCAAAACAAGGTTTCCTTTTATTTAGCATTAGCATCAGCTTTAAAGGACATTGAATCTGACGGCAGATACTTTCAATATATTCATATAAACCTAGGCTTAGATAATCTATAGACACTTTTATCATGATGACTAAATTTAATAAATCCATATGTGTACATGTCTCCTTTTCACTAATCTGTCTGCATGGGCAAATTGCCGTGTAAAAGCAGAATCACCATTCAGTTCAATTAGAGCATACAGTTGGTTCCCAGGGAAAAAGATAGCTCTTAATTCTCTGGGTTCACACAGATGTTATTGATTTTTTTTTTTTTTTTTTGAGAGGTTTTTGCTATAAGGTGTGTGGGCTCACCAGAAAGACAGAGAGAGAAAGAGAGACAGAAAGCAAGAAATCGCCCCCCCAGGGGGGATGGCCACAATGCAATCCCTTCTCCTCCATTCTCCTCTCAGGATCCTGGGCACCCACGCACATGTGCCTGGTGTGAGTTTAAGCCACCGGGTCCAAGACTCAAACTGCGGTCGACTACATGGGAGTCCAGCAACAGTCATTACGCTAATTGCTGGTCCCTAAACAAATTCTTTCTTAAGAGAGGGTACAAGAGTATACAAGGGTGCACTAAAGAGAGAGAGAGAGAAGAGAGAGATAGAGAGAGAGAGAGAGACACCCTCAACAGATCTCATCAGGCCACATGATGCCCTCTCCTAGGATTTTGGGTGCACTAGCCCAGCGTGTTTCAGGTCTACTCAGGATTCGAACTCACAGTTGGCCACATGATTTTCAGTACAACAGACCACTACCACCTGTGCCACCAAGACTGGGCCAGACGCTATCTGTTGTGAAGTCATAATTTCAAAAAAGGAAATGAAGAAACCACACAAAAAATAGATAAGAGTCACTTCTTTCATCTAACAGGCTAGTCTGAAGTAGTGTACATTTAACTGAACTATAACCAAGAGTTCAAGGTAAAGTAGGTACTCAATAAATATTTGCTAAATTGAAATTTTGAAAGTTATGTGTAGTCAATATTACAGAAAAAGCCTTTAGTATTTATACAAAATAATATTAATGTATTTTAATTTAATTTAATTTAAAGAATCATAACATTTATGACATAAAATACACTAAAATAGAAACATAGCATTAATGGTTAGTAAGTAGAATTTTTATTTTCATAGTTTATAATAATTTTAAAATGTAAAGGATAAGCTTACTTTTAATGGGCATAAGTTATAGGAAAATAAAATTATTTAAGTATCTGTAGTTGAAAGGAAAGTGAAATCGATTTGTCATGACTCTTATCACTAAGTCTCACGGAATCATACATATCTGAAGACTGGGCACCATCACAATCTATCCTGTGTCTTTTCATCCAGTTTGAAATTCTAGCATTCTTCAATTTGGGTCTAAGATTTCTGTTCTTTGAGCTAATGAGTTGGGACATAGCACAGATGTTCCCTGGAGTCTCTTACATGAAGTTTATTGTGTTCCCAAAGAATAATTAGAATTGTATCTATTGGGTTATTGGAAAAGTCATGACGTATTTTTCCTATGTTTTTCTATGCAAAAATGAGTCCTGACTTTTCTGACAACCCAGTATATCCCCTAGTTTTTTTCCATGAGTTAATGTTATCTTGGGACACTGTCATTACACACAGATAAAAAACATAACCAATCATAGTAGATGACATATGAAGACTGAATATTGAAGAGATGAATTCTATAAAATATCTAAAAATTAAAGCCACTAAATAAAAAAATAACATGTTCTCTTTTTTTCCCCATTATACAAGTGCTGTGTGCTTATGGCACCGAGAAAAGGACTTGGTAGTAGAGCCTATCTCCATGAAGATTATCAAATACCTGCCAGTTCTGCTAAAGGAGACCATATGTAGGAGGCACACTGGCTGGCACTCAGGAGAAGCATAAAATATGCTAAATGCTGCCTTACACCCCTGCTGTCACTGTGACTTGAAAATAGCTTTGCAGAAAATATGTCTCCATATAAGGTTTTTCATTATAATATTTTACTACACACTATTTAATTCATAAACAATAACTAAAAACATCTATAGTCTCATATGTAACATGCTATATTCTCCCATGGAGGGATTCGCCCACTCTGAAACCAAACTTGTGCTTCTTTTTTTTTTTTTTTCAGCTTTCCAATTTCTTATCTACGAATGTATTTCTTTCCTCAGATGTCTTCCCCTCCTCCCTTTCACCACATTTTCTCATCTTTATTTTATTTCTGTGTCCACATTAGCAGATGAAACAGAATGCAATAAACATACATCTGATAGGAGCTCTACTTAGTAATGTGCCCTCGAAATAGTCTCCCGTCAAAAGAGAATAATACTCAGATCACTGGAGAAGCCACACAGCCTAATGTGCAGAAAAGGAGGCTTAAGACCTACTTTTCACTGATGAATTGCAAACATTTGTTCAACTTGAATATTACCACAAAGCATTAGCAGCCAGATGGCCCTACACTCCCTCTTTTCTCTCTGCTGCTGAATTTCAGCTTCCACAGTAGTTTTACATCCAAGTCTCTTCCCTACTGAGCTCTTATCCCCTGACTCTTCTCTTGTCCCTTTCTCTTTAATTGTTTGAGTTAACTCTTTATCTGCTGTTTTAAGCTTAATGTTTGTTTCTTCCCTTTCCAGGCTTCAACTTTCTCCACCATCCCCATTTGATGCTAAGAACTGGATTCTCTTTCTTTCTTTAAAGATCTTCTAGAAACTTTTCTAAGACTGATGTCTGACAACCTTACTGACCTCACTTTAAACAAGCATATGTCTTTGTAAGGCAAAAAGGTCAATTCATTATTCAAGTTTTTCTGATGTGTCCTAGCCATCACTGTTTCTATTATCAGATATACTCATGTGATACAAATCAGTGAAATATTACATAACATTAGTATTATTCAAATTATTACAGTTTATAACAGAGGTAGATAAATTTTTAATTCCTAATAAAGGGAATTATTAGTCCAATTACTGTTATGTGAGATATTCTAAAATTATTATTCTGATTGATGGTTTATACTCTAAACTCACTGCAAAAATATTAAACTACTTTCAGACCAAGTGAAATATTAATACAAATATAAGTAAATGAGGTAAGTATAAATTCCCAATGTGGAGATAGGTTATATTTCTAACACTTATTTTTTTTAACAGATTTTTACCTTAGGATACATGCACTTGCTGGAGAGAGACACACACACACACACAGACAGTGACAAGAAAAGTGAAAAATCACCCCCATGGGAGATGGCCATGATGCAATCTTTTCTCCTTTATTCTCCTCCTAGGATCTTGGGTACACACGCATGTGCACCTGGCATGAGCTTCAAGCCACTGGGTATGGGACTCGAACCATGGTTGGCTATGTTAGAGTCCAGTAACATAAAACTATTACAACATCAGTTGCCCTCACATTACTGACATCTTTAAAGGTTTCAATATTTTTATTCCAAAGTGAGAATAGTGTTAAATCTGATACGTCAGTGCTTGCCTCTGTTTCACATTACTTAAGATGGTAAATATCTTCTTATGAGTTGAAGACATTGTTTTATTATCACAAACAGGGAGGGTTCTTAAGAGGCTAATGACTAAAAATATTGTGAATAACATAGAAATCATATTCATTAGATGATATTGATGTTACTTCAACACTCAGCTTGTCAAAAAATAGCTCTGCCTAAATTTTATTTCTTAAGATACAGAGGTCCGTAAGCTATATTTAGTTACTAAATAAGTGAGATATTATTTATTTTTGTTACTTACTTTAGTTACTGTTCAATGATATGAATTTTAGCATCATAGCATTATAATCTCAGTCATATTACTTAAAAAATTAAATAAATATATTTTACTTATTTTGTCATTAAGAAGGAATGCAGAATGGTTTGAACACGAGGAGAGAAGGTTGTTCACTTGGTGTGTGTGAGTGTGTGCATGTGAAATAAAACAATATAAGACCATGCCTTTTGTAGGAACGCTGTGCTAAGAGAGTATATGTCATAATCGTGCACACCTAAAAAACTTGGATGTCCCAAATTCATAAACTAAAAGACCCAAGTCACTTATTCTCTGAACCCCAGTTTGTTTGCCTATAGAACTAAATAATAATAAAACCTAATTAAGAGGATTACTGTGAGATTTAAATGGGATCATACACATTCAAACACTATAGCATTCATTTCATAAACACGAATGTCACTATTAGTCATAATTATGACCTGTTTTTCATAGGAATTTATGCTTTTCCTAAATTTTATGGGATTGGAGGTCAATCGTGGGCAAGTTACAGATATCACAGGCTGGCAGTTCATCAGGTATCTCAGGCTTGAATTCTTTGAAACTCACAAGTTGTGTAGCATTTGGCCAATGACTTTCCCTCTCTGTGCCTTTGTGTCCTCATTTGAAAAGCAGAGAAAAATAATACTCTTCTCGGAGAGTGTTTGTGACAGGTAAAATAATTAATGTGTAAAACACTAAGTACCTAGTATTTGTTTTATATAATAATTGATTATTATGATTACTGGTATAAATCATTAAACTCTACTTGAATATACATTCTACTAAGATTATTTTTTTAAGAAAAGGTACAGCGATAAAAAAATGCTCTATCCATCCTCGTAAATTTTAAAAACTTAGCTTATTTTTTTATCTACTCATAATTCTTTAGAGGGTGACCTAACACGGACATGAAACATTACAAAGGAGTTATTATGTGTAACATCTGTGTTGTTAAATTCATTTAAACAGCACACCACAATGCTGACTTATTCCAAGTTAATTATAGATCTAATTATAAATGTCTGTCTCTGAAAAAGTAGCTAACAATCAAAATCTACCTCCTCCTACCCAATCTCTTAAACAAAATATCTAAAATCTCCACTTTAGTGGTTTGAAAGATAGCAGAGCTAGCCCCATAGCGCAGTAGTTACATGCTGTCTGTAGGAAGCTGGATTCCCCCATGACTGACCACAGTTCAAATCTTGGTAGCTTGGAGTGTACATTAGGCATCAGACTGTGCATGTCCAAAATTCAACAGTATGGAAAATGGAGTAAAAATTGCAGAGTGACCATTCCCCATTGGAGAGTTCTTTCTGTCTTTCTCTATCATTCTGGCAAGCACAGTTGGGACCAGCAGTTGGCATAATGACTATGTCGCTAGACTTCCATGTAGTCAACTGCGATTTGAGTCCCCGACCCAGTGGCTTAAATTCACACCGGGTTCATGTGGGTGCATGCCCAAGATCCCGATAGGAGAATGGAGGAGAAGGGATTGCAGTGTGGCCATCCCCCCCACCCTGGGGGGTGATTTCTAACTTTCTGTCTCTGTCTCTGTCTTTCTGGCAAGCCCACACACCCTATAGCAAAAACCTCTCCAAAAAAACAAAAGCACACTTATGTTCTGGCATGAATAAATAAAATAGCTAAACAAAAGCCATTAACATAAACACTTCAGAGAATATTGAATAAAAATCACAAGTTGTTCTGATTAAGACACATATTCACACTATTGATCAATAAGGGAAGATATAACACAAATGCAGAGGGGCTGTATGGTAGTGCTGTGGTAATGCAACACCATGCAAGCTTGACCCACATGGGAAGATTCTCAGTTTGTATCCCGAGACCTCTCTGGTCACATACAGCTCATGGTTATGAGCTGAGATTGGCTGAAGTGGGGAGTACATCATAGCATGAAGACCCTTTTGGAGGTGCCTTATTGCCTATGGATGAAAATAAATAAACTTAAACCCACATATTCAAGGTTTATCACTTAATTAACACTTGCATTCACTGAAAACTATATATAATGATTGCTCTCTTGCATTGACTTGCCAAAAGAAGGGTGAGGCTATCAGTTTGGAATGTTCCCAGGTGCAAGCACCAGTAATAGCTGAGTTCTAACTGGGCCCAAAACATTCAGGCCATTTCCCATTCCATATAACGAGATGGCTAGAAATAGGAAAAGTGATGATGGATCTTTGTCTCCATAATATCTTCAAGGGCCACTCCCTTTCTGCTTTTTTCTCAGCCACTTTTGACATTTGGTCTTTTAATCTAGTGCTTGTCATTTGTTTTCAATATGGCTGTTGCCTTCCAGGAATGACCTCTGGAAACAGCCTCAGTCACTCTGAGCCTTGTGCCAGGAAAACAGGCTCCCCCACACAAACAGGCCCCCATTAGACTGCTTCGTTTGTCACTCATCAGAAGTAGGTTATTTCACATCCCCAGCTGTAGGAAGGCTTAGAAATTAAATACCTGGCAAAATAGATACATGATTTTATGGTAAATTTAGACAAATCACTATCTACTGCATGATGCTGAACATAGTGACACCTTAAATATAGTCAGGTTTCAAACACAAAGAACGGTGACCAGCAGGTGGCATAATGGTTACGTTGCTAGACTTCCATGTAGTCAACCATGGTTGGTGTCCTGGACCCAGTGACTTCAACCTCATGCCAGGTGCGTGTTCACACATGCCCAAGATCCCAAGGGGAGACTGGAGGAGACTGGAGGAGAACGGACTGCAGCATGACCATTCCCCATGGGTGTTGGTGGGGGGTATTTCTTGCTTTCTGTCTCTCTGGTGAGTGCACGTGCCCTATAGCAAAAAATCTCTCTTAAAAACATAAACAAAAACAGAACAAAGAAGGGAGGCAAGTTGTGTGATGGATATAATTTGGACCACTCCAAGGATCTTTGAAAAGTAGTTCTTTAACATCAGTAGCATTTTTATTACTGTGATATGGTTTACTTCTCTCTTATTTTCTTCTACTTCTAAATCCTCCACATCTTAGAATAATTTTGAGCATTCTCCTCTACTGCTGGGCTAAACATTGTTCCTACATCTAACAAAGCCAGGCTAAAAGTTCAACCTACATCACTGAGATGAACCATGGGAAATCAGGTTGAAACTTCATTTCCTAACACTAACAATGAACTGTTCTGGGGAAACTTTCTCTCAGGATCTCTGGCTTTCTCACTTTCCCTGTCCCTCAGTGTCCATGTCCTCCCACATCTGCAAAGTCCTGCTTGTATCACTGCAGAAATCATGAATACTGCAGAGAGGTTTTGCTGTTGGGAAAAATGTAAACATTATGACGATGCTAGAAAAATTATTCTTTGTGATTCATGTTCTAACAATTCTACAATCTCTTATGAAAATGGCTAATTCATCTGAACTACACAGAAGAGATGCGTGTGATACTTGCATCTATGCCTTGGAAGTGTTTATTATGAGAAGCTAAAATCTTCTCTTCATGCCTTATATGCACTTTTGTCTGGTAGAGCACAAGTATACAGCGATACAGAAGTCGTAAGTTCAAACGTGTTATGACCAGAAAAGGGAGTGTTTGTATCTGTACCTATATTCAAAGGTATAATTGGGAGAGGGAGGCCATGAAATTCAATATATCACTATTATAACTTCCCCAATTCAATGAACTTCTGTCAAGTGGGGCGAACATGAAGTAAGTAGGATATGGGAATGGCATCACTCCCAGCGTATACCTATATTGGCACACACATTAAAAAGAAAAGTTTATTTCAATAAAAAAATCCATCCTTTCCAAAAGTAACTCTCATAGCTATATTTGTGACAGGAAATGGCAACATAGGGCATTATTTTTACCCAGTCTCTCCACATAATGTATTCTTTTTTTTTTTTTTTTTTGCAGAGGTTTTTCTTATAGGGCGTGTGCGCTCGCCAGAAAGACCGAGAGAGACAGAAAGCGAGAAATCATCCCCCAGGGGGAATGGCCACGCCACAATCCCTTCTCCTCCATTCTCCTCTCGGGATCTTGGGCACGCACACACATCCGCCTAGCATGAGTTTCTGCCACCAGGTCTGGGACTCGAACCGCGGTCGACTATGTGGGAGTCCAGTGACAGCCATTACGCTAACTGCTGGTCCCTCCACAAAATGTATTCTAAATTCGAGATGGAAGAGTAAATTATAATGCATATTCCTGGGCAGTCTTTGACATCACGCAAATAATTTAAATCAACTTTATAATTAAATTACATTTATTTCTTCGCTTTCTTACAATTGATATTAAGAAGCCCTTATACAACCATCTATATGGGCTATTTAGTGCCAGGAAAATGTATAAGCACACGAACACATATGAGTGTGTACGAGAAGAGAACATTAGCTTCATGTCGTGCGAAGAGTATGTGATCTGAATTCAGATGTGGTTTTGGATTCAAACTCTACCCCTGAGACGATTGCTTGCCTCCTCTGAGACTTAAGTTTCCCTAACTGTAGAACAAAAATAATTATGTGAATATCGCTCTTTCTTGCTCTAAAAATAAAATAGAATAAAACCTGTACTAGTGCTTTGTAAAATGAGTCAAGCTCTACAAATATTTATTGTGTATTGGATGAAGGATGTGTAGATATACACATGTACCCTTTAAAGTTCTGCTCCAGTATTAAAAATAAAATGTACTTGCAATTTGGCTTATTTATGTGTCCTCAAAATCAATTTTAAAACACTGATATCTGTCACTTTTTTTTTTAATCCCATTCCACAGGAAAGTGAAGTAGAAAGGAGGATGATAAATTCTAAGGTGTTCAGTCCTGACAGTTAAATAGTATTCTTGAAAACTGGAAGCATAGCTTGGGGAAAATTTAAAACTACTTTTGTTTTCTTTTTGTTTCTTTGTGAAGTAGAACAGTAAGCCATGGCAACGTGTCTAAAGTTGATGGAGTAACGCCCCAAGGCTGGCTCTCTGCATAATTTCTTATGTACTCTAAGTGGCTATAAAAACGTAAGAGTACATAAGTAATTAATTAATAATAAATTAATTATTAGAAATTAAATAATTAATTAATCACACATGTATTGTTTCCAAATATGTGCATTATTCTTGTGCAATAATGATTTCTTATGAGATTATGGCCCCTTATAGATAAAATACTATGCCAAATTGTAAAGTAAATGAATAAATTTTTAAATCCAGCGAACATCTTCCATATATATATATATATATATAGCTACCATCTACAAAAATCAAGAAGCCATTGAGGTCTGATTTCAGATTTAATAACATTAAATAGTACTTGGTTTTGCACTCAGGAATTCATGTATTTGAGGAAGAAATGGAGAAGGAAACAATGTTACACACGTGTGTCTAATACATATAGAAAGTCTAAGTGTAATCTATATTTTGTACAGAAAGAGTATTTTTAAAATACAGAAGGGATATGTTAGAAATTTATATTAACCAATAAAAATACTTTCTTGAAGATTTATAGCAATAAGATGTTTCACTGGCAATATATGAGTGGCCAAAACTCATAGGGCACCACCGAACTTTTAGCTAGGAGTGCAGTTTCAGAAGTGTTTTAGAGACTGCCTATGTTCATTAAGTGCAAATAATTAAAAAAAAAAAAAAAAGTAAACAAAAAAATCTTTGAAAACATAAATGGTGTCCATAAATGTATAATTTTCACAATACTAGTGGGTTTAACATTAATTACACTGGATATGCTACATGATCTCTATATTAAAAGAATCAATTAAGATATAACTCTATGTTCTTCTTTATACTAATTTGTCAAGCTAACATTACATCTACACACTTGCAAATGTTTTGACAATTATTTTTTGTTTTGCCAAGATGCAGTGCACGCAATTTCTTTTGTGATTTAAGTTGTACTTTGAATATTTATTGAATATTATAGAGTCTAAATATATATGAACTAATTATGTGATTTCTGTCATTATATAAACTGCAGTGTACAAAAATATGCATGTGACATGAAATAATTCCCCAAAACATTGTCTAAGTTTATTCACATTTCATTTTATATTATCTAGCAAAAAAAGAACAATTTCCATTTATATAGGGAAGCCTGCTTTATAGCTATTAAGTTACTAAAAATACACGTATGTCTATCACTAAGTTTCTTTCTTATGGATGTTTTCTTTTTTGTTTTTGGAGAGATTTTTGCTATAGGGCGTGTGCGCTCGCCAGACAGACAGAGAGACATAGAGACAGAAAGTGAGAAATCACCCCCTGGGGGGGATGGTCACGCCGCAATCCCTTCTCCTCCATTCTCCTCTCGGGATCTTGGGCACGCACGCACACGCGCCCGGCATGAGTTTTAAGCATCCGGGTCTGGGACGCGAACCGCAGTCGACTACGTGGGAGTCCAGTGACATAGCCATTACGCTAACTGCTGGTTCCCATGGATGTTTTCTTTTTTATAGTAATTGTGTCTGTAAATTGAATTTAGCACTGCATGTTTATAGTATTGACATAGTAATAGGCCAGTGATGCTTTTCTATCATTTGCCAAACTTATCTTGTCAATGTCTATATCATAAAATATTTAAGAGTGTATGTAAAGATAGTGAAATGACTTGCTGCAAGAATAATTAAAAATATCTCCCCCTATGAAAAATGAGCTAGCATTTGAAATCTGTATTAAGGTACATTTTATTAAATGAATTCTAAAATCATCTCTGCAAAAGTCTAACTCTCCTGTATTACCAACTCCAGTGTTTGCTTCTTTTCTGTTAAACTAATGGTACTCAGTGTGCAATGGGGACTAAGGGTCTATGAAAGTAACTTGACTGGGAGAGCTTGTGGGCCGGGACCAGTCAACCTGTGGGTGAGAACCAAAGAGTGCTTCATCCTGCAAAGATGTCGGCTGGTAGAAATCTCTATTGCAGGGAGTACAATGTAAGAGCTGAGTCCTCAAAGGATGAATTACATGGAGGAGAGCATGGCTGCCCTGGTACAGAGCCATAGCATCCAACCTGTATCATGGCTGAAAATTGGTATTTGTTTTAAAACTATTGCCATTTTAGGAATGATTCAAACCTGGTGGTTTGAGAAACACACTGGGCACATGTATATGGATGCCTACAATATTAGAGAACTCCAGCAACCACTCCTGAGCTGGAAGGAGCCAACGTTAAGCAATGAAGATCTAGGTAACCTAGGACTATATCTGGAGAGAGGTAAGTTCAGAGAATACAAAATAGTGCCTGTGATATAGAGTGCTATGGGGAGAGAGGACCTATTAAGGTCTAAGTGCAATAGGGAGGAGAGTTCTGGTGCTAATGAGCATGATTTTCAAATAAACAATTCAGTATATGAATTGACAAATGGATGGTTACCACTGAGAATCAAATGAGTGCTCTGGAAGCAAATGCAAGAGGTATCACAGAGTACAATTAAAACACTTTTTTAAACCATGAAGAAAAGATAAAAGACTTCTATGAGTAATTGTGTGGCACGAATGTAAGTTAGAAATTTATATTAAAAATAACCATGCATGAATAAGTGATCATTGTAAAAGAGTCATCAGAAAATTCTGTAAGAAGTACTATAATAAGATTAATATGGAATTGGTAGAAGGATAATTTGCATATATACAATCCACATTAATATATAATGACTTATGTGTATTTATGTTTATGAGAATTTAATCTATGACATTGGTCATAGTTCAAATCTGTGTGAGAAGAATCAATTATTTAATAACAGTTGCTGGCATTAAAAGTCCTGGTAATCCATTCTGAGAAAAAATAAAGTTGAATTCCTATATTGCATTACATTAAAAATATATATTTCAGATGGATTAAACACTTAACTAAAACAAACAACCCAATAAAATGGCTTTATTAATTAGTTCCCATAAGCAAGTACACTAGAACATATAAAGTATACAAAATATAAAACACACAAAATATATAAACTGAATTATGTGTGTATATATATACAAATGGTTGCATTTTAGTTGCATTGTAAATTCTTTTTCTGCTCTTTGTTAAGCAGTATTATAATTTTAATAACTTGCAAAATTTTATTTAAATCTACAGAATCATACTAGTAGATACGTATTGAACTAAATTTAAATGTTTTCTTCCCTATTTTGGCATGATTCACAGCTGATAATGGATAGCATATTACTGTGTGATTGTGTATATCACACACAACACACACACACACACAAACATATACATATATATGTATCTATGTATATGTGTATATATTTAGTAAAACCAGTCTTAGTCTTCCCCAGACTGGGGATTTCCCCCCTCATTCCAAAAATCATTTAGCATAATTTTTTACTAATATACAATTAAATGTTTACTGTGTGTTTATGTAATCTACTTTCTCTGTTACAAATTTTATAAAGAAATTTCCACCATTGTATGCCTAGTTTGTAACATAATTTTGTTGATACATTTAACACATAGGGAGAAAAATCAGCAAAAGATCCTCATCAATGACATACTTGCATTTCTACTAGCTTAATGTATAATCAGTTTCTGTTCTGATATGAATACAGAAAGCTACATCTTAAATTTTCTAGGCTTTATTGTCCTCAAACAGGAAAACCACTTCAATTGCAAAACTCTCAGCAACTGAGTAAGCTAGTGATTTTCTGCTTCCTCTAAACACATACTCAAGCACTGAGTGGAAATATTTCTAAATCCTGTATCCTCTTTCCAGACTTCTTAAGGAGACTACGTTGTATATCATGGATAACCAAGGGTCGTCATTAGGTATAGAAACACCTGCCCTTTGCTGAAGTATATCAATGCCATTAAGGTCTCCTGAGTTCTGCAGATTTTGCCTTTTACTAAGAGTGCTGAGAGGGTCCTTTTCCTTTAAGCTTGTGTGAATGCTTCCTCCTGATATACTAGGTCCTGAACACTGAAATGCTGGTAGGCTTTTTGTGGTGCTGCTCTCAGTGTGCGAGCTGTAGCTATCCCTGTCTCCTACTAATGTGCTTCTTTAATCATGTGTGGATTTTAAAACCAGCTAAGTAAGCTGGCAAGAATATGAGAGGATGTTTTATGGGGTGTTATTTGTAAGAGTTAGCACAAGGTTTATTTTTCGCATCTAACACACTTACTGCTGTGGTTTATGTATTTTTTTTTTTGTATTTTGATCAACTTGTGATGTTTATTTTTAATACATGAGGTCTAATAGAATCTTTAAAGAAAGAGAACTGTCAACTCTGTTATATAATTAGTTTATGAGTTCTTTAAAATATTTTATTCAACTTTATTTATTTATTTATTTATTTAAATTTGGCCAGGGGGGTGGAGGAGAGAGAGAGAGAGAGAGAGAGAGAGAGAGAGAGAGAGAAAGCTGCCAAGTCCAGGACTTGAACCGCAGTCAGCCACATGCGAGTCCAGAGCCCTTAACCACAGTGCCACCTGCCAGCCCTGCTTAATAACTTCTTAATGAAATAAACAAGCTTATACAATTCAAGAAAAATATCCTGATGCAAAGAATTATGAGTAACGCTAGTGCAGTGATCTTCCCAGCACCTAATCTCAATAAACTTTTTTCTCACGAGTAAAAGTTAAATCTGAATAAGTTTTATTTTCTTTGGACAGAACCTTCAATGACCTTTCTTCATGCCGTATGTCTCTCCCTGCTTCTGGTTACCTTCTAGAGAACTACAGCTTATCTTAAAAGTACTCTCCCAGTTCTTTTAGCTAAGTAAGTACTTAATTTATAGAAATGAGACATTGTCTCACTTTGGGCTGTTAGTTGTATAGGCTTCTTCAGCCTCTCCTCCACATCTATTTTAAACGGAAACTAAATAAGATTGAACACTCTTACCGCAACTTACAAAATAGACACTTCCTTTGCCTTTTGTTTATATTGTTTAGTGAAAGCAAACTTGGATAGGATCCAGCTTAGTGGATTTTGTTTGATTAGTCCATAGTTCTTTTTAGACTGCGGTTAAGAATCACTTATCTTAAAACACAAAAGGAAAATGTAATGAGAACCTCAGTTTTATTGAAAGTCAGGTAAATTTTGCTGCCTAGAACTAAACAGGTTTTGGCCAAAAGAATTATGTGTGCTGGGGAACAGGGTGGTAATGTGTGTGTGTGTGTGGGGGGGGGGGGTGATGGTGTGAGAAGAGAAAGACAGTGCAAGTGTCCAGTCAGCAAATATTCAGTGAGGACCTACTATGATCCAGTAGACTACAAATATGCCATATTACTGAGTTCAGCACTGAGTTCAGCAAGCTCAGCGCTTGGAAAGCTGATTATCTCCCGTTAGTTACTGTACTTTAAACGAAGTAAGATATCACAAGGCATCTGGTTTCCTTTCGAGGAACTGGTTTTTTGACTTGTTTGGCTTAGCACTTAAACATGTGAGGTCTTACATGCTGTGCCCGCCAATGCAATTCTTTTTGTCATTTATCACCTTCTCAGTTCATTTTAACATACTACATTTTTTGCTTCTAATGGTATTTCTCTCATAATAAAAGCACACATATTGTTATGGCATTTTTGACAATTGTTCATTACTTACCAGCATCCATTTTCCTCTTTCCTTTTTCATAAGCATATAATCCATTGTTCACACCTTCCCTCTGTAGCTCATGTGTTTTCAGTTGAGCCCATTCCACATGATGGGAGTGCATACCAAAACATCCCATACCCTTGTGAATAAGGGACTGATATAGGTAAACGAGACCTAAACCATCATGCGTGGTGTGGTAACTCCTGGCCACAGTCTTTGGTTTTCTTTCTTTTTCTTTTCTTTTTTTTTTTTTTTTTTTTTTTTTTTTTTTTTTTTTCATTTTGAGAGGTTTTTGCTATAGGGTCCGTGTACTCACCAGAAAGATAGAGAGATACAGAAAGCGAGAAATCACTCCCCGGGGGGATGACCACTCCGCAATCCCTTCTCCTCCATTCTCCTCTCGGGATCTTGGGCACGCACGCACACGCACCCGGTGTGAGTTTAAGCCGCCCTATCCAGAACTCGAACCGCGGTTGACTAAGTGGGAGTCCAGCGACATAGTCATTACGCCAACTGCTGGTCCCAGTGTTTGGTTCTTAAATGGGCTTGAATAATCTGATTTGAGTCAATGTAATGAAAGAAAAGACTCATTATTGTGGCTTTTGGGAAAGACAAAGAAAAAGCTCCCATAAAGAGATATCCTAGAGAGCAACCTTGCAGCAGAGACACTTCCTTTCTGTCTCCACTGTGAGGCTATTTTTCATTGTATTTACTATTAGCTGCTTTGATTTATAGTTATTTGTTTTTATGGGTATACGTCATGGGCCTGATCATAAGATAAGGCCTTTGAGTCTATGAACCTTGTCTTACATAGTCTCACATTCTTTACATCGTTCAGATTTTATCCAATCAATAAAGAGAACACGTGAAAGCTTTCTGAAGGAGATGATCTCGTTGCTCATTCTATCCTTAGTATCAACCAGGTCTTCAATATATAGATTTATTTATAAATGGAATGAATAAAAGAATGATGAATAGACAGGAGGATGCTTTGCAAGTAGCGTTAGAGGAAAACATGACTCCCAGTTCTTAACACTGCGAGCTGTCAGAAAAGATAGATGGCTTTGCTGGTCATGCTATAAATAACCACCAGGTGCCACTCAGAGCTGGTGGAAGCCTCATTCTGCATGACAGTCATTGATCTGCAGCACAACTGAGATGCAACCTTCTGTGACACCACTTCAGGAGAAAAGGTTATGTTTCACATTTAAGCTTTGAGTAATAAGGTCATGATCAAATTAAATGAATTTCTCTCGTGAATACATGAGATATACACAAATTAATACAACAAATTAGATACATTTTTAAAAAGGAAAGGTGAGAAGGCTTGGGCTAAGTGTGATCCTGGGACTTCGTCCTTATGAATGCTTCATCAATGAAGTGAAAATCCTGCCTCATTAAAAGATTCCTTAGAATTATTTCTCACCACCTAAAATGACCCTACATCGAGTCTAAAATACTGCCAAATAAAAAATGGATATACTTTGTAAGTAATTATAAACTTATTAGATCATATTCCAGAGAAAAGCAATATATTAGGTTGTTGGGAAAGTCGTGACACATGTTTGCATAGCAAAACGGAAAAAAAAAAAAAAATGTTGTGACTTCTCCGACAACCCAATATTTAAAAGAAAATCAGATATAGGATTCTTACATGTACATATTTTTTAGAGGCTTGAACTGAACTTCATATGTTTTATATGAAGGGAAAGTTCAATTGTACTTTGTGTGAGTCTGGCAAATTTATATGAGGTTTGAATATTAGTTGGAAAGAGTTCAATTATGAGGCAAAGCAACAAATTAGATCTTTAACTTACATTCCCAAAGCTCTTGCGGATTGTTCTCATGGATCTCCTCTAAGAATTATTTTTTCTAATATAACGACAGTTGTATTTGTAAACTTAACATATATCTATGCATTATTTGACTTACTTGAATAAATAATAATAATCCAAATGACATCACATTTTTATAAGTGGAATTATCCACTTGTGTTTTATACAACCTTGATAATTTCATTGATCAGGAAAGAAAGCATTTTAGAGAATGGACAATGCCACGACAGTAAACCTTGCTTTGCAAAGCTGACTCATATCGAAAGATTCTAGATTTCCAACCAGAGATTCACGAAGTATGTTGGGCTTGCCCCTGATCCGGGGTTCACTAAAGCTGGGGGTAGTTGCTGTATCTAGACCCTGTTGGTGATACTGTCCTTCTTCCTTTATGTCTCTCAATCTCTCTCATGCAAGAAATAAATGCATACACTTTAAAAAATGTATTTTATACCCTTAAGTGTGAATAAGGGTCAAGAAAAAAAAGCAGTCTACATGCAAATAACCAAAGAGCATTCACAGTTATAGCTATGAAAGGATTGTTACAGGTGAAGAAAATACCATAGCATATACTTAAATCATTGTTTTAGTATCAACACTATGCACTCATTCATTCAACAAATATTTATTAATTTTCTTTTCTGTGCTAGCTTCTGACATAGGCAAAGTTTGAAAGGCTTACTGATTTATGAAAACAGTTCATGTTGTTATAATATTAGTTTTTCATACATATTCTGACTATGGTGTGAATATACCACATGTTCAATACTCAAAGCTTACAATGTCGTATAAATCAAATCCTTAATAGTGATTGCAATACTTTGAAAAGTTTAGGAAATTTTTTCAGAATTATGATGATAATATTATGTAGCAAATAACAATGGCAATGACCATTTTAATAATCAGATAAATTTTATTAAGATTTATGAGTAAAATAATTTTATGTTAATTTATCAATGAGGAAATAAATTTTACAAAGAGAAAGAAAATGGAATGTATACATTCTCTCTGTGAGAATGCCAAGATATAGAATATTATTAGAAAATGAAAGAGTCACTTGTCATTTGTCATTGTCTAAAGGCAAAGTGGTAAAAAGCAAAGCTTTGTGAGGCTGACTCCATGGGAAGGTTCCAGGCTTCTGTCCAGAGACCTTTCTGAGTATACAGGGTGCAAGTATGCCATCATCCAGGCCCAGTGGGAATCTGTTGGGCATGTTGTCTTTATCTCTCTCTCTCATTCATGGATAAAATAAATAAACTTTAAAAAAGAGAATGAGGGACCAGCAGATAGTATAATGGTTATGTCACTAAACTCCCACGTAGTCGATTATGGTTTGAGTCCAGGACTCAGCAGCTTAAAACTTATGCTGGGCACATGTGCTTGCATACTCAAATCCTGAGAGGAGAATGAAGGAGAAGGTATTGCTGTGTGGCCACCCCCCGGGGGGGGTGATTTCTCACTTTCTGCCTCTCTGTCTCTCTGTCTCTCCAGTGATTACTCATGCCCTAGAGTAAAAATCTCTAAAAAAGAAAGAAGAAAGAAAGAGAGAGAAAGAAAAAGAGAGAGAAAAGAGAGAAAAGAGAGAAAGAGAGAGAGAAAGAGAGAAAGAGAAAAGAAAAAGAGAGAAAGAGAGAAAAGAGAAAAGAGAGAAAAGAGAAAAGAGAGAGAAGAAAGAAAGAAAGAAAGAAAGAAAGAAAGAAAGAAAGAAAGAAAGAAAGAAAGAAAGAAAGGAAGGAGGAAGAGAGGGAGGAAGAAAGAAAGAAAAGGGGATATGAATTTGGTTGGCTAAAGAACAGAGTTAAAAAACCTATTTATCCAGTGAAGTTTCTATTTAGAGGGCCACATGCTTTAAGATGACAGACCTTCAGGAAACAGTAAGCTCTAAGTTTCAGGGCAAGAAATTGTGCCAACTGATAATAATTAATGAGATACTGAGACATTTCATTACAGCATAAAATGCTAGAAATAGACCATATTTATATGGGCAACAAATCACTGAGCTTGACAAACAATGAAAAGCAAATCCAGCAGAGGCAGTTTTTGATTTTGTAAATAACCCTTAAATGATTGAAATAGTTGTCTGAAACATGCCAAAAGTCTGAGAAAATAAATATCACATGATTGGACGTCAGAGTTACCTAAGGTAATTTAAGTGTGTGAGTGTGCATGCGTATGTATGTATTTCTCCATGAACCACCTTTTGCCTCTATTCTATCTGCCAACTATTGGACAAGAAACCAGAAACTTTGAGGTTTATAGTTTTTAAGGGATGCACATATTAAAAAATCTTTACAATAAGTAATTTTTAAAAATTTAAAACACTTCCAGATTGTGGAACATTCCATGTGAGAACTGACTCAGATTCATCAACATATCCATTACATGGAAAAATGATAAGTGTGCAGAGCAGGGGGTATTGCTTTAGATCTAAAGAGACTTATATACTATAGCCAAAAGCAATGTCTGGACTTTGTTTGGTCCTTGGACAGGATAAAGTAGAACTTTTCAAATAATCTTCTTGAGATAATTGTTGACATCTAAATATAAATGACAGCAAAGACTTATGAAATGCAATCGTGTCGATGGTTTATATAAGATGGAAGAAAGGAAGGCTAGAAAGGAGGAAGAGTGGATATAGCAAAAGGAGAAAGGGAGAGAAAAAGGAATAAAGAAAAGAAGAAAGGGGTGAAAATATGACAAAATTAGTGTTTTTATAACTGTCGAATTTTGCACAAGCATATATAAAGGTTCATTGTATATTTCTCTCTACCCTTGTGACTGATTTGTTTTTATATAATTAAAAAGTATTCTATGCAAATGGGAACCAAAAAAGAGCCAGAGTCGTGATATTAATTTCTGAAAAAATAGGCTTTAAAACAAAAAGTGTTCGAAGAGACAAAGAAGGGCACTATATTGTAGTAAAAAGGCTAATCTATCAAGAAGATATAACACTTATATCTATGCACCTAACTCAGGAGCACCCAAATACATGAAAGAGACTGTTAGATCTAAAAGGAGAGAGACTGCGACACACTAATTGTAGGAGACCTCAACATCGCACTAACTACTCTGGACAGATCATCTAGACAGAAACTAAGAAAAGAGATAAAGGATCTAAATGATATCATAAATCAAATGTATTTAACAGACATCTATAGAACCGTCCACCCAAAAGCCACAAGATACACGTTTTCTCATCCCTACATGGAACCTTTTCGAAGACTGACCACGTGATAGGGCACAAAGCAAACCCTACAGATTCAAAGGCAGAGAAACTATATCCAGCCTCTTCTCTGACCATGGTGGAATTAAACTTGATATTAATTTCAAGAAAAATCTTCAAAAATACACAAATACATGGAAACTAAATAACCTACTCCTGAGCGACTTCACAACTACTGAAGAAATAAAGACTGAAATCAAAAGATTCATGGAAACCGATGACAGTGAGGACACGAGTTTCCGTAATCTTTGAGACACTGTAAAAGCAGTCATAAGAGGCAGTTCATAGCAATTAGTGCTCATAAGAAGACGGAAAGAAGGCAAATGGACCACCTGACATTGTGCCTCAGAGAACTGGAAAAGCAACAGCAGAAAGACCCAAAAAAACGCCAGGAAAAAAATAATAAAGATCCGAGCAGAAATAAATGAAATAGAAAACAAATGAACTATATAGAAAATAAATGAAAGTAAAAGCTGGCTCAGGGCCGGTTGGTGGCTTGGTAGTTAAGGGTGCTAGACTCCCACAGGGCTGACTGTGGTTCAAGTCCTGGACCTGGAAGCTTTCTCTCTCTCTCTCTCTTTCTCACTCTATCCCTCTCTGGTCAAATTGAAATAAATAAATAAATGAATGAATGAATAAAGTTAAATAAAATAATTTTCCAAAAAAATAAAAGTTGGCTCTTTGAAAAGAGAAACAAAATTAATACACCACTAGCTAAACTAATTAAGAAGAGAGAAAGGAACAAGGTAAATCAAATTTGCAGTGAAGCAAGCAGTATAACAACAGACATAACAGAAACAAAATATTGGGACCAGCAGTTGGCGTAATGGTTATGTCACTGGACTGCCACATAGTCGACCACGGTTTGAGTCTCAGACTCTGTGGCTTAAACTCATGCACGGTGCATGTGCGTGCATGCCCAAGATCCCGAAAAGAGAATGGAGGAGAAGAGATTGCAGCATGGCCATCCCCCCCAGGGGGTGATTTCTTGCTTTCTGTCTCTCTCTGTCTTTCTGGCTAGCGTACGTGTCGTATAGCAAAAACCTCTCAAAAAAAGAGAATACTAAACATCATTAGATGCTACTACAGATCAAACAAAAGAACTGGGATGAGATGGACAAATTCCTGAACACATATAATCTACCAAGATTGAGTCAGGAGGACATGGAAAGTTTGAATAGGCACCTAACAAACCATGAGATTGAATCAATAATAAATACCCTCCCAACAAAGAAAAGCCCTGGTCCTGATGACTTCACCTCTGAATTCTACAAAACTTTAAAGAAGAGGTAACCCTCATTCTATTGAAGTTATTTCTAAAAATCCAAAAGTATGGAACTCTCCTGAATTCATTATATGAAGCTTCCATCATCTTTATCTCTAAAACAAAGATGTGACAAGAAAGGGAAAATATAGACCAATATATCTTATGATTTTAGATGCAAAAATTCTCAACAAGATACTAGCAAATCATATTCAACAACCTATAAAAAAGATTACACATCACGACCAGGTAAGCTTTATTCCAGGGAAGCGAGGTTGGTTCAACATGATGTAAAACCATAAATGTAATACACCATATTAACAGAAAGAAAGATAAAAACCATATGGTCATATCAGTTGATGCAGAAAAAGCATTAGATAAGACACTTCAATGATCAAGACTTTCAGCAAAATCTACATAGAAGGGTTATTTTTCAATACAATAAAAGCTATCTATGAAAAATCCATAGCTAATATGATCCTGAATTGGGAAAAGTTGAAAACTTTTTTTGCTAAAAACTGGTACAAGACAAGGATGCCCACTTTCTTTAGTCCTTTTCAATATAGTGTTGGAAGTCCTTGCTAATGGAATCAGAAAAGAGAATGAAATAAAAGGCATTCAAATAGGAAAAGAAGAGGTGAAGTTATCCCTTTGCAGATTACATGATTGTATACATAGAAGACCCAATGGTATCCATGAAAAAATTCCTGGAAGTAATACATGGATACAGTAAAATTACAGGATACAAAATCAACATAGAGAAATCTATAGCATTTCTTTTTTCTTTTTCTTTTTTTTTTTTGATGGGGGAGAGGTTTTTGCTATAGCGCATGTGTGCTCACCAGGAAGACAGAGACAGACAGAAAGCAAGAAATCACTCCCAGCCCCAAACCCAGAGATTCCGTTCATGATGTCTTCAGAGGTCATTACACACTCACTCCAGCTAGTAATTAAGAGCACATAAGGCTGGCATGTGACATGGCGGTTAAGGATTCTGGACTCCCACATGGTTAACCGCAGTTCAAGTCCCAGATGTGGTAGCTTGCTTTCTCTGTCTTTCACTTTCTCTTTCTCTGCCCCTTTCTGGTCAGATTGAAAATAAATAAATAAACTTAAATAAAAAAGATAAAAAGGAACACACCTCAGAGTGCTATATCTGAACACTGGCTCTACCACATACTCAGTTTTCCTAGGCAAATTACTTTACTCAGCTTTTCTATGACTCCGTTTTCCCTTCTATAAAACAGGGATACTAGCCATACTGCCTTGCATAGCAGATAGTGTATATGCTTAGCCTTCTTAAGATTGTGCACAACCTATAATAAGTACGTGTAAATGGTTCACATTTATTATCCTTATTATTCCTTATGTTGTTACCACTCAAATACCTATTTTTTAATACAATCTTCATTCATCCCCTTTGACTAGGGAATTTGTTATCTTAGTTGACATGTGGAAAAAGGTTTGAAATACCACTCTTTCACTGTTATTCAGAGTAGATCTTCATGTTCTTAAGAATTTAATATTTATCTAGTAAACTAAGTGAAAAACTATGTCTTTTTCAACTCATTTCAATCTTGTCCACTCTATCCAAACTATCCTCCTATACCTTATATGGTGCACCTTAGGTTTAATTCATTTTTGATTCCCCAAATCCCCAAGCATATTTTCTTGTAGATAGTAATTTCCCTGATGCTTCATTCTCCCATTCTTTAAATATTTCTTGCTCTGGTACATTTATGTCTTGACTGCTGACACCAAGCCCCCAGTACAAGCTATTAATTCAAGCATGACATGTATTTATAGCCCTCAAAGTGTTAGGAATTTAAAAATAATATTGGTTGAATAAATAACTACTTTCTATGTCAGTTATCTATTGTCAACATCTGTCTTGTGAAGGCCTATATAGTTCATACAAGTTAGTTATTACGGAAACAACCTGGAGCATAATGTCAATAATTCCTCAGTGAGTTACAATTACATACTTGTACCAACAATTAGCGACTTGTCCCTTATTTAATAGTGAACATGGCCTCATATCACAAGCCATTAGATGCTTAATAGTGTAATTAGTGGCAAGACCAAATGCAAACCAGAAAAATAGAAAAGCCATTACAAAAAATCAAAATCCCAAGGTAATGTGGGATTATTTGTTATTTTTGAAAGCTCTTGTATCCATTGCATTACAGATGTGATTAGTTCTCTTATCCGAAAGGCCACATAAGTCATTGTTATCTTTGATTTTTCTCCTTTTCGACACCCAAGAACCACAAACTGGCCTTCTGTTTCAACACTTTTGAGTTTGCAATGGATTTTTTTAAGTTTTTATTTATTTTCAATAAGGATATTAGAACCATACCAAGAAATGAGTTGCACTCATAAATCATCTATAGTTCATAGGTAATATTTTGTTTTGCATCCTGCCAAATCCTACTTACGTTGCTTACTTGGATATAATTTCAGTTGAATTCCTCATTTTCCCAAAAATCACATAGTCAATTGAAGTCTGAATTTATGTTCAAAATTGAATCATCTCTTCTTCTTTCTCAAGCTGAAGTGTTTTCGGTTCAGATGGATGTTAGAAATAATATTTCAAATGTCACATTGGTTAACAAGGGAAAATTTGAGACCAAAATAAATTAAAAGACATTTTTAGCATTGCTACAATAGGTGGTAATAGAGGAGGTGATAATCCAGGTTCAGTGAATTATAAGAAAGATGTTCCTTCTTTTTTGTTAGAATTTTGCCTTAGGGCATGTGTGCTTACCAGAAAGGGACAGACATAGAGACAGTGAGAGGGAAAGAGAGAAATCACCTCCTCAAGGCATATGGCCTTGCCACAATTCCTTCTCCTCCATTCTCCTCCTGGGATTTTGGGCAGGCATGCATGCACATCTGCCAGGTGTGATTTTCAAGCCACTGGGTCCAGGACTCAAACCACAGTAGGCCATGTGGGAGTCCAGTGACATAACTGCTATGCCATCGGCTGGTCCTAGAAAGCATTAGTTTGCCCCTTATGGAGCAAAGTAAGTAAGTTAAGTAAGTATACAACTAGAGTGGAGGAAAAATGCTATAAACACTCTTACTGCTTTTGATACCCTTCTTTCACTAAATTGCAAGCTAATGTCTTCTATCCGATGAAAGAACATAGACAGGGACATAGGAGAAAGCTCTGCAAGTGACTACTAACCTCTCATTTCCTCATTGTTCTTTTTTTTAATTTTTAATTTTAATTTATTTTATACATTCAATCACAGGTTACTTAGCTTGCAAAGTAAATATGCCAACATGCGTGCAATTCTCAACAGTCCAGTTGACAATACTATAAAGTTATCTTCAATAGATAATAGCCCATTTCTTTGTCTCATAAATGTCTTGCCTCTCTATTTTACTTCTTAATGTCCTTCCTCAGACTCTATTCCTTCACTCATCCTCTTCCAACACTGTACCTATTCACAACCATTTACTAGGTTTCTATAACCTCTAGTCATTCCGTTTCAGCCACAGAGTGTGGACACTCGGTATATATTAAGTGGAGACATACAATGTCTCACCTTCATAGCCTGGCTTGCTTCACTCAGCAGTAAATCTTCCATATTCATCTACTTTCTGTTAAAAGCCAGGGAGGCTCTTGTTGTTTTTTTATGGTTGAGTAGTATTCCATAGAGTATATGTGCCACACTTTTTCAATCCATTCATCTGTTTGTGGACATTTGGATTGGCTCAATGTCTTACTAATTATGAATAATGCCACAATAAACATCTATGTGTGAGCACTTTTCTGATTAAGAATTATTCTGTCTTGTGGTCTGAAAGGAACTTAAAACATTTTTGAAATTTTCAACCATCTATAAGATTATAATATCATAGATAATTCCCAACCCCACAAATATTCAAAATTTCAAGTAGAAGATGCCATAATTTATCAAAGGATTATCTCCAAAATATTAAATATATGTTATAACAATAAGTCTATGAAAACATGGAAGAGAAAGAATAAAATGATACCTTACCCCATATCATGTGGGGAAAAAAATAAGCGCTAAAATAAAGATACTTATCTTCTTGCCTTTGGAAAAATTACTTCTTAGAGTTAAGTCTTGAGTTTGGCCATAAGTTCATTGACAGCTACATACAAAGTTCCTTTTCATCAACAAAATCAAAATACAAGATCAGAGCAAGTTTTAAATTTAAACATCTAAGATGTCAGTCTCAAATGTCACATGGCAAAAGTTCATTTAAAAAAAAAACAACAAACAAAATGAAATGTTGAAGGAACATTTTACTTTTCATCAGTGTTTACTTATATTCTGATGGATATGTCAGACCTAGATGCCTACAAACAAATCTGAATTAGAGAGACAAAATAAAAACTTTGGATTCTGAGGACTAGAAAAATCTTTGTACCATATATATTTTGAGTTAGTGTTATATTTAAAGCATATTACTACTACAAACTGAACTTAAATAAAGGCATATTAGAGTAGTAAAAACAAGGGATAGGCAATGTTTAAATCATTTATTTTATACTTTGCTTATGCTTAATATTTGAAACAAATTTTTCTTTTTCATTTCTAGACATTCATTATGAGGAAAAAATCAATATACAATACATTTTATATAGGCATATTTGAACATGATTAATGAATAAAATATACATGAATTAAGTTTAATGTGTCCAAAATATTATGACAGAGTATGTTTCAGTTAACCGGCTCTGTGACTTGAACACCTCATAACACAGGTAGATCTCCTGATTCTCAAGTTGGTGGTGTTGAAGGCAGCGTTACTGGAGATGAATACAAAAATCTCCAGGAGATCATTTCAAAGGACATAGCCCAATGGGAGTCAGTGGTGGGTCAGATTAGTTATTACATATTTCCTTTGAAATTTATGGAACATTATAGATTTCTTATTTGACTATTTTATCAATGTGAACACTATACTGACAAATGAAAGGTAGTGGACCTACTAAGATCTTCACCTACTATAATTCTATTAGATAATGTAAGATTAATAAATTAGTAAATGTATGACACAACAGAGAGGAACTATACTGCCACAATAATTATGATTTCTGTATGTAATTTCTGTGCATTTCTCGAGATTTCTTTATTAAAATCCAGTTGCATCAAATCAGTATGTGAAAAGGATATCTGCATTCACATTAATTGCAGCATTATTCACAATAGCAAAGATATAGAATCAACCTAAGCACTAATCAATGGATGAATGGATTAAAAAAAGTGATGTGTGTGTGTGTCTGTCTGTGTGTCTATGTATTCCTCACTCTCCATATATATCTGTGTGTGTGTGTGTGTGTGTGTGTGTGTGTGTGTGTTATATACACACACACACAGAGAGAGTACTATTTAATAATAAAAAAGAAGAAAATTTTGTTATTTCCAACAAATGAATAAATCTGGAGAACACTGATTAATTTATTTTTCTTTCCTTTTTTGATATATGAGTGTACATCAGGAACAACAAAATTTCCTACCAGAGTAACATTTTAATTGGATAATGCATGTAAAACATTTAGCAGAGTCATTGGCTTGTAGACAGTGCTCAGAATTTTTGATTACTGTTATTTTCACTTGTTTACCCCAAATCTTACTTGTTTTGTTTTCCTGTTTCCATATAACATTCTTTAACTTGAATGAGATTAACAATAACAAAAACTACCTTACAAAGCTCACCTCTGAACTATAATAATTCACATATCCAAGAACTTTATTAATTTTAACTATATTTATAACAGCTGAATTAAATTATTAGTGGAAATATTTCACAGTAAAAGAATCATCAGGAAGTTTCCAATTTAGTACTAAATGTAAAAGATCTTAACATGAGAATCAAACTTAAGAACTACTAAAAAGAAAATCATTTTAAACTTAAAAATTTAAAATGCACATTCTTCTCACAAATATCCTACCTGCAATTAATGAAATTTTTAAAATTTAATACTTTTCCAGTACATGGCAAATTTCTATCTTGCTTTCCTGAAAGATGGATGTCCCTGACTGTGAGATTTTTGGACATCCATGATTTACATATTATGTCTCCATCAGGAAGAAACACTCTTAAACAAGTATTTTATTATGTTGTGAATCATCATAAAACATTTCACTAACTTTCAACTTTCAAATATTACTTTATGTCAGAATGAATTCCATTAAACAGTGATTTTAGGAAACTGTCCTCTCTTCATTGCAGGCTTTATTATTTCTCTCCCATCCCATTTTCTCCCAGCAAGTGTGAGTGATCTCTTCATCACCCAAATGCTTCTTGCACAATTGCAGGTTTATGTATTTAAGTAAAAATTTACCTAGTATGAGAAAGTCATTTTCAACAGTAACAATAATGATACCAATAATTTCTACCAGCATATTTAAAAAAATAAAATAAATGAGGATACCAAGAAATAGTCATCACTGTAGTAATATGTATCCTAATCAATTGAAATATCAAAGTAACCCCCCAAAAAAATACCTTTCCTCTACCAGTGAATACACTACTGAAGACTTTATAAATGGTGTTCGTGTGTTTTACCTAAATTAAGACATTCAGTCCTCTGAGAAGGATTAAGAAACTAGAGCCAAAGTTAATATTTCTGACAAAGCACTATCATCTGATAAAAAAGAAGGAATTAAAATATTCAAGGAAAATTCAAAGAAAAATGAATTAATGTATGAGTAGTTTATTAACTGGTCCCATTGCATAGTGGTTTAGGGAGATGAGTCCCAGTCAACTGTGATTCAAATCCTGGCCCTGGTGCCTTGAAAACACACTGGCATGTGTATGTGCATGCCCAAAATCCTGGTGGAATGGAGAAGTGGAGGGGGGATTGCAGCACAGCCATACCTTATTTGGGGGTGTTTGCTCCTTCTGTCTCTTTGTCTTTCTGTCTCTTTCTGATAGGACTATACCCTCTGGCAATTAAACAAAAATCACTAGCTTATTTTGATACAAGAAAAAATTGAAATCCATGCATAGCTTTTTTGTATTATCAGCACATATTTTACATGAACTCTTTCAAGACTTCCTGTGTAAGATCATAGAAGCTTACAGTGAGTGCTCCTCTGGTCTGGAATTAGTATGTCCAGGAATCCAGAAGGTGATAAAAGGGCTTAATTTATATATAGTTAACAGACATCCAGACATCACCATTTTTTGCTTTGCCAATAGGTAGCGTGGATATCCTCCTGTTACAGTGGCTACTACTCATGGCTATGGAGCATTTAACATGTGTTTAGTGTCGAAATTTAATTAATTAAAGTTTAATATTAAAAACTGTGGCAATGTGAAGTCTTTTTCTGCCAAACAGACTTTATTTTAATACAAGTTCACTCCACATTAGCTATCACTTTGAGTAAGTTATTATAATTGTAGTACATAATGTACCTTTTCCTTTTTTAAATTACACATTCAGCTCACATACTTCTACCGGACAGTACTGCCCTGATTAACAGTCTAGTTATAAAAAATTATGACCTACTTTTTAAAATAAAAATACTTTTAAAAATGTGTTTTATTATAAAAACACACTAGTGATTTATTCTTTTTGCAAGTAAAATGATATAAACACAACTAAGAAAAAAAATGAGTAATGTGTTGAGGTGAGCATTTGAATTTGCCAAAGTGAAACAACTTCTCTAATATTGTAAAAGGATATGAAGAAGGAGCCGGCAGATGGAGTAGTGAGTAAGGCACTAGACTCCCACATGGCCAACTGTGGTTTGACTCTGAGACCCAGTGACTTGAAAATCACAGTGACCATTCCAAAATCACATGCTCACTGTGATTTTCAAGCCACTGGGTCTCAGAGTCAAACCACAGTTGGCCACTTTCCCCCTCTGTGTGTCTCTGTCTCTTTGATGAATACAGGTACTTTGGACCAAAAAAAAAAAAAAAATGAAAAGAAAAAAAGAGATGAACAATATGGAACTACCTTCATATGAAGACTCAAGATAATGAAATAGGATTTAGTTTAAAACTTTAATAAAATAGAAAAAAATGCTCACAGCAATTTGTTGAATATTGGTAAGTGTTCTTTGAACAACCAGTCAATTATTTCCACAAACATGCCTATTATCTACAATTTAGAATTGCCTTAAATATTATTGTTAATATATCTTTATAAATGTGCACTTTATCTACAATATCACATCATTCTTAAGCAATGGAATAATTTGACTGCCAAAAGATTCCAGAATAAATGTTCTTATCCTGGCAAGAAGTGTTAAGACATTCTTTTTCAAAATAAATTAGTGTTGGGGAAATGTTAAAAATATATATTTCTACATTCCCTATGGAGACCGTTTTACTTGGTAAATGTATTTTGGCACTAGAATTTTCAGTTTACCAAATGTAAGTGATGATTCTTTTCTATTGTAAGCCTAAATAATACTCTAGAAGTATAACTTTAAGAAAATACTTGAATTTCTCTTATTTTATTGATATAGTGTCCTCTGATTTTTCTTTGTGAAAACTATCATTAAAGGAGATATTGAATTTTGGGTAAGTATAACTAAACATACCACAAATTTCTGGATGAATTTGAATAAATGTCTTTATTCATTTAAGCTTCATTTTCTTCATCTTTATAAAGCACATAATAATATTATGTATCCCATGTTATTGTAAGTTGCAAAAAAAATAGTAGGAAAAAAGTTCACTGGGTGACTGATTTAAATCTTAATATTTTCAATTTTTGTTAGTACCTCTTTCTTCCCCTGGTTCTTTCACTCAGATTGCAAACATCATTTTAAAAAATTACATAGGTCTCTGTTATATAAAGAAATATAAGATATCACATCTCCGTCAAACCATTGTCAACAGAAGAGAAGTGCCAAGAGAAGTTTAGATTTCTCACCTGCATTATAACTTTCTTAGATGAGTCTTGGCTGATCCTTATTTCTAAAAATAGACTCAGTCCTCTTTTATGACTAGGTCTATTTTCTTCAAAACACTTTTGGATATTTGCAAATTATGTCGTCTATTCAATCTTAACCCCTTCTACAGTCACATGAGTACACTTTTCAGCTTATCCTCTCAAAAGATAAAATCGATTTCTCTAACCCTTGTAGATGGGTTGGTTATATGAATGAATTAGTCATAAACCACCAAGCCCACCAGGCTTCCCACTGAATAGAGAGCAAGCACAGGTGAGACTACAATTATGAGAAAGAAAATGGTTATTATCTTCAGCCTTCAAGCTTCTGGGTGCTTTGTTAAGTAGAAGTAGGTACGTCTTATGGCCACATTGTATTGAACCTCTACAAGTACAAAGACCCTCAACATTAGTTGTTTCTACAGTAGCAGAGCAAGAACTATGGCTAGCTTAATGAATACGCAACAGAGTGTGGAAAGGATCTTCAAAAATTCATGGAACATGCATATGATGAAAAAAAAATTATATGCACTGATCTTTTAAAAATTGCACCAAAATAAAATCACACTTTAGTTCCTTTTTTTCACAAATTTCTTGAAGATTCCTCGTATGTGTGGATAGAGGTGAATAGATTAAACAACGGGTTGACCTCTGAGAAAAGGGATCAGGGATACTCCATATGGAGTCTGAGAACTGAGTCTGAGTAGTCTTTCATTCCTATAGTTATCATCCCCAATAGTCTCAACAAATGACTCCCTTTCAATCACTGTCAATTGTTTCAACATAAATTCAGACTTCTTACCAGAGCAAACAGGATCTTTCAAAAACTAACTTACAGAGAAATTCTAAGTTTATCTTCAGAAATTTTACTACTCATCCTGTACTCTTTCAAAGGATATTATGTTCACTTCCAGACATACCGTTCTTTGAGACTGATGCATATTCTCGATATTCTATCTCTTGGAGCATATGTTCTACTTCTTCAGCCTGGGATTATCCTACTAATCATTGGACGTGTATTTCTTTTTATATCACCCATGCGACATATTTACTAAGACAATAATATAATCTGTACTCTCATACAGTTCTCGTTTTTCTGTCTGTTAGTTAATTAATTTTGTTTTTTAGGTTTTTTCAAAGGGTACTCTTTCCAAAGAGAGAGAGAGATGGACAGACAGAGAAAGGGAAAGTGAGAAATCATCCCTGGGAGGAGAGGATGACCATTCTATAGTCCCTTCACCTCCGTTCTCCTCTCTGAATTTTGGGCACACATAAACACATACCTGATGTGAATTTCAAGATACCAGGGTCCAAGATTTGAACCATGGTTGGCCTTGTGGGAGTCCAGGGTCTTAACTACCACATCAGCTGATGGTCCCTTATCTAATTATTAAACAAATGTACAGAAAATCTTCTAGTTCTGTTTTTTTGTTTGTTTTTGTTTTTGTTATTGTTTTTTTCAGAGGTTTTTGCTATAGGGTGTGTGTGCTCGCCAGAAAGACAGAAAGAGATGGGCAGAAAGCAAGAAATCACCCCACCCCCCGGGGGGGGATGGCCACACTGCAATCCCTTTTCCTTCATTCTCCTCTCGAGATCTTGGTCATGCACACACATGCACCCGGCATGAGTTTAAATAACTGGGTCTGGGACTCGAACTGCAGTCGACTATACAGAAGTCCAGTGACAGCCATTATGCCAACTGCTGGTCCCTAGTTCTGGTTTTATAGTAAGTTTTTAATAATTTTTACATGTCTCTTTCTACATTATGCATTCCTTGAGGATAGAAAACACAATTTATTTTCTTACTTATCTTTGGGAAATACAGTAGATATTCACTGTAAACCGTCCTGAAAGTGAACAACTAATACATGGAAGTATTTAACGGGATTAGAAGTCCAATTTTCCTATTTTCTGTAAGTTTGCATAAGCTTTGTCTGTTGACAGTGTTAAATTACCCCACAAAACAATCCTTGAAATTTTTTATGATCATATTTCCCAACTCAACATTTAAATGATTATTTTGATCATTCTTTCCTCCCACCTGGGTGATAGACATAATAAAAATGTATTTCAAGGATCCTCAGGAACAGAAAAACATGTCAGAAGTGAGAAGATGCTGATGGATTATTTAAGAAAAGATCAATTTATAAGCATCATTAATAGAAAAAATCAGATAGGTACAGTCATTATTCTTTAATTCAGTAAGTAAAGACACTGAATGGGCTGGAGTCCATTTTGTGGTCACTGAGCAGGTTATAGGCCATGCTGCTTTAATGGAAAGAGTCCAGGTCTGTTTTAAATCCTGTTATGGCATTACGGCGCCACACAATAAGAAAGCTTAATAAATGCTTAATGATGATAAGATATCATCTATTGCATTTGAAGCTATTTGAATTTAAAATAAAATGCAAATTCGTTTTAGAAGCTAATATTTTTTAAAAAGTGTTCCATAAGACTACCTTTACTTTAATAAATAATAGCCAAGAGGAAGAAATACTTTTTCAATATCTTTAAATGTCTATGTCTTGCTTTATAACACCAGATTAAATGCACAGAAAATATTTTGCTGTATAGAAAAACCTGGAAGGTTATAACAAATGATGGACAAGTTCTCATTCTTAGGCATTGCCTATAGCTAGAGACTTGCATATTTTTATTGTTATGATGGTATTGATTGTTAAGTCAACAGAAAGCTATCACAAGGGATTGCAAATTTCTATACCAATACTCTGTTCTGTAACATTAAAATGTCATTACTGAATCACCAACTTTTTCCCTGCTGTAATATTATTCTCTGTTGATTGCCTGCCTGAGCTGAAATTTGAAACTGTCACCCTCAGACTCGGAAAAGTGATTCAACTTCACTTATAAGGAAAGTGAAATTAAATATTCATTCACAGGCTGCATTTCAAGTTCAAACTGTCTGAAGCTCCTTAAGGCAAAATGTATTTAAGTTGAAACACATTTTTTCTTCATTTTTATGCAGCAAAAATTTAGAATGGGTATCATGGGTGGACAAATCACAAAATAATTTATTTTGAACATTATGTGGGGGAAGGGCTGGGCTTTTCTTCTTTCTTCAACCTCTCTACCATTCTTGGCTTATACCATTTATCCTCTTTATCAGGAAGCCCATATGGGTATGTTTGTGGCTGTTGTTTATTTTTAATTTCTTTTTTGGTGTGAGTTATATTCTAGCATTAATCAAGTTGTAAAGCATCAAAGTATTCAATGAAAGCATAGTGGTTTCTCTATCTTCTGCATAGGTACAGGATTGACTAGGTAGCCAGGTAGACTTAATCGGGCTCAAATGTGGCTCTACCTGTGTGTATTTTGAAAAGCCATTTAACTTCTCTGACTCGGTTTACTCATGGGGTTATCAGAAGGATAACATTATTTGTTATAGAGCATTTAAAATAGAGCCTAAGTCTCCACACCCTCTAAGTAAATATTGCTCTCAGTGACTATTACCTGTTGTTTTTTGTACCCTTTAATAATATACCAATTCTTATCTGAAAAAAATATAATAATTTAGAAAAAATAAAACAGGTTAGGAGTTGCGAAGAACTTATGGTAGAGTGAATGGAGAGTAAATGATTCATGGATATGGGATTTTATTTTATGAAGATGAAAATATTTAGGATCTGGATGGAGATGGGAGTTGCTCAACCTCGTTGATGTATTAAATGCTACAAACTGTTCACTTAAAATGATGGATTTTCTGTTATATCAATTTCATTTAAATAAATAAAATATGCAACCTAAAATAATTCTTCATTTTTGTGTTGCTTACTGGTTTTCATAATATTGGAGAGTAAAAAATACTTTGAAACATAGATAAAGTGTGGTACATGTGAAAACAATCAACTTGAAGCCAGGAGATGGTGAAATGGTTATGTTGCTGCACTCCCATGTAGATAACCAAGGTTTGAGTCCTGGACCTAGCAGATTAAAACTCATTATAGGCACATGTGCATGCGTGTCCTCCCAAAATTCCAAGAGGAGAATGGAGGAGAAGAGACTGCAATGTAGCCATCCCCCTGGGTAGTGATTTCTCGCTTTCTGTCTCTCTGTCTCTCTCTGTCTCTCCAGCGAGCAGACACTCCCTATAGCAAAAACCTCTCTCTCTTAAAAAAAAAAAAAAAGAAAAAAGAAAAGTTCAACTTTCATGATGACTGTGACCATTATTAGATGGAAATCTTGGTACTTAATGCATATTCACAAATGGTACTTAATATATAATCACGAATGTCCACACCAAATGCAGTACTATCCATTCATCTTAACACATTATTATTTTAGTCTTTCATACTATCTTGCACAGCATGGTTAAAACAGAGTAACAGAAGTAATGATATCCAGTCTTTTACGAAAACGTATTTAAGTTTGCAATGAAGAATCTGGAAGCTACTTTTCTTTCGGAAAACTTTTGGAGAGGTGGTATAGTACCATTTATATCAGTAGTGAGACAAACAGTCCTGTCTTTCACTTGGTAGCCCTATGCATTTCTCTCACTTCATATGTAAATTGATGATCATGAGAAGAGATTGCTCAGGATAGTTTGAGCATTGAATAAGGTTTTGAATATAATAGGTTTTGAATTCTATTTAGCACATAGCAAGCACTTATAAATGCTCATGTTGAAAGATTATTGTGCAATATTGGTGTAAAGTAGGTTGTGAATTGCAGTAGACAATGCCACGATTCTCAAACGGGATTATACTTTCACTGTGACTGAGCTCTGACCACGTTTTCCTCAGTTTGACTAAACTTTAGACAGATTTCTTCTTCATTGTAGGTCTCTGACCTTCCTTTTCTTAGAGCATTTACTTTAGAAAACTTGAAATGGTGAATTATTTCTCTACCTCTTTGAAATGTTATGTAAACTTTCTCACAGCCTCTTGCTTGTTTTAGAACCCAGAAAATGTCTTTGGTAAGAATCCTGGAACCATCTCATTGAAATGTAAACACTAGAGATAGCACACTTACCTCCAAGGAGCCTAACTTTTTAGATGGATGTCAATTAGCAAGTACAATGGCCTAATCAAAGGAAAAAAATTGCAAATTTAAGAGTGACCAAATAAGCTTGATACTTCCCATTGACCAATTTGCCTCCTACAACATCCTCCGGGATGTTTCCCAAGGCGCATTCCAATCCCTACAAATCCTCACACCTTTATTTTAATTTTATTTTATTTTAGCAGTATAGACTTTATTTTAGTAGTATAGTCTCTGTTGTAATAGTCTTTAATTTTTTCCTTTGGTGGTCTAATTTCTTGTAGTGTAATTTTGCTTTGACAGTTTACACAGAACTTAGTAAGATCTTCCTAGCAATTCAAATTTACATAATGATTTGGGAAGCAAAAATTAATTTATCTGGACATTCACAACATTTTTCTGTAGGAAAAAAAATGGGTATCTTATAGACTGGAATTCAATTTTCCTATGTACTTCTAAGGTAAAAAATTTCAAATTTTCTAATAAAGATGGACAAATTTAGTTCGAATTTTCAGGTCCCCAAGGATTTTTGATGTTCATTTTTCATTCCTTGAACATAATTCAGCAAAACTTTTGAAAAGTTCTGTCTCGAGATATTTTTCAAGCTTATAAGTGGTGGAGCTGGTACTCCACACTTACAGAGTAATGTAAATTATTTTTGTATTTTTAGTGAAAACATTTTTTCTTCAATAAATCTATTGATTAGTTAGCATTTTAATGTGCCTCATTATTTATTTATTTATTTATTTATTTATTTATTTATTTATTTATTTATTTTTAATGGTCAGATGGTGTGTATATTTTCCAAAGACAGAGAGAAAAGAGAGGTGGAAGGAAGGAAAATGAACCTCCTAGTAGGGTGCAGTCATGCTACAAGTCTTTATCCTTCTTTTCTTTTGTCTGGATTTTGGGCTCATATGCATATGGGCCCATGATGTTTTTCATACCACTGAAGCTGGGACTTGAAACACTGATTGGGCATACGGGATCCAGCTTTCTTAACCATTAGGCTACAAGGTTAGTCCATGTCTCATTTTTAAAATAAATGAATTACCTATTTCTCAAAGATTTAATATTTTTAAAATTTATAAATCAGTCAACTTATAAACCTATTTAGATTTAAAATAAAATAATGTTTTTAACAGTTTTCATCTCATTTTATCTACTTACAGAGTACCCATACTCGTGGTTTTTTTTAATGTTTGTTTGTTTGAAGTTTCTTTCTTTGAGGAAGAGAGACAGAGAGAGAATGAGGTACAGGAACCCTTGACAAGAACTTGCACCCTGCCATCCTCTTCCTATCCTCCTAGCAGCTGGGATTACAGGCATGCACAATATGTTCAGGTCCACCCCAGACTTCCGGAGTCAAATCCAGGCTTCCATGTGGCTGCAGCATCATGCAGCGGCAACCTGGCCTGTGCTATCACAGCAGCTATGTTCGAATTTTAAGGGGATAAAATATATGCAAGACTAATAACCCTTTTAGTAGACCTATGACATTTTTTGCTAACGTGCTCTTAAACTTGAGTTAGTTATAAACAACTAGAAAAAAATTTGGAAGCCAAAAAATTTTGTTTGGCTATGCTTCTTTTGCACATTAAAGAAAACAACTTGGGCTTGCCTGTGGCTGGTGGTTAAGGCAGTTCTTATGGCCAACTCTATGGCTCAAGTCCCAGACTGCAGCTTGAAAAACGTTCCAGATACATGTGCATGCATACTCAAAGCCCAACAGAAAAGAGAGGTGGAGAAGAAAGTATTGCAGAGTGCTCATTCCCCATGGCAGGGGAAGGCATGCTTTGTTGCATTCTCTCTCTTGCAAGCACACATGCTTTCTAGCAAAAAAAAAAAAAAAAAAAAAAAAAAAAAAAAAAAAAAAAAAAAAAAAGAAAAAGAAAAAAGAAAACAACTATCTCCATAAGTATGTAGAATAAATGGTGTCAAATCTCCTTGAAATTTGTGATGAACTTTGAACATTCCACTGCCAGTCAGCATTAGTATTCAGAAAGATTTGAATATTATATTTTTCCTATTAAAAATCTTCAGGCTCACTCCATGGCCTGGTGGTTAAGTCAGCTGAATTCCATATAGTCAACTTGAACAAATGAGTTTCAGACATGGTGGTGTGAAAAAAATGGCAGGAACATGTACATGCATGCCCAAAAAACCAAAATGAAGGGAAAGATGGAGGAGAAGAGATTGTGGTAAGACTATGTCCCATGGGGAGTTTTCCTTCTGATGAGTTACATGTGCCCTATAGCAACAAACAAACAAACAAACAAATAAACAATAAACTGAAGTATTTAAGAAACACGCTATCACCACAAACTTTAATATTTCCTTACATGAATATGAAAATGTTTACATTAATTTTTTATCATAATTATTTTTCATTGTAGACAGCATTATAGTTAAATTCATTGACTCACATCCTTACAGAATTGTGTTAAAATTCTTTCTCCATTTACTTAGTGTGTTATTTTATTTCACTTAGTATCAATCGCCTAATCTAAAATACTGATAACAAGATCAACATATCTCAAAAGATTGTTGTGAAAATTAAGTGAGATATTTAATGCAAAGTGCTTACACAGTTTCTGGCCAGTTGTAAGTGCTCAATGAATGAGGATGATGATGGCAGTGATGGTGGTGATTTTGACTGAAAGGTCACCAAAACTGAAGAATTTTATCTATGTCTAGTGACTATTTTTTTTAATTGATTTCATTTTGAAAATAAATGCAAATTATTTTTCCATATAGTTAATGAAGCTTAATGAACTTTTAGGAATTCTCACAGATACTGTTCTCATTCTAATTAACTTTTTTTTTTCCTGAAGTAATGTTCATATTCATAATTTTATGTTCCTTTCTTAAAGAAATAAGATCTTGGGAACCAGGAGTTAGCGTAATGGCTATGTCGCTGGATTCCCACATAGTCGACCGCGGTTGGTGTCCCGGACCCGGTGGCTTAAAAAAAAAAAAAAAAAAAAAAAAAAAAAAGAAATAAGATCTTAAAATACTTAAGTCTGGTTTTATCTCTATCTACTTCGCTAACCCTTAGAGAAACATAAAAAACAACTAATCTGTCCAACAAAATATAGATATATTGGTATATTAAGAATTACATGAGACCAGAAGATGGTGTAATAGTAACATTGCTGGACTCCTACAAGTCGACTACAGTTCTAGTCCTAGACCTAGTGGCTTAAAACTCACACCAGATGCATGTGGATGCATACCCAAAATCTCAAAAGGAGAATGCAAGAGAAGGGATTGTGGTGTGGTCATTCACCTGTGGGGGGGAGGGGAGTGTGATTTCTCACTTTCTGTCTCTTTGTCTATCTTTCTGGTGAATGCTCATGCCTTATAGCAAAAACTTCTTTCTAAAAAAAAAAAAAAAAGAGAGAGAGAGAGAGAAGAATTACATGAACGCAATAAGAATTCATGATAGATAGGAGCAATTAGTCATTGATATGTTGGTTGGGTTCATTATATAAAAGTGATTATATATCATAAAATCTGTGAAATATATAACTTTACTTAAACTTCCCTTTGACTCAGAAATCGGAATGAACAAAATAATAAAGGAGAATAGGTTCTGATAGTTACTGGGGAAATATTTCAAAGGAAGTGAATAAGGATGTTTCTTGTTCTTTGTAGTCATGCCCACAAATATCCACAAATAATGTGCGCCACGACTTTTCTGTAACAATCTATTGCCCTCACATCGTAAGCTTACCTATATTATTTTGAGCAATGTCAAAGAAAACACACAAATAGTCTTTAGGCTTAGAAAAAAATATATTTCACGTTAGGTATTGTCAATGTGATATAAAATTCTCTGAAGTGAAAATTACAGAGCTCTCAACTCTAACAAAAGAAACCATTTTATGTATTCTATATACTAATGTACAAATACTAATCAATTTTCTGTTTGCCTGTAAATGAACAGATGTTCTTTCCTGTCAGTGAGAACATTTTATACGCCAAAGTTAATAAAACGCCCTTTTTCTTGCCTTCTAATATTCTTTACTTTAGTAGCAAAGAAAACTTCTACAAAATGTCCACTGTAGCATACAAAGAGACTTCATAAAGCTTGTGGAAAATGAAATTAAAGTACAAGCCTATCTTGGTGCAAAACTTTTTGAATACCATGCATTTTCCCGCATATTAAGTATTTTTCATGAACTTTTTGAATACCTACTCATCCGTAATCATCTTTAAAAATAATAAACAGTATTTTAAAACATAAAACAAAATCTTAGGCTATTTTAATGCTTTCCTTTAAATTCAATTCTTTTCAACCACTTGTCTCTAACAATTGCCTTGTTTTACATAATTTCATCAGCTAACAGTGTTTTTATGTCCTTGTTCTCCACTGAAGACAAAAGAAGAGAAAACTACAGGGCCATCAATCAAAAACAACATAGTCAGCACCAAGTCCAATAATGAATACCATGATTTCATAAATCATCTTCCACAGGTTGGGGTCATCTTTAAAGAAAAAAAAAAATCTTATCAGGTGCAGCTGAATATTCTCATGGGCTTTCATTCCTCAGTCTTTAATGAAAACAATAGAATGACAGTCAGAATACAAATGTGTAACCTTTCTTAACTTAAAAAAACTTGAGAAACTATGCCCTTGAAATGAGTTGAAGTAAGGATTTTTTTTTCTTCCCTCAGAAAGGTTCAGCCATTTCTTTAACAGTTTGGCAATGAGATGACTTTTTTCCCCTCTTACTCTTCTTTCAGATATGTGTGTTTAATTCAATCAAGGGAAGATTAAATTTAAGAATTCAGTTTCAGAAAGTTCTTTCCTGGCAGTGACTAGCATTCACTGCAAAAGGAGGTTTGACATGGCATTTTTGTTTTAGCTGAATCAACAATTCTTGAGCAAAATCTGCTCTGTGACCCGGAGCCCACATGCACAAATGAGGGAGTGAAATACGTAGCTGTAGTCACTGGGTGGATTCAGAACAAGGAAAGCTTCTCCCTTTAAAAATATGGACTCTATTTGCAAACCTGGTTAAATACGTTTGAGTAAAATAAAGTTTGATTAAGGCATACACAGTACTGTATACTTAATCAAAGTTCCCAAATTGATTTTGCTAAAACATTGCTGCCTGACATGTCCCAAAGCCCTAAAGTAATCCAATAAAATCTACTTTTTGGATGTGAATTAGCCACATATATTAGGACATTCACCTTGTTTCAAAGACCTAGACCTGGTTTGTACAATATTCAGTTTGTTTAGCAGAGGAACTGAGATACAGTGCAGGGACACGTCCTCATATATAGACAAAGAATGGCACTGAGTCTTAAGACTAGATTGTTTGAGTTTAAAAATTAATGAATAGGAAAATGGAGCAGTTTCACAAAGAAGAAAGACATGCACGATGTGTTGCTGAATGTAGGTAAGAAATGCCTTAGGCAATACTTTACATTAACTCTTTTAAAAAGTATATTATATACAATTTTGAATCTCAGTGCCAAAAGAAGTTTATTCTCTGGGTGTGCTTTTGTGGGTGACATGAGAAAACCTTCTGATTTAGCAAAGCTCCCATTGTCTTATTTAGTAAGCATTCTGGATACCTCTATTCAGAAGAGGTTGCTATTTACAGGCATTTTGAATTCCTACCAATTTTCTGCCTGCTACATAATATAAAAGCAATGAATGGCTACAATGCATCGTTCACACTTTCAACTACATGTGATTATCTGGTCCACTAGTCTACTGTACTGTATTTCTGAAATGAATTGAAGATAAACCCATAAAAGTCCATTTTATACAGAGACATTTGTCTCAGTTTAAATCCAGGGCCCAAATACCTACTTCTTTTCATTCTGTTTTATAAGTAGGGTGTTTTCATCACCATAAAACTGTATTAGCTTTCTGATTATACCTAGAATTCTACAAGTGCTGAGTGCTACCCATCTCATTCCTGGTCCTTTAGTATCCCCCCCTTTAAAATAAATAACGCAGTTACTGAATAAAGGACAGACGATTCAGAAAGGAGTTGTGGGAAATTTGCCTCAAGAAACTGCATTATGTCCAGTTTTGTACGAATAAAGGCATTTCTAAATGAGAGCAAGCTATATTAACCCTGGTTTGCCCACCCAAACATGATACATTTAAATTAAGAACAGTTGGTGTTTGAAAGGTTTATTATTTAATCAACTAGAGTTACTTTTACATATAGTAATTCTAATTGAATAAATACAGCTAATCACATTTCTGATCATTTGAATATTCTTTAAAAACTCTGATTTTTTTATTAAAAGAAGCATAAAAGCATGATGTTATTTAGGTACAATTTAAAGTAAAAAAATATGTATTGCTTGAGAAACACATCTTTAAAAAAATCATAAAATCATATATGTTGAGAAATTATACTCCTGAGCAGGAAGAAGGAGAAAGAACATAATATCTATAATAGCTATAAAAGTATTTATAAGAATAAAGCAACTGGATGGCCTGTGGCTTGTGTGTAGATAAGGAAGCCAGATCCCAGATGGCCAGAGATAGTGTTAATCCTGACCATGATATCTTGAAATATACAGAAGGCACCTGTGCACATCTCCACAGGTTGAAATGAAGGAAAAGAGATTTCAGCATGGCCATGCCTCAGGAGGGCTGGTTTCTCCCTCTCTTTCTCGCTCTCAATCTTTTTGTCTTTCTCTGATGAGCAACTATGCCCTCTGGCAATCTACACAAATAAATAAACAACCAGAAGCAAATATATGCAATTCAATGTAATATAAACAAGATTATGATGATAATAAATTAAAAGAATAAATAAAAAGATAAAAGGAAAAAAATACTGATATTAGCTAACTCTAGGTAGAAGATACATATGTATTTCAATTTTTTTCTATGTTGGAATTATTTCACAGTGAGAATGAAGGAAAATAATGGGACATACAATTTAATAAAATTATAAATAATCAGTAAAATGTATAAAAATTTGCAAATCGCATAGAAGCATTCTATGCAACTTTCGCTCAAATATGAATTTGTTTATCAGTACTTCTGATTTTAAAAACAAATTTAGAAATTCTAAATAAATGCCTATTGAATTTCAAATCTGTAAGCAATAAAAGTTTCTTTGAGACTATGAAATCAGGATACAAAAAGATTTTCTTTCTATGTGGATAGTAACGAACTCTCATAAAATGAAAATCTAGTGCTTATTTTGTTATCATTGATTTAGCATTAAAACCAGTTACACTTTAAGAAATCTAAATTTGTTTTTGTGTTTTCATACAGAGGGGGTTGACTTTACTATAATTACTTGCTTATAAGTGAATATCATTCTCCTATACTCATTGGTTTTTCTCTTGTTAAATGATTTTTTTTCTAATTTCTTTTGCATACTATTTGAAACATTTCAGTTTAAAAAGAAAATATAGTCCCATCTAATGTTATGTTTCTTATTAATTGTTGTCATTATGAAAATAGCATGACTGGATGTAATTTTATTTTCCTCAGTAGTACAATTCAGTAGATAAAGCATGCATTAACTTCATAAATTAAGAATCTACATAAAACATATGATGCCAAATAAATATACAACAGACAACCTATTAAGACAAACATATTTAGTAGTTCAAAATGGTTTAATTATTACTAGTTCTTTCACTAGAACAAAATAAGTACTAAATATTATTGCTAATACTATTGAAATTAATCCTAAAAGACTTGCCTCTTTTTTTTTTTTTTAAATGATAACATATATAGTGTCTTCAACTGGACTGGTGTGAAGTGCATTTATGTTGGGCAAATTCGCTCTACAAGCTATAGTGATCAAATGTATAAAACAAATTAAAATAAAATTTTTAAAATAAATAATTATTTTTATTTTATTAATTATTAGTATTCTTCTTTTTCTTTTCTTTTTTTTTTTTTTTTTTTTTTTTTTTTGGAGAGGTTTTCCCACCCCAGGGAGGACAGCAACGCCACAATCCCTACTCCATCACTCTCCTCTTAGGATTTGGGCATGCATGCACACATGCCTAGCTTGAGTTCTAAGCTGCCAGGTCTGGGACTTGAACCACACACAACTATGTGGGAGCCCAGTGACATAGCCATTATGACAACTGCTGGTCCCTAGTATCATTATTTTCTAATTTGCTACAGGGCATACATGCTCACCAGAGAGAAACAAAGATACAGAGAGATGAAAAGGGAGAAAGCAAGCTGCGAGGTGCTGAACTCAAACTGTGGTCAGCCACTTGGGGGTCCAGAACCGTAACTACCATGCGACCTGTTGGCCCAATTTGCTTGTATTTTTGTCATTTTGTCTTATTCTGCAAAGACAGAACAGTCAAAATAGTAGTCTAAGATTTTGATGTTTTCACTCAAATATGTACATAATTTTTTTAGAAATACTTTAAATATGTGCTAAATCAGAAAAGTTCTTACATAAACCATGCTTATTAAAGTAAAGTAATAAGACATTATAGCATAGTTTATCATTTTTAAATATGTTCTTCATGAAGTTTCTTTGTGAGCAATTCAGTATTTTGATTAATGGATCTAATTGTCATTCAGAGACTACTCAAGACCAAGTCTTAAGGCATGTGGCTATACAACTAGGTGTGTAAAACTTCTACCCTCCCAAAAGTTATCCTCTCTCTCTGCGATTTTATTCATTTAGCAAGTGGTCGTATTTAACCTCCTCATTGAATCATTTATTACTTATGTCCTTACTTAAGGTTATCTCTTCTATTAAACTCTTAATATGACAGTCTGTGTGACATAGTTTAGCATTAAATTAAATACTATTCACTGCTATAGAATACTACCACTAGACCAGATGCAACAATGCCCATTTGTGTAGCAGCGTCTATGATTGTTTTACTACTAAAATGACAAGACTGAGTAGCTGCCATAGAGGCTTCATGTGGCCAGCAAGGCCTAAAATATGTCATTTAGCCCTTTACAGCAAGTTTGCCCACTCCTGGCAAATGATCCATAATACAGAATGTGTGTATGTATCGGCGAATGTATTTTATATGGATATAAAATATATAATGAATAATATATAATACATGTGTATTTAATACATAATGTATATATAATATAGCAGAAATAGAATTTAATGATATAGTTTCAGTATCCTTTCATTTATGTAACTTTCTATTTCCAACCAAAATGTAATATCTTAATATCAAGAATAATTTTTAAAAAGTTATATTTTGAGTATGACCTCAAAGTACTTTGCACTGCTCAGGGGACATTCTGAATACTTGATACCTAATTGATTTATTAAATCATTGTAGAGCAAGAAATCCAATTATGATATAAACTGCGCTTCCTCTAAGCTTGATCCCTTTATCTAGGACTGAGATCACCAGAACAGCACATATCTGGGCTGCATAACTGGATTAAAGATAGCTTTGAGGACCTTTGGCAATAATTAGACTTTTAGCTTTACCAATGAAATAGACATTTTTAGACATCTCTGTAATTTAAAAAAAAAAAAAAGAAAAGAAAAGAAAGAAAAACTAACAACAGAAAACTTACTATCAACGACAACAGCCATTGTGCTCTTCAAAGCCCTTCTTAAATGTTCTTGTAAAATTCCTTCCAGGATTCAATATTAAAGAAAAATGTGGGTCTGGTAACAAACTGTTACAATTTCCTTTACTATAAAATGACAGCTACCCATCCCATTGCCTTTTGCTTTTAAACGTGACTCTTTATAAACCCAGAGCTAAATTTAAACTCAATTTTAGTAGCGAATCTTAAATATCCTAGCCATCATATGCTGTACACTTTGAATAAACAGCTCTTATTTTTCATCCTTTTAATGATTTTACGATTTTTAAAATTTGAGCTACAATAAAATCATGGTTGAAGTAGAGATGACAGAAATGTGATGAATAATGTGTACGTGAATAAATGAACAAATTAAGAAGTATGTTTTACATTAAGATATTCATTATTTGCAGCAAGATGAACTCATAGTTTCTAGTCAACCCTGTTTTCCTAAATTATCAAGAAAGTCACACGGTAGGATTGTACATTTAAAGAAATTTTGAAACAATTGCTAATTCTTGACACTCTTTCATATATATAATATATATATTAATATACATGAATATATCATATATATATGAAACTTTAATATATGCAAAATTGCACTGCTAAGCAGGGTTTAAAAAGTACACTTCTGGGAAATTCAAAAGTTTTATTCTTCTATTTATCCTAAACAAGCAGATACCTTAAAGCAGATATTCCCTCCATGAGGAAACACCTGAGATTATGACATTATGTTGGTTTAGAGGAACATGAAGTTACTTTCTATGTATGTACGATGTGGTGGTAATAAATGTTTCGATATGCATTACTACACAATCCCTACGTAGCAGCCATTGGTGAGAGGGAGCTGGGAGGGTGAAGGGAGTTCAACAGGGGGGTTCATTAATTTGTGCAAGGAGTTTAAAAACGTTTAAGGTAGAAGGTCAAAATTCTAACCTAATGAATTTTTAATTCTAATGAATTAAAAACAGAAATTAAAAATTGCTCTGTTGGGACACAGAGTCCCCCAAAAAGGCCCAAGTAAAAAAATAGGGCAACAAGATCTCTGAAGTAAATGTGATTTCAAGAAGAGAAATCTAGTCTGGTGACTCAGATATAATGTAAAATTTTCTTGAGGTTAATCGGGTAACAACAGTTTCTGGGCATGGTTTGTGTTTGAGGCTGAGTACCTCTGTGGACTCAACCACACAGGAGTAACCGTACACTTTGGAAAGTTCACTGAACACATGAGTTTTCTGTATTTGGAAAGATTATTTCTGCTCTCAATACTCTGAAATACTATTCTGAAAATTAGGTCAATTATAGTGTAATCTTCAGGCTGGTTAGGAGGTGGTTAGGAAGTCATTAAGGAAGTTGGATCCCACATGGCTGAACATGTGGTTAGTCTTGGCCTCCATTACTTGAGAAAACTGCCAGGCGTGTATGAATGCATGCCCCAAATCCCTATAGGATAGAGAAATGGAGGAGAGGGAATCATCCATGAATACATCCCATTTGGAGAGTGTTTTCTCCTCTCCATCTCTGTCTCTCTCTAGCAAGTACACATGCTCTCTGACAAACTAAATTTTAAAAGAAAAGTACATTCCCCTCAGGGTTTTGTAAGGAGTACAAAGTTAAAATACGTAAGTAAATAAGTTAAAATGTGTAAGTCCATTAAAAAAATAGTGAAACAGGAATTTAGTAAGACCTTCACTAGAGATGGCTTGTTATTACAACAAAACAGTACATTTGACCATACTTACTGGGATAGAGTCATCATTAATTGGATAATGTACCTAACTGGTGATAGAAAGCGGGCATAAGCTTTGTAATGATCATACAGAGAAGTTAGGAAAACATGCCTTATAATCTCAGGTTGTATGTCCCTGGGTAAACTACTTAGAACTTCTGAATCTCAATTTAAGATTTTCTAAGTCCATGAATCCTCTTATCGTGTATCACATATTTAGATCTTTGTTGGGCACTATGAAATAAACAGACCAAACACAAACTCATTCTTCTTCCTACAAGAAGTCAGGATCCTGACATGATTAAAGAGCCTAGTGGTTCACATTTGTATGACACAATAACATTCTCAATTACATAAGCTTTGTTAAGCTGTTGTTTTTTGTTTCATTTATTTATTTATTTTATTTTGTAGACTGAAATAGCTTCGGGCCACTGGACAATACTGTGCAAAGCCAGGATGACTAGCTCTACAGACTCTGAGTGTCTCTTTTTATTTGACTGGTTGGTGGCAGTCCCATTAAAACAGAATCTACACTTTCACATTTTACTGACAAGGGATTACACTAAATAAAACTTTTTTGACTGACACATATTTCCTGTTACTCAGATTGTCCTTTGCTGCCAAAGCAGCAATCTAAATAGGTTTGGGACAAAAAAGTGAGGCGGTTTTGTTCTCTCCTGAGTATTAGCGATGACAGGAGGGAACACAGTGCCTCGGTACTTTCAGTGCTTCAGGGATCTTTGTGACTGAAGTCCTTTCTATGTACTTTCATTCCTCTAAATACAATTGCTTACTTCTAGCATCTTTTAACTTCTTAATATGATAAATACTATATAATAAAATGTCACATCAATACACTTCTGTGGATTTGTATTAAGTGTGCATGTAATGATATTTTTTTCTCTTCCATGTACTTTGAAATTTGTAATTGTCCTGAAATACCTTAGGTTTAGCTTCTGTTAATAGAAGAAAACAGTGATCTGAAATTACATTAAACTATTTAATTATTTTCACAATACAATGTAGATAATATGATAGGGTGAGAAATTGCCTGGAATTGCCCTGCTGAATTTTCCTGCAGTTGTCCTGCAGATCAGCTTCCAGGTTCAAAGACAGATGAAAACCTCTGATGCAAAGCAGTCTCCCTGGGAACAGACACACTTATTTCAATGCTTGGTGCCTTCAAAATTGATCTATTGGGTATCTGATTGTTTAGCTGATTTTTTTTTTTTTCCAATGGTATACTCTTCAACTCAAATCCTGTTTATTTGCAGACAGGATGAATTCTTAACCAGGACTTCATGGGACAATAAAATCCACAACAGAATTATTATGAACTATTAATAGGGTATTTACTTTATAATAATTAACTACATATATGATGCCTTATATCTATGTCTTAATTCATACTCAGTTTTAAAAGGGCCTGTTTCCATGACATCAGGAAACCCTTGTCTTCCAGGACAGAGGAGAACGAAATGCTTCATGATTAATGACACTATCTAAGTACTGGCACAAGCTGGCAAGCTCTTGCAAAGGAGGCGTGTTCAACTGCATTCTGCCCAACACAACAGCTCATTAAGCAATATTTTCCCCATTAATGTTTAGTATTAAACACTGAATGAAAGACTAAATATCATACGGAAAAACAAATTGAAAACAGCACAGTAGGGTTTAGGGTAAGCAGCCAACAGCCTCCCCTTCATTTGGAAGACAGCTTGCATACCTATTCCAAAGATTAATGAGCAATCAGTTCTAAATTAAACCAAGACCTGCATTTAGATCTTTTTTCCCCCCTCTGTTGAAAGCATGGCTATGAGTTACACTAACTGAGATAAAATACAGTATTAGCCTTTCCATGTGTTGTGTAATGTGGTTAGAAACATGAAAGATTGTTTCTGAAACATTTCCTTCACATTTTTTCATCATTTATTTCCCTGCACAATTTGAAAGGAAATGGGCCATGAGGAGGTCGGTAGTTTCTGCCACATGATGCAGAATCTTGCTCTCTGTCAGTCACTCCAAAAAAACAGTCACTTCTTTGAAGATGGAATAAGAAAACTGCTTTTATGAACATCACAGATCGTATCATAGGTGGCTAACATAGAATTTCAATTTTATAAAAACTGTCAAAAGAAACTCTCTTTCAGAGGGAGCACTGATATTCTTACAGTAAGAGAAAATAAGGTAAAGCCTACTATATTGCCAAGCCTCGGGACACTGATAACAGCAGCGGTATGTGTTATGGGGAGATACATTTTACATCCAGAGAGGACTGGTTTAACACACCACAGGATTGAATCCTCAAAATGCAAAAATGGTCCAAGAGGAATTTGCTTGACTGGTGGGGCTAGTTTTAGACCAATTTTATATATGAAACAATTCACCAAACATACACTTTATGTAGTGGTCCTTAATCGTGGCCTCTTTAACCTGAGGATATCTGCGAAAGGATTTTTGAACACGCATGCATTTTTCCTAGATTGTTTTGCTCGTGGGTGCACGTGTGTACATTTTTCTGGAACCAACTTCATAGTTTTTCATTAAATTGCGAAGGAAAGATTTGATACCAAGGTTTAAAAATGACTGCAGAGGAGAGTCTGTTATCATACTTTGGCTTGACTTTAAAAGTTACCTAGGAAACTTTAAAAATACCAATATCAAAGCTGAGTTGAATCCTAATATCAAGGGGCAAATGCAAAGCACGGATCTTTTTGTAAACACCTCAGATGAGAAGATAATACATAACTAGGAGCCAAAATAAGTGCCATCGACGAAAAAAAATATATATGTTGGGTTGTTAGAAAAGTCACGGTGCATTTTTGCGTAGAGAAATATGTCATGACTTTTCTGACAATCTAATATATAGGAACATATGGAGAGGGAAAATCTGGTATAAACAATACCTCTCCTGGAAAGGTCTGACTAAAACTTTAAATTGAGGATTATATAGTTTTGGTATTAATCAGCTAGATAAAAGAACTTCAAAATGGATTAAGAGGGACGATTACACCAACGTTTTAAAAACACATCCATCCCATAACCTATCTATCTCTATGAGAGATTGAATGGTAGCCCCCAAAATATATATTTGTGTCCAAATCATTAGATTTATGACTGTGGCCTCATTTGGAAAATAAGGTTCTTGGCAGATGTAATTAGGTTAAGAATCTGGAGATGAGGTTATTCTGCTTTATTCGAGTGAGTACTAAACCTAGGAACTCAGAGGGCACACAGGAGAGGAAAGGTCTATGTGACAGGGCAGACACCTGTGACGCTATCACAGGTCATAGAATACGGAGAGATAACAAAGAGAGAAGGAATGGAATTGCTTATAAAGCTTCCGGGTAGAGTAGGGACATGCCAGCATCTGACGTCTGGATTTCAGATTTCTGGACTCCAGAAGTCAACGAGAACTTCCCTTCCTTCCTCCCTTCCTCCCTTTTTTTTGTCAGCAAAATGCAGGGAATGTGTTACCACAATCACAGAAAACTAATAACATATCTTATTCTTTTTTAGCCACTAGTACACACATAACACTAACATTGCTGGAGTCCACAGGATTGACATCACAGTCTTGGAACAGGGAGGTGCATGTCTTTCTTGCAGTCTATGTCTACAACAGTGATCTTCCAGCAAGGCTGAATTAAGGTGAAGTCTTAGTGGCGATTTGCTCAGAGCAGAAACATCAGCATTCTTGCAAGTTAACTCATTCGCTCATTTGTCTTTCCTGAATCATGTCCTTTCTGTGCAATACCCCATCCTCCTCCTACTCTGTCTTTATTAACAGCACTGTCATAGCTTACAGTAACATAGCACTGACACTACATTAGCATATAATGTAATACGTGTTTAATCCTTGAAGCAGCCCTATAAAATAGGCACTATTATTATGACCATTTTACATGAGACGAACTGAAAAATAACTTGAAAATAAAGATAAACTACCAAATTATTTATATTGTTACAGATAACAGTAATTCAAGTGTTCAAGTGGCATGAAAATTGTGTCTTTTAAGACACACAGCTCCTTCCCCAACTTAAATATAGACAAGTCTAACACACCTGCAAGAATGATGCTGGGACCAGCAGATGATGTAATGGTATTGTTGCTGGACTCTCACGTAGTCGACCATGGTTTGAGTCCCAGACCTGGGAACTTAAAACTCATGCTGGGTGTGTGTGCGTGCATGCTCAAAATTCCAAGAGGAGACTGGAGGAGAAGGGATTGTGGCATGATCATCTCCCTGAGGGGGTGATTTCTCACTTTCTATCTCTTCTGTCTCTCCGGTGAGTGCATGCCCCCTATAGGAAAAATCTTTTTCTAAAAAAAGAATGATACTATGTGCACAATGATTTAATAAATAATGCACATGCAAAGTGTTTTTAAGATGTAAGGGTGAGAAGTGGAGTTTCAAGTCAAAGAAGATGCATTATGAGGTGTAAGAAGAGATTAAATGAGGACGCTTTATAAAAAATACACTTTTTGGGGACCAGCAGTTAGCGTAATGGCTATGTTGCTAGACTCCCACATAGTCGACCACGGTTCAAGTCCCGGACCCGGTGGCTTAAACTCACTCCTGGCGCGTGTGCGTGCGTGCCCAAGATCCCGAGAGGAGAATGGAGGAGAAGGGATTGCGGCATGGCCATCCCCCCTGGGGAGTGATTTCCTGCTTTCTGTCTCTCTGTCTCTCTCTATCTGGCGAGCACACGTGCCCTATAGCAAAAACCTCTCAAAAAAAAAAAAAATACACTTTTTGGATTGGCCTCTTAGCACAGTGGTTAAGCACTGTGCATTGAGAAATCAAATTCCCACATGGCTGACAGAAGTTTGAATCCCAGCCCTGGTGACTTGAAAAACACACCAGTCATGTATGCATATGTACCCAAGATCCTGATGGGATGGAGAAATGAAGGAAAGGGAATTGTGGTGTGACCACACCCCATTAGGGATGTTTTCTCTCACTTTTTTTTTTTTTTTTTTTTTCTGGAAAGAACACAGGCCATTACAAAAAGTCTTGAGAATGTGTGTGTATGTGTGTGTGTGTGTGTGTGTGTGTGTGTGTGTATGTGTGTGTGTATGCCAGCATGTACACATATGTGCCTATGAACCTATTCATGTGGCTCAGAAGGTGAATCTCATAGGTTGGGATTCTAACCTGAGCTGGGAATTACTATAGAATGTTTCTAGTTCTCTCTTGAACCTCTCATTCCCCTTCTCTATTTAAAAAGTTTCTGATTCTGTTTAGTTCTTAATCTCCAGCATCCCCCCCACCCCCACCCCACCCCCACCCCCAGCCCCCATGCCCCAAATCTTAATAGGTCAGATCGACTCATGAAAACAGACAACATCTGTAGGGAATTCTCCTAATTTGCATCACTTTACAATCCCTCCAGGTTCCTCACGTATCTTTTCTGCTGTGTGTGTGATTAACATTGACCAGTCTGTCAGTCCTAGCCTCTCCACATGTGTTCTCAACCAATTTTCTCTTTCCTTCCCAAATGACTCTTATATCCGGTCTTCGATGTTTCTTTCTTTTCTGGTACTCTCTCATCAACATATACTCTTGTCCACATCTTGACTATCTTAAGACAAAGCAAAAACAGTCATAAACTGAAACTAATTGAATAAGGATATACAAACACAGTATTTAGATGTAAATACCAGATATAGTGTGTGTGAAAGAGGAGGGTTTGAGGAAGGACATTTGGGGGAGGGACAAGGAGGCAAAGCATTAATGGCACAAAGAGGTGTGGTATTATCTGTTGAAGATATTTTGTAGTTTTATCAAATGTGTTAGGGAGAAATGTTCACCTGTTGAAATATTCATTTTGTAAGACAAATAATAATGTGATTGAATGTATGGAAGAAAATAAAATAAAAAATACTTTAAAAATAAGATAAAATAAAAAAAGGAAAACAAAACAAAACAAACAAAGCAAAAACAAACCCCCCTACAAAACCAAAAGTAATCTTTCACGTTAGTCCACCCACTCATTCTTGCATCTTTAAGACAAATATCTTAAAACATTTGTCTGCCTTGTATGTTCCTGACTCTTAACCCCTCCTTTAAGTTTAAAGCTATTATAATTTGTCTTCTGCCTACAACATATACACCTTTGCTCTTCAAAGATTTTGTTTGCTTCCTCCAAAGGTATTTCAAAATCAGTGTGTCCCAAATGGGGCTTGCCAATGGTTCTCTCAAACTCCCAAGGTTTTAACTTGGTTGTGTAAACTAGGACTATATGTGTCATTCTTGATTTAGTCTTCTCCTTCAATCCACACAATACTCAGAAGTTCACTCTTAAATAGTGTTTAAATCCTTCCATTTATTTGCATCTCCACTGTACAGGTTTTTTTTTTTTTTTTCTTTTGTCCTCTCAAAATGCTTATTGCATTATTTAGTTGGATATTGGTCTGATTCCCCCACTAGAAGGGGTTATGACTACATTATTCTTTGCTATATTTTGGGGGCCAAGTACTAGGCTTGGATATAATCGGTAAGCAATAAGAAGAAATAATAGTCATATGCATTAACTCAACTCTCCGTTTCCATCAAGACAAGTAGAAAGCTTCCACTAATTGGAACCATTCTACTACAAGCCTTTCTATGAAGGAATAATGCTATTTATTTTAATTATGAACTGAATAAGTATCAAGAAAGAACACCTGAGGCTTGAGTTACAAATTCTGCATAAAGTGACTATGATCCTGTGGTGCTAATAAAAGATGAAAATAAGAGTACTATATCTTGTGCAAATATTTTGATTAGCTTTTTGTCAGAATGAAGATTCCCTAGAAAAGAACACTCTGTACAGCTCAAAGTTCAAAAATTTTGCTGAGATAAAATATCTAAAAACTTTGATAGTATCATTCTATGTATTTATTTTTACCTATATAATAGTGCTTTGGAAACTTTCTCTCATATGTGTTTATCTCTGTCTCTCAGAGTGTACAACTGCATGATTTATTCTAGGTAACAAATATTTCCTTTTCCTTTTCTTTTCTTTTTTTTTTTTTTTTTTTTTAAGGCTTTTCCGTAGGGCATGTGCACTCACTGTAAAGAGAGAGAGAAAGTGAGAAATCATCCCCTAGGGGAGATATCCATGCCACAATCCCTTCTCCTCCATTCTCCTCTTGAGATTTTGGGCGCACACACACACACACACACACACACACACACACACACACACGTACCTGGAATGATTTTCAAGCCTCTAGGTTCAGGACTCAAACTGCAGTCAGCCAGGTGGAAATTCAGTGTCTTTTTATGTTTTCCAGACAGAGAAACAGAGAGTAAGAAAGCGAGGAGTCACCACCCCCCCACCCCCAGGGCAGTATGGCCCCGCCACAAATCCCTTCTCCTCCACTCTCGTATGAGGATTTTGGGCATGCATACACATGTGCCTGGCATGAGTGTCAAGCCTCTGGGTCTGAGACTCTAACTGTGGTTGCCATGTGGAAGTCCAGTGACGTAACCATTTTCGTCATTCCAAGGAATCCAATATCTTCACCACCACAGCAGTTGCTTGACCTAAGCATTTCTTAATTTGCCATAATTTGTGCCTTTATTTTATGAGCACTTAGCAAGAGATCAGTTCTCCTTGTATTGAGAGTGATCATGGAAGATCATTTAAACATCTTGGTTTTGCTATGTTAAAGTAACAAATAATCTGAAATAAAATAATATCAAAGTTAACATGAATGTGATTTCAAAACCAATTTCAAAACACAATTTCTTTTTTTAAGTATTATTTTATTTAACTTTATTTATTTATGTAAATTTGACCAGAGCGGGACAGAGTGTGTGTGTGTGTGTGTGTGTGTGTGTGTGTGAGAGAGAGAGAGAGAGAGAGAGAGAGAGAGAGAGAGAGAGAGAGAGAGAGCAAGGGAAAGTGAGAACACAAGCTACCAGGTCCTGGACTTGAACTGCGATCAGCCATGGCCATGTGGGAGTCCAGATCCCTTAACCATGCCACATGACAGCCCCACAAAACACATTTTCAATAAGATGATCTCAAAGGGATCTAAATTTAACTTAACCTTTTTATAAAAAATAAAAGCTCCATGATTAAGAGAACCTTATTTTTTTGATTAATTATAAGTAATAAGGAAACATGATTATCTTTGGTACAAGCAAAAGTGCATAGAAATACTGTAAATGTATCACTGAGTTTGTACCACTGTCATTGTGGTATGAAAATCATTCCATTCTTCTCTGAGCTAAATTTGTGCAGGTGGGCCAAGAAGTGGCTATAAACTACTACGGATATGAATGCTCTTGAGATTTCTTCAGTCTGAGGCCTGGTTTGTGCTGGGATACTAAAACTAAACTAACCAAACTAACCAGCAATCATTCTCTATAAAAAGCTTTTTTTTTTTTTTTTTTTTTTTTTTTTTTGGAGTGGTTTTTGCTATAGAGCAAGTGCGATTGCTAGAGCGACAGGAAGCGAGAAGTCACCCCCCCCCCCCCCCAAGGGGAGATGGTCATGCTGCAATCCCTTCTCCCCCATTCTCCTCTTGGGATCTTGGGCACTCATGCACACGCGCCTGGCATGAGTATAAGCCACCAGGTCTGGGACTCGAACTGTGGTTGACTACATGGGAGTTCAGCAACATAACCATTACGCTAACTGCTGAGCCCTATAAAAAATAAATTTATTTTTTAAAAAATAAATAAACAGTCTCACAGGATTTTATGGGGGGAAATATCTGATTATGGAAACATAAGTTTTTCTTTTTACTCATCTTTCTATGTTGTAATCACTTCCAAGTGATTTATCTGGGTGAAATATAGTGGGTCACATTCTTTTACTCATGTTGAGAAGGAGGAGGAGCAAGAACAGGAGCAGGAGGATAAGGGGAAGGAGAAAAAGAAGCAGTAGAGAAAAAAAAAAAAAAGAAAAAAGAATTATTCCAGACCAGCAAATATAGTCACATCATTTTTTCTTTAAATGAAAAGAGAGACGCGTCTCATCTCTCTCTCTGAATTTGTCATTTTGTGTGTTAGACATAAATCTTTGACCTACAGATGATTGGCTTCTCTTTTTCTGCATTCATCTCTGCTTCTCCTTTTAATTGATATAAAACAAGTGATATTATTAAGGAGAATATGACATATTTATGATACAGCACAGGAGGAATTTGTCATGTGGACTTTCTGTTTCTCTAGACTGTACCAGAGCTGGGGTTCTATGTGGTTGAAACTACACGAGATGAACTGCTTTCCTTTTTTATGTTTTTAAGGATAAATTGACACAGTGGCCCAGAATGTGTAAGTAAATAAAATATAAAAAAAATATTCAAAATATCAGGTCATCTGTTAAAGATAAATGATCAAAAACGTTTATCTTGCATACATTGAACAAGTGTACGGAGATGCCTCTATCTGTCCCTGAATGAATACTAAAGGGAATTAAATTAAAGTAGTTCTGTTGGTGACTCATTATGGAATAGTCTCTAAAGTGAAAGAGATAAAGATGTTATTTTAGGGAAAAAAAAATCTCCATTATACAAACTATAAATCAGCTAGTGTAAAAGGGTGACAATTCTAAAAAACTGCTTTTTCCTCCTCCTGCAATTTCACTCTCTCTCAGATGGCTAGAATTAAAAATACTAGTCATTAGAAAACAGAAACGGCAGAGGAAGTAGAAGTGTGGTTCTTTCGGAGCTAGCTTTATCATTTCTGAAAGATCTACCCCTGCTTTGTTGTATTGGGCAATGAAAACTCTCAGCAGTTCCTTTCACAGGGGAGTCTTCCATTACTGACTTGGCATTCCTCCTCAGCAATACAAAGTCACTCAATTATCCTCTCTTCAGATGCCAGATCCACAGAAGGAAAACTGCTCTGCTGAGGAACTCCTAGTGATAGTGCAATTGTACAAACAGAAGCAAAGTCCTGGCATCTTGCTAAAATGTGTTTTCCCAAGCAACCAAAGTGTAATTTTCGGTTGTACAGTATCAGCTACTAAACTACACATAAAATCTGAGTACCTAGTCAAAAGGAAACAATCTTCCTTCATTCTAAGCCAGTGATACCTTTTATATTACTGTGTGAAATATCATTTATTTAAGTCCCGGTAACCTATCCATGAACAAGGAAAATCCATTTAGAAAAGTATTACCTTAGTGCAACAATTGCTAGCAAAATTCTTCCAAAAGGATGGGCAGTAAGAGTACAACAATGGTCTCTCTTTTATTATAAGCAGTAAAATTGCACTGCATTGGACAATACATAAGAGCTGTGAAACTCTTACTGAGAATTTAAAACTTCATTATTATTTTTCTTAAGTTTGTCTTAACAGAAGCATCATTCTACAACTCATTTGAATGTTTGTAAGGTAGGATTTGTGTGTGTGTGTGTGTGTGTGTGTGTGACCTCCATTACTGTTAATTTTTTAAGTAATGTCAAATTTATCTGGAAACCACTGTGAGACTGTGAGTGAAACTATTCTTCCTCTTCTTTCTCAGTTTTAGGGGACTGTTGACTTTCACAGTTAAATGGAATTATTTCCTTTAATCTCGTCTAACTGTTGTTGACCTATCTCTGCCATTCCTTTCCATATATATATATTAAATCAAGTGTATTTTACATGAAAAATGAAGTAATTACTCAGTGAATACAATGGCTAATTGCACATTGAGGCCTCTGGGAAATATGGGACAAACCAGTGTCAGATTTCAAAAGGCAGAAAGGAAGTTGAAGTTAATAACTCTCAAATACTGACAGGTTGAAAAGGACTTGAAATGCACCATTTCTTCAGCCACAAACTGATTCCCCACTTAAGGGAATTGGAAAATTCTAGTTATATACCCCATCTTTACGCCAATAAAAGTCCTGGCAGCTGAGAAAATAGAACCTACTGCACTACGGTAAGCTAGTTCATGGGGAAAAGCGAGCGTGCCTTTTATGACTGTGTGAAGTTAGCTGAGCAACACAAACGTTTGTATCAATTTTGGTTTTGTTTGAATAATGTAGACTCCTCTTTGTTCCCAAACTTAATAACTACACTGTTTCTTTATATGTAGTGAAATCCGATTGTCTCTAAATTTTTTTAAAAAAGGAGAGATTTGAATTTTGAATAAAACTATATTAGATCTAAATATTTGGTCATTGGAAAGTCATGACATATTTTTCTGTGTTTTTCTATGCACAAATGCATCATGACTTTTCTTCCGACCCAATATGATACATTCTGTTTTTACTGTAGGAAGTCTATGTTAAGGTTTTCTTATTTGTTTTCAGTTTGTAAAAGTATCCGATAGATCAAACTGATTTGTTTTCTCTCTTCTTATATCTCTTTTATAGGGTAGGTCATATGTATCTGTGATATAAAAAGAAAATAAACATCATGGGTACAGAACAAAGGTAGAATCCAAAAGTGTCCTCATACAGATCAATACCACATGAACACAAAATAATATTGCTTATTGGGAAGAAGTTATATCACCACGCTGAAAAAAGAAGGGCTTAACTTGTTTCAGGAGGAAAATCCTCCTTTTTAAGGTCAGTCAACTTCTGTAAGATTTGTAGTCATATGTACACACAGAACACCTTTATGTAAACATCATTAAGATACAAATACACGCATATCTTGTTTCCTGAATATATGAGGTTATTGGAAAAGTCTTGATATATTTATTCCACGTTTTTCTATACAAAAATGTATCATGACATTTTCAGCCACCCAATAGTTAAGTTCTACTACAATCATTTGTATTGTAAATCACTATTGCTGGAGTTTATTAAGCAATAACTTCTCTGCTTACAACTTTGAACTAAAGTGCAGGCTTTAATTTCTTTTTAAACTCCTCCTGCTTCCTTTTGACATGACCTAAGGTTTTAAAGGTCTTTTTTTTTTTTTTTCCTGTGGAAAGAAATGATTAATATTGTCAGAGCAGAAGATATGTATTTGTGGCAAGGATTCCCAGTGGCCAACCTTTCAGACTTCATTATTTTTAGACACTGTGTGACTTATCTCCTGAAACTATCTCAAGTGAGATGAAAACTTAATGCTGACTTAGTAACATTTGACTTTCTTTGTCCTGCTCTGATTTGAGTATTAGGTATTTATTCATTGAGGTAAAATTTTTTCATAGTTATATCTGTATTTTTGAGATTCTTTTTTCTGGGTCATTTATTAAGTGTCTCTGCGATGTCTTCTGTTTTTAAATGAACTATGACATTACAAAGAAAAAGAAAAAATGTCTGTCATTCTCTATCAATCTAGTGTCATCTAGTTTCTTTTTTCTTTTTTTTTTTTTTTTCCTTGAAAGAGAGTTTTGCTATATGGTGTGTGCACTCACCTGAGACACAGAGAGAGGTAGAGAGAGAGACAGTGAGAAATCACCCTCCAGGAGCGATAGCTACACTGCAATCTCTCCTCCTTGGGATTTTGGACATGTACCCACATGTGCCAGGCATGAGTTTCAAGTTGCTGTGTCTGGAATTCGAACCATGGTCAGCCATGTGGGAGTCGAGTGCTTTAACCACTATGCCACCTGCTGACCGCCATCAAGCTGGTATTACAGGAAGTGCTGACCAAATGCTATTCAAAATTATGACAAACCTGGATATTACATTAGTAATGCCTATTTCCAGGTACCTGGTGATACAATGAAAACATAAACATGATTAATATCCCCAATCTAGGTTTTTCCCCTTTTTTCACTAGCAAGTAAGATGATAGTAAGCAGGTAAAATGCTTTATCCAGTTAAATAGCATGACTAAATTCTTTGCTGATGTTGGCTGCATTATAATTCAGAGGAGTTACTCTGGGGAGAACACTGCCTTCTGAAATATGTTACTAATCTCTTTCTCTTTTGAAGTGTTTGCATACGTTTTTGTGCAACTTACATTGATATTCTCCCATTTCCTCAGGCCAGACCATAATACTTAATGTGAAAATGAGTCTGGTTTCTTGTTTTGTTTTGTTGTTGTTTTTAACTACTCCATTGGTTTTCCTCATGCTTATTACTGGAGTGTCTTAAGAAAAAAGGACTTTAAAATGACTACGAATGATCAGAAAGTGTTGGAGGTTAAAGAAAATAATCTGTTTTGTTTTAGACTTTCTTTTTTTATTTAGTCTTTGCTTCCTTTTGTCCCCTGCTTTTTCAGTAATACTGGTTCTATCAGACCCAGTTTGTGATAAGACCGCTGGCCAAAAGAACAAAAGACACATGAGAACTTGCTGATAATAGATAGCTCCACTTTTGCATTTATTTGGCGACTAGGAGGATGCATCACTTTATTCCTATCAGGCAGGAGAAAACAGGAGTCTTTATCCCCATTTAATCTCAGTGGATTGCCATGATGTACTCATTAAAAGTTGTATATGGAAAGCTGATTAAAAATCATTGTTTTCAATCTGGCAGTTGAAAGCACCGTTACAACATCAAGGCGTAATGTTAAAATACAAGGACGTTATATTATGAAAGTCTAAGAAGGAATCTCGTTATGCAACATTATAGTATGCATTGTTTTCATTCACTGGAAATTCTTTACTGTTTAGAATTTAAACTAAAAGAAAAAAAAGCCTAATTTAAAGTTTAATGGTTCTTCTAAGACGTATTGATTATACTTTTAATTATGCTTCAAGTCATTTTGGGATATCGTTCTGGTTTTTAAATAGGTAAAATGCAAGAGAGCTCCTGAACAAAGGAAATTTTTTTATCTGAATCTTAAATAATATTCTTTTAAAAATACCTTTTTTTACATTCTACTACATGAAGCAGTAAAACAAATATGTTTATTGTCTTTGAAGGTAGATTCTCAATGATAACCACAAAAAATGGAACTTAAAGACTGAGGTATAGCTTCACACTAATTTAAATTCTCTAGGCTACAAATCACCCCAAACACACTCAATGAGGATAATCTCTATACATTTCTGTCATTTACATTCCTTACATCCTAAAATATATTGTCTTTTCTTTATAAACCAGAAATCCTTAAATCAAATCTCGATGCTTAAGCATTCCCCGTAAGTCAGTCATCATAGCATTTGTCTAAATAAGGACTGGAAAACATTTACAAATAGGTTAGTGTGTTTTAATATTTAAGGCATGATAATGAGCTATAAACAGAATAGCAAAAATTAAATTTTTATAAAATGTCTTGGCAAATAATTGAACTGCTATTTTGTTCCCATAACACATACATATTAGATTGATTTTATTTTTGAATTTATCACTTCCCTATCATAGTAACCATTTTCCTTATTTTCCCTTTTCCTTTACCTTTGGTTAATACTTGTTTATTACAGCATGTCGGCTGAGTGTAAACTCCACATCAAACCAAGTCCAGTAGTAGAACTCATTACAGGTTTGAAAAATGTTTTAATCAAGAACAAGAGGTAATGGTTTAAAGATATGCATGACTCAAAACATCTATAAAGAAGTTAAAAGGTTATCTTGTGATCTTAGCAACACATCTTTGTGTGGGTTGAAAAGCCACTGCGAACTCCTGTTCAGCAGAGCACTACAATTTGGGGCTGCTGGGATTCAGGGCATCTGAGCTGGTATTTCTGGCAGAGAAGCAAAAAACTAAGGCCTTCACTTGAAGTGATGTTGAAAGGGCACCAGCTGTTTCCAGATAATCATGGGTGTGTTCCAGACTATTCATTAATTCCTTCATAGAATTTGAACTCCTTTTCTATTTTCTTATAATTAAATGACTGCATCCCTTCTATAGCACATAACTTAGGTATTTTTAGTCCATAAAAATTGTATTATTTTAAAAAGCGAAATACTGCCTTAGTTGCAGTTACTCTAGAGTGGTTGAAGCGGGAGGATCATGATAGGGCATGTCTCTGTTAGAAATAACCTTTCTCCCGTCCTCTCTCCCATTCTCTTCTCTCTTTCTCATGAAAGGAAACAAATGGAAAGTTGTTTAAAGATGTATTACACATTAACAATCAAGTTATCTTTGCCTTTCAATATGCTACTTATTTTGAAAGAAAAAAAATTTTGCTTATAAAAATTGTATTTCTTTGATCATGAAATTTATTTTTTCAAAACCTGCTCATTGATTGATACAGTCATTCTCAATAATCCCTTCACACATAACCACACTGCCGCAGGGACTTCAGATGCTTTCCGTTAGAGCTGGAAGCCTGAACACCCAGTCCACCCTCCCACTTACTTCTAGTCTTACCCAGTAGCTCCCCAACCACTTTGGCCCCTGAAGATGGGTCTCATGCGATTAGTTGTTTTATGTACATTCTAAAATATTAGTCAGTTAATTCTAGTAGTAAGTAGTCAATTTAATGATTAAAGTCAGCAGCATAGACAGAATATAAAAATCGTCTTAAAGAAACAAACAAAAATTGTTCAAAGGGAAAAAATATGTGTGAACGGTATAGTGAATTTGAATTTTTTTAAAACTATCTATAGCCACACCTTTCTATTAAGAAATCTTTGAAAGTGGTTGGCAAAAGGTGTAAAAATTACGTCACTGGACTCCCACGTGACAGACTGCAGTTAGAGTCCAGGACCTGGTGGTTTGAAACTCATACTGGGCTGGCACATGTGCGTGCATGCCCAAGATCCCAAGAGGAGACTGGAGGAGAAGGGGATTGTGGTGTGGCCTTCCCTCTTGTGGGGGGAGGGTAGAGATTTCTTACTTTCCCTCTCACTGTCTCTGGTTCTCTCTCTCTCTTCATTGAAAGCACATGCCCTAATGCAAAGACCTCTTAAAAAACAAACAAACAAACAAACAAACAAACAAACAAAAAAAACGGGACCAGCAGTTAGTGTAATGGCTATGTCGCTGGACTCCCACGTAGTCGACCGCGGTTCACGTCCTGCACCCGGTGGCTTAAACTCACGCTGGGCACGTGTGCGTGTGCATGCGTGCGTGCCCAAAATCCCAAGAGGAGAATGGAGGAGAAGGGATTGCGGTATGGCCATCCCCCCTGGGGAGTGATTTCTCACTTTCTATCTGTCTGTCTCTCTCTGTCTTTCTGGCGAGTGCCGTGCCCTATAGCGAAAATCTCTCCAAAACAAAACAAAAAAAACTTGAAAATGTGCAGAAAATTAAAGTCAGAGAAAGAAAGTAATGGAAAATTTTGCTTTCTATATTGACAGATTTGTAATGTTGTACTTTTTCCCTTTTTAAATCTTTTCAAAAAAATTATGCTCTTTTTTTAATAAAAAAAAGTATGTTTTTTTTTAAGGAGTATGAAAACTGTGAAAATCAAAGAAATATCTTCAGTGGTTTGATTATTTGGTTGAATATGAAATTAAAGGAAGCTTCTGGGTGCTCATGTTTAAGTTATATCTATTTTATAAGTAGTGATAAAATACATTTTATTTTTTAATTGACTTTATAGAGAAACTTGTAAATTTCATATAAACTTGTAAGTTCTAAGATAATACAAATAGATTCAGGAAGACAAATAGCTGAAAAGAAACAGAACATGCAGACATGAAAAATAAAAATAATAAAAATCACAAGCATTCAAACTCGAGGTAATGCTATAATTAAAAAAAATAGTAAAAATAAATAAATTCATATACTACATTTATAAAATATATGACCATTCAGTAATTTTGTTATTTGCTATGAACAGGTAAAATTTTATTTCCCAAAAGAGAAATAAACATATTTCTTTCACTTTTGATGAGTAAATACAAATTTTGTTTCATATTCTATAAAGATGTTTAATAACTGAAAAGAAGAGAAGAGCAGAAAGTATTGAAAAGATCCAGGGGGAAAAAGAACAAAGAAACATATTTAAGTGACATAAAAATGGAAAATCATTTGTTGATGATAACATATATGATAATATCTTTATCTGAACTAATATACTGTATTCATGCTGAGAAAATTTATTTTTCAAACTGTAATGTTATACAGTGATTAAATGTATATAAAAAAGAAATAGAAACAATAAAAAACTATTTTTTAGAAGATTTTTTACTATAGGGCATGTGTGCTCACCAGACAAACAGAGATAGAGAGACAGAAAGAAAGAAATCATCCTCCAATGGAGGTCACTCTGCAATCCCTTCTCCTCCATTCTCCTCTCGGGACTTTGGGCATGCATGCATACACACCCAGCATGAGTTTTTAAGCCACTGGGTCCAACTACATGGGACTCCAGCAACGTAATCGTTAGGCAATTTGCTGGTCCTTGATCCAAAACTATTTTAAAAAATTGTTTTAAAATCCCTATATAATTAATTATTTTTAAAATGCTAAGATCATACCCATTTGTTTAGGCATTTTTCACTAATTATATTAGAATTAAACTAAAATAAGTCTTATTTTGAGACAGCCTGTGACCTGGTGGTTAACTTGGCTGAATCTCACATGGCCAATTGCTTCAAGTTCTGAACCTAGTAGCTTGAAAGATGAGCCAGGTAAAGGTGAATACATGCCCTAAATCATGAAAGGAGGGAGAAATGGAGAAAGGTTCTGGTGTGACCACACCCATGAGAGGTGCTTTCTCTCTCTTTCTCTAGCCTTCCCCTTTCTCTCTCTGTTTCTCTCTCTCTCTGGCAGGTGCATTTACCTTCTTGCAAGTTAAAAACAAAGTCTTATTTTAAAAACATGAAAGGAATTTTTAAAAAATAAATACACCATTATGAATCCAGGTAAAATATATCATATAAAACTTACATAATACACAAAAAGGTATTTTCCTGATAATTATTTTATATCTTATTTCACATATTTCTCATATGTACCAATATCACAGTGTCACAATTAACAGAGAGAGATGAATTATTTAAAATTTAAATTTTTTTTAGTTTTCTGCAAATTTTATACTAACATACTTCTAAATCTATTTATCTTGAAAACTATTATGCGCTAATATTATTCTCACTTATAGTAACCATCTGCTTTTAAGAATTTATCCCTCATGGGACCAGCAGTTAGCATAATGCTATGTCACTGGACTCCCACGTAGTCGACCACGGTTCGCGTCCCCGACCTGGTGGTTTAAAACTCACGCTGGGCGCATGTGCGTGCGTGCCCAAGATCCCGAGAGGAGAATGGAGGAGAAGGGATTGCGGCATGGCTATCCCCCCTGGGGGGGGGTGATTTCTCGCTTTCTGTCTCTCTGTCTCTCTCTGTCTGTCTGGAGAGTGCACACGCCCTATAGCAAAAACCTCTAAAAAAAAAAAAAGAATTTATCCCTCACGTCACTGAATTTAAATAAACTGAATGTCATTACTTATTCATGCAACACGCACCTATTTAACCACAGTATTATTTTAATTTGTTTGTGCTATTAGTTTTAAGAGTCATAAACTTAGGAAGAAGACAACAAGAATTTTTCATGGTTGCCTAACTACTTTATTAATTTACTGTATAACACCATGTTTATTTCAGTAGGAATTAAAATCTGAAGTCACAGAGAAAAAGCAAAAACAAAATATAAATTCATTTTGTTTTATAAAATTCAATTTTAATGTGATTAACTGACTTTGGGAGCTCTTTGTGGACCATCTGTTTAAGGAGAAGAGTGGAAGTCCAATTACATAATTAAAAAATATAGCTGAAAATAGCACTTTAAAGTAATCATGATGGCAGTATATACACTTTGTTTTTATTAAATTATTTTCCTTGCTTTTGGTTCTAGAAGTGCTAATTTACATTATTGCATATTGAGTTTTTAACTTCAGATGAATTCACAATTGAAAATTCAACAGGTCTCAACATTACAAGGTCACTTTGATAGAACTGTGTTGCTTATAAACTTCTGGTGTGATCTGGTTTCTGTGATTGTCTTTGTCTAGATTGTAGACTGCCAACTTCTCTTCATATTCTCATATGATAGAAAAAGGGCAAGAGAGATTTCTGGAATTCTTTTTTAAAAACACAAATCCCACATATGAGGGCTCCAACCTCATGATACAATCACTATTCAAAGGCCCTACATCCTAATACCATCGCACCGGGGATTAGGGGTTTCGATCAATAAATTTTGTGGATGAGAACCTGAAATTCATAGCGGATGTCTCAATTAAATTTCGATTGTATTTTTTGGAATTTATCTCTCCTACACACTTTTCTTTATCATGCCTTTAGCTGTGCATATTGTTGTAAGAGTTAGTCTAACTGGTGAGTCTTTACTTGGTTTAACTTTCTAATGAATTCAGCATACATCAAGGTTGACAGCCTTTTTCGTACCCTTATGAATATTGGCAGCATAATCTGTTGTTAGAGCTTCTGAAATTCATAACAAATTTAAAAATAGCTCTTGTCAAGCATGACAAAAGCTATAGTGATTAATACCTGGCAGGCATATTTTATTATAAAAAAAGTGACTCACATTTTTCTTGATTTATTACATAAAAATATACCTGCCCCCCAATGTATTAAATAACTCTGTAATTAAAAAAAAAGTATTACTGAATCCTTTGATCCAAATGTTTATGATTGTTCATGTATGAGTGGCATGAATGGAAACCAAACCAGTGAACCAATAATTCCTATTACTGTGATTGATTTAAAAATAATGTAACACAGCAATATTCAAATTATATTCTTCAGAACATGCACCATTAGAAAATTAAAGTCAATTTAACATTAAATTTAAATTTTCATGAAAACATTCAAAATGTTTCAATGTTAGCCCAGCAGGTTAAAGGGTTATGACTCCCACATGGTTGATTCCACTCCAGTATCTGATGGCTGGAAACCCACACCAGGCACATGTGTACCTAAAATCCCAAGAGGAAAAGGCATTGTGACATGGCCACCCCTCAGGGGATGATTTCTCATTTTCCTTCTCACTGTCTCTCTCTGCCTCTCTGGTGAGCACATGTACCTTAAAGTAAAAAACTTTAAGAAGAAGGTTTAAATGTCCTTTAAACATTTTCTTGGTGTGTCTGGTTTCCCTTGTAGCAACTTACCACTAGGACTTGAGTTATAGACGGAATAAAACAATGTCTTTTATCCATTATTATTAATAGAAAAAAATGTTTATAACCTCAAGTCCAAAATACTTTGCTACGATCACAAATATTCTTGTAGAAACTTTCTCAGAATATCAAGCTAATAGGGTTCCTGAATTTACTAGCCCTTCTGCTTAATCCTCCACTAAATACCCAGATGTTAGAAAAAACAATAGCAGAAATAATCCCACATATAATAATTTATAGCACCTTATTTATAAAGTATCATTTTCTTTTACATGGTATGTCATAGTTTCCTACCAAACTTCATTTAGAATGTAAAAGACAAAAAGTTCCCTTTAAATGTCTAGAAAGCAGGTATGGTTTCTCCAAAAATCTTCCAGGGGCCAGCAGGTGGTATAGCAGCTAAGGCACTGGACTCCTACATGATCCACCATGGATAAAGCCATGGACTGGGTGACTTGAAACTGATGCCTAGCATGTGTGTGTGTGTGTGCCCAAAATTCTGAAAGGAGAATAATGGCAAAGGGATTATGGTGTGGCCATTCCCCCTAGGGAATGATCTCTTGTTTTCTATCTCTCTGTCTCCCTCAGTCTCTCTGGTGAGTACATTTGCTTTATAGTAAATATCTCTCTCTCTCAATAAAAGAAAACATTCTGCTTAAAGTCATCCTATTAAATCTAATTCTTATTGTCATCTAATTAAATGTAATTAAAATCATGCTCAAAAGGACTTTGAGAAGCACTGCTTGGGTAATACACTGACGATTTTTCTCAGAGCCATATGATACATCACTTGCAACCTCCACTCCTTGTAACTACAAAATTGGAATAAGAGTATGAGGGAACAATTCTCCCTAAAAATACGATACTATTGGGTGTCAGAAAAATGATGACCCATTTTTACACAGAAAAAAACATGACTTTTCTGACAATCCAATAGTTATCACGAGAATGTTTTCAAAAGACAAACTAAAATGTCCACTATAAAGTATTTTTGAAGAAGTCTTTGCTTGAAATATTGTCATTAAAATGATTAACTCAGTCACCAATTTTATCTTAAAGATCACATGTAAGCGCAAATGCACACACATGTGCACACGCACAGATATATCAGTATGACTTTAAGTTTAGAAAGCAATTTTTCAGGCAGTCTCATGCTTGATTATTTTAGCCATCCCATCTGGTTGAAGAAGTATTATTTCTCTATTAAAGATAGTAACCTCTTTGAGCTTATGAGTTGACTCATTGAAGGTCACTCGCCTTGGGGAGTAAGGCAACTGAAGCTCTTAGCATAACGCTCTGACAATACTCACCTATTGCCCTTCCTTTTCCACCATACAGGTGAGGACATAATGAAACAAATAATAATAATAACAAATAACTAGGAGTTAGTTTAATCACTTGGCACTACTTTTTTTCAAAAACCATTAAATGTATTCCTTGGGTTTTTAGAAAATTGTTGTAGTACTCTTACTTATTACTATTTTGTACATGCTTCTTGTGTTATAATAGTTCATTTTCACATGTCTGAAATGATAAAATAAGACTCAAAAAAGAATTGCTAATGTGGTTTTTACCACTCAGCACAGGGAAGAAATTCTGGGTATTTTTATCCATAGTTAAATGATACGAGACTAAATCACAAACACTAATTTGGGGGAAAATGTTCATAAGTTGCAAACATTTTCCAATTAATGGATAAAACTTCTAAAAATTGGAAAAGTATAAATGTAATTTTTTGAAAGTGTATTGGCTAAATAAATACTGATTTTGAGCTATGGGACCATGCTTTTGTACCATCACAGAAAATGTGCCAAAATAGTTATGAATAGAAATTAAAGTCAATGGGCATATAATAGTAGATACAAAGTAATTATCTCTGTGGATAAATTGAAAAATCAAGGTCTGAAAAAGAAAAAAAAAATAATAGAAGTTGCAAAATTTTATCCAACCACGAGCTTCACAAGCTTCTTATGACTAAGTCAATTAATTTAGTAGCCAAAACTCTCACAAATGTCTTTGAATTCTTTTGGGTCTACTTCATGGAATCACTAAAATTGTAACCGTTCATAAATTTGCTTGATTAGCTCTCAACACTATAGTTCTCCATTTTTTAAGTTTTTTAATTTAGAGAGATTTTTCCTAAAAGGCACATGTTCTGGCTGGAGACACAGAGAGACAGACAGAGAGACAGAAATCGAGAAATCACTACCAAGGACGATGGCCATGCCACAATCCCTTCTCCTTCATTCTCCTCTCAGATTTCTGGGCATGTATGCACACATGCCTGGCATGAGTTTCAAGTCACCTGGTCTGGAACTCGAACTGTAGTCCAATACTTGGGAGTCCAGCAACATAACTATTTTGCCATCTCCTGGTCCCATCAACACTATTGTTCTGAAGAATGGATCTCAGTTTTAGAAAATACGGGGCTAACTAAATGCATAGCTATCCAGCATGCATTCTGCAGGAGTGCCAGATAGGACTATCTGCCTAGCTGACAAGCACCTGTTGGATCACACACACTGACTACGAGCAGCCAGACCATGAGCACCCTGAGTCGTTCAAGTTCATCTCAGAGCCAGAGTGCATTATGTCCAATGAGTCTTGAGCATTCTGTTGCTCCTGGTAGGTTCAAGGTCAGCATGCGAATGAACCCAAAATCTACCTCTAGTGTGCATATTAATCGTTGAATTAACATATATTTTGTATCATTCGCATACATGCTTTGATATCTATAATAAATTGGTGTAAGAGAAAGGACCAATTAATTGTTTACATAGTGTGCATGGCTTGCTGAGAAAACAATATTTAAACAGAAAACCTCAAAAACATGAGGGAGTTTGGTATGCAGATGCCTGGGTAAAGGGCATGCCAGGCAGGATTTGTTTTGCATACTTGAAGTAAATATAAAAGGAGGCCTGCTGTGCAGGAGCAGTTGGAAACACAGAGATGTGTAAGGAGACAGGGTCAAGGAGAGAACGAGGGGCCACATTCTGGAGAGCCTGGTAGACCACTGAGCCCTCTCTGCATTTGCACTGTGAAGATTAATACTGAAGTCATTGTAACCATTATTTTAATTGAAATGTATCTACCCCCACCCCCACCCCCCCCCCCCCCCCCACCCCACCCCCCCCCCCCCCCCCCCGCTGCCCCAGGAACATCTAATCAGTGAAGAATTTAGTCCCTGAACATGAAGTCTTCAGCTCTTTGGTAGTTCTGTGACCAAAGTGAGATCAATATTTTGTTAACAGGTTTATTTCAAAAGCTACACAGTAAAATTTTCATTAAACATCAAAATAACCCTCCAAGTATTGTTAATTGTTCCTGAGCAAAAGCTAATTCAATGTTCTTTGTATCTTTATATGATGTGTGATGGGCAAAAATACAATATGGGAATTCAAGAAGGTAAACTATGTTTTTCTTTATACTTCTCATTAGAGTTACCTTGGTTATCTGGTTCAGTAAAAAGATGATTTTAAAAAGTTTTTTGTGCTAATGATGTTCAAATATTTCACTTATATTTTCATTAATTAGTGCTTTGTACTGTTGGTTTCTGCATGTTATCTATAGAGACAGAAAGAAAGGTGACAAGACAACAATTAAAATATGTATATAGAAAGCAATTAGGAGTGCAGAAACATTTATAAAATAATCTATCACTGAAAGGTAATGACTTAATACTGCTAATACATTTTAAAATATAAATGTTCAGCAAACCTCATTTATGACTAGAAAGTTCAAGGAAATTGTTTTTCCTAGAATAGAACCTTTTATTGAATAACATTTCTCAGACCTTCAATATTGACATCTTACAATGTTTTATTCAAGGTTCTCCAGAGAAATAGGAACAATAGTATGCATATATATTGTGAAGGTTATAGAGGTTGGCAAGTCTAAAATCTAGAGTAGGCATGCAGGCTATGGGCTAAGGTCCCGTGAAGAAGTTGCAGTTGAAGTCCAATAACAGTCTGCTGGCAGAATTTCCTCTTCATTGTGAGGTCAATTTTTTTTTCTTTCTTTTTTCTTTTAGTTTAGTTTTTTTTTTTTTTTTTTTGCCATAGAGCAATCACGCAGCACAGGGGAATGAATGCCACAAACCCTTCTCCTCCACTCTTTTCTTGGGATTTTAGGTGTGCACACACATCACCTGCTAGCTCCAATTTTTTCTATTAAGGTAGTCTACTGATAGGATTAAGCCTACCCTCATTATGTAGGATAATGTGCTTTACTCAACAATCTATTGTTAATCATGTGTAAATGCTACAGTCTCAGAAATATCTAAGAGAAGGTTTTATCAAAAACGTGAGTTCTGTGTTCTAGCCAAGTTAACAAATAAAATCAACTATCACCAATGGCATAAAGTCCACTAAAGGTTTGGACTGAATATATTTCTTTCCATGTGGAATAAGAGGCTCCTTTCAGCAAAGTATGTGGCAAAAATGTTATTTTTTGTGAGAAATATACTTTTCAATGCAGAACCTCATGATCCCAGAAATAAGACATTATAATAAATGATATATACATGGGACCAGCAGTTAGCGTAATGGCTATGTTGCTGGACTCCCACATAGTTGACCACGGTTCACGTCCCGGATGCGGTGGCTTAAAACTCACACCGGGCGCATGTGCGTGTATGCCCAAGATCCCGAGAGGAGAATGGAGGAGAAGGGATCGTGGCGTGGCAATCCCCCCAGGGGGTGATTTCTCGCTTTCTGTCCCTCTGTCTCTCTCTGTCTGTCTGGCGAGCACATGTGCCTTATAGCAAAAGCCTCTCCAAAGAAAAAAAAAAGAAAAAAAAATGATATATACATATATATACACACACACACATATATATATATATATATTTACTCTTGTAATATATATACATACACACACATATATATATTTACTCTTGTAATATTTCAATATTTATATGCACACTGTAAGATTTCAAAAGTAATACTCGTCTTCGTTTTTATTCAAACTTGTTAGAAGAATAATTTATATATGCTGTTTCATTTTTTTTTTTTAACAACACTCACTCATACTTTACTGAGACGTGCTGGAACTATCTTCATTGCAGTCTTTTTTTTTTTTAATTTTTTTTTGCCATAGGGCATGTGAGAACCACAGAGAGAGACAGAGAGAAAATGAGAAATCAGTCCTCCAGGCACGATGGCCATGTCTCAATACCTTCTCTTCCATCTTGAATGTTGGGCATGCATGTTTATATGCCCAAAGTGATTTTCAAGCTGTCAGTTCCGGGACTCACTCTGTAGTTGGCCATGTTGGAGTCCAGTGCTGTAACCACTAGAACACTTGCTGGCCCCCATTGTAGTCATCATTTACCTCTTTCCGGCTAAGGGTTACTTTTTAGTTTTCTGGATTTTAAGATCTTCTTCTTACCACTCAACCTGACCTTCTGAAACTCCATGACCTTCTTTATCTCCTTCATAGGCTCTTTATTTATGATTCTCCAATGGATTATGTAGATTCCCTCCTCCTTTTACACAAACTCTAAGCTAACATCACTCACTTGGGATGATTTAGTATTTCCAGTGATTTGATAAGATTTACTCTTAATCTTCTGAAAACCTCCAGAGATCTCTCAGGGTATTAGCCAATCTCTTTGCATGTTGTTTAAGGACTTCTGGCACAGAAAGTCAGTTCCATACTTTTCTGCTTTGTTTGACACATTGACCACCAAATTGCAACTTGTGCTGTCTGGCCCATTTTGCTCTTTTTCTGTCTCACTGCTTGCTTAACAGTCCTTAACCACTGGCCTACCATCTGAGATCCATCAGTTAGACTTAGCTCAAATGGAACCTCCTTAGAAACACATTACCAGGTGTCTCATATGTTTTTTTTTTTTCCTGTGCTTTTTGTAAAATAAAATGGAAAAATAAAAATTAGGACACAACTCAGCCATAAAGTTGAGGCCCTTTTGTATCACAAGACACTCCAAGGAATGTATATAAGGCTTTGTAGTTAAGTCTTATATCAAAACACAGAAGCCTAAAGGAAGAGGTTCTTTATATATGAAATTTCACAACATAGAATAGTATAAGGGTCTTATAATAAAAAAAAGACTTGTCGCTTTGAAATTTTATACATAAGGACCCCATTTTTCTAGAACTGGACCGGTGATTTATTAGTATAAACTAATTAATTGGGCTGTGTAAGTTTTGTAAATAATATATATATATATATATATATATATATATATGAATTATTCTATGTAAATGGGAAATTAAAACATATATGTGTAATACAGTATTTAGTAATACTGGATTAAATGTGAAATGCTTTTAGGTAACTGAAATCTGATGTTAAGAATTGCAGAATTGATTGGGTATTTTGAAATATCCACTTTAATTCATTATTTCAGTCATGGGGAAATTAATACTTTAAAAGACTGTGACTATCCCAACATCAGAAAAGTTAGGTACTTTGCATGTCATTATGGGTTGTTTCTGTTCAATGAATGTTACTAAAGTGTTTTTCACAGCAACTAAATCAGAATCTTTGTATAAGTAGAGCCTTAAACCATTCCTTTCCTGACAATCATCCTGCAATAGACTACAAAAATCCCCACAATTTCCCATCCTATTCTATAATCACATAATTTTGCATTGTGATTTGATAGAGTCTATGTATTTTAACCTTGTGTGTTGATGGGACTGTAGTTTGCCATTAGTCGCAAAATATGGAATAAATAAAACTGGGCCAGTTTGACCACTGACACTCTGTAATGTAGCCATGTGAACAACCTAAGCTAGCCTCTGGGACAGTCAGACATGTGTGGCCTAGGTGCTCTGTCACTTCAGCTGTCAGAGAACTAACAACAGGAGATGTTATTGTGAGATCATCTTAGACTAATCATTCCCTTGCCAATTTACCACATGATTGGGAGTTGAATAGTCAGAGAGCCCAGCCAGGGCTGGAAGAATCACACAGCTGAGTTCATCCCAAGTTGCTGACAGAAACCGAACATTTGCTAAACAAAAGATTGTTGCTTTATATCATGCACACTTGGGTGTTTTTTTCTGTCATGCTGTTTTTGCAATATTATATAACTTGTAAGCACCCTTACATTATTTATTTGTTTAATTATTTATTTATTGTTTTCATTATTTTCAACATGCACTCGCCAGTGAGAGAGAGAGAGAGAAGGGGGGGGAGAGAGAGATAGAGATAGAGATAGAGAGAGAGAGAGAGAGAGAGAGAGAGAGAGAGAGAAATGAATGAGAAAACAAGCAGCCAGGTCCAGGACTTGAATTGTGATCAGCTATGTGGAGTCCAGTGCCTTAACCACTACACTACCTGCTGGCTCCCTCCCTTAGGTTATTTCTTATAAATTCTAAGACTTTAATTTTTACAACTACTTTTCATGCTCTCTCTCCAAAATGCATTTCTAAGATATACCCAGAATAGTTCCCAAAGTTTATAATAGTAAAAACAGATTGTTCACTAGCCTTCTAAATAAAACTGAGCAATAACAAATAGAATTTTGAAAAAGAAAAGTCTTTGTATATAAGCACATGTTTACGGAAAAACTATTGAAAAATTGTGGGCTTATATAAACACATAATATTGTAGTGTTGGTTTTGTAAATAATCATTTTCATGGGAAATTAAATGTGATCTGAACCACATATCAAACTCTCAGTTCTATTCACAGAAATTAAGTGTAACTTATGCTGCCTGAACAACATAACCAAAAAAAAAAAAATATTTATTAAGCTTTCTTTATATGGTCACTAAAGTTTAAAGTTCTCCTAAAGGCTTTCAAGGATAATTTTATATTAAATGACACCCAGGACTCAATTAAAATTTTATGTACAGTTATGCTGACAGTTGTCAGGAAATGCCTTGAGAACTTTATGTACTTTTGTTTCTGTGTAGAAGTAATTAATACCAATTCCCAGAAGGGTACAGAGCATACAAGAGTAACCGAGGACTCCCTTTGGGCAGATTGTAACTGCGTCATATCTTAGATAGACAATAAACCATTAGCTGTAATTAAAATACCTTTTGTATCAGTGATAAGCTAAGGGATCATTAAAGGTCATGACTTTGTCCTTAATTATTTGGGTTATTGTTTTTATTTAATTAGCTCAGCTTAATGAGTCTTTGGTTGCTGCATGGCTCTGAATTGAGCAACACACCTTGAAAGGCCATGTCTCTGACAGCCTTGACTAGCCGTTCGAATTCTAGTGGAAGTAACTTCCTGCACTACGCATTCTAGATCAGGGCAGTTCATTCTCTTGGGAAACAGATTGGATTGGTTGGGAAGTTTTGACTACATTCAGTAGAATTCAATTCAATCCAATTAATGTGGTCTTTAATTTTTTTCCCCATGAGTAAGAGGTACAAAGACAGCAAGAAAAAGAAAGAGAGAAAGCACTCCTTATAGGGTCTTGACATGTGATCAACCCCAGCTGTCAACCAGCCCCAGATCATAGGCAAATGTGTGTCAACATACGCAGGCAGGTCTCTGGGTTTGAACTGTCAATCTACTCATATGGAATGGCATTGCAGAGTCTTGCATTTTCCTGCTTAATCACCACCTGACCTCTAAAATAGTGTTTTAAGCATAACTCTCTGAAGAAGCAACTCTACTTCTGTGTAAGGGTAAATGATAGTCTGACCTATTTCACTACTATTTCTACTATGAAAGGCTGAAGAAAACAGCCCCAAATGGTGCGTTCTCTCTAGAAACAGAGAGAATTCCAACATTCTCTTGTATTTAATACAAATTATTTAACATTTCTTCATGGAAGCATAATTGTTCTTCTCTAAAGTAATGTAAAAAAGGTAGTGAACGCTCCAATCATTATGTATAATGAAAAGGTACTCACTACTTAGAGCTGTGCTGTGAAATTACTACCAGTTGGGTGACTTAAACAATTTATTCTCTCCTAGTTCTGGAGGCTAGAAGTACAAAACCAAGGTGTCAGCATGAACACATTCCTGCTGAAGGCCGTAGGGAAGAATCCTTCATTGCCTTTTCAAATTTCTAGTGACTTCTGTGTTGCTTGGCTTTCAGCAGAGTAAATTTAGTCTCTGCCTCCTTCTTTATGTGACCATCCTCCCTGTCAGCTGCTGTGTCTTTATGGAATACTCTGCTTTCTGTTTATCCCCCTCTTCTTACAAGGAGCAGAGTCATTGTATTTAGGGCCCATCCTAACCTAATATATGACCTCATCTTAACCAGTTACATCTGTGAAGACCCTATTTTCAAGTAGGGTCACATTCTAAAGTTAGAAATGGACATGCATTTTTGGGAGGGGAACTGACTCAACCCACTAGAGTACAGACAATACACTGAGAAAATGTGCTCCTACATCCACTTAAACCAGAGGATCAGATAAGTGCATTAGAATTTTCCTTTATTTGTAAATTAATGAGTTTAGGATGTGTGTACCTCTCCTTTTTTTTTTTTTTTTTTTTTTACTTTTTACAAGGTTTGTTCACATTTTAAAAGCTTATGAATACAGTTAAAGTGTGTTAAAGGCAAGTCTGAGAAATATTTAGGGAATAGTAGATAAGAAGCCTTTAAAGGGGGAATGGCAAAGTTTTAGTAGATTTAGACCGATAATCATCATCACCATAAATGGCATCATTTATACCTTCTTCATGTAAGCTAATCTGTGAAATAGCAGACTATTTCTACTACTAATATAAGGCTATAAAATTAAATTGGGTTCAAATAGCACATTTCACCAGTGAAAGATGTGGTTAGTTTTATGTGTCAACTTAGCTAAGTTACGACACTCAGGTATACTCAAATTCTAGGGTTTACTGAAGAGGTATTTTGTAGATATGGTTAACATCTAAAATTACTGAGTTGTCAAAAAAGTCACAATGCATATTTAAGTAGAAAACATAGGAAAAATATGACATGACTTTTCCGACAACCCAGCATTTGACTTAAAGTAAAGGAGGTAGCCCTCTCTAAGATGCTTGGGCCTTGTCCGATCAGTTGAGGGCCTTAAGAACAAAAACTAAAAGTTCCTAATCAAGAAAAAGTTTGCCTCTAGACCACAACATTATTTCCTGCCTGAGTTTCCAAGCTGGTAGTCTGACCCATGAGTTTTGGACTTGTGAGTCCCCACAAAATGTGAGCCAGTTCCTTAAAATAAATCTGTTTATGTATACACATCTGTAAGTTTAAATATTTAAATATAACATTTTATATATCTACTCAATATGTTCTATTTATGGGGATAATCCTTACTTATAGAAGTAGTGAGCCCTGCAGTCAGATGATATTCTCGCTTCTGTTAAATCCTCTCATCTTACAAGGATTTGAGGCATTAGATTTAGGGCCCATCCTAACCCAGAATATGATCTGATTTTAACCAGTTATATCTGCAAGATCAAATTCCAAATAGGGCCACATTCTGAGGTTAGAAATGGACAATGATAAAGGAAATATACAATATTTATAATTTCAAATTAATATATGTATGTAAAAATTTTATGGTCATAAAATGTAACATTTGACTAAAAACAACATATCCAAAAATAGTTATAATTGAGTATTGACCAGAATATTTTACTTTAAGTCATTTTATTTCTTTTTTTTCATTCCATTTTGTGTACTTATTAATGTAATTGTATTATTGGGAAAGAGTATTAAATAATTTAAAACTCAATTGAACTATAGACTATGAAAATCACTGACATTATTATTTCATATCACTGGAAGGTAGAATAAAATAATAAGCAATATGTGTAACTTGCACCTCAAATTTTGTCACAATAATATATGAGTAAAATGATTAAAGAATGCAAAGCTTAATATGATCAGGTTGTGAAATTCTCAGTTTGAGAAATGAATATTAGTCTCATAAACTTATGAAGTGCACTATAAAGTACTTAAAAAAGGAAAAGAGAAAAAACAATTGAATTCCACATACTTAAAGGACACCTAAAAGCACAAAAGCCTTGCTTTCGAACAACATATGGTAGAAATAAAAAATTAAAATGAAACATAGAAATGAAGCCTAATAGTGCTGTATTTCAAGAGCATAGTCCTTAAGCAAAAATCATCTAGACTCAGATTACCCTTGAATCATACATTCTGAGAATATGACAGAAGGACACGGTTGATCCATGTCTCATCCCACCCTCACCTGGTGTCTGTGTCTGGTCACACAGTCTTCACAGTCCAAATATTCAATAGCTCCCTACTGTCCAGTGATTGAATACATGCAAATTCAGCATATTAACGTCTTGATTTCATTGCTTAGGTACATCCTTAGAAATGTATGACTATTAAATAATGTTCACCTTATCCTGACACAGTAAGTATTATGATACACAGGGGTTTTGATGCCTTATTTTAAGTAACAACACGTTCTGATGACCACAGGGGTTAGATCTTTCTAGATTACCATTATTTCCCTAACTACTAGAATAATTCTTGGATCCAGAATTCCATCACCAGGAAAAAAAATAAGGAATCTATGCCCATTTTCTAAACTGAAAGATAATTCACATTTAAGTGTTGACTAAGGGGCATGCCTAGTTCTTACCTAAACTTCAAAACTTATCAAACAAACTCAATTATCTTTAGGAAGGATGGTTTCACACACATACACACACACACACACACACAATATGCATACATAAAAGAGCAACTCATTTTTTTAGGCAGATTCAATATTCTCTGACCAGTTGAATAAACGACTATTTAATTCAAATACAGATTGTATATAAAAATTATTCAAACAATCCTAACTGTCCTTTACATTTTCTAGTAACCTGTGAGTATATGATTACATTAAATAATAAGAAAAACATAAATCTTATTTAATTTAACTTAATTACTATTTTAATTCTCATTAAGTCTGTTTTTGTTTTTTTTTTTTTTTCACACACACACCCAGCATGAGTTTTTTTTTTGTTTGTTTTTTTTTTTTTTTTTTAGTAATTACTTTATTTATTTTTGTATATACTTTCAATCATATTGTTTGGCTTACAATGAGACCATTTCGATATGTGAACATCTGTTTTATTGTCACTTAGAACCAAGGCAAAGAGAAAAATGGAGGGTTTCATTGAGAAATTTTGAAATTTGTTTTTCCCTATGTGCACCAGAATACAACTTTATGATATGTTTTAAATTATCCCTTAGTTTTCATTCTGTAGGTTAAATAGACACATAATAAAAGCATTTCAAAGAGTTAATAAAGGATTTCAAAAACTTAATAAAAATCAAACTTGTTTTAGTTAGATAATGGCATATCAGTTTTACTTCTGTATCTGATAACATTTGGCTTGTATGATTTCACAGATTATATACTTTTTTACTATAGTTACTTGACCTTTCATTCTAGTTAGTCCTATCAACAACTTTATTGAAATTAAATCCAGTTTATAACTTTACCTTAATGGTTTCTTATTTGCTATGTAAGCAGTGATGGCTAAAAGAAACACTTTACCTACTGTTTAGTTCATGCAAAGGCTGTTAAACCTTTTTTTTTTTTTTCAAAAAAAAGGATTTATTTCTTTTAATTTTTTATCATTGCAATTATTATTACCAGAGAGAGAGAGAGAGAGAAGAAAGAGAGAGAAAAAACATGAGAAAGCAAGCCACCGGGTCTGGGACTTGAACAACAGTAGGCCACATAGGAGTCCAATACCCTAACCATCATACTATTCACTGGTCCCTAGGCTGGTATACTTTTTATTTAACTTTGAAGAATCAAGACTACTTTAGGCACATTTAGGCTTCATTTGAAGGTATTGTTATTAATATATCCTAACAGGAAAAAAAAAAAAAAAAAAAAGCCAAAGAGCATTCTTACCCTTCTTACATTTCTCCTTTATAGCTGACTCTTTTTTTTTCCCCCTTTGTTCAAATTAACAGAGTATACAGGCAATTCCTGGGAGAATAAGGTTAATTAAATTGACTTTCTCATAACCATTGTCCTACTCTACTACTGAACCATACAATAGTTTTGCTTATGAGCACAAAGGTGAGCATGTTCTGAACTAGTTCCAGTTTTGGAAAGAACATGCTTATATTTGTTTGAGAATATTGTCATTTCCACTAATCATGCTAAAAGATAAAAGTGTCCATGCACATATTCCCACTAATTTTGACTCGAACCGTGGTCAGCCATGTGGGAGTGTCCAGTGCCCTAACCACCACGCCACGTGTTGGTCCCAAATTTTTATAATTTTTGAAATAGCCTAAAGATTTAGTTTTAGTCTATCTTTTAGGCAGGAATGATTAAATCTTTCACTATAATGTAATTTTATTGTATTATAGTCAGAAAACCAGAATTAATAATTTCTTTCTTTCTTTCTTTTTTTAGAGGTTTTTGCTATTGGGCACATGTGCACTCACCAGAAACACAGAGAGAGACAGAGAGATAGAAAGCAAGACATCACCCTCCAGGGGGGATGGCAATGCTGCAATCTCTTCTCCTTTATTCTCCTCTCGGGATCTTGGGCATGCATGTACACGCACCCGGCGTGAGTTTAAGCCACCAGGTCCAGGACTTGAACCGTGGTTGACTACGTGGGAGCTCAGTGACATAGCCATTACGCTAACTGCTGGTCCCAAGAATTCATAATTTATGATATATGGAATTTATACATCTTTATTGTCACTTGCATAGTAATTAATTTAAAATAATCTTTCTGTATGTAAATACCTTTCTTTTCTTTGTAATAACAAATAATCATGCCTTTGATATTACAAGCATCAAACATTGTTTCTGCCATTTGATAGACTTTTATTAATATATATTGTAAAAATAAAATCTATGAGTAGTGAAACAAAATATCAGTGGTAGGTACTGGTGTCCTGGAAGAAGAGAGCAATGAACCCTGGTTGCTGACAATGTGGCCACATCTTAAAATAAAACCATGAGATTTTCTTCATTGATTAACTATTCTTTTCACTAACGGTTACCCTAGAGTATGCAGTGTTGTTTGGTACTATTTTACTCCAGTAGAACTTCTTTCAAAATTGGAGTCAATCCTCTCAAACTCTAGTGCTGCTTCATGAAACAAGTTTATGTAATATTCTACATTTTCGGTTGTCGTTTCGATAATGCTCAGAGCATCATCACCTGAAGTCTTGAACCCTTATATTTAAAATATTTTAAAGTTTTTGTCATAGGGCTTGTGAGCTAACTGGAGAGAGTCAGAGGAAGACAGTAAAAGAGAAAATGAGCAATCACCCACCAGGGGGCTGGCTACATCTCAATCCCTTTTACTTTCTCCTGGGATTTTGGGCATGCATACACTCATGCCTGGTATGATTTTCAAGCCTCCAGGTCTTGGACTCGAACCATAGTCCTCCATGTGGCAACCCAGTGCCTTAACCAATATGCCACGTACTGGCCCACAACCCCAAACTTTTATATGAAAGACAAACTTTTACTTTACTAAACCATATGCTATTTTGAGATTTCTGTCTCTTGTGGCTAAACCTCATCTTAAGTAACATGCGATTGTTGGAGAAAAGAGAAAGAAAATGACTAAACAGCCTGGCATTTTTATCAAAAGAACACTCATTCTTTACCTTTTAAGTGATTCACAAACACACCCCAGAGAACGTTATATATTGAAAGTTTATGACATTACAAATGGCACTCTAGACTAATATCCCTTATTTTTTTTCCTACAACTTGCTTGATTAGCCCCTTGACATTGTTCTCAATGGAGGGAAAGCTAAAGTAATTCATAACATTTTCAGAAATGTGGCTAATCTACTTTCACAAGTTTGTCAGCTGGGGTTTGAAGCTCAAGGCAACTGCAGTTAACTTTTTAAATTTTTTTTTTTATTATTTCTACTTTTTCTAAGGGCGTCAGAGATTTTCTACTAACAAATATTTCATTTGGTTGTTGGCCAAGACCGTCTCTACCTTGACATGATGTGTAACTTCCCTAAAATGACCTTGAAACTCAGATCCCAAAGGACCATACTCAATTTATTCCCTCTCCACCAAGGGGAGGTTGGAGTGTTATTTTTTTACAGTGACCCTCTTGTAGCAAAATGCTTTCTCACTGCAGAAGATAAAGATGATTCATAGCACTGCTTACCAGGTGAGGAAAGAGCAACTTGAATGACACATCTTTCTGCTCTTTCTCTTTCTTTTCCATATTAGAAAGAATTATAAGAAAGATGGCAATATACGGAGAGACTGGGAGGAAGGAAGTGACAGGAAAAGAAAATGTTCTTGAACCATATTGAATTTAAGCCACCTTCATAGTGACAGCTAATCAATGTTTCAAAAACTCTCCCTATATTCTATATCAAAGTGGTAGAAGGAAAAAAAAAAAAGGAAGATAGAATGAAAGAAAGCAAGAACAAATGAACAAAAGGAAGGAAGAGAAAGAAAGGGAAAAACAGTGATGACTCAATGTTTAGTAAAAGACTTTAAGAGATTTTTAGCCTCCAGTAAAAACAAACAGGTCCAATCAGATGTAGTGGTGGTTAAAGCAGCTGGATCCTGCATGGTCAACTCTGTGGTTTGAGTACCAGATCCAGTAGCTTGGAAAATATGATGGGAGCATGTGTATGTGCCCCAAATTCCAAGAAGACATTGGAGGAGAGCAATTGTGGCATGGCTATTGCCCTCGTGGGATGCTTTTACATTCTGGTGAGTACATGTGCCCTATAGCAAATTGATTAATTAATTAATTAAACAAATTAAATAAAACTTTGATTGATTTAAACTCTAAGACCATGATCAGTGTACATGTTTAGATTATACATTTTTCAATGACATGCATTGTTATCCATGTGAAATAATTTTCCACCTTAGCGCAACAAAAGCATAATATTCAATATAGCATAACAATTTCAGGGGCCAAATAACCTACATTTCCTTCAAGTATTTATTTTGAATAAAGATATAAGTGTACGTTATATGAAGATTTTATCCTAATGAGAGAAGTTTCTCATTTTTACATTATTTACTGATGAAAAGTAAAAATAAAATGGATCCAATTATGAACAGTGTAGGCACAAAGAATATTATGTTGACTGTATTATAGATGTTAACCCATAGTGAAGTTCTCTTTCCAGTCCATCAAAGAAAAATCCACTGGTGTGCTGTTTAGCATAAAAGCCTAGTCTAACCCATTTTGAAAATAATTTTAACTATATTTATTTATTTTAATTTGATCATCAGAGAGGGACAGAGTGAGAGAGAGAGGGGAAAGTGAGAAAGCAAGCCACCAGATCCCGGACTCGAACCATGGTCAGCCATGTGGGAGTCCAGCACCCTTAACCACTACACCACCTGCTGGCCCCATAGTCCAATCCACTTTCAATTTCCATCTAGTTTAAGGCAAATGTTTGCTCCGATCTCTGCCCTTACACTGTTCATATCACCTCAAATGTCTGCTGTTGATTGAAATTTACTGATACTGATTCTTGGATTCAAAATTGTTCCCCATTTCAGTCTATGTATACTTTAGAGTCTAGCTCAATGAAGAGTTAACAGTGTCACTTTGAACCATTTTCCTGTAGTCTCCTGGACTCAATATTTGCCTGCCTGAATATTTACTTCTTACCTCCATTTTAAATTGCTAGGCCATTTCTCTTTCTGTGTACCCTGAGTTGTCACCTTGGATTCTTAATGGAGAGGTATCTAATAGGAGACCAACATTTGGGCAGCATCATTTCCTCTCAGGTGTCTATTGGGTATAATCACAATAATTCCTAACATATTTATTGATCAAATTCCATGATCTGATGCTTGTCCCAACTCATCTACAAATGTCGAGACAGCCAGCCTCACCTTCTGGGCATTTGCACAAACGTATGCAGAGAACCTGTGGTATGTCGAAAACTGGATATTTTTAAACTAATTTATTAATTATACCTTCAGGGAAAATTATGAGTATGAAATCATGAAATGTGCTCAATATGCTGAGGATTGGTCCAGACATGTAATCATTTATAGCAGCGGAAAGAAGAAAGATGGAGCACAGCATCTTGATGTAGCTTATACACCTCGGAAGTTTTGATATAAGGAGCGATTTAGAACTAAAAACTCTTTCTGAACTTAAAACAGAGAGAAAGTTCAGAAACCCCACAAGAAAACATATAAACTCCAAATGAATGGAATGAAGTAACTTTAGCAACGATAAATTATTAATCATTGTATGTAACAACATTGTATAAACAAAATCAGAGAGGGATTTCAGAGACAATGAAGAGGAACTGACCTACCAGCACAAAGTTCCTCACACATCCTTGTATCCCTAATGCCTGTTTATAATCTACTGCACGGTTACAATTCACTATAGAATGGAATATTGGCTGACTGAATTAATGCCTATTCTTAGAGCAAATTAAACTACCAAATATGGTAAGCAGATTGACGTAAAATTAAAAGTAAAATTCTTACTGATCAAGATCTGTGACATATATATATAGACATATATATATATATATATATATATACACATACATATATACACACACCATATGTATTAAATTGCAGCATGTTAAGTTGTTTGGTGCAGTGGTTTATTAAGTTTGCCATTCAGTGTAAAAGAATCCAAAGAGAGTATACTTTGGTGGAAATTGCAGAATTGGTAGTCAGTCCATGGCATGGTGGTTAAGGTGGCTGGGTACTACATGCCTGACTGTGTAGTTCAAATCTGGGACCTGGTGGTTGAACAATATGCTGGGCACAGCTGTCTGTGTGTGCCCAAAATCCTGGAGGATGAAAGAGAAGGGATTGTAGGATTTGGCTATACCTCCCAGGGTTTTTTTTTTTTTTTTCCTTTCATTTTTTCTCTCTCTTTCTAGTGAGCACGTGTTCTATAGCAAATAAAAATAATTAAACAGTTGGTCATTTGTGTTAAGATGATATACACAGGTGGAAAAACCCTGACCCTCAGTAGAAATGTGATTCAAGTAAATGCCAAGGTCTATACAAGCAATTTTATAAAATCATTTGAAAATGTATGAATCTTTCAAGAGGTGCCCTTTACCAATGTCAAGTATTGTGTGTGTGTGTGTGTGTGTGTGTGTGTGTATGTGTGCATGCACATGCACACGTGTGTTTTATTTTCTCTGTAATTAGCCAATGTCCCTACCCGCACATATTTTGGAATCATTTTACTTCCATTATCATATAAATCCAGAAGAACTATTTGAACTTAGTTTTATAAAGTAATTTTATATACAATGATTAATAATTGATAGGCATTATCATTATTTCATTCCATTCATTTGGAGTTTATAGGATTTTTGTGGGGTTTCAGAACGTGCTCTCTTTTTTTAAGTGCTGAAGTAGTTTTTAGTTCTAAATTGATCCTTATATCAAAGCTCCTGAGATGCATAAGCTATGTCAAAAGGACATTTCAAACAAAGAAATGGTTAGTCCAAGACAGAATGAGGGGAACACAATATTGTTTATAACAGTCTGTTCTGTATTTTAGGACCTTAATAATCTTTCTAGAGAGGCCGAGCCAATTGCTGATCAATAGTAATTATTTTTTCCAAACCACCTAAAAAAAATCACTATTTAACTCCTAAAAGCATGATTTTTAAAAAGTCACACACTTATTTTTTACACATTAGATATATAGCTATAACTTGATTTTTGGTACATATACTGTATTAAATTCTGTGTTACAGCTTTAAGTAACCATTTTCAGCACACAAAGGTAAAAAAGATCTTTTCCAAAAAGGGTGTTTTAAAAAAATCATACTTTTTTGAAGGATTGAGGTAATAATCTTTTCCTAATCTCACCCAAAACTGTCTTAAAAATAGTATACAGATATTAACTAGATAGCCATATATATATATATATATATATATATATATATATATAAATAACTTATGAGGTATTTCTTCTGAATTTAAATAAATTAATATTTATAGTGTATGTAGTTTATAACCAAAAAGGAAAACTTGATTGATAAATATATCTTTGGATATTTTCATTAGCTTATAGGTAAAAAGGCGTAGGTGTGAAATCTTATTGAATAGGTGTAGGGTGCCATTTTTTAGCAAATAAAACAGAATTAAGAATGTCTAAATAAAAGAGCTACTAGAGATTAATAAGAAATTAGAAGGCAAAAATAAACAACGCATTAGCAAGTTATAGATATCAGCAATGTCAGTCAGTGGCATGATGTTAGGGCAATGGATTCGCATGACTGCCTACAGTCCAAGTCCTGGACCCAGCAGTTTGGAAAATGTGCTGTGCACATGTGCATTTGTGTGTAAAAATCCAAAAAGGGGGAACCAGCAGTTAGCGTAATGGCTATGTCGCTGGACTCCCACGTAGTCGACCGTGGTTTGCGTCTCGGACCCGGTGGCTTACAACTCACGCCGGGCGCGTGTGCGTGCGTGCCCAAGATCCCGAGAGGAGAATGGAGGAGAAGGGATTGCGGCGTGACCATCCCCCCTGGGGGGGGATTTCTTGCTTTCTGTCTCTATGTCTTTCTCTGTCTGTCTGGTGAGCACACGCGCCCTATAGCAAAAAACCTCTCAAAAAAAAAAAAAAAAATCCAAAAAGGAGAATAAAGGACAAGGGATTGTGGTGTGGTCATCCCCCACAGGTGGTATTCTGCCTGTGTCTCTCTCCAGCAAGCACACATGCCCTATAGCAAACTAGAAAAAAAAATAATAATATCAAGTTCAAATTAAATGATGGGCTTAAAAAACATGATAATATGACGTACAACATAGTTTTGTGTGTTCGTTTGAAAAATGCTTTGTGTTTTCCAGTTCTGAGCTACAATATTATTTGTGTTGGAGACAAAAGAAATATTTCACATAAAAATTAGGGTCAGCCTGTGGCCTGGTGGTTGAGGGAACTGGATTCCACATGGCCCAATGTACAGTTTGAGTCCTGGACCCAGAGGCGTGAGAAGAACACCCAGCACATGTGTGTGCATGCCCAAGGTCCCAACAAGATGGAGAAATGGAGAAGATATTGTGAAGTGATCAAGCCTCATTCATGGTTGCTTTCTCCCTCTCTCTTTCTCTATTACTGTCTGCCTTTCTCACATGAGTTCATGTGAACCCTGGCAAATTAAAACATATTAATCAATGTGATAAGACCAAAGAATTGTAAATACTGTGTATGAGTTATGATTATCATTTCTTTTAAGAGACTATATGGTATAAACAGTTTTTAGTAATTTTATTATGCTTTTTAAAATAAAATATGGGACTGAGAAGATTAGAGGAAAACTACGTATAATGCAATGAAAACAACACATCACATTTTGAAGTTCTTCTAAAGATATTTAATGACCAAATCTGAGAAAGTAATACAAAAACAATCTAGTAGAACATTTATGTGAGTTAAATCCTGCCTTCTTGAAGGAACTGGTCTATAGTGTCTTCCCAAACTCTAGAGATGTTCTGACCTTGAATCTTCTCTGGTAGGATGAATTATAATAGCAAGCACATTTTTTTCTGCTTAAGAACAATTTCACTCTCTCCTGTTTTTTTCACTCACTGTTACCCTTGACATATGAGGGACGGAATAGAATATTAAGAAATCATTCTAACTCAACATAAAGAATATAATTTTTAAAAATTATTTCTAAAGGCCTTAAAGTAGATTTCATAGAACATATCAGTGTAGGTGGTGACATCACAATTTTTACACATGAATTAGTCTAAAACTTTATCATCCAGAATAGACTAGGTTTTGATATGCTAATAAATTAATCACGACATTCTAATGGCATAGACAAATAAAAGTTTATTTCTCATAAATTTTACGTGACTTTCACAGGTAAATGTTTCTTCACAAAGTTCCTCAGAGCCTAGACTAACTGATACTTCATCCTCATGTAGCTATTCCATTAGGAACATACAGTAAGTCATCTCAGCTACAAATCTCAGAGACTAGAGAGTTGAGTTTTTTATTAGTCTGGAAATTATATGTCATATTCCATTGGCCAGAACTAGTCAATTGGCCCCTGTCTAACTATTGATAGAAAGTTATTGGGATAATTAGAAAGCAAATGAAATATTTTCCGTGAGTATCCCTTTCTCTGTTGCAACAGCCAATGGTTTTTACGTTTAAGTAGTTGTATATAATGTGCTAATCAAGTTGTACCGGTTTTTTATGATGGTACTCTGAAAAGCATAATTTAATCATTAAAATTTTAAAGGCAACCTGAATACTATTGCAAATTTTGATTTTACTTAGATCTATATTGTGGCAAATTCTCAAGTTCAGTTGTTTGATAGAAGAAAATAACAATTCTACAATGCTTCTCCAAGACAAAAGAGCATATTTTTTCATAACTAAAAGGGCAACCATGAAGTAGGTAGAACAAAGCCCATGAACCTAAGAGTGTGACAGGTAAAACTAGACTGGCAGCTATGTTTTGTTATTTTTAATCAATACTTAAGAGCCTTTCCTTATTCACAAAGATAAAGGAGTTATCAGAGCTAATGGTTGATGTGAGTGCTTAGCACTGTTTTAACAGATTACAGGTCGATTTTAATTTTGCTTTACAAATTACAAAAGAGCTCGTCAATAAGATTACGGACGAGAGAAACCCAAATACTGCTGAGGAAGTAGTCTACCTTTTCAAGTTCAAATGGATTAGCGAAGAATAGTGGAGGAGGGGCTAGGAATCTGCTAGACATGGAATATAAATGTGATTTTTGCTTGTGCATGAATCATTCAAAATCTTACTGAAATATTACATTGCAATAGTGGCTGATATTTATGTACCAGAAAGTTTTGGTTAGATGTTTGGAAGAATTTCTTCAGATAATCCAGATAGGTGAGATTATAAATTTTTTCAATATACAAAATTATCACTAAAAAGCAATACATTCTGTGAGAAGTTTGAAATATAATAATAGTGTAGACTGTTTTACAAGTTTATGTTTTAGAACTACTTTTTTATTATTAAGGATATCCCTTTCACTACAAATTAGAAACTTCAGAGAAACCTATATCTCTTTTCTCTTTTTTTTGGAGAGGTTTTCCTATAAGGCGCATGCGCTCGCCAAACAGACAGAGAGAGACAGAGAGACAGAAAGCGAGAAATCACCCCCCCAGGGGGGATGGCCACGCCACAATCCCTTCTGCTCCATTCTCCTCTCAGGATCTTGGGCATGCACGCACACACGCCCGGCATGAGTTTTAAGCCACCCAGTCCCGGACGCAAACCACGGTCGACTACATGGGAGTCCAGTGACATAGCCATTACGCTAACTGCTGGTCCCCCTATACCTCTTTTCTACTCATAAATACAGGAATCATCATATGCATGATTCCACAAGGATTTATATTGCTTTCCCTTTAGTGTAATAGGAACCAACATTGCCCTATGTGTTTGTTATGAGAGAATTTAACTGTAAGTGTAGCAAGGGTTTTTAAAAACAAAGCAAACATTTAAAGAGGAAAAGAACTAGGATTTTATGATAAGAAAATGTTTATGTTTACAGAATTCTGTCGGATGTCAAGTTAAGGGTACACTCATTATCTGAAGAAGAGGGGCATTGTCCCTAATAAATATAAAAGTACATGAGGGCTGCACATTGAGACCATGATGGACTTGTATACAAAGTTCAGCATCAAAGTATGATCAAATTATGGGCAAAAAACAGAAGTGAACACTTATAAGCCACTAAGAACACTACTTCTTTCACTTTTATTATTAAATTGAACCATTACTCCCTGAAAAGAAGTTGTTTAATGGGACCAGCAGTTAGTGTAATGGCTATGTTACGGGACTCCCATGTAGTAGACAGCAGTTCGAGTCCCGGACCCGGTGGCTTAAACTCACGCTGGGCGCGTGTGCGTGCATGCCCAAAATCCCGAGAGGAGAATGGAGGAGAAGGGATTGTGGCGTGGCCATGTCCCCTGGGGGGTGATTTCTCGTTTTCTATCTCTCTGTCTCTCTCTGTCTTTCTGGCGAGCGCACACACCCTATAGGAAAAACCTCTCCAAAAAAAAAATAGAAGTTGTTTAATTAAAAAGACTGTTGTGCTCCTCAAGCTGGGATCACATGGAAGGCCTAGGTTCAATTCTGGGTCCAAACTGAAGACGGGTGATAGTGACCTGAACTTGTAATCCTAGGTATCTGAGGAGACTAAGGCATGAGGATAAAGAGCTTGAGTTGATCTGGCAACACAGTGAGACCCTGTCTAAACAGGAGCCTGGCATAGTGGATCAGTAGTGCATGCTTGTAGTATCAGCTAAGGGGAAGAGACAGGAGAATTGCAAAATGTCTAAACCTTGTGTACTGAAAAAAAAAAAAAAAATCCAGTCAGTTTCATGTAGTTAAAGTGACTAAATCCCACATGGCTAACTGGCTAACTGCCATGTGGTTGAATCCCAGATCCGGCAGCTTCAAAGACATGCTCGGTGCATGTGTGTACCCAAAATCCCAAGAGGAAAATGAATGAAGGAGTAGGATTGTGACGTGGCCATTCCCCCATGAGCCTGTTTCAACAAATTTAAAAGAAATTTTCAGAAATAATTTTACATACTATTACATACATTTATTTTAAGAAAACAATTGTACGACATGAATATTTTAGCAGAGACAAAAAAAGAGCTCAACGTCTCTGTCCTGCAGCTGCGCTGTGAGGAGGCGGAGAGGTAATACTGCATTTGACTCCTAGCAGAGCTTTTCTGAAGTCATTTCAGTGGGTGTCTGGTGAGACTCCATTCTCTGCACAGTACACAGAAAGATATTTCACAAGGGGAAAGTTAAAGAGTTGCTGAGGAAGGAAATACCCCCAAAGCCCTCTTTGGCACAGACAGAAATACAAAAAAAAACCCTTTCTTTGCTCTCTGAAACTTTCAGAAAGTGCCCTACTACACAGTCAGTTCCTCTGGAGCAATTGCCGGAGTCAGCGCCTCAAGCAGAGAGGGCAGGAGCTAACAGTAAAAGCACTCAGCGATGCAAAGTACAGGCTTAGTCTGGAAAATGCTGGATTCCCTTCAGACTACTCAGAATGCACTCAGCCAGAAGCTAAAATTTGGTTCTCAAGACTCCTTAGAGCAAAGGTTCGAATGGCTTATTCTATAAGTTGTTCCTAGGATTGTTTTTAGTTGTAATTAGGGGAACTAAAATTCTGTAAACGAAATGGAAGACTTTGTCAATGAAGTGAGACATAATTACCTGGTGGTAGTTGGGAGTTCTTAATTTGTGCTTCAACAGCAGAGCTGACAAGCGCAGAACTTTGAAGACTTGACAAGTGGGGTCAGTAGGAGTTATCAGAAGCCTAAGAGTAGAAACTTTCCACTTAGCTGCTCTTGTGCAATGAGTTTGAAACCTGTTGCTTCTATTAGCAATATTTGTATGTGTGTGTTTTTCCCCCAGAGTCTGTCCTGATCCTCCTGTCTCAGCTTCCCAGATAGGAATATAAGTGTCCACTCCCCCCCCCCCCCCAGTTCTTTTTCAGACAGGGTCTCAGTGTGTTGTGCAGGCAGGCCTTGAACTCAAGATCCTCCTGACTCCAGTTTCCCCTAATCCCTGGAGTAACAGGTACACACCACTTTCCTTTAGGTTGTACCGTGAGTCAAATCTGGGTGGCCCATATGGTTCCAGCCTGCAGAACAGAATGACTGAGCCAGCAATATATATATATATTTTTAAGATGTTTGCCTTAGGGTGTGTGTGCTTGCCAGAAACAGAGAGGGAAAGTGAGAAATCATCTCCCTGGGGAGATGACCATATCACAATCCCTTCTCCACCATTTTCTCTGGATTTTGAAAACACATGCACACATGTTGGTACGTATTTAAAGCTGCTTGGTACAGGACTTGAACCACACAGCCGGCCATAGGAGAGTCCAGCATCTTAACTACCACACCACCTTCTGGTCTACCAGCAATTTTTACTTTTAATCATAATCAGAAGAAAATTGTGAGAAAACTAAAGAATAAAATATCTGACTTTTCTACTGATTAACTTATATTCTGTCAAAACCTTTCACTGTCCTGATACAGAGTAATCTTGGTGATCAAAAAAAAAAAAAGAAGAAAAAAAACCAATTATGCTACTGTATAAACAATTATGCTACTATGACCTCATCTGTCTTGAACCCCTTTTTTCTTATGTCCGCAAATTAGGAAAATTTGTCTTTGATGTTGTGCTGGAAGACACTGTGAGCTTGCTTTGGGGCCAGCATTTTATTCTATATTCTCACATTTACTCCTACAAATCTCTTGAGGAAGACATTATGTTAACTTTAATATTATGAAACTAGACATCATAGAGATTGGGTAACTACTTGATAAAAGAATAAATGAAAAATGTAGTTCATGATTTTAAAAGATTCATGTGAAGCAAAACCCATTCTTTTTTCACTTCGGCATACTACATTTTCAGTTACTGTAACATACACAGCTAAGGAGTATCCTATTTTCACATATAGGAGAGCAAGAGAAATTAAAAATTGGAAGTATGAAGTTGGAAATTAAAAACAAGAAGAATATGGGACCAGCAGTTGGCATAATGGGTATGTCGCTAGACTCCCACGTAGTCGACCATGGTTTGAGTCCCAGACCCGGTGGCTTAAACTCACGCCGGGCACGTATGCGTGCGTGCCCAAGATCCCGAGAGGAGAATGGAGGAGAAGGGATTGCAGCGTGGCCATCCCCTCTGGGGAGGGGGTTGATTTCTCACTTTCTATCTCTCTGTCTTTCTCTGTCTATCTGGCGAGCGCACATGCCCTATAGCAAAAACCTCTCCAAAAAAAAAAAAAAAAAAAATTAAAAAAAAAATTTAAAAAAAATGAGAAGAATAAACACTGTTTCTTGGTGTTGGGAAAGGTAGTTTTTGTGCATGCAGTCTTTCAACCCCAAGGGGTCTATTACAAGAATGGCTTCCCACCTAGAACATTTTCCTTCCAAGAGCTACCAAGGCCTTATGGCATGTGATGGGGCTTCCACCTTGGATAGGAGTAGCTCTCTGTTTCAGAATCTACCCTTTGGCTCTGCTTAAACTCATACATGGATGGCCCTTGGAAGTGGCCTAGCCTCCTATATTTCAAATGCTGTTGGGAAGGGAAAGGGCTTCTTCAACTGCAGCACAAGATGAGGCGCATGCAGCTGCATTTCTGTATCATCATGGATGGATCCACTGGTCATGGCAACCAATGTATAGCAAGGAGCTGGATCTTGTGCACTGTCTCCTCTCTTGTTTAGGTAAACACTGCATGAGTTGATCCTGGAGTGTGTTTTGTCTGTTCTCAGCAACCCATAAACATGCACTGGTCTCATTTCTGGGAGGCATGCATTCACTTTCCTCATTTGCGCTAGAACTGGTCATCCAGTGAATGGTGAAACGTATGGCTTTTGTTGTCAGAGTTGGTAAATATATGAGTTAGAATTAATAATCACCTCATAAAATTAGCTGCAAGTTACTCTTGGATTAAAACATTGAAAAAGAAGATTTAGCTAAAGACATCTTTGGCCCTGGGTGATAATTTGAAATACCTTTTTCATTTAAGGTCACTTCATCTAGTTTATACTTTGTCTAACTGCTAGTAGTTCTACCACAGCCCAGTCACCTCTTTATTCTACTTGTAGAAAAGACATAAAGTTCAAAAGTCGAAGATTGTATGATATAGAAATTGCGTAAGTTCTATGAGTTCCAGGTTTAGCACAAAATATACTTAAAGGGAAAGACATATTTTAACACATGTAAAATGTTAAACTATTATTACTGATGACATCACCATTCTTGATCAATTTTTTCCTAAGCCCAGCAGATGGGCTTCTGTGCTTTACATATCATTAAGCCTTTAAAGAACTCCTAGTTGGAGACACAAATAGATTTCAGCTGAGCAGATGTACTGAACGTGTGAGTGGTCAGAGCAAAGCTGTCTTCCTTAAGTAAGAAGATGGAGAACTGTGAAACTGAGTCACAAGGATTCAGAGTCATCCCAGAAGAGACAGACTGAATGAAAACTAGGAGCTCGCGATTACACTGCTTGATTATATTAACATCTGGGGTATATGTCTATTTGTATGGCTGAAGTTTATATGCCGGACATTTATGTGCTTGTATTAGGTTGTTTGAGAAGTCATGACATATTTTTCTGTGTAAAAATGTGTCACGACCATCTCGATGACTCAATATATACAGTATGTACAGTGATACCCTAAACAAAATTCAGCTTCACACATCCTCTAACTGCCTTTCTTTTGGTTGAATTCACTGACTTTTATGAAATTTACTTAACATTGTGGGTTTTGCTGGATGTCATTCAGGCCGGAGGAATGAGACATGAGAAACTGACATCATCTTGATATTGATGTCTTATATGTTTGTCAACCCTTTTGTTCTTTTCTTAAGTTTATTTAAGTATTTCATAAAAAAAAGAGAGAGAGCCAGTACCCCCAGCTGGGAGCTGCCAGGATGCACACGCAGTTTTCATCCAGCAGAGGATCAGGGGCAAGCTCATGCCTGAAGTACTCAGTGATATCCCCACATGTAAACCTGGGAACCTTCCCCTCTGGGATTGCCTTGCAGAGCATCACATTTTACCACTGGACCACCATCTGGCCCCACTTGTCTTATTAAAGTAGACCTCTTGTCTATTCCTCTTGCACTATGTGTACCTGTTCCTGCCCTGTTTTTGTTTCCCAATGCTCTCAACAGCATCACAATTTATAAAGACGAGAGGCCCAAAACCTAGGAATCATTCTTGCTTTCTGTTTCTTTTCCCTCCTCAGAGACAATTCAGTTGATCAACAAGTCCTGCTGGATTTGGCTCCAAAATAGCTCTGCAGATCCACTAACCCTCTATGTCCTTACTCCTGCAATTTCAGCCAAAACCACTATCTCCTGGCTGGGCAGCTGCTATCTACTCTGAAATGTTCTCCCTGATTCTACTCCAACTTTCAAAAAATCCATTTTCTACACTCTAACCAGGGTGATCCATCAAAATTATAAATGAGAGCTTGCCTTTCCTTTGCTTTAAACCTCACAATGGCTCCTCCGTGTGATTAAAACAAAACCTGAACTCCTCATGTTCAGAGCAGGGTTCCACATCATCTGATCACTCTCCCCTTGTTCTCATCCTGTAGCACGTGTAGTCTCAAGTATTACGCCCTGCTCCGTGGTTTTTCTTTTCTTTTTAAAGGATTATTTATTTAATCTTTTAAATTTATTCATCCATTTATTATTTTAATTCAATCAAAGAGAGACAGAGAGAGAGAGAGAGAGAGGAAGTGAGAAAGCAAGCCACCAGGTCCAGGACTTGAACCGTGGTCGGCCATGTGGGAATGTCCAGTGCCTTAACCAAGACACCACCTGCTGGTCCTGGTTTTTCTTATTTTCATTGAGACAAGCCCATTCGGTACTTCAGATATCAACACAATTTTTTTGTTTGTTTTTTTGGATTTTGGTTTTATTTTTTGGAGAGATTTTTGCAATAGGGTACGTGTGTTCGCCAGAAAGACAGAGAGATAGAAAGCGAGAAATCACCCCCCAGGGGGGATGGCCACGCCACATTCCCTTCTCCTCCATCCTCCTCTTGGGATCTTGGGCACACACGCACATGTGCGCAGGGTGAGTTTAAGTCACTGGGTCCAGGACTTGAACCATTGTCGACTACATGGGAGTCCAGCAACATAGCCATTACACCAACTGCTGGTCCCAAACACAGTACTATTTTGAAACATTTTTTTGCCATAATCATTCTCTCACTCTTGACTTCTTTCTGTTTTCAAGTTGTTACCTCTTAGAGACCAATTTCTTTTCTTTTTGGGTTTTCACCATAGGGCATATGCACTTGCCAGAGAGAGACAGAGAGAAACAACGAAAGGGAAAGTGAGAAATCACACCCCAGTGAGATGGCCACATCCTTATCCTCTAGTCTTCCCTTGGGATTTCGGGCATGCATTCACTCACGCTCAGTTGGGTTTTTGAGACGTCCAGTCCAGGATTCTAACTGTGGTTGGTCATGTGTTAAGTCCAGAGTCTTAACCAGTGTTACCTGCTGGCCCCTAGAGACTGATATCTTATCTAATGATTCCACATTAGCAGCCTAACTGCTCACCCCACCCCATGACATAACCTCTTTTTGAATCACACTGCCTATTTTTATTTTCACCAGGGTACTTTCCACAACTGAAGTATAATTTGTATATTTTTAAATTTTAATTTGTTGATCTACTCCCCCTCCTTACTTTTTTGGATATTTGGCCATGAACACATGTGTCTCACATGTTTTTCAAGCTGCCAAGTCTGGGACTCAGAATGAGCAGTCATCCAGCCACCATGCCACTTACTGGTCTAATTATGGTTTTTAGATACTATGGCAGAAAAAGATTGATAAACGAGAAATGGAAGTATTACTACATGTGATATCATTGACTGACTTAAAATCATTAATCTTCTGGGGGCCCCAGCAGATGGTGTAGCGATTACGTTGCTGGACTCCCACATAACCAACACCAGTTCTATTCTTGGACCCAGTAGCTTGAAAATCACGCCAGACGTGTTTGCTTGTGTGCCCAAGACCCTAAGAAGAGAATTGAGAAGAAAGGATTGCAGGATGGCTATTCCCCTAAAAGTATGATTTCTCACTTCTCTTGTCATTGTCTCTGTCTCTCTCTCTCTCTGGCGACTGTATGCACCCCATGACAAAAACCTCTTAAAAAAGTTAGTCTTTTGAAAATGCAAAATCATTTTAAAATAAGAAGTACTTTTTTCCTTTCTTGTAGTTATTTAAATTTTCCTCTTTTAAATTAGTACATTAGTTATAAAATATCTTATATAGTGGCTGAAATTCCAGCACATTATGCTTTTATTTCCTGATGCATTTTCAATAGGGAGTTATGTCCCATAAGTAATTTTTCTGCATCTTTTATCTATCTCAGAAATGCAAATAAATTAAACTCACTTAGACACATCATGAACATAATGTAGGGTTTTGCTTTTCTTTCTTTCTTTTTTTTTTTTTGATACTCTGAGGATTTTTGTGTGTCCATAAATCAATGGAAGGGTTATACTCTTGCACACAGATATAACTAACCTTTTTCTTTCTGATAGACATGTGAAAAATAGTCTTCCCTTAGGAAGCTATACAAATATAATACAATATCATAAAATTAGTACATATTCTTTTAACTGTTTCAGCTCAATTAATGTACATTCTGAGTACCATATATCACTCATATTTGATTGGCACTAAAATGCAGTAAAAACATATTTTTCTTGGTAGATTGCTATGTCTAAAAATTGTGACCTAACACTGTTTCTAATTCTCATGTACAATGTTTTCACTCTTACCTCTAGAACATAACAACATGAAAATAAACAGTGATAACAACTTAAGTAGAGAAGAATAATTATCTAGTCTTGTGATAAACACTGTTCTTTCATTTCCTCGAGTGAATGTGCTCTTAAGAGTCACAGAATTTGATAAATAAAAGCTGTATGAGAAGCCTAGAAAGTACAGTGAGGCAAATTCCTGGAATTAACTTTCTCAGTCCTGGGTTCACAGGAACCGGAGAGAGTGGCAGATTTTGACAGAAGATCTGTTAATGCTAATATAGAAAAAGCTTGAAGTTTATCTCCGTCTTAGATTTCATACTCTGCTGTATATCTCTCATGAAGTTAGTGATTTCATCTTCATTCCATCATTCAACATTTTCATACTCAATCTCAAGATTTTTTTTTGAGCTAAAAATGTTATTTGATGAAAGAATGCACATAAAAAATAAAAGCATATGGCTAGACTTAAGTTCCTTAAGAAAATATACAGACATTCATCTACCTTCCTCAAGCAAGGGTTTTCTAGACTTTATGGAAAATGCTTATTATATTATGAAAAAAATTAGAGGCATTTCAAAATTATTTTGCACCAAAATGAACTTATTCTTTAATTCCATTTTCCACAAACTCATGAATTTATATATGTTACCTTTAGAGCAAAAGTCTTATCAGAATATAAATACATAGTGACAATTTATTGTTTTAACATTCAGCCTAATATTTCTTTTTGTGGAGAAAAGATGCTTCAGAAAGAAATTACGATTTGTTTTTTAATGATGGCAGAGCCTAAGTAAAGATAGATAAATGCTAACCTGCTCAGCCTGGGAGAACTCCTTGCTTTGTGTCTGTTCTTAGAAAAAAGAAGGAGTGACTAGAGCAGAGAAGGAAGGATCTTGAAGAGAAGGTGCATGAAGATCATCCTATAGCATGGAACAGACCCTAGGAAATCTTCAAAGTGGCAGAGTCCATGAAAGGACTTTTCAAAACAGCAAAGCTCAAGGCTGGGCAGTGGAACAGCAGTAACACAACTGGACCCAAATGGGAAAAGTCCTGGGTTCACATCCCAGAATCTCCCTGAGCACTCTGAGTGCACAGATGTGTACCAATGATCCACCCAGCCGAGCGTGGATTGTGGGATGAAGACTCTGTTGTGGGGTTGCCTGTCTCTATGTCTCTGTCTCTTTGTCTTGTGGAAGAAATTAATAAAGAAAGCTAAAAGAAACAAAACTGGGAAGCTTATTCTTCCATTGGAAATTATTTGAGTTTTTATGTAGTCTTCAGATTTCCCAGTAGCTTGGGATATTTTTTAAGTGTTTACCACATTGAAAAATACTTCTGAGTGTGTTTGTTTTGTAAGGAAAGAAAAAAAAAAAACACTAATGGTGCTTCACGTTGGATCAGTAGACTGTGGGATAAAGATGCAAATATCTGGAAGCAAACCAGACATAAGAAAGCAAGCCCACTGTAAATATTCATAAAATACAGGAAGTGTTTTTGATTTCCACAAGATACCCAAGGATATTATCTAATTTTATCTCCACATCAAGAGGCAAGTTATCCTTTGATTTTTTTTCTATAGATATGAGCCTTGCCTAATAAAGAAATATTAATAGCAATAAGGTCTGAGTAGATTGCCTTTCCTTTTCTTCACATAGAACAACTAAGCAGTGAAAAGGTAATATTTATAACGTGAAAAACAAAGAAAATGAAATGACAATCTCAAAATCACTATATCCTTTACATACAGTTTTTTCCTTTGTCTTTCTTTATATTTATTTATTTATTTTTAGCTTTTTGCCATAGGGCATGTGCACTCACTAGAGAGAGGCAGAAAGAGTGAGAGAGAAAGTGAAAATCACCCTCTCAGGGGGATGGCCACAGTCCAACCCTTTATCCTCCATTTTCCTCTCAAGATTTTGGGCACGCACACACACAGAGACACACATCTGCCCAGCTTGATTTTCAAGCCGCCATGTCTGGGACTCAAACCACAATAGGGCATGTTGGAATGCAGCACCCTAAAAACCACACCACCTGTTGGCCCCATGTATTTCTTTTACTAATGAAAATATTGCATTGCCTGTCAAGGACTTAACTGTAGATAAGTCTTAGTGATTTAGCCTGTTATTAGTGGATCTGAAGCTGAACTGTCACTTATATCATAGAAACCAAATTAAGGGCCAGTCGTGATGGTCAATTAGGTCATAATTTTAATACAGTTATAAATTTGTTTGATAACATCTTATAAAACATCATGCTCAAATCTTTGATGCATTATTTAATTATATACCAAGAGTAAAATATAGTGTTTTAAATGTTAATGGAGATGATTTTAACAACTTACAATCATACAAGCACATTGCAATTACTGGATAGAAAAACAGAAAGATACTTCATGACACTCCCCGACAACCTAATAGTAAGCTATGGGAGAGAATGATATGATCACAGGAAATTCACTGGGATCCATAGAAAATATAGGTAAAATAAAAAATACTATATGAATGGAAGAAAGTAGTAAAGGGGCAATTTCTCTATTATCATGTTTAAAAAAAATCATTAAAATTAAGTTGTGTAATGGAACTTCAGTGAACCTTAGGGGAAAAGTATTATTCAATTCAGTGTTATTCAGCTCATAGAAAAATGTGTTTTATTAAAATGAATTATGCATTGATTTCAACATATTTTGTACCAAAATAAATGAATACATCCATTCTACTTTTGAATAAACTTTTTGAAGTTTCCTTATAGAACAATACCAGACTAGATTTGTATATAAAATGTATAGTATGGGTATGGTATTTTAAAAGGGTTGTTTTTCACTTTTTTTTTTTTTATTCGCCTGCCTTTCCTCCTGACACTTGTCTTCTTCCTCCCTTCCCCATCCATTACACCAGAATGTTAGTCTCTGACTGACCTTCAATATTATCTTGATGTGTTTCATTTTTTACAACATTGAATAAATCCATCCTCCTCATGCTTATAAATCAATAGGTTTGACCTCAACAAATCGTATTACAATGCAAATGCGTGTTCCTAACAAAGACATGCATAACCTCTTAAGCTCTTATACTTCTTCTTCTTGTTTTTGCTTGTTTGTTTGTGTTTTTCCATAATGGGTCAGGTGGACACGAGTACAGCAATATACAGTGAAACACAGTTTATCACCAACATTAACAACTTAACAGAAACTTTTCTTTAAAACTGCCAGAAGAACCATTTTAAAGTCCAAACCAAATTTAATTGACATTACAGTCAGTGACTTTACTTCTTACTATCAAATTATGCAAGGAGAAAAGTAATTATCCTTGAGAACACAAAAAGTGTAGTAGTTATAAGGGTTCTTCTGTAAAATTTAATTCTTATTACACAAACCACAGATGGTTGCATTTATACTAGCTTAATTTAGAACATTTGAGTTAAAAAGTATGTTTTGCTGTGTTATATTCCAATTTTGCTGGGTTGCTTAATAAACAACCTACTAACGCATTGCTTAATAAATATCTACTGTGTATTTCTTTTCTTTTCTTTTCTGTACTTTTCTTTTCTGTTCTTTTCTTTTCTTTCTTTTTTTTTTTTTTTTTTTTTTTTTTTCCATAGTGAGCGCACGTACCAGAGACACAGAGAGAAAAAGCAGCAAGGTGAGAAATCATTCCGGGGGACAGGGTGGCCAAACGTTGATTCCTTCTCTTCCTTTCTCCTCCTGGGATTTTGGGCACACATACACATGCACTCATCATGATTTTTTTTTTTTTTTTTAGAAGTATTTGCTATAGGGTGCGTGTGCTCACCAGAAAGACAGAGAGAGACAGAGAGACAGAAAGCGAGAAATCACCCCCCAGGGAGGATGGCCACGCCGCAATCCCTTCTCCTCCATTCTCCTCTTGGGATCTTAGGCACACACACACACATGCCCGGTGTGAGGTTAAGCCGTCAAGTCTGGGACTCAAACCATGGTCAACTACATGGGAGTCCAACGACATAGCCGTTATGCTAACTGCTGGTCCCCATCATGATTTTTTAAGCCACTTTATCTGAGACTCAAACCACAGTCAGCAATGCGGGATCAGTGCTTTAACTACCATGCCACCTCTGGATCCTCTACTGTGTATTTCTATGCTTTTTTTGTACTGAATATGTTTGCCTCCCTCAAATTTATATTGTGAAGATCTAGCTCCCAATGTGACAGTATTTGGTCATAGGGTCTATGAGGAGGTGATAAATATTAAATGAGATCATAAACCTAGTGCCCTAATCATAAGAGGCTGGAAGAGACACTAGAACTCTCTCTCTACCATGAGAGGACACAATAGCCACATAGAGCTCTTTCCCTGTTTTTCAGTCAGTTTGCACCACAATCAAATACTTCCAAGGCTCCATAGCTGTGAAGACATTCAAATGTCCTTTGAACATTCATTTGAAGTCAAAGAGGCAAAAGAAAATTGTATTCATGAAAAAATATAAAACATATTAAATATGCTCAAGGAAAGCATAAAAATAAATATAGTAATGAGAAGGTAAAAACTAATGGAAGTTCTAAAAACTAGAATGTTTTCTTATACTGCTTGAATATAAAAGACACAGGTGAATATGCAAATATTAAGCACTATAAAACATGAAATGTTAGCACATTTAGAGTTTTTACTTTCTTTTTTATAAATTATTTTTTTAAAAATTAGAATTATTTTATAAAAAAGATCAACTTACAATGCTCAGAATTAACTGTAACTGACATATTGTTTTTCTCTCTAGACATTATGTACAAATATACAACTGCGTAAGTTTTTCCACTTACAAATCTATCATGAATACTTTTCAATGCCTTTATATGTAATTTTCCCTCAATATAATTTTTTAAGGTTAGATTTAGGCAATGGTTTTTTAATACAAAATAGCAAAGAATGAAGAAAGTAGAATCCAAACATGATAGTAACCTTTATAAGACACATTTTTTAAAAAAATATTTCATTTGTTAATTGGAAGAAACATTAAAACAAATTACTCTCCAAGTTTAAGGAAAATGAGTCAGTCTATAGTGTATATTTTATAATAATTTCGGTACTTTATGATCAAATATTACATATCCATCTAAAAAGGGAAGGTGAAATTGACTAGGTTGTATATTAATATTAATGAAGTTTTCAGTGGAAATACTATTTCATATATATATATATATATATATATACACATATATACACACAAATATACATATAAGTGTGTGTGTGTGTGTGTGTGTATATATATATATATATATACATATATATATATATATATACATATATATATATACATGTATATATATATATATATATATATATATATATATATATATATACCTTTTTTTTAAACAGATTTTTACTATAGGGCACATGCACTTGCCAGAAACACAGGCCAGAAACACAGAGATAGACAGAGAGAGAGAAAGTGAGTGATCCTTCCCCAGGGGTGATGAACACACCACAATTCCTTCTCCTCCATCCTCCTCTGGGGACTTTGGGGATGCATGCACATGCGTCTGATTTACTAGCCACACCAGCAGCTTAACCACTGTGCCATCTGCTGGTCCCTTACTTTTATACTAGAATTAACGTTTTTAGCATTCATCTTATTATTCTTAGGCATAAGAGATACAAAGTCTTACCACTGGTTTAAAGTAATAAGAACTTTTGTTCTTTCAAAATGTATTAAATAAAGCCTAGTAAAATTTTAATTTTCCCTTTCATTGTGGTATGGCCATATAAATATCACACTCATGTACTGTATCAGATACTCTGACCTAATTCTGGTCTTCCCAGACATCTTGTGTGAATCATTTTGATTTGTTGCAGATGACACTACATTTGGAAGCCTCTTTATGAGTGGCAAATGAAGTTTAAAAACAATGACTCCTTGCTTGATTTTATAGACCTATCAGGATGAACTATATAAGGAAAATTATAATAACCATAGATTAAATGTTAAGGCAAAGTATGAGGGCATTATCAGAGACAGCAAGCTCTGTTTAGGCTAAAAATAGCAATTTAAATGGCATTAGTGTTCTTTTTTAGCCTTGTTGCCATGAGAAATAATTGTCCTCCTCTCCTCTACATATCAGTTGTACTAGAGGTTATCATCCTTATTATCACCTGACAATCCAACCGCTAAAAGATTACTGTTTTTATGTAATTATTCTTATTAGCTATTTTGCATAAAGTGCTTGTAAGATAGAATAATAAGTCTATTGTATATGTAATTATGAATGAGGAATTTAGTAGTGAATGGGTAAATAATTCTTCTGGAGTCATAAAATAGCCAAATATTTTGGCAAAGAAGTAACATTCTCTTGTCTGTCAATTCAACATTGTGCTCTCAGTTATCTTGACTGGTTCTTGGATACAAATATGTTATTATATGTGTCTGAATGAATATGAGTATCTGATTACATATAAAATTCTACAATTTGTTGTCATTGTTCTAGGTACTGACGTTACATTTTAAATATATGTGCATTTTCAGACATTGTGTGTTAAGATGGGAAAAACAAAGAAGTGTTTAGAATCATGATTTGAATTCTACTCCAAATTTTGTGACCCTTTAAACTTGGACAAATCTCTTAGCCCGTCTGTATTCCTCTGTTACCAAGTAGAGCACAATTCAGCTTTCACCTCCTATTTGTACTTCTATGTAAGACTCTTCTAGATAGATTTCTTCATTGCCTTATCTGAGTTTTTTGAAGGATTATGACTTACTTATCTTTTTATTACTATCTGGAAGGAGTTGAGATGCAAGATTGAGATAGTCTATGTGCAATACTTTATAAATGGAAAAGTAATTATAGGCTTAAATATTTTCTTTAATTGCCAGAGGATATATGTATTCACCAGAGAGAAACAAAGAAAAAGAAAGAGAGGAAGAAAGAGAAACATGCCCCAGTGGAGCATGGTCAAACCACAATTCTTTCTCCTTCATTTTTCCATCCTGTGAGGACTTTCGAGACAAACATGCATGAGCCCTGGATACTTATCAAGCCATTGAAGTAAAAATTTGAACAGCAGTAGGCCATGTGAAATCCATTTCCCTAAGTCACTAGGCAACGGGAACTGCCCCAGACTTAAATCTTTATAACTACTACTATTGGTGTCAGCAGATAGCACAATGGTTACATCACTGGACTCCCATGTAATTGACTGTGGTTCAAGTCCCGGACCTAGTGGCTTAAAACTCATGCTGGACATGCATGCATGTGTGGCCAAAATCCCAAGAGGAGAATGGAGGAGAAGGTATTGCAGCATGGCCATCCCTCTGGGAGCTGACTTCTCACTTTCTCTCTCTCTCTGTCTCTCCTGCGAGTAGTGCACATGCTCTATAGCAAAAATCTCTCTCTAAAAGAACCCCTAAACTGTAATAACTGCTATCAAGTTGCAGCCACATAATTAAGTATATTTTCTTGAATAGAGCTGATGTGTGTGTGTGTGTGTGTGTGTGTGTGTGTGAGAGAGAGAGAGAGAGAGAGAGACAGAGAGAGAGAGAGAGAGAGCAAAATCAACTGAAATGCAATACAATTTACCAGTCACTAATATTTAGACAAGGATAAAGACTTTATTGAGTCTTCTGATAATTTCCCTCTCTGCTTTCTTCTTCTCTATCAGTCTCCTGCTTTATTTTCTCTCATAGTTTTAGGTTTTTTTTTAAGTTTATTTATTTCCTCTATGCAAGAAAGAGAAAAAGAGAGAGAGAGAGAGAGAGAGAGAGAGAGAGAGAGAGAGAGAGGGCACCCCTAACAGAATTTTCATGACAGCCCAGATCACAGGTTTGTGTGCCTGAAAACAGCATGAACAGGGAGTCCTATATATGAAACTAGGAAATTTCCCATGTGGGTTCAGGCTTACCACCATGCCATTATTTGGTCTCTACATTTACTTTTAAAATTTTATAGTCTGGGAGCCAGCAGATGGCTTAGTGGTTACTTGCTGGATTCTCATGTAGTCGATCTTGGTTCGAATCCCAGACCTGGAGACTTGAAACACACAGGTCACATGTGCATGTGTGCCCAAAATCCCAAGAAGAGAATGGAAGAGAAGAGATTGGGGCACGGCCATCCCCCCTGGGGCTGATTTCTCACTTTAGCTTTCTGTCTCTTTGTCTCCACATTGGATGCACATGTCCCAAGAAATCTCTCTCAACAAGAAAGAAAGGAAGAAAGAAAGAAAGAAAGAAAGAAAGAAAGAAAGAAAGAAAGAAAGAAAGAAAGAAAAGAAGAGAAAAGAAAAGAAAAAAAGAAAAGAAAAGAAAAGAAAAGAAAAGAAAAGAAAAGAAAAGAAAGAGGGAGGGAGGAAGGAAGGAAGAAAGAAAGAGAAAAAGAAATGTCTGTAGTCTGTCTATAAAATCCATCTGGTGGTAGCAGTCTAAATGCTCTTGTCATCCTGGACAAAATTACCCAGGGAAACAACATCTCTTAATAAATTCAGTTTTCTGTTTCCTTCATGTTTATACTCAAGCTGCTAACTATGGCTCAAGAAAAACCACACCAAACAGCTAAGATGTTTCAACTACATATTGGAGGTCACCAGCCTCAAGATGAATTTCAGCATTCCTGGGCAACAGCTGTATTGGTTCTCTCATCAATTTGTTTTTCCTTTCCACTGCCAACTTTCCTAGCAGTTGCAGTTTCCTGAAACCTCCGTTTTGTCTCTCTTCTTCTGCAACCTGATTTTTCTTCTTTCTTTACTGAATCAGCCTTTCTCCTTCATGTGAATGACCCAGTCTACTTAGACATAGAAAAAACAGAATCTTTAAGTGAGAATAACCTTAAATTAATGAGATAAGCTGCCAACACATCTTCTTTCCACATGTTCCTTTAAAAATAGGGTATCTGTTACTTACTCTTTCTTGTAGCTTCTGATTTCCAATCTCCCCAAACATTCTTAAGATGTTACTTCTAAGTTAATCTCTTTCTATCTTCAAACTCCCATGTGCTTATGGATTTTTCAAATAGAGTAAGTCATGTTTCTTTATTAATATTATTATTAGTAGTATTAAGATTTATTGGGGCCCAGCAGTTAGCGTAATGGCTATGTCGCTGGACTCCCACGTAGTTGACCGCGGTTCGAGTCCCGGACCTGGTGGCTTAAACTCACACCGGGCGCGTTTGCATGCGTGCCCAAGATCCCGAGAGGAAAATGGAGGAGAAGGGATTGCGGCATGGCCATCCCCCCTGGGGGGTGATTTCTCGCTTTCTATCTCTCTGTCTCTCTCTGTCTTTCTGGCGAGTGCACGCGCCCTATAGCAAAAACCTCTCAAAAAAAACACTAAAAAAAAAGATTTATTATTATTGGTATGCACACTCACCAGAGAGAGACAGAGAGAGGGAAAGTGAGAAGTCACCTATTCTCCTCTTGAGATTTTGGGCAGGCACACACATGTACCTGTCATGATTTTCCAGCTACTAGTCCAAGACTCGAACCACAGTTGGCCATGTGGGAGTCCAGAACCATAGCCATCACGTCATCGGCGGGCCCTAAATCATGTTCGTTCATCTTTAAAAATAATTTCTTCAAGCTGATGTGTCTAGTATGACATTACTGTCCTTTCTTTCCACCCAAGACTGCTGACAAATAAGATGTATCACAATTTCTGCCCTGTCATTCTCACTCTTCAGCAAACCCCAGCACAGCTTCTGTCCTTAACTGCTTCATAGAAGCTGACCTTGTGAGATCTACAAAAAATTCCATTGTGTCTGATCTCCTTAGAAGAAATAAGGTGTACACTAGCAGCAACAGATATATTTTCGTTCATAAAATACTTATATTTACTTTCAGCCTTAGCTCTCTCCTGGTTCCTAACAGAGACGTACCTACTTGTCTTTTTCTCAAGTTGTCCATCACACCTCTTATGGTTCCTACTTTAGTAAATGGCACCATGATCCACTCAGCTTTTTGGATCAGAAATCTGGGTGTCCTTAATGACGTTTTCCCTGAATTACCCACACATCCAGTCCCATTAGCATCTGCTTAAAATCTGTCAGCGGTTCTTAGTTATTTTTGGAATAATATTGCAAATCCTTAGAAAAATCAACTAAATCCTCTATGATCTCTCTCTGCTTATGATTTTCTTCTTAAATGAGTATGTTGCAAACACATTGCTTTTATTTCATTTTTAAATATGTCTTCCTCTCACTTCACTTCACTTCACTCTAGGCCTCAGAATTCCTTGTTCATACTCTGTATTCTCTTCTTCATCGATCCACATTTTTTTGTTCTTAATATCTCAGCTAAGATAGCATGTCCTCATAGACATTTACTAACCAGCTCTATCTTACTATTTCAGAAATTACTTCTCATTTATTCATTGTCAAAACACCCTGTAACTTTTCCTTATTTGATTTGTTAAAGTTTTTATAAATTAATGATATATAGCTTCTGCACTAGTTAAGTCCTATGAGAGAATACTCCAAAATATAGCACAATGTAGCAGATCGATAAGTACATTGATTATTTGTTTTTATACTACATTAGCACATAGGTGTGGTTTAAAAATGCATATACAATATGTAAGATAAACACTTTCAATTAATTTTAATCTGAATAAAAGTACAGTTACCATAAAACATCAATGAAGAGAAAAAAAACAGGAAGTAAAATTCAACAGTCCAAAGCAGGAAGCTTTTACATTTATAGTTAGTGACCATGAAACTAGAAAAATTTTTGCTAAACCAAGTCAACTATTAAAATATAAACAATTTACTGCTTTGAGAGCTTTCTTTCTTTCAAACTTCTAATAAATAATCATTTAAAAATCTAGTTACAAATGATGTTTGTAGTTCTATGTAACTGGGTGCAGTGTATTAATACATAAATTTCTTTATACATAACACACATATAGACACAAAGATGCCCAGTAGAGGTATGTGTACATATATTTCTCTTTATTATATTCATAATTGTAGCAATCAACTTTAAGGTCATAGGCACAAAACGTTATAGCTATTACAGAGCCTCTGGAGGCGTCTTGTTTGAGATTGTTAAAGATAGCTTTCACAGTTACAGTCCTAACCTTGGTAGATCATTAAATAAAAAGTACTAATGAGACATTCCCTTCTTTTTGCCATGCTCCTTTTCTATTCAGCATGACAGCCTCCACGCCATAACTGCAAAGTAATCTGTTTTGTTTTGGAATCATAATTACATATTGACAAGTTAAACTGTGAGACCTAAATCAGGGAATTTAAGCTATTATGGGAGTATTCTCACAGGGAAAACCTAAAGGGACATCAATTATTTTGCCACAATCTCACTCCTTTTCAATTTTCCATTCTTGTGTGGAATGAAATCCTGGGAGAAAAGAAGCTATAAAAAACTAGATTCAGTACTTTGCCACAGGATTGAGAAATATCTTCTATGGCTAATTAAAATAAAGACAGGTATAACTCATCAGTGAATTTACTTAGAGGAAGACATTTCTATCAGTGCAATGTATTTCTTCTTTTATTACTTATTTAATTTGTATTAAAAAAGCTAATGTCAAACTAAATACATGTGCATATGTGTGGTCTATATATTACTTATATAGTAATATATTACAGTATTTATTACTTATAAAGTATATATCACTTTTAAAAGCATTATATCTGCTTGAATAAAAACAGTATGTAATCTAATGGGACAGGTAAATGATAAACTCACTGAAAATAACCTGGTAGCATAATTTAAATACATTTCAAAACTGATTGCTACTATTTTAAGATATCAGAATAATTTTTATTTGTTTTGTCTCTTAACAAAGTTGATTAATATTAGACAATATGATTATTTATACTATTTGTCAATAATTTGCACATTTAGATAGGCCTTTAGTATGTTTTTTTTTTTCTTTTTTTGGAGAGGTTTTCGTTATAGGGTGCGTGCGCTCGCCAGACAGACAGAGAGAGACATAGAGACAGAAAGCAAGAAATCACCCCCCAGGGGGGATGGTCACACCACAATCCCTTCTCCTCCATTCTCCTCTCGGGATCTTGGGCACGCACGCACATGCGCCCGGCGTGAGTTTTAAGCCACCGGGTCTGGGACTTGAACCGCGGTCAACTACATGGGAGTCCAGCGACATAGCCATTACGCTAACTGCTGGTTCCCAAGCCTTTAGTATGTTTTACAGGTATACTTTTTGGGCCAGCCAGTAGTGTGGTGGTTAAGACAGATAGATCCGACATGGCCAGCCACGAAGTATGAATCCTGGATCGTCCAGCATGAAAAACAGCTTAGACACCTGTGCATGTGTGTTCCAAATCCTGAAAGCAGGAGGAAATGCAGAAAAAGGGACTGTGGCATGAACATTCCCTATGTGAGGTACTTTCTCTCTGTCTCTCTCTTTGACTGTCTGTCTGGCAAGTGCATGTGGCCTCTGACATTTTTTTTTTCTTTTTTGTTTTGGAGAGGCTTTTGTTATGGGGAGCATGTGCTTGCCAGAAAGACAGAGACAGACAGAGAGACAGAAATGGAGAAATCAACCCCCAGGGGAGATGGCCAGGCTACAATCCTTTCTCCATTCTTCTCTCAGGATCGTGGGCACGCACACACACGTACCTGGTGTGAGTTTAAGCCACCGGGTCTGGGACTTGAACCACAGTCAAATACATGGGAGTCCAGTGACATAGCCATTACACCAACTGCTGGTCCCTTTTGTTCTTTTTTTTTTTTTTTTTTTTGACAATTTCTTTAAAGTACTACTTTTAGAATTGACTAATCCTGAGTGTAGAATTATTATTGACAATAGCCAAAATCTACCCTAGATATTTGACAAGAATTATAACATAACTATTAGAACCTGAAGTGAATAATGAAAGCATTTTTAAATTTAATTTGTGTTTTACTATTGATTATTTTGAATATATTATTAATACTACATGATTGTACATTTGGATTACTACTTAGCCAGAAAACTTGGTATTCTCTGACACATAGTTCACAGATTTGTCATTGTACCTAGTGAGTAGGCCTAAAAAATACATGACCTAGGATATATAGCTCATATCCGTATTTCTGTTAACTTTCATATCCTCAAAGAAACTGAAATAGAAGCAGCCTGGTTTACTGATAGGGGATTGCTTTTATATTTTCTTAAGTTTTGCAGTTCCACTTGAGTTGAAGAGCATTAGTTATTGGTTAAAAGAGAGTTTTCAGAGTTATGGATTTTAGCACTTTGTTGACTGAGGATTCTGATGCTCAGCAAACTTGGCTAAAACCTAGAAAGTGACGGATGCATGAAAAGTTAGAAAATAGGACACACAACTGTAAGCTCAGCCGATAAACTTGTGCCAGAGATTTACTATTTCTCAAAGTGCTGATGCCCGGGAAAGATGAGAAAACTGTGATCACAAACTACTTTCTAGTGCTTTTCCTCTTATCACAATCAATAATTACACTGAAATTAAAATCAATATGTCTTTGTGTAGAATGTATACTATATATCCATTAAAAGATGATATGAATGATATAAAATGTTGACTTTTTAAATATTTTCCTGATTGTATTAAATATGTTCCATGAATAACTGAAGTAAGTAAAATACCAAATATTACTGAAATCTGGGCTCAGATAGTAATACAGCAATAAAATGTGTCACTGTATGAGGGTGACCCATATGAAAAAATTCCACTGTATAGTCAGAGAACTTCCCTGAGTACATTTGGCATGTGAATGCTTATGAAAGCAGGGGGAAATGAAGGAATGGGGCTGGCTGAAGCTTGGAGTGGGTTGTGGTGTCAAGGCCCTATTGGGGGTAACTGTCTCTCTCTGTGTCCCTTCCCCTCTGTCTCTCTTATCCATGGAAGCAATAAATAAACACACTTTAAAATCCATGTAAGCTGGGGCCCAGCAAGTGGCATGGTGGATAAGGTGCTGTATTCCCATTTGGTTGACCGTGGTCCAAGTCCTGGACCTGGCGTCTTGATTTCTCTCTCTCTCTTTCTCTCTCTTTCTTTCTCTCTCTCTCTCTTTCTCTCTCTCTCTCTCTTTCTCACTCTCTCTCTTTCTCTCTCTCTCTCATGTGTAGTATAGCAAATTAAAAAGTAATATAATGATAAAGAAAATTAAATAAATAATTATTTTTAAAAAAATCCATGTAAGCTAGAGAGCTTTACTCGTTTAGATAATTTGTTACAATGTTCTTTAGCATCAAGGAAAACACCATATCTCTTAGGCTCACATTATCTGCCTATCTGAAAATGGTGTTTATTTAGTCAGGACTAGACCGCAGCTATAGTGAGACATTTTTAACAGTGAGTATGACTTTGAATCAGATGTTATTAATTGTCTGGTGTTGGCCAGATTATCTAACTTTAAGGAAGCACAGTTTTATTTATTTCTTTATTTATTTTTATCTTTAAAGTTAGGATAATAACTACTCACAGGGTGATTGAGAGGATGAAGTCTGCTACTGTAGGGTGTGGATAAGCACTCAACAATCTATTGAGTGGATATAGTTTGACTCATGGGAAAATAAAGCTTGCTTTTATAATAGCTACTTTTAAAATAGTTATCCAAAATGCCTCGATTTCAGACTAACATATTTTGCAAGAGAAACACAAATGTCAAAACTTGAAGCTCTTTTGAAGTACCCTATAGTCTATGGGTTAAGTAAGAGAAGGAAGAATGAGCTGTAAATGGTTCACTGAACGTCCCATTTCCTGCAAGTATTCTTCTTTGTGAATAATAAGAAAAAGAACAATGATTGTAACATAATGACACATAATATGAGGTAATACAATCAATTCGGTAACCATTGAGAGAACCAATTGAGTTCACACTGTTCTCTGCCACTAGTCATACATTCTTTCCCTCATGAATTTTCAGTTAGCTTTATACTTCTTTAATCTTTACAGATCAAGCACTGCTTTACTATCTCTGTAAGGCGAAGTAACTTTTAATTCTGTTACTGATCTCTACTTGAGACGCTCAACATAAGCCTTTTGTTTTTCTGCCAAAGAATATCAAGAAGACTTCGTGATCAACTAACCAGGAGAGGCTAGAACATCAAGAATGAACTTTCTTTCATTTTTCTTTTTAATAACCATGGGAGCTGCCCTAAAAAACAAAAATGTTATCACAGGGTGTGTACACCTGTTGATGGGAGAGAGAGGAGAGAGAAAGAGAGAGAGAGGCAGAGAAAGAGAGGGAGAGAAGATGAAAAAGCACCCCACCCTACCCAAGGGAGGATGGCTACGTCATTATCCCTTCTCCATTCTTTTCTGGAAATCCTGGGCATGCACATATAGCTTCATGTGTGTTTCAAGCCTCTGATTCTAGGATTCCGAACTGCCCAGTTGGCCATGTGAGATCCAGTCACCCCAACCACCACACCATTAAGAAACTAGCCTGGTAAATGTCTGCTTAATGGAAGCCCCTCCATTCTATAGGTACATGGTTTCTTAATTGCTTTGTCTGTAGTTTTGGCATACATAATAAATAGAAAACTCTCTCCCAAAATTGATGTTCCTATTAGTCTCATTCTGCAATAGCCATTAACCACACTAAAATATAAATATATAAATCAAAATAAGTGTTCCATAATGGAGATCATAAAATCTACTACATAAAATGACTTCATATAAATATACGGAAGTATATCAGCAGCCAAAATGCTAAACTTCAAACTGGAAAATACTGCAACAGGGACAAGCAATGTTAAATCATCGCCAAACAAAATACTGACACGTTAATTTGTTGAAGGTCAAAAACATGAATGAAAATGACTGTTATGAGAAATATATTTCAGTCGGAGAAAAATGAATTATCTATGTAGAAAATTTTGCTGTGAACCTGGACATTTGAAATCATGGTAAGATAGGAACAAAAGGAGGTGAAAGGAAGCTATCAGTCAAAATTGTCACAATAAAGAAAACATGACCTATCACTCACTTAAATTGGACTTGTTTATTTATGACCATCCTGTACAAAGGGTTTGAAGTAGCGTGACAATATTCGTGTTCCACACACAGTAGGCTCTCAAGAGAAGAGAAAAGAAAAAGAGAGAGAAAGAAAGGAAAGTGACAAAGAAAATTCATTTTATAGATCTATCTGAAGAAACTAATTTTTTTAACTATTAAGATTAAAAAAAAGATAATCTTCAAAGAGCAGTCATTGGAGCACATGTGAGCTGATACTGAAGATAATTTCAAAAGTCCAGGTAATATTTCCAGAGTCAAAAATTAGATCTAAACCATATAAAAAGACTTTTGAAGATGTTGAAATATCCTTCTTTAAAATGTGTCTTTGATCTCTCAAGTTTCTAAGATCAGTGGGATCTATATAATTCCAAAGCCTATGGATTCAAGGCTGATGTAAACTGTGTTACTCAGTGACAGATTAAATGAATATTTTCATTAGAAGGTGATACATAATTTTCTACATTAACCATACATTTTTTTATTTCCTATATCCCAGATAAATTTCACCAGGTCGTCCTTTGCAATTATGTACCAAATTAAACATCCCTGTTAATTTTTTTTTCATTTTTTAAAGAATTATCAGCATATAAAACTTTGTCACTTATGAGATTATGTTCTTAGTTGGTTGCTCGAGGCCTAGAATCCAATATTATATTCATCATTCTAACTATAATATTTCTCATTCTGTCTGGTACTTGGTTGATATACAATAAATTCTTGTTAAGCAAATATATTGTTATATGCATGTATAGAAAAGGCCATTAAACCTCCTACAAAGTGCTAAATATTTTCAAAAAAGAAGGTATACAGGCTGGTGGTGAGGGTAGAAAGTGTTTGTTAGTGGGTATGAACTTATTTTTGGAGTGATAATACTGTTCGAAAATTGATAGTGGTGATAACTTCACAACTGCATAAATACAAGTGGACTTCACAATGTTGGTTAAAAAATGGAATTAAAGTTTGAGTTTTATTTTGGTGCAAAAAAAGTTTTGATATGCTTTTATCATTAGGCATCTTCTATGAACTTCTTTGAAGAATCCTCATATATTAAAAGCCATGAAAATGTGCACGTACAATGACTGCATCTTATAGTATACAAGTGATAGTTCAAGACTGTTAAAAATAAAAGTTTGGTATTCGCCATTTTAATTTTGACAATTTTTCTCCTCTATACTCAAGCTAAAAATAATTGAGATAAAAATAGGAGAAAAGGATATAAGTGGAAATGGAGGAAGATTACAGAGGTAGGAGTTTTATTTTTGTTTTCTTTTTGAGAGAGAGATTTTGCTACAGGGCACATGCACTCACTGACTCGCTGGAAAGACAGAGAGAAACAGAGAAGCAAACAGTGAGAAATTACTCCTCGGGGGGATGGCCATGCTGCTATCCCTTCTCCTCCATTCTCTTCTTGGGATTTTGGGCACACATGCACGTGCACCCAGCGTGAGTTTTTAGTCGCCAGGTCCAGGACTTGAACCACAGTCGACTCTATGGGAGTCCAGCAATGTAACTATTATGCCATCTACTGGTCCCTAGGAGTTTTCTTAACTAATGCTGAGTGTGGCATTCTTTCTGACCTATAGGTGCAGCCTCTGCACACTTTATTTATAGTTCTACAGCTATTTCTACACTTATAAAACTCTATCTCACATTAAACATTTTATTTCTATTTTTAAAAATGCTATGAGAGCTACTAAACATTTCCATAAAATGAGTAATGCCTCACATTTGTCGCAAATAGAAACCATGAAATTGTTGCTTGTGAATTCTAGACAGCAAAACTTTGTAAATACATGATGTGTGGAAAATGGCTTAGCTTTCTGGAACAAATTTTAAAAAGTAAATTCAAGTTTTAAAACTTTATTGTCAGTGGCAAGTTAGTGTCATTCCATGAATAGGTTGAAATAAGCATCAATATAACATGATTATGAAACCAGGCCATATTTTACTATGTGACGGTTTCCTGCAATGCTGGGTGGTAAATAATATGATTAACATTAAATATCCCATCTGTTGCGAGTTTTCCATCTCAAAGAAGATGATGCACAGCAAAAGTGAATTCCTTGAAGTACAACATTATCAGAGATGCTTTTCATTATAGCACTCATTCCTGCTCCTCACAAGAATAAACTTACATTGGAAGGAAACACCCAGATAAAAGATGAGAAAGGAGAAGTGTGTTACTTCGAACTTAAAAGCAAAACATTTTCTTCAGAAAGCAGAATCACTTAAATTCTGTAAGATTTTCGCTTTCAATTTCATCCACAGAAATTGAATTATAGTTCATATATGCTCAAGAAGTGAAGTATGCCAGGTGCTCGTATGAAAACCAACAAGTCAGTGGCAGTCCCACGTATTTCTTCAGACTCTTTATGGTTTAAATGCCTACCACTTGAAGCTTGATAATATAAAACTTATGCTATAAACTAGTCATGCTATTTCAATCTTGAAAAATATATTTTGGCTAGCCATTATAATGATGATTCGTGTGGATAAGAAACATGGGAGCAGCTGACCTATTTTTCTTTATGGATTCTTTCAAACAGTCTTATACCATCATCTGGAAAGCCAAGGAGACTCTTAGGTTCCATGAAGTCATTTTGGCTAATGTCTTAAGACAAAAGTGTGTTTCATTAAACATATAACATACCATAATGAGATAGAAAGTAATATTATTTTTTAAAAGAAGAATAAAAATTGTATTCTGCCTTCTTTTTTAAAAAACTAAATTTTGGCTTACCTTTGCAATTGCACACTGTTATATTCCACATCAGAAGATAAGATTATGTCATTATCCAGATGGTATCTATGCTAAGAACAATCTGGATAAGTTAAAATGCTATTAAGCCATTTAAAAAAAATCATCCTGATATTTCACATAATTCACGAAGAGATTTATTTAATATGAAGGATAAAATATTAACAAGTTAACTGATAACTGCTGCTTCAAAAGAGCCCTGTTCTTTTAACATTTTGTAACAAAAAATTGAGAGACATCCATGTGTGACCTCCCACATTCAGTGCAATTACTTAAACATATATTTTGTAAAGATTTCTAATGCTGAAAACTATTGTGTCCAGTGACTTGCCAAACTACTACTCTCCAGTCAAAGTAAACTAAATAAATAGTATAGAGGTATAAATAAACCTCCTGATTTGAAATAGTTAATTGATTGTCCACTCTTAGCACTCGTTTAAAACTAGTGGAATCCATTACAACATTGAATTCTTAGTAGCCAAAGCACAATCTTGTTCTATCTCAGTATTTTCTTAGAACAGCAATTTTCCACCAAATTCTCATACTATTTTCTTATATCTCCCCCAGCTCTCTTTTGCATTCCAACCACAAGTCCTCTATTTACTTTCCACCAAAACATATATTATGATCTCTCTTCTGGTTTAGATTCCTCCTGTTACCGGACACCAATAACAGGTTAAGCGTTCTATAAGTTTTCATTTACATGCTATTGGACTGCCTTTGTTTTCATTCTTAGACTAACTCTCTCTCTTTTTGTCTTAATTTGGCCTCCGCTAAACGAGATTTAAGCAGAGGCTTCAGAATGTTGTTGAGTCTATATGCAAAACCGTACATGCATATGTACTTCTCTTTAGTCATTCATTTTAGTGTCATGAACCCCTCTTACAATAGGATTAAAGAAATATATATCCTTCCCAGAAAAATAATGTATATCTGTGATTCATATAGCAAACAAATGCATAGAGGTCACTTTATGACATCTTATTCATTTTAATTCAGTTGATAGTATTACATTTTTTTTTTTTTTTTGGTAAGTATCTTTCTTTCATGAGTGAGAGAGCAGTCACCACCTACAGCTTTAGCCAGCAAGATTCACCCCCAACTTCAGACAATTCCAGATCTTGGGCACATACCTCTAACAGTCACTTGATAGTATTTATTTATTTTTTTTTCAAAGAGAGGTTTTTGCTATAGGGCGTGTGTGCTCACCAGAAAGAAAGAGACAGAAAGTGAGAAATCACCACCCACAGGGGGATGGGCACACTGCAGTCCCTTCCCATTTTCCTCTGGGGATCTTGCACACACATGCACGCACACATGCCTGCCATGACTATAAGCTGCCGGTCCTGGACTTGAACTGTAGTGACTACGTGGGAGTCCAGCGACATAACCATTACAGGATCTGCTGGTCCCTCAGTAGTATTTTTTTCACCACCTGATTATTTACTCAATTTTTAGGAACAAAATTCTTCAGAAGAGTTTATCATTCTATGCTCTAATTTATAATTTTATTTAACAAAACCTACCATTGAGTTAAAAAAAATACCTTTCCAAAAAGCTCTTTTTTAAACTTAACTTTTTAAAGGTATTACACTGTGACACTATTTTTATTTTTATTTTTTTTTGGTTTTGTAAAAAGATAATTTGTTTCTGGGACCAGCAGTCAGTGTAATGGCTATGTCGCTAGACTCTCATGTAGTCGACCACAGTTCGTGTCTTGGACCCGGCTACTTAAACTCACACCGGGAGCGTGTGCATGCGTGCCTGCCCAAGATCCCAGAGAGGAGAATGGAGGGGGAGGTATTGGGGCGTGGCCATCCCCCCTAAGGGGTGATTTCTCTCTTTCTATCTCTCTGTCTCTCTCTGTCTTCCTGACAAGCGCACGCACCCTATAGCAAAAACCTCTCTGGAAAAAAAAAAAAAAAAAAGATAATTTGTTTCATTGTTTTATGGAACAGACCAAAAAACAAAAATAAAAACAAAAGTAGAACCCCATACATTCTTCACTAACTATTCCAACTTGTTGTCAAAGACAAGAGATAACTTCACCTTATGAACTCTATCTTACAAATTTCATCTGATGAAACCATGTCAGAGTACACAGACGCCGAGTGCATATATCTCAAAGTAATCCTAATAAAATATATAATCAATAAGATGGTTTCTGAACACAGAATTATTGTAGTTATTAAATTCTTCTGGAAGCTCACATTTCCAAGAAATCAATCAAATGTTACTTATTAAAACAACCAATGCATTTCTATTTCACTTACTACTTTCCTAAAGTTGCCAGAATATTGACCATAGTGGAGAGTCGTCAAATACTACCACAACACAATCTTTAAATGAATGATAACAAAGTTCAGACATTTCAGGCTCAAATAATTCATTTTCCTGCTGAAATAATTAGTTAAACACTCATTCTTTACTTTTTTGTAATTTTACTAGAGGTCATTTGGACTTGCCAGAGAAAAACAGAGAGACAAACTAAGAGACAGAGGAAAAGGGAGAGGGAGAAATGGACTGTGGTCCCATCACAACCTCTCCTCTTCTATTTCCCCATCTAGTTGAGATGTTGAGCACATATGCACAGGGCCCAGTATAGGTTTTAAGTCACTGAGGCTGATATTTGAACTACCTGAGCCATGTAGGACCTGAATTCTATAACCACCCAGGCCACAGAACCAGCCCCAATTCTCTATTTTAAATTTTTCTTTAAATCATATCTAACTCCAGAAAAAAAACCCTGAACTATTTTTTAGAATAATCATCCTTTTAAAAGCTGCCAAAAAGTGGGGCCAGAAGATGGAGTGATGGTTACATTGCTGGATTCCCATGTAGTCAACTGTAGTTCGAGGACCAGACCAGGTGGCTTACACTCATGGTAGGTGCATGTGTGAGCATGCCCAAAATCCGGAGAGGAGAACGGAGAAGGGATTGCCGCATGACCCCTGAGGGAGGGTGATTTCTCACTTTCTGTTTCTCTGTCTCTCTCTGTGTCTTCGGCAAGCACACACATGCTCCCTACCTCAAAAATCTCACTCTCGGGGGGGGGGGGGGGGAAGCTGCGAAAAAGTAACATATTACAGTTTAAATCATATTTATTTAACTCCTAATTCATGTGAGTATGGCAATTGAACGTGGAAGGAGTAAAATATGGTCATTGACATAGGGGCTCCTAAATGAGGTAGTTGGCAGTTTTGTAAGTGCTAAAATTAATGTCTCCTATTTTAAGAATATTAGGCAAAGGGTTTTATTCCAACTAGAAATAATCTAAGAATATTTCAAAGAGAATGGAGTGCTACAATTAAAGCTAAGTAAAACTCTGTTACGTAAGGAAAAGTAATAAGGGTGACGTCACTGTTCTAGAAATCCATTGCTACAAGGGTATATGATTGGTAAAGTGCATGCATTTAGTGGGGATGAAATGAGGGGGTAGAATTAATAATTTGGGGAACTAGAATATGGGGAGGCATGTAGGGAAGTGCAGCAACCACTCTATATCTATACTATTGAGCAGTAATCAAGCATTAATTAAGAAAGTACTGTCAAGTAAATTAAGTGAATAAGATGGCAGGGGCAGATGCCCAATGTATTTAGGTGTTTTATTAACATTTATGTGCATTAGTTTCCTGGAGAGAATACCCATTTTTTCTGTGTGTGTATGAGAGACATATAGAAAAGCACTTTGTCTTTGTTCTATATAAAGTATTGATTGTCAGTGAGATGTTGAAACTAATTAGTTTTACAATATAGCTAGTACCCTTAATATCTCCTATATAAATATCAAGTACAACCAATTGAAATTAATTTAAATGTTCATCTCCCTTCCAATATACTTAAAAGATTCTTATCTCTGTGTTCTGGATTGAACTTTATGAATAAATTGAGATTTATTAAGATTCCTTCTTGCCTTAACAATCTATTTTTTGAAGTAAAACTGTTGCTTTAAAGACTATTTTATCTATTCATTTAAACACTTTAAAATATATTTCAAAAATTATATCCCTTAAAATATTTCCTACCGTTCATTATTTCATCTAACAAAATAGTTGAATTGTCATAAAGATCTAGTGATACTGACACTAGGCAGAGGACTTGACAACGACTGCACTTATTCTGTCAGAGAACCCTCAGAAGTGGCTTGGAAGTGATGCTGTTGGCTTTTTCCTTGTAAAAGACGAATAATTGCATCGAACCATATTATGGTATGTAGAGGTGAACAAATTATCTTTCAACATTATTATATGTCCAACAAATTAAATTTTAGTTTTGACATAAGGCTAAGAGACTAAAAGCTCTCTTCTTCTTCTTCTTCTTTTTCTTATTTTAATTTGTTTATTTGTTTTTCTGTGGTCCACTGGTCAACCTTTGGTGTGTCAATCTGAGCCCACTAACTGAGTGATTTATCTTGAGCCAAGGCTATTGGATTAGCATGCTATATCTCTGTGATATAAGCTTATTCCATTTCAAACCACAACAAACATAGATTTCTTGCTTAATCTTTCTTCTTACTGGACTAGAGTAAGAAAAAACAGTCAAAAAGGAGTATTAGCACATGCTCTTATTAACTATCTTATACATAATGCTATGCTTCCTTAGTTAGATTTTCAAATACATCAAGAAGAAATAAACATAGTTAAACTAAAGGTAGGAAAGATATCAGCATAATGACAGATTAGACCTTAGAAAGCTTGATGACAGCACATTTTAAAAAATGAAAAAAAAAAATCAGAAAGCCGATGTAAGAATATGTAATACCATCACAACACACATGGAGAGAAATAAACTTTAGCTAAAATTCAGAGATTAAAGTAGTGGTTGTTTATTAGAGTTAAATCTAATTTTCAGTCCAAATAATGCCTCATGGAAAAAAGTAATCACTATGAAATCATATGTATTTCTGAGGAAAGCAAATCTAAGTGTGTTATCTGTTTGCCTTTGCTGCAAGAACAGCTGAGGCCTGGCCTCTGCTGATGAAACTGGAATGGTTGGGGGGCCGCCAGGTGGTGTGGTGGTTAAGGGTGCTGGTCTCTCAGACGACCGACCATGGTTCAAGTCCCAGACCTGGCAGCTTGCTTTCTCTCTCTCTGTCATTCTCTGACCCTCTCTGGTCAAATTATAATAAATAAATAAAGCTAAATCAAGTAATTCCTTAAAACAATACAAAACAAAACAAAAACAAAAAAACTGGAATGGTTTTCTGTTTGGAAATCCACATCTGCAATAAAAAAAACCATGCGACCTAACACGTGAATGTTTGTCAAGTTTTTGCCTTCACAATATTTGCTAAAGACCCTATTTACCCAAACAGGTGACATGACTTTCCAGTTTCACTGTGTGGTGAAATACATCCCACCTCTTAAGAGGAGAAACTGATAAATGTCATGAAATTAAAAAAAAATTAAACTATTATAACATTATTTTTATAATATGCTAATGATTACAATTTTAATGTGGCAAATCTTCAAATAAATCAAAAATTATTGGATAATATAATGTTGCTTATAAAAGTAGATTGTCAGTAAAGCTCTTCCATCAAGGCCTTAATATTTCTTCTGTGTTGATTAAGTAAATGGATTTCACTGAGTGATATAACATCATTATCTCCCTAAATATAGCTTATTTAAAGAAAAAATTGAAAATAAAATTAATGCCTTATGGTTTAATATGAGATAAATTAAGAAGAGTTAGAACATAATCAAAATGCTGAAATCTCCCCCCCACCCAAAGAATCAAATTCAATTAAAAAAATAAAAAAGAAAGAACAACTCAGTTATCATCTTCATTGACTTAATTGGCTATGTTCTGAGTTACTCTCTAGGGACAATTCAGAAGTAATGTTGTTAGCACTCTCACGGTAAACCCACCTCAGTACCCACGAAATTTATGTAACTGCTGTCATCACTACACGCTTCCAGCTGGGAGAACATCGATGTCTTCTTTCATAGCTTTGAATCCCAGGGAATTTCTCAGACTTGGCAGATGGATGGTCTAGTGCTATGTTCAAGTAGCTGCCTGGGAGTACAGTACCCTGTGTGTGTATGTGATGTTTGGGTTTCAAATTAAGGTCAGAATCAAACTTCCTGAATCAGTTCCAAAGTGATCCCTTCTCATGGGAAAGAATTGTATTGGTTGTACAGAAGTTAACATGCAATCTCATAAAAAAACGTCTTGGAGATTATAAGACCATACATAAAACCTAACTTCATACCCACTAAGACCTCTGTCAAAGCTATCAAGGATGGTAAATAGCTAGAGTATAATAATGCTTGAATTTTTACATTTTCTGTGGCATTCATGCTTTTGGCTGAACTGCCATTGAGTGATCTACTCACCTCTAAGACATCTCTCATCTAGTTCACTTCTCTTACATCTATCTTGTTCTTTGATATCCTGGGAGACTGGGCAAAGGAAGAGAGAAACTGGACACAACCACTTCACTTTTTCTTTACAGGAACTTTGTAAAAAATCATTTCTTGCTTGACAGAATTTCCCTATGGCATTGGACCACCTTCACATAGCCATCTATAATTTTTCTCTTGCTTGAAACAATCTCCCACATGCCACTCTTGTTAATGACTGAGATACCCCCTGATGGTGCTTAACATTTAATAGTGCTAGAACTCCACATTTGCCCAAACAACCTTTTCCATTTACCTTACCTCAAAGGCCTTCTAATTTTTCTTCAGAGACAGAAATCCTTTAAGCCCATTGTATCCTTAGGCTACAAATTTACTGAGATTTAGGTTTCCAATAAGAGCGTTGAGATGAATGCCACCATCTCATTTATGAATCAATTTTTGCCCATCGGCTTTTTACTGTTATTACTTTTTATTTTATTTTGCACTCGAAGGAGAGAACCTGATACACACACACACACACACTTTATATGTTTATTTAGGCCATTGAAAATTTTTAAAAAATGAAAATCTGTGCACAAGAAAATTTCTAAATAAATTCCTAGACATAAACTCTATTATTATACCTTGTCATTCATTTGTAAGCTCACTGGAGAAAAATATTAAGAATACAATTCTAAAAGATTGTATTTAGAGCTGATTAAACAAGTTATTTTTCTTGCGTATAATGCTGGAACTTAATACAGCTGTTGGTGTAATATATTTTATATAAATATATCATTCGGGATTCTAATGCAGATAGTGCCTTGAAAAGAAAAAATAGAGAAAAATGTGATATTTCCAGGAAAATTAAATCCTTGTGTCACAAGGACATTTAAAAAAAAATTTCCCCTTGTTTTACAAAGAGAGAACATGAGCAAACATTGACTTTCTAAAAGTTCCTTAATAATCAATACTGTTGAAAATTTTTCCATTTTTCCCTTCTGCTTCTATTCTTTTCAACTGTGTATATTACATTAAATGTTCACTTTTATCTAATACGAGAAATTCTGCTTTAGTGGTGGGCTCTTCTAAAAAAAGTATTTGAATATGCTTTATTCTTTAAATCCAATTAATTGAAGAGTTAGTAGATGCACATCTTATAAACAAAGTATCTTTGTGCCTAGATTATTTTTAATCGATTCTTTTTCTTTCTTTTTTTTTTTTTTTTTTTTGGTAGAGGTTTTTGCCATAGGACATGTGCATTTGCTGGAGAAAGACAGACAGATAGTGAAAGGGAAAGTGAGAGATCACCCTCCCCCCCCCACGGGGGCTGACCACACCACAATGACAGATAGTTAAAGGGAAAGTGAGAGATCACTGGTCACACCACAATCCCTTCTCCTCCATTCTGCTTGGATCTTGACCATGCAGACACTTTCACCCAGCATGAGTTTCAAGTCACGGACTCAAATTGTGATCGGCCATATGGGAGTCCAGCAACATAACCATTATGTCATCTGCTGGCTCCTGTAATCATATTTTTATTTACAAATCATAGGAAGAGTCAGTATACTTAAATTAAAGCAATAAACTATGACAAGTTTTATTAATTATATAAAAATTAAAAGGTGGTACTACAAGAGTATCAAAATGTTAACTTTTTAAAGTAGCCATATGGAGAGGCCTATTAGGATAACATGGATTCAGAGGTGGAGCTCCAGGGACTCCTAGGTGCTCAGTGTACATTAAGGTCTCTGGGAGAGGTGGTAGTTATGGAGATGTGGATGCTGGAGTAGCCCCTGGGATGGCAGCAGGCTGAACTCTGGGTCTCATTCTGTCTTCAACTAAAACACCTACTTTGTGTTATAAATAATGGTATACGTTTTGAAAGCTTTATACTCAAAGATAATGCATATCATAGTCAAGAGAATAATTTTACATACGGTAAGAGTTTTTACTTCTGGAATTTTACACAACTATTTAAGAAGGCAGAATCAGGTATATTATGTTATAACAAGAACTGTTTGGCAGTCTTTTTTTTTTTTTTTTTAAGAGACAGACTTTTGCTAAAGTGTGCATGCGTTTGCTAGACAGGTAAGAAAAATAGAAAGCAAAAAATCACCCCACCCCACCCCCCAGGGAGAGTAGCCACACTGCAATCCCTTTTCTTCCATTACCCTCATAGGATTCTGGACACACATGCACACATGCCAGGTGCGTTTCAATCTGTCTGACCTGGGACTCAAATCCCAGTCAGCCATGTGGGAGTCCAGCATCTTCATTGTTGTGTCACCTGCTGGTTCTCTGACTGGCAGTCTTACAAGCCAGATTAAAAAGAGAATTTCATTGATTTTGTTCACAAACTCTACATAAAATAGAAGAAACAGAAGGCTAAAAGAAAAATAAGTTGCCAAACATTTCCTACAGATGCCATGTAAATTTGTTTTAAGGTTTCTTATTGTTTTATACAATATTTTTTTTAAAAAAATTAGAAATATTATTTATTAATTTATTTTAAAGACAAGCAGAGTAAGAAAGAGAGAGGAAGGGAAGCACTCTTAACAGGTATCAAACCAATCCTTCCCACCTTTCTCACCTAGCTAGGATCATGGGCAGGCATGCACATGTAAGCACCTGGCACGTACAGGGAGACCTGAAAACGAAATCCCAATCTCCCATAAAAATTCTGGTATTTAAGAGCATTGTGCGACTGCTGGGCCACCATGACTTATTCCATCTATACACATTTCCATAGGTTTATGTTCTTCCCATCAACCAATCGGCCAACCAAATGTGGATTACATGTGTGCTCCATTGTGATTATTTAATGAATGTGGTGAGGTTCATATATGAGACTTATGCAAGAAATTTTTGAATCTAAAAAAAAGCTCTTAATGTGATCAATGACTCTAATTTCTACAGCTATTAAATATTAATACCTGAGGTAAAGTCTTTTTCAAGATTATCTAAATTTATGTTAAAACCATAAACAGAGGTTTGTCTGTTGATTATAATGTGTATGATATCTTTAACTGTACTGGTATGAAGTGTATTCACGTTGGATAAATTCATTTAAAAACTCTAGTGATTGAATGTATAAAATAAATTAAAATAAAAATAAATAACCATTAGAAAAAAACCCAAAACTAAAAATGGGCTCATTATTCAATCAAGGGGAAATTAGCCTTGGAGTAAAACAATAACGTCCTGAGGAAAACATACACACATTATTTAGCAGAGAATGAAGATCCCTTTAAGAAATCTAAATCGAATCTACATTCACCATTTTCAGCAAATGACAGGAAGGTGAATCAGCTGAAAGGTACAACTATTTGGTGAAAGTTTTTCTCAGTATTTTCTTGTTAGTTGTTGCATAGCTATAGTATAGGTTGAAAACAATCTTTCTTAAAATTTTCTTTTCCTGCTTAAATTCAGAAATTATAAAACTGAATCTAAAAGAGAAAGTACATGTATTTATCTTACGTTCTAGATCAAAATATTAAATTAATTTACTTATAGCACTATTTTTCAATTTCCTCATATTAATTTATTTTCTCCTTTCATGATATACATAATGTAAATATAAATATAATAAAAATATATAACTTGGGCCAACCGGTAGGATGATGGTAAAGGCAGATGGGTTCCATCCAGCTGACTGCATGGTTTGAGTCTTGGAACCATAGCTAGAGAAATACACAAGGCTCCTACATGTCCAAAATCCCTGAGAGAGGAAGGGAAAAGAAGGGATTGTGATGTGACCATACTTCACAGGACACTTTTTTACTTTTCCTCTCTTTTCTGTCTCTTGAGAGTGTAAGCAACCTCTAGCAAATGAACAATTAGAAGGAAAAAAATTACAAAAATATACACATGCATATATATAATTTTGCATAAAGGCTTTTTAAGAAAAGTAGTATTGGGGCCAGAAGGTTAAGATGCTGGACTAACACATGGTTGATCAAGGTTCGAGTCTTGGGCTCAGTGGCTTGAAAATCATGCTAGTGGGGAGTGCATGCATGCCCAAAATCTCAAGAAGAGACTGCAAAAGGGATTGTGGCGTGGCCATTCCTCCTGGGGGTCATTTCTCACTTTCCATCCATCTGTCTCTCTCCAATGACTGCACAGACCTTGTGCAAAAAACCTAGAGAAGAAAAAAAAAGAAAGAAAAAGAAAAGAAAAAGGAAAAAAAAAATATGTATCCAAATTAACACCCAAATTTGTACAATACTTGTACTTGTATTGAGTTCTGTCAAACCGTAATTTTAAAAAATGCAAAATTACACTGAAACTGCAGGTAATGTTTATTTAACGTCTTTATTAAGTATTACAAGTTACTGCTAGTCTATAATGACCAAATAAAAAAATTCCCATTTTTTTTAAGTTTAAAAATTCTGTGAGAATTTTGTGGCCATTTCATACAGGAAAAGTCGCCATCCATCCATCATTTAGTTTTGGGTTTTCTAGTTATTTTGATATTAGAATTAATTTGCTGTTTTGTCCATAAAATAAAGCAATTATGATGCTAGGTTATAAACAGCCTCCTACACTTTTAGTAGCCCTTTGCATGCCAATATGTAGTAAATAACACACTTGGCCTAAAATGCATTTGTCATTCATATCTAGATTTTTGAACCATCACATTCACCTAAAGATGAATCACATTGTAAGAAATAGCAGTGTGAAACATTAAGCCACATAAGCCAAAATTTACCCACAGATGGTAATTATCTTAAAAGAAAAACTAAGAGCAAAACATCACTTTTGGAGTCTTGTCAAGTAGTTTGATCTACTCTAATACAGAAAGAAGCCAAATTAAACAGAAATCAATTAGCATGTAACAAGTAATGATCAGCTATGATTTAGGCTTCAAGGGAAGAAGAGTTGACTCAGACAGAATAACAATTGGTCTGGAACATATTCTAATTTGTAATCATCTAACAACAATGAATTTTGAATAAGGCAGACAAATAGATCTGTAGTTGTTTATAAGTTTTAAAATACTGAAATAGTGTAAAATTCTAATGATTTTACTTAATGCAAATAAAAAGGGATAGGATACTCTCACTGGAAGGAACATCAGATCTTAAAAAATATTTAGGACATTGAGGAAACATGTCTGCACTATTTTAGATGTTAAATAGCAGCATTGTAAGTAAATGTGTTCTCATGACAGTCTTGATAGAAAAGCTCTGAAAATATGACAATGAAAAAAGCAAATTGAAAACATCTGCTGCATATGTGAGGTCAACTATTTAATGAATTGTACATCACCCAAAGTGTCTTTAGGGAGTACAAATTAGATTTGAGCTTCTCTGTATTAGTACCTCTCTTTTTGTCTCTCTCGTTAGTTGACCTCTCTCTCTATATATAGATAGCTATATAAATATCTATATCTATATATCTATATCTATATATAGGTGTATATCTATATTTAACTATATATAGATATAGATAGATAGATAGATAGAGAACAAATAAATACAATTACAGGCGTTATATATATCTATAAAGTGATCAGACTAAACTCACCATTAAGAAATGGTGAGATTTAATCAACCAAGAGTGCTTTATGTTAAACAAGATGCTTAAAAGTAAAACACCATTTCAGTTAACTAGAAAGTTGGATGTGAAACATTATGATCAATCTAATGTCCTTATTAACTCAGACATTAGTATTAAGCTTCTAATAAGAGAGGGAGGTAGAGAGGAAAAGGGAATTTAATATAATCAATTTAATGCTTTCCTGCCTCAATATTTAGCAGTTAACTGATGGTTCAGAACTATTCAGATTGCAGTGCTATTAAATTCTGATATATCTTTAGTTGAAGATATTAAAAGCAAAATAAATGAACTGAATTCACGTTGATACCAGCAACATGTAGTGCTTTTCAAAAACACTGTAACTTCACTTTGGTTTCATTAATATCATCTTTTTTCTAAAAGACACCTTTACCAAAGAAATTCATGAATTGAATATGTTATACTGTTTTATTCCATGTATATACATATTTAAAACAACTGATTTTTTGAAAATTTTCCTCATGCCATTTATTTTTTTATGTGATGCAAACACAGCTTAATTTTTTGGTAATATAATTTTACAGAAATGACTAGCAAAACTTCAAAAGAAATGGGACAGTAGAAAATGACAAGAATAAAAGAAATTCTAACAATAGTTGTATATTCAAGGGTAAGACTACTTTATATGAAAATATTGACTTTGAAATGAAACAATATGGATTGCTACGATAGCTCAAGGTCAGAAATAGGGAAACATTCTTTTTACTTTCTTTTCTTTTCTTTTTTTTTTTTTTTAGAAAGAGATTTTTGCTACACAGTATGTGCACTGGCCAAGAGACAGAAAGAAACTGAGAAATCATCCCCAGGGGGGATGGCTGCATCGCAATCCCTTATCTTCCATTCTTCTCTTAGTATTTTGGGCATGCTCGCACACATGCCCATGGTGAATTTGAAGCTGCTGAATCTGGGACTTGAACCGCAGTTGGCATGTGGGAATCCAGTGATGTAACCATTATGCTATCTGCTGGTCCCAATAGGTAAAGGGAAAGATTTTAAAAATGAAGATAGAAAAATTTCTATGCAGTTGGTTTCTATTATTTTACATACAAAATGAGCCTTATTTGTGAATTTACTTCCCATTGTACTTTCAAGTTGAAAGTGACAAACAATAAAATCCAAGCAAATATAGCAATTCAGGAATATAGTAAACCATTACTTCTCAAATCTATACAAATGGTTCTGAGTTCTTATCAACATTTCAAAATATTTGTGGGAGCTGATAAGATTATAGGATACATTTTTTTGTATCTTATTAGAGTTAGTACCTTTATTCTTCTAAAATTTACCTATAGACCTTGATTGAAGATAATCCTCTTCAGAATATCTATTCTTATCATTGTGAAAGGTAATTTTCATGATGCTATTTTACTCAGAGCTAGGTTTTCACATGTAGTATCAGAAAGGAATTATGAAAAAATTGAGCTATGATTTTTTTTTAGAAATAAATTCAGAAAAAGAATATAGGGTAGAATTTTTATGATACATATTCCTTCTCTAACCTGTGGTGCTCATGTAGGGTCAGTGGTCTAAAACGTAATAAAAATTCTACTATATTTTTAAAGGATATTACTTGATGATCAAGTTTTGTATTATTTTATACATAAAATCATAATATTGAGAAAAAATTAAATATATGGTTTTATTAAAGAAAAAATATTGGTGAGAAACATAGAGCCAGAAAGATTATTTTTTTAACACTTTAAGGGCATTAGATAGTAATTCAACTGTAAATATCTATGGCTAAAAATTCTTTTTGAGATTGGGAGGGTAAAATAACTTGGTTTTGCTTTTAATTATACATTTGTGTTTGAAAAACAAAGAGTAAAAATACTCTTTCAAATGATGAAATATATTTGTAATTTTTTATACTCTAAATAATTTTCTCCTTAAAGATAGCAAATTATTCTAAACATCAATATGGTATTCATCAGGACTTGAAGCATGGAAGGATTAATATTATTATTACATATAAAGTGTTTTATACAATTTTTAATGATGAGTTTTTTTAAAGATATTGTTTTAGGCAACAGATTGTATGGTATAAATAAAGTAATTTATGTTTTTAATATAACATACAACAGTACTACACAAAATATGTGTCTGGAGATCAGCTTTTGCTAACTTTAAACTAATTTAGAAGTTATGCATCAGGTAAAATATTTTCTGAGGTCAGAATAATGTGACTAAGGGGGACCAGCAGTTAGCGTAATGGCTATGTTGCTGGACTCCCACGTAGTCGACCGCGGTTCGAGTCCCGGAGCCGGCGGCTTAAACTCACACCGAGCGCGTGTGCGTGCGTGCCCAAGATCCCGAGAGGAGAATGGAAGAGAAGGGATTGAGGCGTGGCCATCCCCCCTGGGGGGTGATTTCCTGCTTTCTATCTCTCTGTCTCTCTCTGTCTGTCTGGCGAGCGCACGCGCCCTATAGCAAAAACCTCTCCAAAAAAAAGAAAAAAAAAAAAAAGAATAATGTGACTAAAGGATGTGTTATATGAAGCAAGAGAGACAATATGCTCACAATATTCTCAATAGAATCGTATTCTATTCAGCAAGCTACAACATTTGAATATAATCTTCCAAATCAAAAGCAAGAAGCAAAACACCTCCAATGATGAAAAATCATTCAGATGGAAAATTCCTTGAGAAAGAAATGTGCAAATATCACTCCAATCTCTTATTTTAAGGATAATATGTAGTTGCTAGGACAGGAAATACTGACGAGCAGAGATGATAATGAGATAAGACAGCCAAAATTAAGGTAGCATCAGGTCACTTACAGCAAATAAACTATTGCAGCATTGATGGAGTAAGTACAAATGAACATTGCAGATAAGAGACTTAATTCCTTTTGTTGAAAATAAGGTAGATACCCCTTTCCTCCTATACTTAGGACATTTAAGTATTTTTTTAAAGAATTATTTATTTTATTTTCTTTAGTATTATTATTATTCAATTTGATGAGAGAGAGAGATAGAGAGAGAGAGTAAGAAAGCAAGCGGCAAGTCTGGGACTCGAAGACAGGCAGTCATGTGAGAGTCCAGCACCTTAACCACTATGCCACCTGCTGGCCTCAGAGCAATTAATTTTAAACTTTTTAGAGATAAAGACTGAAAAAATGAGAAATCACTCTGTCAGGAAAGATGGCCATGCTGCAATCCCTTCTCCATTCTCCTGTCTGAATTTTGGGCACACACGCACAGTGCCTGTTGTACTTTTTCAGGCTGCCAACTTCAGGACTTGAACCACGGAGTCAGTCATGTGGGATCTAACTGCCTTAACCAAAACTCCATTGGCTCACCCAAACATTTACTTTTTTTCAAAAAGAATTATTTCACTTATTTATTGTTATTATTATTATTTCACATTGAGTTTTGCCAGAGACAGAGAGGGAATTCCAGCACCTTCACCACCACGCCACCTGCTGGCCCGCATCCAAACATTTATTTTACTCTTTTAAAAACTTAAATAGTAAGTCTTTTTTTTTCCCGCTTTCTGCTTCTGAAATACACACACACACACACACACACACACACCCTCGGGATATTTATTTAATTCTTTAATTATACTTTCAAAACCTAGGTTGAATTTTTATCAACCTTATGACCCAGGACAATCTTTCTCAAGAACCTGAGAGCTTTATTTTTGAAATATAAACATTAATGGAGAGAACATTCTTATTTTCCAGTTTCTGTGAGAAGATAGAATCTTAACTTTTGTGGGCACCTTGCTCTAAGTTACAAAACTACTCATCATATAGACAAGAAAAGTTTCTTTCATCTCTGTTTAAAACCAATTAATTAGCACAGATGATGACTTCAATTACCATGTAAAGTTAGGTTGTTCTATGTATAATAAATAGCACTGCAAAGTCTTCTTACGTAAGGACCAATTTTACCTGTGTTAAAACATGTATGTAATGTATGGTTTCAAGGGACAATATAAAGGGGTGAGATTCAGTCTCTTTGTGCTCTCCTGGTGGATTGGCTACAGCACATATCACATTCAGGTTTAATTCTTGTTTTATAATAAAAGAGTTTTCTTGGGTCAGGAGGTGGCATAGAGGTTGGAGTCCCAGGCCTTGTGGCTTGAAAAATCATGCTGAGTGCATGTGCATGTGTGTTCAAAATCATAAGATAAGAATGGAGAAGGAAGGATTGGGGTATGGTCATCCCCTGGGGGGAAAATGATCTCTCATTTTCTCTCTCTTTGTCTCTCTGGTGAGCGAACATGGACACACACTATAGCAAAAGTCTTTCCAAAAAAAAAAAGTTTTCTTTTTCCACTACCTTTGTGAAGATTATTAGTTTGAAGTAATTTGGTTTTAATTATTATTATTTTTGGTTTGTTTTTGTTTTTAGAGGTTTTTGTCACAGGCCACATGTGTTTGTCAGAGAAAGACAGTGAGGGGGAAGTGAGAAATTACCTCTTCCCACAGTGTGGGGTGAGACTGTCACACCACAATCCCTCCTTCTCCATTCTCCTCCTCGGATCTTGGGCATGCACAAATATGCACCTAGCATGATTTTCAGGTCACCGGGTCTGTCAAACCACGGCCAACCATGTGGGTGTCAAACTATGAAATCACCACACTGCTATGTAACTATTCCTTATTTTAATTCTTTGACAATGACAAAATTAGTCAGAATCAAAAGTCAGGATTTTGTGCCAGAGAGAAAAAATGTTAACTTTTAATTATTAGTGGCATAAATTAGAATGGATTTATAAGTTGTCATTAATAATCACATTTTTCATATGATGTACTAACATCCAGAAAGTATTGGGTTTTAGTGTAAGAACAAATAAATATAACTGTCCAAAGAGTGTGAGATTCTTTTCTTAGTACATAAATACCATTACAAATTAAGTTAGAGAAAGACTATGACCTTTCAAGGTAAAGGTAAAATTCTTCCTCTAGCAGAATAAATAAAAACATACATTGGATTGAATCACATATGAAATGGACAAGGACAGAGACTACACTAAAAAGCATTTTCTTTTTTTATTCTTTTTTTATTTATTTATTTTTTTGAGAGGCTTTTGCCATAGGGCGTGTGCGCTCGCCAGACAGAGAGAGAGACAGAGAGACAGAAAGCAAGAAATCACCCCCTAGGGGGGATGGCCACGCCGCAATCCCTTCTCCTCCATTCTCCTCTCAGGATCTTGGGCATGAACGCACACGCACCCGGCGTGAGTTTAAGTCATGGGGTCCGGGACTCGAATCATGGTCGACTATATGGGAGTCCAGCGACATAGCCATTATGCTAACTGCTGGTCCCAATGAGCATTTTAAAATAGTTATTTTTAATGTGTCAGATTATGGAACAGTAATATACAATAACTCATATCATTGCTTTAAACAACATGTCAAACAAAGAATATATTTTAATCCTATGATTCAAAAGAAGGTCTCATTGTTTTGATCTAATATTAATAATATCTAAGAAACACAAATTTAATTATGCATTATGTAGAGATTATTTTTATTTGATACACGTGAAAAAATGATTAACATTATACAGTCACTTGTCTGGACAGGGAAGATTGTTATATCAAGTCTTCGTTAAAGGTATCTGTTCTCTTTCTTATTTCCCACCAAATGATTCTTAAATGAATGTATTCACTTATCGAGCATTGTCCTTTATAAAATGTATTTACTTTATTCAGGACAGAGAGCACCTGCATGTGTGAGAGAGAGAACCAACCTTGAATGGGCCTTATTATGCTGCAATCCCTTTTTCCTAGCCCTCCAGCTCCTCAGAATCCTAGGATGTATGCGCTTGCCCAGTGTGCTTTCAGGATGACCCAGAAATCTGAGCCTGAGGTTGGCTGTGTGGCTTCCAGAGTTGAAGTTCAGTTTATTACCAACTGTGCCACCAGGCTAAGTCTTTTATTATTTCTAGAAAAATTCTTGAATTTCAAAAATACAATTCAGAAATTAAAATAAGATAGCTATATACGTACATGTATACATTTATATATACATATTTATAACTCTAAGTATGTGTGTATCTATGTATGCATATACACACATATATACTCCAGTTCATATGTATATATACATATATACATCCTACTATATATAAATAACTTTGAGACAGATACATTATATTTTTATTTCTTGTGTAGGTAACACACGTTGATAGATATTTTCTATTCATAGCCTTTCTTTTTAGAATTTTATCTGTAACCATGTTGACTAAATTGATGAGTCGAATACTTTTAAGGCTATGGCAATGAAGTTCTCAATCACTAAACTGTTGTTTTGTCTAAATCAAAATATATTAAATAATTTAAAACTAGCCAAAAAATTGAAATAAAGAGGGGGGCCTCCTACATATACTACTTAATAGTTCATTACCTTACCAGAAAAAAAAAGTTTGATATTTTGCCCAAGTAATTGCTTTTAAAATAGTGAAAAAAAAGAAAGAAATATGGGTAGTTTTTGTTTTTACAATAGCTAACCATGGCTATTCAAAAGAGAATAAATTATTTTCATTTTGTTTTATTTTGTTTTCTTAGTTATCTTCACATTAAACAAAAAAAACTATGTGTAGAGGATATATAGAAAAAAAGATGAAATGTTGAGAGGAAATTATTCATATACCATAATAATTTATGTTCAAGAAATTAACACATATTTATCTTTTTTAAGCTAAATGAAGTATTTGAGCCAGAAAGGTTAAAAATGGCTCAGGGAACCACCATGTTAAGTAATGTTTTAAGACCTTGATTTATGCAACAAGTTCAGCTTAATAATGAGCAAAACTGCTAATCAGTGCCCACAGATATTAGATAATAAATTCAATAGGGGCAAATGAGTCTTTGCAGCATAGCAACTACTGACTTAATGATTTAATTAATCTAAACATGCAAAATTTTGTGCTTGCTTCAATTTGTTTAGCACATGACACGTTAATGGATATTAAACAACCAGGGGTGTATTCATAAATTTTAAATGTGTTTTAGGGGAAAAAAGAAAATTACCAGATCTGGTATAAATGCCTCATAAGAACCTCATCAGGAACGTAAGAGAATGAGCTTATATATTTGTTCTAGTAATTATTTACCTTATATTGCTAAATGGAAACAGCTTTGACTAGTACAGTGTATCTATAAAACTGCTCTAAAGGAAAGACAGTGAAAAGCAAAGTAGCATATAATTAGAAGACTGCTAGTTTTCCTCAGAGTTGCCCTTGTTGTAACAATTACTTCAAGTGAACAATTTAAAATCAAGTCATTTATTTTTCTCATTTTATCTAACTAGAAATTTAGAGTTGTTGCTTTTCACAAATCCACCATTTTAAATATGTAAATGTACTTATTTTTAAGCTATTTTAATATACTTATTTTTGTTGAGTACTAATTTCACTAACTGTTCATGATCTAAATTATACTATTGGGTCACCAGAAATGTCATAGTGTATTTTCTATGTCTTTTTATGCCAAAAGGCCTCATGACTTTTCCAATGAACCAATATGTAATTTATTTTTTAATATAGTTGTGAAGCATAGTTTTATGAGCATATCTGAAAAAAAATTTTGATCCTCTGGGAATTCAATGTGTATTAATATATGTATTTAAATTTTCTACTCAGAAATACTTAATGCCTCTTAGGAATACTCTGTGAAAATATTTGAGTATATTAGGGACCAGCAGATGGTGTAATGGCTATGTCACTGACTTCCATGTAGTTGACACTGGTTAGAGTCCCGGACCCAGTGGCTTAAATTCACGCATGTGCGTGCATGCCCAAGATCCTGAGGGGAGAATGGAGAAGGGATTGCAGCATGGCCATCCCCCTGGGGGGGGGGGGTGATTTCTCGCCTTCTGTCTCTCTATCTCTCTCTGTCTTTCTGGTGAGCACACACGCTCTATAGGAAAAACCTAATATTATACATTATTAACAACATTTTAGACCATACAGTATTATTTTTCTTATGTCAATGATGTCAACTTAGACAATATCTGTCAGAGAACAGAAATGCCAGAAGAAAACTTAAATATTTCAAATCTTTCTGTGATTGACCTCATTCCTTTTATACTTTTCTTTACATTTTATTACAGAGGGATTATGGGATTGGGTCTCAATTTTGATGTTTAACAATGATAAGTCCCTTAATGGATATAGCATTATGCTTGCAAATGTCCCATTAGATCAACTATAGAACTTCTCAGTTAAGGCCACATTGCATTAATACTTCCTTTTCAGTCACACATAACCCTTGGAAAATTTTTATTCAGTAAAATAAAAAATGATTCATGGAATATGTATCCCAAAATAAACTTAAATAGCTCCCCTTCATCAGACTATTTTGAGAGTTTATTAAATCAATATATCGAGAATAAACTATAAAACAAAATATCCAGAGTTCTGAACTTATTTTAATTCCAGACTGTTTAACACCCATAGTATGAATTTATGACCAGAACTATGGCTTTAAAATTCATTGTGAAACAATTTATGCACAAGGTTTTCTAGTACCATGGAGTCTACTGAGAAATTGTCTAGTAGTTGATAGCTAATTTTGAATTTTTTCTAGGAAAAAAAATATTTTATTTTGCCTGTGTTATTTTTCAGTGACTGGTTTTCTTATGTTTCTAACACACTGACAAAAGATAAATACAAAGTAAAAGTACTCCAAGCAATTCTGTAATTATACATTTTTCTTCTAACATTTTACATAAGTGCACAATTTAATTGCCCTATACTATGACTTTGGAATTGAGCCTGTAATATATTCTGCACCAGTAGTGCATTAAATTGTCATATCTGTTTTGTACTTTATATTTTGTGAACAGCAATTATGAATATTGTATACACATTGACATTAGAGTTTATGCTAAACTCTTAGGTGCTTTAAAAAACACATACAATAACATTTTGGACAAATAAACCAAAAGTGTGAGTGTGTGCATGTCTAAGGAAAATCACTTTACGTTATATCATTTTTATTGCCTAGATTTATGTATTAAAACAAATTACATGCAAGTCCAAGGGAACACTCTAATTTACTTGAGAACACTTAACATTATTTTTTTGTTTACCTTCTTAATTACTATAACATTACAACAGAAGAGAGAGAAAAGAAGAGAGAGAATGGAGAACAAGACAGACTCTGTGTCCATTTCCACTGATTTTCATAAATAAGTATTTCCCAAAGTCATACCTGGGATTCATTTCTACATTTCTATGAAGTTATCTTGTAAGAAAATATTGTATTATATTTGAAGTGTCTTCATAACTCAGGATACAATATTTTATTCATAAAGCGTCTATATCACACAGAGGATTATAGTCTTTAGACGATAGCTCTGGGCTAGCTCTAATGATTTCTAGATTTTATTCCCAACTGATAGAAAGTATTTTGAAAAGAATCTCTTGCAAAAGATATTACAGCGTCTCTCTTTAAAAACAGTATTTAACCTTTCTAAATACATTCTACAGATCTACTTAGATGTATTTTGCAGTATTATTTAAAATACACACACACACACACAGACACACACACACACTTACACACACCCTCAGGAGAAATTTTGCTACAGAATTACATTAGCTACTTACATAGGGTACAAGTGCACTTAGTTTGTTAGTTTAATTAAAACAGATAGTAAAAACAGATAATAACTGCACTGGGAAAATGGGAAAGTGATTTCACTTAATTTGTTGAAGAGTTAACTAATCAGGCTACAAAACTTGATGAGATTTAATAATTTAATTGCAATAATAAATTTTGTCTTATGATTCTGTCATCATTCGTAATACCATTAAGTCAAGGCAAATATTTTTAACATATATGTAGAACATAATAAACAAACTGAATTTTTTCAAAAGGCTGTTTCACCAGAGAGAAATACTCTAAGAACACACACAAGAAAATAAGTGACATGGGTTTGAAAAGAAATTAGACGTAAAAAGTTTTCTTATGATTAATAATTATCTTAGTGCTAGTTTTAACTGTTCATAGATTACTAAAAGAAATTCAGGAAAGCTAATTTAAAGATGAGACTAGCTACCTTTTAGCTCAGAGAATGTATCTATTATAACCATTAAAATGTTTTAATGTATTCATTTAAAATTAATTTGAATTTAAGAAAGTATAATTCCTTAGAAGTAGTTCACATCATCATTTCAAAAGTCTAAATAGCTCTCAAAAATACTACTAGAGAGTGATTTCCTCCACGTATGATGTGTAGTGATACTTCAGCATGGAATATTGTTCAGTGAATTTACTGTACAATACAAAATCTTCATAGGAATGCATGATTAAATATGAATTTACAAATTATCCATTGAAGTACACATATAGAATATTAAGGAATATCTGAATTTTAATTAATATGTTTTCCTGATTTTATATAGGTCCCCTTTTATCCTGTTTATCTTCAATTGTAACACTTATTCATAAGTGTGTTTAAAAAATGTGTAGCACTTTTCTTGTTCCCAGACAGCTTTTGAAGAGTTTCATGTTGTAGTTACCTATAGATTTCCTTCCATCGTAAAACTTTGATATCTAATTATACTATCCAAAGTCATCATAAAAATACAGAGTGTTACCAAGAAAATCAGCAGTTCAATTGAACTTTAGGTTTGGTCTTTTTTATTCTATTGATTTTTTTCTGGTAAAATTCTCTTTAAATTAGACACAGACAAAAATGGATGTGATGTAGCAGACTGTGGTGATCAGACCCAATACTTTTGTGGGTTCTTGTCCCATGCTCATGAAGAATTAGGAATATGGACAAATGGAAATGATAGTAAGCAAAGATTAAGAAGGAGTAAAAATTTCTAGTGCAGTGGAAGGAGAAGCCCAAATGGGACACTCACTTAGGGTTAGGAGTGGCCCAGTTATATGGGCCTGGACAAGAAAAATAAACTCTAGGAAAATTATTTTTTGTTCAAGAAGATAGCAGGATAAGAAACTTTCTCAGAGAAATCAGTGCAGGTGTGTTGTGCTGTTGCACAGTTTTGAGTTAATCATGGTCCTTGAATTGTACAGTTTTCTCAGGGCTTAGTTAGTCTATTTCTAACCTAGTCAATGGATGGTCCTAAATTTTAGAAACATGAAAAAAGCATATACTCAAGGTCCTTCCCTCTCCTGTTCTTTGGACTAGGAGAGATTATTTTCTGGGTTTGGAATGCAGTGATAATATGAAAAGTGTTGGCTTTAGCCTTAATTATCTTAAGCAGAGTGCAAGTGGCTTCCTATGTATGTGAGTAGTGAAAAGTAATAGTTGATTTTTGGTGAGAACAGAAAATGATTTCTATTAAAGGCTTGACTATAGTGACTCCATCTTGTCTCATATTCTCCATTCCCTGGACTCCTTACCTTATCTTACCTAGCCAGAGATCTCACTCCTGTCTCAGATGTATTTTTCTTTTCATTTGTGATGGATACTTTGACTCCTCTTTTTAACTATAAATATATTTTTTAGGTTAAAAATTGATATTTTGGATTGTCAAAATGATATTCCAAAATACAGTTCTTCAAAGTGGGCATTCAGCCCTGACTCAACTTTTCTTCACTTTCAGACTCTCTCTCCCTTGAACTTTATTCTCTTATGCTTTCTATGACTTTGTCAGCAATTCTCTCTGTAGCTCAAAGTTCTTCTGCATGTTTCAAAGGAAAAGATGCTGTTTTAGGTTCAAATCTATTTTTTTCCAATGCACCTGATTGTGAATATAAATTTTTCATACTGCAAACATTTCTCACAGAGTCAAAAAAATTCTAAAAATATATTAAATTGTATTTAGATAAATAGTTTTGTGTGCACATTTATTTCATTAAGTCATTACTTAAATGGAACCAATAATTATTTTTCTTCAATATAAATGATGTTTCTCTTATCTAAATACAAAAATAAATCTACATTGTTGTTATTTCAGGCAAATTATTATGCATTAGTAATTAAATATTTATGTCTATACAAAATTACTATACCTTTTATTATTTTTTACGAGTCTAAGAAAGTGTTAATGGTCAGATTAGTAATTGAATTTTTTCTGAGAGTAACAAAACTGTTAGGTTAATATATAAAAGAGTTTTTAATAGTTACTAGCTTTTAATGGTTACCACTAAACTTTTAATAGTTGCTAACAAGGGCTATTTTTCTGAGTGAGAAATTAATAGAAGATTGAACTATAGAGAAATGTAGAACAAATACTAAATATATTTCCAACCCCATTATTCAATAAAGACCATTATCAATATTTTTCTCAATGTTTTTGGCAATATTTTTTCCCAAAAATATCTCTGCTAGTGAAGTAACAACAGCATCACTTTACACAGTATCTTTCTTTCCAGAATTGATTCTTGTATTTAAGTGAGGCTGCAAGGTTCCAGTAATATAATATAGTCACATACTGATCAAACTGCCTTTTTACTAGGCTTCTTGCTATCAGGAGAAAGTGATACAACAGAATCACAGATAAAATCAAAAGCTCACTTCAAAATCTCTGAAATGTCCCACTTTAATCCAGTAACATTAAATACTGGAATATTTATGGAATACCAAATACATCTTCTGTCAAAATTTACCACTACTTATGGACACATAGGTATATAAACTGGAGGTGAATGTAGATTATTCATAATATACTATAAATGTTTGAGCAAATACTTGGCCAAAATAATATTTGTACCCAAAGTGACCCAAGTTTTGCTATCCTAGGACACACTCACTGGATTTGTGGAGAAGAGAAGATGCATTCAGTAATAGTGCAAATCACCAAGTCAGATATGTATTGTACAACTGGGATATAGAGGAAGCCTTGTATGTGTATCTATGATATTTTACAGTATCAAAGAACAAATGCGGAATGAAAGTTCAGAGGAAAAGCACAAAGACAAGAACAAAATAAATAATAGCAAAGGACACCATGCGACTTTTACAAGCAGCTCTTACAAATATTGAACTGTAGGCTTAATAATACAGCCTCATCTATATTTAAAAGTTATTGTCTACTTGGCTCTTGCTTCTTGTTCTGTTCTGTTCAGCCTTCAGCTAAACAGTAAATGAAGTGTCCACATGACAGACTATTCAGCAGAACTGGCGTTCTGATTATTTATTTAACAGTTTTATTTATTTATCAGTTTTGCCAGATGAATAAACATGTTTTCCATACATTATCTTAATTGACTTGACGATGCAAGGACAATGTGATACACTATTATGTGTAGCTTGAGTGATTAGCTTTCCTTTATGATTCCCAGTGATGGATAGTAAGGATTCGTAGTCCATGTGATAAGGCCTTTTTTGTTTTTCTGACTCCACTCATGACATTGGCTGAGTTCACGTTTTCAAATACAATTCCTTATTCTGGATAACAGGGGCATTCACCTCTTCAAGGGTCTGCCAAGTTTTGCAGGATCTAAAATGCAGTTTGGAGCAGCAAAATTGCAATCAAAGGGCTGCCTTCAGCATCCATACAGCTCTGTAAGCTGCAGGCAGCTCTTTCATCTACCAATGGTCCTTGGGATTAGAGTTTGCCAAGGAACAAGGCGCTCAACCACTCATTTATTTTTTTCCACACAAAATCAGAATTAGGAGGACGACAGCGAGAACAGCTAGGTGGTGCACTGCTTCAGGCACAGAGAGAGACCTTGCAATATTTTTTGTGCTTTTACCAGTGGTGAGAAAAATGTACACATTTCCTTCCTGAATATATGCAGAATTTCTAGTGTAACTGTAGTGAGCACATATTCATTCATTCATTTCTTTAATGCATTACTGAGGGCTTCTATATGATAGACATTATTCTGGGAATTGGGGATAAAATACTCGACAGAATTTTTCATGGAGCTCCCATTCCAATAGAAGTTTAGAAATATGTTGGATGGCAACAAGTGTTTTGGTAAAGTATGATGAAAGGAATAGTACTAGAACGCTAGATTAAAACTTGATTATTTCTATAGGAAGCTAGGCTAAATTAGGACTTTTTTTAGTGTTATTATAATGTGATCTAGATTGGTGTGTAACTATTTAATAATAGAAAGGCATAATCAATTTTCCTCACTAGGTGCAAATTTGTCAGTTAATACATGATAGCAGTTGAGTTTGAATTTCAGATAAACAATAAATATTGCTTTAGTAAGTGTTCTAGGTCTCTTATGACACATACACCATTGTTTGCCTAAAATTCAAATTTAACTTGTGCCCTATACTTTTATTTGCTAAAATTAGCAATCTCAGTAGAGTTTTTTTTGTTTGTTTTTTGTTTGTTTGTTTGTTTTGTAAGCCATTCTAAACTAAGTTGCAGATTTTCTCTTTTATATGAGACTTAAATATAGTATTTAATCATTCAAACATTGCTTAAGCAAAATTTAAAAGTAAATCTGAGCTACTGTTATTGTTCCCACTAACCCATGTATGTTAAAGTCATTTGTTACACCAAAATCATGGTGATCTTTTTGTGCTTATACTTTGAAAGTCCAAATCCTTTAACCGATCACTAATCTGAGATTATAGATCATACTCATATTCAAAATATTGCGAGAATGGCTGGTTTTCAGGGCTTCGATTAAAATATCTTCATTTAAAATCTATTTGCTAAATATAAAAATATTGGCTAACTAGTGGTGGCACAGTAACACAAGGCTGTGTGATGCTGAGGCCACATTGAAGGCCCCAGCTTTGCATTCCAAGGTCTCCTGTGCTAGCTGGGCATGCGAGTGCATCTGCCCCAATCAAGGTTGATTAAATCTGGGAATAGGATTATGGTGTGCCAAGCCTACTGGGGCAACTTCTCTCTCTTTCTTTGCTTCTCCCTTTCATGAAAGAATTTTTTTCAAAAACTTTTAATACAAAACTATTAATGTTAAAACCAAAAGATTAGTTAGGGGAGTGCCATGGGGAGGCAGTTAATTAAATAGTTGAATACTAAATTTATTTTCTGAGGCCTAGTAGAGAGCGAAGCAGTTTAATCACTGGATTTCCACATAGCCTAATGTGGTTTGAGTCCTGGACCGGATGGCTTGAAACTCATGCCAGGCATATGTGTGTGAATGCCCAAGATCTTGAGAGGTGAGTGGAGAAGGGATTGCAGCATGGCCATTCCCTGGGGGGACGATTTCTCACTTCCTCTTTCACTGTCTCTCTTTCTCCCTTGCAAGTGCATGCGTCCTAAGACAAAAACCTCTTTAAAAAAAAAATAAAGCCTTTTATTCTGTTCATCAGCATTGTGACCTTGAAGCAATCACTAGCAAATTTAAGACTCAGCTTACTTTTTTCATATGGGAAAATGATACTTAAATCATGTGGTGTGATGAGGATAAAATGATTTCAATTATAGTGACTTGTAGTGCAAGTAATCCATAAATGATAATATTATTACAAAAACTATTATAAATTTTAAAGTATCTTCTACTTTTAAAAGTTAAACATGTGGTAACAATCAAAATTTTCAGAGGCAAAACTTTATAGGATACTTACAATGTGAAATGTTCCTATTAAAGGTAAAATAAAGTCTTCTTAACCAAAATTATTATAATCTCCCTAAGTGAATACTAATTTGTATGTGTTTAATTTATATTTATATTTATATTTAATTACACTACTAATGTTGTGACATAAATACACTGAATTCACATTTTATATACACCTATATTTCTGTATTTTTACATTATCAATAAATTAGTACTATGCTTTGATTTAGTATATTTGATTGGATCGTTTATAGGAAAACAAACCCAAGGTCTAAACATCTGCTAAATAGGGTACCATACAAATTGATGACTACTATAAAGTAGTAAATTTTTCAATTGAGTATATGCCTAAATCGTAACAAAAATAACTGAGGATTTTTAACAAAGAAGTCGATTGTTCATATGACAATTTCATAATTTATCTAAGTATTATATGACTACATATTTAACATATAACTATCTTTTTCATAGATAGTGGAAATAAAGTAGAGAAAAGTGAAAGAAATAGAGAATATTTTAAATAGGTTTCTTTCTATATGCAGCAATGTAGAAGGCAATCAATTAGTAAACATTTGCCAAATTTATGTGGAAACAGAAAAATGAACAAACTCATGAGTCAATCAATCAATGATTGGAGTGTGCAAAGAAGAAACGTGATTTTTGGATGTAATAATAGGGCAAGAGCTATTTCATAGCAGTATTTTGTGGCATCATTGCCCTTTAAAACTCAAGAGGGAGACCAGCAGTTGGCATAATGGCTGTGTCACTGGACTCCCATGTAGTCAACTGCAGTTCAAGTCCCAGACCCGGGGACTTAAACTCACACCAAGTGCATGTGTGTGTGTGCCCAAGATCCCAAGAGAAGAATGGAAGAGAAGGAATTGCAGCATGGCCATCCCCTTGGGGGGCGGTGATTTCTCGCTTTCTGTCTCTTTGTCTCTGTGTCTTTCTGGTGAGTGCACACACCCCATAGCAAAAACCTCCCCCCCCCAAAAAAAAAATAGCCCTCAAAAGGGTACGTACATATATATTAAAATAGTTCAGTAAAACTAAGTCGGATGTCTATGATAACTGGTTATAGAATTTACACAGTATTATGAGTTTAAGATTAAACTTTCAATTTATTGTATAATTTCCCTAAGCCAATCTCATTGCCTGGGATAAACATTCTAAAGTTTAAAACTTCAAAGGGACCATACTGATTTTTTAATAATAACAAAGTCTCATATATTCATGACCACATGGCTTTCTTCTGAATAAACCATTGAAGAGGAATAAAATCAATTTAATATTAAGAAAGTATCTTAGCTTTGCTTGGCTGGTAAAAAGAGGCAGTATTATAGTTAACATTTTGTTCCTGATGCTTGGAATAAGAGAACAAGTCACATCACTCACTCAAACCTCCAATTCCCCAAACTAATACTGCTAGGAAAGAGGCAAAGGGAATAGACAGAGTTTGAACCTCACCCTAAAGGCTAATAGAAGATAGTTCTGTCAAACCACTGCAAGCAGGAGACACCCTAAGCAACACTCAGCCCCCAAATCAAACCTAGGGACTCTTTAGGCATGCTGCTTCCTTTGACCTCTGCATCATCATCGCCCGGAAAAAGGAACTAACAGTTCCTAAAGTAGTTGGGAAATAGATTACACATGTTTTGGATCAAAATCAGCATCTTGAAGTGTGAGAGCAAGAAAAATGTATCTGTCAATACAGGAAACAAAAGAGAATGATCTTTATATAATAGAGTCTTGAATTGGAGCAAGGAGATTAGCTACCAGACAAATCAAGGTCTCTACTCTTGCCTTTTATTCCATGTAGCCACTAACTTAGTTTTAAATGAGATCTTCATGTCAGTAATGTTGCCTAGTGTGACCATTGTACTGGGAGATACTACATAAGAGAAAGGAAAGATAAGAAAGCAAAGAAAGGAAGTACTATTGCAGCTGCTTATATAATAGAAGACAGAAAGTAAACACCACATATTAAGCATTCTACCAATCTAGAATGTCTGCCTGCAGTTAATTTAGGAACAAATAAATAAGCAATTCAGAGACATGAAAAATAGAAAAATATGCTTCAAAAAAAAGAAAGACAAATATGCTTCAAATTATATAGAAAATTTGATTTCTGTATCAATAGCATTTTGAGTGTGATACAAAGTGAATTATTATAAATGCAATATCTATTTTGTTAAAAATGTTTTGTAACATAAAGGGAATGCTTATTTTGTAGTTATTTCTTCATAAAAATTTTATTACAGTGCAGGTTGCCATTACTATGATTCAAATGCCCATTACTAAAAATTAAATCAATAATTTATGAATTGTTATCCTGCAATGATAAACACAATAGAAGACAATGGCAGGTTTTAGTTTTAAGACCTTGATGAAATGTATGCTTTTCTGTATTTGGTATAATTTTTGATAGCTGACTGAAAATTTTTAAACTTTTTATTCAATGGGACCAGCAGTTAGTGTCTCTCTGTCTCTCTGGAGAGCACATGCGCCCTATAGCAAAAACATGTAAAAAAAAAAAAAAAAAAAAAAAAAAAAACCTTTTTATTCAAAACCACAAAAACTGTCACAATAGTGAATGTTGCCTTTTCTCTAATAATACATTTTTAAAAAATCATTAAAATATTTATTTTTGAGAACAAGAAGTAAATAAGTATGCCTAAGCAGTACAAATAGATTTCCTTAGGTTCTTACAATGAAAATGCTGATGCCCCATTCATGGAAATATTCTACAGTTCTTCCTTCATTATCTATTCAATTGTCTTTTCAGTTCATCAATTCAAACTTGATTAGAAACATGATATTAGATGCACTAGCTGTGAGAACATTGATACCAAAAAGGAAAATAGCATTTCTTACTTAATAACAGCATTTCTAAAATTTTGAGCTCTTATCTGACAAACCTTATTCATCACACTTTGCTTCTTTTATTACTAATGCATTTCACTCTCTTTAAGATTTTTTATTATTATTTTAAAGAGACAGAGAAGCAGGAATGGGATGACATGCAGGGGGAGAAGACAACTAGGAGGTAGGGAGAGGGGAGAGAGAGACATTGAGACTTTACAACACAGCTAAAAGCACAGGGCCAGATAACCTCAATTTGCATGATTCTGAAACTCACAGTTCAAGGACTGCAGATTGTAAAATACCTTCAATACTTCATATTCTATGTGAACAATAAATGAACTAAAACACCAAAAAGCCTTTTGATTGTGCTAGCAAGATGTAAAATTGATAGAATACAGGCTGATTTCCCTTCCCTCTTTATTATTCTGCTTGTCGCTTATGTCAAGGTTTTACTGCCTGTGGAGCATTGGTATTTCTGGCTTAAAATACCTGAACTTCTTATTTTAAATCATAATCTTCTACTGTACAATAGTTATGACTTAGGAGAGATTACTGAGGAGTTACTGTTAGATATTCTATAGCTATTTTTTAAGCAGCTTAAATCAGAACTCAACATCCTATTCTGAATGAAGAACCCTCTTTGACTTCATTTAAAAATATATTGCTCTAATATAAAGAAGCCTTGAGAAAACATTCCAATAAGGCACCACTCTTCCTATAATAGGACAGTCCCTTTTTTAAGCTCATGTTGTTTGTTTGGTGGGGCCCCTATGTCTATTTTTGGTAACTAGAGATAGTTTCACAATTTCAGTCTAAGATGACACCACATAAAATGTGACCGATAATATACTCGCCTTTGGGGCTGAAGCAAATTTTGTTTTTATTCATAAAAACATTGAAAGCTAGTTTAGGTTTTCTTACATTATTCCTAATGTAGAAAGGATTTTCAGAAGACTGTTTAGTCATGATAAAATACCCATTCCTGTCAAAACACTAAAACATGAAAAAAATTATCAATGAAATCAATGCTTGCCCTTCAGGAAAGTCGTGGTTTAATTTTTTTTCCCCCATAAGCACTTCAATATAAATTATTTCTATTTCAGTTTGTGCCATGCAGTTGTTTTGCAGAGATTAAATGGTAAATCTACTCAAAGTGTAAACTGTCTATTTGAGATCTGATTTTGAGTTAGAGCATTACTGGTTCTAAAGAAATAAAGAAGTTTCTGATAATTTAGTAGGAATAACTCTGAAAAAGCCCCAAATTCAAGTGAAGGTTAACAGTCTGAAATATAATATTTTTATTTATTTTCATCATATGAAATCAAAAGCTCTAAACCTATTTGAAAATGCTAGGGTCAATCCTATGGAAATATCTAATTCCCTTTATATTGTGATTCAAATATCTTTCAGTACTAAATCTATGTAACTCAATGCTGTTATGCATGGAGATAGAAAAAGTTAGTAAATAGTCCTTACAGATTAATAGCGAGACCATTATTAATCAAACAATTTTAAATAATTCCTTTGAGGAAAAGATATGTGTCATAATAAGGAAAGATTGTTCCAGGAAAAGAGCATTGCAATAAGGATCAGAATATATAAGTTTAATTCTTGACTAACAAACTATGTGACTTTAAGCAAAACACTTCCCTTTTAATGTTCCCATATAAAATAATGTAATAATGGATCATCTATAAGGTCCTACTAAGGTCTAAATATTAGCCTAATACCGAAAGCAAGCAAACAAACAAACCTTCTCCCACCAAAAATAAATAAATAAATAAATAAATAAATAAATAAAATGCACAAAAATCTGCATAAGTAATTATCTCACAGGTTGCTCATACTACTGAAAGACTATTCAATCAACACTTCTTAATATTCAAGTTCTTAATGTTCGCCTTAAAATTAAGCTTACAGCTCTATAATTTAAAACACAAGGCCAATGATGATCATGTTATCCTACATTATGGTAAAAATGTGTCTTCATTGAAAGCAAATTCTCTGAATAACAAAAATATAAGTTGTAGATTCAGACATTCCTGAGTTCCTGTTCTGACTCAGCTACTTGATAAGTAGCTTTAGTCAAATGATATAAACTTCTTAAGCTTCGGTTTACTTACAAAACTATCAAATTAACAGTATTGCTGGGGGGATTATAAACAATATAGAAAATATTTACTAGAATTTTGTGCTCATAAATAGATCTTAACAAGTATTAATTGTAGACCAGCCACATGGTGGCAGTGGTAATGCTATTCTCTGTGATGCTAGAAAAATACATGGGAAGGTCCCTAGTTAGTGTCCTGAGGTCTTTCTGTACATGACAGGTAAGCACATGCACCTGTATCCAGGCTGGCCAAAGCACAGGGGTGGATGGTGGGGTGAAGACTCTGTTGTGGATGTCTCTCTCTTTCTCAGAAATAAACTTTATATATATAAATATATTGATTGTATATATTGACATATAAATGTATAAACTGTATATTTATTTATATTTATTTATATACAAATATATAAAGTTTAGTTCTGAGAGAGAAATATATGTGAATTTATATAAATATATAGAGTTACACAATAAATATTGTCATGTGTCAATCCTGGTGAGAACCAAACTGTGTTTTTCATGGCATAGTCTGGGTAAAATCTGAGATATTTGACAATCAGAGCTCTTACAGGTAAATATAAAATGCAATTTTGCACATGATTAAACAACAGAAAATCCTTTAAAATAACCATTTAAAGAAATATCAGATATAAAAATAACTCTATTCATAATTCTCAAAGGGACAAGATTAAGACTTAATTCTGAATTAGTTTTAATAACCTATTCCTGATCTGATCACATAATTGTTTTTGTGTGTGCTTAGATGCTTAGATTAGTGAAATTCATTCGTCAATCTAGTTGTAACTGTTAAAAAAAAAAAAAAAAAAAAAAAAACACTCTTCAAATAAAAATCCCCTTACTATTTTCTTGGAATTAATGATTTTATTGAAATTCACATGGAGTTTATCATCATGTTAATGAGTTAATTTCTTAAGGAAATATGATTTAGTGCTATTTGGAAATGGAATAAATCTTTGCCTGCAGTAAGAGATTAAAAAAAAAAAAAAAACTGAGTGCTGTCAATACTGCATATGTTTGCATCCTTTGTGGGGCAGCTGACTATGCACTCCAGGGCTTAGATGTGCCTAGAACATAGAGACGCCATGTTGGTTTCCCGAGGAAAACCAGTCATGCCCTACCTTAAATTCCCCTTGGGTTTCTTACAAACAGAACAGCATTGAGGTTTGTGGTTAATGATTTTATTGGTAAATTCCGGAGGGATGTTTTGAATGACATTATTTTTTTCAAAAGGTCTTTAATGAAGGCAATTATCAATTTATGTTCTAGTCTTACAAATACATATATAATTACTGAAAATTTCTCCTTAACTGCAACTTCGCCATTTAAAACACACTTAGATGTGTAAAATATGCTTACTATAGACAATAAAAATTCTGCTTGCACTTTTGTATAGTAAGCCATATCTATGGATCAAAACAGTAGACAAAGGAAGAAGATATAAAATGCAAATAAGTTCATGTATTTTATATATTATTTCTGAGTTTTATGCCAATTTTCCTCTATATAGTTCAACTTTGTATTTTGGAAATTTAAAACATGTAAAAATTAGAGAGCATTGTTTAATAACCACTCATATATATCACCCCATCTCAACAACTAGTAATGTTTTGTTGCTTAATTTATTCCCTTCATTACTATTATTACCAATACTTTGCTGAAGTAGTATTAAAGAACATTCCTAACACACTATTTCTCATATAAATTCTTCATGTTCTATCACTACCAGTGAGGACTTTAAGAAAACTACAATCTCCTCCTCCTTTACAATGTAACAATTGTTGAAACATGAAAAACCCAGCTCCTATGTACGAATATGGTTTGAAATGCCTCCATCCAGAGTTTGCATGTTAAAATTGGGTGAGCAATTGCAACTATGTTGAGAAAATGGAGATTTAATCCGATGATGGTATTGAAAGGTAAAGACTTTGGGAAAGCATTAGGCATCAGGTGAATCTTCCATAATTGAGCCCTTGTGGGTTTATAAAGGGACTCAGACCCGGACACAGAGAAACGCTCTGCTCTGAGGCAGGGTCCCGTCTTCCACTGGGTTTTCCACCACCAAGGAGACCCTCACCAGATGTAGCCACTGGACCTTGTACCTCCAATCTGAACTGGATGATCCCCTATTTTTATAAAGTACCCAGACTCATACATGTCTGTTATTAGCAACAAAACAGACTAGGACACCTGTACCTGAAATTTTAGTAGCTTTTTGACAATATTATAAAAGGAAACAAGTGAAATTCTCTCATCATTAGTGCTTTCTAGGGCAACAATTCATTCTGTAATGTGATTTTCAAATCAAGTGTGTATTTTACATTTCCCATAATAATATATTTCAGTTTAATTAATAATTAATGAATGAGGTTCTTCATTATATATTCTTTTTTTTTTTTTTTTTGGAGAAGTTTTTGCTATAGGGCGCGTGCGCTCGCCAGACAGAGACAGAGAGACAGAAATCAAGAAATCACCCCCCAGGGGTATGGTCATGCCGCAATCCCTTCTCCTCCATTCGCCTCTCGGGATCTTGGGCACATATGCACATGCGCCCGGCGTGAGTTCTAAGCCACCAGGTCCGGGACGTGAACTGCAGTCGACTACGTGGGAGTCCAGCGACATAGCCATTACGCTAACTGCTGATTCCCATTATATATTCTTTAAAATATTTTGTTAAAAAGGAATAGTACCTTTTGTCTGTTATTTTTTATTCATCTATTATACAATTTAGGTGTCATTATGTAATTGGTTTAGCAATAAACACAAATATAATTTTATGGAATTATTTGTAAAATTACTTTTAAAATATTAACATGTAATTTTTCTGCTCAGATATATCCCTTTACCTATTCCAATCTTTTCAGACAAATAGTGTCTTCATATTCATCATTTAGATGAAAAAGAGACAGGATGAAGAACAGTAAAATTACATTTTTTTTTATTTCAGGAAGTTTTAAATCTACTGTGTAGATTATTTTAATAACTCAAATAACATCAAATTGTATAGTTATTTCAGAATGTTTAATATATACCATGAATTGTTTTTTCTTGCTACTGAGGCAAAATAGATAAACAAATAAGGTAGAGGAATATTATATTAAAGGAAAAATAGCAAGAAAATCTGTGAGGATCATTGACCCAAGACAGAAAACCTTCACTCTTAACATCTGGAAGGTGAGAGATAGAATGGATGAGAACAGAGCGAAGAGATACTGTGTCATGACTGTTGGGCATGACTCTGGGATTTACAGAGGATTAAAATCAGAGTCCTCAGGACCAGCAGACTGCATATTGGCTATGTCATTCAAATCATGGCTGACCATGGTTTGAGTCCTGGACCCAGTGGTTTGAAAATTGTGCTGGGCACATGCTGTGTGTGCCCAAGATCCTGGGAGGAGAATAGAGGAAAAGGGATTACAATATGACCATCCCCCCTGGCGGGGGAGTGATTTGTCACTTTCCATCTCACTGTCTCTGTTGCTCTCTCCACAAGGGCACATGCCCTATGGCAAAAACCTCTTAAAATGAAACAAAACAAAACAAAACAGTCCTTGAGGCCAGATTCCATGGCAGAGTGGAGCCAGAAAGCAAGAGCTTAGAGAGTAACTGTCTGTACTATCCATGCAGGCATGGGCGTCCAGAGACAGCCTCACAAAAGCTCCTTGGCCCACCTTTCCACGGCATGAAGGTATCAGTGTATTTCTGTGGAGGCCAAGATATCTGGAGCAAAGGCAACTCTTTCGTAACACAAGTGACTCAAATGAGAAAATAGATATAAAAGTGGACAGGTAACCCAGAGATCAGAATGATCTAGTTTCTTTTGGCATGATAGACCCATCCTCCTGGAACTGTGAAAAAAATTAAGCAAAGTTTCTGACACATGAATGTGATGGGGTTAGAAATTTTTAAAAAATTAAATGGAAGAAAAATAAAATATGTCTCTAGTATATACAAATTAGTGGCCTAATATAACCAACCTAATAAAGGCTGTATAGATTTACATAAGCATAATTTACAAATCCTGTAAGTTATTGCTTAATTTGTAAATGTTAATTTATTATAGGACAGTGCATAATGAAAACAATTACTATAGAGATCAGTACATATTTTCATTTTTTTTCTTTTCTTCTCTTTTTCTTTTTTTTAAGGTTTTTGCTATAGGGTAGGTGTGCTTGCCAGAAAAAGACAGAGGGAAAGTGAGAAGTCACTCCCTAGGGGTTTGGCCATGCTTCCATCCCTTCTCCTCCATTATCCTATAAGAATATCGAACACTCACACATATGTGCCCAGAGTGTTTTTCAAGTTGCCGGGTCCAGGACTCGAATCATGGTGTCAGTTATGTGAGAGTCAGCATTTTAACCACCATGCCATCTTCTGGCCCAGTGATTCTTTTTTAAATGAGAAACATTTTATTTGAACACAATAAAAATTCATACAGGCATAACACATGTTACTTAGTTATGTTACAGACCATACTTGTACCTATAGTTGCTATTTTAGTGTTGTAAATCATTGTTATTTAAGAATTATCAAACCACAAACAGAAAACTCCACTGAAGATCAAGAAGAGAAATGAAGTAGCAAGGATTGTTATTGATGACTGTTACAACAATTCCACTAAACCTCACTTCACAAATTCCTCAAAGCTAATTATAAAATGTGACTACAAAAATGTAAAGATAATATATAACAATACTATCTTAATATGAATTAACATTCAGTTGTTTCTCTTACCATTTCTAGGCAATTCTAATTAATTCTGCTCTAGACATATACAAAGGAGGTTAGCGTTTTATGTCCCATTAAACATCAAAAGAACTCTTAGCTTCCAGGGGCTCTAAGGACTTTCCATTTCCCTGCTTCCTCTCTGTCCTCCATCTCAGTGACAAATAAGGACACCATTTCTACCAAGTAATACTGTTCCTTCCAGTTGAAAGACATTTTATTGGCCATTATTCTCTCGTGGGTGAAGTCACTCTGTTTGGGTTGAACGTTGGAGTGAGCAAGGCTGTGTCATCCCTTGAGTCTCTATTTTCCATGTGACTAGATTGATAAAAACTTTTGAGACTTCTCGAAGCAAATTTGAAAAGATTTTGTTTGTTTGTTTTAATTTTCCTGGTTTAAAACCTCTTCTATCTTCTCTCATTTGGCAGTTGGCCCAATACTATTATTGCCCAGGTCTAAGACGTCACTGGGTAAGTAGCTATACATATTGTATAAAGTTCTGGCCTAAGACAGCTTAAATTAACCACACTTTAATAGCTAGGCAAAATGCTCTCTTTGTCTTCTTTTCTTTTCTATGAATGGAAAATTCCAATGTGGGCTTTCTTATATGTGCGCTTAGGAGAAATCCAAAAAAAATTTTTGTGAAAATAGTTCCTCTCTCCATACCAAAACTAACAAACAAAAAACTCTTCAAAAGAACAAACAAACAGAAAAGCAACTTGTTCATCCATTTGGTCTCGAACTCACCAACCATCATCAACAAGCTAATTTATTTCATACTTTGTTTCCTCTTCCCAGAACATGTATTTCCTTTAGAGGTTTCAGAAGAAATAACTACTAGATTATACTGGGGTCTGATTAAAGCATTTAAAATATTTCTGACCCTCCTAATAAATACATTTTTAAAAAATGAAATTTACTTTATGGTTATTATTAACAACAAATTCCACATAACACCTTCATATATTTTGCCTTACAATTTGGAATTGAGAATGTACTATTTCTACAGATTAAGCAATGCTAGGAAGTCTTCTAAACACTCGTGGCCAATGCCTATTATGAAAAATCTATACATTTCAAATTTGGAGGGACCAAAATAAACTTGTACTTTAATTTCTTTTTCTCACATACTTTTTGGAGTCCTCTTGTATAATGTAAACCACATATTTTATTAAAATACATATTTGAATAAACTTTTGTACTTAAACCTAAGTTTTATTTTTCTCTAAATAAATATTTAGCCATGCATATTCTTTGAGAGTCAACCAATGTTTTATTTTTTATGTGCATAAAATTGCTGCTATAATAGTGAAGTTATTAACATACATCATGTGATTTTGTATTATGGTGTTGGGAAAATCATCACGCATTTTTACACAGACAAACATAGAAAACTATGTTATGACTTTCTTGACAACCTAATCATTTTCTTTTCTGTACTCAATACAATTGCCCCAGACTGATCATAGATATATAATTCCATGATAAATTGAATACTTAATTACTCCTTTATCAATATAAATATAAAATCTGGAAAGCTGCCTTTGTTTTATAGTTGAGTATTTAAAAATATCTAATCCAATTTTTCAATATAAATTTAAGCACAGTTTCATCAGCTCATAAGTCATATTGGTTAAACTCACTGACCCCTGACATTCTTGCATATACATCTGAAATATTTTGTACTCCTGGCTAAAAAAAAAAAAAAAATACATTAAACACTGTCTTAGGTTTAAGTCTTAAACCTGAAATTGAACATTTGCAACTGCTTTGAAGATAACTTCTGTAAATGATAAACTTAACAGACAAATCCTAAAACAAGTTGTGCAAGTATGTTGAAGATGTTGTTTTTCTCTTGGTTTTGACTGAGCCCCAAAAGCAGGAAGAGCCAACCATTCCCATGTATTTGAAAATAAAAAAAAAAAGTGATATAGAACTAGTTGGAAAACTCTTAGCTTTATTCCAACAAAAGATGTTTTCAAAGTGGAGAGCATAAAGTCGGAAAATGGAGAATAAGTTTCAAAAGAGCTCTTAGAAAAAGTCCCGCCTACCCCGACTTCTTCAGACAAGTGTAGAGTGTCAATTCAATGGAACCACTTAGTCAATGGCGCTAAGACTGATTGAATCCATTAAGTAAATAGTATAGTTGATCAGCACAAATTCAGTGTGATGAGGGGTTGCCTCTTTGGGTTTGGCCTGTCCTTCTGGGTATGTTAAGTCAAAAGATTCACTTATATTTTCCTTATGTGCCCACTGTGCAGTAAAGCAAAAGCCAGAACTGACATGGAGTTTACTTAGATCGTTTTTACAGATTGCCTGGTATAAGAACAAATCTCTGAAGAAAAAGATCCAAATATAACTCCACATACATGATATTTGCCAATAAGAAAAGAACCGCTTACTGGAAGCCTGCAAAGAGGGGTTTGTGACTGAAGGTGGGAGGAGACATACCTATAAACGATCTCCTCCCTTTTGGGGCAAAAAAAAAAAAAAGGTAGATTAAAATGCTGGAAGTCAGAGATCACTAATGTTGTATTACTACAAAAAAACTAGTTAAGGTAGCCGTTGGGTCGACCCCATGGCTTAGTGGTTAAGGGAGACAGATCTCACATAGCATACTTTGATTTGAATACCACCCCTTGGCAACTTGAAAACACCATGTGCACGTGCAGGTGTGCTCAAATTCCGTGGAAGATGGAGAAATGGAGGAGAAGAGATTGGGATATAAGCACACACCTATTGGTGGGTGGTCTTTCCATCTTTCTCTCTCTGTCTTTCCATCACTCTCAGTGAGCACACGCACCCTCTGGCAATTTAAAAAAAAAAAAAGCCTTTTTATGCTCTTCACCTATTTCAATCATGGAAATGTCAGAGAAACATTTAGTAGTTGGAGCAGAAGAAATGAAATGGCTAAGAAGTTAAGAAACAGTTATACTCTATCACCTACTGAGGGAAACCCACTTCAGATAATGTTCAAGATGAGTTTGAAAAAAAAATCTTTCTGTTATTTTATTCTGTTCTGTTTATATAAATGATTATTATACATCGCTATTGTTACTTACTTTTCGAGCAGTTTTAGGTTCACACAATTGCTAAGTCATGGAACCAACCCAAATGCCCCCGTATGAGGAATGGATTGAAAAACTGTGGCACATATACTCTATGGAATACTACTCAGCCATAAAAACCAACAGAACCCTGGCTTTTGAGAGAAAGTGGAAGAATATGGAAGATGTACTGCTGAGTGAGGCAAGCCAGGCTATGAAGGAGAGACATTGTATGTCCCCACTTAACATATATCATTTGTCTGAATTCTATGACTGAAACTGATTGACTAACAGTTGAACAAACACAAGAGATGGGTGTGAATGTCAGATGAGGTGTATGTGGAGGAGTGGGGCCTAACGAAGGACATTTGGAGGAGGGATACAGAGGTAGAGCATTGACGGGATGGGGAGGTGTGGTGTTATCTGTTGAAGATATTTTGATCAATGGGTCTGGGGAGAAATGTTCACATATCGAAATGGTCTCATTGTAAGCCAAACAACATGATTGAAAGTATATACAAAATAATAATAATAATAATAATAATAAATAATAAATAATGTGAAAAAAAATTGAGAGAAGTATTTACTATATTTTCCCTGCTGCCACACATGCATTGTCTCTCCAACACACATGCATTGTCTCTCCAACATTAGTATTCCCCCCAAAATGTTACTCAAAATATAACAGAATACATGATCATTACTCTATACTGGATATAACTATTATTGAATTAGTCTCTTAATTACATTCATAAAGATAAACTAATTATTTTATTTTTCAATAAAAACATCAATAAAATAGGAGTAGCACTCCAGAGGCCATGGTAGAAGTACTGCCACCCCACCCTCAAGCTTATTTTGAATTAGTAATGATTTATGAGGTGGGATGTGAGTCTGGAGAATAAAAGTTTAGGCCTCATAAATTCTACTCAACATTCTAGTAAAAAAACACTTTATCGAAAATTCAAATAGACAACATACAAACAAATAATCCAAACAAGCAAATACTGTTATCTCTCCCCTTCACATTTATTTTAAGCACTGTTTAAACCTTTATAATTTGTTTTTGGTTTTTGGTAAAGTATCAGTTGAAATACAGCATTGCAGAAGACAATTTTATATACATCTATATTCTTTTTTTTTTCTTGACTACATGTTATCTATTGTATTAATTCCAAAATGTATGTTTTCACATTTATCATATTTTTGACATCAAGGTATCTTTCAACAAATGGCTTCTTGCAATTATCCTTGTAGCATTCATTCTCTTCCTAACAGTTCAGAAATGAAGCCTCATCATTTCAATTTAACAGTAAATATATCAAGCACACTAGACTTGATATATTTCAAAGAATACAACACCGACAATAAAACCAACAAAAAAACAACTAAAACAACCAAATGTCCTTGGCCTTGCTCTCTAGGATCAACATTTAAAGCTTAGGTGCAGAGCAAAACCACAACTCCAAGCCAAAAAGTTTTGAAGACTCACCAGAGTTGGGGTCAGAGTTGCCATCTGCTTCGGTCCTCTTGTCCGGAGAGGCCTGGTCATAGAATTCGTCCTGTGGCTGAACCAGAGGAAGAGGGTGTGAGATCAGGGTTCCACTACCCACCGGCTCGTGGTCTCCTAGACCACTGTCACTGCAGCTTTCCTGGGAGCCGTCGGGGAGGTGAAAGGTAACACGGCGCTGCGACTACAAAGAAGACCACAGGACATGCCAATTAACACTCCTTCCAGACAAACAGGCACAGCGGAACACAAAATCTATAAACTTGCAACAAGTGACACAATGTACAATCAAAGGAAATAAAACTAAGTGCAAAACTAAGAGCCAGCATTTATTATTTGACAACTTATTATGAATTGTCCAGTTGGCAAAAAGCAAAAAAAAATAATTTTAAACTTGTGTAATTGAAGACCATAAAACTAATTAAAGCCTTGAAAAGAGTAACAATAAGGGTTAAAAAAGTATACTTATATTAATCAGCAAAATTATATAAAACAGTTAAATAAAAAGAAATGTCTGTTTCATACATTTGAATAAATACATATGTAAAGCATTATTTCATTTATTTTGAACGGCCAGAACTATGTTTACTTGATATTTTTACTTTTGCAATCAATATATTTCCTCCACTATTGTCTAGTATTTTTTTTAATGGTTTTTACTATAGAGCATGTGTGCTCACCGGAGAGTCAGAGAGACAGAGAGAGGGCAAGTGAGAAATCACCCTCCCACAGATGATTGGATGACTGGATGTGGATGGCCACACCACAATCCCTTCTTGTTCATCCTCTCTGAGTTTTGGACATGTGTGCATTTGCAGCCAGCATGATTTTCAAGCCTCTAGGTCTGGGATTTGAACCATGGTTCATCATGTGGGAGTCCAGTGCCTTAACCACTATCCCACCTGCTGGCTCCTAAAGAGCAACTTCTATATTTGAATGCCTCTAAACAAGTACTGAAACAGTGAGTTAAACTTATTTTAAGCAACCAAATTCTATAAAGTTTCTATTATATACATGACAAACTATTTTTTGAAAAGATACTAAAATCATTGAGACCAGCAGATGGCATAGTGGTTGCATTGCTAGACTCCCATGTAGTCAACTATGGTTTGAGTACTGGATCAGGCAGCTTAAAAGAAACTAGACACCTGTGTGTGCATGTCCGAGATCCTACGAGGAGAATGGAGAAGGGACTGTGAGGTGGCCATGCCCCCAGGGGGTGATTTCTCTCTCTCTCTCTCTCTCTCTCTCTCTCTCTCTGCCTCTCCAGTGAGCACATGCACCCTATAACAAAAACCTCTCTCTTTTTAAAAATGTATTAAATTCACAAGTAATTATTGCCCAGTAGCCAAGACTACATTTTTACTCCCATCGCCATGGTTTATTTTCTGAGATTTCAGTTGCTTGCAGTCAACCATAGCTAGAAAATATTAAATGGAAAATTCCAGAAATAGACAATTGGTTAAGTTTTAAATTGTGTGCCACTCTGAGTAGCGTGATGCAAACTTGCACACACCTGCACCATCCTGCTCCTCTTACTGTGCCTAATTTATAAATTAGGCTTTATCATAGGTATGTATGTAAAGGAAATAAACTGTTCAGTACTAGCTGTGGTTTCAGGCATCCTCTGGGGGCCTGGAACTTCTCTCCCTGGATAAAGGAGGACTACTCTACCAGTCTTCTGTTATACTGTATCCCAGTTGAAAAATGCTGACAATATTACTTTGGCATCTATTTGTACAATTCTACTCTCAGAAGTGATCTAAAGTGTGTGTATATGCTTATTTCAATAAACTTAATGTTTTAATAACAAAAAAAATCTGTGTTGAAGCACAGATCACTGTTTAGTTTGCTTGGTAAATGTTCTTTTAACTGATGTAATCCATGAGCTATTTACAACTATATGGGTTGGAAATTTAAGCCTTAGGGAATTATATAAGAGGAGTAAATTTGTATTTTACTACTGAACCTAACTTTTATTCTGCTTTAACAGCTAAAAACCTTGCAATATTATGCCACATGCAACCACTCTATTAATATTTAATAAAAATATGACTATATAAATAACAAAATATATATATATAACTATACAATTATAATATAATCAATTTATAAAGCCTAAAACTTCTGCTTTCTAAACTACACTTTGTAGATAGTCTCCATTTCAAAGAGAAGGAATGGAGTTAGAAACAAGATGCTATAGATAGAGATACTGCAACTCTATAAAAGTGTTTTTATAGACTGACAATAGAACAGAGCCTATTTCCTGTGAATCACTGGTTCAAATCCAGCTCAGAGCCATAATTGAGAAGAGCTGATACCACTTTATTGCTGTTCAATGACCTGTGTGAAATGAGTTGATAGTTCAGTACATTTTTAATGAACTGATGCCAGCATCCCATAAACTATAATCATAAATGGTACTAATTGTGTCTATTGTAGCACATTTCACCTTCATGCACAACTATCTCACAAGCTGCATATCCTCCCAAAGGTTCTGAAACGTGCCTAGGTGAGTGCTATAGACAAGACAAGTCAACCTCAAAGTGAACATCAGAAATGCATTTCTCCTTGTCTAAGGAGGACCACGCTACCATTAGGATTTATAGGAGTATTTCCCCACAAATGAATTTATCCCTCTAAAGGAAATCAATGATATGAGTATTTTCAGATTATGTTTCAATATGCCCTTAAGGTAGCAGTATTCTTTCGTGATAGACTGTGTAAGGACTGACCAGATTGCCTATTATACATGACTGACAATATGGCTATTAAAGTGATCAACCTGCTGAAAAGTTCATGAATTTTAAAATATCTTTGGTGTTAATTCTGGAGGAATTATTCTTCCTTATAGCACAGGTGAGTAAAAACGATGTCTAACAAAAGAGAGAGGTAATGGAATGGATGCTTCTGAAATCTTTTTATTTATTATTATTATTGTTGTTACATGAAGGTATATACCTTCTGTAAGAGAGAGAGTGAGAGACAGAGGGAGAGAATCCCCAATGTACCACGGTGTTGCCACAATTCTTTTTCTTCTATTTCTCCTTCTACTAGAATTCTGGATGCATGCACACATAACTGACATGTTTATCAAGCTACCTGGGCTGGGATTCAGACCATGGTTGGCCATGTGAGATTTGGTTCCCAATAAAGAGCTCTTAAATTTATGCTATGGGGTTAGCCTTGGTGGGACAATTTTATACATTTCTGAAAGCCTCAGAAGCCATTTAAAAGTATATATTCATAGAAGATCAAGGAAAAAAAAAAACTATATGATGTTTTTCTAACCATAATTAACATTGCTTTAACTAAAATATATATTTTTTTCTAAGAAGTGTTCAAATATACAACATCAGGCCTTGATCCAGCAGTTCTTGCAGTGTGGTCATGAGAGCAATTATTATTGAGCATCTACTATCTGCCTGGTAATACCACACTGAGAATAAAAATGAAACAATTTTTCCCCAAACTATTCCAAATACAGCTTATTAGACTGCATCTCACAGACATTATACTATATTTCTTTAACACTTTGTATGTGAGAATAAAAAAAGATGTAAATTTAGCATAATGTATTTGCAATGAGACACTGTAAATTAGAGTGATAGAATGTTTAAACTACTGTGGCTTATGGAAATATTTCTTAATTAATTTGACTCAAACAAGTTTAAGTCTTAATTGGCAGAATTGTGCACAATTTATCAGTCTGATGGGAGGTGGGGGTGATGATGCATATGGACTAAAAACTGGTACACAGTTAGTATGATGTGGAGCAAATTGATCAAGCAAATCTGTCTTTAATTTATCATGTTAATGATTAATGCAAGCAAAGGAATGTCGGAACTGTCAAGGCAGTTGTACAAAAGGGATCTGAATAAATTGAAATATGCAGAAGAATCAGAAACAGTGAAGTGTTAGGAAGCAGGAGTTATGGGTAAATTTAAGGGCTCACCAGGACTTGTTCAGGTAGAACTGAAAAGCTCCAAATGAGAATCCATGACCAGACCTCCAGGCTAGAAGCCTTTGTTCTGCAGAGGCTAGCCAGGGCCTAGGTACTTTGTCTTTTTGCAAGTGTTCTTGGCTTTGAAAAATGAAAAAAGTAATGCCTTCTCTATAGAAGTGTTGTAAAACTAAAAAATAGATCAAAGAAGTGTTTCTGGTATATAATAACTTTACACAGAATACTGATACTCAATAAAAGATAGCTATAATTCTTTTTTTTTTTTTTTCTGGAGAGTTTTTTTTGGGAGAGAGTTTTTTTTTTTTTGTTTCGTTGTTTTTTTTTTTTTTTTTTTTTTTTTTTTTTTTTGTTGTTGTTGTTTGTTTTTTTGCACATGCGCTCACCAGAAAGACAGAGAGAGACAGAGAGATAGAAAGCGAGAAATCACCCCTCAGGGGGGATGGCCACGCCGCAATCCCTTCTCCTCCATTCTCCTCTCAGGATCTTGGGCATGCACGCACACGCGCCCGGAGTGAGTTTTAAGCCACCGGGTCTGGGACTTGAGCTGCAATCGACTATGTGGGAGTCCAGCGACATAGCCATTACGCTAACTGCTGGTCCCAAAATAGCTATAATTCTTGAAATCTAAAGCTACCATTTTAAAAATTTGTTCCATGAGCTAACAACCCCAGCAGATCTTGATGTTGTGATCTACCACCAGTGTCAGTCAGCCCCAGATCGTGGGCACTCACAGGCCTTGGGTATTCAAGGAGATCTCCAGAACCAAATCAAGAATCTTTTGACATGAGTCAATCTCCTAGAGTGTCATGCTCTACTGATGCACCACCATCAAGTCTCCAAAAACTATATATCCTTTTAAACTCTAGGCCCATCAGTGTCTGACTATTCTAAGGGTGTAATTCCTTCACCCCAGAAAAAAGAGCATTGTTATTTCATAAGAGAAGTGGGCTAACCACAAAATATTGGCATGATTCAGAGTTCAAGGCTTTCTCTGAGGTAAAGCTACTCTTAAGTAGAAGTAAGAAGTTGAGACTAATGTCCAGGATACCTAGTTTCTCCTCAGAGAAAGTAAAGGTTGGCTTATTATGCTTTCAAGAAATCTGTAATTGTTTGAGTATTTGGAGAGAGAAAAGGGGGTCTTCACTACTGCCTCTGAGACTTTTGAATCGCTTTACTCACATGTTAATTTCCTCACTCTGTGTTATGAATTTAGTCAGTCCCACCTGGCTGAACTGGGAAAAACACATGTTATCATGAAACTATTTCAAACTTTCCAGAGCCTAGGTACTTACAATGTTTTCCTAAATCTATTTCTCCCAAGAGAAGGGTTATTGGCTCTGTCGAGCTGATGTTTTGAATGTCACATTTGTTTACTTGATTTATCACTGAGAGGTTAGCCATAAGTCTCTGGCTGCCCAGAGAAAGAATAAAATGAGAGAAACAAACTATAAAGGTCACATTATTTTCTATTAGGGCAGCTGATATAAATTCAGACCAGGCAATGTTTTTATTAGAGCGTACACAAGTTCAAAGTGCCTTGTAGACACATGTGGATGTGTTTTGAGATCCTTCAATTCTTCAGATGCTACACTAGTTTGATCTGAGAAACATCACTAAGCACTGCTAGACTATTTTATTCTTGCACTTTGGTAGAAAGACACAATTCAAGATGCCTAAGGAAGTTGTACCTGTTCTTGCACTGGGCATGATTCTAGAGTCACTGAAGAGTGAGTTACCTAAGAAATCCCTGTCATTACTTAATGTTTCTCTTGTATATTTCTCACTGGTAAAAGATAGCATTTACTAATGAACGACTCACATTCAAGGATACAATTTCAGTCCCAATAGCCAAAAAAGAAATTCCTATTTTTAAAGATTTGGTGGTAAGGTTCATTGTTACATTGCATGAAATAGAAAACAGTAGAAAAAAGTTAAATGCCTAATAGGTGGTTAATAAATCATGAGTTACCATATACAATACTTAGAATTTTGAAAATTAAGATGGAGTCAGTATTATTGAGTATAAAAATTAGGTTAGTAAAGATTTTTATCAGTAGAATTGCATTTTTGTTAGTGTAAGTTTGTGTGTGAATATGCACAAATTAATCTCTAACTATTCATGTGCTGAGTATTTAAAGTGCTATTGTTTGATCATAAAATTATAGTATGGTAAAATTTTATCATTCTGACCACACTAAAATTTTCACGCATTACCTTTGTGATAAAAAAATCATATTTTAAATTTTAATTATTTATTTTCATCATATTTTAATTTAGAATTCAATCTACGAGAATGACAAAATCTGGTATACAGTAGGTGGGTTTTTCCTGGAACTGATGTATACCAAACAAGCTTTCCATCTCTTGTCTACTATTTTAACTCTCATTCTTTACTTTCTTTAACTAGCTTTTAAATTGTTGCAATTAAAGTCCTTCCCTTCTCCTCAAATAACACAATGGTAAGGTTATTTTAGCATTAATCTGTTTATTACAAATCAAATAAATAAATTCTCCAGTTAATGACTGACATTTCAAATAATTTTCCTATGAAACAGTGTAACTTGATATTATGGAAACACACCAAAAAAAGTACTTTTAGATTGTTTAAATATGGGTTTATTTGTAGATAATTGTTCAATTATCTTTTCAGGGAAGTATTTCCCCTGATTCTGATTTATTAGTTTCCTTAACCAAGTATAGGAAATAATGTAATCTATCCCCCCCATATATGTGTGTGTGTGTGTATGTGTGTATGTGTGTATGTGTATAAATACACACAATATATTTGTTTCATTCAGAAATTAACCATGATGAATTGTATATAAAGACACATTAAAATTTTATATTTGAACTTCGTTTTGTTTTAACTCCACAAAAGTTCAAAAAAATTTTTTTTATTTGAAATAATGTTTCCACATATATATATCTTCTCAAAGAAGCAAAGAAACTTATCTCAGAGAGTGTAAAACATATGGAGAATGGAGACTTCACTTTTATGTAAATATTTATTATAATAATAATTTGCAATATCTTGAACTTATTTTAAGGGAACATATTTAATTGATTTTTTTAAAAATGATAACTCCTATAAGTGAGAATACTATACACATCTTCATCAACAGATAATAAACCATATCTGTGTTCCACAATTATTTTACCTCTCCATTTTTTCCCCAAATTTCCTTTCCTGCACTCTTCCTCTCCCACACTCTCCTTCCACTTTATCTCTATTGTCCACAACAATTTTTAATGCTTTTATGTCCTCCAATCTTTCAGTTTCTATCATAGAGTGTAGACAGTCAGTATATGTTAAGTGGAGACATACAACGTCTCTCTTTCATAGTCTGACATGCTTCTCTTAGCAACAAATCTTCCATATTCATCCACTTTCTATCAAATTCCATGGCCTTGTTGTTTTTGTTGGGTGAATAATATTCAATGGATTGTATGTGCCACACTTTTTCAATCCATTTGTGGACATTTGGGTTGGTTTCATGTCTTAGCCTTATGAACAGTACTGCAATAAATACACCTGTGCCAGTGCTTTTCTGACTGAGCATTCTCCTGTCCTTTGGGTAGATACCCAGGAGTGGAATTGCTGGATCATATGGCAGTTCTATTTGAAGGTCTTTGAGGAACCTCCCCATTATTCTAGAGAAATTTTGCAAATACATTTGAAACTTTGCTTTACTTATTAATTTTTTTTTTTTTTTGAAGAGGTTTTTCGCTATAGGGCGCGTTCGCTCGCCAGACAGACAGAGAGAGACATAGAGACAGAAAGCGAGAAATCACCCCCCAGGGGGGATGGTCACGCCGCAATCCCTTCTCCTCCATTCTCCTCTCGGGATCTTGGGCACGCACGCACACGCGCCCGGCGTGAGTTGTAAGCCACCGGGTCCGAGACGCGAACCGCGGTCGACTACGTGGGAGTCCAGCGACATAGCCATTACGCTAACTGCTGGTTCCCTTTACTTATTAATGTTTAATGGGGTGGGTGGGGTTGAATGACACCAGTCATCTAAATGCATAATTTGTGTTCATTAAACAAAAATCAGTCTTGACTTTATTCTCAGGATACAAACAGGAATGATCTATTCGGATCATAAACTTTGTAATAATAGTGAAGGCAGTATGGTAGGAGAAAATGAAACAAATGATATTGGACTTCCTCAGCAGAAATTTGAAAAAAAGCTTATGAAACAATTTCCTAACATGCATTTGGACAATATCATTGGATATAAAAAAGTAATATCAAAATACACGCGAATGTATTAATGAGTAGAGTGTAAAACACTGATGTCTTGATAAGCTGAGAAAGTATTTTTGGCCTCTTCTTGCTTTGAAAAATATAATATGTAACTACCTACTTTACTCTGCTAGAATCAGAGCCCTTATAATGCTCTTAAGAAAACAGAGAAACTAACCCAGTAGGAATAAACATGAGTAAGACTTTATATCTCTTTTCTCCTGGGTAGAGGAATCTTTGTTCTGAACAGTCAAGTAGTTGGATTTTATTAAAAAAAAAAAATCCACCTATTATTGCAGACAGTCACTGGGACTTTGAGACTGATATTTGAAACGAAAATCACTTCTACATCCCAGTGATAATCGCCACTTGTCCTGTGGCTTTTTAGTCTTTTCTTTGAAAACATTACCAAGTTACCAATCTCAGTTATTTAGGCACTGGGGATAATTTGTTGTCTCTGAATACAAATATAAAATTCAAGCATATGTCAAAAATTTCTGTAAGCAGAAAGCTTCAGCAAATTTATTTGGCATGTGTAAAATAATGACTTGTACTCAGAAAAATCTAATTATTTTAGAAGAGATGATACTCTCAAAATTATAACCCAAATGTGGACACACTAATTGAGAAGTTAAAGATTCAAAACTTTATCAACAATTTTTGAACATGAGAAAGTAAACACAAGTAAGTTCACATGACTCTGAGATCGAACATGTGTATACAGAATGTTTTCTAATTTTTGTTTATGCTGGAAAGGGAAAGATGCTTTCCAAATAAAATAGGTTCAAAATTTTCCACACAATAGAATTTATTACATGGTATAATTTGGCCTATCAATTAAATTTAAGAACAGTAAGGTAGGCTTAGTTGAAAAAAATAATGAAAGATTTAACACTCCTGAAGTTTATATTTAAGATCTTGAAGATCATAAACATACTATATTATGTACAGATGTTAAAAATGTTGAATATATTTCTATCCTGGAAAAACCTTGTCAGTGAAATCATTACATTCAATAATGGCTTAAACATGTGTTTTTAAATAAAATGGGAAGAAAGTACAATGAAATATTTGAAAGAAATCAAAGTAACAAGTTAACATTGATGTACGTTATGGACCTTGGTTAATAAAAATCCATCACTTGGGGCCAGCTGATGGCAGGTGGTTAAGGTGGCTGGGTCACATATGGCCAATTGTGTGACTTGAGTATCTGACTCAGTGGCTTAAAAACATGCCAGGGTCGTGGATGGATATATGTGTGCCCAAAATTCCAAGGGAAGAATGAAGGAGAAGGGATTGCAGCATGACCATCCCCCTGGGGCGAAAGGTGCTTTTACACTTTTTCTCTTTCCCTCTCTCTCTGGGGATTCTTATGCCCTATAGCAAAAAAATAAATAAATAAAATAGATAAATATAAATCACTTATGATTGGTTCATGAGTTGTAATGGATAACGAATCTCACACATGAAAGATGTTACTTACAGGGAAAACTGTTCTGGGAGAGAGTGTATTTGGGAATTCTCTGTACTTTCTATAATATTTCTATAAACCTAGCATTGCCCTAAATATAGTCTCTCTTTATATGTATGTGTGTGAAAGAGAGCATATGCATATGTGTATATAAAGATTAGTCAGAGAGAAGATGTAGACAGACTTTCGTATTGAAAGCAACGGGGACTTCAGACCATTTCTAAGGAATTTAAAAGATGACAGTTCTGTTCTCTATTACATTGAATCTTATTTCTATTGTGTGTGTGTGTGTGGGGGGGGTCAGTCGTAATACAAATATTCATGTATCATTCTTATTTTTAAGCCTGATTGGGCTAATTTAAGTAGTACATAAGGATTCTACATTTAATAATTATTTCTATTTCATAAAAGTAATTCTGTATGCACAAATTGTGACTGTGGTCTACAATTGTCCTTTGTTCCTCTTTTAAACATTTGAAATAGTTTAAACTTTAAAGGTTCTCTATTAAATGGACATTTTAATTCCTATTTTATAATGACTTAAACTCATCTCTGTGCTTCTAGAGACATTTCAGAGAGCTAACTTCATGAAGATGAAATGAAATGTCCCTCATATCTGAAAATAATTTTGATCTAGTCCATGTCTTAGTCTGACAGATGGAAGAAGATAGATGGTGGCACTTTGGGAATTAAGGAATTACCTTTCCTGGAATAGATCATAGAGCTTAATGTCGGTAGAAGGCATCTTATCTTTGGCTTCACAGACTGATAAAGCACACGGAGAAGGCAGTTCAGAAATCTTGTTTTATCTCTAACTTTTCATAGATATGAAAATCTGGGAGACTTTCATCAGACCTGCAGTTTGGGTGATAACTGATCAAACATGGCAGTTAACCAATATTAGTTCCTGGGAAGTGCTGATAGGAAAAAGTTCTTTTTGTGCAAGGGTATGATCTTGTAACCCTTCCTCCCTACACACACAAATATAATCTCTTCTAATGTTTGCAGGGCAATATGATGAAAAGAAAAACTATAATCATAGTGTTTCTGGCAAAAGAAGAAATTGAAAATTAACAAGTTGAGATTTGAATCTATTTTAGCAATATGTATTTAAAACATTTTAAATTGTTCTATTTACTATTTTGATGACTTGGTTCCAAACTTCATGCAAGGGACTTATAAGCTAGCAAAACAGCATAAAAGAACAACTGTCTAAATGATTATTCCTCATTAAACTAATATCCCTGGAACTATAGCACCTGAATTTGTAAATGTGGAGAATGCATGTTAAGACAAAAAGACTCGAGGTATGGTTATTAACTTGTAAATGTGGGGAACAAATGCTAAGATAGAAATCTTTATGATAAATTGAGGGATACTCTAGAGTTCTTTATGTAGTCATTCAGCAAAATCGCTTGATCACTGCTTTCTTTCTGGGGCTCTGTTAGATACTGAGAAGACTTTGTTGATCAGATATGGCACAGTCCTTTTTTTGGCTTTTTATTTATTAAAAAAAAGAGGAGAAAGTCACACTCTTCATTCGTAAGACTTATAATTTAATGTACCATGTTTTAATGGTTAAACGAGCTGGACTCCATGTAGCTGACTAGTTTGAATCTGAGCCCTGGCAGTTTGAAAAACTTGCTTTATGTGTGTGTGTGTGTGTGTGTGTGTGTGTGTGTGTGTGTTTGTGTGTGTATGTATGCTTCAGATCTCAAAGGAATGGAGAAATGGCAGAGAAGGGATTGGGCTATGACTATGCCCCACTTGGGTATGTTTTCTTTTTTCCTCTTTCTCTTTCTCTCTCTACTGAGTGCACCATCCTCTGGTGATCAAAGAAATAAAAGATATATAATTTAGCAAATGAAATGATAATAATTTTGTAAGTTTGTAAGTAGTTATAAGTATAATAGCTATGCTGAAGGACAAATTTAGGGTAATATGGGGTAAATAATAGAAGGATCTATTTTAGGCGAAGTGGGTTTTGAATTCAGGGTATGGTAGGTCGTGCACAGATACTTAGCTTACATTGGAGGCTATAGTTCAGTCCCACTAGTTTATAATTTGAAGCAAAAACTATGAACTAATAACTCTCCAGAAACAGCCTCTTGTCCACTTTGCATTCCTCTGTGGAACACACATTTTGTGGCCTCTAAGTAAAGCCAAAGTTTCTAGATATTATTAAACTATGGTTTCTAGATTTGTACTGCATCTACTAAATATACTAACAGAAATGTAGATGTAGTGATGTTTATTTTTCAGGGATTTAATTATTAAGTCCCAATAATACTGGGTGCCTGATATGGGTACCTTGGTATAGTTTCCTTTGTTTTAAGATTTCCTGGGATTAGTGTTTTTTCAGCTTATTTTCTGAAATTATTATCAAAATTATACATGACACAATTATGACCAATCATAGCTAGCAGGAGAAGTTCCTCAAAGGCAGGGATCATTACTAATTTGACTTGATGTAACTAGCACTTGGGATAATACTAAGCACATGACAGGCACACAAAATGCATGTTGAATGAAAACACATAACAGTCTGCATAATCACCAAGCTTTCTTTTCCTTAATGACAGTGTCAAAACGAAAGAACTAGCTCAACTTAGTTTTCCTTTAAACTAAAAGCAAATATCTGTTCAAGAAATAATACTGAAAAGTCATCTAAGTTGACAGATGAAAAAAAAAAGATGAACTGATGAACAGATATTCTTGGCATTTTAAAATAGTTTAGAAAGCATATGTAAATGCAAGTGGTATAGATAGTCTTAAAGGATTTTTTTCACCAATTTGGTTCTGAACACCATTCAACAAGTTATATTCCTGCCTTCAATATCTCCTTCTCTGGAAACTAGAAGAATTCTACCATGGAAGACTTGTAAACAAAGTATTGTAGGGGCCAGAAGGTGTCATGATGGTTAAGATACTGGACTCACATAAGGTCAACTGCAGTTCAAGTCTTGCACCTGGAGGCTTGCTTTCAAACCTTTTTTCTCTCTCTCACTCTGTCTGTCTCTCTCAGTGAGTGCACATGCCCTGTAGTAAATTTAAAAATAATACTAATGATAGGGACTAGCAGTTGGCAGAATGGCTATGTCGCTGGACTCCCATATAGTCAACTGGAGTTCAAGTCCCGGACCTGGTGGCTTGAATTCACGCTGGATGCGTGTGCGTGCACGCCTAAAATCCCGAGAGGAGAGTGGAGAAGAAGGGATTGCAGCCTGGCCATCCCCCATGGGGGGTGATTTCTCGCTTTCTGTCTCTCTGTCTCTGTCTTTCTGGTGAGCACACACGCCCTGTAGCAAAAAACTCTCAAAAAAAAAAAAAAAAAAAACTCTAAAAAAAAAAGTATTCTAAAAGAAAATAGAGAATCACAGCCTGAATTTCAACAATAAAAGCTGAAGTTAAGCAAAATGATGCTTGGCATATCATGAAATTCCTAATCCCAGGTAAAATAAAATAAGGCGCAAGATAGCTATAAAGAATAAGAATTAGAAGGAAAGCAAGTATGGTTTTTTATTTTAATTTTACATCAGGGAAACTTTTAAAATATTAAAAAATTTAAATAATAAAATTATTAACCTTAAAGACTCTTCTCATTGCAATGAAATACTGGAGTAGGGCAATTCTGGCTAAAATATTACTTTGATATCTTTTATTTTTTAAAAGAATTATTTTATTTAACTTTGTTTATTTATTTATATTTAAATTTGACCAGAGAGAGAAAAAGAGAAAGAGAGAGGTTAAGTGAGAAAGCACGCTGCCAGGTCCAGGATTTGAACCACAGTCAGCCATATTGGAGTCCAGCACACTCAACCACCATGCTACCTGTTGGTCCCTATATCATCTTTTAAATGTTCTTTCTCATTACATAAATCCAATTCTTTAAAGTATTTAACACAATATGTTTTAAATATTATGATATGCAAGGACATTTAAAGCACTCTGACTATAAAATGATTTTTCAAGGGAAATATATTTATGATAAACATGAAGGCATGTAATGTTCAGAATCACGATAAAAACCTTAAACCTTATTTTATACAAGTTATAGCTTATATAATGCTTTTCCTTAGGTGAATAATTTGTTGCAATAGTAATTTGTAGATATATTCTGGCACAGTAGAAATGATCACTTTTGCTGGAGTAAAAAAAAAAAAAAGAAATCCTTAAATGTATTTACTCTTAATTGTGTTTAATTTCATATTGCAATGATTAATCAGAGTGAATGTCTTTATTTTCTGCTGTTTTAACTACAAGAAATGATCTCTTCTGTTTTTATCCTATTATAAGGATCGTTACAAAAATGGGAAACAATTAACACAGGGTTTAATGCCTGAGTGCTACAGAGCTGAAGTAATTGCACTCAAGGTCTGCTAACTTTTTAATCAGGCATTTGGTTGCAAGCTGCTCGCAATTGATTCTGAGAGAACTAACACTATCTAAGGAAGAAAGCAGGTGTGCCAGAAAAGCAGACATGTTGGCAAAACAAATGAAAGATTTTAAAAGGGAAAGAGAAAAAAAAAAGCACAATGCTTGTCAGCAGGCCATTTACTTGGCTGGGCCTGTTACTGAACAAAGCCAGCAGAGTGTAGGAGCCCAGTGGTGGAAGCCCCACTGACCTGTTGCTTTTAATGTGTTACAGGAGAGCTGAGCAGTGAGGAGCCCTGTCCATCCCAATGGTAGTGACTTGAGTTAATTAACAGAGAGGGCTTGAAAAATCCATGTTGGGTAGAGTTGAGACCCCATCAGAGGTTTCTGGAATTACACTCTAATTAGAAAAGTTCCCTTTTCTTTGCATCCAAGCTACTCTTTGAAAAACAAATTTGGCTAGATACTTTGTTCTCTCTTAAAGATTTTTTTTTAAAAAGTCTACAGATTTTCTCTGAAAGCTAATGATTGTTTCCTTTTTCTTTCTTTAATAAGTTTCATTCTCCTACTGTGAAAGTGACTCCTTCTAGTCACGTTAAACACGCTAAAAGGTATGTGCATAGCTTAAAAACATTGTGGGAAGGGGATTTTTAAACTCCCCTATTCTGTTGTCTCTTGAAAAGGGAGCTACTAGAAAACAAGACTCCTGTATAGCTGCTTTACAATCATGGGGATATGTTCTGGCCAGAAGTGCAAAAATATTGATACAATTCCAAGTTTGAATTTTTTCAAGATGGTTAGGGGCTTGCAGATCTCCCTTTATACAGAAAAAGATAACAAAGGACAGATTTCACTATTTACCTGGTGAATTTTAAGACAGTAGTTATTTTTACTTTATATTCCCAAAGGCAGACAAGACCGTGAACATTTAAAGGAGAGTATAAAGCAGAACTAGCTCTTGCAGCAGAAGAGAAAATAAGAGCAAGAACAACAAAAACAACAAAAAAAAACACACACACAAAACAAAAACAAAATAAAACAAAACAAAAAACAAACAAACAAACAAAAACAAAACAAGAAATGAGCTTCCTCCAGCCACGTCCTACGTGCATTTTAATTACACTTGTTTGTCTGGACCATCGGGCAATCTATTATTGGAATTCATTAGTATGTTTCAGGACCCAGAACAAGGTATATAGAGATCGATGAATCTGAACTACCATAGCCAAGCTTCCACTCTAGCTCCGGACAAGTTGGCGAAGCCTCAGTTCTTTTGCCTGTATCACTAGGTTCCAGTGAGCTCTCCCATAGCCTCTCAGCCTGGAAACAGCTGTAGTTCAGTCAACACAGCATCTGTTGTTTCTAGGTGAAGGGTTGGTACAGATGAAAGAACGGCACCTGGCATCTGGACTCCTGCTCACATAGTCCCTTAATCATATAGGACTTTCATATCGCTATGATCTTGAGCATTTCAGGAAGGATGCCAAATGGAAAAGAACAAAGAGATTAGCAGGCAAGGAACCCCTTGGTGGTCCAAATTACCTCACAAGGGTGACTTTTGCTGAGATTTAAGTTTTATGCTATTTCTGAGTGCAAATGTATCTTTAAACAAAATTGTCATTCTCAGGATTGTAATGTACAATAATTTGAAATCTATTATTGAAGTAGCTCTTTGGAATTTAGTAAATCTGAATGATGCGTGTGTGTACCCACAGACATGTGTGCATGAATTCTCTTACAAAAAGCTCATGGAAATAGATGCAGTAATAAGTCCTCCTGTCGATGGAGCAGTGAAAGACCTTCCATACTGCAGGGCATGTTTGTGAGTGCAAAGTATCACCACTCACATGGATTATATGTCATTCATGATGTTTACTCTAGCCTAATGCTTAATCTTCCAGAGCTGCCACAGTGAGGAAATCTAGTAGAAAAATCTTACTTTCCATATTTTAATTGCTGACATTGCTTAGTTGACTGGTTTAAGCATTTTAATGTTATTTATCATTATATTTGCTTTGACAAATAATCTTACTGACTGAGTTATTTAAATGATACCATTATCACTCCAGATACTTAGAAGTAAAACTTTTCTCATTTAAAAAATAATGAATACAATAAGAAAAACACTATTACTTTGAGATGTGTTCAGTTTGCAAGTATTTCTTATATCTGTTCTAACTTCTCAATTTTATTTTACTTAAGAGGTACCTGCTGCTTTTTCCTTTTTTTGTTAATTTACCAGAGGCATATGTAGTTGCTAGAGAAAGAGAGCGAGAAAGAGAGATGGAAAGTGAAAAGGCATCCCTATGGGTGCTTCTCCTCTGTCTGCCTCCTTTCAGGATTTTGGCATGCCCACACACACTCCTGGTGTGTTTTTCAAGCCACCAAGTCTGGTACTCAAACTGCATAGTCAGTCATGTGGGATCCAGTCCCCTTCCCCACCTCACCACTGATTGGCACAACATGTTCTATTTAAAAAAAAACTATTTATTTATTTGTACCAGAGCATTGCTTCATCTATAGAATAGGTCATTCTTAAGGATAATGATTAATTGGGTTCATTTCTCAATTAATTTGGCTCTTATTTTTATGTTCTTCCTCCATACATATGAAAAATGTATATATGTAATCAATTTTACTCTTTTTCTATAACACTAACTTGAGTTATCTTCATATTGAAGATGGCAAAATTACTATGCCTCATGGGCATGATTTAAATCCTCATTTGTTTATTTACAGTATTTTCTTAAAAATACATGCATGCATTCAGATTCAGGATGTTTCATAAAATCAATGTGCTAAGAAAATAATATATTGTAATTTAATTGTCCACATTGCTTTTTTTTTTCTTTTTTTAAATTATTTTATTTAACTTTCTTTCTTTCTTTCTTTCCTTATTTATTTATTTATTTATTTATTTATTTATTTATTTATTTATTTTAATTTTAGCAGAGAGGGACAGAGTGAGATAGAGACTAAAAGAGAGAGAGAGAGATGAAAAGTGAGGAAGCAAGCCTCCAGGCCCGGGACCTGAACCATGGTCAGCCATGTGGGAGTCCATTGCCTTTAACCGCCATGCCACCTGCCAGCCCCATCTACATTACTTTCTTATTTATATTTAAAATAATAAAGTGTACTCTACACTTTCAATCTATGATATCTCATATTTGGCTACCACTATGTTGTTATCCAAATGGAAGAAAAGATTGGAAGTAACTTTATTTATTTTATTTATTTATTTATTTATTTTTTTACTATAGGGTATGTGTACTTGCTGGAGTGAAACAGAGGGAGACAGTGAGAGGGAAAGTGAGAAATCACTCCCCACTCCCCCCCAGGGTGGATGGCCATGATCCAGTCCCTTCATTTTCCTCCTGGGATTTTGGGCATGTATGCATTCATACGTGGCAGGATTTTCAAGCCACTGGGTTGAGGACTCAAACTGTGGAGATAGCCATGTGGAAGTCCAGCATCTTACCCACCATATCATCTGCTGGCCAATGGAAGTAAACATTTTCTGAGCATTTTTTTGTTTTGTTTTCTGGTCACTATATTCTGAATGCTATGATTATATTCATCAAACTCTGACTTAAGAGTCAGAATGACTTATGAGAAAATATTTATGCTAAAACAGGCTTTGAAACACTAGAAACTAGAACAAATGAATAAGCAATCTTGAAAAACTGAAGGAACCTCTTAAGCTAAAATAAATATGTTTTCATTTCATTGGGGAATTAGGATAGCTATAAGGAATATTTGCAAATTAAACAATGTAATAACATTTCTTTGTATTAATAATCCCATTTTTTGCAAAAGAGAAAATAGACTTTTAAGAGGTAAAGTAACTAACTTACTTCAAGTCAGGTTTTATAAGTATAATTGTCAGAGTTAAATCCCTTGCTTGTTACTTGAATGCATTTGCAAAAAAAACAAACCAAACCAAAACAAAACAAAAAACCCACACAACAACAAAATCTAAATTGTTACTAATGATAGGGAAGGTGACTAAAATTTAAAATAAAATAATATTAATAAGGATGTATTAAATGGTCCACGTAATGATTCATTGTATACTTTCTGTTAATTCATAAACACCATGAAAACAGGATCATGTCTGTTTAACTTTCACATATATCTCCAGTCTTAGAAAAGTGCACAAGAAGTATTGACTATATCATAAAATTTCAATCTCGAAGACTTATTTTGTACATTCACTAGTCATCTAAAAAGAGGTGGAATACCATCAGACTCATCAGCCTCAATAATAAGTTTCACTATGTTTTATGCCCTTGGAGAGGAACACTGCTCCAAGTCAGAATGACGTATGAAAGAATAACTTTGCTAACACAGACCTTGGAACGTTTGAAACCAGATGCAGTTTAATGTGGTTTACCCCTCCAGTTAGGGCATATATATTTTTGCATTTGGCAGAAGAGGCAGAGAAAAGGAGGTTTGCATTTTCTTTAGCAGGTCTTAATTTTCTTCTCCAAATTTAAAGCACATGCATCCTGCTGCCTTTTCCCCAAGAGACTTTGAACATTTCTTTTCTATTGTTGCCTCTGCCCACCCGACACCCCTTTCTTGCACCTGCCTTGATCACATTCCTGTCTTTCTCTCTTTTGGTTCTTAATTAACTCTACCCATGGAATCTTTAAAAATGTGGTGTGACTTTTGTTGGAAAGGTAAGCTGAGTTGGTGTGTGTGTGTGTGTGTGTGTGCGCTTTATTTTTACCTAGGACTAGTGGATGGGCAAATGTGCAGAAAGAATGGAGCATACCAAGGAACTGCACAGTGATGATGACACTATTTAAGGTGCCATTGAAAGACTATTAATTGCTAGTGGATTCTAAACTACACCACCTGAATAGTGTAGTACTTAAATCTTTCCAATGTTTGGAACTAGATGAATGGCTAAAACCTTTCACTCTCTCCAGCTTTTCTTTGTGAGTTGAAAATGACCACATGTCACCATATAACCAAGCAGATCATAACTTGCTGAAGCTTGGGATATGGAAGAAGAATATTGGAGGCAGATACACCTTCCATTGTGAAATGTCCTTGGAAAAGTAAGACCATTTATTTTAGCTAAATACTGCAGCACTAGTTCTCATCCAGCTGCAGATGCAGGAACTGATTGGGCTTCTTGCAATATATGGAATTCAGGACTTTATTTCTTCACCTCTTTCTACCTTGAGTTTCCTTTTTGGTCATCATTGACCTTATAATTAATCACTCCATTGTCTGGGTAATAAGGCTGTGTAGAGTAAAGTTGGCCTGAGAATATGAAAGAAGAATGTTCAAGTGCTGATAACCGACTTATCTAACTGATTATAGTGATCAATCCATTCACATATTTGAATTCAAAGCTTAACACATTTACCCATAAAACTTCTTCACAGCAAAAGGCAAAATTTTCAGTTTACATTTCTCTTTCATCTGTGATTTCTAAATGGAGCAGTAATGTTAAAGCTGCATAATACCAATATTTTTAGTAAAGCTCTCTGAAAATACATCTAACAAGGATTCTAAATCTAATTATTTTTTAGAGAATTATTTCCTTGATTTTATATCATTATTGTTATTTTTTAATTTGACCAGAGCAAGACAGAGAGAGAGTGAAAATGCAAGCTGCCAGGTCCGGGACTTGAACAGTGGTCAGTTATGTGAGAGTCCAGCTCCTTTAACTACCACACCACCTGCCAGCCCCCTACATCTAATTATTAATAACTAACTTTTTAAATATAATTCATAAAGAATATAAGAAGAAAGAACACAATCTTTGAAAATAAAAAACGATATCAGTAAAATATAAAAATTTAACAATAATGTATTTGTAAATGAAATGAAAAAATGAAACCTGTGTAAGAATATTTATTTTTTTTTTCTTTTGAGGATAATGATTTGGTGATATGCTGGTTTATGGATAGTCGTAATTACACAATCATGTCCTATTTCCTTTAATGACTATGAATTTTAAGATAAAGAATCTTATTTCTTGAAGAAAGGTAACTGAGCATTCTCCTTCTCCTTTTGGCACTGCAGAATTGAGATACCTCTGCGACCTGACACTGTGATACGCGTTCTAGCACCAGGAGGATGAGTGTCCTTCACTTTGATCTTTACTTCCAGAAGCTAACTTTAAGTGACACGTCTCATTACTTCTCCCCAGCTCTTTCCTAAAGCTTCCTGCCTTTTCACAAGCTGTGAATGAGAACTCTGACTGACATCACCAATATTGTTTGCTGAGTAATAGTTTGTTTTGAATGTGCTGCTTCAGGATCATTTACTAATTAAAATTGCTTTACCACTGAGAGGTCCCCTGAGGTTTGCCCTTGTTTATCTGGGTTAGACCGTGAAATCATGGTGGAACCAACCCATAGACCATAATTTGCTGCTAATTCAAATGAAAAAGTTGGAAATGAACTGATAAAATCAGCTCACATTTTTATCCACACGCAAATACAATTAGGCTCATCATGAACTAAATAAATTCATGCATTTGCATCATATGATGTGACGCTGGAAAACAAAGACTGTATATGGAGCAGAGAAACTATGTAACTCACTTCCAAATATGCTATTGATAAAGGACTGTGAACAACCTGCATTTTCTGTTTGATTTAAATATCTAATCATATACTGAATAGTTCTGAGTTATAATATCCATAGCCTTTTGGCCTTAAGACACATAAATTCTTTATAATATAATCACTTAAATAAACAAATAAGATAGTTCATGTTTATTTTTCCACAGAAGTTTTATGCTGTGACACATTCCTACATTTTTTTAATGCTATAACAGGGCAATAATTATTGTCTGTGAGTGGGTATGTAAGTTATATGCTATGGGGGGGAGAATGTGTGTATATATGCGTTGGGGAGTGGGAATAAGGAACCTATATAACTGTAGTTACTTCAGTGCAGCTAGCAACTTTAAGGACAAAATATCAAGTTTAAAAAAGATGAGAAAGAAAGAAACTAGTAAATTATATAATTTAAAGGCAATATGGAAAATAAGCCTGAAATATCAAACCATAAACAGTTCTTCAGATAACAGGGATGCCAACCCCTTGTGACCTCCGCTGATTCCTACCACCTGTTATCTGGCACCAACAACAGCCTTCCTAATGATGAAGCTTGGGACTATCTCAGTGACTGGCCACTGACCTCACTCCCCTAACTAGATCTGATAAGGCAAGAGTTCCATGTTTCTCCCATAGAAAGGGCCAATATTCACTTCCAGCATGAAGCAGTTACATAAGACAGATGGCTCACCCACCTTTAACTCCCCCCCAAAATTTACGGGATCATTCCTCTAAGAGGGAAAGTGAGACAGGAATAAAACTAGATAGTAGACGTGGGTAAGAGGACTGGAGTATCTGCCTATGTGGCTAGACAGAAAGACCAATAAGGGCAGGAAATTTCCTGATCAAGGTAATGTAAATGGGAGATTGCTAGTGAGTGGGCTGTCTAGCTGATTCAATCACACTTGATGTAGCCAAAGAGATGAATCAGTGGGCCCAGCCAATGATCAATCAACATAAGCTAGATGTAAAAAATTATAAACCTCACAGAATGTAACTGCAGGAGCCCTTGGGCCAGCCTTTCTCACACTTAGGTCTGTTCCTATGTCCCGGGAGTGTGCTTTCACTTTGACTTAATAAACTACCCTTGGCTTCTGCCAAAAAGCAAACAAATAAACAATAAGTGAAAACAATTCTCCTGAGTTATTTCCACGGACCAACATATTGTCTAGTCAGTATCCAGCATCGGAACTGGCACACAGCAGGTGCTCGTGTACATTTGAGGAGACAAGAGGGAGTGGTTGCATGGCAGATGAAGGACTAACTGATGAAAGGAGTCGGTATAGGACTCTTATCTCTACTTTTCCTTCTCTGTACCATGCATGGGCAAATAAGAGAACACAGGAATTCAGGTCCGAATAATTTCAGTTTTCAACTATGCTGTTAGGTAAGAACTGGTAAGGGGTTCTATGAGAGAGAGAATGAGCAGCTAAGACAACTGGATTTAAGTCAAGACAACTACCTTAGATTTAGTTGTCCATTATCTTCTACAACCATGGTCTATCAAAGTTCACCTACAGTTGTCCAAAGAAATAGGTAACAATATTACATTTATAGTGTTGAATAATAAAATTATCACATTTTTTGTGTCTTTTCCCCAGATAACAGCATAGCAAACTAGTCTCTACAGAAGAATCATATACTGTCATTTAAATAATCTAAAGAAAACAAAATCAAAATAAAAGTAAACTGTCCTGTTCCTAATGGGGTTTTAGGACATACTGATATTACCTGATGATATTAAATCAATTTTTGACAGACTGTTTACCTGTTACCTAAAAGATAGATGATATTTAAAATGAATACATGTATTTATCCAAAGCAAAGAAAATAATCCCTTTAACCATTATGATTCTATACCTCTGAAGGCAACAAGATCTTTTCAAATGTCACAGAAAAAAAAAAAAGTGAGTAGAACCTGACAGCATAAGAGAAAAATGCTGCTGAGTTAGCACTGTCTGAGGCAGCCTTGGGGAATAAAGTACATTATCATCTTCAGCAGTGAGTGACAAAAAGAGATTAGAGAAATAAAGATGAGCATTTTCATGACTATGAAAGTATCTTTGCTAACATAGCAAGGTAGCCTACGTTCTAAAATGATGTTAAAGAATTCAATGTTGATATGCATTTATATGTATATACATTGACATCACTGACGTGTAAATTACTACTTTATCTCCTGAACCATGAACTAGATGTAAGAGAGATTCCATATACAAAAAATAAAAAAAAGTTTATCCTTACTTTTTAAATTTTAATATCCTAAGTCTCTTTAAAATATAGGGTTCACTCTGGTTGGCTCTGTAATTCATAAATTCCTATTGCGAATTAGAGATGTGTACATGCCTTGAAGGTGTTGTAGAATCCTTTTTAGATAGAGCCTGTTCTAAAATGAGGCATATGTTAAATCTTCTTACACAAGGCCACACTCTCGTCTTACTCTGCACCCCACAGTGCTCATTCAAGTGAAGAGTATCTTTGAAGGCAATTGGAGCTTCTTGCTTGACTGAACACATGGAGCTTGGAGCAAGATAAAAAAAGAACTACAGACGTTCGACAGTAATTCTGCAAGCAGGACACACTGAAACCATCCAGCCCGACCACTGTGGGATAAGTTTACTAGCCTCTTAGCCACATAAAATTATGATCTATATTAATTGAACAACTGTAATTTCCATGTTAAAAAATGAGAGAAGTGTTTCCAACCACATTCAAGATTTAGTTCATTGAAATTCTCTTCTGATTAATTTGTTTGTCTGTACGTATACATAATTGTGCCATTTACAGTCTATATAGTTTATACATGTTGAGATAAGGGCACATAAGACATTCGTTTTATTGGGTTGCCATTAAAATAACTTACAGTTTGTCATCAGGTCAAGAGAGCATTAGTTACAGTTAGTTATGACTTCAGGGAAAGCTGGAGGTTGAGCATGGACACTCCAGTCCTATAATCAGCAATTTTCTGAATATAGCTATTTTATTTTTTAAAACAATAAAGATTCAAACACCTCATCTAATACTGCTTAATATAAATAAAATTAACAAATTGTTCAGTGATTCTGATACATCATCAGGTTTAGGAATCACTGTATTAGATAATGTGATGACTCCTAAAATCTATGAAACTCAGGAACTAATCCACAGCTAAAGCTTATTTATTTATTCATTTATTTATTTTTAACTTTTACTGGAGGGTGCATACACTAGCCAGAGAGACAGAGGCAGAAAGCGTGAAAGCATCCCCCATGGGGACTGGTCATGCCACAGTGCCTTCTCTTCCATCTCTCCCTCCTTCCAGGATTGTGGGTACACATGCACATGCACATACACACAGCATGTTTCTTAAACCACTGGGTCTGGGACTTGAACAACGTAGTTGCCCATGTGGGATCCAGTTGCTTTAACCACCACACCACCGACTGGCCCTAAAGCTTATTTTCTTAAAAAAAAAAAATAAGAGAGAGAAACTTATTTCTCTTTTAAACTATGGTGAATATTCCCCATGGAAATTAATATGCTTTGAGATGCAGACATAGTGCAAAGAGTTTAGCTTTCCAAAAGCTCATGGAAAACATGTATTTTGAAAAAAACTACATATGGATTTCAAAAATATTTTTGCATGAAAATAAACTTGTATTTTAATCCCATTTTTCACTAAAATTTAAGAAATGTTTTATTTATTTAATTTATTTACTTATTTTACTTATGATAGTACACATGTATCCATGCATGTTAGAAAAATAGAGAAAGCAATAAAAAGAGAGAGACGCACCCTCCACAGGGTGTCTTTTAATAACAATCATCTTCCTCTAGTCTGCCAGCTCTTCAGTTTTTGAATACATGTGCATGTGCTCAGCATGTTTCAGGTTGACCAGGCTAAGGATCAGAGCCCCTAGCCTGCCATGTGTCTTCCAGCATTGCATTTCAGTAAGCTACCTACGGCATCACAGAGGCTGGGCCTTCAGTGAACTTCCTTTTTTAATTTTTTTTATTTTAATTTTTTATATACATTAAATCACATTATTTAGCTTACAAAGTGAACATTTCAATATGTGAATGTTCAGACTTTGCTTTGCTTTGTTTTGTTTTGTTTTGTTTTGCCATAAGGTGCATGTGCTTGGTGGAGAGAGATAGAGAGAGGGGAGGTACTTGATCACTCTCCAGGGGGGATGGCTAGTCCCCAATCCCTTGTCCTACATTCTCCTCCCAGAATTTTGGGCAGGCAAGCCCAACATATTCCCTGCATCATTTTCAAGCTGCTAGGTTCAAGATTTGAACTGTGGTCAGCCATGTGGGAATCTAGTGTCTTAACCACTACATCACCTGCTGTTCCCATTGTTGTTATTTTTAATCTACTGCCGGGCAACTGGCATAGTCTCACTATGATTTATGTGGTTACTTATGTCCAGTACTATCCTCTGCATATGTTTTCTAATTGTATATGATCAATATAATTGTAAATTGAATTATTGCTATTTATATACAATATGTGTGTATGTGTGTGTGTGTGTATATATATATATATATACACACACACACACACACACATTTTTTGAGAGAGATTTTTGCTCTAGGGTGCATGTGCTCACCAGAAAGACAGAGAGAGACAGAGAGAGGGAAAGCGAGAAATCTCCCCCCAGGGGGATGGCCATGCTGCAATCCCTTCTCCTCCATTCTCCTCCATCCTCATGTGCCTGGCATGAGTTTAAGCCACTGGGTCTGGGACTTGAACCCCGTTTGACTACATGGGAGTCCAACGACATAGCCATTACACTAACTCTTGCACCACTCATGGAAGAGAAAAAGCTTGTAGGCAAGATTGACTGATCTACTTATGAGCTTGAGAGACATTAGATTAGGGTTAGATGTATTTTCCATGAAGAGTGAGTAGCAAAAATGCTGTTCCAAAACTTAAGAGGGTTATGGAGAGGACCCAAATAACATTAAATGATCAAGCTGAAGGTACCTCCTTCAGGTTTATTTTTGAGACCACAGAGCCAGACCTCGGATTCTAAAGGGTGAATCAAAGAAGGTTATGGCTGAATTAGAGTCTTGAGGCAAGTGCACCAAATACTGCTGCAAAATGAATCCAAAGCTGGGAATTGGGCATCCGACTGTGTGTGAATGCAGAAGCTGTGACCAGAAGCCAGGCTGAGTCAAAACCAAGGACTGGTAGTCATGGCAACAGGGGCTCATCCAGAAGTCAGAACCTGAAATCAGAGCAGGTCAAACATGGAACAGGCTGTGGGTCAGAGTAGAGAGGTGACAGCCTGAGCACCAGACTAGGCAGAAGCCAGGTAAAACTCCACCATGCACAAGCAGTGAGGGAAGTTCTGGTGCCCGGTCCAGATGGAATCCTGCTGGATGTCTGGTTGCAGCTCCAGCTGGCTCAAAGTTCCATTCACTCCTCATGCACAGATTCCTCCAACTGGCTTCTGATGTTCTGTGTTTTTTATCTTTTGGATGCTTTCAGAGCAGCCTCATAAAGCTATTTTGCTAGAAGCTTTGTAAGGTGACCCCATTTGTAGAAAATGCCAGAAGTAAGTTTTAAAATAGGTTTTTCTTTTTTAAACTACCTACAAGAATATAATTTATCTTTCTGTACCCATTCTAGTCCATTCTTTTGATAATAACAGAAAATGTCTAGGTCTGGGTAACATAAGAAAATAGAGGTTTATTTCATTCATGGTTAAGGAGTCTGGGTTAAGCGGTAACATCTGATGAGAGTTTTCTTGTTGGTGGGTCTCAAGGCAGTGCAGGAATTACATCAAAAGAGCTTAAGCAGAGAAGGTGATGTCTTTGTCTCAGTCTCCATTTTTATGAATCCAGTAAAATTGTTTTGTGGCGGGACTATCAAATGGCCTAATGGTTACATCACTGGACTCCTACGTAGATAACTGTGGTTCTAGTCCCTGACCCAGCAGCTTAAAACTCATGCCGGGTGTGTGTGTGTGCATACCCAAGATCCTGAGAGGAGAATGAGGAGAAAGGATTGTAGCATGGCCATCCACCTGGGGGGTGATTTCTTGCTTTCTGTTTCTCCGTCTCTCTCTGTCTCTCTAGCAAGCTCATACTCCCTATAGAAAACTCTCTCTCTTAAAAAAAAAAAAAAAAGAATGGAAAGTCATTTCATATTTATCATAGCTGCTGTTTACATGATTTATCTTTTTTTATCCTATTACAAAAATCTCTTTTAAGGGAACCAGCAGTTAGCGTAATGGCTATGTCGCTGGACTCCCATGTAGTCGACCACGGTTCACGTCCCGGACCCGGTGGCTTGAAACTCACGCCGGGCGTGTGTGCGTGCGTGCCCAAGATCCCGAGAGGAGAATGGCGGAGAAAGGATTGCGGTGTGACCATCCCCCCTGGGGGGTGATTTCTCGCTTTCTGTCTCTATGTCTCTCTCTCTCTCTGTCTGGCTAGCGCACGCGCCCCATAGAGAAAAACCTCTCAAAAAAAATAATAATCTCTTTTAAAAAATTGTTTTGTGGGACTCTCAAACTGATACCTAATCAATTCCCAAAGGCCCCACCTTCAAAACTGTAATTTAAGTCTCTTCTTTTTTATTTTAATTTTTAAAAATTTGCTAGAGGGTGTGTGCATTCACCAGAGAGAAAAAAAAAACTATGAGAAAGTCTCTCCCAACCACCTCCATGGGAAACACTCATGCAGCAATTCCCTCTTCTCTCTCTCTCCTTTCTTTTGGGATTTTGGGCATGTAAGCAAATAAACCTGGAATGTTCCTCAGTTTGTTGATCTGGGACTCAAATCATGTGGACAGTCACATGGAATCCAGCTCCTTAACTAACAGACCATAAGTTTGCTCTTAAGTTTCCTCAGAATACTTTCACAATACAGTCAGATTCCAATGCATAAATGCATTCTAATGCATACTATGTATTGAAAACATAGTAGTTCCCTAAGGATATAGTTCAAGAATTTTGATCATGATATCCTAGCAGATTCCAAAAGGAGTTTCTAGAAGAATTGTTCTACGATGTGTCAGATTTCCCACAAGAAAACATGCATTTCATTATTGCTAGTAATGGTGATCAGAATTGCTCTTTAAAACGGTGTGTTGTGAGAGTCAGGGATTTTCACATTGCATTAACTATTTCTAGTAATGGCTGATATTTACTGATGCTTGATCCAAATTGCAGTATTTGGGGTATTAGGCAAAATATTTGAATATCTCAAATGCATTATCAGTTTTATTTTTCATAGTAACTCTATGAAGTAGGTCATTATCATCACCCTCTTCCTTTTATATTTTTTTATGGTTAAGGACACTGAAACTTAGATATACTTGTGAACCAAATAAAGGTAAAGCAAACTGTAAAGAAGAAAGCTAAAATGCTAGCCTTAGACTCAAAATGCAAGTAATCTATTTAGTGACATCAAGCTTTGAACTAATAGAGTTGTCAGCACACATTTAATCTAAAAAAAGAAAAGTAAGCAGAATAAACTGAGAAAAGAAAGATAAAATAGCTAGTTAAATGGACCTAATAACATACAAAATGCCTGTACCTTTGGTAGTACCTAGTTTGAGGATTATGGAAGGAGAAGGACCAGAAGGTGGAAGGGAAGAAGAGATAGGGAAGCAGTTGAGAATGCACCATCCATGAGAAAGCTCTTTACTTGCAGATGTGGTGGTTTATTATCTATATGAGTCTTTTCATTCCCAAACATTGGAATATTCTATAAAATACCTACAGTAATAGAAATAGAAATATACTTAATAAAAATTACAAAATGGATGTTGACAGTGATCTTAAATTTTGTCTTTGGATTTTTTTTTCAATGCTTTTGAGAATCTATTGACATGTCTTATGGAAAATACAAATGACCACATATATATTAGGGTTTAGATAAAACCTGAAGTATTGTACCTATGCCCATGAATCTGGTATAAATTGTAAGTCATAGGTTAAGGACTCCAAGTGTATAGTATTTTATTAGTTAATAGTCTTTGTGTCTCCATTTGAATTAGAAAGTAATAGGTCCGTTGACGCATATAAAATGGGCATGTTTGAATTATCATTTGTTCTTTTTACAATAGAGGGCCACCATTGTAATCCCCAAACTACTTAATTTATTCCTGACAGATAGAATACATATCTAGTACTATGCACAGGTGTTACATCTCACCAATGTAATTTGAAGATAATATATATTTAGCTTCCCAAGTAAATGAATCTTAATAAGTATCTGTCTACATAATATTAACTGAACATTGAAACAAACTGAAAATGTGTTCATAAAACATAGTTTTAAATAATAGTAGGCTGTGCCAGTTCTAAAGATTTATAACCAATAGCAAGTACAAAGACATATGTATTTCTTTGCACAGCTAATTATAAGTGGAATATGCACAACAAATAAAATCTAACGAATGATTTGGAAAGATATGAGTCTCCAAAGGTTGAGAATTACATTTTTTTGTATGTGTCCTTGTCCCTATAGTTTCCACAGTTTTAATTCCTAGTGGCCCAGTTTGAGTAAGGCTGAAGAGGGTGATTATCTTTTTATGCCTTCTCTTTTAGAAAGGTTGGAAAAGTAAAGTGACAAGTATATAACCAGATCATTGGAAACCCTTCATTATAATTAAAGGTACACCATTTTTGGTAGCATGCATGGTTTTTCTTGATCTTCAACAAAATTGATATACAATAACAATTTTTTTTCCTGAGAGTTTGTCTAATCCCCTTGTCTCACTCATCTCCCTTATTCTTCAGAAACACAAATCCCACAAGATCTCTTTTCATTCCTCAATCCCATATACAAGATGGTGTCTACACATTACTCCCCACTAAATTCTAGAAGGACAGTATTTCATTGACTACTCTCATCCAAACATCACGGAAAAATAAATTCACTCATTTTTAATTAACTCACTCAAAAACAAGCACTTGAGGTAGCCTATTTGCTTCTTTTTTTTTTTTTTTTTTTTTGGAGAGGTTTTTCGCTATAGGGCGCGTGCGCTCGCCAGGCAGACAGAGAGAGACATAGAGACAGAAAGCGAGAAATCACCCCCCAGGGGGGATGGTCACAGCCGCAATCCCTTCTCCTCCATTCTCCTCTCGGGATCTTGGGCACGCACGCACACGCGCCCGGCGTGAGTTGTAAACCACTGGGTCCGAGACGCGAACCGCGGTCGACTACGTGGGAGTCCAGCGACATAGCCATTACGCTAACTGCTGGTTCCCCCTATTTGCTTCTTTTAAGCAATTCCTAATGATATAGAAATGTCTCAGTGAAATATAGATGGTAATATGAAGTGAGGCTAGAGAGAGTTCTCTCAGAACTTCCAGAGCAGTTGGCTTTTGTAGACCAAAATTTGAGGAGTAACTTATTATTGAAAATATTACTTCTCTGAAGAATGTCTTTCCCCCTGGCTTCCTTGTAAAGGTTTATGTTGAAAGCCAAGTATGCATATCTTAGCTCATTCTACATGAAGACAAAATGTATATTCTTAGCTTAAAATTTTTTACATAAAATATAATAGGTTTTGGGAACCAGCAGTTAGCGTAATGGCTATGTCGCTGGGCTCCCAGGTAGTCGACCACGGTTCGCGTCTCGGACCCGGTGGCTTACAACTCACGCCGGGCGCGTGTGCGTGCGTGCCCAAGATCCCGAGAGGAGAATGGAGGAGAAGGGATTGCGGCGTGACCATCCCCCCTGGGGGGTGATTTCTCGCTTTCTGTCTCTATGTCTCTCTCTGTCTGTCTGGCGAGCGCACGCGCCCTATAGTGAAAAACCTCTCCAAAAAAAAAAAAAAATAGGTTTTACTTTTTACAGACATCATTATGTCATCATATTTTTAAAAATAATTTCTATCGCACTCCTTTCAGATGACTGATTTGATAGATATACCCATTTTCCTACACTTTAGGAAAATATTTTGTTGATATGTAAGAGGCTTTCCAAAAGTTTATAAAATTGCATGATAATATATATGTGTATATATATATATATATATATATATATATATATATATATATATATATATATGTATATTTATAATTTTAAAAATTTGCACCAAAATAAACTCATACTGTAATTCCACTTTTTCTTCAACTTTTTGAAGCCTCACATATAAAAGGTTTATTTAATTTCCTTTGAAATTTATTTTTGGAATTGATTTTACCTCTTTGAATTTATTTCACTTGTTTTATATCCTACCATAAGTAAACATAGTATCTACACATGCCCTTTTGCATTTAAGGCTATGTATTAAACTATTTTTAGCATTTCCCTTACAGACAAAAAAAATTAGCTGATCATCAGTCTGAAATTTAAAGAATAAAATTTTAAAGGTAATCTTGCCTATCTCCCCATTTCTCTTCCTTTATATCTATTTATTTTTCACAAAAATATACCACAGTAAGTTCTCTACCTCTGAAAACAAGATGGACACTAAAGTTGTTTTTATTTTTTATTTTTTTTACTTTGAAAATGAACCAGTTTCTCAGCCATTGTGTTTTATGTCTGAATTGCCTAACTTAAATTGCATGTCCTTGGGGTAGAGAGAGGCCATCTATCTGTCTGTTTTTTGTTGTTCTGTTTCCCCCACAGAGCCAACTATCCTGTCACTGTACCGCAAGACAATAAATAATGAAGCAAATTGAAGAAGTGTGAATTGTGCCAGCTTCACAGAAATGGAACCAATGGTCTTAGAGGTGTTACAAGCAGTATTTTCTAGCAAGTGGCTTGAGCTTCTCTCTAGCATTTCAGAAAGCAAAACAGTGATGGAGACCAAGAAAGTAGAAGGACAAAACCAAGAAGACAATACAGATGTTTGGGGTTAACTTTTAGTTACTTGATCTGACACATCTACACAGAATGACCAGAGATAATTGCAAATCTTTTAACCATCAGGCATATTGTGAAAGTATTGCTCTCAACTCCACATCAGAAAAAAAGAAATAAAAAAAACTCTCTCATGAATTTTTTACATTGTATATGTAAAAAACTAAATATAGGGAATCATATTTGTTCAAAAATTCACTTGGTTTCTCTTATAAATAGGACCAAAAAAAAAAAAAAAAAAAAAGAATTTCATCAGCCATGTCTTCCCAAGAGCATCTTCTCAGAGACTTCTTTTTCTACTATATTTAATCTTGCTCAATTCTCAAATTTTCTCCCCAAAGTCACTCTTCCTGTATCCTGTGTTATTTTTCTTAACTAACTCACCCTCATCTGAAAATTATTATTTTTTTAACTACATTGTAGTTATTAGAATGTAAACTTTGTGATGGAAAGGGCTCTGTCTTACTTCTCCAGTAGCAAATCGAATACTGCAATATAATAGCCATGAATATATCTTCATTTGGGCTGGTCAGTGGCATAACATTAAAATGAATGCATTGAGGCAATCCCACATGGCAAGGTTTCTACTTCAAATCCAGAGAACGCCATGAATACTCTGGTCACACGCTTACCCATAATTCATAGTTGGCTGGGGACTGGACTGATCTGCTCGGGGCTTAAAGAACCTCGTTGGGTCTCTCTCTTTCTCTCTGTCTCTCTCACTCATAGAAGAGATAGGTGAATAAACTTTCACAATAACAAATGTTTGTTGAAACAGAAAAGAAATGGAGACTTGAAATAAAATAAATAATCTAAGTGTTTTGTTAGATTGACATCCCTAATAGAATATTAGTGATATCATTAATACCAGTGTGATATCCCTGATAGAAAGTGTGATACATACTATGTATTGAGTAAATATACACTGAAAGTAAGAATGAAAGAATTGACACTCGAGACAAAAGCTGTATGAACATCATTATACTGATTATGAATGGGATCTAAAAATGTACAGCAGCATTTTAAAATACAGAAACTTTTCCAACTTGGTAATATGGACTTTATTTGTTTTGTATATCTTACAGCACATAATGGGAACTCAGTGAAATGGGAAGATTAAGGGAAGTGCAAAGAAAGATGGAAATTGCAGGAAACAGACCAAAACATAAAAACTTAATCTACCTTTTATTACCTACTTGTTAATATGGCCAGGTATCTATCACAATTTCTGAAAAAGCTTTTATACAAAATGAATTTATGTGATGGCCATAAGTCATGGGCTGCATTTTGTCCATCAAAAGATGTTGACATTTTGCTTTCTATGCAGATAACCTGACCATAAGCATGGTGAACATCCCTAAAACCCGCCGGACCTTCTGTAAGAAGTGTGGCAAGCACCAACCTCCTAAAATGACACAGCACAAAGAGGGCAAGGATGCTCTGTGTGCTCAGGGACAGCGGCGTTATGATAGGAGGCAGAGTGGCTATCGTGGACAGACTAAGCCGATTTTCTGGAACAGGCAAAAACTACAAAGAAGAACGTGCTGAGGCTTGAATGTGTTGAGCCCAACTGCAGATCTAAGGGAATGCTGGCTATTAAGAGATGTGAACATTTTGAACTGGGAGGAGATAAGAAGAGAAAGGGTCATGTGATCCAGTTCTAAGTCTCATCTTTTCTATTATGAAGGTGACAAAAATCTTGAGGTGAATGTTCACCTCATTTAATTACAGGTGGTCTTTTGTGAGAGAATAAAGTAATCAATAAAATTCCCTTTTTGGGAAAATTTGATTCACGGTAAAAAAAAAAAAAAAAAAAAAAAGTTGACATTTTAATCCCCAGTACTTATGAAACGAACTGTGGTTGGAAGCAGGTACTTTGCAGACAATTAAGTTACGATGAAATCATTAAGGTGAACCCATATTTCATATCTCATATAAATAGAGAAATATGGGCACAGAGATAGACATGGAGTTGTGCACAGAAGAAATGAAGTGAATCTGTAGGGAGAGTGCCATCTGCAAGCCAAGGGATGGCTGAGGCTACCAAAAACTGCTAAAGGGACACGGGCCAGATTCTCCCCCACAGTCGTTAGACAGAACCACCTCTGTGGACACATTGATTTCTGACTCTCAGACTCCAGAACTATGGAACAACAAATTTCTATTGTTTAAGGTGCTCAGATTTGGTGCCCCGTTACAGCAGTCCTTGCAAACAAACATACTGTTCACTGTCAGCTTCCGTGACTGAAGTCACTAAATACTGACTCATGTAAGCAACTTATTATCCACAGCATCCGTGTAAATAATTTACATTACTCAATTTAATTATTTATTTGCCTAAATAATTACAGAATTATAATTAATTTGCCTTCTTTATATCATTCTCTTGTTATAAAATTAGGTTTTTATAAATCATGCTGCTATGATCAACTCATTTAGGGAATTATTATAAGCCCTAAATTTTGGAGACAATATTTTAATTTTATTCATGGAATATATAGACTTATATATGAATACGTTTATTGACATAAAAATGAGGAGAGATGATTTATAATATTTATTTATAATGATTTATAATATAATGATTTATAATATTTGTATCTTCTTTAAATATCACATCACAGATTTTTTTCCACCATCAAACCAGATGTTGATTTAGGGATTACATATAACAAAACATTTTCAGTCTATGAAACTCATTTTATGAGAGTGATTTACAAAATGAGTATCCGTAATAAACAAACATATTAAAATAAATTTTGTCTTATAAAATTATCAAAGGAATTATCACTGTTATTTTTCTTTAATCCTAAAAAACACATTGTATTTGATTATCTACAATAGACACAAAAAGGAGCTATATACCAAAGATTTATGTTGACAACATTTATGTATGTAGAAATTATATCCACTTTACATGTTATGAGTAAAAACATGATTGAATGTAGATGCAACAAAGCCAGTTGTAGAGTTTAAAACTAATGCAAATGGCCCCTGTGAGAAAACCATTATGTTAACTTGTGCTATACTCTGGAAGTTTATAGCCTGAAAAAAAAAATCTGTTGGTAGTTTTGTTCATACATATTCTAAAATTATACATAGAAATTTTTATTAAATATCAAGGCCATCCAAAGACTATATTAGCCATGAGGATTAAGACAAGTACATAATTTTTTTTTTTTTTTTTTTTGGATAGGTTTTCGCTATAGGGCGCGTGCAATCGCCAGACAGACAGAGACATAGAGGCAGAAAGTGAGAAATCACCTCCCAGGGGGGATGGCCATGCTGCAATCCCTTCTCCTCCATTCTCCTCTCGGGATCTTGGGCAAGCAAGCACATGCGCCCGGCCTGAGTTTTAAGCCACCGGGTCCGGGACACGAACTGCGGTTGACTATGTGGGAGTCCAGCGACATAGCCATTATGCTAACTGCTGGTTCCCAAGACAAGTACATAATTTTTTTTTAATTCGCCACAACTTTTGATATTTAAGTCCAAGTTAATCTATTAGATTAAGTATCTGCCTGTGGTATAAAGTAAGATAATATAATGTAATTAGTATTCATTTGGTTTCTCTAAGATACTCTAAACATTACTCAACACATTTCTTATCATGAAGATACAAAAATATAGACTGAGTTTGAATGTAAAAAGTATGATTAACAACTAATGCTTCCATAGGAGTAAAGAAAAATAACATTAAACTATATTTAAAAAAAAAAAACAGCTCTCAGTGCTGGTTCTATGGCATGGTAGTTAGGTCAGCTGGATTTTACATGGTCAACCACTTGATTTCCGTCCTGTTCTCAGAGGCCTGAGAAATATGCTAGGTGTACATGCTTCCATACCAAAATCCTGAAAGAAGGGAAAAAATGAGGGGAAAGGATTGCAGCGTGACCACACCCATGGGGAGTACTTTCTCATCTCCATCTCTATCTGTCTGTCTGTCTGTCTCTCTCTGGTGAGCACACATAACCTCTGGCAAAAAAAAAAAAAAAAAAAAAAAAAAAGACAAATGTATGGATTCCAGTAGGTTGGCATAGTGATTAAGGCACTGGACTCCCATATGGAGGACAATAGTTCAAGTCCCAGACCTAGCAGCTTGCTTTCTCATTTTCCCTCTTTCTATCTTTTTTTTTTTTTTTTTTTTTTTTTTTTTTTTTTTTTTTTTTTTTTAGGCACATGCACCCGGCATGAGTTTAAGCCACTGGGTTAAATTTGAACCACTGTCAACTACATGGGAGTCTAGCGACATAGCCATTACGCTAACTGCTAGTCCCCCTCTTTATACCTTTCTTATTAGTGCCTATATCAAATTAAAAAAATAATTACGACAAAATTAATAAGTAGTCTAAAAAAAAAAAGGCAAAGGTACAAAAATAAAGCAAAAACCCTCATCTCTCAGTACATTTAAATTTGAATCAGTACTAATATATATATTTTTTTAATTTTGCTATGGGGCATGTAGAATAAGTACTTTGCAGGATAAGTAAGCAAAGTTAAAGATAGTGCAGTGCCTCTGACACTTAGAAAATATTACTTTTCTTGATGCTTCCTTCTCTTTCTTTAGAATGGCAAGAATTGATAACAAGATACTTGGGACATTCATTGTAGCCCTGTCAACAAGGAAGTTTTGCGCTAATGTAAGTCAATGAAGCATTTCTGTGTCAGGTGTCCTGTTCACAGCATTAGAGGTTTGACTTCTTAGATCTCTTTTCCATAACTTCCCTCTCCACTTTTATTATCCTGACCTATATTCAGGAAATACACAAAGTCATTTGAAATGACAGATTGTTCAATTTCCCCCCCAGATCCCGTAACAACTTACAACAGCACCTAGATAATTTTAACATCCACAAAAAGTGCTGTTTTGTAGCTCCAGTTTTGTTAAGGGGCATCTATCATTTTTCAGAGTCTGTGCTATTTAGTTTAAATATTTTATCTCAATCTTCACAGCATGAAGATTCACAATTTCAATAACTTTCATTTCATGCCGTTTATCCTGGCATCCCCAAGTAAACTCTCACCTCAGCACTGTTACTTTAGAAAAATAGTGAGAAACTATTTGCCTCATTTTAACATGATTCATTGAATAGTCCATCTTCTACAAAAAAAGATAATTATAATTATCACAGTCCAATGGAAACACATCACATGATTTTAGTAATGAAATTCTATTCCATAAGACTAAGCTTATACATTATTTTTACTCAGTACCAAGTAATTATATGAAACATTGCAAAGATATTAAAGAAAAATTAAATGTGCCTATTCAGTAATAGCGCCCATAATTCTTAGGTGACTTACATTATATGCTTAAAATTAAGAAGGTCGTGGAGACATTATTAATTTGCTTAAAATGATATGCCAGATTATTGGTGAAGCTGGGATTTTCACATAAGTCTGTTATTTTGAACAACCAAACTCTTCTTGTATACTGGCATTCCTCTTATAAATAAATAATTGTTAAGTGAAGATAAGGATTCATGATGTATAACTGTTATCTATCTACCTATTTACTAATTTTATATTTAGCTAAAATGAATATGATTCTGTATTGAAATGTATATAGCTCTTTCTCATTCTATAACTGTTTGGCATGCATGTTTTACAATACAGGGAATGTGCTTCCCATTAGTGTCATAAAACTATGTGCTCTCAGATGTATAGAAGCATCATTTTCGGTAAAATATTCATTGTAGATAGCAAACCTAAAATAATTCATGTTGGTTTTTCTCTATACTATAAAATTTTTAACATCTATTTACATGTCAATATTGATTCAACTACTCAAAAGATGGTATGTGTATTAAAAGTTCTTTTAGATCAGACACAAGAAGTTATAGATAGTGATACAGGAATGTTATGAAGGTTAATGGAATGACCATGGTTAGAAAATCATTAAAGGGTCTACAGTCATCAGGGTACCTGTCATCTTTACGTCTTGATAAAGCAATTTAAGAAACCATAAACACTATGCCCAGACAGCATTTTTAAGATAATAGAATTTTTATAAATGCTATCTAATCAATGTGAAATTTCATTTTAAGTACCTTGAAATAAGACGAAATGTATATCTAGGTCAATTTATAAAAAGCCACTTGTCATCAATGATTTTATTATTTTTTTTAAGTTATAGAAATAAGAACTCTGTTCTTTTAAGCTCTAGAATAGTAAGTATACTGATTCAAAATGCATGTGAATCTGTATAAATGTTGTTTAAAGTAAATAAGCAGCATGTAGAATATTGGAGACATTTAAAAATAGGAATTTGTTAATATTTTGCTTCAGTGATTGGTTTTCTTTTAAAATACATGCTTTGCATCTGAACACTTGTTAACAACAGAATTGTAGTTTTACATAAAAATTAGCAATGGTAATTTCACCTTTTAGCTGTAATTCAACAATCATAAACAGAATCCTCCAAATGAATATTTATAATATTATTGAGTTATTTCTAAAATTGTGAAAATTTATGATTGATTATTTTCTTTTATTTTTTTGGAGAGGTTTTTGCTATAGGGCACGTGCGCTCGCCAGAAAGACAGAGAGACAGAAAGTGAGAAATCACCCCCCAGAGGGGAACTGTCACACCTCAATTCCTTCTCCTCCATTCTCCACTTGGGATCTTGGGCATGCACGCACACACACCTGGGATTATTTTATAAAACTGATGAGCAATAGTTTTCATTTCTTTTACTCACCTATTCCTGGTATTACTGCTTAAATATTGGCCTTCCCCTATTCTTACTTGCTTTTTAAACTTTTATTATAGTCTTATTTTTGAAACTCATTAAAAATTATAATAAATATCACAGTCAATAGTCTATCTTACTAAGTAGTGTGATTTTATTTTTTAAGCTAGACAGAGAGAGAGAGCGCACTCCCAACAGAATCTCGACACCAATCCATCCCCAATCGGCCCAGGACTATCACAACATTCAAGGTGTCCTCCTGACTTGAACCAGGAACCTTTTCATGGGGGATTTCTTCACAAAGCTTTGCATCCTACTGCTGCACCACTGCCAGGCCCCAAGACATGTGCTTTTTAACGTATATAGAAATTAATGCAATAAATGATATGAGCTTCAGAAACACATACACGTTATTATAACACTGGAAAGCTTCAAAATTTAGTACTAATTTAAAGTGCATGAACCAAAATTGAACACAAAACCTTTGTATGTTATAGGAGGCAGTCACTAAGCTTCATAATGTACATTTCTTAAGAAACTCATTTTACAAATGAAGAAACCAAATTTCAGTGACTAGGTAATTTAATAGTTGTTAATATTTACATAATTATTGTGAGTCAGGCACCTTTCTATACATGATATATCTTTAATAATTTAATAATGTGCAAAGCTAAATAGTGTTAGCAAAGTTAAAAGTGGAAACTGGATAAACAAAAGCATTTGCACATGTATCAACTATCTGGATTATTCCTTTATGTGTAAGGAATATTTAGGAAGAGAAAGTGAATTTGCAGATTATTTCTTCATATGGAAGGAATATTTAAAAATAGAGAATTGACTTATAGGGACCAGCAGTTAGTGCAATGGCTATGTCACTGGACTCCCATGTGGTTGACTGTGGTTCGGTTCCTGGACCCGGTGGCTTAATCTCATGCCGGGCGCGTGTGTGTGCATGCCCAAGATCCCCAGAGGAGAATGGAGGAAAAGGAATTGTGGTGTAGGGGGTGATTTCTCGCTTTCTGTCTCTCTGTCTCTCTCTGTCTTTCTGGTGAGCGCACGTGCCCTATAGCAAAAGCCTCTCCAAAAAAAAGAGAATTGATAGGTGATGTTGTAGTTGGGGCACTGGAATCCCGCATGGCATGGACCTGGCCACTGACTTTCTGACTTTTCCTCTCTTCCTGTGGTCAAATTTAAAATAATAATAATGATAATAATAAAATACATTTTCAAAAAAGAAAATAGGATAAATAATTGGAATAAGAATCAGGTAGTATGGGTCCTTTATATTTACAAACAGATGGTGAGAGCCTTGGGCTAATTAGTAATATGATAGATTAACATAAAAATACAAATATACACACAATTGTAGACTGGAACCCTGTTATGAGAACCATGTAGACCAAACTAGCAAAGCCTCCTGTTTTTTCCTCTGCACTACTATCTGGTCACCCAAGGACTGCAAATTGTGCAAATCTTTGTGTGTTTTTGTTGCTGTTGTTGATGTTTGCTTATTAAAGGAAAATCAGAATATCAATAAAAAAAAAAAAAAATGAACATAGCTTTTAGTACAATGTAATACTCTCTAACTTGGCTCCCAGTTAATTGATTAATATTCTTGAATATGAGATAATGCCTTTTGGAAACCATATTGACTATGCTCAGAGCTGACTGAAGACTCAAACCCAACAGCACACTGTAGTCTGCCGGCTTGTATACATATACCGCCATGTAGTGAGTCCTAGCATTAAGTTGTTTTTGTTCTCAATCTGCTTATTTGACTAATAATTTTCCTGCAATGCTATAATTTAATTAGATAGTATGAAATAATGTGAAATTGCAGTGAAATATAAGTACAATTAAAAAAATACTACTGTTGTGGAGATTAAGTTGAGGAAAACCTTTATGAATCCACTGAAAAATTCTGTTGAAATTGGTATGGACAAGTTTGGAAGAACAGAGACATATTCCTAAAAATCATTAAGGATTCTGCACTCAGACTCCTTAAAACAAAGTAAAATTCATAATTAACATATCCTTTGCAATCATAAAGGGACATAACTCCAGTGAACATTCATATAAGGGCTACGACCTGGTATCCAAAGCTGGGTGTTGTGTCTTCCAAAGTGATATAAAAATCTTAAAGAGTTCACTCATTATATTTGACCTATCCTTCATGATCATTTACATTAGTGTTAGATTATATAAATAGATACATAATAAAAGATAAGCTAATTGCTAAGGCAGATGATTCATGGGATAAATCGTCAAGTTAAATTGCTTTTATAACATTTTCTTTAATATTACTAAAGAATTCTGATAACCTAGCTATGGTTTTCTTTTCTCTTTTCTCTTCTCTTCTCTTCTCTTCTCTTCTCTTCTCTTCTCTTCTCTTCTCTTCTCTTCTTTTCTTTTCTTTTTCCTTTCTTGTTATTTCTTCTGGCAAGAACAAGCATGTGTGTTTAAGAGTTTAGATTCCCAGTTTTTTTTTTGTTTGTTTGTTTGTTTTTTAGAGGTTTTCACTATAGGGCGCGTGCGCTCGCCAGACAGAGAGAGACAGAGAGACAGAAATCGAGAAATCACCCCCCAGGGTGGATGGCAACGCCGCAATCCCTTCTCCTCCATTCTCCTCTCGGGATCTTGGGCACGCACGCACACGCGCCCGGCGTGACTTTTAAGCCACCTGGTTCAGGACTTGAATCGCGGTTGACTACGTGGGAGTCCAGTGACATAGCCATTATGCTAACTGCTGGTCCCTAGATTCCCAGTTTTAACTCCTGGGTTTCTTTGGCAAATGTTTGCGGAGGATCTACTATATCCAAGACACTTTGAACGCTGACATCACCATGTGTGACAGGTGTGCTAGAGATCCTTTTAATTTTATCAGCTTGAACTTTCATGAGATTAATCTGAGTCAAAAAGCAACAGTTACACAATACACATATTTTTAGATACTGATTCAGTGTTTCTTTACTTTATAATTAATGGCCAGAATTTTTTCAATTATTTATATACAACTATTGTCAAATTCTTGACCTTTTTATATACATAAGCCGTGTTCTGAAAAACAATTTTTGTTTGTGGGTTGGTTTTTTATCATTTTTATTGTAAATTCTAGAAGACATAACGCTAAGTGAAATAAGCCAGGGTATGAGAAATGATTTTTCTCTTTCAAAAATGTTAGATGTAGTCTTTTAATAATTCTTTATTAATTAGAGAAATTTGTAAGCTAATGCTCATTTTGCCACAATACAAATACCTACATTATTATCATGTCAGCTCAGTAAAATTGAAACCCAAAAAGGGTTGCAGTCAATCGCATTTTTCACATTGCAAGAACACAGGCATTCATGGGCACATACACACACATGCAGAGGCACTGGATTCAATAATGGGCTTTTTGAAGCTTTCAGGCGAAGGATTACAATATCCTCTCAACTCAATGTAACCTTCTCATGTGTGTTTAATTTTTTTTTGTTACAAGTTATTATTGTACTGCTCTGAAAGATGAAGAGAAGAAAAGGGTTAGATTAGAATTAATGTATCTGAAACCTTCATTTATGTACGAATACAGCGATGTTAATGTTACTGTAATTTAATTTGAAAAGCAAATCCCCAGTAGATTATTTAAATATGTTATCTAGGAATATAGAGACATAATTGCCTTCAGTGATATAATATGCATAGATTTCTTTCCAATGTTGAAAAGAACAATTTCTATAATTTTTATATGCAAATGGTTTTGAAAATTAGCTCACCTGATACATGGCAATGTCTTGAATGCATCTAGTTAGGTGATCTTTTGAAAATTCTAGTTAAATAAAGGCAGATGATTCATGGGTAAATCGTCAAGTTAAATTGCTTTTTTAACATTTTCTTTAATACTACTAAAGAATTCTGATAACCTAGCTATGGTCTTCTTTTTTTTTTTTTTTTTTTTTTTTTTTTTGTTTCTTTCTTGTTATTTCTTCTGGCAAGAACAAGCATGTGTGTTTAAGAGTTTAGATTCCCAGTTTTAACTCCTGGGTTTCTTTGGCAAATGTTTGCGGAGGATCTACTATATCCAAGACACTTTGAAAGCTGACATCAGCATGTGTGACAGGTGTGCTAGAGATCCTTTTAATTTTATCAGCTTGAACTTCCATGAGATTAATCCAAGTCAAAAAGCAACAGTTATACAATACACAAATTTTTAGATGCTGATTCAGTGTTTCTTTACTTTGTAATTAATGGCCATTCTATTTATGGGTTTCTTTTTACAGAGGAGAGACAGAGATTAATGAGATATTGCCAGTTTAGAATGAAATAGATCAATCAACTAATTTTGTATACTTAATGCACTGTTTATTCTCTAGATTACATGAATAGTTACATTTTGGTTAGTATATTTCATTTTTTAAGTATTGTAAATTTAAAGGCATCACATATTCATTTACTCTGTAATATTCTTCATTTTTTATAATTTACTATTTCATAAAGTGTTTTTTGGATAGGCTTACAATTTTTTCAGACCTTACTTTCAGTCAGGAGTTATTACTATAAAGTAAAATTACACTTAAAATTATAAATTCCTGTTTTGATTAATGGCATTTAAGAAGTTCTATAGCTTCCTAAATGAACTCAGGGGCTATTACTAACAAGGAATACTATATAATATAAAGTAAAAAAAAAATTAATTTCCTGAAAAAGAGAATCAAACAAAAAGTTGTCCAATTTAAGAATCACCCAACTTAAGGAAATATGATGACTTTAAATGCAACGTTTTGTGAGTACTCTTGAAACCAATATTATTAAACCAAAAGCAGAAAAATCAACAAAATTAATATATCAAAAATAAATGCATTGATAAAATAATTAAAATTTTTTTCTTATTCTTAGCAACACTATAATGTATTTAAAATTTATATGTAAACTAATTCTTAGAAAAGTTCTGGTTGTTGAATTCTCACATTTTGACACCTACATTTATGGAAAATATAGAGATAACCTTGACTTTTCATTCATTCCATTGTGAAAAATTAAAAGCACACTCATAGGGCAATGGCATCCTTTCATGGGTTGTGTACCACATGGATTGTGTTCATAAAATGGCTTAACATCTGACTTCTGGACCAGCTGGCCGTATGTTGGTTAAGGAACCTAAATCTCACATAGCCAATTACACAGTTCTAGTCCTGGATCAAGGGGCTTGAGAAATACGCCAAGTATGTAGTACATGTGTTCCCAAAATCCCAAAAGAAGAGAGAAATAGAGAAGGGATTGTAAATTGATCATACCCCACAGGGGAGGAGGATGCTTTCTTTCTCTCTCTCTCCCTCTCTCTCTCTCTCTCTCTTTCTCTCTGTCACCAGCAAGTATATGTCCTCTAGCAAATAGAGGGAAAAAACAAAAACAAAAACAAAAAAACCCTTTAACTCCTTTTGATTCTACTTTAAAAAAGACAAAGTGTTCAAAAGATATTACTTTGAATATAGTTTGCAGAGGAACTTCAGTTCTCCATTACTACACATAGACTGGGCTCCAACTACTCCACAAGGGTGAATCAAATATAAATCATTTAGGTTCCAAGGAACCACCTCAGTTATATTCAAATGTAACTACACTTATTTGAATTCTGTGTCTGTTATTTCATCATCATGGGCTGCTGCATTCACTACAGAAATGTGAGACAGATGTCTTAAACATCTTAATTCAAACATTCCCACATGCTCTGTTAGAAACCTGTCACAATCATTGCATCCCCCAAAAGACACTATTGCATATTTGATTAATTAAGCCATTGAATTATTTGTTGTTTTTTTTTTTTTTTTTTTACTCCAGTTTCTGGACAGCATACTTCCAAGCAAGGATTCCAGATTTCAATTTTTGTTTTAAACAAGAATATTATAGAGTTGCAATAGTAGTCACTAGTCCTGAGAAGGAAATTTGTTGTTAGACATTAAGGATGATGTAAATGTTGTTTCCATTTACATGGGAAAACTAACTTGACTGAATCCAGTCTTAGTCATACAACTCTGATCAGGTGACCAAATCTCTTTAACACTTTGCAACACTTTCTCTTTTCTTTTGAGAAATACTCCAAAATTCATACCATGACTTCTGTGACCTCCATATGTCTCTGAGATACCTCTTAAGTCTCACTAACTTCCACTGGCCTCTTCATCTCTATAGCTCAACAATTCTGGTTCGCATCTGCTTATCTGAACATGATACATCATCTTCAATTTCTGGACCTTTGGGCATGCTAGGTAGTCTCTTTGCCAGGAAGATTTTCTTCCAATACTTTGCTTAACTGTGTCCTATTTATCACCCACACTTCATCAAAAGTAATATTCCAAGTGTTCCTTTGCTCTAAGCTCTCAGAATTGTACTTCCTTTTTCCCTGCTTGAACAACAATATGTTTCCATCTAGCTTCTAGTCTCCATTGCACCATTTTACTGCTATATGCCAGAGCAAGTAAATGCCTGGTCCTTAGTAAGCACTTCATAAATATCTGTGGAATTGGACTAAAGTTAAGGATATATTGCACATATCAGTATATAAATATATGTGCATATAACCATTTTGGAGGTTTGTTTTGGTTTTATTTTCCAGGGTTCTGCCATCCCCTGATGCCTATCTCTGTGCAACTTATGGTTTGAAAAAGTGTTATCTATGACTTGCAGTCAGCAAGTGGTATGGTGGTTAAGGAGCTGGATGCTCAGGTGGCCTATGGCAGTTTGAGTCCCAGATCCAGGGGCTTAAAAATCACATGGTATGTTGGGATCAGCAGGTGGCATGGTGGTTAAGGCACTGGACATCCCCACATGGCTGAACACAGTTCAAGTCCCAGAACTGGTAGCTTGCTTTCTTATTTTATTTCTCTCTGTCTCTGTCTCTCTCTGGTCAAATTAAAATAAATGAATGAATAAATAAAATTAAATTAAATAATTCTAAAAAAAATCACATGGGGTGTGAGTATGTGTGTGTGTGTTTGTGTGTGTGTGTGTGTCTGTGTGTCTGTGCATGCCCAAGATGCCAGGAGGAAAATGGAGGAGAAGAAAGTGTTGCATGGCCATGGTCCTTGGGTGGTGATTTCTCATTTTTCCTTTCGATGTCTTTCTCTTTCTCTCTCCAGTGAGTATATAAACCCCTGTGGCAAAAAACTTAAAAATATATACGAAAATAAAGAAAGGTATATGTGACTCAAATCCTGTTTATCTATATGGGTGTTTATCAGGGTGTTTATTTGTTTGTTTTTATTATCCCATTGCTGAATATTTCCAGATATTTCTTTCTCCTAATTGCCCTGTACCCATGGAATTGCAATACTGCGCATATACTGCATTGCTTCTTTATGTGTTGTGACCCTTTGGAAAGTTCAACATTGGTATGACATCTAAGATTTTCGTGTCCCAGGATGAATTTTCACCCCTTGGGGAAATACTGCCTCTTGTGAGAATGATCTACCTTTGTGCCTATGTCTATAGCCACAAATAGCTACATCATCTGTCAATCTTCTATCACCTACCTATTGTCCATCTGTCCATCCATCTGCCATCTTTTTTTTTTGATTTTTAACTAGAGAGAAGAAAGAGAAAGTGAAAGAGAGAGAGAGAGAAAAAAAAAAAACCTAACTGAGCAATCTGAAGTATTGACTCAGCTGTTTTTTTGCAGAATCTTTTCCTGTTTTCAGCTCAGTCTTAGAATTTGGATCTGACCAAAGGCTTTGCACAAAAAGCGCATCCTTCTCTCTGATTGTTGTGTTGGTCTCCTGGCTACTGGTACTTTACTGAGAGTTAACAAAACATTCATTTGTATGGAAATATTAAAGTCAGAATGTATTGTAATTTTAGATTTTCATATTGTATATTTACCATAGTTATAATTTTATTCATGTCAGTTTCCAGATGAAATGTTTTATGTGTTACCAACTGGAATTAATTTTCTTTATCTAATTACTTTCAAAGCTGTATCAGAGTTGAAGCTTTAAAAGCGATTGGTGGCATTAGGATCTATTCAGTTTCCACATTTAGCTTGAAAAATAACTCTGTATGGGCAAACTTCTCAGGTGCAGGGAAAACCATGGTTTTACATGAGCAGCTGCAGAGAGAAAGGGATTGCAGCCCTATTTCTTGCTTTCGTGCAGGCTTTTATTAGTCCAGAGTGGTTAGAAACAAATGGGAAAGGTTTTCGGGGAACATTTTCTAGTGCCTCTAGGGACCACTGCCTTGTTAAATCTACTTGCAGTGGCAGTTGTCATTTAAATACAATGTTACAACCTGTTATGACACAGAAGGTGGGTGGCTTGTAAAGCCCACTACCAAGGGAGCGTCAGTGATGATGACAAGTCTAAAAGACACTTCCCATTCGTCTTTTTTTTTTTTTTTTCTTTTTGCCCAGCAGGCACTCACAAACTTTCTGCCTAACACCAGTTTAGTTGAGACACACTGTCGATTTACATGGTTTAACTGACAAGTCATGCTTGTCACCATTCATTAGTTATTTGCCTCAATGGAACCATCCAATACCACACTGGTGGTGTTTTTTTTTTTTTTGTTTTTTTTTTTTTTTTTTTTTTTTTTTTTTAAAGCGTTAGTTACAGCAAAGATGAGAGAAATGTCCAAATGCTCCCATTTCCCCTTTGCAGCTAAAAATTAAACAGCAGAGATTATACTGATTTTGTGATGGCAAAACCCCTCCAGTCCAGTGCAGCAGACAGATTCACAGCCCATATCCTGATGGTAACAACCATATGATGGGGACCAGCCGTTAGCGTAATGGCTATGTCGCTGGACTCCACATAGTTGACCACAGTTCATGTCCCAGGACCCGGTGGCTTAAAACTCACGCCGGGCCGTTTGCGTGCGTGCCCAAGATCCCGAGAGGAGAATGGAGGAGAAGGGATTGCGGCATGACCATCCCCCCTGGGGGGTGATTTCTCACTTTCTATTTCTCTGTCTCTCTCTGTCTGTCTGGCGAGTGCACGTGCCCTATGGCAAACATCTCTCCAAAAAAAAAAAAAATAAAAAAAAAAACAACTGTATGATGTAGGTATATTACTCTTCTGTTTGTACAGATGAGGAAACGGACAAAGAAGAAGGTTTGTAAGAATAGATAGCCAGGAAATGGTAGAGGACAGAGTTAAAATCAGAAGGAGAGCATAGAGGCTACGCCAGCTTATCCTTACCCTAAATTGCACCTGGTTGTTCACTATGGTAAAGCAAGGCCAATTACCTTTGCTCACTCATTACCATTGACCTAAATTTAAGCTATGCTTAAAATCCTAATTCAAGTTCTTTTTCTTAGACAAAGTTTCTTTAAAAGAATATAGTTTACAGTCATACTTTGGATGTTAAGAACTCATATGATTCATTTACAAACTAGTAAGTTCTTCATATCATTCTTTTCAAAAAATATTTTATTTGGGATCAGCAGTTGGCATAATGGCTATGTTGCTGGACTCCCATGTAGTCGACTGCAGTTTGAGTCCCAGACCTGGTGGCTTAAACTCATGCAGGATGCGTGTGCATTTGTGCCCAAGATTCTGAGAGTAGAATGGAAGAGAAGGGACTGCAGTGTGGTCAACCACTCTGGGGGATGATTTCTCGCTTTCTGTCTCTCTGTTTCTCTCTCTGTCTTTCTGGTGAGCACACACACCCTATACCAAAAACCCCTCCAAAACAATTTTTATTTAACTTTTATTTATTTATTTATTTATTTATTTATTTATTTTTTATTTTTATTTGACCAGAGAGAGACAGAGCAAGAGCAAGAGAGAGAGAAAGGGGAAAATGAGAAAGCAAGCCACTAGGTCCTGGCCTCAGCCGTGTAGGAGTTCAGTGCTCTTAACCACCGTGCCACTTACTGGCCCCTCAATATTATTCTTTGTGTTATTATTTATCTTTCTAAGATTCTATGCTTTATCACACTGTAATCATAAGCTTAGAGAGAAAAGGACTGTTGTTCACACTTCTAATAATTTTAAAATATAACTGGTAAAATACTTTGCACACAGTTTGAGATGATAATTTTTTTTAATTATTTGATTTAATTATAGCTGGTAAATGCCTACAGTTCTCACACACTCCAAGAAAATAAATGACAGCTTAGTCTAGTCTTTTTCCAGACATTGATAAGCTAGTCAATTAAGAGACCTGCATTTTAATTGTAATTGTGCCCCTTAGTTGTTCTGGAAAATTGGTCCTTTCTCTGAGTTAACCTACCTATTGCTAAAATCTTACTTATCAACACATCAATGAAACACTTAAAATTGTTTGTACAAAGTCAAGAATCTCTTGGAAAGCTCCTATTTATCTTTATCATAAGTCAAACCTGAATTACAGGCACACAGACATAGAAATACAAAAATCAGTTTTCAGCTGCAACAAAATAGTTACTGAACTGATTAATTTAATTGTGTTTATCTGCCAGGTACCTAAAATTATTAATGTATTTGTACCTGGAAAGTTTGCTTATTGATTTCTCTCATATTTTCCATAAAGTGAAATCCTATATAATTTGAATTTATATATATATATATATATATATATATATATATATATATATATATATATATTTGAAAGCAGATCAAGATATCAAGTAGTGAAGTGTCATTAAAATTATGACTACTTAGAAAATAATAGCAGTGTCTGTACAATAGAATGATAGAAAACCAGTCGTAAAAAAATTGTTTTGACAACCTAGAACCAAAATAGTCAAGTCACTGGCTTGAAGTTGGAAAACATGGTGGCAAGTCACATCTAAATATTAATGACCTTTGACAAGTAATTTACAACATTTAATTCTTCATCTGTAAATTTAGCTAAAATATATTTTACATATACATTAAATGCTGGTATCCCTAGTAGTTAATGTTACAAAAATATTGCCATAGTTATGATCATCATTATCATTGCACATTGCCATTAGTTCCAGGTTACCTTTTGGTGAATTATCATAAAGAAATAAAATACAAATTTAAAAATTATTAACCCATAAACCACAGTTAGTCTTTTATAAGAGTTAGCTGGTGATAAATATTCTTTTATTATCTACATTTTTCATTGATTGGAATTTTTAGGAAGTAATTATAATTAAAGTATTTAAGGCAATGGAAATTTTTGGAGTTAGAAATTTACAACTTCTCTATACAAATTCTACATAAGAATTTAGTTATAAAATCCTGCTTTACTTTGGAGTAGGTATTATTATTTGTAATTGTGTACAAAGTCTTGATTTGACATAAGCATGAACCTTACTAAGAAGCAATATTAAAAGAAGGGAAGATAATTCTTCTCATGCTCTATCTCATATCATTTCAATTATATGTGAATATAATATCTAAAGTTATATAGTTGGTTTTATATATATATATATATATATATGAAAAAAGTAATTTTTCTATGTGTTATATTTTAGAGAAAAGTATTAATTATCTTAGCTCTAATTATGAGAACTTGAGTTTCCTGAATAATAGAGATTTGCTTTATTTATTTTTAGAATTCAGTTCACATTTACTTCTGGGAAACTTATTATAGTCTTCTAAATCAATAGCCAAAATTAAATAACTGTAAGATTACTGGCTTATTTAATAGCTTACGGGCCTGCCATCAATTCAGTAGTATTTCAAGTTACCATGAGAGGTCATCCAGCATTGTCGACCCACAGGCTCAATAAAATGCTTGCAATTAAAATAACAATTTAATTTCAATTTCTCTGTATAGTGCAAAAAAAACACCAGACAAAAATAAATCCTCTATATGTACTGCTACTGTGTCTGTCTGTGTGTGAGAGGTACGAGGTTGTGGTGCAATCATTTCTTCTTATTGTTTGACCACATTTGCTTATATGTGAGTAATTTGCTTGGCAAATATTTTGCTAATAAGTGGCAGATCCAGGACTTGAATAGGAGCCTCATGTTTTAAGACCTGTATTCTTTCTCTCACCTTACCAGGTAGAGGATGGGGCAAAATAGACAGTACTCAGTTTAGAAAAATTCTCCAAAACACATATGGTCAAAATTTTAATTATAACTTCCAAACTTAAACCTGAAAAGGAGACTAAGTACAAAGAAAGGAAAATTGTATGTAAGACTACTCAGAAAACAAAACAAAACAAAATCTGAGTCCTAATTTTGCACAGAAAAAGACAGGAAGATTTACCATAAATGGTATGACCAAATAAGTTTGTATAACTGCAAAAGAAACCACCAGTGACCAATGAAAACAGAGTTATTATCAGAGAAATAGGAATTATTCACATGAAGCAATCACAAGCTCTAGTAAGCTGAGCTTTGTTTATAGGACAAGTTTGATTCAAGCTCAAAAATTTTAGAAAAGGAATAGACTCTAGCACTTCCAGTCAAGCTGTTTTTCTTTCTTCCTCTCTCTTTCTTTCCTTCTTTCTTTCTTTCTTTTTCATTCATTCTTTATTTTTCTTTCTTTAATTTTATTTATTTATTATTATTACTTTAAAATATTCTATAGTGCATGTCCACCCACCAGAAACAGAGATAGAGAGAGAGAAAGAGAAAAAGTGAGAAAGCAAGGTCCAAGATCAAACAGTAATAGGCATTGTGGAGGTCTAGCACCTTAATCCACATGCCAAGTGCTGGCCCCAGAGTTTTTCAAACTAAGGATTTTTCCATTCTATATTTTAAAATGTTACATAACATCCTTTAAAATTCTGTATAATTGATGTCTATTGGCTCATTACACTCTTAATGATTTTTTTTTTCACTTCTTCCATTGTTTTATTTGTGTCATAGTAATTTTCTTAGAGATACTACAGAAATGTTTTTGGTGGCTGGTGGCTGCCTTCCTTTAGCATGACTCTCGGTGTCTTTTTCTTAATTCTTTTTAAATTTTATTTTATTAACTTTATTTTTTCATTTATTTTATATATTTAATTACTATACATTATTTTATTTGTAAGTTGAATCTACCCAACATGAATATGCTTCACACTAGTCCAGTTGAGGATACATAACATATTATCATCAACAGATAGCAGCTCTTTTCTGTGTTCCATAAATGTTTCGCCTCTCTATATTCCTCCTCAGTTTCTTTCCTTATACTTGTTCCCCTTCTCCCTCACTCTTCCCACATTGTCTTTTTTTTTGAGAGGTTTTTCGCTATAGGGCGCGTGCGCTCGCCAGACAGACAGAGAGAGACATAGAGACAGAAAGCGAGAAATCACCCCCCAGGGGGGATGGTCACGCCGCAATCCCTTCTCCTCCATTCTCCTCTCGGGATCTTGGGCACGCACGCACACGCGCCCGGCGTGAGTTGTAAGCCACCGGGTCCGAGACGCGAACCGTGGTCAACTACGTGGGAGTCCAGCGACATAGCCATTACGCTAACTGCTGGTTCCCCCACATTGTCTTTTTAAACTCACTTCTGCTAAAGACTTAGACATCACTCTGTGTAGTGTCTTCGAAGTTTGTATACCTGGTTTTGCTTTTCCATGTACTAGACCACAGTTTTCTAATTCCTTCGTGGAGATCCACAGCTATGTGTTCTACCTACTGGCTTTTAGAAATTTATAGCCTAGCACTTATACATAAATATGTTTCCAATTAAATAGAAGATACAAAAAACATCTTATGTATTTTTACTTCTTATTCTCTAATTTTGGTCACTTAATTCCCATCCATATTTATTGACACCACCTGTTAGGTGAGGTTGCAAAAAGCTCGAGATTGTTCCCTTTCTGTACGTTGCATTTTGTGCTTTGAGATTATAGCCTGTTGTAATGATGTAAAATGACTAAACGTAAAATACAATGAACAAACAAGAGGATTACTCTCTTCAAAAGATCTTGACTTTCTTGCTTCCTGTTGCTGGCACTATAGTTCTTAGAGGAAAAAAAAAAGTACAAAAATCTTCATTTTGAATTCAAACTATATGTTGTAGAATTCAATATCATTCTTTTTTGCCTGGGAAAATCATGCTTTTCTCTCTCTTTAATGGTCCTTTTTCATCTATAATTATCAATATGTTAATTATTTTTATCTTTTTTTTTTTTCCGCTATAGGGCGTGTGCGCTCGCCACACAGAGAGAGACATAGAGACAGAAAGTGAGAAATCACCCCCCGGGGGGGATGGTCATGCTGCAATCCCTTCTCCTCCATTCTCCTCTTGGGATCTTGGGCACATACGCACACGCGCCCGGCGAGAGTCTTAAGCCACCGGGTCCGGGACGCAAACCGCGGTCGACTACGTGGGAGTCCAGCAACATAGCCATTACGCTAACTGTTGGTTCCAATAATTATCAATATGTTATTAAGACTCCAAGCTTCATTTTCAAAGGGCATCATTTTGTTAAAGGCTTTTCAAACACTTGCATCTACATATACTGTTTTCTTCTTTTAATATTGTTCTCTTTTAAGACATTTATTGTAGTTTGTGTTCTCTTACAAATATGTGTGTACCTACTTCATACAGCTCACTTGATGCCTTTTGCTTCATCATCCTTTTCTTTCATAAATCCCTGCAGAACACTGCCTTCATCCTTATATCGTTGCCCCATTTCTTGTGATCTTAACTTCGTAAAAATTAATCTATTTTGATTGTGTGCCTCCATTGTTATTTAAGTAGATTAATATATCTCAGCCCTTTTCTTTGGATTTTTATTGTTTTTTTTTTTTGTTTTGTTTTTATTTTAGGTTTTTGCCAAGAGCACATGCCCTTGTTAGAGAGAGAGAGGGATGGAGAGGAGAATGAAAATCACCCCCCATGCTGAAATCCCTTCTTCACCATTCTGCCTTTGAGATTTTGAGTACACATGCACATGTATTCAGAGTGATTTTCAAGCCTCTTGGTCTAGGACTAGACCTTGTGGTCAACCCTCTGTGAGTTTAGCACCTTAACCACACAGCACCTCCTGGTCCTCTTTTTTCAGTTTTTAACTAATGTATAGAGACAGTTTTAGAGATGTGAGTGTAGGCATTTTTATACAAAGTCTTTTCTATATTTTAAACAGAATTTAAGGGCACAAAGTATTAATATCTATTCTGCATGAAAATAAGAGTGCAAGGCTTATATTAACTTGTAACTGAAGGTTGATATATATAAGCACTGAAGCCAATAAAAACTCTGTGAGAGTTACTTTTCTTCATGATGTGGTTTTGCATCAATTGCTTCACCAGAAGCATAATTTTACCGAATCTAATTCAGTTTACTATTGTTACAGAAACCAATGTCTGAACATCGTTATAGCAGAGAAACTTAGTGATCAATAATAATAAATATAGCCACCTGACATTTATATAGCACTTGCATGTTTTTAAAGCATTTTCTCAGCGATTACCTCATTTCAGCCTCCTAACTGTTGTTATGTACATGGTACACAGAGTAGCAAATTCATTGTAAATACAGTCTTTTTTTTTGGCATTGTACTATTGTTTATGTGTTCCCTTAAAGTCATATTAATTATGTAGAAAAATATATTACCTGAGGCAGCTGTATAGGAAAAAATCTATGATCATTTGAAAATTAAATTAAGGTTGTATTAAAGACCAACAGATTCAATAAACAAGCATTCTCAGGAAGAGTAATTACACATTAAAATACACTACATTAAGGAAACATACATGTTATCTAGCCACTACTATATGCTACCCTTATGAATTCAGCTTGCCTTTTTAAATATCAATGTTTGATTTTAATTTATATGAATTTCTATCTTCTCAGGGAACCTAGCATCATTCCATGCAAGTTAAAAAAAAAAAAAAAAAAAAAAAAAAGACTTATACAGCCCTCTAGTGTTCCAATGTTAGAGACCCCAAATACAAACTCCATTCAAGCTTGGTTAAACTCTTCCCCCCACTGCCTCTTTTAAGGTGAAATCACTGCTGTCAATACTATTGCTAGGAGCACATATTATTTAAACTACTAAAATTACAGCGTTGGCAGTGGGAACTGAACTGTTCTCATTCACATCACTAGGGAAAGAGTGCTGAAGACATGACAGCTTAGAAACTGCCTTCATGGAGAAAATGTTCAGATAAATCAATTTTTTTAGGAAAAGCAAGAAAAAAAATTAATTTGCCCGGTGCTTATTTAAACAGCTGACTGAAGAGTTTATTATGCTTGATTGCAAGCCTTCAGCACTGTGGTTGTTGCCTTTTCTTCCCCTCTCTCTCTTCCCATGAATTTCCATTGACAAAGCCTGCAGCTATCTCCTCAGAAATCATATGAAACCTGACATTGCTAAAAAAAAATAACCTCAAAAAGGTGTCTTCGGGTGTTGCCTTTCAAATCAAATTTTAATAGACAACTGTGGGCTGCGAGCTCATTCTTTATAATCTGATCACTAAGCAAGATTCACAAGCTGTCCCTGGTCTGCAGATGGAGCTGTTGACAAAACAGTACTATCCACTTGAGAAAAATCAGAGCACGGGCTTGGGTTTTATTGAATGATTCTTTTCTTTCTCTCTCCTCACCCCCCCCCCCCTTTTTTTTTCTTTTTAAGGACTATGCCTCAAGATATAGTCTAAGTATTATCTTTTCAATTAAACAAGTTTATCCTTTGAAAATTAAACACAACTACAAAATTTGATGAGCATTATCTGTCTTAGTTACAGAATAGGACCATATAAAACCTACATAAATAAAAGTGGAAATACGTGCCAGTGAAAGTAATTCATACACGTGGATGAACTATATAAGAAAAGGTAGTAAAGAAATTAACCCTGTGTGTTATTTTCCTCTAAATAAACATAGCATACTAAGTTCTTTAGCGTTTTGTATCCGAATGATACTTTTTTAATATAATACAGTGATTTGGGGGCTTTTTGTGCATCAAATAGTTCATCTTTACAATACAGCAGACTGGTGACATAAGTTACTTATGAAAATTTAAATATTAGATTGACAAATACAGTAACATCTAATTTTAAAGTGGGAAGAAATCTTTAGGATGACCCAGGAAAAGAATAATGGATTTTCAGAATTAGGATTGATGTTAGTAAACATTCCTTTATCCTTTCAACAAATGCAAATGTAACCTATGTGGTTACATTAGCATGGAATTAAGGTTAGAGAATCACCTAAGCCCTCTCCTATTCTCAAGAAACTCAGGTTTAAGGTATTGAACAGAAAGATTGGAGGAGGCTTTAGTGTATAGTAGAAGGCTATGGAAACAGAAGGCAAGGCTATGACTGTAATTAATGGTGGGATATCAGAGAAGAAAATTTTAAAAGTCATTTAAACTGGAAGTCAGCAGGTGGTGTATTGATTAAAGCACTGGACTTCCATATGGCTGATGGGTTTAAGTCCCATACCCGGTGGCTTGAAACTCACTTCAGGTGTGTGTGTCTGCATGCCCCAAATCCCAAGAACAGAATGAAGAACGGACTGTGGTGTGGACCCTTGGAGGGTGAATTCTCACTTTCTCTTTCTCTATCTCTCTCTGGAAAATGCACGCCCCCTATGGCAAAAACCTTAAAAAAAAAAAAAAAAAAAAGTCACTTAAGCCTGTTTTAAGGTTATCTATGGAAAATTTTATCACTTTGCAGAAGTGAAAACTGAGTAGGTTAAAATATTGCAAATGATGGATGTCAAAATTGGGGTCAGAAATGAGCTTTCCCAGTCCTCCTACCCAAATTCTTACCACAGCAAAATACATATCTACTCAAAATGATATTAAAGAGTCTCATCAAATAGCCTTAATTCAATGCTAGAATGTAAACAATACCTCTGTCCCCAACCATATCTAACACACTATATCAGAAGGCTTATGGAAATGGGCCTGAGACATTTTGCACTAAGGTTTCACTATTTTTTAGTTTTTTTTTAAGTTTTAAATAATGTATTACACCCAAATTGAAATCATTTTCAAGCGGTGTGTACTCCTATAGGTATAGTTTGAATAACAGAGTACTAAATTCTTGTCATTACGAAGTGCTTAAGGTATGCTAATAAATAACACATGGTCCAGGGTATTGTCAAAATATCCATCGTCTTCTGCTTTGTTGATGTAAGATTTAAAAATTAAATTAAAGAGCCATATCTGCTTTTTATCCTGATAACTTTATGTTTTTATATGATAAGAAAAATTTTAATATAAATGTTTTTGGATCTGAAAATTACTATAATATCTGTCTTGATATCTCAGAAGAAAAATAAACTTAATCACTATAATCACCACTGGGACAATAAACCCAAGTATTCTTATACTCATCGAAATTAGAGTTCTTTAGAAGAGAGTGAGAGAAAAAACATGCATTGTGTTTGTAAAAATGTGGTGAATGCTTTAACATACTGAAAATATGATAGTGTGTTTTCAAAGTTCATATTATAGTCATAATATTTGAAATATGGTCAGTGTCTTTATTTCTTATCTCCAAATAGATGTTCACTATATTATAGTTTTATCCTGTTACTTTTTGAACTAAAAGGAAGATCTGTTGCTGGGGAGGAAAAGCCCAAATTCAGTGTCTCTTGCATAAATTTGAGCAATATTTGGTACACATGGACAATCCACCATTCACTCACTGTCCTAGCTAAGTCATTTAAGTCATTCAGCAGTGTGTTTCTGAATTCTATATGCAACTTTACACCTCAGTACATAGATCAATAGCAAGTAGACTAAATGATGTTCATGCTACAATAACGTTCATTTATTTGAGGTACGCCTCCAAATAGCATGGGGTAATTTTGTCAATAATTTTCAGTTTCCTTCATTTTCTTGTTTGTTTGGTTTGTGTTTGTTTTTGCTAGAAGGAGCATGAGCTCTCTAGACAGACACAGAGAGGAAAAATGAGAATTCATCACCTAGAAGGGAGGATGGCCATTCCCCAATCCCTTCTCTAATTGTCTTTAAAAATTTAGGGCATGCATTCTCATTTGCCCAGCATGATTTTCAAGATGTCTACACTCAAACCATATGTTGGCAATGTGGGATCCAGAGCCATGTGGAATCTCCACATTGCCTGCTGTCCCCAATTCACCATCTAATTATAAATTTCATTTTTTAAATTTTGTATTTACTTTATTCATGATGGAGAAAAAAAGGGGTAGAAAGAGAGAGAGAGTCTCCTTTGACAGGGTCTTGTCATGCTGTGTCCCCCTTCCTCCAGCCCTCCAGTTCATCAGGGCCTTGAGCATATGTGGAAGACTGGTGGAAAACCCAAGCCTGTGGTTGGCTATTTGTTTTCCAACACTGCAGTCTGGTACTCTACAGACCCTGTCACCTAGGCTGAATCCGAAGTGATGTATGTGAAGGAGATATCAGTTAGACTTGAAGAAAACGTGAAACTATAGCTTTATAATCAATGAATAACATATTTAAATTTAATAGAAAAAACATTTCCAAGACCGTAATATATACATTTATTAAGAACTAAACACTTCCTGGCCCACCTGGTGGAACAGTCAGTAGCAAACTATCTGTAGTCCTAGAAGTCATGTGGCCAACCACAGTTCAGACCACTGGGTCAGCATGAAAGTACTCTGGGTGCCTGTACTTGTGCACAAGATCCTGAGGGGCTGGAAGGCTAGACAAAGGGGATCTCAGCATGACCAGGCCCTGTCGTGTTCCTCTCTCCCCTTCTGTCTCATGCACATACTCTACATGAATAAAATAACTTAAAACATATCTTAATTTTGTTAAGTTGGAGGCATCATATTCGATGTTCAAGACCTTTACAATCTATAAGACTCTCAAAAAGAAGTCCAAAAGAGAAAATAATACAATTATGTTCTTTCTATTGCTATTAATTAAAATTCATGTAGTAGATGTGACTAAAAGAAAATAATCTGAATTCTTTTTCTGTTCGGGGAGATATTCGGTAACAATTCCAATGTAGGCAAGGTATTGGTGAGCATAACCACAAACCCATTCTAAGTCACAGCCATCTATATAATGATTCAATTGAAACTGTTTCGACTTAAAATATCATATAATATTTATACAAATTTCCTTAGTTATGTCATAAAAATGTTTTTTTAGATATCCCAGAAGCTTTAGTTACATTTAGAAATACTTTATTATGTGTGTGTGTGTGTGTGTGTGTGTGTGTAGAGGTTTTTGCCTTAGAGCTTATATGCTCACCTGAGAAAGACAGCAACAGAGATAGTGAGAGGGAAAGTGAGAAACTACTCCCCCAGGGAGGTGGCCATACTGCAATCCCTTCTTCATTTTTCCAGAATCTTGGGCATGCATGCACATGTGCCTGGCATGAGTTTCCAGCCACAAGGTCCAGGACTCAAATTGTGGTGGGCCATATGGGAGTCCAGTGATGTAACGGCTACACCATCTGCTGGCCCTAATTTAGAATTACTTTTAGTTTTTGTTGTGAAATACTCTTATCATAGTAATGTCATTTAGACAGGTAATGACAAAGAACTCTACCTAATTTCTAATCATGAAGAGTAGAATTGTATACAAAGATACCACTAGACTGTTACCAGCTGGATACTGAACTGTGCTGGGCACATTTTGTGGTGTAAACAGCACATTTGATGGGAAATGTGTGGATGAGCTAAAAATACACGTAACTAACTTGGAAACAATGGATACAATATGGGTCATACCAACGACAACTGTGAAAATTTCAAGCAAATCAAGTTGCCTGTGGTGGACTTGTTTAACGTTTAGAGGAGATTAAGGGAAGTGTATTATGAGATTTATTTATCCCAATAGTATGAGGCATGACTCCAACTTAGGTTCTACCTGAACAATATCATCGCATCAAAATGTATAACTTTATTGGGACCAGCAGATGGCATAATGGCTGCATCTCTGAACACCCATGTAGTTAACCATGGTATGAGTCTTGGACCTGCTGTATAAAAACTCACACCAGATGGGTGTGTTTGTGTGTGCCCAAGATTCCAAGAGAAGAATAGAGGAGAAAGGATTGTGGTATGACCATACCCTAAAGGGTGATTTCATGCTTTCTGTCTGTCTCTCTCTGTCTCTCCGGGGAGCGCATGCACCCTATAGCAAAAATCTCTCTAAAGAAAAAAAATTAAGGGACCAGCAGTTAGGGTAATGGCTATGTCTCTGGACTCTCATGTAGTCCACCACGGTTCAAGTCCTGGACCCCGTGGCTTAAACTCACTCTGGGCATGTGTGCATGCATGCCCAAGATCCCGAGAGGAGAAAATAGAAGGGATTGAGGCATGGCCATCTCCCCTGGGGGGTGATTTCTTGCTTTTTGTCTCTCTGTCTCTATCTGTCCTTTTGGCAAGCACTCACACCCTATTGCAAAAACCTCTCCAAAAAAAAAAATAATAAAGAAGGTTGAATCTCATTCAATAATGTATTAATTACAAATTATTTGATTTTACTATCACTTTCAGCAGTCTTTTTGATATTATTACACAACGACATAAACACTTACCTAGGATTTTTATCTAACTCACAAATAAGAATAGAAAGTAAAAAAGATTTATAAAAAACTATGTTGTGATTTTAAGAAGTAAATTATCAATTAATATGTGGTGATAAAAGTATCTATTAGTCATAATTCAAGATTTTATTAAATCCACTATTTTTTTAATAATTAAAAATGTCGGGATACTTGATGAGATTGCTCTCTTTGGACAATATGTCAATTGTTTATATATCTACATGTCCTAGAAATTTGTTACTTGTTTTTCTCAACAGCAAATAAAATTGTTTTAGCAGACTTTAATTTTTCACAACTGTATGTAGAATGGGCCAAATTATGTCCTTTTAAACAGAAATATATGATATATCCACATGATAAAAGACAAATTTGCTATTAGGTGGATCTAATTAATTAGTTTTAATATCAGTAACATGAAGTGGAAGTAGTGGTTAGGAAATTGAGCTTCCATCTGTAAGACACATTTGCATGCCAAATGGCAGTGTTCCAGTTAACAGTTTTAGAAGAGGGAGTAGAACACATTGACATGGCTCCAGCCACACATTACTTCACAAATATAAAGATGAAATACACATAAATCAAATGGAAGGATGGTGGTATTCACAGGTGGCATTTAGCAACCCTGCTGGTTAGAGTATAGGATACACCCATAGCGATATCCCAGCTGAGAAATCTAGTTAATGTCCTGTTGTTTTCAAAGTGTTTTTATACCATCAGTTGAAAATATACTATAAATGCAAAAAATCAAATATGGGTGACATTGCAACTCAAAGGTAAAGCGATTTTATCTGAATTTCTATAATGGATGTCTGTAATAAAATCTTGTATATAATGTGATTTCAAGAAATGCATTAGAAAAGGCATAAACACCTTGTTAATAGTGGCTGTGCACAGCATCGGCCTAAGGGGATGTCAGATGATCAACATAAACTAAAATACCAGAAAACAACTGTGAGGGTTGTAGGCAAGTTAATTTATAAGGTCAGTTAAGGGAAAAACATTATCACACAACTGAACTTGCATTTACTCCTCAAGAGAGTATTTTGGCTTATATTGATTGCATCAGGGACACCCTCAGGTGCAGTCAGGCATTAATTTATGGTTATTCTCACATAAATGTACCAGTAGGTTAAAAATATGGCCCATATAGGAAAAAATATTATTGTAAAAATGTGTGATTACTGGATGTTAACTATAGATTTTAAACACATGTTTTTGGAGATATCTGAGTGAAAGTTAAATTAGAAAATGGGATACACACACACACACATGAACACAAGGCTATCTTCAAAAGATTTATGAAAAATGTGTATTACAAATGAAACCAAAGATTTCAAATTTTTGCATCAAAATGAACTTATACTTTATTTTCACTTTTCTACAAACTTTTTGAAGTTTCCTTGTATTTAATACTACAGATTTTAGAAGCTTCTGTCTAACAGTTGTTTATCATTCATCTTCACATCTCACCAGCACTTTAGAAATTTCAAGCACATTGCAGGTGCTCAAGATACATTTGCTAAATTAAATATACAAGCAATAGGGATGAGTCTTGAAAACACTATGCTAAGTTAAATAAGCCAGACATGAAAGGACAAATACTGCATGATTCTGCTAATATGAAGTACCTAGAATATTCAAATTCATAGAGACAGAAAATAGAATGTTGATTGCCAGGGTCTGTGAGAAAGGAGAAATAGGAGGCACTGTTTAACAGCATGAAGTTTCAGTTTGGGAAGATACAAATTTTCTGAATATGGATGGTGGTGATTGTTACACAACAGTGTGAATATTCTTAGTATACCATTGAACAGTTTTACAAAATGGTTAAAATGGTAAATTTAGTTCTGCATATTTTGTCACAATTTTAAAAAATGCCAAATGAGCATTGCCAAATGTTCCCTAGTGGGTGGAGGAGGGGATAAAATCAGTCACCCATGATTGAGAACCACTGCTTTACAATATGGTTTGTATTTGCATATTCTTTCATTTTTAAATATTCCACCACTTAATTTACATAGCGCTAGAGTTATTTCTTTCGTATTTCAAACTTTTCCCTTATAAATGAAAACATTTCCTTCCTACTAATTGATCAGTACTACTATTTTTGCATGTTCTTTTTTCCTTTCTTTCTTTTTTTAATGCTAGGGAGTGCATATGAGAGAAAGAGAGAGAGAAAAAACATCTCCCAGTGAAACCTAGTCATGCCACAATGCTTTTTTCTTCAATTCTCCATCCCATAATGAAGCCAATAGTATAAGGATTGCAACCCTGGTCAGCCACGTGGAATCTGACTTGCACTATGCAGCACATAACTACAGTGCCAAGGCTAGTGTTAAAAGTCCATTTTTGATAGGAAACAATTTCCATTTTAAAACAATCTCCAATTTAACTGAATATGGTAGAAAGTTATTACTAGTAAACGAATACAAATCACTAAACATACTGGCAATAGACATGTCTAGGATCTAGCAAGTGGAATAGTATTTTCCAAAACAATATGTCCATGTCCTAATGCCCAGAACCTGAGGATATACCTTACGTAGAGAAAAGCACTTTTGCAAATGTAACTAAACTAAATATCTTTAGATGAGATCATCGTGGCTTAGCCAGGTTTGCTCTAAATCCAATTACAAATGTCTTTATAAATGGCACATAGAAGACAGACACACATGAGATCAATGCAAAGTAAAGTTGACAGAGACTGTGGGCTTGACTCCTGAGGGAGATCTTGGAGACCCAGACACCTGGATTTTGGACTTGTGGCCTCAAAACTGTGAGAAAATAGGTATTTGTTATTTAAGACATCCAGCTTTTTTTTTTTTTTGAGAGGTTTTTGCTATAGGGCGTGTACACTCGCTAGAAAGAGAGAGGCAGAGAGACAGAAAGCAAGAAATCACTCCCCAGGAAGCATGGCCACACGGCAATCCCTTCTACTCCATTCTCCTCTGGGATCTTGGGCATGCATGCACAAGCACCTGGCCTGAGTTTAAGCCACCGGGTCCAGGACTCGAACCGCAGTCAACTACATGGGAGTCCAGTGACATAGACATTACACCAGCTGCTGGTCCTGAGACACGCAGCTTCTGAGAATTAGTTGTGACAGCCACAAAAACCTAAATCAAGAAGTGATTATGATTTGCAATAAGTAATACTGAACTAATTAATTTCTAGAACAAGATTTAAAATATTCAACCATATCTCAAATATAAAGTTGAAAGTGAGATACTATATTAGGCTGAAAATATTCTTCTACAGAACTCTAGTACTATCAATTGTTACCTAACAATAAAAAACGAATCATACAGCATTGTCTCTTAACTAATCTAAACATGTAAATTGAGAGACCTCAAAAGGATGTACAACATGGCATCTGTTCCTGTTCCAGTGCTGATAGGGCCCTTTGATAGTGAAGCAGGGAGCTGGTTAACATGCACCTACCGTAGCAGACCCTGGCACCTGTATTGCAGACACTAATCAAAGTGCTTCTTCATGGGGTGAAAGAATCGCTATTTGTAATGCAATAATTAGGCTGGGTAGAAAGGCCTGTAAAGTAAATCAATCTCGTCTGCTCTCGAGATCTGACTCCATTCTCCGGGCAGATTGTTAACATAATGAGACAGAAACTGACAAGAGGTCCTGAGGAAAAGACCAGTGTCGTTCAGTTCTCTCCCTTCTTTAATTTTACAAGGCTTCTTAGGACATAATTGAAATGAAAACTAATATGAACCATTGATAAAACATGGGATCCTGAGCTTGTCAAAGGTTATAAAAGGATGAGCCGGAATGCAGTAGCAGTCTGAACCCATTACACACCACTTCTGTGTTGTGTTACCATGAGTTCTCAAAAAGACCACAAAAATTCCCAGTAAGTAATTATGGTTGAAGGAAAAAAATACAGGGAAGAATGTAGGAAGGCTAGCTTGAAAATACTGGTTGATTAATCTGAAGTTCAGCAAAAGGAAACAAATGAAGTGTTCTTTATAAAGCAGGATGAGATTTTCAGAAGCAAATTTATTTATTCTGTCAAATACGTGCTGAGTTGGCAAAATGTGCTAGTCTCTCCCAACAATGAGGCTGTTCTCTTCTACATGGCGAGATCCTCATGCAGATACTTAAAAATACATTCAAAGTGAAAATAATTCTCACACACATCCTTTTCTGTGCTTCGCTATCTTCTTCTTAGGAAATTTCATACATACGTATTTCTTTCCCTTTTTCATAGGCATAGAAAGTCATAGAAAGTTACAGTTCCTTTCTCCTCCACTAACATATATCAAATTTTTCATAGAGTTGTGCTTTTGAAGGTAGGTTTTGCCTGAAATGAACAAATATAAACCCTAAAAAGAAGTAAATGAGTAAATTTGCATTCTAGAATCTGCGTCAAATGGACATGTTCATTTGAAGTATACTGATATCTGAAACTGAGACCTAGCATCAGACTCTGTGTGTCTTCTGGGTACAACAGTGCAGCTCTTGCTCTCTTCACTCAGACATTTGCATCACGGCTATGGCGACAATAGCACACACACAGGTATATGTATGTTTGAGTAGGTACATATGCATGTGTCTATGTATGTATATATGTTTACACACACACATTTTATCGATGCTTGGATCATCCAATACTGGAAATTAATTCAGTAGAAGTTAAGGAACCATAAAATTTCCAATTACCTTGATTGTCTTTTGGTTTGATTCAGTTATTCGTTTACGTTCAGAATAAAACTGTTCTTTGAAGAATAGGTTCACAAAGCTTCATCAACTGAATTGGCTATTGTTTATTGTTATTGCTATGGATTGAGACTGTTTGTGTTTTCCTCAGTAACAAGAACATTTCTTAGGCTTCTGTAATTGAATTTTATTTCTCGGATATTCTATGTTGTACTATTGGGTTGTCAGGAAAGTCCTGACGTCTTTTTCTATATTTTTAATGCAAAAATGGGTAGTGACTTTTCCGATGATCCAATATAATAATAAATAGTAAAGAAAATTGTGCAAGTTTTCATTTAATACTTATTAACTATATGCTACCTTGTATTTATCTTAATTTAATACTAATAATGCCCCTTTTAGTGATGCTGATCCTGTTATTCCATTTTTTCAGGTTAACAGACTGAAATCTAGCAGATTAAATAACTTGCCCAAAGACTCCCTTTCTGAAGAAAATGTTCTAAACTGTAAAGCTGAGTTGCTCAGACAGCATTTTCATTTCAACCCCATTTTATATTTTATTATGTTTCATTTTTAAATAGTGACATGGGGAGTAAGAACTTGCATAAAATTCAATAATATGAAGAAATTTAAATGTTCATGATTTGCTTGAATATGCACTTTTGTTAAGAATTGCGTTCACATTTAAAAAAAACTTTGCAAGAGGGTTGAAATGTGAAAATTTTGAGGCATTAACAATATTTTTAAAATTAAATTTTAGCAGTAAACTTTCTATCAATAAAGATCTTTAGAAGGAAACTTACAAAATAAGGCTTTCTGGAACAGGTTTTTAGTATTAGAAAAGAAATAAATGCCAAGGTAGAATCAAAAAAACTATGAAGGCATAGAGAAGAATGGCGGTTGTCAGAGGCTAAGGGCTGGGGAAAATGGGGACCTGTTGGTCAGAGTACAAAGGATCAATTATGTGGGATGTAAAATTCAGAAGATATAATGTGCAGCATGGTGATTATAGTTATTAAAACTATATTATATGGAGCCAGCAGGTGGCATGATGGTTAAGGCACTAGTCTCCCACATGACTGACAGTCATTTTTGAGTCCTGGACCTGGGCAGCTTGCTTTATCACTTTTCCTCTCTCTTTCTCTCTCTGGTCAAGTTAAATAATAATAAATAAAATTAAATAAATAATTATTTAAAAATTATATTGTATAAATTTGCTAAAAGAGGTGAGCTGACATGTTTTCATCACACAAAACACACCTAACTGTGAGGTAATGGTGTGTTAATTAGCTTGATTGTCATAATCATTTTACAATGTCTATGTATATCAAATGTCATGTAGTACATCTTAAATATATTCACCCTTTGTCAAATATATGTGAGTAAGGTTGGAAAAAAATGATATGTGAAGGTAGCATGAATAAAAATACTATAGATCAAGACATTCAGACTGATGTTGTCAGGCTTCCAGTATTCCAAAGAAGATAAGGAATTCGAAATGTATGACATGTGAATTTCATTTGAATGTTGACACCTCTAATATCACCACCATCATGATGCAATGAAACTTCCAGTAACAGAAAACACATCCGTTTTAAGAAATAAAGAGCCTATTTCTAGAGACAAGTACGTGTGTGTGTTTATACATGCATCTATATGTATATATGCATCTGTGTATATGTATGTGTGTATGTATTTTTCCAGGAGAAATTTGTAATGAATAGTAAAATATTATCATGTTGCAATGCATTATTATTGAGGATTTTTTTGGTTAGGTATCCAACCTCAAGTGAGGTATTCAATACCCTCACTTGAGCCAATAATGTTCTTTTTTTTTTTTTTTTTTTTGAGATGCTTTTGCTATAGGACGTGTACGCTCGCCAGACAGACAGAGAGAGACAGAGAGACAGAAAGCGAGAAATCACCCCCCAGGGGGGATGGCCACGCCGCAATCCCTTCTCCTCCATTCTCCTCTCAGGATTTTGGGCACGCACGCACACGCGCCCAGCGTGAGTTTTAAGCCACCGGGTCCGGGAGGTGAACCGCGGTCGACTTCGTGGGAGTCCAGCGACATAGCCATTACGCTAACTGCTGGTCCCAACCAATAATGTTCTTTTAGGAATTACTCTTTTCTCCGGCTAACTCATACATTCAATACCACAAATAACTCTCAGACTCTGATTCTGTATTAACCTAATGGGTTATGTCCACTTTGTTTATATAATTAACTACACAGCGCACTCAGTTTTTGATCATTGCCCTAGTGAGTAGTACTTATATGTTAGGAGAGATCAAGCTTTGCTTTAAAGTCTTGGCACAATTGTATTCAATTCTCTCTTGTTGTTACTTTTCTCTGGATCCAGAAGAGAAAATGGATGTAAGAGACCATTTGGCTTCTCAAAATAGTCTATAAACTTAACAGACAAATACAATAATTGAAATTTTAAAAGTTGTCAGCTGGCAAAATATTTGTGGCCATACATTCTTATTCATCGATCAAAGGATAAAATACATCTAATAAAAAGTTATCAAACTTGAGTATGGTTGCCCTGATTACGCTTTCCTAAAAATGCCTAATTACTGTTAGAGCATCATGGTGTAGAGCTGACAAATCAATTTTTGAAAACATTTATTTTTATATACTCAGGCATGTAGCACTCAAACAGAAACAAATCTTCAGATACCTAATCTTGATTAAAACAACAAACTTGCTGATGAAATGAAATTTGGAATGTTCAGTTTTGAATGAAATCAAGTTATGAAACATTTTAAGAAGTCATAGGTTCAATTTCATAACATGTTTTCACTTTAGTTAAAGCAGAAACCAATGTCATATATGTGACAGTTTAGTTGCCTGAGGCTACGCTGATATGAGCCATAAACTAGGCATTTCTTAGGGCTGTTTTCTTTCTGTAACATTTCTGCCTTACACAGATAATTCATGTTTTATTAAGAGTCTAAATAAAAGCAAATTAAGTTGGATTTATCCTTTCCTAAATGTAAAATGAAAAACTTACAAGGTAAGCCTCTGGCATTTGAGAAAATTTAAGTACATGAAAATGATGATAGAAAAGAAGGGCAATATTTCTCATTCACTTACAAGGTAGAGAAAATTATTATAATACAATAAGACAGAATGATGACAATGGAAATTATGTCATAAAGAAGGATTGGTAAGTGTACCTTTTAGCAAAGGGAAATAAACTCACTTTTATATTACGGTAGATCGGTTGTGTATAAAAATGTTTCAGAGAAACAATTCTCTTGATGCTGATTTAGAAAATGCAAGTTGCATAAAATACTTAATTTGTTCACATTTGTTCTATTTGGAGTCTCTTATAATATATTTTTCACTTGGAAAAATACCTATTTATATTGGGATCAAAACACTAGAATAGAGAAATGTATTTCTAATGTTAAAATTGCATTGTTTTATAGTTAATAGCAATTTTTATTCATATGTACTTAAATACAAAATATTAGTTCAATTTACCAGTTTTACTTTTTGAATTTTAATGTACCATACAATCTGAATCTATAAAATGTACACCTTTTCTCTAATCAAAAAATAAAGTTACCCTAGAAATGGTTGCAAAGGGTTAAATTTATAGTGATAGTTTATACAACAGAGATTTTACAGAAAAGATAACTCACTTCTTTCTCTTCATAAAAATAAGTAAGTTTTCTTGGGAAAATTTGACATCATGGGAATATTATACACAGCACATGTGTAAGCCAGGATATCATTTTTTTTAAATGAAGAACAAAGGTAAAACAACATAGCATATAAACTGCTGCTATTGTAATAATGTTTATAGGTGACATGGGAAAGATTGTTCTTCATGCCAACATTAATCAAATTTGGATGCTAACACATTTATCCAAACCTAACTATATGTTGATTCAACATGTTGTTGCCTAATATTGACTTCCTTCTAAATTATGCAGTTAACTAGAGGAAAACCACAAATTGCTTAGTCCCTCATCACATCTAAATAAAGTTTGCCTCATCTATTTTAGTAGGAGAAACTTGAAAATGCCTAACATTTGTTGTAATATGTGTCATTTTTCATAAATAAATTTATATTCCACATATATTTTACAACTTTACAAGCAAACAAACCTCTTTTTTGTGGTGAAGAGATATTACACAAAGAAATGAAATCTAAAATGCAGTTTCACGCCTCTCTTCCCATATGAAGAAACATGGAATTTTAAGAGCAGCACATATGCACATATGCTAATAATAGATAAAATGATAGCATAAAACTGGTTGCCAATTTAAGAATTTACCTGAGATTTAATTAAGTAAATCATATAAATAATCATAAACAGAAAAGGAGTATAGGAAGATTAATTTTACATGATATGTATGTGTATATTTTATTTATATATATATATACACACATACATACATATATAGTATTTTCAATCGTTCATTATTGAAAGAAAAAGGCTTTTATCTCGTGGCTACTTCTCCTTGGCCCGATAGTCTTCCAATTTTAGACAATCACCTTTGAAGTTATTCATCAGCTATTGATCACAACACAAGTGGTTGTAATGAAATACTTTGATAGGGGAAGAATAAAAATCTCATTTGGGGCCAAAAGACAGCCAACATAATGTAAATGAGAAGTTATTAATTATAGCTGAGCCAAAACATGAAGACTAGAGTACGTATTTGAATGGGAGAAGAATATATATATATATATATATATATATATATATATATATATATATATATATATTTCCAGTGACAGAGAGAAGGAGAGAGAAAGCAAGCTTCCAGGTCCTGGACTTGAACCATGGCCTGTCACATCGGAGTCCAGCACCCTTAACTACCATGCCTCCTGCCAGACCTGGAAGAAATATTCTTTAGAAAAATAATTTAATTTGAAAATGCTTAGATACTGGAAGTTTAAGCAAGGCAATGAAACTATGGTATCATTATTGTTAGTTCCAAGAACACCCTTGAGTATGATGGCTTATGTTGGGGTCATAGGAATGCAAAGATACTAGTTTAGGTTCAGAGACTCTATCTTCAAAGTTCTGAGTCAGTCTGAGTTTGCTTTAGGATCACTTATGAGCTAGGTAAATTTGGACAAGTTTCCTTTTATTTTTCTTTCTTTCTCTCTTTCTCTCTTTTTCTTTCTCTCTCTTTCTTTCTTTCTTTCTCTTTTCTTTCTTTCTTTCTTTCTTTCTTTCTTTCTTTCTTTCTTTCTTTCTTTCTTTCTTTCTTTCTTTCCTTCCTTCCTTCCTTCCTTCCTTCCTTCCTTCCTTCCTTCCTTCCTTCCTTCCCTTTCTTCCTTCCTTCCTTTCTCTCTCTCTTTCTCTCTCTCTCTCTCTCTCTCTCTCTCTCTCTCTCTCTCTCTCTCTCTCTCCCCCTTCCTTCCTTCCTTCCTTCCTTCCTTCCTTCCTTCCTTCCTTCTCTCTTTCTTTTCCTTTCTTTCTTTTTCTTTCTTTTTTGATTAAAGGCTTTTGCCACAAGGTGTGTTTGTGTGTTTCTCCAGAAAGAGAGAGATAGACAAAGAGAGGGAAAGTGTGAAATCTCCCCCTGGAGGGATGGCTACCCTACAAATCCTTGTACTACATTCTCCTCTCAGGATTTTGGGCACAAACCCAGTGGCTTAAAAATAACACTGGATTGCTGTGTGTGCATGCCCAAAATACTGAGAGGAGAATTGAGAAGGGATTGTGGCATGACCATCCCCCTTGTGAGGTGTTTTCTCACTTTCCTCTCTCTCTCTAGTGAGCATTCTATGGCAGAAACAAAACAAGCAAAAAAGTGCTGAGGGTCCTTTCAAGTTTTTTTCCTGTAATAAGTATTTTATTGTAGCAATCCTCCAAAAACAAAACACTAGGTATATAATTAATGTGAAAGAGATAAATTTATAATACTTAGTTCTCAATAAAGACATGTACCAGTGATATGATCTAAGAAACTAAGAGGTTGCCATGTAAGACAGTCTTGGGCTGATCATTTTAACTTCTTTTGTCATTCTGAACACTGTAGAATGACTGACTAGCATTCTTAATCTAAATATTTGTGCTGTTGACTTTATTGTGTTTGAAGGAGGAAATACAATGATGATGAAGCACTTAGGAAAAACAAGTGACGAATACAAAAAGCAACATGTAAAGTCAGCCATTTAGCTACAGTAACCCTCAAGTGCTGGTAATTTAAAATGAACTTGTCTTAGTTTAGGCGGCACTTAATTCATGCTACACTTACAGAGAAATGCTTATCGCTTGCGTTCATTCTTGGTGATCAACGCTAGGATAAATGAGATTACATAGGCTCTTTCACTGAACTCAGATAATAAGCATTAATTAATTAACTCATCAATGGAAATAATGCACAGAGATTATCAAGATTGTAAAGATGACAAATTAGCAGCAATGTTCCTCTCTCTGCTCAGGTCACTCACTTATCTTTTGTGTACAAGAGGGATGTTTGGCAGGATTTTATCTAATCACCATTAATTAACATTTATTGAATGCTTCCTCAATTTATCACTCTGTATCGAATTGCCAACCAATGTAAAACGTAAAATATTTATAAGATTTAATATGCTCTCCTTGATACACCAAGACAGGCATTTTTGGTTCATCCTAGAAAATTATTCTGCTTGTTTATCTTCACCCCAATTTCTTGATATTGACTTTCACACCAATATACGGAATTTTTTTTAACCTTTTCATTCTATGTTTTCTTGTTTATTTTCAAGGAAATATTCAAATTAAACATAAAGAACCCTGTTTACTCTAATTTTCAAAAATATTTATAAGAATTATTTATTTGATGTTCTTTATATTATTATTATTCAGTTTGATCAGAGAGAGACAAAAAGAGAAAACAAACCATCAGGTCTGGAGCTCAAACTTCAGTTGGCCATGTGGTAATCCAGTGTCTTAATCACCACACCACCTGCCAGCCTCTTTAATTCTTATTTTAAGCTTTGCAATATACTTTATTTACTTCCAAGATAATCTTGTTGTCTGATGTAGTCTGAAATGTGTATACGATAACAGCAATTCTAGTAGATATTCCTTCAGACACTATTTACTCAGGCATAGGATTGTATCCAGGAAAATTAAGAATGCTGGGTAAAACTATGGACTGATACGGAGATGTCTCTTAATGACTACAAGCAAATCAATATTTTGTATATGCAATGTCAGAAAGAACTGGACTGTTGATACCATTTTCTACATGATAAACACACAAAAATGTTGTAGACACAGGACTTCCTCAATGTACTATGTGACTCAGATAACGGATACTTTCTTCAGTAATAGGAAAATCAAATTTGCAATTAAACTACAGTCCCTATAGCTCAAAGTGGAGTGTTGGCAAAACAATTCCTGACTTCTACAATAACACCCAAGAGCAAAACCCATGACATTCAGCTGCTGTTTTGATGAGATCACTCATTCTGCCCCTAACCAAATTTTCAGAGGTTTGGTTTAGGGAGATGATTATACCACCCTAAAGTGTCATAGCAGTTATGGTATTCTCTGATATATCTTTGGGAAACATACCATTTCTGAGGAAGCCCTCAGTTCAGGAACAAGATAAGAATTGAGATTGCAAGCTTTAGCCATAAGACAGTCTTCAGGCTTTTTCATTTGTAGTATATAGCAAGATGTGCTGGTAGAAAACATGACCTGACAATTGATTTACTGCACAACTTCCTGGAAGGAGGTTTTTCCAATTCACTGTGAAAATAACATAATATTTTCTATACTGCCATTATTAACATTTATCGACTCAGGAAACCAGGGCATTATGAAGGACGGTAAAGGACTACACATTTGAAATGATTATTTTACTCCAAAAATAAACTATACTCATGAATATACTTTATATTTTATTTCAAACTATATGTCCTAGCCTCTACAATAGCTAAACATAGTTGTATCAAAGGAAATCATTATTAAGAGTTCTGAAACATTTATTTCCTTGGATCCTCAGTTTCGGTCTATCTGGCAGAAGCTACACAGTACACTAGGCGGCCCTTGGTGATCATATTGTTGTAGTTTCTAAAGCCAAATTTCAGTTGAAGGCCCATTCTTTAGGTAGCAGATTCTCAGGTAACGGATCGTAAAGAACAGAGATGTGACTTGATGAGGGAGTTACCATAGGCTGTTTTCCCAACACAGCAGACTAACACAGAGCAATTCACTCTTTGGGTGCCTGAAAATTTCACTGTCAAATGCATCGTTTTGAGTTAACACAATATTTTTTGAGCATCAATGTTAAAACAAACAACACAGAAATAACATGCTAAAAATCATTGTTAATGATTAATTTGCCTTCTAGCAAAGACCTTAGGGCTGTGATATGGATCAGGTACATCTTACTAGGACGGAAAGGAATGTGCAGAATATACTTGGCAGAGTCAGGGAGGATGCAAATTTGAGATCTTCCTTCATCTAAGGAGATACATACATTTTAGGAGAAGGATGAAGTAGACAAGGCGACAGGATGTCAAGACAAGTTTTAGTGTCTCAACAATTTTCTAAGGCTAATTTTTACCAAGGATTAGTATTGAGATCATCAATCGATCATTCAATACAGACATGCATCCCTGCATACATAGATAAATAAGTAAAATACTTAAATACTATCACAGAAAGAAATATCTAATTTCAAATCATTGAAATTGATCACAGTGATTTAAAAATATCCATAAATTTTTTTGTTTTCAAATAGTTGGGTGTTAAAAATTAACCAACAATCTCTAGGCCAACCAGTAATATAAATGAAATAATAGCATAAATCATCACTTGATTTGAAATTACAGACATTTACTGTGCTCTGGTATAAGACTAGTGCACTGAAATTCAACTAGTTTAACATATAGCTGTTACAAGAATGTCTTATTTTTCTTACTGAAAATTAATATAGGATTTTTTGTATTTACTAGAATGTTTTATGCCTTCTATTATTTATTATTACAGTACAATGATTGACCTGATTTGACTTCCTTTTGAGTGCCAGAAAAACAAGTAGAATGCATAGTGTTACCCTAGCACCACGGACAGTGATACCTAACCTTTAAACTTATACAAGAGAACACTATGCAAGATGACAAGGCAGCAATGCTCTTTACCATGTGTAAGATTTTATTTCAGTATAAAACAAGTATGTTTCTGGGGACCAGCGGTTGGCGTAATGGCTATGTCGCTGGACTTCCATGTAGTCAACCGCGGTTCGCGTCCCGGACCCGGTGGCTTAAAACTCACGCGGGGCACGTGTGCGTGCATGCCCAGGATCCTGAGAGGAGAATGGAGGAGAGGGGATTGCGGCATGGCCATCCCCCCTGGGGGGTGATTTCTTACTTTCTGTCTCTCTGTCTGTATGGCGAGCGCACGCACCCTATATCCAAAAAACCTCTTCAAAAAAAAAAAACAAAAAAAAAAAACAAGTATGTTTCTGAATTGGGCAACCTCTATACCCCTCTTGCTTGAAACACTAAAGCGCATCCTTTTCTGTATTTTAGTAACTATTTCTAGAAGTAGGTATCTGCAGAATTTATTTTCTTTAGAAGTATTTATTTAATTGTATTTATCATTATCATTACTCTTAATTTGTTACAGGGCATGCACAGTCAACAGAGACAGAGAGAAAGAGAGAGAGAGAGAGAGAGAGAGAGAGAGAGCAAGCTGCCAGGTCTGGGACTTGAAGCTCCGTTGGCCATGTGGGAGTCCAGAACTTTAACCACCACGCCACCTCTGGGCCACTGCAGAAATGTTAATATAAGCATACACTGTTCTTTCTTCTTGCTGTCATTTGAAGTCATCAAAAAATTGTGACTTACAAAACCTAGGTCTGTTATCTTACATTTCTGTGCATCAAAAGCTAGACCCAGGTCTCCCTGAGCTAAATGCAAGGTACTAACAGGGCTAGAATCTTCTTAAGGCTCTCCAGGAGAAATCACACACTTGCCTTCTCTATGCTCTAACGGCTGCCTATGTCCCTTGGCTCCTGGGTCTTTTACTCCATATTCAAGCCAGCAAAGTTGTATCTTTCCCATCATCCTTCTACAGCAACACCTCTGTAACTCTCTGATTCTACCTCTCTTTTCCACGTTTAAGGGGGGTTAATGACCCAAGATGTTGTCCCCATTTAAAATTCCTTAATTTATTCTCATCTGAAAGTCCGTTCACCATTTAAAATGACATATTCACACATTCTTGGAATTAAGACAGTGAGCTCTTGAGTGAAGAAGCATTCTTTGTCTACCACAAAAGATATAGTATTACTTTTACTCATAGTAGTTTTAAAATTACCTGTCAATGGAGAATTAACTAAGAAGGTTTTGATATGTAGAAAATGCAGCATTATATACCTGCTAAAAAGAACTAGGCAACCTCGTATATAATAACCTAGAAATATGATCTCAATATATAGTAAATACAAAAAGCAAGATGTTTGCAATATATTTGTTAAGAACATTGGCTCCATGTGTTGAGGTCCACAATCAGTTCCAAATCTGTACCTGTTTTTAATAGAAAGTAGTCTAAGTGTATTGCAGAAGAAAATTGCAAAACTAATTAACCTGACATACCACCACCAAGGTATTACAGCTTACTTTTATTAAAGTACACCTGAAATGTGTGATCTTGAAAATATATTTTTTCAACCTTATTCTTGAACATGATTAAGTGTTAAAATAAAGAAGAAAGTCAGTATTATTCTGCCAAAATTAAAAAAAAATACTAGGCTAGCTGGTGACATGATGGGTAAGGTGGCTGGATCCCATATGGTCAACTCTGCTATTGAGTCCCAGGCCCAGCAGCTCGGGAAACATGCCAAACATGTGTGCATGCCTGCCCAAAAATCCTGATAGGACAGAGAAATGGAGGACAAAAAATTGTGGTTATGACCATTCCCCATGGAGTTACCTCTTTATTTTCTCTCTGTTTGTCTGTCTCTCTCCAGTTAGCACAAGCACCCTTATGAAAAAAGAAAAGAGAAAAGAAAGAAGAATAGAGAGAAAAGAGAAGAGAAGAAAAAAGAGAAGAGGAGAAGAAAGAAGAGAGAAGAAAAGAAAGAAGAGAAACAAACATCACAAAACATTATTTACTCTTCATGTTTTACACATAAAACATGGTAGGTTGTATTAGTAACTTTGAAAATAATAAAGAATACAAATTAACATTACTTTTGAAATATGCTCGTTATTGACTACAAATTACTTATCTTTCTTATTTGCCACGGTCACTTTACCTGAGTTGTTTACACTCTTAGCCCTGAACTTTTTGAAATCTGTTTATTATGTAGCCAGAGTTTTGAGGAACATCTACTGCAAAATTTTTACTTAATTTTTTAGGTCTGGTAGGCTTCTGCTCTGGACAGTAACATACTGCTGAGATTTGATTCAAACTCGCAAACAGCAACTTTATGTCGGTGTTCCCCCACTCCCAGGTTTGTGACATTGCATGATCCCTTTCCAGCTCATGAAGTTCTTCTTTCTCATGCTCTTTCATTATATTCCTCCTTCATGGGTTAGGGAGCAAGAGCACTGCTAAAACCCTTTCTGGTGAATCTCAGTTTTTAATAGCTATACAGATGGCTATTGGGCAAATTCAAAGCAGAATAATATCTTATTTGTTTTTTTATTAATTTTCTGAACTAATTTTAACATAAGGTGAGATGTTTTAGTACATTTTAGTATTCGTAAGACTATTTCTTTTAGTTTTTTATAGGCACCATGCATGCATTTACAATTACATGATATAATGCATTTGCAGGCTGACATTGAATAAAAAAGGGATATTATTCTGAAAAGCTGAAAAAGAGGGGAAAAACATCTAACAAATAAAAACATCAAGCGCTTACTCATTACTACTCTGCTCAAATATGATTGGATCATTTTAATAATACCTGTTAAAACTTGGGAACCAGCAGTTAGCGTAATGGCTATGTCGCTGGACTCCCACGTAGTAGACCACGGTTTGCATCCCAGACACGGTGGCTTAGAACTCACGCCGGGCGCATGTGCGTGCGTGCCCAAGATCCCGAGAGGAGAATGGAGGAGAAGGGATTGTGGCGGAACCATCCCCCCTGGGGGTGATTTCTCGCTTTCTGTCTCTATGTCTCGCTCTGTCTGTCTGGGAGCTCACGCGTCCTATAGTGAAAACCTCTCAAAAATAATAATAATAATAATAATAATAATAATAATACCTGTTAAAACTCAAGCCTGAATTTAGAGTTTTGGTTTTCTCTATAAAATAGCTTGCACACAAATATGAGAATTTGTATTTATTTAAATGCAGAATGAATATTATAATGGCATAATAAAATGAGAAATTAATACAATTGAACACAGAAACACTTTTTTTTTTACAATTTTAAAATAAGATTGTTTTTTTCAAGAGGAAAATAGACACTGACAAGTCTGGAAGAAGAAATAATTTAGATAACATTTCAAATTGTTCTATACTGGAACTCTTGCCTTAGGTGACAATTCAAATTATTTTTCTGTTGTTAATAATTCTGAATATAGAATTAGAGAACTATTGATGTTGCATATACATCGTATGTTTTCCTTTACACCACCGTAACACTGTACCTTTGGGATTGGGTTTTTCCACATAAACAAGAAAGGCATAGTTTATGAGAAATATGAATAGAGCAAATGGCCAAATTCAGCCCTCCATGACAATCCTAAATAATTAAATTCAGTTTAATTGAGAAGGGACTTGCAAAATGGGGACAATTAAAATATCCTTTCAGATAATCCAACAACTTGAGCTCAGAATTTGCTTGCCAATAAATCTTCTAATCTCTTTATTGTTTGTTGGTGCTTCCAGGGAATGTGTTAGCTATCCAACATTAGTCTGTTTCCAAATGGCACATTAATTTTTTAGACAGTATGACCTAGTTTTTTTTTTTTTTCCTTTTCTTTTTTCTTTTATAAGGAACTGTATGGTCACTTGAACATTCTGACCTTGGTATGAACTTCTACTTTCAGAAAGGAGGGTATGGATACTGTATATATAGTGACCTTGCCAAGATGTTCTCAAAACAAACAAAAACTGACTTGTCCATTCTATAAATGACATACCTTATAACAATATTTTGTGCTGTACACATCATTTATATCTGGTGTCACTAATGTATTTTCTGAATAAAAATGGTTATTCTCGCAGGATAACAGAAACAAAGATTCAGGCCCGTGACCAGACATAGCAATATCCCAGCTATCACTAGAGGGATTGGTTCCCTTTGTCATCTGTCTTCTCCATTTCCTCAAATCTCATCTCTCTCCTGATAAGTCCTAAGATGACCTCACATTATAAAAGACTTGAATTTCAATTTTGATATATTTTGGATTAGCTATACTTTCAGATTTTCTCTCAATGGCTCATTACTTGTAAATATTTCTCATATATGCAAAGGGATTAAAAATATTTATGGAAAATGGAATTAGAGTATAAATTTATTCTGGTCCACAAAATCAAAAAATTGATGCATACTTTTTTTTTTTTCTTTTTTTTTTTTTTTTGGAGAGGTTTTTGCTATAGGGCGCGTGCGCTCGCCAGACAGACAGAGAGAGACAGAGAGATAGAAAGCAGGAAATCACCCCCCAGGGGGGATGGCCACGCCGCAATCCCTTCTCCTCCATTCTCCTCTCGGGATCTTGGGCACGCACGCACACGCGCCCGGCGTGAGTTTAAGCCGCCGGGTCCGGAACTCGAACCGCGGTCGACTACGTGGGAGTCCAGCGACATAGCCATTACGCTAACTGCTGGTCCCCATACTTTTTTTTTTAATAATGTTTTCCATGAACTTTTTGAAAAGCCCACATGTGCTTTTCTATAATATAGGTAATCATTACAGTCGTTATCAGTGAGTAGATCCCATAGCCTCATTTTCTATGATGATATCTTTCTTCTTCTCAGTAATAAAAAAGGTGTTCAAGGCATGGGAAGGGTATATGGCTGTCCTTATGACCCAGCTAACACCTATTTGCATTTTCCAAGTCTATACTCAATCTTCCTCTTTTAGGAACTCTTTCTCTCTGCCTTCCAGTTTTGTTCTGGTTCTCATACTAGGTGGTTTTCAGAAATTACCCTTTCCTATTATAAGTTATTGTCTAGGAAAGAGGACACAAGTGAAACATGATAAAATAAGTAAACGGTTCTCATTTGTGAAATAAGCGAGTGGGAGAAGATCATAGTCCCTGCTCTCTGGGCATCTGCACGTGTTCCTTAAAACACCATTCACATGTGATGAACAAATGGATAGTACCTGTGTGAGCTACCTGTGAGTTTCTCAGAATTCATGAACTTAAGGTTACCTGCTTGGCTCTTCAGTGATTTCAAAATAAAATTAGATTTTACATTTTTGTCCTCCACTGCTTTTTCTTTCATTGTTGTGATAGATTTGGTTTGACCACCATAACCAATTAATACTGTCAGTCAAGTTTCAGTGGCAGAAATTAAATCTATGAGGGGTAAATGACCCATAGAAATTGTCAAAGACCTCATACGCCACCCCCTCCCTGGGTAATGCAAAGACAAGGAGTGTGAATGTTGCTAAAAATTATTTCGTGACTGATCGTTTGAATCCTACTTACTTCTCACAAATGATCAATAAATTGATTACTGTTTGCACAGCCTACAATTTATCTTAAATGTGATAAAAATGAAAATACTTTTCAAAGTTATCTCAGGATCCTTGATAAAGGTTAGTTAAGTATGCTAATGTCATATAATATAAATGAAGAGAACAGCAGATGGTTTAGTAGTTAGGATGCTGAACTCCCACATGACCATCTGCAATTCGAGTCCTGGGCTCGGCAGATTGAAACTCCTGCCAGCCGAGTGTGCGTGTGCGCCCAAAATCCTGAGAAGAGAATAGAGGAGAAAGGATTATAGTGCTGCCATACCCTCTGGTGTTTTCTCCCTTTCTGTCTCTCTGTCTCTCCAATAAGTGCATGCACCATATAGCAAGAATCTCTCTAAAAAATAAATAATATAAATAAAATTATTGTACAATAACTTTATATTAGGGTATGGAAGGTACACATAAATGAAAAGATATTGCCATTCAATATTGTTTTAAAGTGAACATTACGTTTATTTTATAGGAGTAAAGAGCAATTTCACAGTCGAACAATGCAAGAAGTAGTGGCTATGAAAATACTAATACTAACAATAAAGTACTTGTACATGACTATATACCTATGCATCTAAAACTACTTATCTATCTGTGTATCATCTGTCTATCATCTATCTTCTATGGAACTAGCTTATTTTACCTAGCGGTTCATGCACTTTGTTTTTATTGCACCATCAGTTAAATTGAGATTGTATTAATAGATATGCCCTGAATGTTATAATAAAAGTATGACTTTGCTACTTTATGTGGCATGAGTTAGGTAATTAAGATAAGGAATTACCTATCACATAAAATGCTACTGCTTTATCTTCTTAAAACTGCATTAACATTACCTTTTCTTGAGAATCAAGCAAACAAATATTCAAAAGTGTTAAATTGTTTAAATTCTAACTCATTGCTCCTAACTCTTCTTAACTTCAGTACAATAATTTACTAGGCACAGCCAAGCAAAAATATGTCAGATACCAGGAATTCATTCTGAGTTTGGCCAAACATGGTGATAATACTGCTTCTATTGTAGAGAACAAGAATAAGAAAATATTTATAGTCATATAGGATCATTGAGATGTAAGGACAGAAAAATTAGTGTGTTTGAGCAGAGAATAACAAGTGTGGTTATAGATCGCTCCTGTTGTTGCAAGCACGCTTCTAACTTCAGCACCAAAGCAACAGTCCTCGTCATTTTCTGTGTCTTAGACTGACAGAGATCCTTTATAATATCTACATGACTGCAATTCTAAATTATTTTCTATTATAAAGCATCTGCTATGTATAATTTGAAATATCTTTAATATATTATTTTTCTTTCAAATTCCAACTGTTAAACTACTTCACCAACATGATCAATATAGTCTCAAAGTCCCAGGTTTTGTGTTCCATTAATGCTAATTATGGGCTTACTTGTGTTTCACAGATATATGACTTAAAAATGAGGTGATTAATAAGAAGAATATGTAATAAAGAGACATTTGTTTACTTGAAAATAAGAGGATGAGTAATATGCTAGTCAACCTGTTGTATTTATAGTGTGCTTGAGCCATATATAGTTTATAATTGGGTTTCAACTCTATAAATTAATTCCATTATTTACATGGTACTGTAAGAACTTATAGTACCGATGATATACATATATAATTCATCACTGTGCACATCTTTGCATATAATGTGCTATTTCTACAACATTCTATTTCCCTGTAATAAAAAGTCTAGTAAACATCTGATTCCTCTGAGTATAAAGGTGTCAATAAATAATGTGCAGACAAATAAATGCACCAATAAACAGACAATAAAAGCCAATAGATCAATATGTTTGTGCATTAGTGTCTGCCTTTTAGGGGTGGTTTAACTTAAAGAAAATCTCCATTTCATATTCATGCTTTGCCATCTTCCTCTCGACAGCTTCCACTTTCATAGACACACTAGCATAAAGGAAGACGTGGAACCTTTAACACATTTTATAAAACTAAGCGGAAAGAGTGGATTACTCGTTTCTGAAATAGTTAGAGAAACTGCTCCAAAATTAGAGACTGCATTGTGTAAAGTAGGATGAAGCAATAATGTGCTTGGTGTCAGTGGATGACATCAAGACAGTGGCTGCAAAACATTGAGAGCAGGTTTATTCTGATTTCTAATTGTTGTTTTACAAATTTAAAATGATCCTTTCAATTTATTTTTAGAAGCATTTATTTTTTTTTCCTCCGGAAGATTAGTAAAATCTCTGCTACTATAAAGAGTGCTACAGAAAAAGAGCTGTGTGTACTTGATGAAAGCAGAAATTCTGGGTTACTTAGTCAATGTACGAGCTATCTGCCAATTATCTTCAGAGAAATAATTAAGCCATGTTCAGGCTTGATAAATGTATGTATGTAATTGATAGGTCTGTTCATTAACTTATCACCAGAAGTGCAGAGGAGATCAGAGAAGTCTCTGTTCAACCTTTTCTCATAAGCAGAGTGTGGAGATGTGTTGCAGGGGTCGGGGGCGGGGATAGAGGAGTGGGATACCCTAGGTGTGGATTAATCCAATGTAGACTTTTTAAATTAAGAATCAGATTCTGGTAAGATTCTATTATGTAATGGTGAGGTAAATCCATTTTACAATATGAGCAGTTTTGCTGACAAACCTCAAATTCTCAAACCTATTAGCTATGATTCCTTCTCCTTGGCATTGCTTGGATGGGCAATGTCAATATTTATCTCAGGAACTCTCCTGATTATACAATTTCTTGGCTGACCCACTTTTTTCTTATTGACATGTTCTTCTTTCAGATATGCCCATACATTCAATCAGCAATACTCAGTGGTAGAATTACCCTGAAGCTAAGAAGCTTAAGCTCCTCAATTGAACAGGTCTTTTTTTCAAGGCCTGTGGGGAAGCCAGGACAAAATGTCCACATGGTAATATATTTTTTATAAAATGTTCAAAAGTAACATATTTATTTCTGAAAGAATGTCTTCCCAATTGTATAAACGTCAAGCCCTAGATCTGTTCCCAGTTCTGGTTAAATAAGGTAGTCCTGGCCTTGGGATCATTTTGTCCTATCATAGTATAATCTTGGAGCTAATTTTTATAAAATTATCTTATACTCTTTATTGTTTTTGTTTTCTTTTTTGGAGAGGTTTTTTGCTATAGGGTGCGTGTGCTCGCCAGGCAGACAGAGAGAGACAGAGAGATAGAAAGCGAGAAATCATCCCCCAGTGGGGATGGCCACGCAGCAATCCCTTCTCCTCCATTCTCCTCTTGGGATCTTGAGCACGCATGCACACACGCCCAGCATGAGTTTAAGACACTGGGTCCGGGACTCAAACCACAGTCAACTACATTGGAGTCCAGCGATATAGCCATTACGCTAACTGCTGGTCCCTATTCTTTATTGTTTAACATATAGAGTTGTTTTCCAATTGCTTACACCATAGGACAACTTGCAAAATGAAATGAAGCTACAAGCCAGAGTACAGGATTTGTCTGGAATATGAGTGCAAATTTGACAAAGAGTTTCATCGATATTTACTGTCTACTTCAATGGCCCTATTTTTTGCAGGTAACCTTTAAACATTCCTTTAAAAAGTTTTTTGTCTGTTTGTTTGTTTTTGTGAGAGATTTTTGCAATAAGGTGCAGACACTCGCTGGAGAGACAGCGAGAGACAGAGAGACAGAAAGCAAGAAATCATCCCCAGTGGGGATGACTGCACCGCAATCCCTTCTTCTCCATTCTCCTCTCAGGATCTTGGGCGCGCATACACACGCACTCAGTGTGAGTTTTAAGCCATTGGGTCTGAGACTCAAACCACGGTCGACTATTTGGGAGTCTAGCAATGTAACCATTATGTCATTTGCTGGTCCCTAGAAAGTTTATAATCAGCTTGCTGTGATTCTTCCAACTCAAGCATCTTAAACATTCTTTATTCCCATATTTCCTGAGTGCATATGTATCAATATATTCGCAATGACTACTCTTTCTAGATCTGATTCTTCTTAGACCTGATTCCCAGAACAAAACTTTTTAAATTTCTCACATGTACATATTATTACATCTGATGCAATATAAAAGCAATTAGTCTATTTATACAGATTCATATTTTTACAATAGAGTTTACAATTGAATGCATTATTGTCCTTTCATAGTTAAACAACTTTAAAACTTTAATAAGTAACAAGTTTACTTTCATATTGGTGGGGAAAACAGTTGAAGTGGGATATATCCTTTAGATTTGGTTGATAATAAAGTGATGGAGAAAAAGAAAAATAATTGCTTTCTTATCACCGTGCTTGTTTAAAATAAGTACAGGGTCAAAACACTCCTGGAAAGCATATTAGTTGCTTTTATATATTTTTTTTTCTGCCATAGGCCATATGCTTGCTGGAGAGAGAGGGAGAGTGAGATATCATCACACTGCAGAGGGGAGATGGCCATGTTACAAACCCTTTTTCATTCTTCTTTTGAGATTTTGGGCATGCATACATAGGTGCCGGGTGTATGTTATTTTGTTTGTTTTTTGAGGTTTTTACTAACCAGCTTGTGCAGAAAGGAGAGAGACAGAGGGAAAATCGGAAATCACCTCTTGGAGAAATGGTCACACTGAAGTATTTTGTCCTTTATTCTCCTCTTGGGGTTTTGGGCATACATGCACATGTACCTGGAGTGAGTTTCAAGCCACTGGGCCTGGGACTCCAAGGCAAAGTTGGCCTTGTGGGACCCATTCACCTTAACTACCGTATGACTGACTGGCCCTGCATTATCTAGATAAGTAAGTTGGGGTTAATGTACTTATCAAGATGAAAAAAGATGAAGCCTGAGTTTATATTTAGGTAATTTACTTTAGGACCTATACAAACTAAGAAGGGAGGTACTACACATAGCACTGTATAAAGTATTTTCATACATGCTGTGCCATTTATTCCTCACAATACCATCTAGTTTCAAAGTTTTATAGTTGTGCAAATCAAGGTTCAGAGAGGTTAAGTCATTTAAAAACACATATCATTTCACACAATTGAGGAAGGATGTCTATCTAGATCTTGAGATATATTGGAATTTGATTCCATAATCCACTATACCCTGCTGCTAGAAAGATGACTCTGTGTTTATATGCATATCTCCAAATGATGAATACTAGAATTAAAAGATAAAATAGTTTCCTATCATTACCTGTCTCTCAATTGCTAAGTGCTAAAAAGCAAAAGGAGGCATAAAAGCCATTACCAGAGGATAATTTCAAAAAATGCTTATGATTAAGTTGCCATGTGAATTGTAAGTGATTATAGAGGTAAAAACCACAAATGGTTTGGATGACTCAAATTTTACTATGAGACAAAAGCACCAAATGAAATCTTGGTCTCCAAAATAAACACCAGATTTTATAATTTTCTATTGTGATAGGAAGTTTGAAAGTAAGCCTCACTTTTAAAAGAAGAGTTTCCTTTAGCAAATATCCAAAGCATTACTAGTATCTTGCTGAAAGCATGAGGGAGTTCTAGAACCAGAGGAGTGAGACATTTCTATATACCAGCCTAGTTATCAGCTAAGACAAACTCCAGCCTATGGGTGGGTGATAATGCCAATCTGCAAGTTTTGTTTTTCACTAAATCTAATTTAAATTTTGTTAATGTTGCCTAACGTATTTTTATCTTTAAATGGGAGTCCATTTTATAACATATATTTCAATAATAAATTCTGGAAAATGTAGTCAAAGGAAGAGTGGTACCATAGATTGCAATTTGATGCCAAAAGTAAGCATTCTTGGGCTTGAATTCCAGCTCTGCTACTCTGTTACCATACAGTCTTCCATAGGGTACTTTTTAAAATAATTATTTACTAAATTTTATTTATTAATTCATTTATTTTTAATTTGACAGAGAGAGAGAAAGAGAGAAAGAGGGAAAGTGAGAAAGCAAGCCACCAGGTCTGGGACTCGAACTGTGGTCAGCCACGTGGGAGTGTCCAGCGCCTTTAACCACCATGCCACCTGCTGGTCCCTCCATAGGGTATTAATATCCCCATAACCAGTCCCCTTATTTTCTTCAGTTACTAGTATAATGGCTAAACACTGCTACAGTCTGAATGTGTCCTTCCACAATTTGCATTAAAACCTGATCCTCATTATGATAGTATTAAAGGTGGAGACTTTAGGGAAGCAAATTAAGTCATGAGAGGTCTGCCTCATATATGGGATTAGAGCCCTTATAAAAGAGATTGCCGAACTTGCCTCGTGCCTCAGCTCCATGGGGATACAGCAGCAAGTCACCGTCCTGGAGTACAGGGTTAGCCCTTATTAGACATCAAGTCAGTTAGTGCCCTGATCTTGGAATTCCCAGTCTTCAGAACTGTGAGAAATGTGTTTCTCTTGTTTATAAACTGTCTAGTATAAAGTATTTTTTATAATAACCCAGATAGATTAAGAAAAATATGAACAAGAAACAAATGTAAGTGCTCAATATAAGATGATTATAGTAATGGAGATGGCTAGACATTTGTATCACTGGTATTAGGATAAATAGTTTGGAGGAGATTCTAGACCTTTCTCTAAACAATTACGTGAACTTGTTCAGCATCATAATTTTTTTTTTTTTTTTTTGAGATGATTTTTCGCTATAGGGCACATGCGCTCACCAGACAGACAGAGAGAGACATAGAGACAGAAAGCGAGAAATCACCCCCCAGAGGGGATGGTCACGCCACAATCCCTTCTCCTCCATTCTCCTCTCGGGATCTTGGGCACACACGTACACGCGCCCGGCGTGAATTTTAAGCCATCGGGTCTGGGACGTAAACCGCGGTCGACTACGTGGGAGTCCAGCGAGATAAGCATCAGAATTTTTAAACAAACTACTTGTGAATAATTGTATGCATTTTTCCAAGTACCCACACCAAAGCTTTTGGGAAGGAATATCTTAATAACAAGTACGAGGACAAGGATTGGTGAAAGTAACAATGACTGAAGTAAAATCAAACTTGGCAGTTCGACAGGCTAGTGTGCTATTTGTAGTAGTAGTAATCTAAAGTTTCTACTTGTTTCATGTTAATTCCTCATCACTCACTTGCCAACTTTGAGCTTACAGAGGAACTAAAGCATGACATGGAGACAAACAATGAGTGCTGTTAAATATCATTTCCTATATTTTACATAAAGGTATATAGATTGCACAATATAAAATTTATGGGGAAAAACATTAACTGAGTGACATCACCCGTGTCAGTAATTAAAAAAAAAAAATCAGACCACATTATTTTTTTTTCTTCTAAGAGCTACTACAATCCTAATTAAATATCATAGGTAACACATATTTCTGCTACAAAATGCAATGTTAAGATTTTAGGTGGGACCAGCAGATGGCATAATGGTTACATCTCTGGACTCCCACATGGCTAACCACAGTTCAAGTACTGGACCGGGAGACTTGAAACTCATGCTGGGCATGTGTATGTGGGTGCCCAAAACCCTAGAGGAGAATGGAAGAAAAGAAATTGCGGCATGGCCTGGGAGCTAATTTCTCACTTTTTATTTCTCTCTCTGCCAAACACACGTACTCTATAGCAAAAAATCTCTCTCTTAAAAAAAAAAATTAGGTGGAGACTAAAATAGTAAATACTTTCTAGATATCTTAGCCACTAGGCCACAGTACTAGTCTTAAAATACTAAATACTTTCTGTGGAATGTTTTTTAATGTTCAGATACCAATAAACATTATAAACAATAACATAAAGTGGAACACAAAATAAAATTGGATTGGCATTTTGGTACATAATAAAGCATAAGAGAGAAAATTATGTTAATTGGGGTAACTAAGCAGTATAATAGTAACTTGATCACTGCATATTCTGGACTCAAACATCCAGGTATTTTTGGGGTACACATGGGGAAAAATAGTGGTCAGATTAAATGAGATACATAGCAGTAAGAGAGTCCACAGCGTCTGGGCACCTATACTAAATGAGCCTACATCACAATGTTAGAATCACTGCCATACACATAAAAATCCATTTACATAAAGGCTTCCAAATATTATGGGTTTAGCATTAATTTAATACAAAAATTATTTGTACACAGAACTTTCAAGTGCTTTTAGTGAAGTATTTCTGAAACCATCCTGTTGTTGTACAGGCTGTGCTAATGCTATTTTACTAATTTGAGAATCATTATAATGCACTATGGAACTGCAGTGTAATGAAATAATGTTTCCTGAGGTGGGGTATTCTGAATACCAAGTCTCACAAGGTGGACTATGGAAAAGGGCACTGAGATAAAAAATTTCTTGCAAATTCAGCAAACTGCATATTCTCAGCTTGGACTTCATAATGTACATTGGCATCTTAGAATCTTTGTGAAGTTTTGCAGAAAATATATCTATTTTTTTTTGTTTAATTTAATGTGTTTTGCATCACCTATTAACATTTGCAGCACTTGCAGTATGCTTTGGAAGACGTTGATCTGAAGTCTAAAAGTTCTCTCAGTAAACTTACATTATATCTTGGATACTTGGGGGGGGGGTCTTATTATAAATGAAAAGAGCTCATTTTTCCCCAAACCATAACCTGATTCAGGAAAAAAAAATCTGAAAGTTGGAAGAGAATTCATATTTTTAAAACCCACTGCATTTCATGTAGTGACATTCTCCTGAACTACTAGCAAGTTTAACTCTGAAATCAGGAATCCTCATACCACTGCTAGATCTCCCATAATTAATATCATGAACATGTATCAGGAAGTAAATCGTCCAATACAACCTTTTTTAAAAAATATTTAAGCCTGTTTCTTTCCTTCTGCCCTCCTACAGCCTTCTGTTAGAACACTGCTCTCATTCTACCTCAAGTACTAGAAATACCTCCTATCTCCCTGAACCTCCAATGACGTGAACCTCCAATTTATAAGCTCACAGTGGTTTTTAATAACTTTCTGCAGAAATAAGGTTATGAACACAGACCCCCAAGGGACATCCTAGTCTAGTTCATCCTGTTGAGTGTCATTTATCTTCAGCCATTATCCAAATACACCTGCTTTAAGGAGGACTTAATATCCCCCCCCCCCACTTCTGCATACTTAGGGTGACCTAGATAATCATGGACAGTTGCCAGTACTATCATCCATCTGTGAATGGCTTCATAACATTAAAGGGTGAGTGCTGCTTGCCTTTTTAGTGTTTATATTTTTAAAAATCTAGACTATGTATCAGGGACATGTGTCTACTAAATTAGAATGTCCTCTAAATCTATATTTAGAATATGATTGGATATAATGTTTCATTTTTAGCAGTAGGGATAGTGAACATGTATTGGTCATCTCAATTAATGAGTTAATGTATTTATAAGATAAAGCTATCTCGGAACCAGCAGTTAGCGTAATGGCTATGTCGCTGGACTCCCACGTAGTCGACCGCAGTTCAAGTCCTGGACCCGGTGGCTTAAACTCACGCTGGGTGCCTATGCGTGCGTGCCCAAGATCCCGAGAGGAGAATGGAGGAGAAGGGATTGCGGCGTGGCCATATCCCCTGGGGGGTGATTTCTCGCTTTCTGTCTCTCTGTCTCTCTCTGTCTGTCTGGCCAGCGCACGCGCTCTATAGCAAAAACTTCTCAAAAAAAAAAAAAAAAAAAAAAAAAAAAAAAAAAAAAGATAAAGCTATCTCCATTGTATAAATGAAAAAAATGAAGTTCCAAAGATGTTGAGCATGCTGTTTAAGTCCAACAATTCGAAAGTTTTAGAAGTAGACATACCTTGGAATTCGTGATTAATTATACACTGTCACCCTTGTTTCCAAAATAATTATTAATTTGACCTACCTAGTTTAGATAGGCCAAGTAGTTATTTCCTCCTAAAAGTCTCCTGATGAAAAGATGCAAGTGTTTATTGATCTTTGGATGTGTGATTGATTAGTGGAGTGATCATTTTCTTCTTGTGGAGAAAGACAAGGAAAAGAGAAAAAAATAAAATAAATGTGTTGACAGAAAATGAGAGACTCCCATTTCTGACATGAATTTCTAGTTTCTACTCTTGGCCTGCAAAGCATACCCATAGATTTGCATAATAAATTCCTTGCAATCTTATTTTTGGCATAAGCTGGCATTGTCTTCTATTATAATCAACAAAATAGTCTTCAACTAATAGTCTAGGTATTCTTGATTTTTTAAATAAGGCATTCCTTTAATGTTTCCTTTCCCTGCCTCTTATCGGAAGAAAAGGGGCGGGGGGGGGGGGGGAGAGGGTTTAAAGTGCCCGTCTAGACCCCTGAAAGAAGGTTCTCTATTTACCATCTTATGGAACATGGAACATGATTCACCCCTGAAAAATGCACCATCGTTCCTCGTTTAAGTGTTCAAAAACAAGATGTTCAAAAAAAGGGACAGTATTGAGCTTTATAAACTCAGGGAAGTAGTATAAGAAAGTTAGATTAAAGGATTTGTATGTGTTTAACATAAGTATAAATGAGAGTTATTTCAGTGCTCTATTTAAAAATGCAATTGCAGATAAAGTCAAGTAGGGAGGCTGAGTGTTGACCATAGTTTAGGATAAGGAGTTCACTTGGAAACAGATGGTGTGAAGAAGGAAGGAGCAGGAAAAATCATAAATCATAACAGAAGAAGACAAAGAGGACAAGGAAGCAAGTCAAAAAGGGTAAAAGAGGCAGGGTAACAAAAGATCCAAGCAGAAGCAAAAGAGAAGGGGGTAAAAGGAAGGGCATAGCAATAAAAGGAAGGAAAGGGTTGCCAACAGGACACAACGTGCCCAGAATCCTAATGAAAAGCTGCAGAACTGAAGAGCACAGAGCCAAGGAGCACACTGAAAGGCCACAGAACAGTTGGACAGATTTTAAAAACAGCCTCCTGCCAGAGGGTTTGTAGCCATCCTCACCCCAAGGAAAGTCCTTTAAAAATTTAAAGTACATGGTTCTCCTTAAGGGAAAGTTATTCCTTAAAGGAAAGCCACAAGATTTGGAGGTGAAAAACGTGACAACAGAGTGCAGTGGGAGAAGAAAAATGAAAGACAAAAGTGGGTAAAATTATAGGAAGAGTTAAAGCTAATCAATTTGGAAGTTGCCTGTACCCAGAATTTTTTTTTTCCCCTTTAGGAAATCTGCTTATGTCCATATGACTTTGACTGCTAGTTTTGGTATTGCCACACAACCATGTAATACTAAGATGTATACACAACTCAATTAATTATTGTTCACTCTAAGTGTTATTCAAACAACCCAGTAACAACATTTAAATGAACAGTACTAACTTTGTATAGGAAAGTTAAATTTGTCTTTAGAAGCACTATGAAAAATACACAAAAGCAGAGGGCCTGGAATTGCCACAAGATGTCGTCAAAACCATCCCCCTGCCTCATCCAATGTAGCAACACAATAATCCTATACTCACTGACCTAGATACAAATCTTTAAATTGACACCTTTATCTTTTCTACTGCATTGACTCCCAGGGTCATCTTAGCTCCTGTGAGAGACTGATGATGCCAAAGAATAATGGCTAGACCTGTACGACGATACAACTTTGATCTACATAGGATGCCCAGTTAGGTAGCCAATCCAAAATCTCTGCAGGAATTGTCACATAAAGGTCAGGATTTTGGCAACAAATGCTTCTTTTTTTAACACCTTCCCACCACATCATCACTTCCATCTTAACACTCTAGACCAAGCACTGGCCATAAAAGCCTCACTTCCAATGAACTTTCCTTTAGCTTCCCTGTATTATAAACTCTAGTTAGAACATATTTGGTCTTTCTTCCTTCTTCTTTTTCATTCTATAAAGCTTTCATATCCCCCACCTGCCTTCAAATCTGTCAAGAACAAGGTCCAGTGGTGGTGATACAGTAAGCTCTGAATTAATATCCTTTCTTTGTTCTCGTTTGAATAGTCATTGTATATTTCAATAAATGCCTGGCATTTAAATACCATGTAGATACTAATAACACCTAATATTATATATTTAGTCCAGAATTATTTCCTGAATGCCTGGCTTCCTATACAACATCCACACTTGGAAATTTAATAGATTCTTCAAACTTAACGTGTGCAAAAGTATCCCCCAAACACCTGTTCCGCCATTTAAATGTCTTAGGTTTAATAAATATCTACATGTATTTTTAAATTTTTCTCCTTTTTTAAATAATTATTTTATTTAAGTTTATTTATTTATGTATTTTAATTTGATCAGAGTGAGAGAAAGAGAGAGAGAAAGTGAGAAATCAAGCCACAAGGTCCAGGACTCGAACCACAGTCAGTCATATGGGAGTCCAGTACCCTTAACCACCACGCCACCTGCTGCCCCCAAAATTTTTCTTTTTTAAAAATTATTTATTTAATATTATTTATTATTGGTATTATTATTTCTTTACTAAAGGGCACATTCATGAGAGAGAGAGAAGGTTAGAGAGCAAGCCACCAGGTCTGTGACTCGAACTATAGTCATTCATGTGGGAGTTCAATGTCTTAACACCACATCACCTGCTGGTCCCAATTTCTCTCTTTCTCATATGCCTCATGCCTATCTCAACAGCAAATTATCTTGTCTCAGCCTTCAAAAGGTATCAAGAATCTGATAGAATTGCACTGTTTCACCATTGCCTACTTGGTTCATTATACAAGCTATCATCACCTCTCATCTGGATTACTGTAATAGCTTTTAATTGATTTCCTTGCTTCCACCCTTGGACCCCTCTTTCCTATCAAAACCACAGCCAGAATATTCCTTTTAAAATGTCAATCAGTTTGGCACTCTGCTATCTTTCTCACACAGAATGGATGTCAATGCTTTAGAACTTTCTTTAGGGTCCTATATGATTGACCCACCAACATCCTTTTTCCTCTAGTAACCTCTTAGTCACCATTGTCTGGACTGTGATAGGTACCTTTCCAATGCACGGGCAGTGACCTATAGTGGAGTACAATTAAAATTTAAGAAAAAAATCAAAGAATAAATTTTAAAAGAGAATATAATCAACTTTCACAAGAAAGTATCAAATGAGCAAATGTCAAATAATTTACTTGCATAATTAATTAATGGGAAACTAGTAAGATGTTACAAATGGTTCACATGGTAATCAAAAGAGCAGAGATATTTTTATATTGTATATTGGGAATAAGGGATTCTAAAATGAATTTACAAATACATGCAGAACAGAACTATTCACACAGTAATAATCAATTGTATTCCCCTGGAACAATTAATTTGCATATCTCTGGAAAAGGATCATTTTCATTGTCATTTTTTTACAACCTCGAGAGTTATAAAATAGCTCAACATGGCAAGCAGAAAAACTCCAATGAGTGAGCAAGATAGGATATGTGCTCATCTTTTTTGTTTTCCTTTTTTTTGTGTGTGCCAAAATGCTTCAGAAAGTTTTCCAACATAAAGAAGAGAAAGGACTATGAGTGAGGGTTGGAATTTTTTTCATTCTTTCTTTCTCTTTCTTTCTTTCTTCTTTCTTCTTTTTCTTAAATCTCTTATGTGAGAGAGTACTTGTGTGCATGCATGCATATGAAAGAGAAAACGTGAGAAAGAATTAGACAGAGAGAAAGATTGAGAGAGACACAGACATCCATGTCTGAGTTTTGCTATGCCAGGATCCCCTTTGCCTAGTCAGTCAGAAGTAGGGCATGTCCATGCCTAGTGTGCTTCAGGTCAACTTGGGATCTGAACCTTCAGTCAGCTACGTTGCATCCAGCAATGAAGATGAGAGTGCTATGCCCTGCACCACCAATACTAGACCTACAAGTTTTTTCCTTAAATTTGAAATAGGCAGCAAGGAACAATCAATCAAGTTGAAATTAGACTTGGCAATGAAAGTCTGCACTGTAAGAATTCAGGAAACAGTTGGAACTGTAATAGGGAAGAAGTAGAGCTGAAGACAAAAGGAATCTTGACAAAAACTTTAGTGAGGAGTTGCATGACGTAAAAGAGAAGATTCAAAGGCAAAAAGCAATTAGATGGTAGAAGCATACACAGTGAGTAATAAAAATGGAGAAGTTAATGAATCTTCTTAAAGCATAGTGTTTTAGTGACAAGATCTAAGAATGTGCACATCTAAATGTCTTTAGAGATACACTGAGTCATTGCATCTCTCTTGTTTCTCAAAATATACTACCATTTCTGTGAGGCCCAGATGTTCCTGGCCTTTACTGAGAGATTCCTGCTCCACTTTTTACTGGAATTCCTTCAAAATAATCTTGCTACACTTGAGGTACTTAAATGTGTGTGTATATGTGTGTTTTTATTTTCCCCTTCTTTTTTCTGCATACCAAAGACCCCAAATGAACGCTCTTCATTTTGGTGTCTAATTACCAGTATAATGCTTGGAATAGAATATGTGTTAAATAAATATTTGGAGAACTAAACTGACTTTAATAAATTTAGCTACATTTCTCAGTTAATCAGCCTGGCATTGGGAGGCTGTTGAGTATCTTAAATATATTCACCAATCACAAGAAGCTTCTATGTCACTTATTTGCACACTCGCTTGCCTCATTCCTTGCACATTCTTAAGTAATTAATTGGATTGCTTTTAAAAGTCTAAAATACTTTATAATAAAACTATTTACATATTGCACTTATGTTCTCATTTAAATATAGTATAATTCAGGTTTAGAATGTGTTATCTGGCTAATAGTGAAATTTAAGTCTCTATTGTTCATTGTCTTTCACTTTGTGCTCTATTTCTCAAAAAATAAAACTGCGAAGAAGAGATTTTCTGAAATTATTACATTCATGGGGAAAAAAATACTACTAGAGTGTATTTTAAAACATTGAGCTTTGGGGCCTGCAGATGGCATAGTGTTTATGTCACTGGACTCTCACATGGTCAACCATGGTTTGAGTCCCAGACTGGTGGCTTCAAAATCATGTAGAGTATGTATGTGTGCCTGCCCAAAATTCCAGGAGGAGAATAAAGAAGAAGAGATTGTGGCATGGCCATTCCTTCAGAGAGGTGATTTCTTAATTTTCCTCTTACTGTCTCTGTCTCTTTCTCTCTGGCAAGGGCATGTGCCCTAGAGCAAAAACCTCTAAACAAAATAAAATAAATTTAATTTAAAAACATAAAACATTGAGTTTTAAAGAAACTCAAATCAATTTAGACTATGGAGCTCCCAGGGTTCAGATATCCAGCTAGAGGAGTCTTCTGGATTCCATCCCTTACCACCACTTAGAATAAAAGAGCCTTTACCAAGGACTTAGGATGCATGGCCTAAAAGTTTGTTAATGAAGATAATGGATGTCGATATGGATGCACTTGATGCTGAAAATTAGGTAAAACTGGAGGAATAAACATGACTTAGTAGTCAAATATTAATACTCCAGCACATACATGAAGAACTCCCTGCAAGAGTCGAGAGATGCAGTCAAGAAAGAAAATCGAAAGATAAAATTGGAAAACCAAGGCCAGATGGTGGTGCAGCAGGTGCAGCAGTAACATAATGCATTACAAAATTGACCCATATGGAAAATTTCTGAGATCATGTTCAGAGACGTCCCTGAACATGCTGGGTGCACACATGCTCGTTATTTGATGCTGGATGAGGCTGGGGGTGGATCACAATATAAAGATGTTGTGTGGATACCTGTCATGTATGCATACACACTCAGTCTCTTCCTGTCTTTCTTCCTTATGGAATCAAGAAAGAAAGAAATTTTAAACAAATAAATCAGAGAATAAATCAGAGAATCAGGTTCTTGGACAATATATAGAAAACCTCATATCAGCTTCCGGTGCTTTTCAAGTAACTGACACAAAACCCAAAAGAAAGGAATTGCCATTCCTTCTGTTGTACAAAATTACTGCTGATCTTTTATATTTAAAACTTGGATTTCAAAAGTTACAGTTAGTGTATGTATGGCTTCATTGAATATTTATGAAGATAATGCTACATCTAAGTGAAATCAACAGCACGACGAGAGACTTCCATGAGTTGTGTGTATTATGTTAGTCTACAAAACCATGTAAATGTATTGTGGAGGCTTTATAATGAGAAGTGCATGTACTTATGAAATGTGAAAATGAATGTTTTATCAAATTTTCTGTGATTTATAAGCTTAGAACTATCATTTGTTATAGGCTTAAGAACATACAAGGAAACTTCCAAAACTTCCTGAAAAAAATAGAATTAAAGTGTGAATTTATTTTGGTTCCCAAATTTTTTTTAATTGCTGCATGATTTTTTTTATAATAGATATTTTCCTTGAATTGTCTGAAGACCTCTCTTATAAGAAACTCACCATGTTATGAAAAGTCATCTATATTGGATACAGAAAACACTGTTCGATCTAACCTGTCCACCATTTTGTGCCTCTTCTTTACTTGCCGTCTTCTCTCCATTTTCATTCCCTTAAAAAAAAACTTTGCTTTCAGATTGGTAAAAGTAATTTTACTAGTCAACCACCTGTGACAGTAACTTAAACTATGATTGTTAAAACTTAACCCAAGTAAAACAGTCTCTTAACTAGGACTTTTCATTCGTGCTATTTAGTAAGAAGGTGGCATTGTTTATGTCTCTTTCATCATTTGAAGGCAGATGGAAACTAAAAAATAAAGATGTTTCTTTCAAACTGAATTCTCATATTTGGAAGATTTGTAATTACAATTATTTTTGAACAAAATAACCCACTTGATACCTGAAAATAAATGAGTTCCAATCATGTGTATGTTTAAAACAGAAATCTTCGGACCAGCACATGGTATAATGGTTATGTCACTGGACTCCCACATAGCTAACTGTAGTTTGAATTCTGGACCTAGTGGCTTGGAAATCAAATGTGTGTGCCTGCATGCCCAAGATCCTGAGAGAATGGAGAAGGGATTGCGGAGTAGCCATCCTCTTGGAAATTAACTTCTCACTTTCTCTCTTTCTGTTTCTCAATGTCTCTCTGGCAATCATACATACCCTATAGCAAAAATCTCTCTTAAAAAAAAAAATCAGAAACTCTTGCAGATAATTAAAAATAGGGAAACAATTTACATGGTAAGCAGTGGTAACCAATTTTGAGTGTTTTCACTCCAGATTTGTGTGAAATCTATTCTGGCACAGACTAGATCTTTCAGGGAATATAAAGAGAAGTGGATTAAGTTTTATGAATTATACATAAGCCACATCTGGAAAACTACAATTACCAAGAGTTTGATCCCAAGGTTTATTTGTATCCACCAGATCAACTTTTGAAAATACTTTAATTGTGTATTAATATCAGATAATGAATAAATAAATGGAAGAGCTTTACATATGTACTAATTGATAATCTCGCTCATTATTTTCTCGCTTTTGTCCAAGTATTTTCTATAAACACAACTACTGATTTTCAGAGTTTTTAAAATGATTTATTTTAGTTAATTGATTGTGATTATTTTAAGTATGCTATATAGCATAGGTGCTCACCAGAGAAAGAGAGAAAATGTGAAAATGCAAGCCACCCAGTCTAGGACTCAAACCATGATTGGCCATGGGGTAGTCAAGTACCTTAACCACCACACCATGTTTTTTTGGAATTTTAATCATTCTTTAACAAATACTTAAAATCCAGTTTGTAGATTACATTTGGTAAAGAAATTAATATGAAAAATAATGTTAAAATCTTTCAATTAGAAAAGAGGTCCATTAATTTTGCTTATGGTTATTAGATTGGACTACTTTTCATTGTGAAATAGTCTCATGTGTCAGTGTTCAGTCTGATCAAAGATTTAGTTGGATGAATATATAATAATCATACTGCAAGTATTTTCCATTCCTTTTGTGATTTAAATCACAAATATTTAAAATTATGTCGTAATTCTACTTTGCTGTTTTATAAAAAGCTTTTTTGAGGCCAACAGATGGCATAGCAGTTAGGTCGCTGTACTCCCACGTGACTGACCATCGTTGGAGTCCCAGATCAGTGTCTTGAAAATCACACTAGGTGACACAGGTATGTGCCCAAGATCCTGGGAGAAGAATAGAGGAGAAGGGGTTGCGACGTGGTCTTTACCTTTTGGGGGGAGTGATTTCTCATTTTCCCTTTCACTGTCTCTGTCTCCTCTCTCTTTTCAGTGAGTGCATACACCCTAAGGCAAAACAAACAAACAAACAAAACAACAACAACAACAAAAGGTTTTTCAGCTCCAGCACAACAGATGCAACATTCTATAGTGCTGGAAGCCACATGGAAGATTAGGGTTTGGTCCTTGGTTCTGAGATCACTCTATGCCCACCACATATACATGTGGATGCCTGTGATTCTGTCTGGCTAGGAAAGGCTTAAGGAGAATAACGGCATGAGACCCTGTAAGGTTGCTTTTCTTTCTCTCTCTCTCACTCCCATAAAATAAATACACGGTAAAAAAAAATGTTTTCTGAATGATCTTCTTACTATTTTGTTATGTTCATTATTTCATCAATTACAGTGGACTGGATCTATTGCTCACTGTACTTCTGTAGAGATACAATTTTCAATGTATTCAATAAAATTTAATTTTGTGTTTAATTTTACTGACAATATCTTATAGATGTATATATATATTTTTTTCACATACTGGAATTTTCTTAAACTTCTACTTAACTTTTGAAAATGTAGATATTAAAAAGCCATCTTGTCACTTAAAATATTTTATATACTTAACTTTTCAGAGCACAGCTGCAAATTTATAATTAAAATTAATTTGGGGGGCCGTCATTTGGCTTAGTGGTTAAATGCTGACTCCCAATGGCCAACTGTGGTTTGAGTCCCAGACTAGGTGGCTTGTTTTCTCACTTTTCTTTTCCCCTATCTTTCTCTGGTCAAATTAAATAATAATAATAATAACAAATAAAATAAAACGAATACATCTTTAAAAAAATCAGGTGTTATTTTCATCCTCTACTGTACAATGCTCTGTGAAAAAACCTGGTCACTAATCTTAGAAATAGTTTGCCCCTTCTTAGTGAATGGCCATACAGTTTACAAATCTCAACTCAAGCATCTCTTCCTTGAGAAACTATTGCTTGCATTTATTTTAAGCTGAGTTCCTTGAATATAGACTCCCAGGGAACCATTCATTAGTCATAGTCACAATTATTACTTGTATACATGCTAATGTCTAAGCTCTTTGAGGGCAAGGGCATATTTTCACACTGCCTCATCATTTTGTAACCTCATCTCACATAGTAACTGACATAATGGATATATACACAACACGTATTCCTTTATTCAAAGAAAGAATAAATGTAATTCCTAAGGGGAATAGTTAAATGCAATTTAATAAAAAATCTTTAGGCTCAGAAAAGATTCATTGAGAAAGAATGACAGGTTATTTCTCAATCTACAGAAGAGGCATCGGTAGCAGTCAGAAAATTAAATCAGAGGTTTAATTTCTTTTCAATGAGAAGGTTTAGACATTGAAATAACCCTCAAGGAAGCTTATGGAATTTCTTCAGTACAAACATCATGGTTATATACAGGATAGGTATGAAAGTCAGACAGTTTTTGTATTCAGATTGCTTCTACATATGGTTCTAGTGAAAACAGAGGAGTTGGCTTTTTAGGGTTACTTTTAGCCTCTAGAGTTTGAATTCATTTTATTGTACTTATTATTAGAGAGTTCTCGAATAGTACATTCAGATAATGTACTACTACTACTAATTGTATTCTTAGTCTCATAAAATAAAACTTTTGTTTCCTATAAAGTAGAGATGAAAATTATTTGTACGGCATTAAGTTTATAAATGTGTCTCCCAAGCCACAGAATGATGGATTATAGTCCCACAGAACATTCAATATGAGCTCTTGCATGGAAAGGAAAAGGAAATTCACTGTGAACTGAATTGAGATAAACATATCTCATAAGTGAATCAAAGTTTCAATAATTCACAAGCAGTAAAACTCAAAATAAGTCAAAAGAGATATATTATGAATGCCATACCTCAAACTAAACTAGTATTATCATAATATTAAATTATATGTCATATTTATCACCAGATTTCCCCTCCACACCTTTCTTTGAAACACAATTTGAAATATTCTGTATCAATATTAAACAAAATTGCATATACTATATCATTATAAATGGAATCTGCTATATTTTTGAAAGCATTTGATGCTGCTTTGTTATTTTTCTGGACCATAAGATTGCCACCATATGTGGAAGACTATAAGCAATAGGACATTTGTTTTTAAAGGTAAAGAAAAAAAGGTATACTTGAAAAAACATTTTCTTATGCATTTTCTCTCTTCCATGTAGTATATAATTTTTACTGCACAATAAAATGCCATCTTTAGTTTTTTAGGCAATAATATTTTTAAAGTAAATGTACTATTATAATTTGTGATATAATACAAAAAGTATAGGCTATTTAGAACTGGCTTAAGTCATCTCTACATGTGTTCATATAGGCATTGCCAACTTTGGAACATAATTTAAAGTTATTCAAATTATTAGCTTCTATTTGAGATAAAAGAAAAAAATCAACATCTTAAAGAAAAACTAATTGAACATTAAAAAGAATTATTCTACAAAGTCATTAAGCCAGATTTCCAAATCCTAAATATGTTCTTTGCTCTATTCCTTTTGTTTTCTTTTCTTTTTCTTTTTATTTTTGGAGAGGTTTTTGCTATAGGGCGCATGTGCTTGCCAGACAGACAGAGAGAGACAGAGAGACAGAAAGCGAGAAATCACCACCAGGGGGGATGGTCATGCCACAATCCCTTCTCTTCCATTCTCCCCTTGGGATCTTGGGCATGCACGCACACGCGCCCGGTGTGAGTTTAAGACACCGGGTCTGGGACTCGAACTGCGGTCGAATACGTGGGAGTCCAGCGACATAGCCATTACGCTAACTGCTGGTTCCTTTTCTTCCCTGAGGAAGAACTGATACATTCTTCCCATGAAATGGTCAGTTTTCAAGTTACATTAATTTAGGACAATTGAATTTTTCAACTTAGGACAGGATTGTATGAAAATTAGCACTTTTATTTGCAGGTGAAAACATATATGAAAATTAGTCTGTTAAGGTTTTTAATTGACCCACTACTTCAAAGTCTTCCAAAAAAATGTGATCTAGGAGAAAAATTTTATAAAAAGTGTCAAGTAGTTGGTATATCACCTACTTGTTCTCACGGCTCACTTGACGTCAACCTGGCCATGCATACTCACAGGTAGATGTGCATATGCACATGTGTGATCCTATTATCTCTGATAACAAAATGGAAACTTATCATTTTAGCTTACATATTTATATTCTATTAAATTAAATATTTTCACAGATAACAATACTTTTACACCTGGGATAACACAAAGACCGTAGGCCATGATATAGACCGTGGTGGTTATATAAATTTGAGATTTGACTCTGTGGCTTTAAATGTAACCTTGGAAACCCTCTGCATATAATTTTACAAGCTTAGTCATTGGGGAGTGTTTTCATTTACATAATTATCCTCTTCAGGATATTTCCATCTCTCACAATGTCCCTTTAATGATGACATCAATAGAATAGAAACTTCGAACTCCTCCTTATAGTTCTATAGGTATAGCACAAATTATTCTTCTTCCATTTTTAAATTTTAACAAGTGCTACTCAATCACCTCTACTTAATTACTTAGATCACCTTCCTCAACACTAATCATTTTTGATGGATAAGCTTATTAATCTTGTAACTAAAAACATACAAAGTACAAACTTGGTGCCAAAAATTCATTCCCTAATTTGGCAGGTATAAGGTATTGAGAAAGTGCTCATATGCTACACATTAACAATCAAGGTAGATAGATCAATTCCCAATAAAAATTTCAAAATTTTTTTTCTGAAAAATTTGTATAGGTATTTGGTATTGTAAGCTTTATAATTAAATAGAAGATTTAAAATTAGGAACATTGTTAAAAATTGTATACATAATTGTACATACTTATAGGGTACAGTATAATATTTGAATAAACTTATAAATTATATAATAATCAAGTCAGGGTATTTAGCATATCCATTATCTCAAACATTCATTATTTATTTTTGGATTCAAAATCCTCTCTTAACTATTTTTAAATATGACATTTTATATACAATAAAAAAGTATCTAAGTAATTTTTTTTTCTTTTTATTTGCAATAGTAACACTCTGAAGGTCATCAGGCTGCCAATTCAACTGAATTTAATCTGTGTCATACCTGACAGTGTATCATTGTTTAGGGCAGAGGCTAGCTAGAGGTGTGAGGGTTTGGGCTGGTCATTCCAGAAAGATCAATCATGTGATTTAGAGTAGGGGCTTTGGATCACACAGTATCAGTTGAGCAGGTGACTGAGTTTGACAATCAATTGCCCGCAAACCAATCAATAAATCAGTAAATCAGTCATGCCCATGAAATAAAGACCCAGTAGAATCTCTACAGCAGAGCTTGAGTAAGCATCTGTGATTGGCAGTATCCCTTACACACTTTACACTAATCTACACAATACCTAGTTGGCAATAGATACTGACAACGACAGAGATGTGCTTGGAATCTTTCCAGATTAACTATGGATTGGATTTCACTGAGTTCTTTACGTCCTTCTAGTAAGGTAACTGTTACATGAGAGTAGTTTTGTGAACTCCTCAAACTTGTCATTAATAAAAGAGGTGAAGGCAATCTTGGCATCTTCATCCTCAGACTTTGCAGTATGATTAACTCTAGGTAATAGCCAACTGTCAATCTTTTAGTATACTAGTTTTGTATATTAGATATTAATTTTTTTTAAGATTTTTGCCTTTGGGTCCAAGTGCTTACCAGAGAGAGGCAAAGAGAGACAGTGAGAAGGAATGTGGGAAATTACCTCTCCATGGGAGATGGTCCTCCTCCATTCTTCTCCATTCTTCTCCTGGGATTTTGGGCATACATGCATGCACACATGCCCAGTGTGAATTTCAAGTCATTGGGTCCAGGACTTGAACTGTAATCAGTCATGTGGGAGTCCAGTCACCTTAACTACCATGCTACCTACTGGCCCAGCTCCCAAACTTATTTTAAGACTGAGTTTATTTAAGCTGAAATATCTTTTTTTTTTTTTTTTTTTTGAGAGGTTTTTCGCCACAGGGCGCGTGCGCTCGCCAGACAGACAGAGAGAGACAGAGAGACAGAAAACGAGAAATCATCCCCCAGGGGGGATGGTCACGCCGCAATCCCTTCTCCTCCATTCTCCTCTCGGGATCTTGGGCACGCACGCACGTGCGCCCGGCGTGAGTTGTAAGCCACCGGGTCCGAGACGCGAACCGCGGTCGACTACGTGGGAGTCCAGCGACATAGCCATTACACCAACTGCTGGTTCCCAAGCTGAAATATCTTAATGTTAAAATATTATGTAGACTTTGATGAACATGATTAAATAAATGTAAGGAATAGCTTGTTTAGTCACATGAATATAGTGTTGGTCAATTGTCATGAACCCCAAATATCAGATATTTATTGCAAACTTATAGCTACAACACTGTGCTCTTGACTTTTGGAAGTTTCAACTTAGAATTCTCTCTCAGGCATTTTTTCAATACCTTAATTTGACATGACACGTTGCCAAGATGTACCAAAATACAATGCAAAGTTTAACTATCAAACACTTGCAAAATGTTTTGCAAGTAAAGTTCATCCTATTAAAATAGGGAGAAATTTCAAGCTACTAAAAGTGGAAGAGGATTTTTGAGACATCCTAAAATATCGCTTAAAGATTAAGTATACATTATGCACAACACAGTATATCATATCACATTCATTAACACATTCTTAGATGTGTATATAACTAATGTGTTGTCGGAAAAGTCATTTTTTCTACATATTTTTTCTGTTTGTCAAAGCAAAACTGCGTCATGACTTTTCTTTCCTTTTTTTTTTTTTTGAGAGGATTTTGCCATAGGGCGCGTGCGCTCACCAGACAGACAGAGAGAGACAGAGAGACAGAGAGAAGTCACCCCCCAGGGTGGATGACCACGTCACAATCCCTTCTCCTCCATCCTCCTCTTGGGATCTTGGGCACACACGCACACGCGCCCGGCATGAGTTTTAAGCCACCGGGTCCAAGACGTGAACCGCGGTCGACTACGTGGGAGTCCAGTGACATAGCCATTATGCTAACTGCTGGTCCCACGTCATGACTTTTCTGAAAACTCTGTATGTCTATATAAAAGCATGCAGGGTCGGCCAAGTACATTTAGAACCACCTATTATCTAGTTTAGGCACACATAGGAAATATGCTAGGTACAATGGAAACTACAGTAAAAAACAATCATTTTAGAGTGAGAATTTCATGATATCGAACCTGAGATTTCCCACTACGTAAATGCGTTCTTACCATCTCATCCAGTAATTTTAAAGAATAAATGACATGTAGTTTGTATAAAAATTTGAGAATACATGCCAAAACATTCAGTTTAATAAAAGATGAGTTTATTTTTGATTCATATACCTTGTAGTGGCTTGCAAATAAATGTAACATGGTAGTGTAATGATTTGTAATATTTACTTTTTTATGTCTGAACTTTGGTCATTTTTCAGGTTAAACTGTATTCTTCGAAAATGTATATGTTGAAGCTCTATCAGTCAGGACCTCAGAATGCAACTGTATTTGGAGATAGGGTCACCAAAAAGGTGATTACCCTAAAATTATGCTAGGAGAGTGGGCCTAATCCATCACAGTATCTTTATAAGAAGAAATGATTTGAACACACAAAGACATCAGGGATGTACATGCATGAAGGAGAAGGTGGTTATCTGGAAGCCAAGCAGAAGGGCCTTGAGAGAGACCAGATGTACCCTTTCCTGATCTTGGACTTCTAGCATCAACAACTATGAGAAAAGGCCATTTCTATTGTTTAAGTCATCCAGTCTTATTGAATATTTTGTTATGGTGCTATTTTGTTAGGATATCCCTTGCAAATTAATCTAGGTGTTTAATAAAAAAAAATAGTTCTCAGGGTAATACCACATTGACAGTACAAACACTTGTTCAAACATTGAAAACTGGTTACTACCACATTTTCCAATGCCCAGAGAGCAAAGCACATAGTGTTTTTTTTTATTTTGAAGATGCTTAGGGGAGTCTTTTCTGTGTGTGCTCATGGAGTTCCTATTGCTGAAACTTTGACTCCCTCTCCACCTGTGTGAATCCAATCTGTCATATAAAAACAACCTTTCTGCTTAAAGACCTAATGACTCAGTCTTCTAAAGATCTTTTCTCCGGATTTGACTCATAACTATGACTTTCTATATCTGGTAGTTTTTTCAGGATCATTTGTCTTATTTATAAAACTGTAGGAAATATAAGTTCCTGTGAGTAAAAAACAAAACAGTACAGCTTGTCTTCTTGGTATTTCACACAAAACTCAGTATAATGCTTTGCATAAAATAAACACAAAAATGCTGTTGAATTAATGTATGATGTTAACAATCTTCTAATAATGGAAAGGTATAATAAATTTTATTTTGTATTCATTTATCTAGTAATTGTTCCAAGAAGGCTGTACTCATAAGTTACAATATATTTTTGTCTCTTTTCTCTCCTTTTTAAATTTTCCATCTAAAACTACATAACTGCTTGCATTTTGATTTTGCCTGGTTTCCTATGATGCCATTAGCAAAGTGTTTCAAAATGGATAAATTTAGCTGGCACATAGCTGTCCAGTCCTTACCCATAGATCACTGTTTCTTGAACTTTCTGTCTCAGGTATCTAAAAATCTAATTACAAGGTGTAAGTCTTCTGCCCAAAACTGAGACACACATCCCTTTGCACCCAATTTCAGGACTTCCCTGACTCCTCAAACATCGTACCTGTGGACACCATCTTCAATTCTCTTGTCTCAGAATGATGAATAGGCTATTGTCAGAAGATCTCCAGTTGTCTATAAGGAAGGGATATTGAGAATGGGCAAGATTCCATTTAAAGAAAATATACTAGGTGCTTGAGGAGAACCTATAGATCAGACATATTTAAACTTTCATAGTGATCCAAGAATTGCTTGAAAGAATATGCAGAAATTTTCAAAAGTTATTATAGGATTCAGTGATTAACCCTATTAATCATTAAGTAAGATTTAGAATTAAATAATTCAATAGATTTTTTTTTATATTGTACTTTATTGTTGTAAACACATCACTGTTTTGTTTCACTTTTATTGAATTAGTTTAAATAAAAAATTGGGGAAATGATACAAAATTTCAGTTAGGAGAGTAAGTTCAAGAGATCTATTGTGCAACATAATAAATATAGTTAATAACAATGTATTATATACCTGATAATTGCTGAGTAGATTTTAAGTGCCCTTAATGCATATGTTAATTAGCTTGATTTAAACATCCCAAAATGTATTTATCTCCATATGTAAGTGTGTGTGTGTGTGTGTGTGTGCGTCTGTGTGTGTGTGCATAAATATTTTAGGCTTCTGCCCTAGGGTCAGTGCACTCACCAGAGAGAGAGACAGAGAGAGAGAAAGTGAGAATTCACCTCCCCACACAAGGGGGGAATGGCCATGGTGCAATCCCTTCTCCTCCATTCTCTTCTCAAGATTTTAGGCACACATGCACACATGCCTAGCGTAATTTTCAAGCCACTGGGGCCTGGACTCAAAATGCTGACTACCATGTGTGTGTGTGTGGGGGGTTAGGGTCCAGTACCTTAACCACCATGCTACCTACTAACCCCAATTTATACACATTTCTAAACACCATGTTGTATTCCATAACTATATGTAATTTTGTTAATGATAAACAAATAATAATATAAAATTAACCAATTGATTAAAGTAAAACTTCAATAAGAATACAAAGAAAGCAAAGTCTGCCCGACCATGGAGTAATGGTTAAGGTGACTGGGTCCCACATCTCCAACTGTTTCGAGTGTGGACCCAGCAGCCTGTGAAACCAGTGAATGCATATGACTGGGTGCCTAAACTCCTCAAAGGAGGGAGAAATGGAAGAGAATGGATTGTGGCATGACCATTCCCTATTGGGGAGGAAGAGGGTGTTTTCTGTTTCCCCGCGATCTTCTCACTGTCTCTCCCTGTCAAATACATGCACCCTCTGGCAAAAATTTTAAAAAAGAAAAAGATAGAAAACAAGGTCATGAGATACAATGTAACAATGCTTCCTTTTAAAATGACTTAAACGCAACTAGGAAGCAGAGATAGGTACAGTCTCACTCTTACAGAAACTCATGCATGCACAATGCAAAAGGGAAAGGGCATTGAGAAAAGGCATTAAGTCCATCAGCAGCCGGCCAGAAGGTATCTAAACAGATTTTTAGTATTACTCATGAGTTATTTGAAATCTTCTTTCAATACTGACTGGAGAAGTGAGGCCTACACACCTGGGAAATGAAATTCTGACCCTTGTCTCTGAACTTCCTAAACAGTAAACCATTCTTGAAACAGTCATCAATTCCTGGGGCACACATTTATTATTTTTATAATATTCAATTTATATTGCCTCGGAGAAAGATGTTTTATGACTCTATAAAGTCTAAATAGGCCTCACAGAGCCAAAATTCTTATTCTATTCATGAAAGAGTGAAGTAATTTCGATATCTGGATCACATGCCTAAAACTATACAGCTGATATCTAAAGCATGACTTTGAAGCAAAGGTTAATCAGGGATATTAAAAAATTGCTGTTTCTGAAAGTCCCAAATGAATGAACAGCATAGAGCCAACCTCTTACACTAAAATTATGTTTGTGCTGGCCTTCCCACATCCACCTCATCCAAACCACGGTCATACTAGAAAATACACTCACAAAACTTGTTTAATTGTATATCAAGTCAAACGTGTCAGTATTTCATTTTTTTATATTAAATCGGTGCTATGAAATTGATCAAATCTATCTAGTACTGTCTTCTCATTCCCATATTTATATCCAATGCAAATGTAAGAAAGAAACCCAGCTATAAAAACCTCATGCTATGCTCAAGAGGTTATTCTTCCAGGGTAAATATGGACACAGTTTTAGACTGAAGGGAAATATGGCTACTAGTCCCAATTGAACCGCTGACATGTTGACTTTCATCAATCTGACATCTCAAATTTATATTAGTTCTGGCATTTACTAGCTACTTCCTCACTCCCAGGAATAAAATGAGATTGCTTGTAAATATCTCAAAGAGAGAAGTTTTTGGTTTCTTTGCTATTTGATTTATTTTATATTTGTACTAGGAGACTTTTAAAAGTCTGTGGGAAAAAAAAAAAGAGAATTAAAATACAAATTTAGGGGCCAGGAGGTAGCATAGTGGTAAAGGCACTGGACTCCCACATGGGAGACTGCAGTTCAATTCCTGGCCCCAGTGGCACGAAATGCACACTGGACAAGTATGCTTACATGCATGCCCAAAGTGCCAAGAGGAGAGTGGAGAAGGGATTCTTGGCATGATCATCGCCCCCCGCAGAGATTTCTTGCTTTCTGTCTCTTGTTCTCTCCCTGTTTCTCTGGCAAGCCCTATAACAAAATATCTCTCCAAAAAAGAAAAAGAAATTATTTTTGTGCAAAGAATTTTGAAATCCATACATGGTTTTTTCATAACCCTCCTTTTCAACAAGTTTTTTGAGACTACTTGTACATTCAGTTCTGTAAAATGAGCATACATTCCAGGGTCAGACTATGTGGATTACAATTCAGTTACCATGACATTAACTACATAACCTTAGGCAATTTACTTTTTCTTTATGTGCCTCAGCTTTATTATCTAAAAATAAGACTAAGAGTATCAAATTTGAATGTTGTGAGCATCAAGTGAGTTAATACATTATCAGCAATTAGAATGATACCTGGCATTTAGATATTTTTGAATCACTGTTAAGAATTGATGATGATGATGACGATGGGTCTTATTTGTTTAAATGATTCTTTTTTTTTTTTCTTTTTCTTCCCCCTGAGTATCATACCTAAAGAAATTCCTAAGGGACAGAAAAGTTCCATCTTCCAACTCCCTAATACTCAGTGTCACTCTTGAGTTAAGTTCATCATTGCCTATAAGGCAAACAAGAGGAGCACTATCTCAAAATGAGACCAGAATAATATGCTTTATTCAACAAATGGGAGATTGCTCCTGAGCGGGAGGTTTCCTGATTTGACTTGAGAGATCAACCAAGCAGGAGTGAACTAGTTCCAACACCTCAGTACAATGCTAATGATTTTTTCATGTTGAATTAATAGGATTGAAATGTTTGTGATTTCAGCAGCTGTTGGGAACAGTGGGAGAGCTTCCACCAACTGACTGACAGCCTCGTGTCCCTCACATGGTTCTGTTTAGATAAAGCAGGATTTCAAGCAGGCTATCCAGTGTCTGCCAACCTTAAATTAATAATCATTAATCCCCACCCCCAAAAAGGCAGCTGTTGAACATCTTCCCCCATCCCATGGAGAATTCGTATATATTTTCTTCACGTGTGCATAAAAAAGTAATTTGTTGTGCAGAGAAAGTAAAATTTATATTTGGAAGCAGGTGAGTGGCTAGTGTTTAGCTGTCTGATTAATTATCACAGCAAGAAATGATTAGGATTTGCCAACATAGAGAACATTTTTACTTTGCTCAAGCACATTATTACCCCCTTAGATCCTTTCGCTAGCTCCCAATTGCCTACTGTTTAAAATTTAAATGTTTTCTCTACATCTATATTGAGCTTTTCTCCTCTCAGAAATACTACTACCAACTGATTCATTTCTGCTCATTTTCCTTTAACACATTGACAAACTCATTTAAATTGCTTTTATTCTTATTTTATCTCTCCCATCCACTTGGCATTACCTGTATGTGGCCAAATACCTTTCATTTACTTGTCTGTTCTTTTGGTAACTTTAGATGGCAGATAATAGAATACAAATAAAAATTTTTTCTTAGGTTTTTGCAATAGAGCGAGTGTGCTTGACAGAGAAAGACAGAGAGGTGGGGAAGAAATCACCTCCTGGGGGGTATGGCAATGGCACAATTCCTTTTCATCCATTCTCCTTTCAAGATCCTGGGCATGCACACACCCATGCCCAATGTCATTTTCAAGCTGCTGGGTCGGGGGCTTGAACCATGGCCAGCATGTGGGAATACAACACCTTACCCACCATACCACCAGCTGTCACCAATAGTTTTTTTTTTTTTTTTTTTTAGTGCACTTTACTTACATCACCTAAAACTAATGTTGCACTAATAAGAATAAGAAAAATTTTTTAAAAGTATCCCAAAATCTCAGTTAAGAATCTTTTAAAAACTCTTAGAAATATAAGCCTAAGTATGTACATTTTTATTTGCATTTAAGATAGATTGATGCCTTTCTCCTAAAGAGTTAATATGGGATCTATTACTTCTCTCATAGGAAATTTGACATCAAACTACTACCAAAATAAATAATAATACATTCACTCTGAAAGGCAAATTAAAATTAATTGTGCATAACTAGAACCAGGTTAAATTTTCTCACTACATTGATGGAGGGGTGGGGTGGGGTCATGGGTCTCAACATATTGGAAAACTAATTTTGAAAACAGTAAGTGTAATGATGCTTGGTACTTTTAGCATAGTAAGTGCTTAGGATTGGCCTTCTCCCCCAGTATTCATGCTTTGTAGATTTCTTGCTCATTTTCTCCCTAAATAGCAAAGTATAAGGAAAATTTTACAAAGATTTTATGAAGAGGCACATATTTATAACTCAAAAGGGTATAACTAAATCTGTTAGATATTATGATATGACCCTAATTCTCTTCATTAGTATATTCTAATTGTGACTAATGAGAATGTTTTGTAGGAAATCCAGACAAGAGAGAAATAACAATGATACATAAGTATTAAATAAACTTAGAAAATATATTAAACTGGAAATGTAACTTTTGCCAAATAACTTAAGAATTTAATTAAGTAGATTTTTCTTTAAATAACATATGTATGGCACATACATATGCAAGTATTCATAAATATGTATACATATAGAGATGCATGTGTTTATATATATAATATAAAGTATCCTAAAAGTATATTTGGCCAGATATGCATCTAAGATTGGCATGCACATATAAAACACACACATACACACACTGAAGCATACATATGTATATAAAATTTCCACATTATTACAGAAGACTTATATCTCGACATCATAAAAATATGAAGATAATTACTAATTGTGGTTTCTAACCTCTAAAACTGCACTGTCAGACCTTGTTCATTATGTAGTGATTAGAAAGAGACCATTAGCATCAATGTTCTGAACTTTTCAATGTACATCAGGATACAGTGTGGTACAACCAATTAAAACAAAAACATTTAAGAAGGTAAGGAAACCATTAAAGTCAATTCGTTAGACCTTCATATATTGGGCTCAGTGATTCTGAACATGCACATTAAAGCAGAAAAACTTGAATTGCTATGTCCCCCACATAGATTGTAATTTGAAACGTAGGCAAGTTTAGTTAGATTACTGATTACATTGACAAGGCTATAGTAATGATTTAAATAGTTGTTGGAACCGTAGAAATGCCAACTAATAGATGTAAAGTAAATGCTTTCAGAAATATTTGTTTTATTATTGTTGGGATAATTTTAATGAGATATACTTTACTTTATGTATACATTGGCCTTTTTATATAGTTGTCAAGTCATATTCGTTCTTTAAAGGGGATATACATACACAGGTAAATCACAACAAATCAAAAAGAAATTCAGAGCCTTTTCATATGTTGAAAACCCCCAGACCATTCCACTCTCAGTATAATTCTCTAGCAGAGAATGTATATTTTCAAATGCAGAGGTTCATTTGCTCTGCTTGTGATTATTCTCCATAGCTGTACTTTGTTTGGCCACTTTGTTTCTATTTGATTACACAGGAGTGTGTTGTGTCAGCAAGCCATATGCAGCTCATTAAAAGTTTCTCAGGAAAGAAACTAATTTACACACACACACACACACACTCACATACGTATATATGCAATTATTTGTGAGATTCTGAATTGCTCATAGTAATCATTATAAAACATAATATTGGTTAAAGATACATACATACACAGATAGATAACTGTCTGGCAACACAAAGAGCTTCATCTTCTCAAATCTGTATCCTCTAAAGCTATGAGGTGTGAGGAGTTCTCCAGCAAATCTTCAACATATAACAGTGAGTTTGTCTGTTTAAAATTCTTTAAGTGCTGGGACCAGCAGTTGGCATAATGGCTATGTTGTTGGACTTCCATGTAGTCAACCGCGGTTCGAGTCCTGGACCCAGCAGCGGCTTAAACTCACGCCAGGAGTGTGCGCATGTGTGCCCAAGATCCCGAGAGAAGAATGGAGGAGAAGGGATTGCGGGATGGCTATCCTCCCTGGGAGGATTATTTCTCCCTTTCTGTCCCTCTGTCTCTCTCTGTCTTTCTGGAGAGTGCACACGTCCTATAGCAAAAACCTCTCAAAAAAAAAAAAAAAAAAAAAAAAAAACAAGCAAAAAAAACTATTTAAGTGTTTCCTGCAGTGATCATCTATGATGATCAGATGATAAAAATCCATCTGAACCCTCCTGCACCCATCCCAGGAGCAATAACAACAAATACCACATCATAATCAACAATCAGTTATAAAGCATTTACCATGTGCCAGACAATTATTGTCTCTTCTTCAGAATAATTCTATGACCTAAGCATTGCAATTTGATTTTCCACATGAGAAACTGGTTTTGTTCCCAAGGGACATAACCACAGTAAGAAGGGTCAGTACCACTGGAATTCAGCTAAATTTCAAAACGGCTATCTTAACCTCGGCAAAAATTTTCTTTGGCATTCCTACCAGTGTTTCAACATCAAAATTTAGAAAGTCTCTGACATATTTTTAAGTGAAAATGCACAATGCCTAAAAATGGGAACAAATACCTACTCTAGAAGATGGACACCACACCTTACCTGCGCCATACCTTGGTTCCAACACAACCTGATTTAAGCTCTGTTTCAGGAAAGCAATGGACTACAAGACAAAGTTTACTGAGATCAAACTGCAGAGATCTGATGCTGACTAGATTCAACAACAAAAATACCCTGAAAGAATCAAGAATAAGCACAAAAAAATGTAGATACAAACAGAAATTTTTTAAAATCTATCATTCACACACACACACACACACACACACACACGGCTCTCTCTAAACACGGATATCATTCAACCTTAGATAAATAGAAAGGACGTTACTATGATCATGAAATTCTTTAGTAGAAGAAATAAATGTATATTAAAAATTATTTAATTACTAAATATTATGGAAAATATATAAAATATCTGAAACATATGCACTCAAGAATACATTCAAACATACATAAAGTAGAATACAAAGCTTTGCAATAGGTCTTTGCCATGAGTAATACTAACCACCCATGTAAAGGGCAATCTTTGTTTCTGTTTTTGCCATAGGACACTTGTGTTCATCAAAGAGAGATAGAGAGGGAAAGTGAGAAATCGCTCCCCAAGAGAGTATGGCCTTGCCACAATTTCTTCTCCTTCATTTACTTCTCAGTTTTACTGGCACACATGCATATGCCCCTGGCATGATTTTTCAAGTTGCTGAGTACAGGATTCAACCTGAGGTCAACCATGTAGGAGTCCAGCACCTTACCAACCACATCACCCACCAGCTGGCTGGGGGTGGCAGTCTTTTAAAATGGTGCTTCTTGTAGCAGTATGATGGCTGAATTACAAAGAGAACAAAAGGAAACTTGAGACTATTATGATAGACCGGGTAAGATATAATGTTTTCTGAAATGAAGAAATAACATCAGAGATGGAGAAAAGATCTATAAAATATTTAAGAAGTGAAAAGACAGGATTTGATGCCTGACAGAATTCAGAAGTTGAGTAAAAGGGAGAAATAAGAGATGCTTCTGAGACTAATCTAGTAAATTTTGCTAGAGGTAAAATTAATCAGTAACAGCGGCGTACATTACACTGTAGTGTAAGGTGGAAAATAAAAATGTGGAGCTCCTTGTCTTTTTTCTTTTTTTGGAGAGGTTTTTGCTATAGGGCGCAAGTGCTCACCAGAAAGACAGAGAGACAGAGAGACAAAAAGTGAGAAATCACCCCCCAGGGGTGATGGCCACACCGCAATCCCTTCTCCTCCATTCTCCTCTCAGGATCTTGGGCATGCACACACGTGCTCAGCGTGAGTTTAAGCCACTGGGTCTGGGACTTGAACTGCAGTTGACTATATGGGAGTCCATGACATAGCCATTACGCTAACTGCTGGTCCCCAAGGTATGAAGAATATCAAGATAGCATAACAGACATTTAAACAAGTGCAGGCCTTTCTGCATATGGGTTTCTGTGTGATTGCATGGGCCACAGACTTGGAAGTTAACTCATTCATTTACTGGAGCATAAAACAGAGAAACAGAAGAAAAGCAGTTGGGAAGTAGTAGTCAACAAGTATTTTAAATAAATTCTGTATTAGAAAAATAGGATAAGGACTAGGACCAGCGCATGGCATAATAGTTACATCACAGAACACCCATTTGTTTACAGTTCATGTCCTGGACCCGGCAACTTAAAACTCAAGCCAGGCCATGAGTGTGTGTGCACCCAAAATCCCAAGAGGAGAATGGAGGAGAAGGGATTTTGGCATGGCCATCCCCCCGGACATGATTTCTTGCTTTCTGTATCTTTGTCTCTTTGGCAAGCACACATGCCCTATAGCAAAAATCTCTCTAAAAAAGAAAAATAGGATGAAGACCAGCAGATTGCACAATGGTTATGTCACTGGACTCCCACATGGCCAATCACAATTAAAGTCCCGAACCTGATGGCTTGAAACTCACACTGGGTGTGTGTGCATGCATGTCTAAAATCATGAGAAGGGATTTCAGCATGGCCATCCCTCCTGGTTGGGGTGGGTGTGTGGGTGGGGAGATGACTTCTCACTTTCTGTCACACTGTCACTGTCTTTCCAGTGCACTCAAGTGCCCGATAGTAAGAATCTCTCTTAAAAAAAAGGAAAAAAATAGGATAAATAAGAGGTGATTCTCTTCCATAGGCACATTTGAGCTTCTTCCGCCTATGACTTCCACCTTTCTTAATAAACTTTACCTCTTACCCCGAGCAGGAATTCTCCATCTTGCCGCTTGAGAGAGCAGCAAAGTTCCACCACTTCACTGAGCTCCCTGGATAGACCTGTGCTTAATGTCTCAGCCTCAGAAAACCTGAGCGTGTTCACATGTGTGTGAGCATGTGCATTTCTGTGTGCACAGGTCAGGGGCAGGTTCAGGGGAGTGGGGAATGCTACCCCTTCTGACTTTGTCTTCGCCCTGCATTCTTCTATATTGTCCTGTTCTGGTGGAGCTGGAATTGCACTTCCCTGATCACACTACACAGCCAAAAGCATGGTGCTTGCCTGAGCTTTAAGGGGGTGAGGATAGGAGCAACTCATAGCCCACTGGGGCCAGGGTGGGGGCAATCACTCACACTGTGGTCTAGCATGTTTCTTATTGAGGTTGACACCTGCCTGTCAGAGAAGACACAAAATAGGTGGACAGGCTTTCTCAACTTTGCAGAGAACTTGGATGTGTGAAAGCCAGGCACTAAGACACACACTGTCTGTTTCTTTTTCTGGTTCACATGGAAATGTCAAAGTACATCCCCTTTTCAATTAAGAGAGGCCCCACTGCTCTCTTGGAGACAAAGGCAGCTTTTAAAACACAGGATTTAGTTCTTTATTTCTGTGGGTTCAGACAGAAGGAGCAGAGGCAATAAGAAAATGGGACCTGAGCTACTAGAGTCAAAGTGGGCATTTCCTGATGTAGGACTGCAGAGGCTCATACTGGGATTAGGGAAATAATGGAGGGCCATTGCTCCGCCAGGATGAACAGAAGGCATGGAGGGGTGAAGGTGGCATCTCTGATTGTGTAAGAGAGACCTTAATTATGAAGCAAGATTTCTGTTCATCTCAATACTATCACTGAAAATGCCTTTGTGTTTTTGACAATAGAAATCCTGTAACCCCCGCAAAAAATCCATCTTTGTTAAAGACAAAAGAATAATAATAAGACAAATCATAAAAGCATAAATTAGAGTGCCAAATGAAAGACTAAATTTAACTACCATAACACAGTATGACAAATATAATCAGCTTAAATTAACCCCTTAAAATTAAAAAAAAAAAAAATCAAATGCCTTGGGTTGAATTTTTCCCTTTAAAAATGTTTTGCCTAACATAAACACAAAGACACTTAAAAATAAAATTTTAGAGTAAATATAAAAAATAAATGAACATAACTATAATCATTAGCTATTAACAGCAGGGATGTAGAAGTGGTTATATTAATATCAAAGAAATGTTTAAACCTCTTGAGGCCAGATGATATTTTCTTCTGATAAACATAATTTCTAGCATTTATTTAAGACTTAGGGAATGCACATTTATAAGGATATAGTTCTAAGACACGAAACATCTGAAACATAAAATGTGCCTTGATTGTATATAAAACACTCTCATAACAAATAGCTAACAGTAGACTCAAACATTCTTATGCTTTTGCTTTATGTCTTAGTTAAGTTCTCTCCTCTGTCTTCGACAGTTCACCCCACCTCTTCAGGGACTTTTAGGTTCCTTGGCATCCATATTTCATTGTAACATTTGTACCTTGCAAGTTCTGAAGCAGAGCAAATAGCCTGGCAATTCATCAAATACGTTTTATTTCATTTTATAGATACATGAAAAGGAATAACATTTTGCCCCCTGGCTCAATTCTTCTATCTCCTATTACTGTGTGGATCTCTCAATGACTTCAAAGAAAAATTTCTCTGGGAGAATAGAGCAAGGTTTTTAATGCATAAGTCTAGGTTCTTCAATGTCAATACATAAAATAACAATAATTAACTTTAAAAATACTAAAGAAAAAGGTCAACAAAACAAAAACAAATTAAAAAAAATTCTCTCCTACTATTAAAATATTATTCCTCTGTAACAGACAATAATGGATGATTCATACAATTCTGTTTTGTGTGAATAACTATGTCTCAGTTGAGTGATTTGGTGATGTCCCAAAAGCAGACACCTAAAACATTACTCATTCTTTTTTTTTTTTTTTTTTTTGGAGAGGTTTTTGCTATAGGGCGCGTGCGCTCGCCAGACAGACAGAGAGAGACAGAGAGATAGAAAGCGAGAAATCACCCCCCAGGGGGGATGGCCACGCCGCAACCCCTTCTCCTCCATTCTCCTCTCGGGATCTTGGGCACGCACGCACATGCGCCCGGCGTGAGTTTAAGCCGCCGGGTCCGGGACTCGAACAGCGGTCGACTACGTGGGAGTCCAGTGACATAGCCATTACACTAACTGCTGGTCCCAACATCATTCATTCTTAAAGCATCACTGTTCAATGAAACTTTCTTCACTTCAATCATGGGACATAGTTCCTACACTAATACAGTAGCCTCTAGCTTCAAAAACCTACTTAAGTTGAAATATGGCAAGTACAACTATGAAACTAAATATTAATTTTGTTTTATATTTAACTGGTTAAAATGTAAATAGCTACACAAGTCTATTCACTACCCTATTTAATGGCACGATTCCAAGTGTACTCTTACAGCAGGCAATCTGACAGGAGTGCAGTGAAAAGGGAAACCAGCCTTAGAGTCATGGAACGTATACCTTAGTGTTGGTGAAATGAACAAGTAAAGCAATAAGTTTTGAGGGACCAGCAGATGGCTTAATGGTTATGGTGCTGGACTCCCACATAGTGAACCGCAGTTTGAATCCTGGACTTGGCAGCTTAAAACTCACGCCGGCAAATGTCTCACTCTCTGTCTGTCTCTGTCTCTCTGGGGAACGCACGTGCCCTATAGCAAAAATCTCTCTTAAACACACACACACACACACACACACACACACACACACACACAAATAAGCTTTGAATGTGAACTGAGTAGAAAGGTATATTTGAATAAACAAGAGAGGATTTACTTAGGATGGAGGATACAGGAAAGACTGCATGGAGGGTATATGCTTCGAGTCCAAACAAGGTACAATGAGAACTAGCTCGAAGAACGGGCGTTAGTGGCTGGGGAGGAGCAGGAGCCAGACCCATAATATTGTGGCTTTTCACGGAACTAAGAGAAACATGTGTCTGCAGAAGAGTAAGCAGGAAGGAGAAAGGACCTTAGTCCAAGTAGAAGAATGTCAAGACTTGAGTATTATTAAAGGTCTTGAGCATTTTTCAAATTGTTAAAGAGAAAATATTACATTATTAATGGGAAAGAAACATTATTACGTTTGTAAATTTATGATTTTACATTTATTGCTGAGGGCAGAAGGAACCAGAGGAGGAAATAACTGTATCCAGGGAGAAAGTTGGAAAGTACTGTAATTGTCTGGTGTGATATAGTACTGGCATTTGAAGTGAGGTGAGGTAAAAGGATCTAAAGTGCACATGTGCACACATGCACATGCACACTATGGATTAGAATGGGAACCTAGAGAAAACGAAATCATTGTTGAAATTTCTACAGTATAAACGAATCTCAATGAGATGGAAAAAGCTAGAAAAATGGCAAATGCCAGTACAATGTTTAAATGCACTTTCAGAAACAAATGCTAGGATTTATTTACATGTTTAATTTTGTTCATTGTAATGTATATTTTAGATACTCAATTGGAGCTCTCAAGTTTGAAACTGGATAAGAAAGAGGAATAGGAAAAGTTTGAGGAGGAGGCATAAATTTTGGAGTCCTTAAAAAAAAAAGGTAGTGACTTTTTTAAATGATTTAAATAGATAGGTGACATTTGGGAAACTCATGTTGTCTTCTTTTTCACATAAAATTCATTTTACTCTATTAAAATAATTCTTGTTTTATCAATTTTTCTCAATTTTTGTATGTACTATAAATTGTCTTCTAAACTTTTTTTGTGCTGGATTCCCCGAAACCTTTTGGTTCTCAATATAATTTATATTAAAGATGTTTTCCACATAAAATAAAAATTAATGAGTTAACAACATCCAATCAAATAACTCTCACAGAGGACCTTGAGCAGAGAAGTCTATTATCCATTACTCTCTCCTTCCCTACATCATGTGGCACCCTCTTATCTCAGTTCTACATTAAAATATTTCGGGACATTGACATAGAACTCAACAAAGGTAAGAATCCTACATACTATACTTCTTTAAGCAGTATGAAAAATGACATGAACCTGCTATAATTTTAAAACATAAATAAGCAAAACAGTGACCAAAATATACATGAGGACACATAAATACTGTAAAGACAAACTTTGTTGCAATGAAATGACTATTGAATCTTCATATTTTTTTTTCTATTAGGAATATTTTAATTACAAATGAAAGAAAATTAATCCTTTTTCTTCTAAATCCTGGTAATAAGGTGCTATTATCTATTTTTTTCTGAATATATCCTTTTACTTAATTAAATGGCTTTTGCTTATCTTTTTCATAAGAAGTGTGTGTGGGGCCAGCCAGTGCCATGGTGGTTAAAGTAGGTAGCTGGATCCCATATGGCCAACTGTGCAGTTCAAATCCTAGACTTGGTGGCTTGAAAAACATGTGGGCTTGTGGGCATGTACACCCAAAATATCCTGAGAGGAGAATGGAGGAGAAGGGATTGCCCCGTGGCCATTTACTCCAGGAGGTGATTGATCACTTTCTCTGTCTACCGCAAGTGCACACATTGTGTCACAAAGTTAAAGGTGTGTGTGTGTGCATGTGGCATTATAGCGGTAAGTAAGGAGCAAACCATTTATAAAGCAAACTTGTAGTCCATCACTTTCAAGAAACATAATGAAAATAAGAACACAATGTCAGGATTTATGTAATCTATACATTCTATAGGAATTCTGAATCTTTGAGAATCATCTGGCATCTTTCTACTTTGTTGTTTAATATTCTGGTGAATCAAGTAATAAGCTTTTCATTTCAAATAGCCATAACTCTCGCTCTCTTTCTCTCTCTCTCTCTCTCTCTCTCTCTCTCTCTCTCTCTCTATATATATATATATATATATATATATAGTACCGCTACATTGCAGCTCTCTTTTCCTAAACTTCTTTAAAGTGAAAAACTACTTTTATTTTCTGAAATTCACGTGACCTGCATTTGCTTCTGTTATAGTGTTGATTCTTTTCTGAGCATGGCACATAAGGCACATGCATCCTCCCAAAGGAAGTGGCGAAAAATATGAACTCTGCTTCCCTGTATACTCTGGTATCATCTTTGTGGTGCATTACCTCTAGAAAGATTTAAATGTATTCTAATTTCCATAGTGACTACCTTTTAAAATCATTATTTTCAATTGATGCCAGAATTATACATAGCTATGGGTTACACTGTGATTTTTTTCTTTTTCATACATGAATACAATGTTTAAATGCACTTTCAAAAGGAAAAAAACTGAAATTGGGGAAAGGAAGTAATCCTATAAAATCAATCAATCAAAGAATGTATATTAAAAATTAAGATTGATCAATCAGGAAAAAAGTAGTAAATGCCCTAGATGTAGAAATGTTGTTTAGGGAAACAAAGACAAACAAAGCAATGGTAGAATACAAAGGAAAATTTTCATTGAATAAAAACTTGACTCATGCAGAGGAATTCTCTAGGGCACACATGAATCTAGCTAGGGACTAGGAGGCCTATAAACCTGACAGGCTTTCTGTGCATTTAAATCTCCTTTGCATCTCTTAAGAGTTCCCAGTATGGTACCTTATTTGGGACCAGAAGATCACGTAATGGCTATGTCACTGGACTCTCATGTAGTCATCCGCGGTTTGAGTCCCGGACTCAGTGGCTTAAACTCACACCGCACGCGTGTGCATGTGTGTGTGTGTGCCCAAGATCCTGAGAGGAGAATGGAGGGGAAGGGATTGTGGCGTGGCCATCCCCCCTGGGGGGTGATTTATCACTTTCTTTCCCTCTGTCTCTCTCTTTCTGGAAAGTGAACGTGCCCTATAGCAAAAACTCTCTCTCTAAAAAAAAATATATATATATATATATATATATATATATATATATATATATATAGTACCTTCTTAATAATGAGTGCCCAGTAATCATGATCATAACTTTAATACCAAGGAACTATTGAAAGCCCAGCATCACTATTTTACTCAAGAAAATGACAATATAGCTACTGTTAGAGATAGTCTAAAATTAAATTTAGACCTACACATATATAATTAACTGTCTATTGTAGGTAAAGTAATATGTTTATGTTTTCAATACTAGATTTTAAGTCAGAATTGTTCTATATTTACAGTCAGGAGAAATACTGATAAGGTGAATATGAACACGTTTACACAATCTTAATATTATGTAAGGCTGTAAAGTGTAACTACTTAAATAGATTTAAGAATTCTATTAGATGACAGACCACTATTCATCCTGAAGAGGTCAAGAAGCGATTGGCAAATGGATTCATAACCTTTATGTTGAGGTCAGTAAGGTCGGCAAGATTTTGAACAGCATGATTTTCATGCAAAACCATTCTGAATCTTAAATTACATATCATTGGAGTTACCAACAGTTCCCATGTTTCTGTAGAACTCTTTCTGAATCTCAACTTTTTTTCAAAAACCATATTCTTGTCTGTGCCAAGGGGACTATGGTGAACATGGTTCATTGTATACCTCCCTTCTGTATGTTCTCTATCTCTCTCTCCTACCGAAAAGAAACAAAAACAAAAGCAAAAACAAAAACAAACAAACAAACAAAAAGGCATGACCTTTAATTAGGAGAGCGTAGGTATCTCTAAGATTGACTTCAGAGTAAAGTCATGTGGAGACTATTAAAAGATCCCACCTATCCATCCAAGGGTTTTTGGGCCAAGGTTGTGTAGGTCTCAAGTTTTGTTTGATTGTGTGTCTTAAGGCTCAGCATTGTGGTGTATGCTGCTAAGACACTGTTGCTGGAAGGCTGAAGCCAGACAGGAAGCCTGGGTACAGTTCATGGTCTAAGCTAAACAGGCTGGGTGTGGTTTCATGTGACTGTGTTCCTAGTTAAAGGTAGGGGAAGGAATGGTGAAGGGAGCTAGGGCAGGAGGATCATGACTTAGCAAGACTCTGTCAACAACACAATCTCCTTCTCGCTCTCATAAAAAAAAAAAAAAAAAAAGAAAACATGGCAAGCAGGTGGCACAGTGGTTAAGGGCGCTGGATTCTCACATGGCCAACCATGGTTTGAATCCCGGACCTGGAGGGCTGCTTTCTTACTTGCCCTTTCTCTCTCTCTAGTCAAATTGAAATAAATAAATAAATAAATAAATAAATAAATAGTCAAAAAAAATTCTTAGTAAAAACAAACAAAACAAGCAAACCAAAACTCTGACATGTCTGGAATTTAATTTCTTCAAAAGGTAAAATTGGGCAATTGTATCTAGGGCTTTCTACATTATATTCTTTAAGATGTGTAACATGGAAGAATAGATAGATAGATCTGGTATAAAAATATAGTAATTACATTAAAAACTTATAGGCATTTGTGTACACCAAAAAATATGAAAGAAATGCATTCCATATTTTAGAGAAAATTTTATTTGAGGTAAGCAAAGTTAAGACCAATTAAAAGATACAACCCAGCCAGCATGGAACTTGTGACTCAGAAAGGAATTAATTTACTTCAATTTGTTTGGGTAGAATCATTAACATTTGCATGTAAAACTTTCTATATAGATTATATAAGATATTCTAGTTCCAGACCTTGACCATAAGTCATTAAATTACACCTCTACTAAGGTCAAGAAAGTGACTAGAATTCTCATAATATAATTTTATAATTTAACTTAAAAATGTCTAGTTTCCAAGGTGAAAAATATTAAAGAATAGAAGCAACAGTTATTCTAAGTCCTCTGAGGTAGATCTGTGGCATGGAAGTCCAACATCACGGGAAAATGCCATTCAGCTTTAAACGCAGTGATTTCTGAGCAAGCGAAGAGTGATCAACAATGCCAAAAATGCTTTTACAGTTTTGCACCATCATTTGTGGATATGTGCATTGATTAATAAAACCCTGATTTATTGATATTTTCAATATAAATAAATACATATAAAACTTGTTACCAGAAATCTGAAATAGCATGAAAATATAAGATGAATGAAGAGAAATATATTCCCAGCACCTGTACAAAATATATCAATTCATTGAGAAACTGGTACAGAGTGAAAAAATGAATTCAAAAATAATTATAATTCAGGAAAAATAGTGTTTTCATCATATTTTTTTCATGCAAACCCCCAATTGATTAATATTTACTTAGGTCTTGTCTTTATGGGTGTTCTTAATATATGAATGAGATTTTATTCATGCTTATTCATAATTTTAGAATGGGCTACAAAATGAAGGCATCTCATACCAAAAACTGTATTCTTCTGAGTGAATAAGGATGTCTGTGGCAGAAGGATAAATTACATAAATGATTCAAGTCTTTATTCTGTTGCCATGTTCTCTGTAGGTAGCAAGCAGACCTAAGCCAGAATTTCAGAATCTGAGATAAAAAGCAATGTAAGTAATTGCAGTGTGTGAAAAAATGATTTCTAAGGAATATTAAGGTACCATAGACTGGGGATAATTTAATTTAAAATGATGTACTTCAAATTACTCTGATTTGATCATTACACATTGTATTCATATACTGGAGAATCACATTGGACCCATAAGGATATACAAGTATTCCCTGTCAGTTAAAAACAACAACAACAAACATTTTTTAAAAGAAGTTTTTGCTTTAGGGCACATGTACTTTCCAGAGAGAGTGAGAGGGAAGTGAGAAATCACCCTCCAGGGGAATGGCCACGCCACAATTTCCTCTCCTCCATTCTCCTCCTGGGATCTTGAACACGCACACATATGCACCCAGCATGATCCCCAAGTCACCAGGTCCAGGACTGGAACTGCAGTTGGACATGTGGGAGTCTAGCAATATAACCCCCAAGCCATCTGCTGGCCTAAAAAAAAGTATGTTTTAAAAACTTGTCTATCAAAGGGACCAGCTGATTGTACAGTGGTTAAGTTGCTGGTCTCTCATGTAGATTACTATGTTTCCTGTCCTAGACACAATGGCTTAAAACTCACGCTGAGAGCCTGTGCATGAGTGCCCAAGTCCCAAGAGAAGAATGAAGAGAAGGGGTTGCAGGGTGCCCGACCCGGGTTGGGGGGTCACGCATAATTTCTCACTTTCTGTCTCTCTGTCTCTGTCTCTCTGGCAAGTGCACCCCCCATAGCAAAAATCTCTCTCTGAAAAAATAAAGCCATCAGAGCAGATTCAATCTAGTACTCAGCATTGAGAGAATTCGCAATTCCTTTAGATATAGTTCCATGATAGGGAGAGAACTAAGTGCAGTTGGAAGAGTTTAAAAGAGACTTATAGGGCTGAGTACCTACATTTGGATGTATCACAGGGAAAAATGGATCAAAATTAAGGGTCTGCACTATGGACACAGAACCAAGGGGAAAAAACAGCATTCCTCGAATCAATATACTATTTTTGCTAGCTTCTCTTCTCTTTGTTTATTTAAAATTTACAAACTTGAGACCAGCAGATAGTATAATGGTTAAGTTGCTGGACTGCCACACAGTCAACCATGGTTCAAGTCCAGGACCTGGCATATTAAACTCACACCGGCCGCATGTGGGTGCATGCTCAAAATCTCTAGAGGAGAATGGAGGAAAAGGGATTGCAGTTTGGCCATCCACCCAGGGCGGTGATTTCTTGGTTTCTGTCTCTCTGTCCCTCTGGCAAGTACATTCTTCCTATAGCAAAAATCTCTCTCTCTAAAAATATAAAATAGAATAAAATAAAATAAAATAAAATTTATAAACATAACATATATTATTTAAAAGTTTCTAAATAAAGTTTTTTCTTTTTTTTTTTTTTTTTTTTTTGAGAGGTTTTGCTATAGGGGATGTGTGCTCGCCAGAAAGACAGAGAGAGACAGAGAGACAGAAAACGAGAAATCCTCCCCTGGGGAAGATGGCCGTGCCACAATCTCTTCTCCTCCATTCTTCTCTTGGGATCTTGGACACACAGGCATATGCGCCCAGTGTAAATTTAAGCCACTGGGTCCGGGACTCGGACTGTGGTCAACTATTCGGGAATTGAGTGACATCGCCATTACGCCAATGCTGTTCCCTCTAAATAAAGTTTTATATTGGGGGGCTTGATTCTATAATACAGTCTATTTATGAAAGCAAATTTTATTATTGAAAAATTATCTTAAATTATACTGAAGTGCTGTTTAAATTGATGATACATTCATAAAGGGCACTTAAACCACACTATTGGTTATAATAAAATAACGAAGAGACAATTTTTAAGATATTTTATGACATACTACTTGGGCCCCAACTATGAAACAAAATAAAATACAATATTTATATTCCAATTTTTGTACCTGAAAGTAACAAATGAATGCCTTCTACATAAAAAATTGTAATTATTTCTATACTTTTAAGCTTATGTTCATTTAGTTACTTTGAGACTTCAGGGTTATTTTTTAATCTTCTGAAGCATCTGTTTTCTCATCTGTAAGATGGAGACACTTGTCAGCATTTATCTCTTAGGCTTATTGAGAGAGAGAAAAAGGAAATAAAATTATGCCTATGAATTGCTTAGACCAGCGCCTGATCCAGGGTATTCATTCCACATTTATTAGGTAATCATTGCAATATGATTTTTCTAATAACACTTACAATTTATTAGCAATTATTTAGATTTTAAACCCAGAAAAAGTCCAAGTCCTGGACAGCAACAATGAAATCAAATAGACACTAATAACTATATTCCATGTTCTATGGTTTGTTAGTGCGTTGATAATGAAGAAATAACAGGGCAGACTGTTGTGGCACAGGGTTAATGCAAGACTGGGCAATGCTGAAGCCCCGTGGGAAGGTTGAGTTTGCATCCCGAGGTCTCCCTGTGCCTTCTGGGTGTGCACAACTGTGATAGTGCCCCTTTTCTGGACTAGATGAGACTGGAGATGGATGCATATGTCCTGCCAGAGATGTCTGCCTCTCTGTGACTCCCTCATAGATGAATGAATGAATGAAGAAAGAAAAATAAACAACTAAATTAGAAGACCATTCAGTGATGGTCTTTGTGATGTAAAAAGAGACCTAACTGAATGCCAAAGAGGGAGAGGAAAGAGAGAGGAGTTGAGCAAAAGGAAGGAAAGAAGGGAAAGGAAGAGGGAGGAAGATAAAGGAGAACAAACAGAAAAACTAGAGTTAATAAAAACATGAAAGACAGTCACTCTCTAAGCTCTGGAGACAATCTGTAATGAACAGAGACGCACCAGACTATGGTGCTGCCAATTTAGAAGAGGCTGTTGCTTAGGAAGGGGAGCTGGCGAATAGCTCTCTGGATCATTCAGCACACACATATACTAGACTTTATTTTCAATCATTTCCAAACACAACTAAGCATTAAAAGGATTCTTATCTTAATCCAAGAGTCCACTCTGGGTTTCTCAAAACACAAACCTCCCCAAATATTTCCAACTTGGAGTGTGTATGCAACTCTAGTGTAAATAATAAAGCATCAGACTGTAAATTTCAGTTTGGAAAGTACGTAACATTTCAGAGGGAGAATAGGGGGCAATACAGCAGGAGAAGAGAAAACAGCATTAAAAATACTAACATTCTAACTCCGATATGTTTGGGAAATTCAGCTATTGGGATGGATCAGTCATCAATAGTGCTACATGATTTGAGGTTTACTACATAAAACAGCAATCCCAAATACAAATAGAGGTTTTAGTGTTACAAGTGAGAGAGCTACTGCAACACAGCAATGGTGTACCCATAGTGAGGTATTACATATGTCTTTTTTTATTTTTTTTTGGTGAGAAGCTAGTATAGTTATGACCTGAAGCTACAATAAGGTTCTACAATGTAAAAAAAGGGCAATAGCACTTGCTTTCAAGCAAGTTAAGCCATTTAATCAACACCTAATGAATTAAATGGAAATGTTTAAAATGTCATCATGTAAATGAACTAGGAAGTCTGATCTAGAGATCAAAAGCCTAACCTAAACAGAAACCTATGTAAAGAAAGATTGTGTTGGGAACCAGCAGTGAGCGTAATGGCTATGTCACTGGACTCCCATGTAGTCGATTGCGGTTCACGTCCCGGACCCGGTGGCTTAAAACTCACGCTGGGCGCGTGTGCGTGTGTGCCCAAGATCCCGAGAGGAGAATGGAGGAGAAGGGATTGCGGCGTGACCATCCCCCCCTGGGGGGGATTTCTCGCTTTCTGTCTCTATGTCTCTCTCTGTCTGTCTGGCAAGTGCACACACCCTATAGCCTATAGTGAAAACCTCTCAAAAAAAAAAAAAAAAAGAAAGAAAGAAAGATTATTGTGTTATTCTAAAGAGGGTAAGACTGAGAAACAGGGCTAAAACGTCACTGAAACTCACAGTGAGAATGACTTCCTGGCACTGTGCAGAGGAAACAGTCTCCCAAGACCACGGGAAATTTTTTATCTGGAAAGTTCAGATGCATTAGACTTAAGGCAATCTCTCAGCTTAATTCCTTTAAACAAATCCCAGTGTTATGATTCATGATTGCTAAACAACATCCTGGTAATTTACTTTTCATCCAGTGTCCGGAGAACAATTGTTGGTCAAGTAAATCTGAATGGTGCTTGATTAAATGTTGATTCATGTATTTTTAAGCTTAATAACTGCTGACTCTGACTAGCATCATTTTTCTCCTTTCTTTTTTTAAGGTTTTTAGATGCATGCACTTGCCAGAGAGGGAAAAGACAGAGAAAGACAGTGAGGGGGAAAGTGAGAAACCACTCTCCCCCAGGGTAGATAGCCATACCACAATCTCTTCTCCACTCTCATCCTGGGACTTTGGACTTGCATGCACACACGCCCAGAATGAGTTTCAAGCCTCTAGGTCGAGGACTTGAACCTTGGTTAGCCATGTGGGAGTCCAACAGCTTAACCACCGCACCACCTACTGGTCCCTACATACAGTTATCTTAATTTTTTGCCAACTGGAGACTACAGTTGACAAACCACCCTAATACCAATACCAGCTGTTCTTTTGAATTTCTAAAAGTACATGGTAGGTACCTTTTAGGAAAGAATTATATTGAACTATTTGACAATGAAAGACCAGATTTTTGCTAACTTCTTTTTAATACTCACTAGAGTATGAAAAATTGGGTATAAAGTGAACTTCACCGAACTCTGTTCAGTAAACGTGTTTTGCTCCTAAAGTGCAAAAACGTACAAAACATCAACAACAAAATCCTAGTCCATCTTGTTTGTGGAGCAATCCCATAAAATAGATATTAAAAATAACCCTTACTTTTCTCCATTCCTTCCATAAGCATTTATTAAAAATCTTGTCAATATGTTGGGCAATACAAAAAGAGTGTAACTACGGAGATTCCTAAGGTTAAGTCTAATGTCTAAGTGTCTAATCTCAGCAACATATGATACTTGCTATGAAGCAGGAATATATGTGGTTGACCAATCCACTCTTTAGTGAAAAAGATGAGGATTGGGGACCAGCAGGTGGCATGGTAGTTAAGGTGCTGGACACACCCACATGGCCGACCATGGTTTGAGTCCTGGACCTGGTGGCTTACTTTCTCACTTACCCTCTCTTTCTCTCTCTCTCTCTGTGTCTCTGTCTCTGGTCAAATTAAAAAAAATAAATGAATAAATAAATTAAAAAAAAAAAGATGAGGATTAAGTGAGTTATTTTTTGTTTGTTTGTTTTTTATTTATATATATTTTTATTATTATTCAGACATTAAGTCGTTATACATCATTTAGATTGTGTTTATCATTTGGAAGACTATGGGCAAGTAAAACCTATTTTAGCACAAATTTTGTATCTGACTTTTTGTATCTATAGCAATTTTTTGAATATTTATGAATTTTATTATTAGTTAAAATCCTGTGAAAAAATTGCTCACCGTGAAAAGGGTTAATCTTCTCCTATGCCAATCAGATGCCTAAATAATAATGCCAATTAGACTCAGTTTATAGCTCACATAGTTAGCCAGGTTTATTTAAGACTAAGCATATATAGAACTATATAGCGAAGCTTTTAAGGTAGTTCAGCCCCCATGATGCCTAATTTCCTAAATTCCTGTAATGTCAATGAATTTAAAGATGATGCAGTTTACTTTCGTTCTCCTTAGGGAAATGCACTCCGTGCCAGGGTATTCAGGATATGACAAAGGGAACTCTACCCCCATAAAGTTGTATAAATTCTGCATCTAATGAGAAAGCTTTTCTCAGACATAAAACAATATTTTTAATGGCTTAGAGAGTTGGCCAGAAATAGTGACATAATGCTAGATTTGAAACTATAATTTCAAAGTCTTCTTGGTAAACTCTAAAGAGAATGCAAGAGTGTACCAGCTACCAGAAAGCAAATATAAAAGAAACCCCTTGCTGACAAAGCAACCTTTTATCCTCGGTACTTTATGGCCTAGAGGAGATTTAACAGGCGAAATGTCACTGTGGATCAAATGTCTTCCTTCTAGAGCTCATTTTATTATATCTTAATTTAAAACATAAATTAATGTCCCTAAAGGTAATAAAGTTAACAGGTAAATCAGATACCAAAGAGAGAGAGAGAGAGAGAGAGAGAGAGAGACTCAGTTAATTCTATGCTGATTTTCACATTCAGGAAGATAATGCAAAAGATCGATGGGATTTAATGAGAAAAATGTTAAACTTAAAATACACAAGGTATGCCTCATCTCACTTTGTACATATTTGCACTTAATTTTCATAGTGAAAGACTCACATTTATATCTCTACTCAGAAGTAGGCTCCGGCTAAAAATATCATCTTTATTAAGTCTTAACCAGTCATCAAACAAACAAGTACATTTCAAAGTTGTATTCCCACCTGCCTGCAGGGTTCCAGTAAAGAAAATAATGCAGTGAAATATGAAAAAAAAAAAAAAAAAGAACTGTTCTTTGAGAGGAAGAGATCTAATTAAAAGGAGGCCCTAACAACTCCATGGATTAATTGGGAGCCAACTGAGATAATTGGACCTATGGGAGTATGATTACACCCATCATAAACTGCTTTTTTCACAAGTATAGGTTAAGTGCTTGATGCTTTAATTGGGTGTAGCACTATAATGAAAGTGAGGATAATATAGGAAAAATTAATATTTGGAAAGGCAATCTCCTGACGTTCTCTGGCATTGTTATTAGCTATATATATTTTTTTTTCAAATAAGCAATTTTCTAGGTTTCTTGGAGCCACTTTGATAACAGTGTGGTTACAATTCTATCAACCGAAATATACTTATGCTATTAAAAGTTGACCTACAGACCACATGAAACTGCTTTGCAATTAGAAATTCAACAAGATCACATCACTCTGTGATTGAAGTTAAAATGGGCTGCTGTTTTTGAAGATGATGTTCTTAAATTCTCATTGCAACAAGACTGGCTTTCAATTAGATGATCTTCCAGGAAATAGAACCACAGAATGAGTTTCAAAAAACCTCATTGATCATTTATCTGATCAAACCCCTATTTTTACAGTTGAAGGGTCTTCATGAAGATGAGTGGTTAAGTGTTCTAGAACAAAACTAGGATTTTATCAGGAACTAGAAGATGTAGAAGCTTATCTGGGATAGTGTAGGGGCTAATTTCCCTTTGAAAATAAGTGCCAGAAAACAAATCGTTATTTACATACATATCAGTAACTTGAGATTATACAATATTTTAAAAGCAAATATCCATTGAGAAAAAAGATGGAGATGACAAATTAAAAATCACTTTATATGTGTTGAGGTTATGTATACCTGTTAATAGTGATCAGTTATATAGGAGAAAAGCTAGAAGAGCAATTATCAATAAAGACAGAAAGTATGTTACTCATATATCCTAAATAGGCAAATAGATTCACTTAGAAGTAGTAGCATCTAGCTCCTATAGGTTTTTGCGGTATGTTCCAAAGTCTTAGATCCAAACAGTGTCTTTTCATTTAGTTTTTATTTTAAGAGAGAGTTTTTGCTTTGTTTTGTTTTGCTACAGGGTCCCTGAGAGAGACAGAGAAACAGAAAGTGAGAACTCACCCCCCACCCCCCGCCCCCAGGGAGGATGACCACACTGCAGTTCCTTCTCCTCCATTCTTCTCTAGGATTTTAGGCACACACACATGCCCAGCGTGAGTTTTAAGCTGCCAGGTCTGGGACTATGTGGAGTCTAGCAATGTAACCATTATGCGATCTGCTGGTCCCATAACAGCACCATCTCTTAGGAGGACCAACACATGACAAGGTGCTGGATATTACCCTTTCTTCACTTGCTTTGTGCCTAGCAGGCTAGCTCCCCCTGATAGCTTCAGCAAACACCTCTGCCTTCCAATTTCTGATTTTCAGTCAGTGGGACATCGGTGGCTGATTGGATGGTGGACACGGATCCAAGTCCATATAATGAAACCTGGTCATTTTATCTTTGCTGTCACTCAGTTTCTCTCTCCTACTCCTGACAATAGCTTTTTTCCCTCTTCTTGGCAAACTCTTCCCTCTATGGCTTTTCAGGCATAAGATACATAGTTTGTCCCCCTAAACCTGTTCTGAACATTGACGCCAAATAAACCATTCAAAAAACACAAACAGGAACCCGGGTAAATCCCAAACTGTTAACCTGAGTTACAAAAGCCCAGAAGGTCCTACCTGTTCCCCATCACTTCAGTTTCATCTCAATTACACGCTACATACCCTACAGGACTCAGCTTCAATGTCACATTGTGTCTAATTGGTACCTTACTTGTGCTTCCTCATAGCATTTATCTGCATGTTAATCATTTGTTTAATTAGCTTTTGACCTACAGGAGGATGAATTTCATTGCCTTCCTTTCTTCCCTCCTTCCTTCACTTGCCCTGCTCCCTTACTTCCCTTCGACTTCAATCTTTGTCATTCAGTCTTTTTCTCTTTCAGTCTGTCCCTTTTATACACATTTCTCCATGGTCCCTGCCTTCCTGGATATTACATTTTGATCGAGAAGGCAAATATTAAATAATTAATTGCAGTAGTAATAATTTAGTTATAATCATGGTAAATGCTAGGATAAGACTCAAGGTCATGCACTATCTTCCCTATATTGACCTTAGAACCTACAACAGAAACAGGCAAATAATAGAACTGCCATAAGGAAAGGAGGCCATATAGAATTTTGATAAAAACATTGGTTGTGCAGTCAGTTCTAATTAGATTCAAATTTTGGACTCTGACATTTTCTACCAATAGATACTAGACAAATTGATTGGCCTCTCTAATTCTCAGTTTTCCATTTATAAATGGGACTTGCAAGCTCTAACCCATGTAATTATTGTATTGAATTTTAAAAATTACATAAATTACCTGAAAAGAGAACCTGATAGACATGGTAAGCTGATGTCATGGCAGTATTTCAAAAAAGACAAAGCTATGTAGAAAAGATATGGATTTGTAAGAAAAGAAAGAGCATCAAGCTTAAAAATAATTTACATTGTTCCTATTTTTAAAAGACTATCATGATTTAAATTAACCACAATTAAAATGTCAGAAAAAAAAAAAAAAAAACATGAAACAACTGAATTCTAGGCACATGGCATAAGGTAGCCAACATTCTGGTATTAGGATTTTGGAAAAAAATATTATCAGCTTCAGAAATATAGCTTTATGTACAAGAAGCCACCTGGCAAATGCAATAAAACAGCTTTATTAATACAGTATGTTTCATGCATAAATCTGATCAGATTTGCTCTAGCAATCATCCTGTGTGCCTCAAGACACCTGGAGTAGGAGAAGAAATAATGTTTCTATACATTCTGAAAACTCTCAACCTTTATGGCATTGTGTGATGTGAATTTGCTTTAAAAACTTGTTATACCTCATTAGTGGAAGAACTTGTTTACGTGCAAATGTTAAATTTTTAGCTCATTCTTTCTTCATTTATAAAATGATTTTTTAGGTTTGGTGAACTATAGAAAAAATAAAACTATATTTTTATGCTATAGACTGAATTACTGAAGGGTTTATATCTTCTCTGAGAAAATTATGTCAGTCAGAAACATCATCCGTCTTTTCATTCTCTGTATTTTCTACAATGTAAACTCTCATATAAATGACCCATAGCACAGTGTTAATCTCGGTTTATAGAATGATATTTCTAGTTGGCACAAAGGGGATCAGCATTGGTGTTATAGGATATTTTAATAAAACAAGAATAATGAATAATAAAATCATGACAATTTCAAGGTAAAATACTATATTTTGATGGTTTATTCTTAAATATCAAATACATAACTTTTCAGTACAGCATTAAAATGTATACTAATGTCATAGGACTATTCATATTCATACCTAGCATGTGAGAGTCATTTCTGATTCTCTGTTATCTATATATAGTCTCACATTGTTTGGTGGAAAGTAAACCAGGAAAAAAAAAAGTCTCACAAAAATAGTTTCAGTCATTTAAATTTAGTTGATTACAAAGAATGCTAGCAACCCTCTTAAGTTTAGCTTGATTAGACTTGAACCTGAATAAATTAAACTAAATGTATAACTTGTAGAATTTCACTTTTTATGGTATCATAAAGTATCTGTTCAACCACATGACTGATTCTGATTCAGCCAGCTGATGTATCTTACATGTATGACTCTTCCCAACACATCAAAGACAAAAGAAACAAAATGGCGTGCTTAAGTGTTTACAATAGAATTTCCTTTAGTGATGCAAATATTCTCTATCTGTACTGTCCAATATGGTAGCTTCTAGCTACATGTGGCTTATGAGCATTTGAACAATATCTATCATGACTAAGGGCTGAATTTTACAGTTTAATTTCATTCTAATTCATTTAAATGTAAACAGCCACATGTGACTTGTGGCTGCCATATTAGACAGCAGCAAATGGTCTGCATGATTGTCTCTACTCCTCTTCCTACAATATTTTAACATTAACATTTACATTGAGAAATAAGACACTTATCCAAACATATTTATAATAATCTACTTCAAGTTGCAGAAACAGCTCTTCCTAATTCTCTTTAGTTATATTCATGAGAGACTAAAGATCACAGGAGACAAACTTGCTATTATGAGAGCCAGTATCTGACTCACCCAAGCTTTACCTGGTGGAATAAAAAGCCACCTTGCAAACCTAATGTGCTTCCACTGTCCCTACGTGAATCACCGTCTGCTTCTGTGATGAGAGGAAGAAAGCAGCTCCCAAACAGATGGTTTATCATTGTGCAGAAGATAGAGGGGGGAGGTGATGGAGGCACTTCTTTCTCCTGCTCATCTACTAGAGTTTTATTTTTTACTCTAAGGGAGAACATATCAGGAAAATTTTAAAGATATTTAGGTTATTTCCAGAGCACAGGAAACAGACAGATTGAGGTTGTCATGCCAAACATCAAGCAACATGATTGTATTTTAGTCCTGTTTGTTCTATAAAAGAAGCCCATGTCTTTATTGTGCTTCATCAAGGTACCAACACCTGGGCATTGTTCAGCCCTAGAGTTTTCATATTGATCCCTTGAGGTGATTTACAATACCCCAAATGACGTATTGTTATTATCACCTAAGCATTAAAGTGGCCTACATTCAAGTAAAATCAGTACACAGTGGGCAGTAATTCTATTGTGTATAATTACAATCACCCATGTTCTTCTAACTTTTAGCCAATGTTCATATTTACTCTGCTTCAATCAGACAGCTTTGTTTTATCTACTCAAATTTGGGTACTTGTCTCCCTGGAGAATTTTTCCATTTTACCAACAACTAGCTTGTTCCTTTTCCTCACTTGATTTAATTTGGATATTATTTTCTAAGTATATGACATTGAAATCCTTTATAATTACCAGATTCTATCTGCATGATGATTAAGTTTCTATTTTTCATGCTGATTACTGCTAATGCTTTACAAAAGAAAGAGCCTTTTACCTGAGTAGCTTTGATTTATGGATCATGAACGAACGCAGTGTTTCTTTTAGAAATGACATAACATTTGTTTGCTCTTTTAAAAGAATCACTTTTGAAGAATACGAAGTGGAATAAAGAGATTTCTCAGTGTCTCAGAAAGCAGGACCCATGTATTCAAGCTGAATTTCTTCATAGTTTTCATATGCCTCATGTTGCTTTCATGTTTGGGTAGAATGTCCATAACACTCATTGTCCATAACAGGAACCTTCTGAGGGTGAAATGTAGCCAGCAGGTAGAACTGAGGCTGCCCAAGTGAGAACATGGCGACCCTGGACTTCAGGATGTTTAAATATGTCATGAGAATTCACCTTCAGGTGGAGACAAATGCTTGAGACTATACTAATTCAAGCCTTTCCCAAACTGAGACCTGAGCTTTTGATGCTATAAGAGAGTCTGCTAGTCAATATATGTATGCCTCCACCTACATGTTGGAGGCTGCTGAAACTACTTTTGCTTTCTCTTTAATCTTCTGGCCTACACTCATTGCTTAGGAGCTTGTTCTGTTTACCCTATTCTTCAATATGCCATCACCAAATTTTATTTCAATTCTTTTCGTTCTTTAAGCTTCTATTCAATTATTATTTTCTCCCCAATATTATCTTCAGAAACACCTGTGAAAACATTTCCTTTGGCTCCTGGGGTTTGTACTATACTTTTTATCTTTAAGCTAACACATGTTCCTCCATGTTGTTGATAATTATATATCATTTCTCCTTTATGCAAGGCAATTGGGATGCCTTGTGCTACATTTGTACTCATAATAATGTCTGCCATGTAGTATACCATCCATCACATGGTGTTTACATGACTAAATAGAAAGATTACCAGGCCAGCCATCACAGGTAAGGTGACTGGACCTCATATGGCCAACTGTGTGGTTTCAATTTCAGACCCTGAAGATTGAAATACACACCAGGAGTGAGTTCATGCCCAAAATCTCAAAAAGAGAATAAAGGAGAAGGGATTTCAGTATGGCCATCTCCCCTGGGGAGTGATTTTTCTTTTTACTTTTTCTCTCTTTCTCTCTCTCTCTCATTCTCTCTCTCTGGCAAGCAGATGCCCTATAAGAAGTTAATATTTTTTTTTAAAAAAAGGTTATCAAAGAGGTAATCAATTGAGAAGGTTGGAATTAGCATAGGAATCACACTGCAGTTACAGAACTAACTCCAGATATTTACAACTATGTGCTTGGCATTAGAATGAATGCTCTAAAATATTATTTCACACACATTCAAGCTCTCTCTCTCTCTCTCTCTCTCTCTATATATATATATATATATATATATATATATATACATACACATGCCAGTGACAAGGCTGTGATACAAAATTTTAAATATGTCCTGATTCATATAACTACTAATTCAACTATTGGGTTCTCAGAAAAGTCATGATGTATGTTTTCTCTGTAAAAATCTGTCATGACTTTTCTGACAACCCAACAGGATTCAAACTAAGGCCAGACCTGTCCTTTTTTTTTTTTATATAATAATATGACTGTTAACATGATTCCCTATTCAGTATTGTTTTATTTTTTTGACAGAGGTAAGCTTGCCAGTGAATGTGATTAAGGAAAGGGTAGCACAGTTGAAGTCCTCACAACTGCAAGGCTCACCACTTGTCCAGGGGACCACGACTAAGGATGTATTTGATACCACAGCCAACTGGAGGGAGTCACTTCTCAGCCACCATGTCTTCAAATGGATCTGAATTAAACTTCCTAAAGCCTCACTTCTTTGAGATGCGAATCTTCTGACAGTCAAGGAACTTAAACTTGGTCCTACAGAGGGTTTCCATTACACGCTCCCAGTTGTGTAGATTGGTGATTTTTGGAATGATAGCCCAGTCACTGGGCAACCTGGCCCCTATGGCCTGCAGCTTTCCAAAGGCACCCCTCATACTGATCTGCTGCCTATCAGCCCCAGCACAGGACATCTTGTTGGTGCCGATGACATGGAAAGGATGGTGCCACACTCAGATGGGAAAGCCGACTTTGCTACAGCTTTTCACTATGTGACCACAGTTGGAGAACTTAACAACTTTTGCCTTCTTGAACCACAGGTCTAAGATGAAAATCCTGCCATCAGGGATACTTTGGCAGAGGTAAGACTTCAGTGACGGCTTGTTCTTATAGTACTGTAGTACCAGGAAGGCCATGGCCCATGGAGACACCAGGATCTTTGGCAGCATGTGAAAAAGGATGAACCAGTCTTGGGATCAGCAGATGGTATAGTGGTTACATCGCTGGATTCCCACATAGTCAACCATGGTTTAAGTCCCAGACCCGATGCTTAAAACTCACGCCAGACGCATGTGCGTGCATGCCCAAAATCCCAAGAGGAGGGTGGAAAAGAAGGGACTGCAACGTGGCCATTCCCCAGGGGGTGATTTCTCACCTTCTTTATCTCTGCCTCTCTCTGTCTCTCTGGTGAGCACACATGCCCCATAGCAAAAAAACTCTAAAAAAAAGAGAATAAACCAATTTTTAAATATGAATTATTGGGTCATTAGAAAAGTATGACATATTTTTCTATGTAAAAATACATAATGAATTTTCCAATAACCCAATATGTACTCCAGGCAGTAGACTTCACTGTCCTTATTTATCTTCTAACTCACAGCATAAATTAAATAAATTATTTTTAGTTTTCAGCATTTTAGTATATTAAAATAAATTCAGGATTTAAACTTTAAGAACATTATTCCTACAAATTAAGCTAAGTTTTTGTATGGATCTTTGATTCACTTCCAGTTTATTCTGTATAAATATTTCATATATTTTTAAAGAATTATTTTTTATTTAACTTTGTTTATTAATTCATCTATTTTAATATGACCAGAGAGGGACAGAGAGAGAGGGGGGAGAGAGAGAGAGAGAGTGCAAGCAAGCTGCCAGGTCTGGGACTCAAACTGTGGTTGGCCATGTGGGAGTCCAGTGCCCTCAACCATCACGCCACCTGCTGTCCCCCAATATTTCATATTTTAAAAGTATGAGTATGTCAGAGAGTTTCCCATGTAGTCTCCTTGATTAGGTAACATTTCCCCTGATCACTTTCTCACTGGACTATTCTTAATTCTACAGCATGACGGTAGTAGCTTTTCCATTTTCCTTGAGCAACATTTAATTTGGAAAGGTTGCCCATGGAAGCTAACCTATACTTCGTCTGGTTTTATCTTTTAAATTATTTCCTAAGACATTGTTTTATATTTCACCAGGAACAGATTCTACTCCTTGCTATATGGAGCACGAGCATGTCAGGTCAGCTGCACATTGAGAAGCGCAGAACATGGAAGCCAACTCCCAAGTGTAAATCCAACTATATAACCTGGCTCTTGTCATTCCTTAGCACGCTCTCCCAAGTCAAGAACAGGACTGTTGCCTCTGATTACAATGTTCTTCTTCAAATACTCACCTGGTCAGCTTGCTACCTTTCTTAAGATACTCAGGAGCTGTTTTGGGAGATATTCGAGACCACTCTCCTTAAAACTGACCCTTTCTAAATTACTCCCTAGTCAATATCCTTGCCTTTCAATTCCCTATAACATTTAGGAGTCTTTAACGTTCTTTAAGCATCTTTTTAAAAAATCATTTATTTTTTAATGTATTTATTATTATTATTATTATTATTATTAATTTTAAATTTCCTATAGGGCATTATGCTCACCAGAAAGACACACACACACACACACTCACACACACACACACACACACACAGAGAGAGAGAAAACATGTTGCCAGGTCTGGGACTCAAGTTGAAGTCAGTTATGTGGGAGTTCAGCTCCTTAACCAACATGCGACCTGCTGGCCCTCTAATACTCATTATACATTATGTATATATTTCTTTCTTAGGTCTTCTCTACAATAAAATGTAAGTCCTAAGAAGGCAAAGAGTTTTTATTTGGGTCTGGTCTTTATCTCCAGTGCCTAGAAAATACTAGGTAGGTGCTCAATAAATATTTTTGACATTTGAATTAAAGAGTGTTCATTTATTTTTAAAGCATATTCATTTATTTGTTCATGAGAAAGACACACACACACACACAGAAAGAGAGGCAAGTATCCTAACAGGGTGGTTGTACTATGATTCTCCTGTTGGTCTTAGCCCAAATCATAGGCACACACATGCTCACTCAATGTACTTGGGGAGGTCCCAGGATGCAAACTCAGGACCTTCTTCCTGAGTCTAGTTGCATTACCATTGGACTACTGCTGGTTCCTGTTTCATGTATTTTTTTTTATCACAATGCAGTTTAAAAGACTTATAAAATATTAAGTGAAATATTAAGAACAAGTGGTAATTGTGGAGTTTTAAGTGAGGCTGATAAGAGCACTAGGCTTTTCAAGATACTTTATCATTCTTATTTCCTCAGAAACGGCTCATCATATGAAACAGCCAGTAAAAAGTAACATAAAACTGAGTGGAATTTGGTGGAAATAATGTCCTTTACAATGAAGGAATTATGAAGCGGAGGCCCTGTATCCAACTGTGTCATGCTATCATCCTTATTTTAAATATTATATGGATTTTATTTATATTAGGATCAAATCAAAATGAACTCACAAACAGAAAATAACTTTTGGCCTAGTAGTTTCACGCATGTGAAGTCACTCCACATTCTGCCCTTAATGTCAAGAATTGTACTAGGATTCACCTCTTGCAGGGCAAAGTCAAAACATGGATTTAGTCCAACTTTTAATCAGCTGTACAGATGGGTTTATTTCACGAATACACTATGCTGCACAGATGGAAGTTCCTGAATGCCTGACAAGGTGTTAAAACTGTTACTGATATTACAAAGGAATTAAAAATCAGCACAGGGAATTATAATTAGTGGGGGCTTGGTCTCTGAAGAGTTTATTAGCTCAACATTTATACTGTGGCCTTGGCACCAAAAGAATGTGTTTTGGGTAAGAAAAATTAAAAATATACATTAGGCTTACACGATCCTGCATCTTACAGAAAATATTCTTTTGGCCATGTGAGGACTTAGTGTCTTACATAACATGCTACAGTGGTAGACCATATACGCTCATGTATTTTAAAAAGTGTGTCAGAGGTTTGGAATTAAATATCTCATTCTTTCTGAAACGTGATGAAAGCGATACATCAATCATGAAACTGGCACATACATTGTGAAATTATTTTGGTTACATATTAAGCTATTTCAATAAGATATATAATATTAATATATTTAAGATGAAATAGCTATGTCTGGGCTCAAACAATCAATAGCTTCTAGGTATTCTGAAAATTTGTGCCAAACACATGTTAAGTTCTTTATTATGAACATCTTTTCTTTATGGAAAGAACTATTAAAGAGAGAAGGTGTTTTAGTTCATTTGTTCAAGTAAATGCTAACGTATTAAACTTTCTTGATTCAGAATTTGGTATTTCGATTTCGTTCCGTGCTTCATAATATGAACCTCCTACATACCCCCTCATTAATCCTTCCCTTTTTCCTCCCGTCCTCGTTCTAGTCCTTCTACCAACTTCAAATGTTGTTTATTCATTTCTCGGGGACCAGCGGGTGGTGTGGTGGTTAAGGCGCTGGACACTCCCACGTGGCCAACCAGGGTTCGAGTCCTGGACCTGGTGGCTTCCTTTCTCACTTCCTCTCTCTCTCTCATTTTCACCCTCTGTCTCTCTCTGGTTAAATTAAAAAAAAATCAACAAATGAATAAATAAAAACATAAAATAAATAATAATTCAAAAAAGATTAAAAAGAGAGTTTATTCATTTCTCTTATGAAGTGAAACATTTCTAGATACTATAAATTAGGGATTAGGAAGAATTGTAATGGCCCAGGCACCCTTACCCTATTTTTAGTTTATATTAAAAAAAAAATTTACTTAACATAAATTCTATTCTAGCCTGAAAAGAGAACTATAAAACCAAGGGAGAGTTTAGGAGAGATGGCTTTCAGCTGGCAGACTGATTGACTGATCTTTTAGGGCATCAATCATGTTAATCTCTAGGACCACTTAATACGATAGCGAGTGACTACCTACGGCTATTGAGCACTTCAAATGTGACTAGTCTCCATTACGTGCTCTAAGTATAAAATAGACACCAAATCTAAAAGAAATTAAAACAACTCATTATATTTTCATATCAATTTCCTGTGCAAGTGGCATTTTAGTCATAGCATTAAATTAAACATATTATTAAAATGAACCCATTGGATCATTCATTTTCCTCATTCCTTTTTCCTTTTTTGTTCATATGGCTACCAGAAAATTTAAAAATACCTATATGGCTTGCACTCTACTCTTGGACAGCACTGTTCTAGAATGTGCTCAGAAGGAAAATTTCAAATAGAGAAGTGTGTCCTGTAAGAGGTAATTACACATAACTTTAGTCAGATAAATAAGCCTTCTTCTCTGTCAAGTGATAATGGATATTATTAATATTTCCAAATTAATGGTCCACTATACAGCTATGGCTCATTTAATGTAAATTAATCTAAACGATTTTACATTCCCATGTTTTAGTTTTGTTCTTCCCATCGCAAGAATGCAAACTTTCTCTAAAAGAACAAGGCTGGTCTAGGACTAGATCAAAATGTTTCTATAGGCCATTTAGCTCAACAGAGGGAGACATCCGTGGTCTTAGTTGCTCATGGATACAATGTCACTCTGTATGCAACCTTTGTCTTTTTGCTCAAGTCCATGCTTTCTGGACTCTGTACCATTTTAATTTTTGTCACTCTCAGCTCTTGGACACACTTACTTCATATTCACATAAATAAATCTTGATGTATTTTAAGTGAATCTTATTTTGCTTTTCTATTACTTACAGCTGAAATTTTTTTGTCTTTTTAACTGCTAGAGAACTCATGCATGCATTATCAGACAAAGGCATAGAGGAAGACCCAGAGGGCAAACGTATCCCCCAATAGGGGTATGGTTACAATGTAACCTCATCTCCATTTTTCCATCCTGTCAGAATTTGGGGCATGCTCATATGCTTGGTATATTTTTCAAGCCGCTGGGGATAGGGCTGGGATTTGAACTTGGTCAGCTAAGTAGAGTCTGATGCTCTTAACCACTCATCTATGTAACTGGCCTACATCAGCTGAATCTATTTCTCACTGATGAGAGTATTACTACTGTTAAACTCATGTTCTTAATGTAACTCATGCAGGCATTTCCTCAGAAACTTACAAATGTAAAAGTGTTCTATACCTGTTTCCATAAATATTATGTTAAAACAAATAAGAATTCTTTACACTTCAGTCAGTACTGTTCCGATACAAGACTATTTACACTATAAATAGTTTTCTTATATAAATATATCAGTTAAAACAGTCTTATAGTTAATATGTCACATGCTATCTCCACGTAGAAAATCACACTTAATTGCCATATCTATACTTTCATACACTATAGTTTGCCTCAAAATAATACGCACCATTCCTATTTTTTTTTCTAAATTTTAAAGGGTTTGTAGGCATACTATCTTTACTTTTTCTCTCATATGGAAAATCTTCTTTAGTATTTCCACTCTTATTAAAAGATATAAATATAACACACATAAAAACAGTAGTAATCATTGTGTCTTTTCTTTAAAAAATGAGATGACATTAACTGCATTTATATACCTGCTTTATCCACTAAACATAATAGCATTCTCATTAGCCATGATGTTAAATATTCTCCAAAAGTAAATAACATTCCACCTAGATTTAAACTATGCTTTATATATCTATTGTTCTATTATTGGAAGTTGTAGATGTGTCTGCTTCCCTATAATAAGTCATAATAACCAGTAGACGAATGTATGTCTGGATTATTGATTATGCCTTTAGAAAATTGGTGAGTGTAATTTCGAGTCAGAAGACATAAGTATTTTTAGTACTAGTGATGAATACTTTCAAATAGACCTCTTAAAAGAGTATCATTTTATAGTCTTCTTCCCTGAATCTTTGCCTAACTTTGCTTTAATTTGTATTTATTTGATTAATACATTTCTTTTTGTTTTGAATATGAAAGAACTAGAGTCATCCTAAAAGCAGTTGTTTCAGAGAGAATAAATATATTGATCAAGGCAAGAAAAATATCATAATTTATTTTGAGAGAGATTTTGCTATAGGGCATTTGCACTTGCTGGAGAGATGGAGAGACTGAAGGTGAGAAATCATTCCCCAGAGGGGATGGCCATGCCATAATCCTTTCTTCTCCATTCTCCTCTCAGGATTTTGGGCATGCATAAACGTGCACCCAGCATGAATTTCAAGCCAGCAGATCTGGGACTCGAACCACAGTCAGCCATGTGGGAGTCCAGCAACATAATCATTAACACCATCTGCTTGTCCCAAGTATCATCATTTAATTTGCATCAGAAAATTTCATTCCACTGACAAATCACAGGATATCAGCAACATAAAGGTGACATTCTACATGTCTATCATTCTGCTGTATCCCCTTTTGATCTTTAATCTAATAGAAAGCTATTCATACAAATGTGAACACTCATTCACTAATTGTCCCATCATTTTCCTCAATTGAGAAGCAACACTGAGTATGCCATTCATGGGTTGTCCTACATATTAAATTTTACTTACTGATTATTGCTGAGGTTTCGAGGTTTTTACTCCCCAAAAAGAACTTACTCGAGTTTCTCATTTGTAAAGCTACAGAGAGACCGTCACAATTTACTTCACAATATTAAAAGTAATAGCAATATGGGGACCAGCAGTTAGCGTAATGGCTATGTCGCAGGACTCCCACGTAGTCAACTGCGGTTTGAGTCCCGGAGCCGGTGGCTTAAACTCACGCCGGGCGTGTGTGCATGCGTGCCCAAGATCCTGAGAGGAGAATGGAGGAGAAGGGATTGCGGCGTGGCCATCGCTCCTGGGGGATGATTTCCTGCTTTCTGTCTCTCTGTCTCTATCTGTCTGTCTGGCAAGCGCATGTGCCCTATAGCAAAAACCTCTCCAAAAACAGAAAAAAAAATAATAGCAATATGAAGATGACCCTGTTATAATATAACTACTTAACAATTTTGACTATAAAGCACTGGCCAGTTATTTTAAGACTACACTGCTACATTATCTAATTTTTAAGTTCCTTATGAAATAAAATTTAATCTCTCTACTTGTACAACTCTGAGAGCTTAATAAGTGTTCCCCAGGTCACATAGTTAATTAGCCCAAATGACAAGCTGATCAAACGGTCAGTATCCATTTCCCCCCTTTTTATTATAGAACCTAATATTACATAAGGTGTCTACTACCCATGCTACAAGCAGCCATATGTATTAGGAGCCGCTGGGCCCAATTCCCAATGCCAGGAAGTGAATTTTTACAAATCTCAGACATGTGTCCTTGTCGTGGTGACTATCTCAGTAATAAAGCAGACCCGTTAAATAAGCTTATTTGAAAGGACCAAGAAGAAGCTCAAAGTCCATGCTTGGGAAAAAGGTCTGCTTTTATGGACTCTTTCTGCGTGTGAGGAAAACGATCTACATTGTCACTTGGCTCCATCTTGCAGCCTTGAGAAGAACCTGTTGCTGGAGTGGCAGAATGAGGAGGAAAGTTGGGAGGTTTCAGTGACCGTACTCATCTGTGTTCTGATTGTATCAACATCATGAAGTAACGTGCCCAGTTTTCAAGCAGGCAGGCCCTGGATCCCAACCACAGTGGGCCATGTGGGATTCAGCTCCCGACCCACAGTGCCTAACCTCTGCAGTAATAGGCCAGCCAGCCCATTTTTTTGAAAAGTCAGTTTGAATCAAGGTTTCTATTACTCATAACCTAGATCATCTACTTTGTAGCCCTGGCCTATAACAATTAAAAAGAATCCTCTTTTAACTTCTCTACCCTGCAAAATAGAACTAACTTCATTTGAAAGGGAAAAAAAAATCCCATTTAGGTAAATGTATGATTTTAAAGCAGCAAGTAGCTTAAAGGTTTTAATAGGAAACCTTGACCATGAGTACTGACAGTACACAATCAGTAAATGTGTTGGTATTTTAGAAAATTTAATCTTGATTAAATTTTAAAGCAATTTAAAACTTACCTCAGAATGAATATTATGGAGAGAAAAAAGTCAAAATACACCAGTGATGATTACAAGACATATCTAAGCAATGTACTAAAAAAGGATGGCTACAGGAGCCGCAGGTGGCATGGTAGTTAAGGTGCTGGACTCCCCCGTGACTGACTGTGGTCTGAATCCCAGATCTGGCAGCTTGAAACTTGCACTGGGCATGTGTGCTCAAAACCCCAGGGGAGAATTGAGGAGAAGGAATTGTGGCATGGCCATCCCTCTTGGGGGGCGATTTCTCTCTTTCCCTCTCTTTATCTCTCTCTGTCTCTCCAGCAAGTGCATGCATCCTGTAGCAAAAATCTCTCCCTCTTAAAAAAAAGAAATGATACTGATAATGATAATAATGATGGTAGTGACAGCTTCTCAAGAACAGAACAGAATATTTACCCATCCTAACCAAGTTTCTCCAAATGACAAAGATTTAGATGAAATGCAGTCCTGATTTTGGAAATTTTCACTGAAAAGTAGAATAAATTGTTAATTTCTAGTCTTTTTCTGTTGGAGGTGGAAGAGATGGAGTCTATTATATGACTCTCAGCTCCAGACAGTTCTATGCTGTTTGCTGCATCTCCAACTAGCACTTTTCACGTACAAGATGAGAGTAACACATATTCAACAAAGAATACAGAAATTAAAAAGTAAACATTAAGATATACCACATCTGTATTTGCTGCTCTGGTTTAGCTATTATTGAATAATACTTTTGAACTGTAACCCTGTTCTCAATCCACTAGATTTTCAGAACACTTGGGATAACTAGTTCCCTCCACCAACTAGTTAGAGAACCAGTGCTGTAACTCCCTGCTTTTATGTGGAATATACACTTCAATAGTCCTATGGGACAGAAATAAAGCTTTTGATAAGAAAATATCAGGATATTAACCCATTTTGTAAAAAGGAAGATTCCTCCAAAAATAAAGGTACAGAGTTAGTGATAGACAATCTTTCTCTTTCTTTTCTTACATTTGACGTAGTCAGGGAACAGAGTGAGTACGTAACAAAATGGAGGCAAATCTCTGTTTTACTATATTGCCATTTGACAACTTTCAGTAAATCGTATAATTTATTTGACTGTTTCCTTCCTCTTCTATAATATAGAATAATAATATACCTGCCACAGAAATTTAACTATTAAGTTAAATAGTATTTGTAAACATCTTTAACACGATGATTGGTGCATCATTCAGCTTCTCCATATTATTGAAGTATTAAGTTTTAAGATTGCTTGCTGGCACATTGACTTTCGCTCTGAATTTCAGGTTGAAGATTTGGCCTAGCATCTCTAAGGACAGAAAGAGAAACAGTATTTTTTTTTTTTTCCTGGACTGTAAAACAATATCTTAAATGCTCAAGGGAAAGATCAAAACAAAACAGAATAAACAAACAAAATATCCCAACAAACTAAATTCATCCTCTCCTCTCCTCTCCTCTCCTCACAGCAGCCCTTATTGGATGAAATCAATGGTTAATCTCCATTGTTTCCTTGTTTAATCTTTTCTTTTTTCTGGTAACAGAAAGCTCACGCACAGTTTACTAGATATCAGACTTCCGATCAGATACACACATCCAGAATTCTCCTGATTCTCTAAACAATCACTGGATTCAAAAAAAAAAAAAAAAAAAAAAATCTATCTACTCCTCTTCCCTTGGTCTTCACCAAGAAGGCTCAATAACTCAACCCCCCCCCACCCCCAAGCAACAGCTAAAACAAACATCTCTTGTTTGTGGGTGCTTTCGGTGTGTCAGTGTCTGGTCTCAGACATTTATAGATTCTGTCCCATTTAATTCTCAAAAATCCCTGTGGAATCTGGGAAATTCATACTGTCAGGAGCTGGCTCAAGTTCAACCCAGAGAAATCTGGCAAAATTGAGATGTGTGTAAAAGTCTGTTTCACTCCCTCCACAGGCCGACTCTTAACCAGCACCCATCCACCTCAAGGCAGTCTCTCAAGTGGCCTGCAGTTTCTATTACCCAGGCCATTCACATTGCAAGAATTTTTATTTCAACCAGTGCCTGCTGTCCTGGGGCATATTGAAATGATTCTTTCCTTGGCAATCAGGCAAAGTTAAAATTTCACTTTCAGCTTATCAAAAGTGTCTCTACACAGTATGGCACAAATTAATCCACAGTGATTTTTTTTTTTTTTTCTTTTTCCCAGTTAAGAAGTTGTTGCTTAGAACCTACTCTTAAGAGCAACTGAAACTATTTTCAGTCTCCAAAATAGATCACATATGTTTTCTGGTTTTCTAGTCTCCATTAGTAAAGCAAAACTTGAGACTGCAACTTTCTCTCAGTACTCTGGATCTCTCTTTGGTCCTTTATTGATCCCACTAATGGTCTCCATCTTCTCTATATTACATATTTTACTTGCTAATTTGGTCTTAACCTGACCTTTTTCTTAAAATGCAAGCTTCATGAGGGCAGAATTTTTGTAACTGTCATTTGTTTCTATATTCTCGGCATCTAGAGCAAAGCCTGGTGTGTAGTAGATATCTAACAAATAGTTGCTAAATTAGTGAGTAAAACAAAAGTGAAGTATGGACAGATCTATTTATTCTCTTTTTTTTCCTTTTTTTTTGGTGAGGTTTTTGCTACAGGGCACGTGCGCTCGCCAGACAGACAGAGAGAGACAGAAAGCAAGAAATCACCCCCCAGGGCGGATGGCCACGCTGCAATCCCTTCTCCTCCATTCTCCTCTCGGGATCCTGGCCATGCACGCACACGCGCCTGGCGTGAGTTTAAGCCACCGATTCGAGGACTCGAACTGCGGTTGACTACATGGGAGTCCAGCGACATAGCCATAGGAGAGTGACCATACCACAATCCCTTCTCCTCCATTCTCCTCTCAGGATTTTGGGCAGGCACACACAGGTGCCTGACATAAGTTTTAAGCCACTAGACTTGAGATTTGAATTGCAGTCAACTATGTGGGAGTCCAACAATGTAACCATTACACCACCTGATGGCCTCACTAACTTGCTTTTTAAGCAGACCTAACAAATTTTTCCACAATGAATGAAAATTGGATTTAAGCAATATACAGATCAGCACTGTCAGATTTGTTTAAGGCAATCTGACAGGTGTAATATGGTATTTACTGAGGTTTTGTTAGGCAGTGCTATAATGACAATAAGGTAGGACATCATTTCATATAGTTATGAATGACCTTTTATACTTTCTTTTCTGTAAAAGTTTTTGACCATTTTTTCTTTTTTTGGGGGGGAAAGGTTTTTGCTATAGGGTGCATGCACTCACAAGAAAGACAGAGAGACAGAAAGCGAGAAATCACCCCCTGGGGAGATGGCCACACCATAATCCCTTCTCCTCTTTTCTCCTCTGGGATCTTGAGCACGCATGGGAATGTGCCCAGCATGAGCTTAAGCCACCGGGTCCAGGACTCAAACATGGTCAACTACGTGGGAGTCCAGCGACATAGCCATTATGACAACTTCTGGTCCCAGTTTTTGACCATTTTTCTAAAAATGGTTAGTGTCTCTGTCTTATTGATTCATCAGGATTCATAATGTACTTTAGATATTTATCATTCATGAGTAGAGAAAGTGGTAAATATTTTCTACTTTGATTTCTCTTTTTTTTCTTGCAGCTTCTCACAAAGAAAGGTTCTAATTTATTGTAGTTTAATGAATATTTTTCTGTATAGTTTATATTTTCTGTCTGTTTTATAACAGATTCCTTTCCTATGAATATATGTTCCTACATTATCTTCTTAAAATCTAGTCATTTTGTCTCATGTATTTGTTTTTTTAACTTAAATGTATTTATTTACATTCATTCACTGTACATAATTACAGCATACAAAATGAGATTTTCCACCAACAATACACTGTATATTGGATCAAACACATCAACATATATGTTATTGTCAACGAATAATTTTCTATTTCTTTTTTCCTGTATAGTTTGCTTTTATTCCCATCCTAGATTCCCTATCTCTCACCTTCTGCCATCTCCCACTCTCCTCCCACACTGTCTCTGGTATCCCATGGTTGCTTTCTATGCCTTTCCCCCCACATATTTTATTGATACACTAAAGATCTTAATTAATCTAAATATTTTCAATACCAAGCGCAGCTGATACATACATATCCATGAACATAAGTCTGACATTAGGCATAAACCTCAGTGAGTAGAATGAACATACTAAAGTAGCACCTAGCTGGGGCTAGATACCTTAATGAGGTTATCAAATAGGTATCTTTAATGCATTTTTTTTAATTTCAAGAAAAACAGTTTTAGATTTTTTTCCTTAAACATTTTTTTGAAAAATAATTAATTTACATTCATTCCCGAAGTGTCACAGCATACAAAATGTGATTTTCCATCCAGAATATACTGCATAGTGGTTTAATCATGCAAGTGATCATCAATAATTTTCCATTTCTAGTTTTATATGTATTTTACCCCTATTTCTATTTCTGATCCTCTGCCCTTTCCCACCCTCTTCTCACACTATCTCTGGTGACTACAGTATTTGGATTTAGTTCTTTAATTCATCTTGAATTGATTTGTATGTATGGTGTGAGGCAGGAACCTATTTAGTGTTTTTAATTCAAGGAATATTAACTCTTTCATTAATATTGAGAAGAAATTCTATCTTTATTTCAATGACAGCAAGTGCTACCTTTCTCTTATATTTCAAATATTCCTATTTCTATTTCAAGTGCCCAATCTAATATATATAATTCTATACAATATTCTTTCAAATGATCAGAAATCCTTACCTATACTATGAAACTTTACACTGTTCAGTATTAAAAAAGAAATTTCATGCTTCTCAGGAGACTAATCACCTACACTGTTCTTGAAATTGTATTTTATCTTAGCTAGTCAAAGTAGGCTCTCTGTGGGAGTTAAATTTCAATAAATAATCAATCAAATATAATGTAGAAAAGTTAATACCCAACTGCAAGACAATTTCTAAACAGGCAATTTACCATTACTATGCAAATTCTCCAGCTCCAAGCCTTTAGTGAGGCAGAAGCTATTGTGTGAGGTTAGCTATCATCTTACACCACACACTGGATTTATTGCAAGAGTAGGTGGAGCGACTTCACTCTCTATTGTAGCTCTGTTAATCTGTAATAATGCAAGAGTGATCCTTTGCACATAAACACATAGAGAAATTAATACGTTTAAATAAGTACAGGAAAAATCAAGGGTGGTGAGTCATAAAACACAGAGAATTTAATGTTCAGCAATTATTTTGTTTTGAATTTATGATGAACTATTCAATATATTAAAACATGGGCAGTGTTTTATAAAAGCTCATGTTAACACAAGAACTCATTACTATGCTATGTGGGATAAACCTTTCAGCAAATTAATTTTAGGCTATTGGAAATGTTAGAAAAACTAACTGTAGGACTGTAAAGATTTTTAGATTTGTATACATGCATATAATAATATTTTATTTTAATAGTTTTCTAAACATATATAAACTGCATTAACTCCTGTACTATTACATGGACTGTTCTTCAGTATAAATATTATACTGTATCAATTACCACCAAAATATATTGAATTATGCACCTCCCCAAAAAATTCTTTGCTCTACTGACCCAAAGTCAATAGATATGTATTCCAAGATTGTAGAGACTTATGGTATGAATTTTACAATGGAAATCAATAATAGCCTATTTAGAATGCTTACTTTGCTTCACCAGAGTGCTTTGCAAATTTTACTTCACAAAATTCCAAGGACCTCTTAAGGTATATTCCTGTGGCTTTATGTAATACAATCATCGAAAATACTTTTCTTATTGGTTAGTCACCTTCGGGATTTATTCCAGGGTCACATAGACCATTCCATAATAACAGGAAACTGTCTGTATTAATACATACAGCTGCATAGATTATTACAAAAACACATCGGTTGAGTAAGTTTTGAAAACAAGTTTTTATTAAACTTAGGATATGTACATACTTTTTAACTCTATGAAATTAGAAGGAAACAGGCCACATACACATGGATCATTTATAAAAACTAAACCTCTAGTAGTTTGTTGTATATTATAGGTTACCTTTGAAAAATTTCAATTAGCTAAAGTGACTATCGATGCACATACATTGCATGTATATAAACAGAAACACACACACACATAGATTTTACACTTAAGGGTGAGGCAAAACAAGTCAGATACAAACTTCAAGCTCTCTTAGTATTTACATATAGTGTATCTAAATGGTATCTAAAGGGTTAAGTAGAATCACTAAAATAATTAAGAAATAATTGAATGTCAACAGTGGATCAAAGAATAAAGAATTTTTCCACCTTAGTTGATTAAACTCCATCATGGTAGGATCCTCTTACAAACAAAATAAATTAACTGAAACATTAAAATTGACTTTTGTTATCACTTAAAAAGTTTATAATACTGCACATATAATAAATAAAAAAGCAGGTAATATGGTAACGTATGATGCATTGTTGTAAGACGATGAAGACCTAGAACCTAGGCCTCCCTTTAGTGTATAAACACCTACCATGCACAAGGTAATCACCTGCAGAGAACTTGGATTCTTACTATTAACTAACCTTGACTATATACATGTCCTAAGCCTTTTACATTCATTCATTAAATGCCAGATTTATTGCAAGAGTGTATAAGGTCAATGCGTTTTGTTGTGTATAGATGAGACTATATTTTCTTGTTAGAAGATACAGTTTGGAATAATAGAGCTAGAAAAGAACTTACTATGGGGGGGGGGGGGGTCTCCAAAACATTCATGAAAAATGTGCATTATGAAAAAAACTGTCCCTGGATTTCAAACCTGTTCTGTCCTAAATAAACTCATATTTTAATTCCACATTTTTTCAAGAATTATTTAAAGTTCCTTTTACAACTTTAAGTGAAGTGAAATAGGGCCCAAATATAATTAATTCTAAATACTCTGACTACATTGACTCTTATGATACCAGGCACTCATGTTACCCCAGCACTGAAATAAATTGAAAGAATCCTCATGTTGTGTTTCCACATCTATAATGTCTTTATTTATTCATTACTAGTTCCAGAACATTTAATTGGAGTACTATAAAATGGTTTATTGTTCCATTACATTTATCTCTCTTTCTAAAAAATATATGACTCTATCATTTAAAATCCTAGAGAAGAAAAAGTGTGTATGAGGAGTTGGCCATTAGGACCTAATTTCTTTTGGAAAGAATTTTTGCTGAAAACTTTAACAGCTGTTGTACTTGATTATTGAAGCTTCATTTTCATTGGCTTCCCCAAAAATGCTGTTACATTCAAGCAAGTAGATTAAATGTTATTAGCTTTAATACCTTTTAAAACAAGTAATCTGTTGAAGTGATAATGGAATTTAAAGTAAGTACATTTGTTAAATTGGTTTTTACACTATTATGTTTTCCCTGTTGGCCACATGAATCTCTAAACTTGACATTGCTAATTACAATTATAATAAATGGTATATGTATATGTGATTAACTTTATATTATACTTAAAGCAGACATACAGGTAACTGGAAAACTCTACTGTCATGTATAGTTCTATATAAAAAAATTCCATTTGTTATTTCATCTTATAAATCAGAAATCGAGTTTTGTTTTTACATAAATGCATGAATCCTTAAAATTGGAATCCTAGATGGCAGTGATTACTTAACATAGTATTAGATGATAAGTATTTGATGAATATAAAAAGGAAGAAATAAGGAAGGAAGGGAAAAGGAGGGAGAGAAAAGACTGATGAAACATATCCAAGAGATATCTTTCCATATTAATACACCACAATTTAGATTTTCAGTTATTTAGGTTTGAAGAATTGACTCCCCTGTTATACATGGTTAGAGGCAGAGTTTCAATACTTCTTTTTGTGTCAAGACACCTGTCTTTTTAGTTCAGTGCCAGAAGGGTTTAGCATCTTGTCACCGAAGCAACACAGCCTGCACATTTATAGGTGTCACTCACTCTACCATCTGTTCCTTAGGATAACAGCCACCATTATCACCCAACCTCCACCTGAGGCTTTAACAATCTCTGTGAATTAAAGTTCAGATCTACAAGGAAGAATGGCTAGCAGTAATGTTGCCGTTCAACTTTGCCTGACCTCAACTCTCCTGCTGTCAATACTGTCTGCAGCCTGTTAACGCTCCTTTTCATCCTCTGTGTATATTGCCCTGTAAAGTTCTTGATTAAGCAATGAAGCCGTGTAAAAACCTTTGTATTGCTAACTAGCATACTTTTGTTCCTTTTTCCACTTTCAGTTCACTAAAACACTCAACGCTACAGTTATAGTACCTTTAATAAATAAATTCAATCCTAATTGAATGAATCTGAATTAAATTTCAGTTTTATGGTCACTAATCAGATAGTTTTGCCAAGTGGAACAAATTCAAATACACAGACACACACATGAGCATACATGGACAAACACATATTAAAATCGTAAAAAAAGGTATTGTGTTAAAGGCTAGCCAATATAGGGTAATGAACTTTCTTAAAAGTTGATTTCATATCATATTTGCTATTTTCCTTTGTAGTCTCAAATAAATAACACTATGCATAAACATAAGTAAATTCATTAACAAATACTTACATTACTAACACCTGTATGAACGTTACCTACTGATAAATAATTTATAAATAGCTGCGATTAAATAATTGTAGTCAATATATGACTGGAGGTAAATATTAGATTGTGATATTTCCCTATTCTTTCATTAATTTCCTCTCTTTATTAGCTAGATGAGGTTTTCTGATTAGGAGTGGTGTTTTCTTCCTTGTCTTTTTTTTTTTTTTTTTTTTTTTTGGTGGTGGTTTGTTTGTTTTAACTTGCTCCAGGGCACATTCACTCACCAGAGAGACAAAGAGAGGGAAGGTGATAAAGCACTTTCTGGAGAAGGGCCACATTATAATCCCTTCTTCTCCCTTCTCTTCTTGGAATTTTGGGCATGTATCCCCACACACTTGGTGTGTCTCTAAAGTTACTGTGTTTGAGACTCACATTGCACTGTGGATCCTGTTATATTTAGCTGCCCCAACCACTACGCCACAAATCATACAACATGTGTGTCAACAATATCTCAAATTGATGGTGGAGCTGCCTACAGGCCCTGGCAAGGGGACATTTACGCCTTCTTTATCTGTGTAGCTCTCATTCTTCTACATTCAAATGATGAAGAAAAGGAAGTGGGCCCGGTTTATTCATTGCCAATCAAGCTAATAAAAATGTTTTGCAAAGATGGTAAAAACATAAGAATGCTGTCAATTTAAAGCAGCTCATTACGGAAGCAATGTTTGTGCTCATCTTGTTCTACAACTGAACTTTTACTGTGGCTATAAAACAGCATCTCTTTGTTACTACAGGCATTGAATTCTGCTGTGTCCTCTTGCTTTCCCCACTGATTTGTGTGCTTGTTCATTTCTTTTTGAAGGATTCAGCTTCTCTCTCCTCTGGGAAACACTAACTGCTGTCCAGTACTACTCTATGATGACTATCTGCATGTTTCCTCCATTTTATAGGCAATATTAACAAGTTAACCAGTGATTTATATAACAAAACAAATAGTTTAGGCCTTCACTTCGATATGATATTTCCATGAAAACTAGCCTGGCCTTTTGGGGGCATTTTCCACCATCACCAGCCACTGCTTTATTCTGTGTGCAATTGGCTAGCACTTGTATGTGAGGCCCATTCTGATCCCTTTGAACTGTGGGAGGGAAGCTTATTTCCTCAGCCAACTCGGCTATACAGCATTGTGGCATTTGTGTAATGTGTGGAAGGCTGGGGAAGAATGATGTCACAGCCCTCGTTTGTAACACATGTGAGTCTACCATGGAGCAACACATCAATGGAATGCTCTCATTAATGCAGTGCTATTGCTTATAACCAATTAGGCTCCTTTCTCTAATTAGCGACAGTCATTTAAGCAGTACTTTAGTCTACTACAGATAGTGACAGTTTCCTCAAATGATTTGGCTTCTCTGGCTTAAAAAAAAAATGAAGTATGTATAACCATTTTTTAGTTCTCAAGGATACTGAGAAAAGAAAAACATAAATTGATGTTCATATGAAGTGGGCATAAAGTAATAAACTGATCAAGACTTTCAGTATTATTCAAGATATAGTTTTGTTACAGGGAATTCATTCACTCAACAAATATTTATGTAGCTTCTACCACACATGTTTATAAAAGTGATGACTAAAATAGTTCTTGCTTTCAAGGACAAATCTAGGAGAGAACAATATGTAAATATGTAATCATACAGCATTTGTGTCAATAATATCTTAAAAGCTGATGAAAGTGTAGAAGTAGTTCACAAGAGAGATGATTAACACAGTAAGAAGAGAATGCTAGGCTATACTGTAAAGATGAGGTAAAGTTTTATTTGTATGGCAGGGGAAGACTTTAAAAAGTGGGTATGTGTGGTGAGGAAGAAAATTCTGTTCAGAGAATATAAAAGGCAAAGACATAAATGAGTGTAATAATACAATTTATAAAAAGAATTTCAAGAATGTCAGTATAGCTAGCTGATAGGTCGAGAAAGGGAGAAAGTGTTAAGGAAGCAGACGAATACATGATTGAGGAGATATTCTATATGATGTGAAATAATTGACTATAATTTAGCTTACAGGGATCTGTAACTGGAAGTTATTTAAACTAAGTACTGGGGGTGGAGAGGAGAGCCAACCCTGTAGGGCGATGGTTAAGTGCTGTGTATGGAAAGACAGATCCTGCACGGCCAACTGTGGTTTGAATCCAGACAACTGGCTCAAAAACACATGAGGTTGTGTGTGTGTGTGTGTGTGTGTGTGTGTGTGTATTCCCCAGATCCTGATAGGATGGGGAAATGGAGAGAAAAAAGGATTGTTGCATGATCATGCCCCATTGAGGGTTGCTTTCTCTTTCTTTCTGGTGCGTGCGTGTATGCTCTGGCAATAAAAGACAAAACAAAACAAACCAACCAAACTTGGACCAGCCTCTTAGCACAACAGTTGGATGTTGCACAGAGGAAGCTGGACCCCACATGGCCACCCAGATTTCAAATACTGGCAGCTTAAAAAACACACTGGGTGTGCCCCAGGTCCTGACAGCCTGCAGCCTCAAAGGAAAGGACCTGAATGAAGCATGAGCAGGTATGGTGAGTACTTCCGCTTTCTTTCGCTTCCTCTCTCCCTCCTTTTTCCCTCTCTCCTACATGTGCATGTGCCCTCTGGCATTAAAAAAAAAAAAAAAAAAAAAAGTAAAATAAAATCAGTGCTGTTTTGATTTTTCTAGTATCTAGCTTATTAGTGTTGTGTTTGTTTGAATACTTATTTAGTCTATCCATGTTTAGATTTTATGGGCAAATGGGAGAGCGAGGTCATCTAAAATACAAGATGACAATGGTTATGTCCATTTAAAATTAATTTTTACCTCATAATACAAATCCAGGTAGATTTTATGTTAGAATATAGCACTTTCCCACAGTGACATTGGCTCTTTGAATTGTTCATCTTTGGCTACTTCAAGTTTATTGGATAATAACATTACTGTTGAACATAAGGTTCTAATTCTCTAATAACGAACTTTCCAAGTAAACCATCTATGTAAATCTTAATTTCCCAAATAGTCTTGAATACATAGTGAATAGAGACAAATCACCAAGTTCCTCTTCATGTTATGGTGAATAAAGTACATGATACTTCTTAGAGAATAACTAACTCACTATTGAACATGTGCCATATAAACACATGTCTTTTGTACATAACTTTCTACATAAATGTAATTGCAGTTAAAGAGTATGCACATGAAATAGACACACAAGTTGTTTTGTCTTCTTTCAATAATAGACATGATTGTACAAGGGGACTCCAAAATGTTTGTGTAAAAATGGAATTACAATATGAGTTTACTTTGGTGCAAAAATTTTTGAAAACTATAAATAGATTTGTCATAATATGCATTTTTATTAACTTTTGGAATACTTCTTATGTATAGAAAAGAACCAGAGATTAGGACTTTCAGTAGGGTCAAGAATCCCTTCAATTTAAGCAGGAACTTTACTTTTCAGCCTTATCTACCAATCTTTTCTGGTCTCAACATGGTATTCTCCCTGCATACACACAGAACATATCCCATAAGATATGTGTGCTTGTGTGTGTGTGTGTGTGTGTGTGTGTGTGTGTGTGTGTATGTGTGTGTATGCATGTGCATGTATAAAAGGGATATAATGAGAATATGAAAAAGTGTAAAAGAGAAAGAGAAATAAAAAATAGGAGGAAAAAAACAGAGAAAAGAAGAAAAAGGAAGGAGAAAGAAGATACTCTTCATACTTAAAACAAACTTAGTCTTCTTTCCTTGTTTTCCCTAAAGCAAATATTACATTAGGTATTTACTACATTCTTAACTAACACAAATAAAATCCTATTAATATAGGGCTATTTCTGCAAAAATATCAGTTCTAAATGATTTAACCTAGACTCCCTACTCATGTTTAAACATGAAATGTCCTGAAGGATTTGATTTAAAAATTTAAAACAATAATCCTTTCATGGCCTGTGACTCTTGAATCAAATGTTCCTTTGGGACAGTTCCTAGACCTATCTTCTCTTCTCTTTGTCTTCCATTCTACCTTGCAATATTAGCATTTTTGTCAGCAAATGTAAGTAAGCACAGACACTGAACCCAGACAGATCAGAGAAAGGAGTTCAGCTCTTCCATGAAAACTAGGAAGGGAAAGGGTGACACCCTCTGCATTTGTGTAAAGACTGGCAAATTTGAGGGGCTGGTAGGTGGTGTGGTGATTAAGGGTGCTAGATTCCCACATGGCCATCCATGGTTCTAGTCTCGAACATGGTAGCTTGCTTTTTCACTTTCTCTCTTTCTCATTCTCATGGTCACTCTGTTTCTCTGTTCCTTTCCAGTCAAATTAAAATAAAATAAATAAAGATAAATAATTCTTTAAAAATAAAAATGGCATATTTGAAATGATATTTTGGCAACAGAAATGTTGTCCCAAAGGAGAGTTTCGCCTAACCTAAATCTACTCTGGGCACAGCTGAGCACAAACTCCAGACCTCAGGGCTGCTGCATGCATGTCACTTCCTCACTTTCCCAATATCAAACACATTCATCTTAGGCCCATAATATATTCTCCCCAAGGAAGGTGCTTTTAATCCACGTTGACTGGTGCAGCATAGATGCAGAAAACTGGTTCTGAATTACTAGAATTATTTGACTATGAGCTTTATTCCTGTTCCTCTTTTTTTAAGAGGAAATTTTACTGCCCTTTTTCTTACACATTTCACAACCACACTTTACTACTTTAAACTCCTTTCCTGTCTAGAAGCTCTGTGATTTATGTCCACATATTGCTCTTTTCTAAGTTGGAAAGTATTGCAGGTAGTTTATGAGGTCAAGAAGATAGGCACATTAATGGAATAAGGAGAGGCTGTCAGCCCGCTGTGAAGAGCCTGTCATCACACACATCACACCACTGATGGTTAGCAAAGTGGACACTGTGCATAATTCGTGACACTTAAAAAAAATCTTGCTGCATTGGAGGACTATCACCAATAACTTATCACCCTGATGTGCTACCTATAAGCATGCTCTACCAGCAAGCTGTCCAATATGGAATAGACTTACTCTCCCCTAATAGAGAGCAACACTCAGAAATATAAAAACCAGTATTTGTTTCATTTAAATTTATTTTGAGTTACTAAGGAATACCTATACATAACCTGTTTTTCATTGCCTTTTTAAAGTTTATTTATTTTCTTTAAAAGAGAGCCTACTCAAGAGAAACCCTCTAAAGGTCATGATCCTCCTCACAGGTATGTCTGACATGATAGGGCAGACCTAGGACAGAAACCTGGAGTCTTTCCATGTGGCTGTCAGCATCACACCAGAGCCCCCATCACCCCCACTTCTCCACTGGCTATGCCGCCATGCCTGGGCTTCTTGTTGCCCTTTAATTCAACTTCAATGACCTTGTATTTAAATTCAGATACTCTGCCACTGATTTATAGTAAGGAACAATCAGTGATTTGAAATGATCTCTCCTTATAACATTTGTCAAAACCCTACCTTCTGGTAAATGTCAATTCACAATATTAAAAATGAGGTCAAGAAAGTTTATGAGTCTACTTGGAATGTTTTCATTTAGAAGTCTGATGGACAGCTTTAAAACCTCAGGCCATCAGAATGTGTTGTTGATTAAGCCATTGAATATCTCCGGAATCTGATGATATCCTACTACCTGTACTGTATGGTCTGAGATTTGGTCTGAGTAGTCACCTAGGAGACAGGTACTTCCTAACTTGTCTTGCTGTTTCCTTTCTAGCTACTTGCAGTTTGTTTTCTATACAGAACCAGGAGTCACCTCTTACAATAAAAATTCTCCACTGTTTTCCCATAATATTTAGAATAATCCAAACTATTTTTCATGATCATCTAAGTTTGCACTCAAACTAACATTTAACTTTACCCCCTCTGTCAATAGCTTTATATGGCATTCTTTTTCTTCCGACTGTCTAAAAGTACATTATGCATGTTGTGTTTTCATGTCATTTGTCTCCAGAACACTCATGTAATATCAAGATTATAAGACTTTCTCTGTGTATCTCACTGACCAATTGACACTGGAATTGGGAGTCAGTGTGTTCTGGGCTGTGACAATTGGTCTCTGTTTTTTCTCTAGTTAAGTCTCATAATAAGGAGTCGGAAATTCTTTAGAAATAGGATCCACATGTCTATAGGTCCAAGCAACACAGTGACTCAATGGAAACAGGAAAAAGAAAAGAAAAATATAACACAGTATGGCGGCCCAGCAGGATAGCAGCTGTCTCTCCAGGGACCCTGCCCTACCTATGTACCCCCTGCATGTCTCAGTATGAATCTCTGTTGCTTACAAAGGACACTTTTACAGGTGCTCAAACAGTATATCAGATGAATAAATCAAAAGTACTTTGGTAACCTAAAAAATTTTAGAACAGGGTTTCAGTCCGTTAGATTCATCATCTGCATATTGATTTTGGTTAACTACCTTAGTGCTATTAAATTCAGGCAGAAAATCTTGGTAGTAATGAAACCCTCAGATTTAAATGCATAATGTAGGTCAAATTGCTTTTGCCTTTTTTTCCTTATGTTTCTTTGCCAGAGGGTGCATGTGCTTGCTAAAGAGAAAGAAGAGAGAGAGGCAAATTACTCTTTTTCTAAACATATTTAACAACTTTGTCATTCCTCATGTTCCCTATTTACAAATAAAAATAATAATGCTGCCTATGTCTTGATGTTGTTGTGAAGAATCAGTGTTCTACATGCTGAGCACTAAGAAGAGTACTGCATATCATCATAACTCAGTAAATGTTACCGCTTATTTATTATGACCATTACTACTTAGTTCATCTCAAACTAGAAGCATTTGGTGCATTTCTGTTCTTGTTTCCCAAGAAACAGGATCCTCTTTAATTCACTGAATGTGTAATCTGAAATCTCTAAGAGGAAGGGACATGTCTGTATGTGTCCTCAGAATCTCCCAAACTGCTTGGAAAACAATAGACTTCTAACAAATGCTAGTTGACTAAAGTAATGAACATTATTCAAAATAAGCTTAGTTTTATTTTAGTGAAGGTTAACAATAACATTCTCTTTCTTTTGACTAATGAAGTCTCCTTGCACTACTTCTTACTCAAAAAACTCGGTGTAAAAGGTAAATAGTGACCAAAAAATTTCAAAAAACAAACAGGAAAAAAACATGGTGACCTTAGTTTTCTTTTTTCTGTGTGTTCTAGTATGAAAGTATAGACATTGTCAAGGTCACAGAATCAATTGCTCATTGAGACTGATTAATAAAATTATACTTACTGATATTTGCACTGTAACAAATTTCCATCTTAAAGCAAAATGAAGTTTACATATTGCTGCAGGCATTGTGCAAATTAGAACTTCATTGAATATTAATGAATTACTCTTTGTGGCCAATTGTTATGCAAATTAACAGAGTGTCAGAATTTATCATTTTATTTGGTTGAGGATTAAGGGGAAATAATGCTTTTAAAATCAAGCAGAACTCTACAAACTAATATGTTAATGCAAGCCAGAAAATATTACACAATTCCTGAATGTATAAATTTTGTCTTTTTAAATATTAATTTAATGCATATGTTCTTCCAATTGAAAATGGAGAATAGTCCTATGGGTTTTTGAAAAATCTTTAGAATACTTTTTTTAACACATACAACCTGTCTCTACAAAATAAGTAAACTCATTATAATCATTTTATAAAAAATAGATTTTTTGTTTTGTTTTTATTTAGGGAGACTTTTGTTTTTGGAGAGGTTTTTGCTATAAGGCAAGTGCGCTCACTAAAAAGACAGAGAGATAAAGAGAGACAGAAAGCAAGAAATCACCCCTCCAGGGGGGATGGCTATGCTGCAATCCCTTCTCCTCCATTCTCCTCTCAGGATCTTGGGCACGCACACACATGCACCTGGCGTGTATTTAAGCCACGGGTCTGGAACTTGAACCGCGCTCTACTACATGGGAGTCCAGCAACATAGCCATTATGCCAACTGCTAGTCTCAAGGAAGGTTATTTGCTATAGGGCAGGTGTGCTCGCTGGAGAGACAGAGTGAGACAGAAAAACAGAAAGCAAGAAATCACCGCCCCCAGGGAGGGTGGATACACCGCAATTCCTTCTCTTCCATTCTCTCATGGGATTTTGGGCATGCCCGCACACTGGTTCAGCGTGAGTTTTAAGCCGCCAAGTCCAGGACTCAAACCATGACTGACTACATGACAGCCCAGCAACCTAATCATTATGCCATCTGCTGGTCCCTAAAATATAGTTTATTTAAATAGAGTATTTCCAAATAATTCTCCAGATCTCAAATTAGGGTAGTAAATTCATATATTTATTTAAGTGTTGACACACTAATTTTTATAATGGGAACTACATGATTTTTATTTTGTACTAAAGTGCTTTGTGAATAATTCAGGAGAAAAATATAACAAAATGGCAATATAATTGCTAAACAGGTTAATTATAAATAAAATTCATTAATCATTTCTTTTCTTAGAGTTATTTATCATTTGTTTTAGTCTTTTTCTAAACACTATTGACATATAAATCCAAGTTTCAAAAACACAGTACTAATAACTGATTTAAATATTAAATATACACAGAGACAAAACTTCACAAATAAATGTGTTTTTTTTTTCTTCATTTTATTTTATTTTTAAAATTTGTTAGAGACTTCAGGTGCTCACCATATACATGGAGAAAGAGAGAGAGAAAGTGAGAAAGCATCCCAGTGAAAATGATAGCACCACAATCTCTTCTCTTCCATTTCTCCTTTTAAGATTTTGGGCTTGTGTCCATGCCCACCAGTGTATTTTTTAGCAGTAGATCTGAGATTTGAACCACATAGTCATCAATGTGGAATTCAGTTGCTGAAACCACCATGCCATGTGCTGGCCCATAATGAGTCTCTTTCTAACATACTGCTCTGCAACGTAATATACTGTTCACAGAGGCTGCTGATTTGTATAGAACATTCTAAAGAATAAACAATTTAGTAAATATTATGCATAATTGTTCACTAATAAAATGAACAATTTTAACACTTTTTTACCTTAGAAATCAGAGGTGTAGTGACTATCATTATGACATAAATGGCATACTTTGTATCACCTAATTCTTTTTTTAGAGAGACATTTTTGCTATAGGGCACGTACGCTCCCTTGAGAGACAAAGAGAGACAGAGAGACAGAAAGAGAGAAATCGCCCCCCGGGGGGATGGCCATGCCACAATCCCTTCTCCCCCATTCTCCTCTTGGGATTTTGGGCACGCACACACATGCTCCTGGCGTGAGTTTTAAGCCTCTGGGTCAAGAACTTGAACCACAGTTGACTACATGGGAGTCCAGTGACATAATCATTACTCCATCGGCTGGGGCCTGTATTGCATAATTCTTAAAGACAACGGAGAACTATATTCAACTGAAAAATATGGCATGTGCTATTATTTCATTAATTATTAACTTGAAATTTAAAAGCCCACTTCTATAGGGTGTATAAAAAGAAAATATTCTTTTTTTTTTTTTGGAGAGGTTTTTGCTATAGGGCACATGCACTCGCCAGACAGACAGAGAGACATAGAGACAGAAAGAGAGAAATCACCCCCCCCCCAGGGGGAATGGCCACGCCGCAATCCCTTCTCCTCTATTCTTCTCTCTGGATCTTGGGCACACACGCACACGCACCCGGCATGAGTTTTAAGCCACCGGGTCCAGGACGCGAACCGCGGTCGACTACGTGGGAGTCCAGCGACATAGCCATTACGCTAACTGCTGGTTCCCAAGAGAAAATATTCTTAAGTTTTTTTCTAAAGATTCATTAAACTTTAAAAACTATATTTAAGTATTAGAAAAATATTATTAATACATATATGATTTACAAAATTATCTGATCCTATAATGTTGTGGAAAAACATCGAGATTAAAAACAGCATATATCAATTTCTTCCCATTTTCCTTTCATTTAATCATTTTCCCAAGTATGTCAAAATAGGAGAGGATTCACTACTTAAATTAGGTGCCAGTGGAGTAAAGGGGACTTAACAGGACTGGTATAGTCACTATAAAGAATCTTTCTTGTTCTAAATTCAGCCAGATGTTTAGGGAGTATAACAGAGTAATTTTTAACTTAGCAGTGGAGTAATAAAATACAGAAGACATTACTAACTTAATGATATACCTCCAGAATTCAAGTTATTAAAGTGAAGTTTATTGGTTTAGAAATGGGATCAAGTCTGAATACACAACAGAGTCAAGATTGAATTTCATTCCTACAAAATAAATGGGTGTAATTAATTATGATGTCAGCCTCTCTAGAGGGGACATCTTGTCCCTAGAGGTACACAACTAATACGAGCTCTTTCCAGCCCTATGTAATAAAGCTAGCATTCTTTTTCTCTTCTCTGCTGTCTATAAACATGTAATTCCTGACACACTAAGCAAGCTGATTACAAAGCTATCAAATGCAGGGATGGTGTGTACATTGTTACTGACACCTCCAATGAAGTAATCATTAGGTCAAGAGATACATTTAAAAGCTAAATGAAACAACTTCCTACTTTCAACTATCTCTAATTTCCCGAGTCCAGCAATTTCATACTATTCTGGATAGCAAAGCCTCAATAATTCTCTCTGTATGCTTAACACCTACTATTGAGCATCTTGGAGAGACCACCTGCCACCTGCTACCCTCCCTACCCTGCCCCCAACTCAAGTTTCCGCAGCCACTGTCCAAAATCGGAAAACTACTTGTTCATCAAAGCTATCACCTTCCTTTGGCTGTCTTCAGTACCAAGGCAGCAGGTTTTTAGTTTATTTTCCCTTTCCTCTCCATTACTCCAGGGTGTTTTGAATTTCATTATAATAATGATTCATTTCATATGCATATTGCAAACAGGTTTAGAGACTGCTCAGTGCAAAAGAAAAAAAAATGGGCAGATAATGTTACAGATAATTTGACCCATGAGAAGAAACTGTCATCTATATTCCTTTCCTTCGTAAAGTATTTTAAACAGAATCTGGAAACATGTGTGGCATTATTATGCTGGCTTGCGGAATAATCCACAAAATATGAAGGTGCTTTCCAACTGACTGAGACAGACATGCTGTTAAGTGATCTGTGTGATTTGCTTGGTGTAATAACCAGTTGTCTCTGGCTCACTGGGTGCCAGGGGCTACTTGAACAACTCAGCCTTGGGCTTGACAGGGACTGCTGAGTGACCTCAACATGATTTTGCTGCAAGCAGCCATTCGCCTGGTTAAAATCAATGAAATCCTGCTGTAATAGCAGCATTTGAGTATGTGACTCGGCTATCATCAATGAGAAACCTTTCTATCTAATTTACTTATATGAATCTAATTCTCCCTTTTTTCCCCTCTAGCAGGATGTCATGGTTTGCTACATTGTATTTGAGACAAACACTCTCAAATATTTCTGTTGTAAAACTGATCTCCAGGTTAAGAGCCTTTTCAGTGTTTTGTTTTACTAAAGATTACCAATAATTAGATTATAAGAATGTATTTCCATAATCACTACACATGTAAAGGAGCAGAGGAGACTGGTCACTTCACATAAACAAAGGGAATAGATACGTTTCTATTATATAGAGATACATAACATTTTGCATGATTTTTAAGTTGCTTAAGTTTTACAAAGAAAATTTAAATTACATTAACAAAGTTTCCTGGTTGGAGTAGAAGATTGTAAAGGGTAAACGGTTTTACAAGCATGGTAGGACCATTTTAAGTTGTCTTTTACCTCTTCCTATCAGAATTGCAAAAGAGGTAGCATCAATAAACAAATTAATGCACAAAAATAAACAGGAAGTTTCCTTTGCCCAATTACTGCTCAGAGGATCTGTTGTTAACTAATTGGAATTGTCCTCATTTGAGTCAAGTTAGTTTTTATCATAGCTCATGCACCTTTTCTGTAAAAAAAAAAAAAATAATAACTATTTCCCTTTCTGCAAAATTTGGAATATTTTGACATATTGTAAGGTTTTTCAAAAGTTTGTGAGATTTTCTATACTTCTTATACATGATGTGACAAAATATTTAATTCTCTCATTTCAAGCACTTAAGAGAATGAAATTAAATTAAGATAACCAGCACAGTGTTGGGAGAACTGGGATTTTTGGTCAACCTATCTACAGGAAATAGTTTTTGAGGTTATAAGCTCATTGACTGAGCTTCCTACCCACAGGGATTTCATTGGAGAGATTCTTTGATACAAACGTAAGAATGTATATTATTTTATCATCTTCCTTATCTTAGCAAATACCTGATAAATATTGTTTAATACATTGTTTACTTATGTTCCTTAGGATGTTTAAATGCTTCTTTCGAGGAACTATATGGCACCAACTTTGTTCAGTGTTACATAAAGTAAATATTTTAAGTTTGAAAATTTTGATTTTGCAGTGGTTCCTAAAAATACACACACTACAAGAGTCCTACAAGATATGTACCAGGTCTCTGGAGAATATTCTTATGTTCTAATTGCCAAACAAGGGAATTAATTCTGCAGTCAAACTTATTCTGGAATACTCCGTAGCACAGGTCCAAAGACAATAATGTAGTGCTTGAACAGATTTCAGAGAATCCAGTGGTGACAACTCTGTACCCACAGAGAATTTCAAGGAAGATGCAACATTTAAACAAAAATAAGTAAAAACAGCTTTGTGAATCTATAAAATTAGAAATGTGGAGGGCTAGCAGATGGCATAGCAGTTATGTCTCTGGATTCCCACGTGGTCAACTGCAGTTCCAGTCCTGGACCCAGTGGCTTGAAAGTCACGCTGAGCATGAATGCGTGCATGCCCAAGATTCTAGGAGAATGAAGGGGAAGGGATTGTGGCATAGCCATTCACTCTGGGACGGAAGGTGGGGGGATGGCTCTCACTGTCTCTGTCTTTCTCTCTCTCTCTCTCTCTCTCTGACAAGCACATGTCTCTGAGGCAAAAAAAAAAAAAAAAAAAATAGAAATGTGGATTTATTCCTGGGAAGAGATGAGTAGTGATGCGCTTTAATCCCCTTATGCTACACGGGATGGACATAAGGCACACCGAAGTTAAGTACCAGGCACAAAGTCACCCAACCAAATACTTGCCCATGGGGGCTGTAATCTAACTTTTCCTCCATTTTACCTCTTATTAAAGAAATACTAATACTAATAATAGAGTTCTGATAAAAAGGTAAACATATTCCACTACCGTATTTTTTCTTCGGATTAAGATGATACTATTGCTTTTTTTCTTATTTATTTTGCTACAGTATTTTTGTCCACTCTGGATACAATGCAATCGCATTTGAGGTTTGGCAGACTGCCCTTTTGGCTTAGCAGAGTTGATAAAAGGTTGCCAAATACCACAGTAGTTCATATTTATTTTCTGTTTTATGACATTTTTTTTATCCCAAAGCCCACTGTTCTTTTCCTCAGCAAGCCATCAATCAATTCTAGAAAAAACATGACTTCTTCAATGGCTGCCAGTGTGACTCTAGCTGCGGACAGCATGTCTTTTATGCATGCAAATATGTACTTTTTAATAGTTCAAGTACAGGTGAAAATAATAAATTTTAGAAATCATGTGCATGCACGCACACACATAAACATACACATAGGTATCCATTAATAAATACATAAACATTTCAGATAAAAATATTTATGTTACAACTATTTAAAATTAAAAAAAAATACAATTAGATTTAAGTTTTCCTTGTTGAGGCTTGCTATTGTGAGTGGTTCAGTGTTACCAGACAGCTGGCAGTTTGTTCCCCTGGTATGAAATGCAGAGTAGCCTCAGGGGGCTCTAATCTAATGTTGACTAGCTCATGGCTAAGAAGGGATCTGAAGTATATATACAACCACCTCTTGCTAAAACCTTAAGTTTCTAAATCTATATCTAACTAATCATTTGATTAGTTACTAAGTTGGAAAATGTCCATTTGTTCACATCTTTGCCCAGTGTATCCTTGCCTGAGCATGGTTACCTCTGCCATTGTGGTTATGGAAGCAGAGTTAGTCATCAACTCTACACACAGTTCCTACAACCCACATATACTCATTAACATAATCAAATAACTAGAATAAAAAAATAGAAGTACTGTTTCTTGTTTGCAGTCTGACTCTGTTGTATATAAATTCTTGCTGTGTAACATTAAATAAAGCAATCCATCTCTAGGGTCTAGAGTTTAATCTGTTACAGGAGGCATGAGCCTGCTGGAGAGAGACAGAGAGGGAGAGAGAGAAAGTGAGAAAGCACTCCTCTCTGCTCCAGGGAGGATGACTGTACTACAATCCCTTTTTCCATTCTCTTCTGAGGATTTTGGATGCACACACACATGCGCCCAGTGTGTCTTTCAAGCCTCTGGATCCGGGACTTGAAGCTCAGTCGATCATGTGGGATGCAGGCTCCATAACCACCACATCACCAGCTGGCCCCGTGTTTACAAATGTCTACTAAGGATTTGAAATCCTATTGGAAGGAGAAAGTTAGTGTAATTGCAGAATTTTTAAGTATAACTGCAGAATTTTTAAAGGTACCTGTGCTTGTATTATATTTTTAATTACTCGTAAATCAAAAATAACCAGTATGGAAGGTTAAAGAGATTTACAGTTCAAAAGGTCCACTCAAACTTAAATTCAATCTTCTCACTTATGATTTATGAGATAATGGAGAAGTCATTTAACTTCTCCTACTCTCAGTTCCTTCATCCACTAAGAATCAAATAAATATATATAGCTTATATCATTCTTGGGAATATGATAAGTGTAAAGTATTAGTGACAGTTAGTTGCTCAGTCAGTGGGAGCTATTATTATTGTTTATGTTGCTTTATATGGACAACAGTGTCTACGTAGACTCGCTCATATCTTCCACATATGATCTTATATTAAACTTCTAATGCTAATATACTTTTATCTGTATTTTCTTAAGAGCTGCAAAATCTCTATCTAAAAAAGATTAGTATCTTTTTAGTATCTAAGAGATACTAAAAAGCGTAAAAAATCATAACTGCTGAGAGCAAAATATTTTTAAGTAATGACTATGATTTTAGTGAACTAATCAAAGCTTAAGAAATATAGGTATTATTGGACCAGCAGTTGGTGTAATGGCCATGTTGCTGGACTCCCATGTAGTCGACTGCAGTTCGAGTCCCAGACACAGTGGCTTAAACTCACGCCAGACACGTGTGCATGTGTGCGTGCGTGCGTGCGTGCCCATGATCCTGAAAGGAGAATGGAGGAGAAGAGATTGTGGTGTGGCCATCCCCCCGGGGGGTGATCTCGCTTTCTGTCTCTCTCTCTCTCTCTCTCTCTCTCAGTCTTTCTGGTGAGTGCACACGCCCTATAGCAAAAACTTCTCAAAAAAAAAAAAAAAAGAAATATAGGTATTATTATGGAAACTGAATGAGAGCTTTTATATAATATTATCTATAGCATTGTAAGATATATTGAGTCATTAGAAAAGTCACAATGCATTTTTGAATAGAAAAATACATCATGATTTTCAGATGATCCAATATATGCTACCTTCTTTATAGATAAAGATGATAAACAAATGTATATTTTTTAAAATATAAACAGGATTTTTATTTTATTATACTTATCATTGTGTAATTATCACCTTAACACTGCTAATGAAATTGAAGCACTTTAAAAACTGATTGTGATTTCATTGATTATTACTTTGGCACAGGCATACTTAGATCAAAAAGAAATGATTACTATAGATTTGGTCTCAAATTTCTTACAAACAAGTTTTTTTTTAAATTTTGTAAAGAAATAAAAACTTATTAAAACAGAGAACTTTATATATTAGTAATGATGATTTCCACTAGTAGTTCATTGCCTTTTGGGTCTTAAGTCTACCAAAAGGGAAAACAAGTGGAAAAGAGCTATTCTTAATATTTTATGAAGAAATTCTAATTGACACAGGGGCCAAAACTATGGTATTAAAGAATCTGCTAATGAACCCCTTGTGGTCCCACATTAAGCACCTTTCTATGAAGATGTTATAATAGGAATGGGAATAAGTAACAAAATACTATACAGAATATTCTCATTGAGCTTCCATAATAATGCCGCCTCCCTGTTCTTAAAATATTTCACCAAATTCTAATAGCTGCTACTTGAAAATATTTTTGCCTATTGGCAGTCAATTCCAAGTTCAAGTTCCTCCCTTATTACTTATCTTCCTTCCTTGCCTCCCTCCTCTCTTTCTTTATCTTTTTCTTTCCTCCTCCTTCCTTTTCTTCCTTATTTATCCCTAACACCTCTTTCTTCTTTATTTTTCTGGTTTATAAAGTTCGTAGCCAAAAATAGCTTCACGAGTGTATGGTAAGTCGTAAAGCATAATGACAGTTTCAATCAGGCCATCCCCTGTGGCACAGTGCTTAGGTGTTGTGCAGGGGGAGTCCGATCTCATGTGGCTGACTACAATTTGAATCATGACCTCAGTGTCTTGAAAAACACACTGGGCATGCGTGTGTGCATGCCCCAAATCCTTATGGGATAGAGAAATAAAGGAAAAAGCATTGTGGCATGACCACACCCATATTGAGGTGTTGCTTTCTCTCTCTCTCTTTCTCTCTCTCTCTCTTTCTCTATCCTTAATAACTACACAAGCCCCCACCAATAAAAGATAAATAAATAATAAATAAATAAGCTGTATCTATCTATCTGTTTGTTTATTTTAGTTTGCTACTGTTATGTACACTCACTCGCCAGGTAAAGACAAAGAGGGAAAGTAAGAATGGAAAGCCCCAGGGAGGTGGCCACACAGTAGTCCTTTCTCCTCTCTTTATCTCTTGGGAGTTTGGGTATGCAAGCACACACACAAGGCCAGCATGTTTTTCAAGACACTGGTTACAGACTTGAATTTTGTAGTTGGTTATGAAGGAGTCAGTCGCATTAATCAGCATGCCACTGGGTGGTCTGCTCCCAAAAATTTTAATAAAATTGCTTATGGATTAAGATTCTTTTTTTTTTTTAGAGCAGACATTTTAGAACAAGCATAATATCTACAGGGGTTTTTTAAAACTAGGAGGAAAATGTGCCAAAACAAGTAAAGTGAGAAAATATAAAATATGGGGGCAGGTCCAGCAGATGGCGTAACAGTTTTGTTGCTGGACTCCCATATGACTGACCTCAGTTTGAATCAGACCCAGTGGCTTGAAAATCACACAGTGTGCATGTGGGTGTGTACCCAAGATCCCAGGAGGAGAATGGAGAAGGGATTGTGTCATGGCCATCCCCTCATAGAACGATTTCTCACTCCCTCTCACGGTCTCTGTCTCTCTCTCTGGTGAGCACACCCACCCTAAGGCAAAAAAACACTAAAAAAATGTGGGGCCAAGAAGTCCTAACATTGCTATACAGTACAGATAAAAATTGCAGATAAAAATTGGATAATACTAAGATAAGCATCCAGAAAAAAATAAAAAAAAATAAAAAAAAAAAACTGAACAAAGAAAAGAAAAACCCAGAAGGTTTGGTCACCACTCCAACTAAATCCTACTGGGTCAAAAAGATCCTAATATTTAAGTGACATATTATAGATACTGATAAATCACTATGTCAAATACTCAAATTAGTGTTCTCGGATGGTACTGAGGAATAAATGATTTGCGTATAAAATATATCGGATTCGTCTAGGAGTAACTCATTTTCTATTCTGATTTCATAGCCTAAGGCACTGATGGATCCTGGGGGAATTTAAAATAGCATGTCCAAGACAGAGAGCAACTGAATACTGCAACGCAGAGAGTGCATGGCACGTCCGTGTGGAACGTTTTTCCATGGGCAGTCACACAGCTAAAAGGTATACCCTATGGATGTCTAATTGACCCACACAGCATAACTGTTTCAGAATCAGAAATAAAATGCACGAAATGATTAAGAACAGATTTATTAATTCTGTCATTTTTCTTTTGAATAAACCTTATTTTATCCTATAAAGTCCAGTGGTAACATCACTCCCTAGTATTTATAGTTTCGATTGAATAGCAACTGTCACAGATATCAACTTATTCCGGGACTATCCTGATTCTGTGGTCAGTGGTGTTCACGCTGGGCACTTTGAAGCAAAGTAAATGGAGACAGGTCTTCAGAAGACTAAGCTGTTTTCCCTTTTGTAGGTGATCAATGTAATTCTTTAAATTATCTATTTAATTTTATTTATTATTATTATTATTATGTTTAATTTTGGGAGCTCACCAGAGTGTGGGGGGGTGGAGAGAGAGAGAGAGAGGGAGAAAGAGCGAGAAAGTGAGAAAACAAGCATCCAGGTTTGAGACTCGAACCACAGTCAACCCGTGTGGTTTTTCCTTTAGTTTTCTTCATAAAAAAACAAGGGCCAGACATGGTGACACAGTGGTCATGCTTAACAATGCCATGGCCATGTGAGAAAGTCCTGGGTTTGGGTTCCAAAGTCTTCCTATACAGTGGGAATCCAGTGTCTTCACCACATTACCTGCTGCCCCAATCAATTGATTTTTTAAAATAGGTTTTTGCCTTAAGGTGCCTACACTCACTAGAGAGAGAGAGAGTCAAAGACAGTCAGTGAGAAGGAAAGTGAAAAATCACCCCACAGAGGGGATGGCCATGCCACAATCCTTTCTTCTATCTCCTCCTGGGATCTTGGGAATGCATGCATACGCACCCAGCACGAGTTTCAAGCCACTGGGTCTGAGACTCCAATCGCAGTCGATCTTGTGAGATCCCATCTAGCAACACAGCCACTGTGCCCTCTGCTCTCCCTCAGTCAATGTAATTTTTAACACCCATAAATGCAGATTATCCTTCTGGAATTGTTCATTTTCCTGTCTTTTGACAGGTGCACAATGAATGGAATGAGTGGTAGCTGTGGAGATTGGATTTTCCAAAGTGCCATATCTTGTCAATAAGTGAGAATGCTGCCACCAAAGGCTGACATTTGGTGTAATGGAACAGAGATGATTGCCTCATGGAAAATTCTCTAAGTATTCCTAAAGCAATTTCTGCAGTGATAAAAATTAGTAACGGAATTGATCATAAGTAAAAGAAGCATACATACTTTTCTTTAAGAAAAGTGAATTTATCTTATTTTTCTTACTAATAACAGATTATGACCACTCAACTCTGGTACATAGTTGATACTCAAATATGTGTTGAATATGTAAATGGATGGTGAAAGAAGGAAAGCTAGAAGGAAGGGAAGGAGGGGAGGAAAAAGATCAAGATTATGATAAAGTATTTTCACTAGGGTCATCAGGAAATTCATGATGCATTTTTGCATAGAAAAATGTAGAAAAAACATCATGACTTTCCTGATGACCTAATATAATATATAAAGAAAATCCCAAAAGAAAAAAAAGAGATATATTTGAATAATGCATTAGTTAAATAGTGTTATTTTATATAGTACAAGGTATATATAATTTGCCTTATTCTGTATTTTATTTATTGGTTTTCAATTTTTTTAAGAGTGAGAGATTTTTTCTATAGGGTATGTGCACTATCTGGAGAGACAGAAAGTCAGAAATCACCCCTCAGAGGGATGGTCATACAGTAATCCCTTCTCCTTCATTGTCCTATTGAGATTGTGGGCACTCATGCACACACGCCTGGCATGAGTTTAAAGCTGCCAGGTTTAGAACTCGAACCACGGTCGTCCATGTGGGAGTCCAGTGATGTAACCATTATGTCATCTGCGGGTCCCATTATTCTGTTTTTTATTAAGTATTGCAGATTTTTGTTGCTGACTATCTTCTACTACCTGAAAATTTGTCCTTTAGTTTTCTTTGAAAAAGAATAAGGGCCAGCCATAGTGACACAGTGGTCATGCTCAACAATGCTGTGGCCATATGGGAAGGTCCTGCTTTTGGGTCCTAAATCCTTCCTGTACACAGAAGGCTCATGTACATACCTGTGATTTCTGGTAGACCGAGACTAGGAGCAGATTGTCATGTGAAGACTTTGTTGGGAGTAACCCTGTTTCTCTCTCTCTCTCATAGAAACAATAAATAAACTTAAAAGAGGTAGAGAATAAGGTTAAGTGCTTTATTATACACAATATAGTGAAATTCAGGTTCAAAGATGGCCCAGACTCTACAGAACCAGGCAAAATTAAAAATCAGAGGGCAACTAAGAAAATAGTAAATACTACTATCAACACACAGGTTTTTAAAATACCAGTAGAAGGAAGTGGAACAAGTATAAATATCTACCGATAGGTTACTCCTAATTAGTAAAATACAGTCACATTAATGTATAAATGTAGCACTGAAGTAAAACGAATATGCCACTTATTGTTTTCTCTTCTTCAATTTGCCAAAGAATGTGTGTACTCTCGGGGGAGAGAGAGAGAGAGAGAGAGAGAGAGAGCAAGCGAGCATCTCCCATAGTGGAAGTCATGCTACAATTTCTCATCCCCCATTTCTGCTTTCTTTCAGGATTTTAGGTACACATACACCATATATATATATATGTATACATATGTATATATATATGTATATATATATATGTATACATATATATATGTATACATATATATATGTATATATATGTGTATATATGTGTGTGCACGCGTGTGTGTGTGTGTGCGCACACACACACACACACACACACACACGCTAGGAGTGTTTTTCAAGCTGCCTGTCTGTCCTAGGATGTCAACTATTCAGTCTGTCATGTGGGATCCAGCCACAGCAACCACAATGTAACCTACTGACCAATAAATACCACTAATTTTTATCATGTACTGATCACAGAAAAAAAAAAAAAGGGAACACTCAACACATAACATCTTATATAGGAATTTAAGTCTCTTCTTTAGTTTACAAAGATTTTTCAACAGTTGTAATATTAAGTATGTAGTGGCCCCCCCCATCTTAATGGACTTGTTCAAAATACATTCAGTAACTTCTGTCAGAATAATTGCAAATAATAGGCATGGAAATTTAAGCTCCAACAACTGTAGTTATTTGTAGGTTAATTTTTGTTTCTTTTCTACTTATAATTTTCTTTAGCAGAAATTTATTAAGCTGCTGCTATTAGTCAGTTGAAGTTTATGAGAAAGAAGTGTAATAGCTATTTCTCCTTAGATAGTCATATAAATGCTATTCATTAAATGTTTGTGCTATTATTATAAAGTCTTACACTTTCATAGAAAAAGATAGTTATCAAATTAGGTAATAACATAAACCTTTTAGTCACTAATGACTTAAGTAGATCTGGTTTGATGCACAGAAATGAAATTATTCATATTTATTTCTCTGTGTACAACCATCTAAATGACCATTATTGAACTCCCAGTGAAATAACCAGCTTCAAATGCACTAGTTTTATATAATGAATTTTAAATTAAAAGCAAAATTATATTGGGGCGATCCTCCTAACAATGTAAGTGGCTCTGATATAAATGCGGTTATTTTCCACAACATTATTCAATATTTAGAAAAACCATTTATTGAGTCTCACTAGTGATTATGACACCTGATCCACATATATGACATATGTTCCACAAAGCAATTCTATAAGTTAGTGATTATAATTCTCTCTCACAAATTGGAAAATTAAGCAGTAGTGAAATTAAGGAACTGCTCCAAATTTACCTAATTTTTAGGTATGCAAAGTGGAGCATGTATATCTGGGACAGACCACTTTTTCAGGACACTGTGCTCCATGCTATTGCTCTAGATAAGATGGAAAAAAAAAAAATAAGTCTACAAAACAAACAAACTGGGTCCAGCAGATGGCATAGACGTTACATTTCCCATATAGCTGATCATGGTTCAAGACCTTGACCTGTTGGCTTGAAAACCACGCCGGGCACATGTGCGTGGGTGCCCAAGATGCCAGGAGGAGAATGGAGGGGGAGGGATTGCAGTGTGGTCATCCCCTCAAAAGGTGACTTCTCACTTTCTCTCTCACTGTGTATGTCTCTGTCTCTGGTGAGCACACATGCTTTCATACAAAAACCTCTAAAAAAAAACAAAAAACAACCAAACAATAACAAAAATAGTCTTTGATTAGTAGAATTATGATCAAGTGATAGTATAGCTCAAATTGGAATTTAAGTGCATAAGTATGCACTCAAGTTCTTTCTCTCTCTCTCATACACACACACAAACACATGTACTCACACTCATATATATTCAGCCATAATACATCATTAATGTTGCTTTACAAGTTTGTATAGAGCCTGGAGGAAATGAGGGAATAATTCTTCTGTGAGTATTTCAAAAGTTTTGGCATACTTTCACAAATATTTTCGATTTCCATGGGTAATTAAAAAAATCTGTGTGTGTGTGTGCATGTATGTGTGCGTTTGGTAATTTTTTTTTCCCCCGCGGGGAGAATATTTTATTTTCAGACAGAATCTTACTGTGTTGTGACCCTCCTACCTCAGCCTCCCAAAGAGCTGAGACTACAGACATGCACTAACACATTTGGCTCCCTAGGGTTGGCCAAGAATCAAACCTGGGCCTCCCCTGTGTCCTCAGCCTGCCAAGTAGTGAGATTCAGGGTGTACTACCATGGTTGAGCCTTAACTTCAATTTTTATCTATCTCTCTCTCAGGACAGAGACATGTATTTTAGATTTTTGCCATGGGGAGTGTACCCTTACTGGAGACAGACCTACAGAGTGAGAGAAAAATCACCCTGATGGGAAGGCCATGCCATAATACCATCTCCTCCATTCTCTTCTCAAGATTTTGGGCACACACGCCCATGCCCTTGGCATGTTTTTCATGCCTCCAGGTGCAGGACTCAAACTAACAAATTGGTCGTGTGGGATTCAGCACCTTATCCTCCACACCACCTGATGGCTCTTTATCAATATTATTTTTACAAAACAGACATAGAAAATGACTAGCCCTGCACTTATTTTGTAGCACAGTCCCAGCAGAAATGGTATGAAAGAAAGTTAAACTGAGGGCCTGGGTGGTTGTGCAGGTGTAGCGTGATGCTTTGCAAACCTGACACACATGGGAGGGTTTTGGGCTTGTGCATGCTCCTGCCTCAGGCTGACAGTGGATTGTGGCATGGGGACCCTGTTGGGACTACCTTCTCTCTCTCTCTCTCTGTCTCTCTCTCTCTTTCTTTGGGTCATAAAAGAAAGCCAAGAATATATAAAATCAATAGACTAACTAGTAATTCATTATACTCTCTTATATGTTGCAAATGCTGAAAAACCCATATAAATAAAAGTGGAACAAGTGTTCCCTGTCAAAAAGGTGTGATAATTTTTTTCAAATGAAAATTCGGGGTTTGAAATAAACTTAAAATGGGTAGCAATATTCATGGTTACAGCAAAATACCCTACAATGAAATGTTTGTTAGGGCAGCCAAAACCAACAGATGTGTTCCAGCTCATCACTTCCTTCAATTGAGTATAAAAAAAGATAAAGTGCTTGGCTGCGGAGTTCATATTTTAAACAAATAAAAGAGAAAGCTACCTGAACCACTGGTTTGCCAGATGTCACTGGGTTCTCAAATCTTAGCAGAGTTGCCCACTCAAGCATTGATTGATTGATTGATTTTTCCTATTGTAAAACTCTACTTGCTTTGGCCCAAAGTAATTGATGAGAAGAAAAAACATCCTTAAAAAGAACATTGTTAACTTGACTACTAAAATGAATAACCTTGAAAGTACTTTCAAAAAGGTCTGAATTCTGTCACTTACCCACTCTGTTGTCCAGATCAGACTTTATAGGTGATGACTTTATTTATTTATTTATTTTTTGGAGAGGTTTTTGCTATAGGGCATGTGCACTAACCAGACAGACAGAGAGAGACAGAGAGACAGAAAGCAAGAAATCACCCCCCGGGGGGATGGCCATGCCGCAATCCCTTTTCCTCCATTCTCCTCTCAGGATCTTGGGCATGCATGCACATACGCCCTGCGTGAGTTTAAGCCACCAGGTCCGGGACTCGAACCGCAGTCAACTACATGGGAGTCCAGCGACATAGCCATCACGCTAACTGCTGGTCCCTATGATGACATTTTTTAAGAAAAATATTTTATGGGACCAGCAGTTAGTATAATGACTATGTTGCTGGACACCCATGTAGTCGACCGGGGTTCGAGGCCTGGGCCCAGTGGCTTAAACTCACGTTGGGCGCATGTGCATGCATGCTCAAGATCCCAAGAGGAGAATGGAGGAGAAGGGATTGTGGTGTGGTCATCCCCCCAGGGGGTGATTTCTCGCTTTCTGTCTCTCTATCTCTCTCTGTCTTAGTGGCGAGCACATGTGCCCTATAGCAAAAATCTCTCCAAAAAAAAAGTATTTAACTTTATTTATTTGTATTTTTTAATTTGACCAGAGAGAGACAGAATGTGTATGTGTGTGAGAGAGAGAGGACAAGTGAGAAAGGAAGTCGCCAGGTCCAAGGCTTGAACCACTGTTGGCTGGGAATCCAGTGGCCTTAACCACCACACCACCTGCTGGCCCCCAGTTATAGGTATGACTTTTACTGTGGTAAGAAATATGCAGATTTCGTTCTTATTGAATAGCTTAAAGAAAATATTTTGTATTAAAATTTTGGGGATTCCCTAAAATAGGTAAATTAGGAAGAGTAACTTTTTAAAATATGTTTTTGTGATTTCTCTCCATTTTATTTTAATAGAAAGTGTAAAACATAAGGTCCAATAGAAAAGAGAAACAAGAATAGGTATTTTAAGATAAACAGGGCCAGCCCTGGTGGTGTAAGAGTAACACAATGTTTTGTCACACAACAGCCATATGAGAATGTGCAAGGTTTGCATCACAAGATCAGGCATGCTTCCCAGCCTGGCTGGATGAAAATGCAAGTTGATCTCAGCATGTTGAATCTGTTAGGGAGCTAGCTGATGAAATTAATAAAAAAGCTTCTAAAATTTTAAAGGACTATTTACTTATTTCTCTTAATTCAAAGAGTAAATCAAAGTAAGGATTTTTAGAAGTAGAAAATTGCTAAGACTTGGAATCAACCCAAATATCCATGAACAAATGAATGGATTGAAAGTGTGGTACATGGATGGACTCTACGGAATACTATATACTCTTATAAAACAGTGAGATCCTGGCATTTGATAGAAAGAGGAGGAATATGTGTGCTTACAGCTAAGCAAAGCGATCCAGACTATTAAAAACAAGGTATTGTGTGTCCCCACTCAAAATAAACTGAACGTCTATACTCTGTGGAAGAAACTGAAAGACTGGAAGATATAAAGGCATGGAGAGCAACAGTGGATACTAGAGACAGTGTGGGAGGAGGGTAGAAAATGGGGGAGACTGAGAGAGGGAGTCAAGGAGAAAAAGAAAGAAGCAAAACATTTAAGAACACAAAAATGGAAAATTATCTGTTGATGATAATATGTATGGTAATATCTTTGATTGAACCAATATACAATATATTCAGGAAGGGGAAATTCATTTGGTATCCTGTAATGAAACACAGTGATTGAATGTAAAATAATAATATAAATAAGTAAATAAAAACAAATAAAATGTTAATAATAAATAGTATGTATAATCAGCAAATTTTAATATTTAACCTGTTTTAATAAGCTATTTTGTAAATATTTAGGTTAAATTGTTTATCTTCTTTTTCAATGACCATAAATTTAGTCATAAAGAATATAAAAAAAAAAACACACATTATACTCTGCGCACTGTATAAAGATATATCTGCAACATAAAGTGAAGACAGGTTTAATTCATTTTGTCTTCTTAGTAGGTAATTTTGGGCAATACTGACTATTTACCCTCTGGTCAACATATTAAGTCTTAGAAGGATTCCTCATCTAATAAAATTTTTCTGTTCAGAAACGATGAAAACCAAGCTCTGATTATAGTGTAAATTTAAATTGAACTATTCAATACACATTTTAAGTTCTTTATATTTTGTAAACCATTTCTCTACCTAGTGACCTTGAAGTCTCTGTGATACAGCTGTATGTTAAAAGTGAAAATGTTCATCTCCATTTTTATGTTCAGCTGAAAGCAGTATTTTACACTAGATAAATAAGTACAATCATGTTTTCCCACTCAGATCTTTCTTAGACCTCTGGATTAGGAAAAAATGAAGATACTTCAGAGGATCAGAATGAAATAGGCAACAAGAGGAAAATTGAATCACAGAAATATAGTAGCTATTTCTTTTTGAACCTTACAGAGTAATAGGGTTTATATAAACATAAGCTAAACGGACCATTTTATATCCCTCTGAGACTTTCTGGGAAGCCAAACTCGTAAGAGTCATACTTCACCAGCAATGGCACAGCATATCTTCCAACAAGTACTTAGTCAGTTTTCATAGAAAAAGTCAGTATTTTAAATGGCATCCTTAAGAGAGTAAGCCAGACCATTTATTTTCTGGAAGAAATAAATTCAGAGTGGTAAATGATGCAGGAACTTTTTTTTTTATTATTAAGTCATTCTAATTTCATAGCAGTTCTGCAAACTCTATGCCCAGAATCCCCAATTTAAAAATAAATATATCTGTTAATTGTCCCTGAATGAAATTGGTATCCTTATGTGATGATTCTTGTGGTTCTTTCAATTCCCAATATGCCTTAACACCATAACTGGAAATAATTAGCAACATGCTTGGAAGATTTAGCTGAGAAAACACGTTATTTGCTTGAAGACAATTCTTTTATCCTGAACATTTATTTTCACAAATTTCTTACTGAGGTTGTCTATGTGATTTTGTATCAACTGACTTCTCTTTGCAAAATCACAGTCTATAGGAACACTGCTTTTACACAATGTTGAGAGCTATTTGCTTGTTGTTGAATTTTATGCCTCAACCTATATCAATATTTTTAGCATGTCAATATAAAACAGCACATCTCAGCTCAGTCAGCCCTCAGTTTTCCAATATGCAAGTATTACTAACTATATAATGAAGTTCACTTAATATGCACACATCACACATACGCACACACAACCATATACATAAATATCAAACTTTTCTTTTACACATTGAGGAGTATAAAATTTGATTATTTCATATGTTTATTTTTTTCTTCAGATGCAGGTATCAAGTATTTAGCATGCTTTCACATTAATTAATTAAGTGGGAAAACACAAGGCTAATTAAGTTAGCTAAAGGTTAAAAAGAGCATGTTTTGTGAGATACTAATATTCAAAGATTTAGAGCCAGTGTCAAATAAAAAAGATATTACTTTCAACTTGTGACATGTTTCAGAGTCAAACTTGTTTCAGAATTTTTCATTATGTAGTACTAGAAATATATGAAACATGTGATTAGTCTAAAATAATCTATGGTACTCTGATTTTTTTTTTTATTTGCTAAATGGCGTGTGCACTTGCCAGAGAGAGAGAGAGAGAGAGAGAGAGAGAACTTTAGAAAGCACCCACTATAGGGGATCATCATGGTCATGGTGCAATCCTTTTTCTCCATTACTCCTTTTGGGATTTTGGGCACCTATGCTTGTGCATCCGGTGTATATCTCAAGTTACTAGGTGTCAGATTGCAACTACACAGTGGGCTATGTGGGATCCAGCCATCTTAACCACCATTCCACTGGCTGGCTTGATACTCTGGATCTTTGCGTGTGTGTGTGTGTGTGTGTGTGTGTGTGTGATAGAAAGAAAGAGAGTGGTGTCTTCCTCTAGGGTAAGTACACTCGCTAGAGACACAGAGAGATGGAAAGCAAGAAATCACCCCCCAGGAGGGATGGTCAGGCCACATTCCCTTTCTCTTCATTCTCCTTTTGGGATTTTGGGCACATATGCACATGTGCCCCATGTGAGTTTCAAGACAGAGGATCTAGGACTTGAACCACAGTAGACTATGTGGAAGTCCAGCACCTTAACCACTATGCCATCTCCTGACCTTTTATACTCTGGATCATTAAAATCATTAAATTTATAACTAGTCTTCATTAATACTTAAAAATTATGTATAAACAAAGATAATTGAATTGCATGAATCTGAATTAATAGATTTCACATATCATATAGAGATTGCTAAAATATTTGAGTATAAAACTACTTTGAAGTTTTAACGTACATTTCAAATAGTTCATAACTTTTTAGAGATTACTGTACATAGTCATCTATATATTTAAGTAAAGTAATTGAAAAACTATCAAATACATGCAAAATTATTAAGAACTAGATATGTAATTTATACCTATTCTCTACTGGATTTAAGTTGAACAATAATAAAACTATACATATTGGGACCAACAGTTGGTGTAATGGCTATGTTGCTGGACTTCCATATAGTCGACCACAGTTCGAGTCCCGTACCCGGTGGCTTAAACTCATGTTGGGCACGTGTGCATGCATACCCAAGGTCCCGAGAGAAAAAATGGAGGAGAAGGGATTGTGGCGTGGCCATCCCTCTTAGGGAGTGATTTCTCACTTTTTGTCTCTCTGTCTCTCTCTGTCTTTCTGGTGAGTGCACGTGCCCTATAGTGAAAACCTCTCAAAAAAAAAAAAAAAAAAAAAAACAGTATACATATTAAGAAATTTGAGATTATTTTTATATACTTAACAGAAAATCAAGAATTTAATTTGAAAAATATGTTTTAATTTTCCATAAATATTAAAGTATAAAAATTAAGACATTTGGGACCAGTAGATGGCACAATGACTATGTCACTGGACTCCCGTATAGTTGATTGTGGTTCGAATCCCAGACCCAGCAGCTTAAAACTCATGCCAGGCGTGTGTGCATGTGTGTCCAGAATCCTGAGAGAAGAATAGTGGAGAAGAAAATGTGATGTTGCAATCCCAATGGCATTTCCTCCCAGGGGGTGATTTCTCAGTTTCTATCTCTCTGTCTCTCTCTGTCTCCTTGGCAACTGCATGTGTCCTATAGCAAAAATCTCTCTCTAAAAATAAAAAAAGGAATTAAGTCATTTAAATGTTCATATCATTTTCATATAATGAATGCATCTAATGATAATAGAGTATTGAGTCTTATTCTTTGAAAAGAAAAATATGAAATAAATAGTAAACATGAGACTTCAAAAAACTTATGGGAAAATGGAATTAAAATACTAGTTTATATTGATTGGTACACAAAACAAGTTGAATTTCATGCATGTTTTTTGCATGAATGCTTCTAAGACTCCTCACATATATGTGCTTAACTTATGCAAACAGTAAAATATATATACATAAAGTTAATCACTCTGGGCTATACTTCATGACTTAGTGGTTAAGGGAGACAAACATGACTGACTAAATGGTTCAAATCTGAGCCCCAGCAGCTTGGAAAAGACAACAGGTGTGTGCGTATGTGTGGCCAAAATCCAAACAGGAAATGGAAAAGAAGGGATTGTGGTATGACTAGACTCCATTGGAGGCAAGGGTGTTTTCTCTGCTTTTCTACTTCTCTCTGTTCTTTTCTGTCCTTTATCTCTGTCTCTCTGTCTCTAGCACACATTCTCTAGCAATTAAAAAATATAATTACTTCAAAATATTTAATTCAATATGGGAAGATATCAACCTATACCATGGATATATACAGGCAAAAAACAGATGAGAACCAAAAAGTACCCATTTCTTCAGAATGAAATTACGTGTTTTGCAAATAGTTCAGAAGGAAAGTAATAATTTTGCAAATTGACTCCTTAAATAAAAGAGTTAACCAATAAAATTCTTTACATAATAACTTTCCATAGGACATCATAATATACTTTTAATTGCAAATGATAATACATTTATCTTTTAAGAAAACAGACTGGTTATCGAGGCATGTCAAAAAACCTCATCCTGTCCTCAGATGAAACATTTGTTTGAATTCGTAATTGTGCACTAATATGAAATATTCTAACAATTAATACAGAACTCATACAATTGGCTAAAATATTTTATTTATATTTTAGTTTTTTTCCATAAAAAGGTATGTTCTGGGCAAGCCTACTGCCTAGTGATTAAGGGATCTAAATCCCACAGCTTGAATCCCCACCTCGAGGCCTGGAAAGCATGCCAGGTGCATGTGGGTACATGTCTAAAATCCTGATAAGAAGGGGAAATGAAGAAAAAAGGATTGTGATGTGACCATGCTCTAATGGGGGTACTTTCTCTCTCTCTATCTCTTTCTCTCTCTCTCTCTCTCTGTGTGTCCCTCTCTCTCCCCTTGGCAAGTGCACACACCCTCTGACAATAAAGGGGAAAAAAAGTATGCGCTAGTCAACAAAATTGATAATGTTCTTATATTACACCAATTATAAAAATGTCCAGTTTCCTATTCTTTTCTATGTGTTTATCTCACTGAATGTGTCTATTCATTCAAAGTAAATATATAAAACATGAAATATTGATAAAACATTTTACTTACTAAACTCCAAAGGTAAAGGAGACATAAACATTTTTAATAAGACCCTCCCTTGTTTGGTAACAAAAATGTTTTGATAATTTATTGACCAGTCAAAATTAACCATTTAAATGAAAATCATTTAAAATATAATTGCATACTAATATATAAAAAATGGAATCTCTTTTAAGCTTATTTTCAAAATATTTAAATATAAAGTATATACAATCTTTAACTACCAGTCTTAACTCATTTTCAAAATTTGTAGATGTATGAGACCAGTAGATGGTATAGTAGTAATGTCACTAGACTACCACATGGCTGACCATGGCTCCAGCAGTTTAAAACTCATCCTGGGCCATGTGCCCTGTGTACCTAGAGTCCCAAGAAGAGAATGGAGGAGAAGGGATTGTGGTATGGAGGAGAAGGGATTGTGGTATGATTATCCTCCCGGGGGGCTGATTTCTCACTTTCTATCTCTCTGGCAAGTGCAAGCGCCCTATAGCAAAAATCTCTCAATAAATAAATACGTTATGGATTTATATAGTTGATTTGACAAGAATAGCTTGTCTAATTTTTAAAATTCTACATTTTCTTAAAATGATACGTATATTGTTAAATGTTCAAACAATGCTAAGTCCAATTATCAGGTATAGGATTATTAAGAATTCTTTTTTTTTTTTTTTTTACTTTCGGAGAGGTTTTTGCTCTAGGGTGGGTGTGCTTGCCAGAAAGCCAGAGAGAAACAGAGAGACAGAAAGCGAGAAACCACGCCCCAGGGGGATGGCCACACCACAATCCCTTCTTCTCCATTCTCCTCTCGGGATCTGGGGCGCACACACACACACGCCTGCCGTGAGTGTAAGCTGCTGGGTCCGGGACTTGAACCGTGGTCAACTACATGGGAGTTCAGTGACATAGCCATTACGCTAACTGCTGGTCCCAAGAATGATTTTCTACTAAAAACAATGATTAAGGTGAGAGAATGGAGTATATCCCAAAAACATCTCAAGTGAACATTTTAAATCTGTCCCAAATATTTTACTATCAGAAGAGGTATGCTTTTACAGCTATTTTTGTGTCTCATTTTCAGATACCTCAAGTTACAGGATACTTCTGTTATCAGCATAGCAAGTAAATTGAGAATAAGAACTAAACTATTCAAGAATAAAATATTTCAATAAGTTTAAGATATTCGTATTGTTAAGAACAATAGCATGCCATTCTTTCATTTTAATTTTAATTAATCTAATTTTACTAGCAGTTTCTAATAATGAGAAAGAGAAATGTGTTTCCAGAATATTTTCTTATCATTTGAGCTATTACTGTAGGATCACATGGAACAAGCCAAATATTCTTCCTTTTCTTTGGACATTTTGTATGTTTCTCTTACTTATTGAAGAAATGTTTAGAATTGGTTGTAAACCAATCAAATGATCTCTAATTAACATTAAAAACATAGTGTTACACAAGTTTGTCAAAAGCATAAGACGAGTTCGTTAGGTTTTCCATTTTACTAAATCAAAATTGCCTAGGAAGTGATAAAAGTAGATGTGTTTCAAAACAAAATCAACATGATGAAATTCTAGTTTTCTCACACATCCAAGCAACTACTCCACATGAATGCAGTAATTCTAGAATTTGGCTGATAGACAAACAGCTTGATACAATAAAATGGTGCCAAAAGAAATCACAAACTACATGGCACTATAAAAGGAAATCATTATTATAAAAAAAAAAGAATGATAAGTTTTTGCATACTAGTCACAATCAATCATTTGGTGAGGCATTAATGTTTATCATTAAAGAAATAATAATAATAAGCATTTTATGTATAAAATTACATTTACATTTTTAGTACTGATTAAAACATAGAGATTCTCTAAGGATTTTAATAAAACCACCTAAAGAATGATTAATGTATTTAATCATAATCATTTTTAGGCTGATAGAAAGATAACTTACATATGAAACATCAGATTGTATAATGTATTCAAGGACTTACATAAATCACCACATGGCTATGAAATTGATTCCAAAATGGCACAATGTCAGGAAAAAAAAGAAAAAAAAAAGCATTTCCAAAATTGTTCACGCACAACATTACTTTCCAGGATTTCCTGAAAACATGCAAATAATATTTTGATTCTTCCTGTGGCTTGAGTGGATGCATAGTAATAAATTCATGGTCAAAGCTAAGTTCCATCAAAAATTAAAAAAAGATAACATAAATAATATGGGTTGTGAGATCACACAATTCAGAGAAAATCTTAGTTCTGTCACTAATAGCTCTCTGGCCTTAAAAAATTTACTTAATTAACACCTGCAAGTTAATTTAATCACCTGTATTATTAGAATAATATACTAGTTTACTCAATATTTATTCAAAAAATTACTATACTCTTTTGAGTTCTGTAAATATAGAATATGCTTTAATAAATTAAAAAAAATACCCCTTTGCCCTATGGCTATGGAGATAATGCATAGTAAATAGTAATAGGATTAATAATAACATTGTTATATTAGAAGGAAATATAATAAAATCAAAGAGAAATATAGGCATATCTTGTTTTATTGTGATTCATTTTACTGCACTTTGCAGATAGAGCACTTTTATAAATGGAAAGTTTATGGCAACCGTGAATTAAGCATGACTATAGGCACCATTTTGCAATGGCACATCTCATTAGTATCTTTGCATTCCATTTTGGTAACTTTTGAAATATTTCAAACTTATTATTAATTCTGTTTTCATGTTCTGCGATCAGCAATCTTTTATGTTTCTATTGTAATCACTTTGAGGCACAATGAATTATGCCTGTATGAGATGATGAGCTTTGTCAATGAATGTTGTGTGTTCTGACTGCTCCACTGACCAACATTCCCATCTCTCGCCCTCTCTCCAGACTTCCCTATTCCCTGAGATACAGCAATATTGAAAGTATACCAAGTAACTCTACAGTGACCTTTAAGCATTCAAATAAAAGGAAAGACTCATATGTCTCTCTTTAGATAAAAAACTAGAAATCATATTTAGTACAAAATGCAAGTCAAAAGTTGAGATAAACCATAAGTTAGGCCCCTTGCACCAAATGGTTAATTTAAGTTTGAATCCAAAGAAAAAGTTTTTGAAGGAAATTTAACATTGAATACCAGTGAACACATAAATGAGAAGAAAGCAAAACAATCTTATTGCTGATAGAAGAAAGCTTTAGTGATCTGGATAGAAGATCAAACCAGACACACCAGTCCCTTAAGTCAAAGTCTAATTCAAAGTAAGGCCCTAACTCTTTCCAGTTTTATGAAGGCTGAGAGGTGAGGAAGCTGCAGAAGAACAGTTTAAAGCTAGCACAGGTAGGTTCATAAGGTTTAGGAAATGAAACCAGCTCTATTATGTAAAAATGCAAGGTGAAGGAACAAGTGCTGATGTGTAAACTATAAAGTTATACAGAAGATACAGCTAAGATAATTGATAAAGGAAGCCATACTAAACTATGAGCTTTCAATATAGACAAAATTGCCTTATTTTGGAAAAAGATGCCGTGTAGAACTTTCATAGTCAAGAGGAGAAATCAAGTGCCTTGCTTGTAAGTTTCAAAGGACAAGCTGACTCTTGTTAGGGGCTAATGCAGCTGTTGACAGGAAGTTCAAACCAATGCTGATTTACCGTTCCCCAAATCCTATGGCCCTTAAGAATAACGCTAAATCTACCCTGCTTGTGCTCTGTACATGGAACAAAAAAGCCCACCTATCTACGGGTTGGCACACCAAATATTTTCAGCCTACTATCAAGACCTTAGAGAAATAGACTCCTTTCAAAATCTCACTGCTTGGGATCAGCAGATGGCATAATGATTATGTTGCTGGACTCTCACGTGGTCAAACATGGTTCATGTACAGACCTGGCAGTTTAAAACTCATTCCAGGCATGAATGTGTGTGTCTGCCTAAGATCCTGAGAAGATAATGGAAGAGAAGGGATAGTGGTGTGGTCATCCCTCCTGGGGTATTATTTCTCGCTTTCCATTTCCCTGTCTCTCTCTGTCTCTTTGGTGAACACGTGAACCCTATAGCAAAAAACTCTCAAAATCTTACTACTCATTGACAATTCACTTAGTCATCCAATGGCTTAATGGAGATGTACAGGGAGATTTAAGCTGTTTTTATGCCTATAGCCCATAGATCAAGGAGTAGTTTTGACTTTCAAGTCTTATTACTTAAGAAATAACATTTTGCAAGGCTATAGCTACCATACACAGTGATTGCTCTGATGGATTTGGGCAAAACTGAAAGCATTCTGGAAGAGACTTGGCATTATAGATATCGTTAAGAACACTCATGATTCACGGGGAAGGAGGTCAACATATCAACATTGACAGAAAACATAAGTGTGAAAGAAGCTGATTTCACCTCTCATGGATATCTTTGAGGGGTTCAAGGACTTCAGCAAAGGAAAAAAACTGCAGAAGTGGTTGACATGGCAAGAAAAAGTGGAGCCTGAAGATGTGACTGAACAATCTCATAATTAAATTTTAGTGGATGAGAAGTTACTTATGGATGAGTAAAGACGGTGGTTTCTTGAGGTGGAATCCACTGCTGGTGAAGATATATTGAACAGGGAACCAGCAGTTAGCGTAATGGCTATGTCGCTGGACTCCCACATAGTCGACCGCGGTTCGCGTCTCAGACCCGGTGGCTTACAACTCACGCCGGGCACGTGTGCGTGCGTGCCCAGGATCCCGAGAGGAGAATGGAGGAGAAGGGATTGCGGCGTGACCATCCCCCCTGGGGGGTGATTTCTCGCTTTCTGTCTCTATGTCTCTCTCTGTCTGTCTGGCGAGCGCACGTGCCCTATAGAGAAAAACCTCTCAAAAAAAAAAAAAAAAAAAAAAGATATATTGAACATTGTTGAAATGACAAAAAATATTGAGAAGTTACATAAACTTAGTTGATAAAGCAGGGTCAGGGTGCAAGAGAATTGATACCAATTTTGAAAGAAGTTGTACTGTGGATAAATGCTCTCAAACAGCATCATATAAAGCAGAAATCTTTCATGAAAGAAAAATTTCATCAAGGCAGCAAACTTCACTGTTGTCTTAATTTAAGAAATGACCACAGCCACCCTAAACTGCAGCAACCACCATCCCAATCAATCAGCATCCATCAACATCAAGGCAAGACTCTGCACCAGAAAGATGTTTATGATTTATTGAAGGCTCAGGTGAATGTCTGCATTATTTTTTAGTATTAATTTATTTTAATTGAATTATTTACATTAAAAACCTAATGCTACTGCACACCTAATAGACTACAACATAGTATACACATAATTTTTATATGCACTGGGACACCCAAAGAAATGTGACTCACTTTATTCTAACATTTGCTTTGTTACTGTTGCAGCAGTTTGGAACCAATCCTCAGTATCACTGAGGTGTGCCTGTGGAGAGTCAGTGTAGATCTTTTTTTTTTTCTTTTTTTTCTTTTTTTAAGAGAGGTTTTTATTGGCTATAAGGTGCATACACTCCCTGGAGAGATAAAGAGCCAGAAAGCAAGAAATCCTCCCGCTCCCCCCCCCCACACACACACACACAGGGGAAATGGCACAGCCACAGTCCCTTCTCCTCTATTCTCCCCTCAGGATTCTGGCATGCACATATATGCTCCTCATGTGAAATTTAAGCCACCAGGTTTGGGACTTGAATCACAGGCAATTACATGGGAGTTCAGCGATATAAACATTATGCCATCTGCTGGTCTCATCAGAGATCTTTCTGAGGAAATGGCTTTGGTAGAGACAAATGATATGAAGATGTATTCTGGGCAGAAGGAACAAAGGCAAAAAAAAACTTAGAGTGTGTCAAAAACTTGATGCATTTAGTAAAACAGGTTTGGTTCCAATATTGCAAGTCATAGGGTATGGTAAATTAAATCAACAGTTATCAAGCTCCTCATCCCCAGAAATGGTGAATGGCAAAAGGAACTTGGCAGATATGGCTGAGAAGTTTGAGATGAGGGATTTATTCTGAATTATAAAGGTAGAACAACTTTGTAATCACGATATCTTTATAACACAGTAGTATAGGAAGATTTGACCATGAAAGAGTGGTAGGAGATATGAAATAAGAGGTTGGAGTGATGTAAAGATGGGACCAGCAGCTAAGAATGCAAGTAGCAGAAAAAGGCAAAGAGATTCTCTCCTGGAGCTTCTGGAAGGCACAAGACATGCTGAAACCTTGATCTAGACAATGAAAGTGATTTTGGACATCTAACCTCCCAGACTGTAGTAAATATTTTGTTCTTCTAATCCACTAAATTTGTAGTCATTTGTTACAGTGGTAATAGGAAACTAATTCAGAGGGAAATGACAGATAATGGGTAGCAGGGATTTGGATCATTTGAGGCACTGAAGGCAGATAATAGTGAAAGCAAAGAGTGTCAGAAACTTCTGCGAATAGATGCCCCTTGATATAGGATGGGGTGAAATCCCAGTAAAACCATCATAAGTTAAAAACATTATCATAAGTCAAAAATAGATTCAGTATACCTAACCTACCAAAAATCGAAACTTAATATAGTTTACTTTAAATGTGCTCAGAAACGTTACATGAGCCTAAGGTTATGCAAAAATTATTATCTGGGTGCACTGTGGAGTGCCCACGGTTTGCCCTTATGATTATAGAATGACTGAATGGTATTTTAAACCTATAGAAAAGTTATAATAGCTAGTGGAAAGGGAATCAAGAGTTCATATTTTGTCCATGTTGGATATTAAGCACTGAAGTTGTTTTCAATGTGAGTTAATGAGTAACAGAACCTCATCTAAAGATAATGATCAAAGACAACGAGGTAATGGTCCCTTACATTCCCAGTCTCCACAGGATACATGGAGGTGTGACAAGAGGTTAAAAGCACCTGGTCATAGCACAGTGGTTAATTTTGGTACATACTGAGTGGATCCCTGATGGCCAATTGTAGTCTTTTCAGTGACTTGAGAAACATGCCAGGTGCCTGTACATGCATGCATGCCACAAATCGTCATGGGATGGAGAGATAGAGGAACAGGGACAGTGGCAAAGATAATGTCCCATTGTGTGGGGGGTTGTTTTCTTTCTTGCACTCTGTCTCTGGCAATTTCAAAAAAATACGAAAAAAGGCAAGACATGAAGTCATCCCCTGAGATGCCGTATGTTCTTAATTGAACAACAAAATGACCTATTATTCCTTTTCATTTTATTTTGAATACAAAAACTGATCTTGTTTTCTGTCTATCTTATTTCCTTACAGAAGAAATGCCAAACATACCAACTTAGAAATGAAATTCAAAGGAACAGCTGAAGTAATAGCTGAGGGAAACACTACCAAACAAATAAAAGAAATAGTAGATTACTAATTTTAAAAGACAAAACTACTAATAACTAATTTATAGAGCAAGTGTGAGGATAAATGAAAACATAAATTAAAGTCAGTAATCTCATAGAATAATTATATTAGTGCAGTTTCAAACTTTAACAGTTCTGTGTGATAACCAATCTTATCTGAATGGCAAAATAATTTGTGAATTGTGCTGATATTACCTTTCACAAGAGCAATAGAAATATAGCATATTCAAAATGAAACGTCTCAAAAATACTAATAACAATATTACTGACAACAAAATTAAGTACATTCTTCTATCTGTAAAGCAGAATGATTCCAGATACCTCCTACAGATACTAAACCCCTAGAATGCCCAAGTCCCTTATATAAAGTAGCTTAGTAATTTGTATAATCTCCAGAACCCTCCCATATACAGTTACTCATATCTAGATTACTTATACTACTTAATACAATGTAAATGCTGTGTAATTAATTATTATACTGTATTATTTATGTAATAACGACAAGAAAAAAGTCTATACATATTGAACATAGTCATAACCAATTTGTTTTCAATTATTTTTGATCTGGACCTGCTGATGTAGAAAACTGACACCAATTTTGAAAGAAGTGGTACTGTGGATAAATGCACTCAAATAGCATCACATTTGAGGCAGAATTCTTTCATGAAAGAAAGATTCCATCAAGGTGGCAAACTTCACTGTTGTCTTATTTTAAGAAATGACCATAACCACCCTAACCTGCAGCAACCACTACACTGATCTATCAGCATGCATCAACATCAAGGCAAGATCCTGCACCAGAAAAATTATGCTTCGTTAGAAGATCAGATGATTGTCCCTGCTAAAAAAGAACCCGTGGATACGGAGGGCCTGCTGTACTAAGTGCACCCTACTCATCAAAAGTTTCTACTTCTCCTATTAATATGTGTATTTCTCCTAATCATGTTACTCAACTGACTTTTCAAGGTAAAATCGTGGGTATTTATAAACAATACTTCATGCCATAAATCATCCAAGAAAGTTTTAAGTCTATCAGATCGTACAAGATGTTTTAGAACAGTAGAACAAAGCTAAACTAATTTAAATGTCCATAAATCACTGACTTGTCTAAGTAAATAGTAATACAGCATATCTTTAAAAAGTGATGAAGAGCATAAGGCGTCAGGCAGAATACGTAGATTAACAAAAGCACTTTGAAACAAAATTTGAATAACTTATTAAACATAAGTTGGAGATCTGCAGTAGTTGCTCCTTAAATTTTGTTATAAGCCCTATATTACAAAAACAAGAATAAGAATTTCGGAAGGAAAAATAATACATTCTTGTATCACATAAATAATTATTGTTAAAGTATACCCCCTCTCACACCCACATTTGATAAAGATGTTTGCTCTATCATGAGTTAGAAACTGTCATATATGGACCAGTGGATTGCATAATAGGTATATGGCTGGACTCCCACATAACCAATTGTGGTTTGAGTCCCAGACCTGGTGAATCAAAACTCATGCCAGGCACGTGTGTGTGCTTGCCCAAAATCCCAAGAGAAGAATGGAGAAGGGATTGCAGTGTGACCATCCTCCCAGGGAGTAATTTCTTGCTTTCTGTCTCTTTCTCTCTCTCTCTCTCTCTCTCTCTCTCTCTCTCTCTCTCTCTCTCTCTTTCTGGCGATTAAACGTACCCTATAGCAAAAACTCTTTTGAAACAACAACAAAAAAAATTGTCATATAAAAAAATTGATAATGACATTATTAAAAATGAAAGAAGAGGAAAATAAGCAAGACCCTAAATGTTACATACTGTGAAGAGTAAAATGTGGTAACAGAAAACAGATCAGAGGTTATCATGGGCGGGGCAGGGATTTGGGGATGATCTGACTAAAAATACATAGGAGAGAACTATCAGGGAGGATGAAAACATTTTCTTATGTGAATTGTAGTGGTAGTTATATAACAGCATCTACTTGCAAAACACACATTAAATGTACACTGAAAATAGTGAATTTTACTTTATGTAAATTATACTTCAATTAACCTGACTTTAAACAAGAAGCAAAATAAAAAGATATCCCTCTTAGTATGTTGAAACACTATAATTTTGTTCTAGAATACTGGGGTTTTATAATTTATTTTAAAATCACAAGTTCTCAGCCTATTTTTAACTTATCGAATTTTTATTCAGAAATTCAAAGTTTATATTCAAAACCAACTCATTTACAGTCAACCCTAAGGCTAACACATATAAAAATTATATAAAAGAAACAGAAATTGTTCCAACTTTTTATTACCTTTGGTTTTGAGTTTGTTTAAAAAAAAACAAAACAAAAGAACAAATTGATCTAGCCATGTTATAAATATTACAAAAATGTCAATAAAATCTTAATGCAAATAAAGCCAGAACAACACTTCAAGCTGGAGAGAAAAATATGCAACATTAACTTGGTTTCTCACTGACTAGCCATGTATGCTCAGGATATAATTTTCACAAGGAGAAGGGATATACATGCAAAAGCAAGAAAGACTACTGGCTGGTTATTCAGGTGGCCCGCAGTTATATTACTGCTCCAGAGTCTGAAGTGACTTTTAAGAAGGTTAAGGGCTACTTCACTAGGGAAAGTGGGAGGATTCCTGAGTGATCATTAACCTACCTTCATTCATGACCACTCCAAAAGACTGGCCATGCTACATTTCTTTCGATGAATACTCATCAGAGTTCTTAAAGTCAAGGAATAAATATAGCCTAATTAAATATAATATGAACAAAAGTCACAATATTAATACACTTTATAAATATATTTTATATACCATTGATAGTATTATTTATATTTAATATATAAATATATTATTAACTATATAAAGACTATAATTATTATTAAATATATAAAGAATATATATATTAATGAATATATTATTAAATGTATTATATATTTATTTATATATAAATATTATATATTATTTAATATATTTATTTATATATAAATATTATATATTATTTAGTATATATATTATTTGCTATATAATATATATAAATAAAAATATTATGTATATTTTCTTGATGAGAAAGATTAGGAGATTAATAACTGTGAGCTAGTGGAGATTTAAATTAAGGCCAAGTAACATAATTGTATATTGTCCACATAGCAAAATCATTAGGTCACCTCTATCTACGTAATGAGAAATGTATGATGAGGGTCAGTCAGGTGGCATGGCGCTTAAGGCACTAGACTCTCACATGACTGAACACAGTTTGAGTCCTAGTCCTGTTGGCTTGAATATCACACCAGGTACATGTTCCAAAAAATATCTCAGGAGGAAAACAGAGGGAAGGGATTGTGGTTTGGTCATCCCCCCGGGGGGTTATTTATTACTTGTCTTTTCTTTCTGTTGAGCATGCATGCCCTATAGCAAAATCTAAAAAAGTAAAAATTAATAAAAAAATTAATGAAATTTAAGTATTTTAGTTTACCCATGACTGATATACATGTAAAACAACTTAGAATATCTTTAAAAATAAATAAATAGTTGATTATTTTTCACACCACAAAACCTATTTTTTTATTTTTTTTAGTCTGGAAGAGAAGAAAATGATAAAGTGATATCCTATATTTACTTTAGAGCTAAATAATATTTAATTTTCATTAAATTTCAGCTTTTTAAAATCTTTTCACAAACTTTGTGCCTGGGGCACAAGTGCTAAAGTGAAATCATTAACAGAAAAGACATATATTGGAAACAGCTACAGTTACTGAAAAAGTAAAGCCTTTTGGGCAGGTCAGTATACAAAGATGAGTTTATACCATGGCTTATTATAGATTCTAGGAAGCTAAAGGGAAATACCTGTTTTAGAGTCAGACTCTCCATGAGCTATGGATACTACAGATGAGGTCATTAATTTGGGGCAGTAATGTCTCTTTCTGTCATAAAAGTCCTTGGTGCATACTAGGTTGTTTATCAAAAATGAGTACTATTATTTGCATTAGCTGGTGTGTAGCATTTTGTATTTTTAAAATACATCTACAACCTCATTTTGTTTTGAGCCAAAAAGCTCTTTAAATTGACAGTAGAAAGCATGAGGTTAGAATTCCAGACATCAGTCTTTCCTAGAAATTAAACGGCACTAAACAGGCATTGTTTTCCTTGTCTGTTATATTCTGAGTTTTTACAAGGGAATTCCAAAATGAGAGCAAGCTGTGACAGGCATACTAATTCTCGTTCATCACTTGTGTTTGTTAGCTGGCATGAGGAAATGATCTCTGAGACAAGAAGAGAGAACTGAAATAAACACAAAAATAAAGCCTGGATGTCACATTGATGTCATATCAAAGCTAAGGACATTTAAATAGCAGAACAGTCTAATCTTCAGTTAACCTCTATTTCATTTTCACAAATAGAATTTCATCCGAAACACCAAATTAAAACTGAAACCGAGAAATAAGCCTGTATATTAAGATGTGTCCAAATCAATTGTTGTCATGATGAGTTGCTGACTTTTAACCATAGATTTATGTCAATCACCATGTTAGTATACTGGAGTTATAATTAGTGGGAAAATTTTAAGTGTGGATTTTAATCCGTCATAAGAATAACCCTAAGTACCTGAGACATTATTGGTAATAGAATTATATTCTTGGAGAGTATAATAAAAATTTTGGTGGGAAAAAAACAAAATTCAAAAGGATCTACATATTTAGTAATATGCTACTTTTTCTTTTTTTTTAAGGTAATATCCAGATAATATGATGGTAAAATATAATATTCAAAGACATGCTTTTTTTTATACAGCTGTATGTATATATTAGGTACAGAAGATTACTATAATTCTCAGAATTAAAAGATGACAATAACTGGGACCAGTAGATGGTGTAATGGCTGCATTGCTGGACCCCCACCTAGTTAACTATGGATCGAATCCTGAACCTGGTGGCTTAAAACTCACACCAGGCATGTGTGCATATGTGTCCAAAATCCTAAGATTAGAATGGAGGAGAGGGGATTGTGACATGGCCATATCCCCTGTGGGATGATTTCTTGCTTTCTGTTTTTCTGTGTCTCTTTGTCTCTTTGGTGAGCAATACACCCTATAGCAAAATCTCTCTTAAAAAAAATGACAATAACTGATCATTTACCTAAAAAACCTCTTTGATATAATATTAATAATAGTATACAAAAGGAACATAGCTGCCTGAGAGGAACAAAATACACCTCAGGTTATAAAAGGATTCTTTTCTTTAAAGATTATAAATAAAAATTATATCACCTGATTATTTTGAACATACTTATAACTTACACAAACTTATGGAATATAAAATGGTATATATAGTTTCATTTAACATATTTAAAGATGATAAATAACTGAAACAGAATGTAAATATCCTTGGACTCAGTAAAGTGTCTACAACTGCATGCAGAAATTTAAACATTTAAGTCTATAATACCGTATGTTTCTTCTCTAAATTTTATCTTTAATTATGATAAGTTAACAATTACTAACATATTTCAGATACTTATGTAAAATTCAATCTATATAATGTCTGCATATTTCACAAGAATAATTGTCACACACATCAATACATGTGTACATTGAGTATATAGTATATATGAATGGTTATGTTTAGGTATGTGTATTAGTTACTCATTTATAAATCTCTGATATTTATATATGAGTTTCTACCATTCAGATAAATTTAAGTATAATGTCTCAATGCCTTTCCCAACTATCAATGAAGCAAAATGTGAAAAAGTATGTTCTTTCCATCAAAAGACTTTAAAAAATAACTGCTGATATCAGCTAGATACATTTTATTTTCACCAATCAGATTATTAGCAAATTTTTCTTTGGTCCTGGCCCTTCTCCCAAGCTCTTAAGCCACTAAGATGTTATACCAGTGGGCAACAAAGTGCACAACAATTAACTTCTTTCTCTTTGCTCCCTAGAGGGCATATACACCCACCAAAGAGACAGGAAGAGTGACAAGGAGAGAGCACCTTCTATGAGAGATGATCACATCACAATCCCTTCTTTTCCTTTCCTCCATCCTGTTATGATTTGAGGCACACTTTCATATGTGCCCAGCATGTTTTCCAAGCTGTTGGAGCTGGGATTCAATTGTGATATGCCATATGGAATCCAGCTCACTTAACCACTTGGTCACAGAGCTGGCTCTAAATTAACATTTTAATATAGACAATAAGTCATAATTGGGTGAATGAAATGTTATCCAATAATATTTTCAGAGTAGGTTTTTATGAGCATGTAGCCATTGGCTTTTAGGTTAAAACTACAGACAGGGAGAGGAAACCATTTTCACAAATTTGTAATTTAAACAAAGTATCTCTTATATTAGTTAGGAAAATAGGACTAGCAAATGATCAATGATAGAAATGATCTGACCATAGGAGCTGACAGGTGGTGTGGTGGTTAAGGGCGCTGGACTCCCAGTGTCCAACCACGGTTTTAGTCCTGGACCTGGCGGTTCTCTCTCTCTCTCTCACACACACACACACACACACAGAAACACACACACACACACACACACACTATGTTCCTCTCTGCTCAAATAAAAATGAGTCCTGGACTTGCCAGCTTGCACACACACACACACACACACACACACACACACACTGTCCTTCTCTGGTCAAATTTAAATAAATAAATAAAATTAAATAAAATAATTTCTAAAAAAGAAATGATTTGACCATAACTTGTGCTGTTTGAATAGCTGACAATTAGCTGATAAATACTTAAGTTTAATGGTCCCAAAGAAAAGGACACTATTTTGTCCACAGATGAGTATCTGTTTCTGTGGAAGAAAAAGGCACATTTGGTAGACAGAAAAAAAATCAAACTCTTAAAATCCATTCTTTGCAATAATGTGGCACTACTTATATGCAAACATCTTTATACTTTGGGGTCCCTTCAACATTCGTTTGCAAATGTCTTGCCCCAAATATACTTTTTTTTTTTATTCCTAATGGTCTAAGTGTTTAGGAACTTTCAGATGTATACATATTGTAAAACCATATCCAACGTAATTACTTATAGAAGTTTCTAAATTGTGTAGAAGCCCAAAGACACTAAAATCCTCTTAAAATCTTAGATATTTGCTTTATAGTAAGTACGAAAGGACTATATTATGTTGTCTATGCATGTAAGTATTGGTAACCGGCTATTGGTAAGATATCATCAACTCAGAATCCCTCAGAATCCACTGAGGAATCTAAGACTTACCCTTCTTCATAGTCTTTCAGGTAAAATTCTCAATGGAATGAAATACAGCAACAGGTTAGTCAAAATGTGTAACCCTTATTTAAATGCCACTAACATTTAAATACATCTGTAAGTGAAGTTTCCCACTGTTCCATTTAACACTTCAGCAAAAGGCTAATGAACTGCAGAGTGCTTTGTGCCTCTCTTCTTAACCTGGATGCTATGTTTAATAGAATGACCTCTTTGAAGTTCAGCAGCAACCCCCTCTAAGATGAGGTCAGAAATGATCTAGCTAGCCAGCTAACTTTTACACTTGAAAACGAGAACTTAAATAATGGGTGCAGAGCCATGGCTCCACAGTCATTACTCATTTCCAGGGTTAACTGCTTGGTTCTGTGGAGAAAGTGAACACCAGGGCTAGGCTGGTATGTCCAGAGGACTGACTACCGAAGCGACACAGTCACTGAAGAATCACCGACTAGGCCTAGTTCCAATGGGAAACAATTTCCTCTGGCAGCTTTTGAAGTCTGTTTTTGTAGGAAATTGCCTCTTGGAGCACATAAAGCTAATTCATGGCGGCTCCCAGAACTCTCACACACCCGGCTGGAATGCCCCCGTGGACTAGGCCATCTTGTTGACATAATCAGGTTCGGCTCTTGGCAAAGCTCCAGCTGTTTGTGTGGAGCCAGTCAGATTAGGCTGAAAGCCTCTAAATCTTCCAAAGTGTCCCCAGGAAGGGAATATAAAATGGTGATAGTGCTATGGCAAGACCCTGGGAACACAGTAGAGTCACGACATTTGTATTTGGGTCTGTCATTGTGATTCAATAACACAGAATGTGCTAGTAGATTCAGCAGAGGTCACAACACAAAAGTGATGAACGACCTGCAGTTCCAATTTTTCTCACTGAATCTGTGTTGTAGGCTGGGTTAATTTTTCTTTGGAGGTTTATTATGGTGCTACAAAAGATGTCCTTCTCCTAACCACCTAGCATCACAACGCATTTTTTTTTACATTCGAATGCCTATAATTATTAGAATTAGTAAATGGAAAATCGAACATTTTTTCTTTAGCACAGAAAATATTAGAAGACATTCATATATTATAAAATTAAAAGGAAAGGTTGCTCTTAATTTGACTACCCCCCAATCCATTTAATACATATTTATTAAGGGAGATTTTTTCAAGGACAAAGACAAGTTATTTACTCAAATTATAAAAGGCAATGAGGAAAAGAAGCTTGAATATGACCCTAGACACTTAATTTGAGATAAAAGTTGAAAATCAAAAGCATATCAATTTAAAATATAAAAGAACCAGCATTTCTTTTTCTAGGTGTGAGAAATACTGAAGTTTGAGCATGAAAGTAATGTTAAGTGAGTTGAAACATCAGAAACAGAGAAAACAGCAGCTGTGCACAGGATGGGAATAAAAGTGAGAGAACATTTAGTCACATGGGGAAACAAAGTTGAAAGCAACTGTGTATTTGTTTGAATTTGATATTGTCCGCGATAGTGAACACGAAGTTCAAAATGAAAAGTTTTTTCTCATACCGATGGCCCCTTTCTTGGCTCTACATCTCTCAGGAACAAAAGCGAATAAAAATCTGACATACAATCTTTTTTCCCAGTAGTCTAAAATAAATTTGAGGACTGGGGTATAATGTTATATTATGTAAATTTTACATATTTTGTCTTTTATCATATTCTGCTCACACTTAAATATCATTTTCATATTTTTTTCTAAAAAATACATAGCAGTTCTTACATCTATAATGTCTTTCTGATGCCTAGTCCTGTCTGCCCATCAAATTGCTTATTTTTATTTATTTTTTTTCTTTTTTGGAGAGGTTTTTGCTATAGGGCGCGTGCGCTCACCAGAAAGACAGAGACAGAGAGATAGAAAGCGAGAAACCACCCCCCCAGGGGGGATGGCCAGGCCACAATCCCTTCTCCTCCATTCTCCTCTCAGGATCTTGGGCACGCACGCACACGTGCCTGGTGTGAGTTTTAAGCCACCGGGTCTGGGTCGACTACGTGGGAGTCCAGCAACATAGCCATTATGCTAACTGCTGGTCCCTCAAATTGCTTATTGATCTTAGTAATGTCATTCATAATTTCCTCTCTTTAGTATATCTTTGATAGAATCCTACACTTACAGGTGCAGAGGTTTATTTCTCTGCACACCTACCTAAGAACTTATTTCACTAAAGGGTTATTTTTGCTTATTTTGCTTTCTTATTCTAGAGAAATTGAGCTATTTTAGATCAGAAACACCATCCCTCCTCTCTTTTGATTTATTGGTGTCTCAAAGTTTCTGGTCCTTTGTGAATTTTCTTTATATCTCTCTCAATGACTCCATCCTTGACTTGTCTTTTTGCTGACATTCAATGTACTAGGGGCCAAAGGCAAGGTCTGGGGTCAGATTGTCTTGGCTTGAGATCTGGATCCCTAATGGATGAATGATGTGACCTAGGGCAAGTCACTTCTCTGGATCTCAGTTTCACCTACAACATGATTTATCTCCCATAGTTAGCCAGAAGGGTAAAACTGGTAATGGACAAAAACTGCTTGTAAAACCATCCAGCACATACTAGAAATCCACCCAGGTGCTAGCATTCAGCATCCTTGTCAGCACCCCCTGTCACCATCAATGTATGGCGACCCCTGTGCAGAGACTACGAGGAGATCGCTTGCAATATCTGCCCTTGGACAGAACTGTTAAGTCATAGAATATGCTAGAATGATGAAGGTCGACTGCCTCAGCATGTCCTTTTAAGGTACAATAAGTAAACATTTTTTCTCTTTTATTTTTTTAAATTATCTTCCTTAATTCCCAAATCTTCCAAACATTATTTATTTTTTAGTTTTCTTTTTCTTTTCTTTCTTTCTCTTTCTCGTTTTCTCTCTTTTTTCTTTTCTCTCTTTCTTTCTTCCTTTCTTCTCTTTCTCCCTTCCTTCCTACCTTCCTTTTTCCTTCCTTCTTTCTTTCTTTAAGTTTGTTATAGCATGCATGTGCTCTCTAGACAGAAACAGTGAAAGAGGAAAAAGGAGAAAGTAACCTTCAGGGAGAATGGCTATGTCGCAATCCTTTCTCCTCCATTCTCCTCAGTGAATTTTGAACATGGATGCACATGTACCTGGCATGTTTCTCAAGTCACCAGGTCGAGGATTTAAACCATGTAATCAATCATGTGAGATCCACCTGCCTTCACCACCACACCGCTGACTGGCCCTCATTTATGCTTCATATACACCTTATACACATAACTTAAAGACAATTTTATACAATATTTTCATATTGCAGGATTTTATCTGTGATCTGCCAGTACATGAAGTCAGGGGTGAAATTTACTACCTGTGACTTCATATGGGTGATTGAACAGTTTCAGATTTCAGAGCATTTTGGCATTTGGATTTTCAGATTAGGGATACTTAACCAGTATACTTACCTAGATCTTAAAATATGCCAGGTGCACCTCTAAATCCTTTACAAGTATTGAATCGCTATCTCCTTATGAAATAAGTGACTGAAGGTGGCTTCATTTTACAGAATATAAAAGTGGGGTCATGGGACCAGCAGATGGCATAATGGTTACATTGCTGGACTTCCACATGGTCATGTGGTTTGAGTCTTGGACCAAGTGGCTTGAAACTCATGCCAGATGTGTGTGTATGTGTGCCACAAAAGCCCGAGAAGAGAATGGAGGAGAAGGGGTTGCAGTGTGTCTATCCCCCTGTGGGGTGATTTCTCACTTTCTCTGAGCCTCTCTTTGTCTCTCTGGTGAGCGCACATGCCCTATAGTGAAAATCTCCCTGAAAAAATAAAAAGAGGACAGAAGAGTTCACTGACTTGCACAAGATGAGGCAATAATACATAATAAAACCAGAGCCATTTAATTCCAAAGACACTGCTCAGAAACACTGGGTTACTCTGGCCCTTCCTGAGATGCATTTTCATTCAAAGTCACTCTATGTTTAAGCCTGTTCTGCCTCTTTTCTATGTTTTCTTCATCTGGTTTCTTTCTGTTCACATCAAGTCATAGGTAAGAGACGGAGAACAAAACTGTGCTGTAGACAGAAACACTGCACTTTTCTGTCTTTCGCTTCAAATGCTACCTGCCCCCCGCTTTAACGCCTATTGAAAACATGTCACAAAATATTTCGTTCTTTATGTATAAATGACTTTCCCTTTAAATAGCAATCTTCCAAGTCATCTTGTGTAGCTATGCATTTTGGTAATATTTTCATCAAATAAGCTTCAAAAAGATAAAAGTAATCCCCAGGCAATAGATACAGTAACACAACACGACTGCCAAATACTCACCCATGGGAATTAACACCAATAGCTTTTTCCTTTTCCGTTTTAATCAAAGAGTGCCAGAAAGTGCAATAGTAATAGGAAGATGGTGTAAATGAAATTGAATACTAAATTTTCACTGAAACATAAGGGAAAAATCGAATGTCGAAAATTAAAATTAAACCATGAAAAATTAAAAATGAAATTAATCCACTATGCCAAAGTTTTCAGTTTTGTACTCATTACCATACTTCCATATTTCTAAAGATATATTCACATTACAGAACATTCTATTCCAAATTATCTCTCCTCTCTTTCACTCTCTGTAAACCTAGAGAACTCATCACAATGTAACTGGGAATCCTTTTCTATTTTCCTCCTTAAAGGTCTTTCCTAGGTACAGTTTAGCCATTGAGAACTGATAAAATCAACTCAGCAATATCATGCACTTCAAACTTCAGATTAACAAAAGCATTTTTATTAATCTAATCTTCACACATATTCATATTTTAAAAATATGTTCATTGATATGCAGATTTATTTGAATAAAAAAATTCTGAATTTCTCATAATTAAAATAATACTTTGTACATATTTGTGTACATTAATAATAGTGTTAAATTTAACCAGGCTATCAACAGCAAGAACTTGGTTGGATATTAATAGCTAAAATATATTGGATATATTTTACACCCTTCTGTTCTACTTCATTAAAATTGAACCAATATTAACACAATTTTTCAGGCTAGCATGAAAAACTATAGTGCATAAAAACCCATGTGAATGTTTGTATTTTAATATCTCAATTGAAATAAAAAGTACGAGTTTATAACCATGTCTTATTACAAAAACAGCTAAATGTAAGTGCAGTGCTTCTATTCTTTTACATACTCAAAAGCATGATGTACTAGAATAATTTAGAGGACCTCATTTCTCTGTTCTGCTTATAATGTATGATGCACTAATCTCCAATAACAGACTTTTATTCAAACAAGAGAAATTATCACTTTAAAAAATAATGTCACTCATTCAAAATATTGGGAACCAAATAAAAGAACTGCAAATAGATTTTGAACTAGTGGAAGAAAACTAACTTCTTCAAATGATTATCCAATCTATGCTTTTGTAAACTGCAAAATACAATAATAGAATTTTAATTGTTTTCCTAATACACTTTGTATAAACATTATTTCAAAGAATTGAAAGTATTAAAAAAATAACTTTTCAGTTAATATTATATCATACATTTCTCCACATATTTATGTTGAGAACTGCTCTCTTGAGGGACCTGATGGTGGCACAGAAGTAAAATGTGACATTCTTCAAGGCTGATTCACTTGGGAAGGAAATGGGTTCCTATGCAGTGACCTCCATGAGTGTGTTGGGCATACGTGGTTCCATAATCCTGGGATAGCTGAGTCTAGGGGTGGACTGTGGTGTAAGACTCTGTTAGGAGTGCTGTCTTTCTGTCTCCCTTCCTCATGGAAGAAATAAATAAATAAGCTAAAAAAAAAAAAAAAAAAAAAAAAAAAAAAAAAAAAAAAACTTATCCTCATATAGGATATTCTGAACCCTATTTAAAATATTTATATAACTTATGAATATTCAATGATTTTAAAAATTTGTTTATGTCCAATTAGACTTCTCTCTTTCTTCGGGTTCAGATACTTGCTTCTAAATTATTGTACTGCATTGACATATTTCAACAGAATTTCCAACATATTTTGTTCTATGTACCTTTGTTTAATCTCCAAAATCTATTGATCTTTTTTCTCCCTTCTTGTATCTTCCCTATTTTAAACTTTTTCAGCCAGGCAGGCTATAGACACCTGGGCTATTTTTCACTTTTATTCCACTTACATTTCCTTCATACAAGTTATGCCAGTTAGACTTCTGAAATATCTTCCTATGCACCCAGTACTTCATAGGGCCCTCAGCTTTGTTTTCTTCAATTCTGGCATCTTACCTGCTTATTTTAACAGGCTTTACCTCATCTTCCTGCACCCATTTTCCTCAGACCTAGTCACAATTATACCATCAATCAATTTTCAGAAACACCTCTCTGATACTCTCAGTTATTCAATCCTCAGCCTCACTTAAATATTGTAACTAGTCTTTCTTCCATGTCTCTCTGGATCTTAGAGCTCTGAGCTAAGACCTTTGACCCTTAAGACTCTAGGGATCAATTGCTGTCTATTAGTTTTCCCTCCCATTGTCATCTTCAAATTCTCAGAGATTGGTGGGGGTTCTGATAGAAGTTGAAAAGAATACTTGGAACTATGATGATGTCAGTTATATTTTCTGATACATGACTATCCAAATGTTTTTCTTCTATCATAGGTACTTGCTTAAAAGGTCTTAATGCCGTGGATACTACAATTGGGCAACTCATTCGCCTTAGAAAAGTGCCTTCATCCTATGATGGGGTCAGTTCCCTGAGCCCCTGTCCTGGTCAGCCCTCACTGTCTCTTTCCACACTAGTCGAGTCACTGAGGGTCCAACATATCCACACAAAAGTCTATCAGGCAAAGTTACAAAACACCTAGCACTATATTTTGAATATAGACTATATCCTATAGCATGGAGTGAACTACTCTGAAGTCTTTTATATTGTATTAGAAAGAAACTATTTCTGTTCAAAGCAAAGGCTCTGGTCCTTGAATACAGACATAATTAGAATTAGAATGAATTGATTTGGAGATTCATTTTGCATTTGCAAGCATTTTTTTAAAATAGGAAATGTAGTTAAATGAGTCAATATATCTTCATTTATTTGTGGGCATAGTCATATTTGTGTATTTCTAATTATTTCATTAAAACTCATGACTGACTGACAAAAGTATACAGAAAACTCTATTTTATTTATTAACTAATCTACCTTGTTATATATAGCCCTTAGTACAAATACAGAGTCATATAATGAAGCTAAAGAGTAAGCACTATGCATCAAGTAAATATAGGGGGTCATTGAAAAGTTAATGAAAAATGCTTATTATATAAGAAAAACTATGAATCAACTTAAAATCATTGCACCAAAATAAACTTGTACTTAAGTTTCATTTGTCCATGAACTTTTTAAAGTACCTTCATAATATGATTTTTTTTTTTTTTTGAATTAACGTATACAGCAACAAAGCAGCTGTAAAGAGAAGAAAACCTAGGGCCAGTAGGTGGCATGGTGTTAAGACACTAGACTCCCATATGGCCTTCCATGGTTAAGATCCCAGATCTGGCAACTTAAAACTCACACCGGAAGTGTGTTCATGCATGCCCAAAAGCCCAGGAAAAGAATGAAGGAGAAGGGATTGTGTCCTGGCCATGCCTTCCAGGGGGGGTGATTTCTCACTTTCCTTCTCTCTGTTTCTCTCTGGTGAGTGTACTCCCCCATGACAAAAACTTAAAAAAAAAAAAAAAAAAAAAAAGATAGAAAACCATTAAATGTTGAGAAAATGAAGTTGTGTTGTAGGAATGGATCTGATTCACTCTAGTAGGGCAGTTTCTCCGTATGCCACTTTGAGTGTTTCTATTGTACATCTGTTGCATGACAAACATAAAATGGTTGGGTTCACTATCAATTACAGGCTAGAACAAGTAAGATTTCAATTACAACAGGAGAGCAAAACAGCTGGGAAATTCCCAAGGGGAGGTGCAAGAACCAAGGGGGTGAAGCAGGCATCATAATGGTACATTGCACACTACTAATTAGGGAGAGATGAAGTCAAGTTAAAAGAAAATATACCCCTAGATGCTCTGTTTCGTGGAGACCACTTGGGTACTGAAAACAGTACCTTGGTGGCTTGTCTCAGTCTGAATTCTCATGTAATTGTTGCCTCATGAGCAGCTTAAATGAAAATCTAGCATAAAAGATCTTTTTTTCTTTTAAAGATAACTTATTTAAAAAAATTAAAAATGTGATTAAATCGAGGCATTTAAATCCTATCCAAATAGTGTTAAAATGCAGGGTTATCTTTAAGAGGTAGCAAAGTAAAAAATGAAGAAAATTATGGTAATGAGTTTTACAATAGCCTGCAGCTCCCTAAATAAGGAATGCATAAATATAGGCACATATAAAAGTCTTCTTGACAAATATCTTATATTGAGGAAGAAAATCAGGGATCCTTCTACTCTGTACACTGCATGACAGTTATGTTATTTTCCCCCCATAAGCTCGTTTTTTCATATGTTTAATTAAATGAACTATAAGCAGTACAAATTAAAATAGCATAATATGCAATTGAAAATAAATTATTTTTTCTAACATACAATCTAGCAATAGAGTTAAGAATTAGCCACAGGTTATAAAATGTTAGGGCTATTTAAATAGCAGATTTTCACTGTAGTTTTCATAATCAACATATTTACTGACAATAAAGAAAACAATAACAATAATAATAATTTTAGTACCATGCTATATTTGAGATGCCTGATCTATAACCCACTGGACCCACTATTTTTGAGAATTCTCATATCTGGTCTAAGAAAATGAAATAGAAATATAAAATCATTATTATTTTAACCAATATTCACAAAAATACTTTGATGTTTACCCAGTAGCTCACACATACCTACTATTAAATTTCTAGTTTTGAATCTATATCCAAAATTTTATCCAGCATCCCCCCAAGGTAACTAATTTCACTTAGTTTTCCTCACTAGAAAGATATTTTGAAGGATATAAAATCATTGAATTAATTCTGATGAAAGATGCTAGGGGCTCAATTAAGATAGTATAGGAAAAGCAATGACTTTCTAAAAAGGGGAAGATTATAGATACTGGAGACCAATGAAAGTGAAGATGAAAGAAAGGAGAACTTAGCATAAATCTGAAACTCCAATCTCGAAAAACTAAGGGCAGAGAAAGTAGGAGAGAAAAGCAATTATATAGGAATATCAGCCTGGACTCTTCTGGACACAGTGAGATACTTTACTAATAGAAATGTAGCTTCCCTTAACTTCATGCTTTAAAATTATATTTTGCCGGGCCCAGTGTCTGGCATAATGATCATGTTGTTGGACTCCCACATAGTTGACTGCAGTTCAAGTCTTGAACCTGGTGGTTTAAAACTCACATGAGGTGCCTGTACATGGGTCCCCAAGTTTCAGAGAGGAGAACAGAGGAGAAACAATTGCTGAGAGGCCATCCCCCCTGGGGGGTGATTTCTCGCTTTCTGTTTCTCTGTCTCTCTGGCAAGCACAAAAATCTCTTTATATATATATATATATATATATATATGTACAGATATATATAGCCTTAATTTTTATTCTGTATGGTATGCTAATTTTTTTGAGAGGTTTTTGCTATAGGGTGCGTGTGTTCGCCAGACAGACATAGAGAGACAGAGAGACAGAAAGTGAGAAATCACCCCCCAGGGAAATGGCCACGCCGCAATCCCTTCTCCTCCATTCTCCTCTCGGGATCTTGGGCACGCATGCACACGCGCCCGGCGTGAGTTTTAAGCCACCGGGTCCAGGACTCGAACCATGGTCGACTACATGGGAGTCCAGCGACATAGCCATTACGGTAACTGCTGGTCCCTGGTATGCTAATTTTTGAAAACCAGTAACTCCTCATAAGTCACCATTATTATATCTTAGAGCAGTGTTTACTGTAAAACAATTTACCTAAGACCTGAAGCTTAGTTTGAACATTATTACCCCCCAAAAATATTTTATTTTACTTATTATTTAATGTGCACATAATAAACTCATTTTAATGTGATTCAAATCCCAGTTCTTTAAAGCTAGTTACCCTGAACAGGGAAGGGCAATTTATGGCCCCTCTTTCCCCACATAACCTTCTCTTCAGTAACTTTGTCCCTCCATGACACTTTTGAAAGGAATAGAATGAGTTCCATTGAGGATCTGATCTGTCACAGCCTACAAGATGGTGTGCTATTTTCCTCCACTTATAGAAACAGGTACCTTCCACATCTTTCTGTGCTGGAGGGGACATAAAACTACTTTGAATTTGAATATGAAACAACAAAATTTTGGACATATTTGTATTTCGGTAATGCTATTTCCAATTTATTAGTCCTAAAGGTGGGGAAAAGGAATACCACATCACCCCTCGATGCTTGGGTAATGAGAATAAAATAATAATTCAATTAAAAAAGCTATTACAAGTATTTACTAAAGAGGGAAAGGTATGAATTTGATCATGTAAAGGAGGTGATTTTCTTTTCCGATCTAGTAGTGTAGGAAGTCACCCTAACTCAGATGAATAGGAAGGAATCGGTCCGGGTCTCAAAATTAAATTCAGAAACATGCCCAGCCTCTATGGAAACCGTACAAGAAGAACTCTGTATGACAGGCAACGGCAAAATTGCAGCTGCTGAGATTGTGTGTGCAGCCAAGTACCACTTCACTCCTGATCTATGTTAAGTTGACTGAAGGAAGGAAATCAATTACTATCGGCAGTGAACTTCAGGTAGACCCTGGGTTGAGATGCCAGCTACATGCAGGTGTGTGCCCTCAGCAAAGATAATTCAGGCTGAGCCTTCATTAAGTAGGAGTGCTATTGCATTCAGTGCTTTGAGATTTAAGTGGTTGTGCTTTACAAGCAGACAGACACAGATGGAGAAACCCAAATACTGCAAACCTCCTAACCTCACCAATGAAAATATCTGCTGTAACTAGTTGAACCTTTTCTAATAGACCAGGCCTAATAAAGAAGCTCTCTCTATCTCTCTCTGTCTCTGTGTGTGTGTCTCTCTCCTCTCTCCTATACACACACAGAGACATATCACAGTGGTTTCTGGTGATCACATTAGAGTCTAGACACACTAAAATCTCAAATACTAATTAAACACCACGTGTATCGGATATTGCTGTTGTCTTCCATTTCTTTTAGTAATAGTGTACTAAATTTGCTTTGGATGGACTTCTTCCTCACTTTCAATCCTTCAATCTGAGTCCTGGGCAAGGTCCATACCAAATAGCACTTTCTATCCTCCAGACACTATTACATGTTTGGTCCCATTTCCACAGAAAGATAAGGTGACTATGTACTACGTGTAAACTCCTGGACAATGATCTGTGCTGAGAAAAGGTGAGCTGGGATTGCTCCTGGGGCCACAAGATAAAGGCTGTCAAGTGTGGATCAGGGCAGCAGGAGGGAAGAGTATAGAGAAGGACAGCAAGAGAACAAATAGAGAGGCATGACATTAGTGGGACACAGAAATGGTTTATTACTTACTGATGATAGCATGTATAGTATCCTCAACTGGACTGGTCTGAGAAATATTTCATGTTGAGTAAATTTGTTTTACAAGCCAAATGATATACAGTGATTGAATGTTTAAAATAATAATAATAATAATAATAATCTGAAAAAAATGATGGAAAGGTATTTGATGATGATGGTGTGGATAGTATGTCTTTGTCTTGACTGATAAGCATGGTATTCCTGCTGGAAAAGAAATGTAATAATACACTGTAAAGATATATGTGATTGGGGACCAGCAGTTAGTGTAATGGCTATGTCACTGAATTCTCATGTAGCAGACTGCGGTTCAAATCCCGGACCCAGTGGCTTAAATTCATGCCAGGTGCGTGTGCGTGAGTGCCCAAGATTCCAGGAGGAGACTGGAGGAGAAGGGATTGCGGTGTGACCATCCCCCCTGGGGGTGATTTTTCGCTTTCTGTCTCTCTTCTGTCTCTGTCTTTCTGGCGAGTGCACATGCCCTATAGCAAAAACCTCTCAAAAAAAAAAAAAAAAAAAAAAAAAAGATATATGCAATTCAATGTAATATAAAAAAGATTATGATAATAATAAACAAAATTAAATAAATACAAAAATAAATAAATAAAGGCTATCAATGGAACAACCCAGAGCAATAGAATTAAGACACTGTACCTAGTGCTATTTCTTGGGTTATATAATATTATACTGTAGTAACTCCAAGTACAAGTCAATAAACACTCATATATACAATTTTTGGAGAAGATAGATATATAGGTGAACTGTAATTGAAACCACCAAATTTACCTCAGTAGGGTTGAGTGGGTAGCAAAATAATAGATTTAACTTTAAAATGAGCAGTAATTTAACTTTCTTTTATTCTTCCTCTCTCTCTTTTTCCCTTTCTTTTGTTCCCACTCCCTTTCTTCTTCTCTTTCTTTCTTTCCCTCTTTCTTTCACTCTCTTTCTCTTTCTTTGTCTTTTTTTTCTTACTTTCTTCTTGCAATGCCAGAGGGTACATGTGTGTGAGATAAAGAGAGAGAGATAAAGTCCTTCCAATAGAGCCTAGTCACTCTTCAACCCTTTTCCTCCATTCTCCATTCCATCAGTATCCTGGGCACACATACATACATCTCTGGTGTGTTTTTTCAAGTCTCTGTGACTGGGACTCAAACCCTGGTTGGCCATGTGGGATCTGATCTGGCTTCTTCTTCATAGCGCTTAACAGCTATACTACAGTTTCAGCCCAGGAGTCTACTTTCTCACACATATTTTCAAGAATATCTGAGTAACAGTTGACTAAGAGAATAATAGGTAAGGGGTGACATATAAACTTTTGTGATTAACTTTAGATTTTGATCTAGTTAACATAGAAAAAAGTTTCATAAATCAATGTTGCTACAGATCAAGCATTCCTACCCCCAAAATTGAAAATGTTCCAAAATCTAAAACTTTTGAGGGCTGACTTGACAGCACAAGTGGAAAATTCCACATCCCTACTTTATGTGAGGATCACAGTCAAAACTCAAGAGAATGAAGAACCTCCCAGACCCCTTCAGCTGTCATACATTTTTTCCAGCCATGTCCAGGATTCCCTATGCAAAGATACCCACAAATTATTTCATACAAAATATTAAAAATATTTTATAAAATTATCTTTAGACTTTGTATATAATGTGTTTTGTGTTTAAGGTCGGGTATCATCCTTGATACCCAGTTAGGTACAACATAAGCAAATCTTCTGAAACAGAAAATATCTGCAATCTAAAACACATCTGGTCCTAAACACTTTAGATAAGAGATACTAACCTTGTACATAGTTCTGTGTTTAAATATTTTCCAAGTTCCTCATATTCACATTCAGAGTTAGTTCTAGTTTGAATCAATGAGCTACATTTTAAAGAAATAACAACAAAAAACACTCTAAACACTGTAAGTGGTACAGAAGCCCCGTAAGACCAAATAACCTATGTAGCTATGTTACCCACAAGCATCCAGTCTGAAAGAAATCTTTCTAGACTAGAAACTAAAAATTGTAGGGAGTGGCGAATCTGAGCTAAACAATAGTGACCTTTAAAGATGAGAAAAGACACAGACCTGCTCTCTTGGACCGATGCTTCAAGGCTGGCAGAGGCTAAAGGAAGGCCAGGGGAAGCTTGGAAGCACAAGACTGGAGACGCTCCACAGGTGCAGGCGATGATAGAAAACACCTTTACCTTCTGCTTTTTCCTCCTCCAATGGCCTCTTAAAGAATAAACCCGCTAATGGCTCAGTGCTGTGGTGATCTCCATCAGAGACACCAGGACTGCCAGATCCCCGCTTTGTTCTGCTTGTGTGTCTGTCTGTCTATTTTTTTCCAAATCCACCATTGCTCCCACTTGGGGTCTTCCACTGTGCGGGTCACAAGAAGATATCTTATTTTAAACTAGTGGTTCTTTGTTATTAGGGAACAGAAACCTTGTCCAGCAACATACAAAAGGTCTTCAAAAAGTCAAAATGCATATTATGAAAATATTATGCATGAATTTCAAGTGTTGTACAACATTAAATAAGTGCTTGAATTCCACTTTCCACAAACTTTTTCTAAAAGTTGTATTTATTTTATTTACTACATAAAGAGTGTATTATGCACACCACAAAGAGAGAGAGGGCCAAAAAAAAAAAAAAAAAAAAAAAAAAAGGATAAAAAAGAAAGAGGTACCCTTGTCAGGGTCCTGTCACACCAAGATCCCCTTTCCCTAACCCTCAAGCTTATCAAAATTTTGTGTGAATTGCCTGGCATGTTTTCAGGATGACTCAGGGAACCAGACCCATAGTCTGCCACGTGGCTTCCAGCATTGTAGTTTAGTATGCCACCAACTGTGCTACCAGTCAGGGCCTTCACAAACTTTTGAAAGTCTCCTTGAATCTCCATGGTGGTTTTTTTTTTTTTTTTTTTGGAGAGGTTTTTGCTATAGGGCGCGTGCACTCACCAGACAGACAGAAAGAGACAGAGAGACAGAAAGCGAGAAATCACCCCCCAGGGGGGATGGCCACGCTGCAATCCTTTCTCCTCCACTCTCCTCTTGGGATCTTGGGCACGCACGTACACATGCCTGATTTGAGTTTTAAGCCACCGGGTCCGGGACGTGAACCGTGGTCGACTACATGGGAGTTCAGCGACATAGCCACTACGCTAACTGCTGGTCCCCGAATCTCCATGAGTTTTGAAAATTAAAAAATTTAGTCCAAAAAAGAAAAGGAAAACCCCAAAACCATTTTTTGTGTGTGTGTGTGTGTGTGTGTGTGTGTGTGTGTGTGTGTTTATAGGGTCTTAGGTAGCATAGTCATAGTTTTTTATTCTGGGACACATAAATAAAATGTTAAGAGAAAGACCAAAAATCATAGACATTATCTCATTGTGGACTGTGGAAAATTTTCCTCTGAAACAATTTTGATTTCTGAAACTGAGTGTGCACTTTAAATGCACCCTATAGATTGTGTTTTATTTTTATAATAATAATAAGAGTGCATAAAATTGTTGGCTCGCGTTGTATCAATTTATAATATAAATATACTTAGAGGCCTTTCAAGATACAGATTAAGCTGGTAAATATGTATTTAGATACTTAAAGTGGAGATCAGCATGGTGATAGCTGATAATGTCATCCATGTATTTAGAGAGTTTAAAATATGGATTATCTACAAGATAGGCCATAATACTTCATCTGGGGCCATTATGGCTGAGCATGTAAACACATATAGATAATGCAGAGGAAAAACACTAGCCTGTACACAAGCAATGAATAAAAGCTTTTTGAGAGCTAACTACAGGTATTGAATATATATTTAGAAAATGATCCATAAAGAACTTGGGAAAAAGTATCACGACACATGTAATACATTCTCAGCAATAAACCTTCATTTTACTGTCTCTAAATGTACAAGAAAATCTTACATTTGGTTAAATAATTAAGAAGATTCCAATCTTTCTGACTGATAGAGCATATGTAAGCCTTTTGGCACTACTAACAGGTTGAATCAGATGTTTTTATTATTCACATAAAATACTACAAGTGAAAACAATTTGATCACCTAAAATAATGTGAATGTTTTCTTGCACTTTAGTTTTAGAAAAGTGATTCATATTGTTAGTCTTGCAAAAGCTGTCTCATTCTTTCTTTTAAAAAAAGTCTTCTATTTCATTTATCTTTGCTTTCTTTCCCTTTCCTTTCTCTTCTCAAATTAAATTATTGGACACTATACCCAGCTAGAGTTCCTTTATATCAGACAATTGACTGAGAATGGAACAAAATTTTAGGGATTGATTTAAATTATGAATTACTTTTAAAGCATTCATCTCTCCACCTTGACTTTGTATGTATAGACTATAATACTAAGAGTTGCTATGAAAAAGAGCAACTTCTTTCTCTAAAACTTAAACTGCTCTCTGTCTTTCATACTACACACACACTCTCACACACAGCACATCCAGTTATGTAACATCAAGTATTTCCTGCTAAAAAATATAGTCAGAACAGATTCCAAAATGTAAATGATCTATTTTCTTTATTTATTTTGAACATGTAAAGAAGTAATAGAAACTACTATAAATACAAAAATACAAAATGTGATACAAGTTTTTAAGTTTGAGCCATTAAAGCTACTGAGTGATTCTAGCCTTCAGAAAGGAGTTTAGTTGATGTTCTCTTAAAAAAGAGTCACATAAAATTATTTTAATATACTTAAATGTTATAATAAAATTGATTATCAATAGAATCTTTTTTTAGAGAGTTTTTTTATTTTGTTTTGTTTTTGGCTACAGGGCACGTACATTTGCTGGTGAAGCAGAGAGAGAGAGAGAGAGAGAGAGAGAGAGAGAGAAAGAAAGTGAGAAATCACCCTTCCGAGGGACAGCCACGCTACAGTCCCCTCTCCTCCATTCTCCTTATGGGATTTTGAGGATGCATTCACACACACCAGCATGAGTTTTATGCCACTTGTTTTAGGCCTCGAACCATAGTCAACTACATGGGAGTCCAGCAACCTAACTGCTGGTCCCACATGATGTGTTTTTCTATGCAAAAATGCATCATGTCTTTCCCAACGACCCAATAAAATTACTAAGCTTATTAAAATATACTGTATTGGGAACCAGCAGTTAGCGTAATGGCTATGTCGCTGGACTCCGACGCAGTCGACCGCGGTTCACGTCCCGGACCCGGTGGCTTAAAACTCACGCCGGGCGCATGTGCGTGCGTGCCCAAGATCCCGAGAGGAGAATGGAGGAGAAGGGATTGCGGCGTGACCATCCCCACTGGGGGGTGATTTCTCGCTTTCTGTCTCTATGTCTCTCTCTGTCTGTCTGCCTGGCGAGCGCACACGCCCTATAGCGAAAACCTCTCCAAAAAAAACAAAAAACAAACTTAAAAAAAAAAAAAAATATATATATATATATATATATACTGTATTTAGGATTATGCAACATTTTAAAGGTAAGAATAGCTAATCTACTTTTTAAAATTCTATAACTGACTTTTTTTACCTCTGCTTTTGTCAAAATGGTACAATACATCTCCAAATCGCCAAAAACAATTTATTGTTTTCTTATATTATCAAAGAAAAGTCATTTTTTTTTGTTTTAAAAACATCATTAATCAAACATTTATCCTGGAAAAGCAGTAACAGTTGGTCCTAACAGATAAAATTTAAATATTTTATTGTGAGAGGATTAATAAATGTTCATACATAATACAAGAGAAAATTAATTTTTCTTTCATTTGTTATAAAGAGCTTACCATAACTTTACTACTGAATGTTCTTCTCTATGTGATCTTCTCTAAGTTAAATGTTGAATTTTACACATTATCATTTTGAGTACCTTGTGCATTTGTAGATACTTTCATTATCTATTCAAGTTACAATCATTGGATATATAAGGATTTATATTACTTAGTTTTTCTTCCATGATAATATTCTGTTAATATATTATGATTTAACTAATACTATTACTCTCATTGCTACCGAATAAGATTAAAAATATAGTGACAGTCATCTGTTCAGCTCAGTGTGACAGCATACTTAGTACTGGCAATGCATGGTAGTGTTACAACATAGCTTACAAGGCAGCTCTTCTTTAGGGCACACTGGATTTAGGGCACTCTATAATCTTGCAATTGGTTTGGGTATATGTAAATGTCTTTTGGGGTCCATCTGATAAGACATTTAGCGATAATTCCATATATGTGTAGATAGATGATAATAGATACAGATAGTGAGGCCAATAGAAAAATATGGAAAGATGATAGACAGATAAAAATTGCAAGTATTACTTATACTGTCTTTCAGGCTTGAGTGGGATGGGAGAGCTATGCCATTTGAAGGTAATGGATTCTAGAAGAGTCCATAAATCTATATCTAGCCTGAGGGAAGACCATGCAAGTGAATGTTTTGGAGAAGGTGATGAAACAGGAATCAGAGGTATATAATAATATAATTATGACTAGGACTTGCTGCTAGTAAGAAATGAGGCTGGAAGAAATCTCAGCTGCTAGGGGATGATGATGTTAGCATCTCCAAGTCTTTAAGAAGAGCTAGCAGAGACAAAGAAGTCCTGGAATACTACGGCACAGTAGGGTAACTACAGTGTATAATAATTTCATGTATATTTCACAATACCTAGAAGAAAGGATTTTGAATTTTATAATACAAAGTAATAATACATAATTGAGATAATAAGTATATTTATTGCCCTGATTTTTTCATTACACATTGTAGTCATATATAGAAAAATCACATGGTGCCTATAAACATAAATATGTACAACTATTTTATGTCAATTAAATATTATAATTATTGAACATATATATATATATAAATATGTATATGAAATTTTATTTATCTTTTTCTTTCTATTTTTATACAGTATATGTAAGCTCACCAGAAAAAGATATATAGATATATAGACAGGAACAGAGAAAGCGAGAAAGAAAGTCGTGAAGTCCAGGACTTGAACCATAGTCCGTCACATGGGAATCCAGCACTTAAGCACCATACCACCTGCTGACCTAAATATATATATAATTTTAAAAGTAACAGAAGCTTGTGGGAGTTTCTGCTGATGTGGTGCTATCATACTAGCATAAAGGGAATGGAAGAGCAGAAGTAAACTTTCTCTTTCATACTGAGTCCCTCTTCAGAGAAAAGAAGTTCAGTCTCTAATGACCACTTAATACCCTGTGGGGAAAAGAAAATTGTTCTTACAATTTGCTACCTTCCACTTACCAAAGAAAGAAAACAAGAATTTTGTGCCACTACATATGGGAGTCGTGGGGAAGGTGCAGAAATTTTAACCGACTGTTCAAGAACATTAGAATGACACCACTGGAGAGTCAGGTTTTGTTTTGTTGGTGTACCAACCATTAAAAAGTAAATTAAAATAGCAGGACCAGCAGGTGGCGTAGTAGTTAAGACATTGTACTCCCATATGGCAGAGTGTGGTTTGTGTCCTGAACCTAGTGGCTTGAAACTCCACACCAAGAGTGTGTGCTTGCATTCCCAAAATCCTGAGAAAAGAATGGAGGAGAAAGGATTGTGGCATGGACATCCCCAAGCCTGGGAATGATTTCTCACTTTCTCTCTGTCTCTCTTTGTCTCCAGCAAGCACACACCCCCTATAGAAAAGCTCTCTTTAAAAAAAAAAAAAGTAAGTTAAAATAACAACATAATAGGGACCAGCAGTTGGCGTAATGGCTATGTCACTGGACTCCCATGTGGTCAACTGCGGTTCAAGTCCTGGTCCGGTGGCTTAAACTCATGCTGGGTATGTGTGCATGAGTGTCCTAGATCCCGAGAAGAGAATGGAGGAGAAGGGATTGCAGTGTGGCTATGTCCCCTGGGAGGTGATTTCTTCCTTTCTGTCTCTCTGTCTCTCTCTCTCTCTCTGGTGAGCACATGTGCCCTATAGCAAAAACCTCTCTGGAAGAAAAAAAATTAAAAAGTAAGTTTAAATATCAACATAATAGGAAAAAGCAAACAGAAAGAGGTGTTCATTATTCCCTTTGTTCAAGAAGTTATTAAAATAAATTTCTCTAAGATACATTGAAGCTTAACTTAAAGATAACAAATATAATTCCTTTCCCTTATGTGAACTTACATTCCAATACTTAGCCCTCTCCTTATTTGATTTTTCCCATTTGTAATGGTAATGGTTACAAGTTCTGATGACTGAACATTGAGCTGAAACATTAGAAACTTTTAGTTCAAACAAATGTGGCAAACTTTACAGAAATTTCTTCTGTTTGAAAAATACGCCCAGCTGATCTTTCAGATATCTTATGTGGGTCCCTGTGTTCTTCTCCAGTTTTATCACTGTGTTAAATGCTTTGAAATAGTGTGTGTATAGACAAACTAGTCTTTTCTGAACTGAAATTTTGGACCTCCTTGAGGAAATTCTGTCTTTGCCAACTTGCATGTTTTCAAAGAAATGTCGAATTAAACCAATAGAAATCTAGTTTAGGCTCTTCTAACATCTTTTGAATATGAGGCACTGTACCTACTTTCAAAGAACTTAAAAACACAAAGTGTAACAAAGGACAGGAAAGCATTTGAGAAACTCGTCTAAAATACATGCTACCCTTAGACAACTTCCCTTTGAAATCTGCCACAAAAGCAGAAATAGAAATATTTCAAACTATTAAGGAAAAAAAAAAATATCTCCTCTGAATGGATTGCAGAATTCCTGACGGTAGCATAAAGACTCACAAGCACTTTAAAACAGAAATATAAATACATTTATTGCCAAAAAAAACCTATTCAAAAACATAACAATAGATTTATACAACAAAGAATTACAAAACTTCTTAGCAAATAAGTTACTTCAGATGAAAAGTTATTTTAAAAGAAAACTAAAATATTTAAATTATACATCCATAGTAAAAATGTAAAAAAAAAGAAATGAAATTATATGCATTTATGGGAAGTTAATCATTAAAAGTTTAGGTTTTTGAGTTAAACTGCCTCAGTTAAACCCTCCTACTCTGCCACCTCCCTATTGTGCACACACTTTTACTGACTATGATTTCAAACAAATTACTTAACTTCTTTTGACTTGGGTTTGACTGCAAGCGCATCATACTAATTTGTCTTTAGAATTCCTAGCATAACAGAATCAGAGTATGATAAAGTCCTTGTCTTCATCTGCTCAGACTGTCATAAAAAAATGTCATAGAATAGATGGCTCAACCAACAGCAATTTATTTCTCATGGTTGTGGGGTCTATAAAGTCCAAGATATAAAAATTACTTTCTGGTGAAGTCTCTCTTCCTAGTTTGTATATGGCTACTTTTTCACTGAATCCTTGTGTGACCTTTTTCCTGAATGTGGTAAGAAGAGAGAGCTCTGGTCCCTCTACTTCTTTTTATAAGAACATTCATCTTATTGGATCATGACCCTACTTTTATAACTTCACTTAACCTTAATTACCTCTAAAAAGACCAGAACAAATAGTGATGTTAGGGGTTAGGGCTTCAACATATTTATTTCACAGTTCAATTCATAGCTATCTTTAATCCTCAATAAATGGTAGCAATGTATGGTGATAGAAATTATAGTAATGATGATGACAGTGAAGGAGATAATATTGTTCACTCACTAGTACAGGAACAATTCTCCCAGAAAGTGCCATTTGGTTGTGTGACCTGGTAGGCAAAATTAATTTTCTTTTCCCTCTCAACCAATGCAGACACTGTCAATCATTCTCCTTCAATTTTTTTTTTTTTTTTGAGAGGTTTTTAATTTTTTTTTTTTTTTTTTTTTTGCCATAGGGCATGTGCACTCGCCAGACAGACAGACAGAGAGAGACAGAGAGACAGAAAGCGAGAAATTATCCCCCACCGCAATCCCTTCTCCTCCATTCTCCTCTCGGGATCTTGGGCACGCATGCACACGTGCCCTGCGTGAGTTTTTAAGCCACCGGGTCCGGGACGCGAACCACAGTAGACTACATGGGAGTCCAGTGACATAGCCATTACGCTAAATGCTGGTCCCCTCTCCTTCAATCTTAATGTCTCTCTTCATATTTAATCCCAATAAGGTAAGGTATTTGATGACCGAATTACCAGTCATGACAGAAAATGGGAAGGCAGGGACAAGCTCTGTGGTTAATCTTAATATTTTCCTCTTGAGCACTGAGGCTGAAAGGAGTAAGTTCTAATAGGTCAAATTTCCAACAGCCCTTCTTCCCCAAAGATGGCACTATTATTACCAATGTACCATTTCTAATTGCATTGGGTTGTGAGGAAAGTCAGAATGCATTCTTGCTTAGAAAAATATGAACATGGCTTTCCTGATCACCTAATACAATCAAATACTCCACAGGTGTTTCTGGGTGCTCTGAAATGCTGATGCTATTTACATCCCTATATTTGTAAGTAAAATCTCTCTGATAATATGTGTGTACAACTTCACTTCCTATTCAGCACTAAATCTGTGATTAGAGATGTAAAGCATTGCCTCTATCAGAGCTACCTGGGGTCCATGTTAGAAAAGCAGATTCCTGAGCCCGTCTGCAGTGATGCCAATGGGAGGTGCTGCTGTGGCTGCACCCACAGGGAAAGCCCAGGCACATTTCCCAGCCCAAACTAAACAAGCCGGGTACAAAAATGTGTACCTATGGTCCCAGCTAACGGGGGGTGGAGCAGCGAGATCATGACGTAAAATGTTCTGTCCCACATCTCTCTCTCTGCCCTGCTCTTCTCTCTCTCTTTCTCATGAGAAAAATTTAAAAATAAAAAGTGAAGATTTCTAAACTCCATTACAGACCTACTTGTGAGGTTCATGGAAAAAAAATATACATATACATACACACACACACACACACACACACACACACACACATATATATATATATATATATATATATATATATATGTATTTAAATATAGCCCTTAGGTGATTTTTATTTATATTAACATTTCAGAGACCTAACAATTACAGAGGGGGAAGTAAATAAGAGAAATAACAGAGGAATTGTAGAAAATTTTGCAAAATGTTTTTTTCTTTTTTATTATGAGCACTAAGTACCCCCAAAACACATCAATTATGTGTAAATTTTGAACTTTAAATGAATTTTGTGGAATTATCTTCTTCAGAGGAATTGGGAGATTAAAAAGAAAGTCAACAACAAACATGGGTCAAAAGCAACTAATGATGGTTCTGAAAAAGTTAGCTAACCAGTCCAAATCTTAAGTCAGAAGCAGTAAAAAGAGGTAGCAGTTACAGGAAGGTGCCCTAGCCCTGAAAGGATCCAGATTCCTCATCATTTTAGGACTCCTTGATTCTTTAAGATCAAAGACATCTTCCTACTTAACTGGTATCTCTTATATTTATCTAACAACTATGACTGTGCTTTCTTTTATAGACAAAGAAATAAAGGCTTAACAAAATAAAGCTGGAATCACACAGCTACAATTAAGACTAGTCAGAGTGCAAAGCAATGACTTAGTGAATCTACTGGCTTCCATTTTTTACTCTCAACTTCTTTCCTTTTCCCAGCTTTCTGAGCTCAGTCTGTTTCCTTCTTTTTATCTTCTACAGTCCGGAACTCTCCGGAATTCCTTTCATGTGTTTTCTTGTACTCCAGCAATGCCTTTGAGTTGGAGGAGTCCCATACCTGCCACTCATCAAGGGTGTGAGTCCCTAATCAACTGTACTAAAGATTTTGTGTATTTTGTCATTCTGCCCAGAAACTTTGCTCTCCCAAGGACACAATAATGTAGAAGGTGGTTCCAAGAACACATTGGTTTTCTTTTCCTAGTACAGTTTCATCATGAGATATAAAGAGTTGAAAGGGCTAGACTAGGACATGATCCACTATGCGTATTTAGGGTATTCCCAAATAACTCACAAATAAACCTTGGAGACATACTGACCCATGAATCATTTTTAACAGTGATTAGTATTGTGAAAAATATGAAAATATTCAGATGGTCAAAAATTGAGAATATTATGGCTTCACAAAATATACAGAGGGAAAATTATTTAGTTTCAATAGCATGTGCAAAGTAAGAAGTAAAGCACTAAAGATAAGATTCAAAGATCAAAGGAGCACTAGAATGAAACATACTGGTCTTTTAGCCACTAATGGGCTCTATTGTGAATAATTGAATATTCTATTGCTTGTAAAAAGAAATATAACAGTAGTCAAGGACTTGGAATCTTTAGATTAAAGAAGACATTGGTTTTAATGCTGGCTAGTTCAATTCTAGCTGTGTGACCTTAGTTTTATTTCATTAAACTTTATTTCTTCATAAAAGAGCATAGTCATGGTTATTAAGGAAATACCAAATGTTTAGTCTGGTGTCTGACCTAACGTTTACTCAATAAATACTTACTATTATTGTTGTTACTATTAGTATAAATCATCTCTGTGCCATTTTCCTAGCGTAAAATTAAGAAGTTTTTGAAGATATAGATTATTTCGGTATATGATCTTCATCATTCATGTATTCTACACTTGTAAATTTACCTTGTTAAATTTTGTTCCTAGCCCTCAAAATGATATTCACAATGTTTTTGCATTCATTCATAGGCATGTAGAGTTTGAAAAATTTGAGATGTGCTTTCTAAAGAATTATTTATTTTATGTTTTTATTTTATTTATTATTCAATTTGATCAGAGAGATCAGGAGTGAGGGAGAGTAAGAAAGCAAGCTTCCATATCCAGGGCATGAACTGTGGTCAGCCCTGTGGGAGTCTAACACCTCAACCACCATGCCACCTGCTGGCCTCACCTGATGCATGTTTTTAACTGAGGTCAAACAAGGTAATATTCTTTCTCACTCTTTCTCAACGCTCACATTGTAAACAAGTGTCTTTTTTACAGTCAACGTGGAGCCTTTTTTTTTTTTTTTTTGTATTTTTGTTCTTTTTGTCGGTGAATCTTACTATTTAAAATAGACCGCAAGCATGGTGCTGACATGCTGTTTAATGTTCCTAAGCAGGAAGAGTCGTGATATGCCTTACAGAGAAAATATGTTTGTTAGGTAAGCTTTGTTCAGGCACGAGATGCACTATAGCTGGCAGTAAGTTCCATGTTAATGAACCAACAGGGTGTATGAAATAAGGTGTCTTTAAACACCTTACATAAAACAAGAAACATACATAGAACAAGATGATATATTGATCAGTATATGAAAAGATTTTAACCAAAGGCTTTCAGGAAACTGGCCCTGTATTTTCCCTAGGAGTGTGGTTCAGTATTCAAAAATCCAAGTGTTCAAAGTAACTTTATAGAACATAACTGTTGTGTATAATAGGCACTCGAGGTATTATTTGCTAAATAGGAATCTAAATATGGAGTTTGAAAAGTCACGAAACACTAAATTCTTCTATTATGTAAGTGATGAAGTATGAGGAAATTGCAACAGGTATAAAAGTGTGTTTGGTCATGTCCTTCCAGGGCTAAGTGGAAGATGACTAGTCTGTGCCCTTGAATCATGTCCTTTGGATTTTGTTTTGACAGTAGTAGTCAGAAGTGGTCCATGAGAGGAAAGTTACTCTTCTAATCACTATGAAATGATAACATGTGATAAGATGGAAGTCAGTTCCAGCACACAGGGCTTTGCCTTATAACTAGTATTTTGAAAATGAATAATGGATCAGGGATTGCTGTGTTGTAACGATGTCTTGATTGATTGTTTCCTTAATATGTGCTGAGTGCTGACAAAGTGCAAATCTCCCAATCTGCTGTGATGGGACCACTGTTATTAAAGAGTACAATTATGCTTTTGTAGCCTTCACTCAATTCCTGATTTCGCTAGACTTTTTGTCAAAGAAATATAAACAGCTTTTCAATTGGCAAAAGACTAAAATAATAGCTAATGTGTCTTGATCTATTATGCCAGACACTACACCATACTATGTTTTATATATATATATATATGCTTTACTCTCACAGCAAGTCTGTAAATTAGGCGTTCTTATGACTATTAATATCCCAATGTATTGACCACCTCCAAAAAAAAAAAAAAAAAAGGAAAGCAAGGAAACTTAATTTGTAATTTACATAAGGTAAGTGAGTGAGTAGTTGAGCTAGGAATTCAAACCCCTTGGATAATGTCTTATTGACTGTTATTTTTCGTTCTCTTAACAAGGGATGATATTGTATTGGTATTTATATAGGCATAAACATAAATATATACACAAACAGCAATCTACTTGAGCAAAGCAAGGCATTTGTTCTTGAGGGTGAGATCTACTGAAGGGTGAAATATTAGGGATTCTATAAACTACTGTAAAATAACATAAAGAGATAAAATAATCTCAAAAAACAGTAATGATTCACCAGTTTCTTTCTATAGATATATAAATAGGGAAAGGTGGATCATTCAAATGATCAGGATCGCATATCTAAACACATGACAGGTTTTTACCTTAGGAAGCCCTGCTTTATGTTCAGATTCAAGAAAAGATAATTTCCTTATTTCAGTTCTTTGACTTTCCGTAATACTAAGTAAATAGCTGACTTAACATAGTCAATAACGTATATCAATAGAAACATTAAAAAGTGATACTATCTTGATAATTTCTAGTACACTGAAGTAAGCCTGACAGTTGATAGATTAAACTAAAGGTTTTTATCACCATCTTAGAGGTTGTAAAAGAACAGTAAACTACACTCAGATCACGGGGAATGTGAGAAAGTTGGAAGTAATCTCTTGTAACTTATAAAAGCAATAGGAGCTCACGTGCATGTAAGACACCTAGTCTTACAAAATAAATAAGAAACAGAGTAATAATTAGTTTCTCTGATCACCTGAAAATAGGTTATCAAGCACAATAAATGGCTTCTTTTGAAAATAAAATTTTGATGCCTAGAAAGTATTTTCTGAAACCTGCAGCAGCAATGACAGAAAGATAATTTTTTCCTCCTGTGTTTCTTTAGAGACAGGATGTGTGCATTATCTCATTGCCCTTTCTCTGGAACATTATAAATCTCCCTTAAAATTTTCATAATAGATCTATTCATCCTATTCCTTTGATCCAGCACTGCTGCAACAGGCTCACAAATGATTAGGTGATGTAAACCTGAGATGCCGTAGTGGGAATGGAATTTTCATAGTAAACACAGGATATTCAGTAAAGGTCTTAGCATAGGTACTAGTGGTGTCTATGCCAGAGGTATAACACTCATTGCCTGATCTCCTCTATGCTTCTATACTCCCACCATCAAAACGATATTTCAGAAAGCATATGCCCTAATAATTAGGTACATACCCATTCCCTTGAGGAGGGAGAGATTTTCCTTGGAAGAGAGAGGCATATACTATTGAACATCTAGTTCTTTCTTTCTTATGAAATATTATAAAGATTTTCCTTTTTAAAAATTCACCTAATTGAATATAAGGAATTTGGCAGACTCTATAGAATCATTCAAACTCTTAAACCTTTAACCTCTTAACTTTAAAATAATTCTATAGTATTTTAGTCCTTTTAATATTTTTTTTTACTTTAAGCTTCTATTTCTCAAAAGTTTAATCATACCAATTAAATTTCTCTAGCCTAGAAGCTAAATTCTTCACATCTGTCTTAAATTCTAAGGGCTCCAAATGTTAACAATACTTAATAGAAAGCCTTTGAAGAGGTCATAAGCTTTGGAGAGACATGCGCTTTACCAGAAATTTACAGTATTCTAACTTCTCATGTTCAAAAGACTCTTGCCTTGGAGCAAATAAGCATTATTCTACTGGTACATTTGGATTACTGAATTTCCCTCAGAAAAATAAATGAGCAGTCCAAAATAACTCTTTTTTTAAATTTTATTGATTATCAAAAGGTGTTCAAGTGAATGAGGATAGAGGAAATGAGGAAAAAGGATGTTAATACACCAGAAAGCAGTGTGGAAAAGCAGCCTCTCTACCGTGCAATGCAGAAAAGTGTGTTACTGAAAGCAACAACTTCTCTAGGTAATTAGGGAACATATATAGACTGTTACACATATTGTTCTATTGGTGCCCTAGTATAACACAAAGTTTATGCATCAGTAGTTTAAACAAATACATTCTTCATTTTGGGATTTATGTTTATTCTCTCTCTCTCTCTCTCTCTCTCAAATTATAACTATCCAATTCCAACTAGATAAGCGATTTCAGATTATTATTATTATTTTTTTAGGTAAAACAAATGTAACAGAATTAGAAAATCTGATAGATCATTTTGCCCTGTAGTTATTTCTTTGGAAATATTATCTACACATAGAAGGTGCAGCACCTTTCTCCTCCAAACCCATAGACATACTGATATGATCTTCCTTGACTCTATCAATAGTTCCCTTTCCGAGGCTTCAAAGCTAGTACCAAACAAAAACACAGACCTTCAATCATTCAGCTGTTTACCTTGCTAAAAACCCCAAGACCATCATGCAATCCTGGAAGAACAAGAATATGTGGAATCTTTCTTTCAACCAAAGTAGTAATGCTTCTTTAAATTGTGTCTTTACTAAGATGAATAGCACAATACATGACTAGAGACACCTCTACCTCTTCCTAAAATTTGAACATAGTGAATTTATTTAGTTTTCATTTTATTTATTATCTCTTTAGTTTCTTTTGGGGAGTGCCCTAAAATAATCAGCACCATAACCCTGAAAAAACAGTAGGATAATCACTTTCAAACTCTTGCTACAGTTTTGTTTTTGGGTTCAGGAAATCTAATTTGATCATTTAAATTTTGCTTAAGATCCAGCCTCTGTGGCACTATGGTAATGCAAATGCCCTGCAAGGCTAGAAGTCATATGGTGACTGTAGTTTAAGATCCCTGAGTCAGCCTGAAAAACACACCAGCTGTGAGAACTAAGGAGTCAACAGCTTAGGGAAAAGGGATTATGGTGTTACTAAAGTCTGTTGAAGGTACTTCTTTCTGGCATATGTACATGTACACATTCTATTATTAAAGAGAAAACGGAGGCCAGCAGATGGCATAGCAGTTATGTCACTGGACTCCCACATGGTTGAGTGTGGCTCAAGGCCTGGACCTGGTGGCTTGAAACTCACACCAGGAGTGTGTGTGTGCCTGTCCCAAATCCTGATAGGAGAATGGAGGAGAAGGGATTGTGGCATGGCCATCCCCCCTGAGAGGTGATTTCTCACTTTCCCTCTCACCTTCTCTGTCTCTCTCCCTCTTTCTCTCCCCAGCAAGCACACACAGCCTAAAGCATAAACCTGTACCAAAGAAGAGAGAGAGAACAACAACAAAAAATTTGCTCAAAATATTTTCTTGTTTTCCTGTAGTACAGATGATATGTCCAAATTCTCCAGCATGAAATATAAGGTTTTATTCTTATCTTTCCAAATTCATGTTTTGGCAGGTCCACTCACAACTCTACTGGGTCCAGCCAAAATGACTTACTTATGTTAATATTAAGCCTATAAGTATTGGTACATATGTTCCCTCTGTGTAAAATTCATTTTTATTTCCTGAATAGTTTATTTTTTAAGAAATAGCTCAAATTTTAGTACATCTTTGAAATCTCTGCCCTGCCACCTTCAGGCTAGTAATCTCCGTGAGACTTGCGCTAAATTGTTTTGGATGCTCCCAGAGTTCTCTATTGTCTACTATTTTAATAATTCTCACATGCTATAATTATTTGTTTAGCTGTCTGCCTCCCTGATTAGGTAACAACTCCTCACGCCTCTATTGATTTTGGTTTCACAGTGCTCAAGATAATGTCTGGTTCAGAATAGATATTTAATGCCTCCTAAGGCCCTTCCCATTCTCTCTCCTGCTTTAGCGGATATCAATTTTATTTTGCCTACAAAATCACTGCCTGGTTTTATTTAATATTTTATAGACATTCCTGGTGAAAATAAGCTTTGACCAGTCTACTAGCCAGTGCTTTGAGTATCTGATACTTAAAATAATTCTTTTCAAAACAAAGACTTTTGCTTATGTTTCTTATCAATGTCACCTTCCTGAATACGTGTTTGCTACATCATGATTTTTATCATGCACCACAAAGGACTGTCAGACTAGTTTATTCATTTAAGAGTAGAAAAACATATATGAATAAAACTCTCTTTTATCTAATCACTAATTAGACTTCTAAACTTTACGTTTAATTTAGCAGAAAACTTTGTATTTGCTGTACACTCAGCACTCCACTCCACCACTGTTAACATTCCCTTCACAGTATAGGAGGAGGCAGTGACTGCTTGTTTTTCTGGTTGGCATTCTCTCATATGGATTTCTGCTAATATTTGTATTTGAATACGATGCCAACACTTCTGCATAAAACACAGTTTAAAGACAATATGTAGGTTAGGTAGAGTGATTAAGTTTATACTGTAGCTCATAAAAACTAACTTTGAGTTTTATAGTATTTAAATACTCTCAAAACAGAAAGCTGTACATGTCTTTAGGAAAAACAAAAGTCATTTGAGTACAAGTTTAGTGAAGAAAGTTGGTAATAAAGCCAGTATTTAATGCTGTTCCTGGTGAATTAATATAAAGTAATCAAAACATAATAATTATTTTTCTTGTGTTAGATCTAACCCAGTTGTGAAAGCATTTCTAAAATAAGACTTCCAAAATTATTTTGAGAAAATGCAGTATAAGAACAACTGTATACTCCATGAAGAAAGTACATAGGAGAAATGAATTCTGGTGTCATTATAGCATAATTCCTGATTGCTTCATGATCTTTCCTCTTTAAGACCTCCAGTAATAAAAAGTTGAATTTGTCTATAACCTAAAAAAAAAGCCAATATTGAATGTAATGAATTTTCAAATTTTATAAAAATGTGCAAACATTAACAATCTAGGTTTATTATGCCCTACTATGTTTTAGGTGCTCCATCTGTTTGAGTACCAAATACATTGGATTATGAAGCAGTATATATGAAACTTAAGTAGTTGGCCAATCATGTAATGTGACACAAATGAGTAGAGATCATAAGGTCAAAGTTCCCAGGGTCAATAATTGCTGTTTCCAAACTATGTCAATATCTAAAGCAATCTAACAATACCAGTTCTAAGCGGCATCTGTTTTTGGCAAGGCAAGAGCATCTTTTCCCTCCTACCCTTCTGCTGTGTGAACGAACACACTGTCTATACGACTTCACTCTACCAAAATATCCATGAGTATTCATGGCAGCCCCTCCTGCAAAGTCATTTGTGTGCCTTATCTGTTGGGAAGGCCTGCTACCTTTGTCCCAGGATCCAGCTTTCTGGTGAACATAGTTGACACCCGGCTCTAGCCCAAGTTTTACAGAAAACTAACATGAGACAGTGTGGGAAGCTCCTGTCAGTGGCAACCGTACTTGATCTGAAAAGACATGGAAAAATTCAAATTCCAAAGCTGTCAGCTTGCAAACTTTCAGCAGAAAGAAAAGCCTCACTTTAAGAATGTAAACAAGGACAGTGAAGGTCTTGCTATCTAAAGATATCAGCATGCGGGAAACGCTCTGGCAGCTTGAACGCGCTGAGGCAGTGGCAAACCTCAGTGCCCCGTTGTGAGACTGAGCCTACCTTGGAGACTCCTGGCCCTGTCTTCTTCCTGCTAAGTACTTTACCTGTGATTGCAATGGCAGATTCTTCAAAAGAGTGAAACAGAAGCCTGTCTCTTTAGAAGCAACTGCAGTCTCTCTGAAAGAAGCAGTTTGGCATTTCCAGGGGAAAGGTCATTTCTTTACACCTCTGAAGAGGATAGATAACAATAATAGAAAGAATATCAGGCATGAAAAGCTACATTTTCCTAGACCCCTGAAGGAAATCATGACACAGCTGTGAAGCTGGTACTATGAGCCAATGCACTAATTTATCCCACTTCAGTGCATTGACTTTCCTCTTCTATGAACTGGCATCCCAGCTGGGAAAAGAAATGTTTACTGAGACTTGCTGAATTTTATTTACAGGTCTAGTGGGCTCCTTCTAAGTTGCAAAGAAGAGATACCTCTAGCGTTGGTGAGATATGGGTGGTGTGAAAATCACCCAAATGTACTTGAAAGATAGCACTCTTGTGACCTAAGGAAGGATAATATCAAGTTAAGTGCGGCACTTTGAGTTCATCCAGCATAAATATCAGTGCCAAGGCAATCACAAGGAGGGCCCTTGGGATACTGGGGTGATAAATCAGAACTTGGAAGGAAGCCTCCAAAATTACCCTGATTGCAATGCCTAAGGAACAACTGATTGAGCCCTCGATGAGAAACTTTTCCCCATCAGAAAACAGAGAAATATTTTGTCACACATTATCTAAAAGAGCTGCATTGTTACAGACATTCCTATTCAATTATTTATATATCCTCTTTCTGGTAAATCTCATCTGATTCTCTCTCCTTTCTAAATGTCACGAGTTTTACTCTCGCACTGGCACCGATGTTAACATTTGAAGGGGGGAAAGGTTGTACTTAAGTTTAATAGATTTCATATTTAATAATGTAGTCAATAAAATCTGCCCACTTAATCAGTCAAAGGCTATTCCACTCTGGACACTAAATGCCTCCAATGGGCCGTGTTGTTTCCATTACATACAGTTCACCCGTTGTTTTCTACTCTTAGAAAAATACTTTCATATTTCTAGAGCTTTCCATATCCATACATAAATAAAAATGGGATTTCTTTCAAGTAAATGAAATAGTGCTGATGTTATACTTGTACACTATCATTAAGATGAATCGCGCAAGAAAAGAAATTCGAATCTACATGGGATTTGAAGGATTAAAGTATTTGTGTGGAAAAACTTGCTCCTCTTCTCCTTTTTCCCTTAATATCTCATTTAATAAAAGGAGGGCCACCCAAGCGAGAACCAAAGGAGAATTCTATAACAATCACGGACTTGAACGTTCTCATCTATTGTTTGTTCTGCATTCAGTTTCACAGCAATGTGCCATCATTAGTCATAGTGAAATTTTTCTGAACAGTATTAACAGCATGGCTCTCCTGCCTTCACATTAGCTTGGTAGCCATTTAAGTAATATGTTCTCAAACCTCAATTTTTAATGCGTACCAGTCTTTAAAGAAAGGGATTGCGCCTATCTAAGTAATTATTTTCATATCATGTGGGTATTCTTTTAGTGCCAAAAGGAGTGCATGGGAGAAGAATCACTGCTGAAAAAACAATGTATGCCAGCAAAGTCTCTACTCAGTGGTATGTGTTTGTGGTGAGTAGATGGAGGGTTGTAAACCACCACAGTTAGCAATTTTGAAAACAAAATGCCCTTTTCCTGGTTATGGAGAAACAAAGACTTCAATTCACTACCTTATTGCATATTACAGAACTTCCATATTCTTGGCTATTAAATGCAAACATAAATGGCTATTAAATGTAAATCTCTTACATGAATTTTATATCAATATGTGTCTTTTACTTTTGCTAGTTAACATTAGCATGAAGAAATTTCTTTTAATTAACTAATTTATTTCTTCCATGAGCAACAGTGATGGTAGAAAATGCACTTTGAACAAGACCTTAAAACCATACTCTAGGGGCCAGCAGGTGGCATAGTGGTAAAAGTGCTGGTCTTCCATATGGGCAACCTTGGTTCAAGTCCTGGACACGGCAGCTTGAAATTCATGCTGAGTGCATGTGTGTGTATGCCCCAAATTTAGAGAGGAAGGCGGAGGAGAAGAGATTGTGATGTGGTCATCCCCCTGGGTGTAGTTTCTCACTTTCTCTCTCTCTGTCTTTGGTGAGCATATACACAATATAGCAATAATCTCTCTAACAACAGCAGCAGCAACAACACCACCACCACCAAAAACACAATCTAACCTCAGCTTCAGGCAGTCCCAGATTATGGGCATACTTGTGCCAAGTGACTCGGAGAGATCTGCAGACATGAACCAAACCTTCCCATGTGGGTCAGCCTCACAGAGTATCACTTTCTACTGCTGCATCGTCTGCTCTGTTTGTTAACTGTTCTAAACTATCTGAAATATAAACCACTAAAATATTATCTATTTTTTTGTTTTCTTAAGTTATTAACTTTTGAGATTTCCCTTCTAAAAAATATACTAGCAGCCCCAAACTGAATTGATTATTTGTATTCAGGGTACCTTTTTTGCCTGTAACTTTCATTTCATTTGTCACTCTGTATTCTAAAAATCTTCCCATCCTTTCTCTCCACAACTATTCTGTAAATTTCTTAAAGCTAGTAGTTTTTAATGTAGAACATGGAATAGTTTGGTAACAGAAATCATTATAATGTTCTATAACATAAGCAATCTAGAGTCATGAAATGAATACCTGTCTATCAGAAAAGAATCTCCCATGACTCTCATCACTGTGGTGCTCAGGATTTTCGATTAGCATTTATTTGCTCCTACTCTACATTGTGTATTCTCAAGCACACTCCAGTAGTCAGAATAGTTACAAGAAAAAATATTTTGAGAAATAATTATAAAAAAAGCTGAATGTTGAGAAAATTCATTATATATTTTTGGACATCTGGGGCAAAAAAAAAAAAAAAAATCTTATTTCATTTTTGCTGTCCATGGCAAGTAGGAAACTCTTATTGATAACTTTTATTTTCCTGAACAGAGAGATGTTGAAAATTTCATTTTTAAGTACACAGCATCCTATTTCTTTAAAAGTAGCTGAAATTAGTCAAATATGTAAATATTCTTATTCGGAGGTTAATTTAATTGTTCCATAGGGCTAATGTAAGGTTAGAAAAGAAAGAAAGAAAGAAAAAGACGAGGTATATAAAAACAAACTGCTTAGGTTCTAATTCTAGCTCTTTAGCCTCTGGTTATAAAACTTTTAAAAAGTTACTTAACCTCTCTAGACTTCAATTTGCTTTTAGTAGACATTGGTAATAATGTTACCTCACAATTAGATTATGGATTAATTGAGATAATACTCAGAAAAAGCACTTAGTGAACTGCCTAGAAAATAATAAATGGTGATAGTGGAAAATTCCAGTAATTCAATTGTTGTGTTTCCAGTTGTCCAAATAAAATGTACAGTTAAGCACATTTTAAAACTGACGTATTGAGATAATTCCATTTTTCTTTTCTCAAGGGTGCATGCACTTGCCAGAGAGAGACAGAGAGACAGAGAAAGGGAGAATAGAAAGCACTCCCCATGTGCAATGGTCATGCTTCAACCTGTTCTTCTCCATCTCTCTCTCCTTTCAGGAGTTTGGGCACACACTTGTACATGCCCAGAGTGTTATTTAAACTGCTGGATATGGGACTCTAAACCTGCAGGCAGATATGTAAGGCGGGTCTACCGCCTTAATCACAGGGCCATGGAGTTGATCCTCAATTATTTTTTTTTAAATACCATTATAACCTGCAAAGTTTCTAGACATGCAAAATTTCTGGAGAAATGAATGCATGATATGACATTAGAGGAAACTGTAATACAATAAAATACATTATAGAATTATAGAAAATTATAGTGCAAACATTCTGCGTGGTATTTCTCATTTTCTTGGTGACAAATGGAAATATTTCCAAGATCTCTCAGTCATTGCTCCACTCAGTTTCTGAAACTCACTTGATGTACCTCACTCCCCTAGGGAATGACAAGACAGAAAAGGAGATACAAGGTACATTAAAACAAGACTGACTTCATTCTAAAATCTATGTAGGTTTTGCTTTTGTTGTTGTCATACCAAAAGTCATTTAATAAAAGATGTGATTATGGATGGATTATTCTCAGTATCTCCTCACAACTACCAAAGCACATTTCAAAAACATATTTGAACATTTAGAGTATTTCTTTATTTTATTTTCACTCCATTCAAAATGTGTGAGCAAACTCATTTTTTCTAGAGTCAACTCTGCCCAATTTTTCTGCCTCCATAATTTCTCATGTAATTCTCTTTTCCCAAGAATCATGAGGTTCCTTTAGTGATTTGCAGGTGGCTGGCCTGTTCTGCTTGTTTGTTTGTATTTCAGAAGTTAAACTGAGAAGCTTTAATCAGATCTGAGGTCATTTTATTTAGTGTGCTGTTTTAAAAATGCAAATAAGCTTGAAATCTGACCAATTGCCTGGAAAGTACCAAGAAAGAATTACTGCCGAATGAAAACACTAAGGAAGAAAATCCAACACATGCTTTCAATCACTTTGTCATGGTGGGAAACTGAAGAAAAAAAAAAGTTACAGAACAAGGATAGATACAGGAAAAGGAATATGCTAAGATCTTAAAAGCAAATTCTTCTAATTGAGTTTGACAAACATATTGAAAATTAGATGTCTCTGTCCCTAAAACATAATAGTTATATTCTTATGATTCATTCTTTTCCTAAAAACAAGTTGTCTAAAAAGTTTGGAAACAGACAGTACTATAAAATAAAAGTTTAAATATGATCAAAGTAATTTATATGTTTCTTTTTTTGAAAGAGTTTTGCTATAGGGCTCATGCACTCACCAGGGAGACAGAGATAGAAAGCAAGAAATCACCCCTCAAGGGAGATGGCCATGCCTCAATCACTTCCCCTTGTTCTCCTCTCGGGATATTGGGCATGCGTGCACACACACCCAGTATGAGCTTTAAGTAACGAGATCTGGAACTCAAAACATGGTAGGCTACATAGGAGTCCAGTAACATAACCATTACGCCATCTGGTGGTCCCAAAGCAATTTATCTTTACACAATTCATGGCCACAGTAAAATCCACTGAGCTAATTATGGACATAAATGGATACACTTCAGATATGAAGAAATCTATATCTAATAATATACAAGTAGAGCACTCAGTCACAGAATGTCATAGTCAATTATATTTTATGTAGTCAAATGGTTCTACATTATTTTAAACACTTCTTTTCATGGTGTCACTGTAAGTAGTGATAATCTTTACTACCAAAATGATTCAACAATTTTAAGTAGGACTTATAGAAAAAATTTTGGATATTTACTAGCTTTTCTTTATAAGGGCCATTTTAATTCTTTGCCTTTTTCATAGATTAGAAGCATTATGCAACAGGGGATAAGATCATTTCAGTGGCTCTATGCTAAGACACGTCACCAAATATCTTTGCTCTCACTTAGGATGCCTGAAAAGCATTACAGGGAGGGGTGTGTGAGGTATTGGGAGTGTCCATTTCCTTCTATTATAAAGCCTCATTCTGTGTGATAGAGATTATTTTCCTTCAAGTTATTCCAAAATAAACTCGTAATATATGACGCATATCAAAACTGATATATAGTGATATTAAGTGGTCATGTTCTTGTGATGTATGAACTTACCAGTTTCCAAAAAAAAATGAGTTTAACCTCAATGAAATGTATAGAGCCTGTGCAAAGTTAAAAGCTATCCCTAAATTTTGTTGTTTTAAGTTAACTAGCTTACTAATTTTTTTTTTTTTGAGAGGTTTTTGCTATAGGGTGCATGTGCTCACCAGACAGAGAGAGACAGAAAGTGAGAAATCACCCCCCCCCCCCCAGGGGGAATGACCACGCCGCAATCCCTTCTCCTCCGTTCTCCTCTCAGGATCTTGGGCACACACGCACATGCACCCGGCATGAGATTTAAGCCACCGGGTGCAGGACGCAAACCGCGGTCGACTACATGGGAGTCCAATGACATAGCCATTATGCTAACTGCTGGTCCCATTAAATATTTTTTACTTAAAATTGACCTTGTATTATACCTTTCTATTTCTACATTAAAAAAAAAAAAATGAGGATAGAAGAAGTAAGGCAGATTGCTTTGATGTGAAGGAGAAAATAGAAACAAGAAAGTGAAAGAAAGAAAGGCAAGAAGAAATGTGTGTGACCCAGCCTGGTTGTGCAGTCTGTACCATAATGTACTGGGCCACGGTGCTAGAAGTCACAGGGCCAACTGAGGGTTCAGATCCCTGAGATGACCTGAAAGCATGTCAAATGGTAAAAAATGTATCCAAGATTCTGAGGAGCTTGAAGGCTGGGGAAAAGATTGTTCTGTTAAGGGTGCTTCTCTCTCTCTCTCTCTCTCTCTCTCTCTCTCTCTCTCTCTCTCTCTCTTTTATTGCATGCATATCATGTCTGTCATTTAAAAAAGAGGAAGAAAAAGAAGAAGAAGAAAAAAACGTGTGCATACAATATTTGTTGAGTGAGACTCTCCTTAAGCACTATATATGTTATCTTGGGAGAGAAGAAAAACAACTTTTTCACACATGTATGTGAATGCTATCATGCTGTAATAGAGAGATACACTAAATTTTTAAAATCCAGCAAGTCTAAGGCAACAGGCAATTATTTTATGATAATAAATAGTGATACTGGAAACCCAAACACTAGATTTAGATGATTTTCAAACTCTTTACAAAAATGAACACGTCAGTTCCTTGGGCTGCATTTTTATGTATTCAGCATTAAATATGGCTGGTTGGCTATTTCAGTTTTCCTTTTGAGCCTTTTATTTTGGAATTCTCACAGAAAGAAAGAGGAAACCCAAATATAAGTGATCATTTTCTTGTTAGTGGTTATCTCACAGTCCCTGAGGATCCATCGCAAAGTAAGTGTTACTCACGGTTGGTCTTCATTTAAGTTAAAATCCCATTAAAACTCTTTCCCAATTTCTACTAAGGCACATACCTAATGATTATTAATGTTCTCTCTGGTGATGTTTATGGATGCAGAACCAGGGAACAATTTGTCTCCATAAGAGAGACTAAGCCTGTAAAATGATATTTGGGTATCTAAATATTTAAAATACCTAATTGCCTGTCTCTCAGTAATATTTTCTCCCTTTAGGGAGGCTGCATACTGCAATGCAGAGTTACTGAATAGTATGCAATTTAATATTTACATATGAACAATCAAATGCAAAAGCTAGAACAGAAGTATGTATGTATGATGAGAATAGCTATGAAAAACTGCTTAGAGTGATAGAAGGTGCTCAATATTTTAAATTAGAGGGGGAAAACCTCTTAAGCCATTCTATTGAAAAACATGTAAAAATCTATTATCGTGGGATATGTATCAAGTTTTGATGACAGAATTTGCTTATTGCCAATAAGCAATCGTTTAAAAAATATCATGTATAAGTAATTCTGGAGGGGCCAAGTACAGAACATTTAGATGAGTGTTTTCTAACTTTACTGCATTTTAAAAATTTCTTCATGCATGATAGAGTATATGTTCACACATGTGAGAAAGAGTGAGAGAGAAAGAGAACAAGAAGCACCCTGCACAGTGTCTGGTCATACCAGGATCCACTTGTTCCAGTCCTCCAGCCTGTCAGGTCTAGGGCACTTGCATTTGTGTTAAATGTGGAGTAGGTGAACCAGGCTAGGAATTTGAACTGCAGTTGTCCTGTGGAATCCAGTTGCTTCAGAACAACCTATTACTACTATGCCATAGAGCTGTCTCTGATTTCACCAAAAATGATCAACATTTTGAAAAAAAAATCTAAATAATGGTTTTTATCCTTCTTTTTTTTGTTGTTGTTTTAGTTATGTATGTATATATGTATTAGACATTTTTGCCATAGAGCAGGTGCACTATCCCTAGAGAGACAGAGAGAGGGAAAGTAAGCAGTCACTCCCGCCGGGGTGATGGTCACACCATAACCCCTTCTACTTCCATCCTTCTCTCAGGATTTTGGGCATGCACACACATGCATTCAGTGTGTTACAAGTTACCTGGTCCAGAAATCGTAGCAGAGAGTTGACCTTCTGGGATCCACCACTTTAACAACCATGTTGTTCCTTTTCAAATTAATTATAAAATGTCTCTTGTTGGACCAGGCTCTTAGAACAGTGGTTAAGTGCTGGGCCTTGAGAGCTGAATTCCACATAGTCTACCATGTTTCAAGTCTCAGCCTTGGTGGCTTGAAAAACATGCCAAATGCATGTGTGTGCATGCCCTAAAACTTGACAGGAAGGAGAAAAGTAGGGAAAAGATTGTGGTATGACCACCTCATTGGGGGGTTGCCTTCTCTCTCTATCTAGAGCATGTGCGCTATGCCAAAAAAAAAAAAAAAAAAAAAAAAAAAAAAGTCTGCCCTTCTGTTATTTCTATATATTGGTGAACAAGTAGGTGTAAGTTCCATTAATTTGATTCTAATTAATTAAAAGCTTTCTTTATAGTAGGTGTTCCTATAAATATAATTGGTAGATTGCAGAAATATATTATTTAAATAATAAATTGGCTAAAATTAAAATATCTCTCTAAATAGGTTTCCTAGACTGATTTACTGTCATAATATAAATGCCAAAATGCAATGAGTGATTCAAATTTCACTGATATAATATGACATCTGACAGTTAATAATGGGTTCCTGACACTGCTGCTAAAATATAATATGCAGTACAAATTTAGCATGGCTAAATTCAATACTAGTCTGTGAAGATAACAGAACAACTGGGCAAATTAGGTAATTTTACCATGACAAAACACTATAATTAGTTTTATAATTACATTTATTTACATGGTGAATTTCGATAATACTGACTAACTCATTTTCAAGTCATCATCAAATTTTTTATAGAAAATAATATACAATTATACTGAAATACAAGAATCATTTATAATTATTGGCCTTGGTGTTCATATTCTTTAATAGATATACTTTCACAAATATATTGATGTACCTTCCTTGTGCATAGTTTTAGTAAAGATTTGAAGAATACCAACCATATGCAATAAAAATTATTAGGAACCGTGAGAATAGAAATATGGTACTTGTCCTATAGAAGGTATATGTCATATTTCTGTCATCATGTGAGGACAAACATCATGGACATAAACCCAGAGTAAGTAAAGGTCTATGATGGATACTGGACTTGTGAAATCTGCTGGCGAAGCCAATACGCTATTAAGTACGATGACTAAGGACGTACCACAGAAAGGTATAGTAGAAGTTGAATGAATTACAGTTGATGAATTCTGTTCCCTTCAAGGGGGAAGTGGGAAAAATAAATTGTTTACCTGATTATTGAATAGATACCATTTGCCAGGCACTTTGCTAAGAATTGTGGAGCTTTAAAACATGAGGAAAATAAAGTTTTCTTTTAGGAATTAAAAAACTACCATGGTGAATATGCACTTAAAATCTATATTAAAGATCCTTACATAAAGTAGTAGAAAATATGCTATGGGAGAATAAAATGTGGGAGTCTTGCTTGACTGACTATGCACTGAATTCACATTCATTTAATCAAACCACACTTGATTGAATTAATTCAAGGAAAATGATCATAGATTCGGTGCCTTTTTTAGATCTGACCTCGAATTGTCAGTCATGGTTCAAGGCTGTCTATAGTAACCAGACCTTCAACGTGGTTCCTGATCTCTACTGAAGATGAACTACTCGGTAAGGTGATTTTAGTTATTTTTTATTGCCAGCGGTCATGTGCACTTGACATAGAAAGGCAGAGAGACAGAAAGAAAGAGAGAGAGAGAAAGAGAGAGAGAGAGAGAAAGGAGATCTCAATGGGGAGTGGTCCTGCCACAGCTCTCTCTCTCCATTTTTCCGTCCTGTCAGGATGTTGGGCACGCACACACACATGTACCTGACATGCTTTTCAAGTGTCTGGGACTGAGATTCAACCCACAGTTAGTCATTTGGAATCCAGTGCCATTAGCCATTAGGCTACAGGGTCAGCCCAAAGATTTTTTTTTTGTTTTTTCAGATTTTTGCCATAGGGTATGTGCACTTGCTGGAGAAAGATGGTGAGAGGGAAAGTGAAAAATCATCCTTCCCTCAGGGGGAATGGCCATACTGCAATCCCTTCTACTCCATTCTCCTCCTGAGATTTTGGGCATGCGTGCACATGCTCCCAGTATGATTTTCAAGGTGCCAGACCCAAGACTTGAACCGTGGTCAGGTATGTGGGAGTCCAGTGCCTTAACCACCTGCTGGCTTCAAAGAGTGATTTTAAGATGACAAAACACATACATTAATTTCTCCTTTTAAAATTTATTCATTTGTTTATTTATTTTGCCATAGGGTGCATGTGCTCACCAGAAAGAGACAGAGAATGAGAGAAAAAGAGAAAAAAAAAAAAAAAAAAAAACCCTCCCACTCCAGGGAGGGTGACCACGCTGAAATCCCTTCTTCTCCAATCTCTTCTTGGTATATTAGGCACACATACCCAGTATTTTTGATTCTTTGTTTTTTTGGCACCAGGTATGGGACTTGAACCACACAGTCAGCCATATAGGATCCATATGGATCTTTAACCATCCCACTATACATTCTATTATACTCCTCTCTCTACTTATAACTTATTAGAATATGTCAATTAGAAAATTGACATATTTTTGGTAACAATACCTGTAAGACTTGGAATAAATTCCAGTGGTTAAAGGGATGATGGCAACATACAGACTAATGATTCCAAAACTTCAGCCGTAATATTGAACCTCTTAATGTGTATGTAAACACAATCTTTTGTTACTGCCAGAAAACATGTGCACCGATCAGAGACAGAAAGAGAGGGAGAGAGCACCCCCACATGGGACACATTCATGCTGCCATTCTTTTTCTTCCATTTCATCATCCTGTCAGAATTCTGGTCATGCACCTAAACGCACCTGCTGTTTTTTCAAGCTGACAGGGCTGAGATTCAAAGAATAGTCAGCTATGTGGGATCTGGCTTTCAGTGCACAATACTTAACCATTGTGCTACAGGGCCAGCCCTAGATAGACACATTCTTTAAAGTTACCTTTAAATATTATAAATCTTATTCATTCATTCGTTCATTCTGGTAAACATTGCCTTGACAAGTTAACAGAGAAGTTAAGTCAGGGGTCAGACAATATTGCAGTGGTAAAACATGACACTCTGTAAGGCAATCCCACAGGAAACATTTTCTGTTCAAGCCTAGAGACCTCCTTGAGATGCCAGGTACATACTTTTTCTTGATCTGGGACTGGCTGAAGGCTTGAAATATATTGTGACAGCAAGGTGCTGTTAGGGTTTTCTCTCTCTCACTCATCATCAAAAGAAATAAACTTAAAAAAAAAAGTCGATTTAAGCTTTGTCTTAATAGAATTTTGCCCATTTCAATTTAATTTAATTTATCATGATGATTTTTTTTTTTTTAAAGTTTTGTTACAGGGTATATGTACTCACTAGAGTAAAAGAAAAGGAAAGTGAGAAATCACCCTCTTAGGGGATGGTTATACTGCCAATCCTTCCCTACCATTCTCCTCTCAGGATTTTGAGCACACAAGCACACACTCTGGCATGTTTTCCATGTGGCTTGGTATAGGACTTGAGCCACGAACTTACCCATGTGGGAATCAGCTGCCCAAATCACCAAACCACTGCCTGACTCAAAATTTTATGTTTTTTTAGTAAGCAAAATGCATGAATTTTTTTTAATGTCTTATTTTGTTGTTGTTAAAATTGCCTGCTATTAGGACCAGCAGTTGGCATAATGGCTATGTTGCTGGACTCCCTTGTAGTCAACCGTGGTTCGAGTCCCAAACCCGGTGGCTTAAACTCATGCCGGGGGTGTGTGCTTGTGTGCCCAAGATCCTGAGAGGAGAAAGGAGAAGATGGGATTGTGGCATGGCCATCTCCCCTGGGGGGGGCGATTTCTCGCTTTCTGTCTCTCTGTTTCTCTCTGTCTTTCTGGCAAGTGCATGCGCCCTGTAGCAAAAACCTCTCAAAAAAAAAAAAAAATTGCCTGCTATACATCACCATGATTATCTACAAAAATATTTAAAAATTAAAATTAAATTGTATGGGGAAAGCCAATTTTTATACATTTAAAATATGTATAAGCTATTTTTCTCCTACTACATCATTTTACATTTTAAGTGTAAAACCTTAAGCATTCGAAATGGAAGAAATATTGAATGTCAAATAGTCCAATTTACTTTTTAATATGAGGAACAAATTCCTAAGGACAAGGAGTTCATTACTTATCAAGTCAACCTGTTCTATTGTGTAACAATTCTCTTTGCTGTAAAGATTTTTCTTTTAATGCTCCAGGCTTTTCTCCTAATCTCCATGCACTGATCCTACGGAATGCCATAGATTAGTTCCCGCCACTTCCTCAAGATAATCTTTTTAATATTTGAAGATACATTGAACAAACATAGCTCCCCCCACATCATCACCCCCGGCTTCTCAAGTCTTCTTGTTTCTAATATCATCCCTGGTTAATGAAGGAAATGGTGTTCAGATTCTTCTGGTCAAGATTTTCCTTTTAATATACACCCCCCCTCTAGTAATGCATCCTTGACATTTGGTTGCCCAGAATTGAATATAAAACTCTAAATATGATTTGACCAACCTAATATGCAGTCATATCATGAAATTATTTAATATTGGAATTTCTCAATCTGGTTTAAAAGAATATTTTCATTTTCAATGACAATCTATACACACTGGATTATGATAGATTATGATCAATTTAATCCTCTACATCATACTATTTTAGTCACTAAAAAGCTAGGTCAAATGCATTTTCTATTTATATTTCTCTTTAGATCTAATTCATATCTTGAGCATCATTCACAAGGCTGTATTTTTTCCTCTTAGTCTTTTTTTTATTCTAGTCATTTAGAGATTTTCTTTATCCTGATTCTGTCATCTACATTGTAAGCTTCACTTCATACAACATGCAGTACAATAGGCACACTGTGGATCTTTACCACAGTCAATATTAAAAATAAGGCTAGGCTATTATCTACCATTGCCCTCTCTGTTATTATACCTTCCAATCTTTCAATTTCTGTGGTAGAGCATAGACATTCACTATATATTGAATAGGGACATACAATGCCAATCTTTTAAACTCTTGTTTGCTTCACTTAGCATTACATTTTCCATATTTGTCCACCATCTATCAAATGTCAGGGTCTCATTGTCTTTTAGGCTGAATAGTATTCCATATAGTACACGTGCCACATTTTTTTCAGTCCACTTGTCTGTTCTTAGACATCTGGGTTAATTCCATGTTCTAACAATTGTAAATAATACTGCAATAAACATATACATTCAAGTGTTTTTTTGATTGAGGGTTTCCTTATCCTCTGGGTACATACCTAAGAGTAGAATTACTGGGTTGTATGGTAGTTTTATTTGTAGGTTTGTGTGCAACCTTCATATTATTCTCTACAATGGTTGTACTAATTCACATTCCCAAGAGTGTAGGACGGTCCCCTTTTCACCACAGCTTCACCAGCACTTATCATCATACTAAAAACATTATGGAAGGGGGTAATAGGATTGGTTTATAGGTGGCGAGAGGGAGAGAATCAGGGAAAAAAAAAAAAAAAAAAAAAAAAAAAAAAAACAAGCAACATATTTAATAGACACAAAAATGAGAAGTTATCTGTTGATGATAGTACATATGGTACCCTCTTTGACCTGACTAATATGCACTGTATTCATGCTGGGCAAAGCCATGTTGTACATTATAAAGATGTACAGTGGTTAAATGTAAATTAAAAAAATAATAATAAGACTAGGCTAAACTAAAACCCAGGACAACACTGTGTTTTATACTAATACACAGAACTCTTTACATAACCATCACGTGAAAATAATTACTATAGACCTATGAGAAGTACATGAAAGGAATGAGGATACCTGGGGTAATATTTCACTAAGGATAGATGCAAGGTAAACTATACCTGGTGTGATTTATTTTTTCCTTTTTTTTTCTTGGAGAGGTTTTTGCTACAGGGCGTGTGCTCTCGCCAGACAGACAGAGAGAGATAGAGAGATAGAAAACAAGAAATCACCCCCCAGGGGGGATGGCCACACCGCAATCCCTTCTCCTCCATTCTCCTCTCGGGATCTTGGGCACACACGCACACGCGCCCGGCGTGAGTTTTAAGCCACTGGGTCTGGGACGCGAACCGCGGTCGACTACGTGGGAGTCCAGCAACATAGCCATTAGGCTAACTGCTGGTCCCAACCTGGTGTGATTGTTGAGGGGGCTAAAATAGTATAAAAGACTCACTTGACTAAATAAGACTCATTTCACTGGGCATCTGGAAGCTTGAAGGTTTCTGTAAGTACCAAATTTTCCATAAAATTCTTGAACTATCTCAACTTTCAAAAGTTCATGGAGTTTTTAGGACCCCAGATGGCAGAATGGTTACATCACTGGAATCCCACATAGTTGACCACGGTTCAAGTCCTGGACCAGGCTGCTTAAAACTCATGCCAGGCATGTGTGCGTATATGCCCCAAATCCTGAGAGGAGAATGGGGGCAAAGGGATTGCAGCATGGCTATCCCCCCCTGGGTGTGCGTGTGTGTGTTTATGTGTGTGATATCTTGCTTTCTATTTTTCTGTCTCTCTGGCAAGCACATGTGCCCTATAGGAAAAATCTCTCAAAAAAAAAAATCATAGAACACTCTTTCCATCAGTGTTTTAGTGGTGAAAAATCACATAATATATGTACAAAATTGTGCCTATGTATGTGTGTGTGTGTGTGTGTGTGTGTGTGTGAGAGAGAGAGAGAGAGAGAGAGAATGATAATATATCAGAATTTTGGTTTCTTTTGGAGTATTGATGCTTCATGAGTACAAGAAATTAAAAAAAAAAATAAAAACATGATAACTTCAAGCCACTAACATCTATTGTACCTCCTACAGGGGCAGTATCAACATCTCCCCTAAAGGAGCTAGACTTGATTACAATTTTTTTTTTCAAAATGTTGCCAGCAGCATTCAAACAGCAAGATGACTTTGATAATTCCAGTAGCATAATTCAAACACATGGCTCATAAAGGAGAGAATACAATATCACAACCCACTGTGTAGAAATCTGGTTGCAGAACTCTGTGTGTGTGAAAAATTAATTTCATATTAGATGTAGATCCATGTGTATTTCCTAACAAATTTGGACTATTCAAGCATATGTTATGCTTATGTCCCTAGGCACCGTGGCAGGAAACTGTGCACCCTGTTGTTTCATAAACATCAACGCGAGTGGGTTCTCACGGAGTGTGCACAATGCCAGACATAAAGGCATACAGAGCACAGGGAGAAGAGATGCTTTATACGTTTTCCTCCTTGTCTATGCTAGAGGATTTGGGCAGTTTCCATTCTAGGGTCTATTTCAGTGAAAAGAACTGCACTATGTATTTTTAAATGTCAACCAGGGAAAAAAGTTCCCACTTACCATAAGAATCACGTTTTACCCAGTCTTTTCCATGTCCTCCCATATGTTTGTATCTAGATTCTTAAAAAGGAATCTGTCTCTCATTTATTTGTAATTTGCTGCTAACAATGTACAGCTATTTACACATGTAAAGACATTAGTGAGTCCTTCATATTGTTCTACACTGGACTTTATATATTATTACAGTTAATGGAATAATTTGGGGACCTAATGTGTATACTTTCACTCTCCTACAATACCGTAAAGACATGTTACGTCTCAGGCAGCCTACCAAGTCCTGAAGTTCTACCTTTCTCTTGAAAGGCAGCCAATTCTAATAGGTCTATTTGTTACAAAAGGTTGAATTTGGATTTTATATTTAGATACTACTGAACACAAAAACAATTCATCAAGACATTAAACGTCTTCATAGTAAATTCTGTTTTGCCATCTTGCCATCATATGAATGATAATGAATTGATAAATCTCCAGTGTGTATTATCATAGTGTTTAAAGTTAATAGTTATTCACTACAAGAGTGCCAGAACTTACTTGAACCAATGACCAGAACTGATTAGGCCTTGTACTGTGAATTAAAGTGAATATAGTGCATCAAGAATTAGGGAGGAAGGAATTAAAAAAAGAAAAAAAAAAAAAAACTCAACTACTATGCATCTGTCTTACTCAGTATATAAATAAGATTATAACAACAGAACCAATATTCAGTTACTGCCAATTAAGAATGGAAGCATGACAGAGCAAATAAACCTGCCTCACAAAAAATGAAGTAAAGAAATCACAAAACCTCAAGTTTCATATTATTCATTTAAATCTGATTTGTTGTCTCTAAACTCTCATATATCTTCATGCTCTTCAGCCTATCCACAAGGAAACAAACGGATCATTAGAAGAGTAATTTAGGGGTCTATGTGTGGTGTAGTGGTAATGCAACTGGACTCACATGGGGAAGGTCTTGGGTTCATACACAGAGACCTTTGGCATGGCAGGGACAGGTCCAAGCCTGTGATCTGGGTCAGGCAACACTGGGAATGGATGAAGGCATGAAGACCCTGTCTCTGTTTCTTCCTCTCTTCCTCTTTCTATCTTTCTCACTCATGGAAGAAATAAGTGAACTTTAAAATATTAAGAGTGAATAAAGGGAAATGTCAGTTTCTTCTGTTTTTGATATTACTTAATTTTTAAATGCTTTTGTTTTACATATGTTGTCATCATGGGTAACTTTAGATTAAGTATAGTACCTTTAGTTCTAATTTGTAGACAAAGTAAAAGTAAATCATGAAAAATTATACAACTATGTCAGATAAATTATCTTCAAAATCAGTATTGTACAGAGACTTCTAAAGATTGAATGTTCAAAGCATCAGAAGATGAATGCAACCTTAAAGAAAATTTCATAGTTTCACAAATACTGATTTTATTAATATGGCTGGAATTTCTCCATAGTGCAGGAGTTAAACACTAGGCAGAGGAAGTTATATCCCTCAATGGTGAACCAGAGTTCAAGTCTCAGGCTGGGCAGCCCACAATTCAGGCACAGGTGTACATAACCAAGATCCTGACAGAATGGAGTATTAGAGGTAAAAACGATAGTGGAGTATCCAGGCCCTGTTGAAGGGTGTGTGTTTTTTTTTTTGTTTGTTTTTGTTTTCTTTGTTTGTTTGTTTGTTTTCCTGTCTTTCTGTCTCTTTCTCTCTTTCATGAGTGTATATATGTCCTCTGGCATAATAAAGACAAAAACTTTAACATGGTGACATTTTCCAAATTCCTAAAGTTATGTATATTTTTGGAATGCTCTTCTACAATTCAGGCAGCTGTCATCACTTCATCACTTGATACTGGATTCCTTTTACATACTGTAATAGTTTGGTAAAAGCTAAATATGAAAATAATATCTACCTCACATATTGGAGTGGATTAAATAAGAGAATATACATGAAGGCCTACAATAATACTTGGTGTTCAAAGTCTTAGATAAATTTAAAATTTTATTAAAAATGTGTTAGTAGAAAGAGAAAAAAGTTAGATATATATTCTTTGAACCATCCAAAAATAGATTTATATTTAAAATAACAAAAAAGATTACTATATGCTATAAATAGCAATATTAGGTTTAATAGGAAGTAAATTAAGAAAAATCTGAGTATTTTTTTTTTTTTTTGGCTTAAACCTATGAAAGTTTCCCAAAGTGGTTTTAAATTCAAGGAGAATCCTGAGTCAGAAATGGTCAAAGAACAAGACAGTATGAGCTTACATAAGCCTTAAAGTCACCAGCTTCAGTTAAACAGGCTTTTAGAGGTTTCCTCTGGGAAAATGTGCCTGCATTCTGCCCATTCCAAGCTTCAGAGATTTGTGAAAGCAATCAGATCATTTTTACTCCAGTCTCTCCCTCTGGGCATCTTACAGTTAGTTTTATGTTTAAACCAACACCTTAGTCAAGAAACAACATCTTCATTGGACCTCACCTTTCAAGTACACAATGTTTGATGTTCATAGAGGAAAAAAAAATATTCTTCCATTTCTTAGAACCTACATTTTTTTTTTTCTTTTTCTTCTGGTAGGTGGCTCCTATAAATTAAAATGCCTTATCTGGCACCGTATTCTTCTAAACTCAGTAAAGAATAGGGAACACTTTCATACTTCAATGACTCCCACCAGCCCTTTCTCCTTAATCGGCGCTTAAATTAACTTTTCACTTGCTAAACACAGATCAAAAATTAAAGAAGACAAATGTTTAAATCTAATACTCTTTTTTTAACTTTATCAGCATTTGGTGCCAGTCTTCAATCTAAGAGATTTAAAACAAACAAACAAACAAACAAACACCTTCAGAAATATCTTTACAGGTAGTTAAAGTCACCAAAAATATTGACTGGGTTCTAAAGGAGTACAAAGAAAATGCAGAATGGTAAGGTGAGATGAATAAAGGCAATCAAATATACAGAGAGGCTAAAAGTAAGGTCAGTGATACTAATTTAAATAGAAAATAAAAGAGAACCTTTTCATATTTGGTCCTTGAAGCCCAGATTGCATCTTTATGGAGTATACCATGTTGGAGTGAAAAAATAAACTGTCAAGTTTTAACATCCTTGAAACTGAAAGGAATGTGGATATTTGCATGACGATACATGTTAGGACTTAAATAACAAAGTATGAGAAAAATCTATTTGTAAACAAACACATTTGCAAAGTTTAAAATCATTGGGTATTTGGGACCAATAGTTGGCATAATGGCTATGTCACTGGACTCCCATGTAGTCAACCACTGTTTGAGTCCCAGACCTGGTGGCTTGAACTCATGCTGGGTGTGTGTGCATGTGAGCCCAAGATAGCAAGAGGAGAATGGAGGAGAAGGGATTGCCGTGTGGCCATCCCCCCAGGAAGTGATTTCTCGCTTTCTGTCTTTTTCTATCTTTCTGGAGAGCACATGCGCCCTATAGCAAGAAGCAAAAAAAAAAAAAAAAAAAAAGCATTGGGTGTTTGAGAATAGAAGAAGTCTTGATGGGCTTAAAGTATATTAAACAGAGACCAAAAGGTGAAGGAAGATGTACAGGACAAACAAGAAGGAACTGGAAGGACAGATTCCACACTTCTCTGTTTTCTTTTCTGAAGCATGTCTATTTCCAAATTGCACCAGGCATTCCATGCACGGAAAACAATTAAACAATGGAATGCATGCATGAGTGTGAATAACCTAAGACTGTGACACAGTCACTCAGCATACCAAGGAAGCTTCACTATAGGAACAGCAAAGCTGTGATTTGTGAAAGCTATGCCTCTCCCATGAAGAAGACAGTCATTTTGGAAAATAGACACAGCAGATTTGCTGAAAGCTTATTTAAAAGGAGTAGAGAGCAGTGTTCTATTGTCAAATCAAGTGAAAAAAAATCATATATGTAAAGCAGAGTTATTAATTATGTTTCTTCTATTTTGAACTTTGTCATGTTGAATACTAGAAATTCCCACTCTCTAAACCACTAGTAGAAAGCATTCTCTGGGGTGGCAGAAAAATAAACAAATACAAATCTTAAGCTAATTTTACAGCTGGCTACATAATTGCTTTGGCAACAGTCATAGACCAGCCTCTACTCTAAAATGTATTCTTGTATTAAAAATAGATGGCTAAAAAACAATATGCCTAAAAATGAAGAAGCCCAGCAGCATGAACATGCTTGGTTTCCTTGTAGTCCCCAGTGGCTAGCTACAAATTACCATGTTTTATTCCCCTTATTCTGAGATACACACATACACACACACACACACACACACACACACACACATTTCTACAGATGGCATGTAGCTCTGGAAAATAAAAAAAAAAAAAAAGAAAAAAGCTAGTGCACTTCCAAATACCAAATGGCACTTTAGGATTAATTATGTGTAAATAGCATGAATCTGAAAGAAGTCCATTTTTTCACCTTACTCGATTTAAAAATAACCTCAACTGAAGCATATCTTTCACAAAAGATGGCTCTGTTCATTTTGCTCAGATCTAAAGATAGGAAGCAAACATGAAAGGAAACCTCAAAAAAATTCATTTGTGAGACAACACATCAAACATCTAATTGAATAAAAAATTATTCAAATTAGGTTTACAATAGGTTTCACAAGTCCTTGTACTATAAAATTAAAAAGCAGAATTATCTCAGAAATGAAATAAGACATCCTGTAGGATGTATTGACACATTTAGATAATTTAAGTGGCTTGGCTTAAAGTCCAAAAAAAATAAAAAGCAGCTTATTACAAATGAATGCAAACAAATGCTGGAACCAAAGGACAAACAGAAGGAATATGAGCAAATCCAAAATTGCTCCAGGATACAAGACAAGAAAGATGTTATTATTGAAGGAAAAATAGCTGCAGAGCACTCAACTCAATGCATAGCTACAGTGAACGCAACAAACAGGGGGTTAGCGGTATTGTGCTACTGAAGTACTAAAGAATAAATCAAAGTAAGTAGAATAATGATAAAGCACTGGATGGATTCATAGTACTTACTATATGACTAGTACTTTGTTAGGAAGCTATGGGAGGGCATTACTTTTAATGTCCATGAGACACCAAGCACAGCTGCCTAAAAAGCCCCTGGGTACAATCATCCTATGAAGTTCAAACATCAGACATCATCACTTGTGACAGCAATGCCTCCGAAATAGAGAAGAATTGATGAGGGACGAGACAAGTGCCTTTCAATCAGAATGGTGGATTCTTGGTAATTGAAAACTGGCAATCATATACAGAAAAATTTCGAAACTTCATTAGGCTATAGAAAAATAGTACGGGAGCAAATACTTATATGGTTGAACAGGAAAAGAGCACAAACTGAAATATAAAATAAAATAAAATAAAATAAAATAAAAATCTAATTCTGCTTAGGTGCCTTTCCCAGACTCTATGGTACATAATATTAGGTCATGGGAAAAGTCATAACACATTATTCTGTTTTTCTATGCAAAAATTTATCATGACTTTCCAGACAACCCAATATTTTGTGGTTCTCTTATAGTTATCCCAAATTATCTCAAACTTTGACTTCCTTTTCAGGTCTACACTAAAAAAAAAAAAAAAAAAAAAAAAAAAAAAAAAAAAAAAAAAAAAAAAAAAAAATTCTTTCCTGTAACATGAATAGAATTAACTCAACAGAAAATTTACCTGACATGATGTATATAAAGCATGTAATGAGCAGTAGGGTCCTGAGACATATTTGGTTATATTCTTAATTTGTCAAAATACTATTTCAATAAATTAATCGATTCAATTATTTATGTTTATAAATTCCTGATGATATTCTGGTGACAATTATATGTTTTTAGGTCATAATTTAAATTCCAACACTCAACCGATTGTGTGACCTTGGTCAAGTCATTACATCTTTCTACACTTCGGTAATCTCCTCTGTCAAAATGAGACAAATGAATATTTTTGAGTTTTAAATGAGGTACTTCATGTAAAGTAATTCAGATATGCCTGATGATAATAGACTATCAGTGAGTATTAGTTAGAAAGTTATCTACATAATACCTATTAAGTGCAGCTTACCAAACTATTAATAAAGTATTATGATTTGTAATTTTAATTAGTAATATAGGGAAGTGTTTTTATTAGTAAGGGACATATAATAGTAGGTGATTCTGAAGCATATTCCTCAAAAATATTTTACAAAAGAAATTAAGAATGATAAATATCTGAAAGTGGATTCTTGTACAAGGCATAAAAATGTAAGTTTTCTAGCATTCTAGGCTTAAAACACCAGGAATATTTCCAATGTCTTCTGTAAATATCTAAGTTCTGTATATTCCTGCATTCATAACCATAGAAATCAGGAAAAAGAATTTAAGTACTGCTTATGTGTAATATAGGGAAAAAAATAGCCCCAGGATTTGGGCGGGTAAACCAAGATAACTTTACAGATTTATCTAAGATAACTGTATACAATGTTTAGATTCATGAGGAATCTGGTTAAAATTCTGAAACTGGTTCCTTTGACTGTTGCCTGTCTTGGGACATCTGTCAATGCTAATTCTCATCCTTCCTTTTGGGCCCTGACTCTTAAATCTCCTAACCAAGTTTATATCTTCTCACTTAGAGGCTATAAAATTGCAAATGACAATACAACAGGGATATCAAGCCCTGGGGACCTTCGCTAAATCCTACAGCAAGTTATCCAACACCAATGACAGCCCTCTCAACAATACAACCCAGCATTATCTCAGCCACCTGCCCCTAACATTGCTGTCCCTCCAAGATCAGATAGGGCTAGAATTCTGTGATCCCCGACAACAGGGTCAACACCACTTTCCAGCATGAAGCAGTTACAGAAGATGGGTCATCCACCTTCAACTCTCCAAAAGATTTATGGGGATGAAGCCTCTCAGGGGGGAAATAAGGCAGGAAAAAGCCAGCAAATGAAAGCAGGTAAGAAGGGCTGGAACATCTGCTTATGTGACGAGATAGGAAAACCTGAACAGGGCAAACAATTCCCCATCCATGGTAATGTAGGCAGGAGATTAGTAAGGGATGTCTAGCTGATTAAGCCACATTTGATATAGCCAATGAGGTAAATCAGTGGACCCAGCTACATTTCATAGAGCCAATGGGAGGAGAACAATGAAGTGGTCCAGCCAATGGTCAACCAGCCCAACCTAGACTAAAAAAAATATAAACCTCACATAAGGTAACTGCGGGGCTTTTTAAGTCACTCTGTCCCTGTCCACTCAGGCCCACTCCTCTCTCTTAAGAGTGTACTTTCATTTCTACTTAATTAACGACCTTTGCCTTTCAAAAGAAAAAAAATAAATGGCCTATAGCTCAGCATGGTCGCACATGCTACTATACACTGCCATCTGGCAAGACAAGGCCACATGGGAAGCTTGGGTTCTTTTCCTGCCCCACAGCAGTGGAGTGTGGTGGTGCTCACCAGTAGCCATGTACTCGGGAGCAGAGACAAGAGGATTATAGCTCAGTGTGGCGACTTAGAGAGACGTATTTGAAAAAGTTGAGGGTGATAGCACATGCTTAGAATTCTAGCTTATAGAAAGGCAAAATCAGGGAGATCATAACATAGTGAGATCCTGTCTAAAAACAATGAAAAATACATGGTCTGTTCTTAATTCAGTAATCAGAATATTACATGTTATAGGATATAGACATAATATGTCTATATACTATAAACTATTAAATCTGTATATATAACATCATCCATTCTTAAAAGCAAATGTACACAAGTCTAAAATGTACCTGCTGTGTGTCTAAAACATAACTGTTGTATTGCCTATTTAGACTAGAAAGTCAAGTCACCAAAGAATAAAAAAAAAAAAAAAAAAAAAAAAGAAAGAAACAAAAAACAGTGTTCTGTCTCCATGGAACATTGTTTAGAATTTCTCTTGGTGGCAATGTAATCATTCCTAAAACTAACATTTATCTCACGTGCCATGGAAAAACCTTAGGTAACTTTTTTTAAAGGATCTAAAAATGTTCTACTCTTCTCTGAATTGTAATTTCTTGTTGTTATAATGTGCCTTATAGTCCCTTAATGTACTTCTACTCAACAAAAATCCTTATTTGTCATGTCGAACACCTGCCTGTTCCTCCCAAATGCCAGGTGAACCGGGCAACATTTAAAGCCACAGCTTTGCTCCTGCTTTCTCCTCCCTGGTTAACCCAATGCTTGCTCTCTGCTTCTGAATTTTCCCTGTCTATCAAGACTTGGCTCCCTTTTTCTTATCTGACAATGGGCAATCTGCATTCCTCTTCTGTGTTCTAAACTACTGTATTTCTATTTTAATTTCATACAATATAAGCATATACTTGTCCTCACAGGGCCATTTATGTAGCTATGATTTTCCCAATTGGAGTAGCATTTGCTAAATATCTATTTAATTTAGTGTGTCATCAAAATGTCTTCCTAAAGCAGATACTCGGCAGCAATTTGTTCATCTGTTTAAAGACGAAGTTTCAGCAATTTCTTTTTTCTATGACATAGTTTAACAGGAAAGAAGTTTCTTTATAGAAGGTAAACATTAAAAAGTATATGAATCCCATCAAACTGACATCAACAAAACACCTCAGCACATAAGATCTATCTACCTCCACTATCTTAATTGAAGATAAATAATACTGACCTCATGAAGTCCTCAAAGTTTCTGCCTTATAATGATGTCACAGTTCACAAACCTACAACTTACCGCTATTCAGAGAATGACTTTCAAACTCTTTATCATGACATTCAGTGTCTGGTATTTAGATAAGATGAAATTCTTTTTCTCATCTTTAATTTTCAACGCATGCTATATTCAGGCAGCCGAGCTAGGGTTCCTTTCCATCCCCCACCCCCACCCCTGCCGCCCAGAAGCCTTGGGTAGACTTTCATTTATGCTGTGTCTTTTGCCTGGAAACCCTTTATGTTCATCTCCAACACCTTTATGGCTCTGAGCACATGCCTATGTGCTGCTCTATGAATGTTATTTCCAGAGGTATACGTTATCCTTTAACTTCTTTGTGAAACTTAAACCCAACTGTAAGTTACATAGAGACTTAGATTGTGTTTTAATTCATCTACTTAATGCTTGTGGTGTCAATGGTGCCATAGGTATATCAGCAGATGTAGAATAAGCACTAATTGTGTGTGTGTGTGTCTGTGTGTGTGTGTGCATGCACGTATGTTTGATTAAATGAATGTGTCCCAGTTTCAAGTATCTAATATATCTTGAATACATCCATATTACTTCTTCTAACAAAAATGGCATATTTTATTTACTGATTGAGAATAATCTAGCTCACCCTTTCCCAAGTTGTGTTCCATGGAACACTAGTCACATTAGTTGCCTATTGGAATAACAGTTCTATGTACAACTAACATTAGTCTAATGATTCACCTTAAGTGACAATAATAAAACACATTAGCTTATTTATTTTTAGTTTACCAGAAGATACCCGAGCTCCAAGAGAAAGAAAGAGAAAGAGAAGGTGAGAATCACCCTCCTTGGGGAACTGTTATGCTGCAATTCCTTCCCCTCCATTTCCTCCTCCTTGCAGGAGCTTGGGCATACACATGCATGGATGTACCATGTTTTATTCTAGCCACTGGGTCTAGGACTTGAACCCTCTGGTTGACCATGTAGAATTCAGCTCACATAGACTCCAGGCTACATATTAGGTCCACATTAGCTTATTAAAGGGATTAAAAAAAAAAAAAAAAAAAGCCTACAACAAAGAAACCTAGAGGTTTAACTATTCACATTTCTTATCCTGGGTTTTTTGTTTGTTTGTTTTGCTGCTATTGTTTTTATCTCTAACACCAGCTCACATGGAAACTGTTTGTTCCAGCCTACGTAGATGTACTCAGCCTTAACTCTGTCCTTTCCAATCTCCTACTACCAGGTGATCCAAAGTATTTGCAGTATTGAAACAATCCTGTGGGTTAGGCTGGTTTCCTATGGATGTTTGTGGGTAGAGTGAGTTGGTGGTAGTTATGCTCATTTGGGGGGGGGGGGAAGATAAAAAGGAAAGATAGTGTAAGAAAAAGATCCTAAAACTAGACTACTTCCCCCTCATTGTAGTATTTTTGTTTGGTAAAATCATATTAATAGTTGATCAGGTCATCTGTAGTCTGCTTTTGCAGATTGATGAAGTATATAGGATGTTTAGGTATTTGAGTAGAAGAGACACCTTTGAAAAAAGGAGGAAGGAAGTAAAGAAGATATGCCACATCAGTCTAATTGATAAAAATGGTTTATTTATTTATTCAAGAGAGATTTTGATATAGGATGTGTGTACTCACCAGAGAGACAGAAAGTGAGAAATCACCCCCTAAGGGTGATGGTCATACTGCAATCTCTTCTCCATTCTAGTCTTGGGATTTGGGGCACACACACACAAACACACACACACACACACACACACACACCTGCTGTGAGTTTTAAGCCACTGCGTTCAGGACTTGAACCACAGTTGACTATATGGGAGTCCAGAGACATAACTATTACGCCATCTACTGGTGCCAATAAAAATGTTTTATCTTTGCTGTTTTCTCTTCTTTTCCATCTAGTGCAAAAAAGGGAAAATTTTTCTTATGACAAGTTTTGTGAATTACTAAAAAAATGACAATTGCATGCTATTACTCCCCAAAATATTTTTAAACATTTATATTATAGTATTCTGTTGCTGCCTATCTCATTAAGTCTTTAGTGTCAGAATATTATTTCTGGTTTACCAATTTGTATCAGCAATAAAACTGATGAAAATCTCTTTCTCAGTAGTGCGTTCTCTGTGCCATGATGGTCCCTATGCTGTCCCATCTTCTGCTCCTCACTTTTGTTGCCACATTTGCCTAGGCTGTCTACTCCACAACAATCTTCCTGACTGGCTCTCAGAATTCCCGATAGCTCTCTAAACTATTCTCTGATGCTCTGCTTAGGTCTTCTCTTTTCCATGAAGAGTTCAAAGATACATATGTCTGAGTCAATCTCATTTTCCAGTCCTCTTCCACCTTTTGTGCTCTATTATTGCATACAATCAAAACTAGGTTGCAGAGCTGGCAGGTGGCATGATGGATACAGGTGCTGAACTCCCACATGGCTTACCGCAGTTCGAGTCCTGAACCTGGCAGCTTTCTTTCTCACTTTCTCTCTCTCTCTCTCTCTCTCCCTCTCTGCTCAAATTAAAAATAAGTAAATAAATAAATAATTTTTTTAAAAAAATTGGTTGCACTATAGATGTGTGTGTAGGATCTGTCTCAAGTTTTAGAAAACATGGGTATAGAAGTCATAAACTCCGTAACTGTGTATCTGTAAAGTACCTAGAAAAACATCAGTGTATAGAAGAAAAGCACTATACTAATACATACATGTTAAATTAAGTGTTTAAAAAGTTGTGCTTAATTAGCTGATGTGTTACGAACTAAATGTACCTACTTTTGAGCCATGATTTTATATAAAAACAATTCATAACATACAATGGCTTCAAGATTTTTGCTTTCATTAAGATTCAAGACTTTTCCTTTATTGGGCATCTTTTAAAAATATGGACTTCCTTGGGCCAGCACGTAGCACAGTGATTAAGGTGCTGGACTTTTCACGAGGTCAACTGTAGTTCAAGATCCAGACCTGGTGGCTTGAAACTCACACCGAGCATGTGGGTGTGACCCAAATCTGGAGGGTAAATGGAGGAGAAGGTAAAATATGGACTTCCTGGGGCCAGCACGTAGCACAGTGATTAAGGTGCTGGACTTTTCACGAGGTCAACTGTAGTTCAAGACCCAGACCTAGTGGCTTGAAACTCACACCGAGCATGTGGGTGTGCCCCAAATCTGGAGGGTAAATGGAGGAGAAGGGACTGCAGGCTGGTTATCCCCCCTGAGGGGTGATTTCTCATTTTTTTGTTCCTCTGTGTCTCCAGCAAGAACATATAACCTATAGCAAAAATCTGTCTCAAAAAAAAAAAAAAAATGAACATCCCAGGATAATTATTTAATGGATGAATAACTGGTAAAAAGGGGAGACAGGGATCAAGTAAATTTGGGGGTTATATATTTATATTACCAAATTAGCTAATATTATAATTCTCTAAATCATATTACTGAACTCAACTTATTTTTAACATGCTTACAAAGGTCTTTTAGTCTCTCAATTGGCAAGAATACTTAATTTTCTTTTCTATATTTACATCAAAGATTACAGGATTAAAAACTGAAATAAACTGGGACCAGCAGTTAGCGTAATGGCTATGTCACTGGATTCCCACGTAGTCGACCGCGGTTCAAGTCCCAGACCCGGCAGCTTAAAACTCTCGCCGGGTGCGTGTGCATGTGTGCCCAAGATCCCAAAAGGAGAATGGAGGAGAAGGGATTGCGGCGTGACCATCCCCCCTGGGGGCTGATTTCTCTCTGTCTCTCTCTGTCTTTCTGGCAAGCGCACACGCCCTATAGCAAAAACCTCTCCAAAAAAAAAAAAAAAAATTGAAATAAACTGGGAGCAGCAGTTGGCATAATGGCTGTGTCACTGGACTTCCATGTAATCGACCATGGTTCAAGTCCTGGACCCGGTGGCTTAAACTCACTCTGAGCGCATGTGCATGCGTGCCCAAGATCCCGAGAGGAGAATGGAGGAGAAGGGATTGCAGTGTGGCCATCCCCCCGGGGGATGATTTCTCACTTTCTGTCTCTCTGTCTCTCTTTCTGGCGAGTGCACATGCCCTATAACAAAAATCCTCTCCAAAAAAAGGAAGATAAAATTGAAGTAAACTATAGGAATTGTGAGAATGCTGATAGTAAATGGATATTTCTGCTGGTCGTAAACACTTTGGACACAGAAAAAGTTTATGAGTCCTTCTCATAAAACACTTACTTTATCTAAAAACCCATTTCTACTTAAGGACATCTCTGTTGGACTTTTTTTTTTTTTCATTTCTTTCATATGTTTCATGGCCTAACCTTATAGAATCTTCTTAGTGTCATAAAATATACTATTTTTTCCCTTAGTAAAGTCCCTCAGCAGGAAAAGTTTTAACTGTGAATCAATGTTCACACCACGTGTAAATGTTCAGCATGAACTCAGGGACAATTATCAAACCTGGCCTTCTTACCATTTCTGTTCTGTTGATTCATTTGCCTTTGTTGGTCCATTAAACTTATAAAGGAGACTCTGTGTTTAGCTCTGTGTCTTTTAAAGGGCAAAGATGTTGCTGAGGCCAATCTCTGACCTGTGTTTTTCAGAGCATTCCTGCGCAATTTCTAAAAGGTTTATCTCACTCTGAGGGGTTTTAAATGAGGATGAGAAAACTGGGTAAGAGGAACATCCCTTCTTTACCTGCCTCCAACATTCTGCACAAAACATAAGCAGAATTAAAATCATGAGGGGCCTGTGAGCATTCGTCTAGAACCACATAGGTGTTCCTCAGTGTCTGCAGCTGCAGTTTCCACTTTGAGCCTGCTGGAACTTGATTCTAAGTGGTTCTGAAAAGCCACTGAGGAGTTTGTGTTAGCCAGAGGCCACGAAAGCTGCCATCCCCAGCTGAGTGATTCTCTGTTCAAACCGGGCAGAAGCCCAATTCGAACAGAGAATCTGTTTTCCTCCCTTCACTTTCAAAGGGCACATTTCTGTGTACTCCCTCATGTGCAGGAGTAAACTGGAAATGATTACATTCACTTATAAAAGAAATCATAATGTTAATGATCGTAACGGAGTGTTAGGAAACACCTAAGTTGCACTGCGATATGGAAATGTATAGATATCTGAAGAGCAGCATTCTCGTCCCTTCTTCAGAAACACATGTTCATCAGAAATTATTTAACGTTGTGAACTAAGTTTTTTAAAGCAAAAAGCAATACCAGGCTATATATAACCCAATTCATCCACCTGAGATAAATATTTCCCTGTGACGGAACTGTTATTCTTACTCAAGTCTTGAAGTAACCAACAACTCCCCACTGCCATTGTTTTCTCTATCCTATTATCTTGTTGTGCTCTCTACTTTTTCTCTGTCTTACCCACTAAAAACTATAGAGCTCCCCCACGCACACAACCCATAATTCTAGACAATTCCTTAAATTATTCCAGACAGTCAGACAGTCTTCTAGTAATGCTTTTTTTTTTTTTTTTTCAGGATGTAATTTTGGCACTCCAACACCAAGTTCACATCCTGGGCCATGCCTTCTGTTAGTGGATGTCTGGGCAGTCTCCCAATAAAGCTTAACAGCTTCAGTATCATTAGTGGGATGACGGTATTTCAGCTCCTCTTCCTTTCATTCCTCTTTAGTTTACTATCAGTGCCACCGAGCTTAATGAACCAAAACGCCTGCTCATGCATTAAAAACGGAGATGTGCATTCTGCCCTGAAAAAAAAATGCTATGTTCTATTTTCTACAGCAGAACATTTTTGAACAAACATAATGTAGAAATAAAAGCATGAGAATATTTGTATGGCAAGGAAATGTTAGTAAAGGCATTTCAAAGATTCCAAACGAGGAATATGCTGATTTATAATTGTAAAGTGATCTTCTGAACAACATATACTCACATGAAAGCACTAAAAATACTGTTAGTACTAGTTGCTGCTATACTTAATTCCAGTTATCCTAGTACTAATACACTACTTAGTAATCTCTCAGAAATGACTGTTATTTAAGAGCTGTTATAGAGTATCATCTAGATCTTCCATTCATATTTTTATTTTGTACCATCCCTAGTATTGTAAATAAACTAGACACTGACTTAGAGGTAAAAGCATACTCGTGTTGTGAAAACTACTAAAAACCCTAACCATAAAATGTGTCAATTTTTCACATAACATGACTATCTCAAAAGTCTTATTTTTGCAGACCTAAAAGTCATAATAATGCTTTTAAATCAAAGTTTGATGTTATACACACAGTATGGATGATAATAATAATACATTGTTATATAGACCGTGTCCTATAATATTTGCCCCATATTTTATGGCTTCTGAAAAGTCACTCTATGATACATCAGATCACTGTGGCCTGGTTTTACTGAACTCAGCTTGTAAACACTGCTGGCTATTATGCTAATTCATTTAACTCACTTGCATCGAAGTGAAAGGGAAGTGGAAAACTACTCAAAACTGTCACTCTCCTCAGCGATATATGTTCACCTCACAGTTCTGCTGCATGCTCAGAAAATGGACCCTTGAATCACAGACGTGATTTTTGAAGAGACAGCTGGGCCTTCGAAGAGGAAGCATTTCTGATAGAAGTCCAGACACAAAGACTGGAAAGTAGAGTTCAGAAACAGAAGGTGGCGATTGGGAAAAATAAATTGAAACTCTTGCGATTTTGCTGTATTCTCTTAGTAAACAAATTTTTATCCGCCTTTCTCCACCCAAAAGTGCACTGCACAGTGTTTGTGACTTTTCCCAACATTTAGAACCTCTTAAAAGCAGTCAGGGCTCTAAAGAAGCTGTGATTTTCCTACAATAATTTTCTATAATTGTACCAAAGACCTAAAAATAAAAATGACATAAGAAGTTTTGCCACAGTGAGAATCACAAGCTCAATTGTGGAACTGAGTCATCATCTTCCAGCTTCAGGAAGATGTATCCAGGTTAGGAAATTCACGGCGCTGCCTGCCTTTCCCCCTGCCTGTGCTGGTTGAGATATAAAGTCGACGGTATGGTTATCAATAACTGCTAGGAACTCGGGCCATAATCAAGTAGATAGCTGTAAAGTACTATCATATTGAGAAAGTAAATGTGGTAAGAACCGTAACCGGCTGAGGTTTATTGAGAAAGTCCTGATTACTGTGCAGGCTGAGTACCTGTGATCTGGGCCAAGGCTGCACAAAGCAGTCATAGAATTTATCGGGTCTTATTTAAACTAAACATCTATCTAGCTCTCTCCTTTTTTATTCCTGTTCATCATGCAGCAGAATGCATTTTTTTTTTTTTTTTTTTTTTGGTTTATCCTGAAAACTTCTGTCTGTTCCATCCTTTAAGTCATTCATCACACTCTTCAAGGTCATGAGGGAGCTGCAGAGGGGAAGTCTTTGTTTTGATGACTGGTTCTGTGATGCTTATGCCTATGGATGCTGGTAAATGGCGTTTTTGTATTTTCAATGAAGTGACTGAAGAGGGGGAGAGAGACTTGTGAATCCTGCTAATAAGATACATAAAGCAAGCTGTTCCCTGGAAAGCTTGGTCCCCACATCCTGACCTCCATGTGACTTATTCTGTGGTGAAAATGACAACTTTGCCCTCCGATCGCTACTACAAGGAAAGAGGACACTCTCAGACTGTGGAATTAAAATAAAGCTTTCAGCAGCATAGGAGTCAACACACAGAAACTCTCTTCTCTCTCTTGGCCACAGAATTATTGCATTCTGAGAAAGAGGTGCATTCCATAAAGCCAAGTTCACTCCCGCTGAGATGTTTATACCTAACTAGGTACATCAGTTGGTGTCAAGACAGGACAATTGCTCCAGTTCTGTGAAGCCCTGGGAGTAGTGAGTTTGGGGATAGCATCTGAATATATCCGTTTACAGATTTAAATCAAAGGCTTTCCTCTGGGTAACAGCTTCTTCCTTTTTCTAACAATTCAGTAAACAGAAATATATGCAAGCAAACACAGTATTATCTGTAGCAGTACTGGTCTCTATTTTGTATTTCTGAGCCAATCCCATGAATTAGAGTTATTAGATGTTCTATATAAGATGAGAAAAGGAGTTGTTTCTAGTGAGGTTATAATCTCACTTTTTCCTCTCACTATGGCATCATGGTTCTGCTGCTCTCATTCTATGCCAATGATGACATTTTTCCCAGCTGCATTTTTTAAATGTCAGGCTTATTGAGGTGTGATTTGCATACAGTAAAATTCACCCTTTTAAAGGTAGAGTTCTGTGAGTTCTAATAAACACACATAGTCTTGGGACCTAACTAAGAACCCCTTAGCTTTCTGCTTAGTTTGACTATAGACAGGCTTTTTCTTTCTTTGTTTTTTAACATTTGTTTTTTTCTCTTATTTGTTTGTTTTGATATAAGGTGCATGCACTTGCCAGCTAGCCAGAGAGAGAAAGAGAAAAAAGAGAGAGGAAAAATGAGAAATCACCTCTCAGGGGGAGATGGCCACACTGCAATCCTGTCCCCTGCATTCTTCCTAGGGAATTTTAGGCATGCGTGCACATGCACCGGGCATGTTTTTTGCAAGCTGCTGGGTCCAAGACTCCAACAGCACAGACCATAGTCAGTCAGATCCAGCTGCTTTAATGACCATGCCATCAGCTGATCCAACAGGCTTTTTCTTGACTCTAGGCTCCTGACCTCTGTGAGTGTGTGAAGAGGTGCACACACCTCTGTGTGCACGTGTGTGTGTTTTGTTTTAGAGCATCTAAGATAGAAAATTTGTAATTATAAACTGTTTCTCTGCTCTTTTGGCTTCTTGCCAGTTTTATACTCCAGGAATATCTTTCTCAAGGACCTAGAAGCCACCTTATTGAAATATACTCATCAAGAAAAATGGTGCTGCTCTCTCCTCATCTTAGGGAGGGCAATAGGCTAACTTTGATGAAAGTCAATTAGCGAACACAGATGGCCTAATCAATTGACCAACTAATGTCTGCCAACACTTTCCACTAGCTTACTAAGTTGCTTAAGAACTCGCTTGCCTTCTTTCAACAGGGTTGATTTCCAACTCTCTCACCTATGGCAATAGTCTTGAATGAAGTCTTCCTTCCCTGTTTAAATCCATCAGTTCAGTTTTTCTTTCATGAACTACCACTACAATCAAGAAATACAACATCTTGGGAACCAACAGTTAGCGTAATGGCTATGTCACCAGACTCCCACGTAGTCGACCGCGGTTCGCGTCCCGGACCCGGTGGCTTAAAACTCACGCCGGGCGCGTGTGCGTGCGTGCCCAAGATCCAGAGAGGAGAATGGAGGAGAAGGGATTGCGGCATGACCATACCCCCTGGGGGTTGATTTTTCGCTTTCTGTCTCTCTGTCTCTCTCTCTCTGGCGAGCACACGCACCCTATAGCAAAAACCTCTAAAAAAAAATAATAATAAAAAAAAGAAATATAACATCTTGATCTTCACAAACACTTTCCTTGACCCCTTTTGTAGTTAATGCCTTCCTTCAAGTTCCAGTTCATAGTGATCACACATCTAATTTCTGTCTCTATAGCTTTCTCTTGTTTTGATCTGATAGAAATAAATCCAAAAGTATATAACTTATTTTAGTCTTTTTTTCCACTTAGCCTAATACTGTTGATAGTCAGCTATGTTATTGTATGTTTCACTAATTTTGCACTGCTGCAAGTAATACATTGTCTACTACCATAATTTGTTTATCTATTTTTCCCATCTACATTTATAATTTACATTTGGCTCTCTTTTATGTTAAGATATTACTCATTTTTTTTTTTTTAGGTATACTGTAATTTAAAACTATACTTACCAAAATGTTTCTTACTTTCTCCTTCCCAGAGTATGCCAAAGGTTTCCATGCATTCAAGTGGGAGTTTTTTTTAGGAGGTTTTTGTCTTTGGATGCATGCATTTGCCAGAAAGAGACAGAGACAGTGAGAGGGAAAGTGATCAATTACCCCCAAGAGTGAATGGCCACAAGGCAATCAATCCCTTCTCCTCTATTTTCCTCCTGGGATCCTAGACATATACACACCACATGCATTAGGTGTCATTTTCTTTCCTTCTCTCTCTCTCTCTCTTTTCTTTTTTAAGATAACTTTTTTATATAAGGCACGTGCATTCACAGGAAAGTCAGAAAGACAGAAAGCAAGAAACCACCTTCGGGGGGGATGGTCACGTACAATCCCTTCTCCTCCTCTCGGGATTTTGACCATGATGCGCCTGTCACGAGTTAAGCCACTGGGTCCAGGACTCAAACCATGATTGGCTATGTGGGAGTCCAACAACGTAACCATTATACCATTTGTTGGTCTCAATGAGGTGAGATTTTTAAGTGACCAGGTCCAGGACTTGAACTGTGGTCAGCCATTTGGGAGTCCAGCACCGAACCACTATGCCATTCTGCTAGCCCCGGGAGAGATTTCTTTTTCTTTTTCCTTTTTTTTTTTTTTGGAGAGATTTTTACTATAGGGCATATGCACTTGCTGGCAAGATATAGAGTGAGAAATCAACCCCCAGGGGGTTTGACAATGCCTCAATCCCCTCTCCTCCATTCTCTTCTCAGGATTTTGAGCACACACATGCCTGGTGTGAGTTTTAAGCTGCCAAATTTGGGACTCGAACTGTGGTTGACTACATGAGAGTCCAGCAACGTAAGTGCTGTGCCATGGGCTAGTCTCATATTTCTACTGTAACTATGCCAATAAATGAGGAAACAAATCTACAACCATTTTGAAAATAATAATAAAACTCCTGAAGATTCTGGAAAAAAAAATCACGTCTACAAATTGCTTAAAACTAAACAGCAGTAAAAATTAGCTAAAATCTTACATATTTGTTAGCGTTCAAGCCAAAAATATAGAAATCATTATGTAACGATTGAATAAGAGTATTAGATTATGAGATAATTTTTAAAAGCATAAAGCATTCTTCCAAAAAATCTGCTTTTAAAACATTTCTGTTATGTGGGCTAAACACACATATTTAGAATATTTAAATGTGTGAACTTCTTTATTTTAGAATTCATTATAAGCCCTACATACATTATGTTTTGTTTTGAGTTCTGTTTTGCTTTTTTTTTTTTTCTCCTTTTTAGATTTAGTTGGCACTGAGTAGAATTGCCTGGGGAAGTCTAAAGTCCATAGAACCAGGATCTTTTCAACTTCTACAGATAGGAAACAAGACTAAAAAAAACGTTAGTTCTATCAGTCCTCTCACTTTTATTTCAATTTTAAGATACAAGCATTCGGGACCAGCAGATGACATAATGGCTACGCTGCTAGACTCCCATGTAGTTGACCACGGTATGAGTCCCGGACCCAGTGGCTTAAACTCACGCTGGGCATGTATGCGTTCATGCCCAAGACCCCAAGAGGAGAATGAAGAAGGGATTGAAACATGGCCATCACCCCCGAGGGATGAATTCTCGCTTTCTGTCTCTCTGTGTCTCTCTGTCTTTCTTTTTTTTTTTTTTCTTTTCTTTTTTTGGAGAGGTTTTTGCTATAGGGCGCGTGCGCTCGCCAGACAGACAGAGAGAGACAGAGAGATAGAAAGCAGGAAATCACCCCCCAGGGGGGATGGCTACGCCGCAATCCCTCCTCCTCCATTCTCCTCTCGGGATCTTGGGCACGCACGCACACGCGCCCGGCGTGAGTTTAAGCCGCCGGGTCCGGGACTCGAACCGCGGTCAACTACGTGGGAGTCCAGCGACATAGCCATTACGCTAACTGCTGGTCCCTCTCTGTCTTTCTGACGACAGCATGCGCCCTATAGCAAAAACCTCTCCAAAAAAAAAAAAAAAAAGATACAAGCTACAAGCATGTGAAATGGCATACTGAAAAATTTAAATATAATAAGCTCAATTTTTTTCTCTATTCTCATATTGTCCCTTAAAATTAATCAGTTGGTTTCTAATATTAGTGGTCAATCTGAATATAAATATACAATACATTTTTTTTTTTTTTTTTTTTTTTTGCTATGGGGCTTGTGTGCTCTCCAGAGACAGACAGAGAGAAGGCAAAAAAGCATTCCCCAGTGATATGGTCATACTACAATCTCATCTCCTCCATTTTCCTCTAGGGATTTGGGGCATGTATGCATGTGCACCAGGCATGTTTTACAAGCTGCCATGTTGGGGACTCCAGCCATGCAGTTGGCCATATGAGATCCAGCTACCATAACCTCCATGCCATTCACTGTCCCTATATACAAAATTTTTACATTTTTACAAGTGTGTTCAAATTAATAAAATGTCCATTCTATTCAATTCAATTAGTTCAATATGCTACTGAGTTGGGCTTTACTGTTTTGAAAAAGAGATAAAACGTAGAAAATAATTTTATTTTATTTTGATCTTTTCTTAAGAAAAATATTGGCAGAAATGGAAAAATGAAGATAGTATTTTTGTCTTAGACATATAAGCCTCTTACAAAAAAACAAAGACAGATGTTATAATGGGTAACAAAGCCAAACAGAAGAAGACTTTAGTCTTAGTAAGCAGGAATTTGGGATTCTACTTTCTGAATGGGTGTTTATTTGAACAAAATGTGACAGATATATATCACTGAAGACTGTCTCTTAAAACAAGTAGAGTTGGAGATTTTAAAAAATACTTTTACCTCTTTTATAAGAAGTGTATGGATAATAGGCACACACACATACCTTCACAAGCAACTTTTGATATCACATATTCATTTATTTTCTATTTGATTTTCTCCTATGCATCATGTTTTAAAATGGAAGCCTCATTGTACTGATTCCAGTCTTGATTATAAGATTAGAAAATTAATTTTAGCATATGGCATCATTTATGATATAGGTCAGTATTCCCAAAATAAGTTATATGAAATGGGTATTTTAAAATAGCCCTTAATAATCAAATACAAATGAGTGGGTTAAACCAATAAATATAGATAAATTTGCTGTAAGTTTGCCAAATGCATTTGTATGTCAATCCAGCTGTGAGTCACCAAGAGGAGCTGCTGAGAGCAGAACTTCTCAACTCCATTTAGTTTAGATAAATGTTCCATGAAATTCATGGCATTCAATCCTGACCTGGGGTTAGTATTTAGGCTAAGAAGACAGGTAATGGATGAAGTGCAAGTGTGTTGTGGTCTTACATTAGAAGCTGAGAGCAGAGCCTCTCAAAACTTTAAAATCTGCCCTGCCCTTATTTGCTGGTGGACTGTGTGCAAGTAGCCTTTCTATGCCTTCATTCAGCAGTAAATAAGATACCATAGAAGACTTTCCTTTAAGGAGGTGTTAATTCACTTAATATAATCAAAGTATGATAAGTGGAGGAGTCTATGAAAAGTGGAATGTAAATGTGAGTTTATATTTTTAACCCAGGGGCTTTCAAACTTCTACTTTGACACACATAGATCAACCTACACTGAAACATAATATAAATACACATGTAAACAAAAACATACATATCTAAAATAAAAGTGAGGGGAAATAATACTATATATCATGCACTTTTTTTTTTTTTTTTTGGAGAGGTTTTTAATATAGGGTGTGTGCGCTTGCCAGAAAAACAGAGAAAGACAGAGACAGAAACCAAAAAATCACCCCACAGGGGAATGGCCATGCTGCAATCCCTTCTCCATTCTCGTCTTGGGATCTTGGGTATGCATGCACATGCACCCAGTGTGAACTTAAGCCACTAGGTCCAGGATTCAAACCACGGTCCACTATATGGGAGTCCAGCAACATTGCCATTATGCCAACTGCTGGTCCCTATATCATGCACTTTAATAATTTTTATTCTCTTCTATATTTTTTTACTTATCATCTTTGTTTTCTTATTTGATTGTATTCTGATTATTTATGCTACTCTGTACAGCCTGTTATATTCTATTCTTTCTACATTTCATTTAAAAATGAAATTTTTAACAACAAAATTAGTACTGATCTTCAGATTGTAAGACACTGATTTAACTATATAACTTGTTGATATTCATTTAAACCCTGCTTTCAGTCCTCTGTTCACTCCCACATAAAATTCATTATACACTTTATAAAATATGTAAATTTTTCAAAAATTTAGATTGGGATTCCACTCTTGACTTGCTGAAGCTCCCGGTAGTTTTGTCTCCAGAATCTCTCTCTCCCATGCATAACACTCGCAAACACTAATGATCCTCTAGGCTCCTAATTCCAAAATTGAAGAATAAGTGACATATAAGAAAAAGTCTTTGTTTAATTTATTTATCTTTATCTTTTTCTTTTTTTTTTTTTTTTTCTGAGTTTGATAGGGTCTTACTATGCAAGGATCCTTGTGCCTCTGCCTCCCAAGAACCTAAGACTAAGGCGTGTACCACTGTGCTTGGCTTTTAGGGTGACCCAGGACTCAAACTTGGTCCTCCCATGAGGCTTCAACATGCTGCAACAACCAGGATATGATACTGAGGGCAGGGCTAATTTATCCTCTTTTAAACATTTAATGTGTATTTATTTACATTTCTATATTCCTCTCACATGTACGTTTATCACTTTTACTCCTCTCAGTGTGCCTCCAAAATATTAAGATATTAAGCATATTGATACACTTTTTCCAGTCCATGTACTCTACAGGTGTTCAAAAGCAAGGCTTTCTGAGAGGCTTCCCCATTAATATCCATGGAGATGTACAGAGCCTTCTAACTCTGCACATCTAAGTTAATTCCAGAAGAAATGCTTAAGCTACATTAATCACGAGAACACACGATTTCAATCGATTTAAATAATACTCTTGAGGCAGCTGTATTTCTCCTCTCCTTCTCAGAGTCTGGTATTATTTATTGTCACTTCCCATGTCTTTTTCATGCTCCTCCAACAGATATTGATTTACACCTTTTTGTATTCTACCTTTTTGTTGCTTTGTTATATCTGCAGGATCCTTCAGTGAAAAGTACTATGGTTGTCACTTGTTTGAAAAGCTCTTCCCCTCTCTCTTTGTACACTCCATTCTCCCCACGAACAGCTGCATCACAGCTGTCATTCTGAATGGCAAAGATGTCTTGAGCTGATAAGCCTATGCCTGTGGCACACAAAGTGTCTTCAAACAACTAATTAGCCAGAGCTGGGCCACAGCAAGGTTTGGCGCTGTCCATCAAGCTTGCGACCACTGCTGACACCATCAGCAAATCTGTCAAATGCAGCTCTTCCTGTGAATAAAACCAAGTCCACTCGTTCAGTGGTGAAGAAAGCATTGGCAGAACACGTTTATAGAAAGTAAAAGAAGGTGATGGCTGGTCTTTACACAGTGTTAAGTAACTGGGAAAAAAATTACTGAACTAGGAGAGATTTTGATAACTGATTTATAATTCTTACTGGAATACAGGGAATTGAACTGAAAGCTTGCCTGTGAATTTCCGGTGGAGCAGTTCATGAGACCACCCACGTGGTTCAAGTCCATGCGGTTAGCCTCTGAAAAGCAACACTGATATATGCTCTCCTCAATAATAAGGAGCTATTTACTATTATATATAAAATCAAATATGAATATTTACATACAGATGCAATCATATACCAGACTCAAATTACATAAAATTAGTATACATGATTTCTTTAAAAATCCAAATCTGCTTGTAGAAATATATTTGCAAATATGCTCATTTGCATTTATAAGTATATATGTGCAGAGGTTTTTAAAGTCAACAATCTTGAGCCTAAATTGAGAAACATTGTTCTCAGTAACCAAAATGTGTGTAGATATCACATTAACTATGATTGTGGAGTCTGACAACCACTGTAGTTTTGCATTTTAAACTAGCTCTTATGTTAAATTGAAGATATGAAGAACCAGTAGAGCTCTCCTCAAAGCTCTAAGGCCTCTTACTGAAACATAGCCTTCACGCGTGCTGTTTACTTAAGAAAAATGCCTTATTTTCTCTCACCACACCACTCCTGAGCATTCACCTAGAAGTCTCCTTTGAGTCTTATTGACATTATGTTTTTCCTCTAATGGGTTAAATTGTTCTTGTTACGTATTCTTCCAACTTCTTGAACCACTCTCACTTTATCACTGTTTACACTTCATAGTAGTATATTGATATTAGTGTATCTCTTTATACTGTATATCTGCTTGCTTAGCATGACATACGTAACACTTATACCATGACCTCTGTTACCCTTACTGGATAAATATTCTAGAAATAAGGAAGGAAGCAAGGAAGGCAGGAAAGAAGAGAGAGAATGGTCAGTTTATGACTTATAGGTTAATTTCAACATAATTATAAAAGAAGACAAAAGGGGAAGATGGATCATTTGTTTCCTCTCGAAGAGTAATCTCCACATCCTGTTTGTGGGCAAGAAACAGAGAAAGGAATGTCTAGTGCACAACAGAGAAGGAATGTCTGTTATTGTGATTTAAGAAACATATTTATGGCCTCATTTAAAAAGTTAAACCAATTCACTCAGAAAGCAGAGATACATACTGGAATATAGGAGTGGCCAAAGGTGTCTATCTTTATATTTGTTATGTCCCTCATAAAATTGATACTTCTTAAAGATTTTAAAGCATAAGTTCATTAGTGTAAAACAGATCAATGTTCATGATTTTCTAGAAAATTATATTATATATAAACATTAGTCATGAATGCTCAGTTTCCATATACTACATACTATAAATTATTTGCATTAATCTAATTTTTAAAAATTTTATGATTTCTTATTCACATTTAGTCACTGTATGTCTCTATAGTACACAATATGATTTCACTGTATGCATGTGGTACCTGACAATCAAATCAAAGACATTACCATATACATAATTTTCAACAGATAACTTGACATTCTGTGTCTGTTAAGTATTTCTTCCCTGAAGCCCTCTCAGCCACCCTTCACTATCCACCAGATAGTCTCTGGTATCTACACGTATCCCTGTATTATTATATCTTTAGATCTTTCCATTTCTTCTATAGAGTGCAGACATTTGGTATATATTGATCAGAGATGTACAGTTTTTTCTTTCATAGTCTTGCTTACATTATCTAGCAAAAAATCTTCAATATTCATCCACTTTGAATCAAATAACAGGGTCTTGTTGCTCCTTATGCCTGAGTATTATTCCATACTGTGTATGTGACACATGTTTTTCAATTCAGTCATCAGTTCTTGGGCATATATGTTGAATTCATGTCTTAGCAATTGTGAATAATGTTTTACTTAACATGGCTGTGCAAATGTTTTTTCTGTCTGGGTGTGTTCCTATCTTTTGAGTAAATACCAAGGTGTGGTATTACTGGGTCATATGGTAAGGCTTATTGTATATGGTCTACTTATAGGTTTTAAAGAACTTACATATTGTTTCTCATAGTAACTAAACGACTTTATTATGAATTCTTTGAATTCTTAGTAATTTTTTATAATGTTTGTGTTTAGTTAGTAGTTAATAGGAACTAACACGTTTTTAATTAATTTAGAGAAAATTCATCTCTATATAACATTAATTCCACATTACTAACTCATATCAAGTGGAGATTTCAATCATGAATCCTAAAGGCTGTTTAAGATGGAAGTCAGTAGTTGTCTTGAACTTTGTTGGTAATCATTCAGAAGTCCAGTCTTACATGAGATGGCATAAGACCTTTGACTTTTCCCAATCTGACATGTAAAAAAGTAACTCTAGCAACTCTTCAATCCATGACTTCTACTATTGGTCATTTTGCTCATGTATAGATAAAGATTCCTTTTGATTAATGGCTAGAAAGCAAATATGTATTTTTCTAGTGACTGGAAAAGATGTCACATAACATGCTTTTTCTAGTAGTTTTTACATACGCAGTCTTCACAGGAAGAGCTTGAGATGTAACATATTTTTCATATTTTTACTTTTTGTATTTGGAAGGCAATTCTATGTGTTATTAGAAGTTAAATAGCTTATATATAGGGAATTATGTATGTGTGTGTATAATATATGTGGGTATGTGGGTATATATCTTTGTGTCTATATCAATTTTAGGGTTTCAAAAAACATTATCATTAAAAAAATTTGGCATGTGAATTAATTTAGTATAATTTGTAAAAATCTATTCATTGTAAATACTTTTATTACTTCCAAATATTATAACACATAAACAAAAAATATCCAGGCTATCACTACTCAGTGATATACTTATTGGTTTTTAAGAGATGGTATCAACTATAATATCTACTCTAAGAACTGAACACCACTGCCCATCAAATGTACTTGGGAACTTGTAGTTTATAATACATCAATAACAAAATATACAGGTATATTTAGTCTAAAATTTATATATTTAATCTTGTTTAGTGTATGTGTATATTTAGAAAAGGCAAGACAATAGGGCTGGGAGGTGGTATGTTGGTTAAGGATGCTGGACTGTCACATGGTCAACAATGTTCGAGTCCTGGAACTGGTGGCTTGCCTTATCACTTTCCCTCTCTCACTCTTACTCTGTCCCTCTTGGTCAAATTAAAAAATAAATAAATAAATGGATAAATGAAGTTAAATAAAATAATTCTTTTTAAAAAAAATAAGATAAGATATAAGATAAGAAAACCAAGTAAAACATTACTCCATTTGGTACTATTTATTTATTTATTTATATTATTATTTGTTTAATTTAATTTATTTATTTAGACCAGCAACAGACAGAGAGAGAGAGAGAAAGAAAACTGAGAGAGCAAGCTGCCAGGTCCAGGACTCGAACTGTGGTCAGCCATGTGGGAGTCCAGCACTTTAACCACTGTGCTACCTGCTGGTCCCCCATTTGGCACTATTTAAAAAATAAAGTTCTAGGCTGTGTTCTCACATTGGTTCCCTTTGTGTGCTAGTTCTTAACATGACCTTGATTGTAACTAGGCCCCGCGTATACCAATATTTTCATCTTTAATGAAAGAAAACTTATAGTTACCTGAAGACTATTGTCTTGAATAAGTTTATGAATATGAAATACAAGAAACATTGAGCTAGTCAGTGTTGCGTTGGTTAAGGTGTCTGGATTCCATATGGTTAACTGGGCAGTTTGAGTCCTGTACGTGGCAACTTGAGAAGTATACACATCAAGCACATGTGTATGCATGCCCAAAATCCCCGAAGGAGGGAGAAAGGGAAGAGAAGGAATTACAGCACGAACATTCCATCCCTCATCGAGGATGCTTTCTCACTTTCTCTCTCTTTCTCTGTCTCTCTCTGGCATGTATAGGTGCCCTCTGGTAAATTAAAAAAAAAAAGAAAGAAATACAAGAGATACAGTAATAGTCTACTACATTTTTGTTCTTCCCATATACTCCTCTTCTTCATCATCAGACATATTTTTAAACATTCCACTAAATATTTTCATCACATGATGCAATTGGTAATTTCATGAAACCAATGATATTTAACTTTTATAAGTTTAGAAATCCAGTAAAACCTGTTATAAATTTACATGAAAGGTAATAAAAATATTTCCCTTATCAAAATAGTTTTCTCAGTTTTGCTGTGGAGATTTATACCAGTGGCCCATCCTGGGATATCTTAATCAACCATCTGCACCCATGAATTTCACACTCATGATAACTGTCACATTTCCAAAGTCTGGCGGCTAAAATGCACACTTATTTTAAAACCCTTCCACCAGTCTCCCTAACTCTTAGAGCTCAGATTTCCATCTAACATTGATTTTCGGATTTCATCCCTCCCAGGGAAAAGTCTTATCTCAAAAATTCATACGCTGAACACTAGACCATTTTGTAAAAATTCTTTAGCTCAAGCATCAAAAACAGTGACAGGGAACAGCTACTCATACTGAGATGCAGTCTTGTGTGAATTCCAATAACTCTGAGACATTTTCCTACAGATTGCAGAATACAGACGCTGAAAGCTCTGTTTGCACTCTGTGCTGTTTCATGGGCAAAGGGAATGGGATATAATACAGAGAAATGACAATAAATTATTATATAGATTGAAGATGCTTAGCAAAGACAATATATATTTATGGTATGAAAGCAATGTGTACTTTTTCATTTTGTGCTTCTATTTTAACCATTATGGTGCTCTGTGTATCCAATGACAAGTATACTGAAAAGAGAAACCTTAAACATGACAGTTAGTTTGAATTTCACACCTTATCTGAAACTTAATTTAAGGAAGAACTCCAAGTATGAACTATTTTTTTGACACTTGCTTAGAAATTTATATGCAGTTGGAAGTTAGAGACATTAAATTACTTCAGAATCAAAATCCTAGCATCTAATTCTCGTGCTATCACTACCTAGCTATATAACTTAAGGCAAGCTACTGTATCTCGCTTGTCTTCAGGTTATGCTTTACTAACATAAATATATCCACCTCTGTGGTATGTAGTTGTCATATAACCTGTTCTCATTTGTGTGTTTTTACTTGGCCACTATCACAGTGAAGTTATCTTTGTGGTTTCTGAAGTCATGTGGCTACAGCTCTTATTTGCCCCGCTAATTACTATCTCTGTCAATGTGAGTAAATTTCATAACCTCTGTGTGCCTTCGCTTCCTCATCTGTAAAGTGAGAATAAAAATCGTACCTATTTAACGGGGCTTTTGTCAGGATTAAATAAGCTAAATGTCACCAGTCCCAATACAAACAATTCCTCTGCTTTTTACAATATCTTAAAGGAGGATGTATATTAAAGAAATGATAAATAAGCATTTATCAGAATTTTGCTGAAGGCCCTTTTTCCCTTATGCACATGAAACGACTGCATGCTTTATACTTAGTTATAGCTGAGATTAGAAGAATTATTGTAATACATATGAAATGCTTAGGATGGTGTTTGGCACAAATATTTCTCAATAGCTCATAATAACATTTAAGTAAGCAGTAATTATGATATTTAAGTCAAAAGTGATGTTAATAATTGTTACATTAGCTAGTCATACCAGTCTTGGATTTATTTTGTATCTAGTGTTATAACACAAATGTAATAACTTAATCCTGATTGATCAACATTAATTGACATAGAATATGATTTATAGTCGAACAATAGTATAATTTTATCTAATTGAATATCTTTCTATGTCAAACAACATCTTGCTTTTCACTTCATTAAGGTATTTGACTACATAAGGAAAATATAAATTGTGCAAAAAATATAAATTAGACAAATGCATAAATTATAAATTTACCAGGTTTCATGCATTATTCAATATAAAGAAAAAGATAAGATATTGCAGGCACCAGCTTCATACAATATTACCACCTTTATTATCAGGTGTCAAGAATGATTAATACTAGATTAGTAACTTTTAAGAAATCAGTTACTAAAATTTCCTATTTTATTATTTGTCTACAGATATTAATGATTTATATAGAAATCATATCTCAGGATGCTTTAGAGGTCTCTAAAGCTGGTATCACTTTTCTCTTCTCTTTAAGTTTTATTTTACAAGAAACATCAGAGACTGTCTCCCTGAATTTAGAAAAATGCATGCTTAAGATATTAAATGTATTCTGATTAAAAGCAATTCAAACTGACCAAAGACATAAAGTAATTGATGGGAGAATACATGCATAAAGTGTTTGAAGCCATCTCTGGCACGGAGTACAAGCTGCAAAAGTATAGGTTGTTGGTGTCAGCATCATATTTAATTTCATCAATCACCAGAGGCAGTTAGCACCTTATAGATGGCCTTACTGTTCAAATCCATCCAGACTAGTATGGGCTTGAAACACGATGCTTAACTGAGAATCTGTAAGCTAAAAATCTTCTAAAATTAATTTGTCCTTTCCTTCATTAATAAATATAGCACAGCAGATTCACACTCAATGTTCTTTGACAATCCAACTAATAACACAAATCAACAACATAAACCTGAGCATCATATTTTTGTCCAAGTTCCCTAGAAATTTAGTCAAATAAACCCTGTACGAAGTGTTCTTATACTTTGGGCCTTGTAAGACATCTAGAAAAGAAAAAAAAAAAAAAAAAAAAAAAAAACCTATGGCTTAAAAATTATCTGAACTATACCTCATTTAAATTCTCTACAAAATATGAAGAAATCATCTCAGTAAACGATTTCCTCATTTTACCACCCTTGATAATCAAAGAGCTTTTCTGAAGAGTATGACTTCTTTAGTCAATAAACACATTCACGAAGTGTTATAAAAATAAATGAGACTCTTAATAATTTAAAATTCACTTGAATTTCAATGAATGTTCATTTATGAATAAAATCTTATTTCTGCTATAGAGTAAGAACTGTTGTGCTAATGTTGGTGATTAATGGGAGGAACTCCACCATTCTGGATGGTAGAAACCTTCACAGTTTTGATCAAAACTCAAAGATTAAGCGACCATTGTTCTTCCCTCAACTTTCCAGTGATTTAGGCTTTCGCAAAAGAGAGAGTTAAAGGAAGATAATAAAAGAAGAAACAAAGAAGTTCAGAAGGACATTTCTGAATATTTAGATCCAAAGAAAGATATATGAAGGAAGAATTAGAAGATAAAACTTTTCAAATATCACAATTGTTTCAAATATCAATAGTTGTTTCAATTCCAACTAATGAAACAGTTTTTCTTTCCCAATTAAGTTTCTATTAGTCATGATAGTTTCTTTAATATGTATTACTTTCGGGGCTTTTGAGAAGACATCCCTTTAGAAGGCAAGAACAATTGGAAAATCTTTTACTGCTAATAATATTTAAAATATTTTTAGTAACTTTTAGTAATGGAGGAAATAAAACCCTAAGTTCAATGAGAAAAAGAATATACAACACAGATACATATTATATAACCATCTATCTTTCTACTTGTTATGACAGTAGAAAGTAAGTAAAGCAGCAAGTGTATTTTAATATTAGAGTTAAATATTAAAACACTATTCTGGGGACCAGCAGTTGACATAATGGCTATGTCGCTGGACTCCCATGTAGTCAACCACGGTTCGAGTCCCAGACCCTGTGGCTTAAACTCATGCTGGGCACATGTGCATGGGTGCCCAAGATCCCGAGAGGAGAATGGAGGAGAAGAAATTGTGGCATGGCCATACCCCCTGGGGGGTGATTTCTCACTTTCTGTCTCTCTGTCTTTCTGGCAAGTGCATGCGCCCTATAGTATAAAAATTGTCATATTCTTCTATTGAACAACATGAATTTTCTTTACACTGCTAAAATGTATGCTTAAAAATTGTTCAGATGGTAAATTTTTCTTTTTTGAAGAGGTTTTTGCCATAGGGCGCATGTGCTCACCAGACAGACTGAGAGAGACAGAGAGACAGAAAGCGAGAAATCACCCCCCCCCCGGGGGGGGATGGCCACACCGCAATCCCTTCTCCTCCATTCTCCTCTTGGGATCTTGGGCACGCATGAACATGTGCCCTGCATGAGTTTTAAGCCACCGGGTCCGGGACTCAAACCGCGGTCGACTACATGGGAGTCCAGCGACATAACCATTACGCTAACTGCTGGTCCCATATATATGCATTTTTCTTTATTAGGCGGGGGGAGAATGGGTTTGCCATAGGGTACATGCATTTGAGAGAGACAGAGAGAGGAAAAATGAGAAATCACCCCCTAAGTGGGATGATTACACTGCAATCCCTCCTTCATTCTCCTCTCAGGATTTTGAGCACACATGCACATGTGCCAGGCATAATATCAAGGTACTAGGTCTAGGACCTGAACCCTGGTCACCCATGTCAGGTCCAGAGCTTTAAACACCACAACCCCTGCTGACCCTATGACAAAAGAAATGGAATGAAGGTAACCGGTTTATTCATTTAGTTGTGGTGAAATCATTGGTACTGAAATAAATCTCCCAACATAAAAGAAAAAGAAAAATATGAATTCTTCATATTTTACTGAAGATAAATTCATTAAAAAAAATAAAAGTAAAGTTTTTATTTTAAGTTCAAATATATGGGAAAATAAAAGATCGAAATGAAAAAAATAAAAGAAATAAAAAAGATAAATGGAAATTCCAACTTACACAATTCATATTAAGCAATATGCTCTTGAACTTCTCTGTATTAAAGGGCGAAGCATATAAATCTTTCAATAAATAAATGTACATATCTCAATTCATGAAAATCATTCAATCCAGAGCATTTAACTCCAAAAGAAAGTTGTTTATTACTTTCTCAAAAAGTAGGTAAAAAAATCAGCACTTTTCTTTAAATATCATGAACATTATATTTAATAGTTGGACCATTACCAAGAAGAAAAAGATTATTGCTGGCTGTTTGTTCTACAATCATTTACATAATGTTATTTTTAAAAAACACTATAGTATAAAAGAGGCTTGCAAAGAAAATATTTATAGTAGTTAACATAAAGTATTTAAAATCGTGAGAAAAATGAAAAACACTCAGTACTAACATGGCCTCTATAGAGATATGGCATACCTCGAAATGGCTTTCTTCATTCTCCTGACTGTGGAAACCCGCAGAGCTGGGACATTTCTGAGGAGTGACAGGAATAGTGTCACTTTTGCTGTGTGAGTTACACTGAAAGAGATTACCAAATAATTGTGACAAACTACTCACATTTAAAGTGTCTACTGAGTGACATGGCTGTTTTCTATGAGCCTAATATCGGAATACCAATCACTCGTTATAACAAGAGTCTACATTCATTGATACATGCATTAATATTGACCCTGACCCTTTATCAAAAAGATTACAAAAAAAGAAGAAAAGGTCCTGGGTTAATAGTGTCTAAGTGTTTTTACTAAACACTAAGGAACTATAAGATTTAGTTATTTTATTTCTACCCTTTGTAAAGCAATATATACTTACTATATTCATGACTTCAGTAGCTAAAATATAATTGATGCTACTATTTGTGTGAGGTATTTGTGTTTGATTTACATGAGAGGACTTCAGAAAGTCCCGGGAAAAAAATGGAATTAAGGTATGAATTTAGATTGCTGCAAAAATTTTTTGTGTTCATGAATTTTTTTAATAATATGAATTTTTTCATGAACTTTTTGAGGACCTCTCATATACATAGTAACTTTTTTTAATTAGAAGGTGTGTGCCTTCACCAGAGAGAGACACAGAGAGAGAGAGAGAGAGAGGTAAAAGCACTACCTTGTGGGGAATAATCACACTACAATCTCCTCCATTTCTCCCTCCTTTCAGAATTTTAGGCATGTATGTACACATGTCCAGCATGTTTATTAAGTCACTGGCTCTGGGATCCAGCTCACTTAACCACCAAGCCATGGACTGGCCCCCAATTAACGATTGACATAGATATTATTGTCTCCATTTACAACTGAGATTGAGTAATAACTTCTCCTCCAAGGTTATACTGCTACTCAACCTTTTGGGATCATTTTCCATGTTCATATCTAACACATGAACTGCCTTTATAAGTGATACGTTTTAAATAGGTAAAACTAAAAAAACTATAAGTTTAGTGTCTTAAAAAATATTAGTTTATGGGCTACCTCATAGTCTAGTGCTTAAGAGAATACAATATGGTTAGCTATGGTTCAAATTCCAGCCCCAGAATACATATATCCTAACAAGAGGAACAAATGGAGGAATAAGGATTGAGGCATGACCGTACTATTAGGCATGCTTTCTCCTTCTCTGTCTCTGTCTCTCTGTCTCTCTAGCAAGTGCATATGCCCGCTACCAATTATTTTTTTAAGTGTTAAATAGAGCACATTTCTAAAAACAGGTTAGCTAAAATAATCCATTTGAAAATAGTTGTAAATTATAGAATATAAGGCATTAAATTATGGCTTTGACTCTGTAAAAATGACTGTTTTCCATATTCCTCACAAGAGTTTTTCATGTGAAAATAAGACATTACTCATTTCCTGTTTGTTCATTTTCCCTTTTTTCTAAATCTCTTATTCAATTCTAGGCAAGGAATACTGATACGTACTATTATTTGGCCACTTATTAAGCACAACTTAATTGTTTTTTTTGTACTTTAGTAGAAAGGTACTGCAATGCCTCCAGACAAGGTTCATCACGGATAGGCACCGTTTCCTCTTCCAAAAGGCTACAACATATGGATAACTTCTTATGACATTAAAGGAAATATACTATACTATTTCCTTTAAAATTAATATGCCATATTTTCTGCTTAGGAATGAAATATTACTCCCCATTTCAGAGATAAGTCTTTTAGGAAATTACTATCAAAACTGTTTTTAAAGGCAAATGACTTTGAAAGTTTATTATATTGAATTCGCTCTATTTTTGTTTGAAGACTATCATTTTATATGCTTAAATGCATTTTAAAATACTGGCTTTCCATTATGAATATTAATCAATTATTTATTTATGTTTGTTTAAAAGAAATAACCATATAGCAACTAGTAAACATGACTTTTAAATGTAAATAAGCATGAATGTTTGACATGGTAAAATTATTTTATGTCTGTCCTCTTTGCAAATTATTTAATTTTGACCCTATTCCAAACTTATCTACTCTAAAAACTCTTTTTCGGGAATTCAGCAAATAGTGAGTGCTAGTTTAACCTCTGCTTGCCACCTAAGAAACTTTTACATGTAGTTTTACAAATGTTGCTTTGCTAATATTCATTCTTTGAATGCACCTAAATTTGTCTGTACAATTTCATTGTTAACTACGAAAGGCTTTCCTTGAGTTCTCTCCACAGCAGCATCTTTAGCTTTTTATTTATTTAGTTTTTAAGTTTAGGCTTTAAAACACTTATTTTCATCTGTAATGTTCCTAGACATGTTAATCACTCAATTCCTGTCCCTAGCCTCTCCTCATATCTATTCATGCTGATTAATCTTTCTAAAACATCTCATGTATTATGCAGTTTTTTCCCTAAGAAGCATTTCCTAAATTCCTGTGGCCCATCAGTGGTTCTCACGCTGACTGTATATTAGAATCACCTGGAGAGCTTTTGAAAAATGTCAGTGACAGTGCCCCACCTTACATGAGTTAAATCAAAGTTCGGGCCTAAATATTTTTTAAATACTTAAATATTTCTAATGTGTAGCTAGAGTTTAGAATCCTTGGGTTAAGGTTAAAACTTCTTTGGTCCTCAGGATACTATAATAAATTTCAGCCTCTCCCCTCTTTCAGATTATATCTTCCTCCCCAGCATTTGTTGTTTCTTTCCTTTTTTAAAATTAAGTCATCAAATATTAAATAATGCCTGTGAGCATGAAAACAATCCTGTATCTGGATACTTTATACTGTTACATACACGAATTTATGTTGTCTATAAGAAACTTCTATGGATGGGTAGAAAATATAATCCTTTAACAAATTGGGAAGATAGAGGTTCTGATATATTCACTATTATTTGTGCAAATATTTCCCCAGTAGAAGCGTGCCTAAATGACAAGACTCAGACTACTTTTACTCTGGCAGTGGGTTCATCCACTTACTCATTTATTCACTCATTCTATTCTGTTTAATAATGATTTACTGAATACATGCTACATCTTAGGATTTGGCTGGTTCATCAACTCAGGCATTTACTATCTGTAATATTCTCACTCTATCAGTGAGGCCATACATGGGACAAAAAAAAACACCATGATTTGTGAAAAGACCACGTGAAAATGTATGCACATGTTGTTAATGGACAGAGAAGAGAGAGTGATAGATTCCCAGATTTGATGCCTGAACAAAGTCTTGAGAGATGGGCTGAGGAGAGAATCATGGTGCAAATTCAGAGAGAAGGAAACTAAATAGATAACGGTTCAAAGACATAAATTCTCATGAGCCAGTAGTAGTTGGATAGTACTTCCACCATAGAGGATGCAATGATAGGAGGACAGATATAAGTTACATTACATTGAATTCAACAGTAGACTGATGTAGATAGGAAATAGAATCAAGTTTAAGGGATGACTAGCCAATAGTGGGATAAGTGCTTTATAATCTGTAGCACTGCCAAGGAAGGGTGGGTTTTAAACAAAATTCCTTTTCCCAAGGCCTTCCCAAAGAAACATGAAGCACAGTCACAATGAATACATTTGCAGTACAACTGTGACCCTATCCCAACAAAATTTTAGTTTTAAACCCTCTATTGCATCTAATTCTGGAGCAACTTTTATTTATGCAACAATAAATAGCATCAGAGGAAAATCATAACCCATTGTTATTTTCTCACTTTTTAAAATTTTTGAGTATTTTGATGTGAGTTGTCTCTGGGGGTTACAAATCTATGAATTAGAACAAAAAAAAGAAGAAAGAGAAAGGAAGAAAGAAAGAGAAAAAGAAGAAAGAGAAGAAAAGAAAGAAAGAAGGAAAGAAAAACAGAAAGAAAGGAAAAAAGAAAAAAAGGAAAGAAAAGAAAAAGGAAGGGAGGAAGGAAAAGGAAAAAGAAAAAGAAAGAGGCTATCACCAATATTTTGAGATCAAATATTATAAATAGCCAAAGTTTTATGGGAAAAAAAAAATCCTCTTGTAGGAAAAACCATTTAATCACTATGACTTTATCCTAACAAGTTTTTACTTCAGGGAGAGATGCAGTCTGAAACAGAGATTTATTTTAAGTCTCAAGATTTCTTCCACTCCAAAATTTACTGTTTTCAAAACTTAATATGAATGGCTAGATGATGAATTATGGTTAAAATGGATTTACTAAATCAGATTAATAATGTAGGGTACATATGTAAATCAAACTTGGGAGCTCAATAACTACAATCACATTAAATGGAAATCACAAATCACATTTGGTTTTTACTTTAAAACCCATTTGGTGTTTTCCATTGATAGCCTATATTTTAATATATGGATAAGTCTTGCCTCCCCAAAACACTCACTATAGTTCATAGGAAATTTTCATTCACTACCTATAGAAATACCTACTCAAACTTGCCACTTCATAAGGTAATTTAGCTTTCATTTTGACATCAATTCTTAAGAAATAATTTTCATAATCATGATCTCAAGAGAAAAAAAATCAACAGTAACAAAAGCAACAAAAGTTGTGTGAAAATTCAACCATAAATAAGACACAACTGTTTTCTTTGCTAAAAAGTGGTTCTTTACATCTTTCACCCAACTCTAGTATGGCAGCAATGTGCATTATTATTCTTTTACTCCTACCTTCTTACAAAATCAGGGTTGTTTGCTAAAAATCGTTGGCACTGTTATAAAATTTCTGCAATCATTATAGAGGCAGGAGCCTTATATTTTTGTGCTATAGATTTCATTAAATAACAACTTCATTTGTTAACAACTCCTACTGAAAATACTATTCCTACTGATTTTAATAAATGAAAGATTCCTTTCATGAAGAACTGTAAAACATTCTTAAAACTTTTGATATGAAAATTCTAAAAGTTAGTCAGTAATTCACACTTACAGAAAATAATCTACTTTAAAGAGTTGTCTGTGATTGGTGTCTTCAACTGCTCTCCATCCGTTTCTTTGAGAAATCACATGTATCAGGTGTTAACCACTCCCACCTACTGAAATTGCTCTAGCATTATCACCAGTCATTTTCACGTTAATAATTGAATAGCTAGTTCTCAGTCTGCATCTAACTCAACACAGCTGATAACTCCCTCTTCTTGATGCATGTCACTAACATTCCAGGATATGGTTTCTTCTTTTTTCTCATGCTCTCTTTCTAGAACCATTTCTCTATTTATACTACTGGGTTTTTTGTTGTTGTTGTTTGTTTGGTTTTTTTTTTAATTGGAAGGACTAGAAATGAAAAGTCCAGAACAATTCTTCAGAAAGTGTTTTCTCTAATGATATTGTTCTGTATTGCAATTACACCTATACTGAAAAATTTCTGACCCTAAAATACTTTCTCAGATGCATAAACACCTTTCTATTTATAACAAGACATAATGAAGACTCTTAGAACATTCCTAGGGACCAGCAAATGGGGTAGTGTTGCATCATTGGACTCCCATATGCCCGATAGCAAAAAAAAAAAAAAAAAAAAAAATCACAGGGGGGAAAAATTTTTATTTAGTTAAAAAGTAATCTGCTGGTGGATGCTAATGGAGTAGTAGTTACGTCGTCAGACTCCCACATGGCAGACTGTGGTTCAAGTCCCAGACCCAGGAGACCCAGGGCCTTGAATATCATGCTGGGCACGTGTGCATACATGCCTGAGAGACCAGGAGGAGAATAGAGGAGAAGGGATTGTGTCATGGTTATCCCTCCAGGGGGTGATTTCTCACTTTCCCTCTCACCAACACTGTCTTTCTCTATCCAGCAAGAGCACATGTCCTATGGCAAAAACCTCTATAAAAACAAAAACATTCCTGGGCCAGCTCAGTAGTTTGGTGGTTGGGGCAGCTAGATTCCACATGGCCATCGTATGGTTTGAGTCTGGACCCAGTGGCTTGGGAAGCACACCAAGTGCATGTGCAGGTTATTTATTTATGTATGCATTAGAATCATTCATTTTGCTTCTTTTCTTTAAAAAAAGATCATTTTTTTCCTTAAAAATTGGAAACAAATAACACAAATATGGCCATATATTAACAGGTAGTGGGAAAATAAGTATTCTCCTTAATTTTCTTTACTTTATCTCTGTTTTTCAATTTCTTACTAAAAAATAAGCCTATAGAAAGAGAGGGTTTTGATAAAAAGCTGTTCCATTCACTTCATGACTATTGACGATGGTTTTGAAAGGGCTTTACAAATTGCAAAATCTTGAAATTGTTCATCTTCAGAAGCAAAGTTACCCTGTGCATGTTGGTTCCCTTCTGATTGAACTCTGAGTCAATTCTCTCCTTTTAGGTAGGATACACATTTCTAAAGCCAGGTGAAGAACATGCTGGTTCTTCTTTCTCCTGTGTTGCTTATAGCTTAAAGATCTTTCTCGACTTCTTTAAATACAGGCCCTCCTTCTTTCATATCAGGAGGATATGTCCTCCTTCTGTTGGTAGTTTATCTCCAACATACCACAGTGCCTGCAGCATTACTAGGTACATTGTAAGTATTGTTAAGTAAAATTTTAAAAAAATAAATGAATAAATGAATGAACATATACAAGACCTTTAGAATGATTTATATCTGCCAGTTGGTTCTGGCTTCTTCTCACTTCTAACTCTGAATTATAATTTATCTGGAGTTTTTTTATGTTTATTTTTTGATTAGTATTTTTTTTTTCTATCCACAATGGACAAATTCATTGAAAAATTAGCATTCCCGAGTACCATAGATTGAGTACCTAGATTGTGAATATTAAAGAAAACAGTGGATTTAGTCATCATGCTTTGTTCCTGGCACTGGATCCTTTGCAGTCATGGCAGGAAACAACTTTGTCTCAGTACTATGTTAACTAAGTGTACTAATCGGAATTTTCCCGCTCTATGTTTGAATATACTAGCTCCTTTTACTTTTCCATGTCTGGGCACTGCCGTGTATCCCAATTGGCTTTGCAAATTTGCCTCATTGGTTCTCCTGAGAGAGCAGCACCTCTATAAATTGACTGGGATCTTCAAACCTCCCTAGAATCCTCCCCACTTCCTCAATGTAAATTATCTTTCCCCAACTCACAATATCCATTCCAAATCTCCAGTCTAGGAATTGACATTTTTATTCTTTCTTTTTTATTTTTATTTTATTTATTTATTTATTTTTTGGTAATGTTTTTCCTAGAGGACAGGCACACACAAAAGAGAGAGAGAGAGAGAGAGAGAGAGAGAGAGAGAGAGAGAGAGAGAGAGAAATCTCCCAAAAAACAGGGCTCTTATCATACAACAAAACTTTTCTCTCCATTTCCCTATCCCATCATTCCTGGGAATATGTACATGTGCCCAGAGTGTTTTTCAAGCCACTATGTCAGAATTCAAATTGTTGTCAACCATATGGGATCTGATACTCTCTGCACAGTGCTTAACCACTGCATTATAGGGCCAGCTCTTTTCTGCCTTCTTGATTTTATTGATTTGTTTGTTTTAATTTGCCAGAGGGTGTGTACTCTCCCTGCAGGGAGAGAGGAGGAAACTGAAAAAAACACCTCTTCCAGAGGGAATGGTCATCCCACAATCCCTTTTCATCTACTTCTCTCTCCTCTCAGAATTTTGAACACACTCACACACACACACACACACACACACACACACAAGCATCTAGCATGTCCCTCAATTCTCAAGCCATCAGGTCTGAGACTCAAACCATTGATGTGGTCATGTGAGATCCAGCTGCCTTAACCACTAAACCACCAATTGACCCTTCTTGGTGTTTCAAAGGTAGCTCCTTTCCTTTCTTTTAGCTCAAAAGCACTTTCTTTTGCTTCTGTTCCAATGAGCCACTCCATTTTTAATCCAGATTTGCAGAGAGACTAGCCAGATGGAGATAGTCACTATCACTCAATGAACAGTGAGAAGATGACTATTGTGTGTGGGATTTATGAGAAAACAAAAGCTGATTTTATATAATCTTTTGGCATAAGCCATTAAATAGACCAGTTGGCTTCCCTCAATTATTGTTCCCTATGATCAACTAAAATTAACAGATACCAAGATAAATTCTTATTGAGAACTTTGTTGTTATAAGTGGGTTACTTTTAAAGCATTCATGTAATAACAACTTCAACTTAAGACATTAAATAAAATCAATCGAAATTATGTGCTCCCAAACAGTTATGATATAAAAGAGATTTTATGTACAGGAAGAATCTTAACAAATCTTAAAAATAAAAAAAAAGAGAAAGAAAAAGAATTGAAAAAAAAACAGGAATGTGAAATTAAAGCCTGAGGAAATTTAGCAAGTGGTTTAAACTGGATTCCTGGAAGAAACATTTTATTTTTTTTCCTAGAAATTCACTTTTGCATGCTATTCCAAAATGTAATGGTCTTTATCATATGCTGGCTGACATTTTTCAAACAATTTCAACAATTTAGCAAAATGTATAGCCTCCAAGTACCATAACCAAGAAATAGCTTCCTCTAAACGTGTTATTGCTTAAATGGTATTTCAGAGCAATCTTTTGCCATAAATATCTTGGTTACTATATAGTTTTAGCAAGTGTGTGTATTGCCCATTTCCTGAGAACATGTACTCTGTTGATTTTCTGTCTATGTATGACTTTTAAGTTTTTTCTTAAAGGACTACTGACAAATGCACAAATAGGTGGAGAGATAAAGTAGAGACAAAGATACATAGAGATAGAGATAGACTTAGCAATAGAGGCAGACATACATTCCAAAAACAAATATTTATTCAGCTTTCGAGAAGGCTATACTAGACTGGATTTTTTAAAGATTTTTGCAATAGGGCACATGGCAAAAGATAGAGAAAGAGAGAGATAGAGACAGAGAGAGACAGTGAAAGGGAAAGTGAAAAAACATCCCCCAGTGAGGATGACCATGCTATAATTTCTTTTCTTCCATTCTTCTCCTGGGATTTTGAGTACACATACATGTGTGCCCAACATGTTTCAAGCTGCCATGTCCAGGACTCAAAGTGCAGAAGGTCACATGGGTGTCCAGGGCCTTCAGCACCAAGACACTGTCCTGACCCCAACACTAAGTTGGATTTTTATCTCCTTTTCTTAGTATAATTTTGAATGAAAGTAAGAAGAATGTGAAAGCTAGTTTTGTGTTCTCATAGAATTTTTGATAACTCAGTCTAGAATTAATGCGCTTTTCAACAAAGTTACTCAAAATATGCCTTCAAAATGTGTAATAACAGAGCATATCTCTGCAAACTGAACATTTAAGTGTACCAGCGTACAAGGCAGAGGTGTTTGGTGTTGGGTGCAGAAGAGAGAATACAGATTTGTTAAATATATAAATACAGAAATAAGCACATATATTTTCCTACATGGAGCTATAAATTCCTTCATAAGCAATTACTACCAACCTCTCTAACTTAATGCAGATAAACTGGTTGCTATTTCAGGTCATTACTCACTCACTAAGGAAGAACAATGCAAAACTACCTTTATGACGGCAACAAATTGTAGCTGCTTCTGTGCACATTACAACAGTTTTCTTTAAATGCTTCATGGATGTTATATTAGAGTTTTATGCAACTCTTTTGACCCAGTTGCTATGGGCATGCATTAAAATAAAATGTTCTCAGAAAGCATACTTCAAACACTAATGTTCTATACTTTACAATTTCTCCATTGGCCCCTCCTTGTATTATTACCTTACATAAAGCCATTTCACAAGAGCAATAATGCATTGAAAGGTTTTAAATTACAAAAGGATTACATGTTATATTGCTTGAGCAAAGCTCTATTAATGCCAGTCAGCTTTGCAATTGCAACTTAATTCTGCATTTTAAATAAATGGATGCGGGCAATACAGGACTTTAGAACTTCCCAGACACTTAGAAAAAGATGGTCACTTCTATCCAAACATATTCCCAGGAATATAATAACATACATTTTCAGTACCAGAGCTAATCAGAATTATATTCAAGACAATTGATCTGCAGTTCATTTAAACATCTCTTTTATTCGTTGTTAGACTATGTTTGGAATTTTTACACATTTTTCTTGTAACCGTTATGTGCACTTGCAGAAAAACCAAAACTGACATTACAACTCAAATAAAACAATATTGACTAAATATATATTTTTAAAATTCCAAACGTAGTGGGAGAATTCCTGTCTTAGAAGTGTTCAGTGGTAAAGTTTTCTGTTATGTTTCCTGATTGAACTAAAAGACTTCAGGGAAGGAAAATTAATCAATTGCCTTTGCTTATTTCCACTGGTGCATTTAATTATTACTCTAGGTATTTATTAAGTTTAGACAGGTCAATGCAGATTTTGAACTGGTTAAAATTTCCAAGGAGTTCTATAAGATTGCCATAAACATACTGTGAAAGCAAACTTATTAGAAAACAATAGTATTTCTTTATACATGTTTCATTAAGTGGCACCAAAGTGCATAAACAAACGTGAGATGAAAGTGAGTCCAGGAATATAGTAATGGATTCTCCATGTAGCAAATGTTCTTCAATGCAGAGGTGGCCATTTGTAAATTACACTTACATGTGTGCACATGGAAACATATACACCATACTTATGAATACAGGTTTTATGTAAGTGATTATATATTTTTCCATGTAGATGATGACAAGTATTTGCATTGAAGGATATTTATTGCACAGAATAAAATATCACATGTTAATGAAATATTTCTTCATAAAATATGTAAATAGACTTTATATGAGGGGGTCTTTAAACAGTTAATAAAAGGGCCAGCCAGGTGGTGTGGTGGATTAAGCAGTTGGATACCACATAGCCTAATGAATGGTTTCAGTCCTAACCTGGTGGCTTGAGAAACACAGCAAGTGCAAGAGCCTGTGTGCCAAAAATCTTGAGAGGAAGGTGGAGGAGAAGGGATTACATCATGGTCATCTCCCCGGGGAGGGGGAGGTGCTTTATATCTTTCTCACTGTCTCTCTCTCTCCTTCTCTGTCTCCCTCTCTGGGGAGTACACATGCCCTATAATGAACTAAAGGGAAAAAAATTTTGTGAAACTTTTTACTATGAAAAAACTGTGCATGAATTTCAAAACAGTTTTGCACCAAAATAAACATGTACTTTAATTCACTTTTCCACAAACTTTTAGGAGTCCCTTTATATAAATATAACTACTTATAAATTTATAAAAGTGTTATAAATAGGAAACCACCAGTTAGTGTAATGGCTATGTCGCTGGACTCCCACGTAGTCGACTGCAGATCGCGTCTCGGACACGGTGGCTTACAACTCACGCCGGGCGCATGTGCGTGCGTGCCCAAGATCCCGAGAGGAGAATGGAGGAGAAGGGATTGCGGCGTGACCATCCCCCCTGGGGGGTGATTTCTCGCTTTCTGTCTCTATGTCTCTCTCTGTCTGTCTGGCGAGCGCACGCGCCCTATAGCGAAAAACCTCTCCAAAAAAAAAAAAAAAAAAAAAAAAAAAGTGTTATAAATAAACCATACACTGTACTAATTTAGGATTTTAGGGTGACATGTTTAAATACTTCTTTCATTTTTTTTTTTTTAGATTTTTACCATAAAGCACTTAAGTTTACCAGAGAGGGACAGAAATGGGGGAGCAGTGAAAAATCACCCCCCACCCAGAGGGCATGGCCATGCCACAATCCTATCTCTTGCATCCTGCTCTTGGGATTTTGAGCACAAATGTACACACATGGGCCATGAATTTTGAGCCATTGGCCCCAGGACTGGATCCCCAGTCAGTCATGTGTGAATCCAGCACCTTATCACCATACCACCTGCTAGTCCTGGGGTAAAATATTTCTGAAAAAATATTTCATGAAGGATTATAATTGTATTTTGAAATTTCTCTGGTAGAGGATTTTTTTTAATTTCAAATTAAATCTAATTTCTAATAATATGATTATGTCTTGATAGCATGAGAAACATTTCCCAGCCCCAGGTGGTAGGGCACCACTAAGCAATGCTGGAGCCACATGGAAGGGCCAGGTTTGGAACCGGGACCAATCTGAACATGCCAAGCACAGTGGGTCATGCCTGTAATTCTAGTTCACTGAGAAGCTGGAGCAGGAGGGTCATAACCTGGGACAGGTGAGATCCTATTGAAAGATTTACCTCTTTGTCTCTCTCTTTTTCAAAAAACTATATGACTTTTAATTTTTATGTTTCATGTACTTTTTTTAATTCATGAAAATAAACCATAATCAGATCTGATATTTATTGACTGCACCTCCACTTTGTTTTCAGAAAAATTATTGGTGGTTTTTTTTATACCTTTTGAAATATTTTATAATATATAGGGCTAAATTAAAGAAATAATCAGAGTGAAGTTGGATGGGAATTCTTCAGCAAGTCTAGAAGCAAGTCTGGAATCTATCCAGCTGTGAATGTTTAAAAATGAGAGTGTTTTTTTAAATTGATTTATAAAATTAAACTTCTATGTATTTTAAGAAACAACACCAAAGCACAAGAGAAACATGCTCATTTAGGTCTTAAAAATGTTTCTTCTTATAGATCTAGGCAAGCCATCCCTGAAGGAATATACTTAAACAAACAAGGAAATATCCGTAGATATAGTCACTGCTAATAGAGTCTGTCTTTTGAATTACTTCCTTTGTCTCCAAGCTCCAAACTAACATAACTTCAGCAAAACCACTTTACTGTTTATCTTTTAATCCTCGGGTCATAGAACTGTAACACTTAGATGACTCTCTAGAACGCTAACTCCTCTGATTTATCCTTATGAAATTGTTTCCCAGTTAAAGAGAGGTATGAAAATGAACAGAGATTGCAGAAATATATTCAAACTATCTACTTTAAAAATGTGTCTTAATAAATATGAAGCATAACATTTTTTTTCTGCGGAGAAAAGTGATAAAAATGCTATATGATTCTGTATTCTCTTCAAAAGCACATTTCACGTGTAACTTTTATGAACTATTTCGCAAATAAATGTATTCTTTCATTCAAATAATTTTTAATGACTTGTTTAAAAAATACAAGTGGAATATAATCCACATCTTCAAAGAACTGACAGTGTATTAAATATGATCATTTTGAGAAACCCTACATCTCCCAAATGTTTTCAACAACATATGCAAATATTATTTAAGAAACTTCAAAATAAAGGGGAAATAGAATAAAATATGAAGTGTATAGGAGTAGATATTGGCATTTTTACAGTGTTTGAGGGTTTTGTTTTTTGTTTTTGATTTTTCTTTATATGGTGTTCAGAAGAATAAAAAAAGAAAACTCTTTGTCAGAGAACAGAATATTTTTGTCCTCCAATGATATTGTTTAAATATATATATACATATATATAGTTATTTAAATATTAATATAAATAAGTATATTAATAATTTAAACAAATATATTTACTCTAATTGCTTAAGATTAATATTAAAGTTTACAGAAGTTGCTGGCAATACCTTACTGTGAGTAAACAACATAAAGAGAAAGTTTTATAAAACATTTCTCTTAATATCTTAAAGGTTTATTATTTTATTTCACAACAGAGAGAGATTGGAGAGAGAGAGAAGCTCCCACCAACAGGTTTCATGGTGCAATCCTTTCTCGGTCTTCCCAGTCACCCAGAATCACAAGTGCACACATATGCTTGGCATATATATAATAGGTTCATCTAGGAACCAAACCCTGATCTTCCATATAGCTTCCAGCATTGCAGATTATCAGCACAGTACCACTGCCACCTGATTGCTGGGCCTCTTATTATTTTTCTTTCTTTTTATTTTTATTTATTTATTTATAGGGCATGTGCACTTGCTGGAAAGAGAAAGACAGAGACAGAGCGAAAGTGAGAAATTACCCTGTCCCCCACCCCCAGGGGATGGCCACATGGCAATACCTTCTTCTCCATTTTCCTAGGGATTTGGGGCACACATGAATACTCATATGCTCAGAGTAATTTTCAAGCTGCTGAGTCTGGGACTCAAACTCACATTGGCGATGTGAGAGACCAGCATCTTATCACCATGCCAAATGCTGACGCCAGGGCCTCTTATTATTAAAAACACTGATAAGAACAATCTACTTCCAAACAAAGACAATATATAATTCAAGAAAAAATATTTTAGGAAATGTAAAAATATATGTAAATATCTATAATGAAGGACTAACTATTGTCTTAAATGTCAATACAATTAAAGCATAGTTCTTTGTGACTTTGTGTTAGCATTCTACTACCATTTTAAACTCTTTACTAAGACATTTTTATACTCAACCTTAGATAAGAATCTGACAAGACTTTTCACTCCCTTTCAATGAAGTAAAAGAAAGGATTCTGCTAGACCATTCACATGGAATCTCCTTACTAAGTCCAATTACTAAGAGACCTAAAATATATAGAGAATGAAACCATCAACAGTAATTTGCACTGGTTCTCTAATATCATGATGACCAGATGTTTAAATTAATCTTACAATTCTGAAGGTTCCAAAGTTATCCAAAAAGCTATCGGTCATATTAAAAAATAAAATAATAAGCATAACTTTGTCCAGCTTATAAAGGGTAAAAGCTTGTGGGGAGTTTGTGTGTTCCCTTAGAGAAGTAGAAGGAAGCAACCATATTAAGGTAGCTGGCTTCTTCTGAGATTCGACATGAAAAGAAACACGAAATCAGAGTAAATATGATTCATTCTCCTGACACTGAGTTCAGTAACTCTGAATCCCTCTCTGCCTTTCTTTCAGCTATAGCTCTTTTTAAGTTCTGTTAGGCCTCATTTTCCCTCCCCTCCGTGGCACTGAAACTCTGCTAAGAGCCTGGAATCTGGGCTTGGAAATTGTGCTTGCATGTAAGATTTGTAGCAATTCCTTTCCCTTTGGGTGACTTCAACATTTAGTAGACTCATGGAATATTAGAGATGAAAGAGATGTTACAGATTTTTTTCATTCTCTAACCTCTATTATAGATCAGGAAATTAAAGCACAGAGACTGAACCAAGATGAAGTATTTAGAGGTCAGTGGGTGAAGCATTTTATTCTATTTAGATGACATAGTGCAAAACTGATCTAAATTCCTTTTAAGATAATAGAAGCAGGCTCAGCCGTAGTAGTGCATGTTGGACAATTACAGGGATCACGTTCAACTGGGGGCCTCCCTAAAAAGTCATGAGAGGTGGTATGCTCCTAGGATCTTTGGAGACAGAGGCAGAAAGTTCGCAATATAGTGAGACCCTATCTAATAAAAGACACTGTACATGGACACACAGACACACACACAGATTAATGAAGCAAACACACGCACATACACACACACACACACACAAACAGAACAAATAAAAGCAAAAAAAGAAAACTCAGACATAGTATCAAAACTATGTTTTAAATTGTAGGTTTACAGAATATAAAGGGACCTTTTTCCTTAGCTCATTAATATTCTCACAAGTCACCCTAATCACTGCTATGCAAGAGGCTAATAACAAAAACCCATCAATAGACTGGTTTTGCACCCCTAACTTGTTCAATCCAGATGGCCATTCGATTTAATAGGGAAAAAATTCTCCCTGGAAGGTATTTTTAACCAAATCTTAAGAAACCATCTGTTTAACTCAATATTCAAATGTATTAATAAAACACACCTTTCCCTCAGTTCAACTTGAAATATCCCTCACATAGAATTTGTGAGGTTGAAAAGGCCAATCAGATATTCTGAAAAGTCAACTAAAAAATAAGATTCTAATAAGTTTAAAACCAAATACTCTTAAAAATATGAACTGAATCCAGCCAGAAGTCTAGGCCTAAGTATAGTGACTATATATGTAATTAGTTCATATAACTTAGACCTCTCTGTGTTAATGGTTGGTTGTGAGCAAGGCTTGACTGAACTTTACCAACTGGTATTTTGTGCTTTCAGGCTAATTGACATTGTACGTACATTCTCAAAATACAGAACATTTTTTTCCCATTCCTATTCCCTGGTGAACTCTCTAAAGCATAGAGCAGTGTAAAAATTTGTTCGCAGTCTTATTAAAATAAATAGCTAAACACAACAAGAGAAGCTTGCCTAAGGAAGGAAAACCCAAACACACACATACAACTAATAAAGGGCATATTCAGCAAATATTTACAAACTTTTAAACAAGCTATAGAAAGTACATGTGAAAAATGGCATAACCTTATGTTCTGCTGCTCATTAAGTTGAAACCACTTGCAAATGAAGTTTCTTAAAAATAAAGTTTCTGCCTACTTTCTCTTTCTGGTATTGTCTACTTCATATATTGAACACTAACTGATACAAGATACACTTCACTTGTTGAAGCCTTTATGAACTCATTTGATGGTTTATGTTGATGGGAAGTTAGACAAGGACACAGTTTTTGTTCGATTTATTCTTTAGATGAACCAGAGTATTCTTCTAAAGGAACTGCCATGTACATAGCCCTTAGAAATATGTCGATTGTATAAATGGGGCACACATGTCTTAGATGTCTTTCACCAATATATGATACTAACAGCCCAAATTATCTTTCCAATTTTTTTCATCTTTGAAAAGCTTGAGCCAAATGACTCCTCATATTCCAGAAACATTTCATATCTTAAATCTTTTTTGAAACATAATCACTAATGAGTTATTTGATTATCATAATCAGAAACACTAATCACTGCAGTCTTGATGAAAACTCAGACTTTATCTCAAGAGATCCCTAGTCGAATAAATGTGCTGACATGATATTTGTTTTTATGATAGTTATTCATTGAGATTTAGCATAAAATAAGTTTAGGAAAGAGAAGGGACAAAGACTTGGTACGAGAATCCAATATGATTAGAAAGTATGCAAGACAGAATCTTCCAGAAGAATCTTTTACATTCTATTAAAAGATAAAAAGACACACAAATATTCTTACCAAAATGCTTCAGAATAATAATTCTCTTTATTTATGTAGACAGCTCTGCATGTTTAAAATGCTGTTTTGGATACCTGCAGATGGTATAAGGGTTATTTCACTAGACTCCCACATGGCCGAGTCTGGATGAGAGACTTGAGATTCATGTTGGGTGCAGGTGTGTGAGTGCCCAAAATCTGAGAGGAGAATGGAGGAGAAGGGACTGTGGCATGCCCATTCCCATGAAGGGTGATTTTTTTTTTTTCTGTCTGTCTTCCTGGTGAGTGTATGCACCCTAAAGCAAAACTCTCTCTCTCTTTTTTTTAAACATCATGTACGTGATAAACTACAAAAACAGCTGCCTCTATTGTACCCTAATCCTCTGAAGAGACATCACTACCTATGAGACTCCATCACCTCTCTTTCATTTCCTCTCCTCTTTACAACTGGTACATCGAGAAATTGGTATGCCTCCTATGTCCAAGTAAGCAGAATCTGGGAGTACTATTGCCTTCTGTTATGTATTATGTCTATGCTCAAAAATAAGTAGTTTCTCCCTAGTGCTTTTGTGAAATTTTAGACTAACAGGAAAAGAAGATCTCAGTTGGTGACTGAAATTGAAATGGAAGGGTTGGGGAATACACAGACCCAGTAGCTGCTTTATAAGAGTTGTAAGAATACTGAGTAGAGAAAACAAACAGATCTTTTCCAGAAATGTATAGGTACCAAATGGGAAGAGTGAGAAAAAAGAGAGACAGAGATCCATGGAGAGAAATGATCTCATCTATCATTCTCTGTTCCATTTTGGTGAAGGACTCAAGCGTTCTTCCTTTACTCCCTTTGGATTCAAGAAGGTCTCATTTTAATTTATCTACTGTGAGTTTGTCTTTATAAACAGAAATGTGGTCATCAACTTTTATATATATATTTGTAATTATTATTCATACATTAAATCGCTATACATCATTTAGACTGCAAAGGGACTTTACCCAGCATAACACACAACTTTTATAATTATATATGTTATACTGCTAATCTTCTAAAACTGATAGTAAATTTAGCACTTTATCACTCTCTTTACATTAAAAGCAAGAAAAATTAAGGAAAACAAACTTTCAAAATAAGTGTTACAAAGGCAAAAAGAAAATAACTATGTCAATCTATCATTTTAATAGTTTTCATAATTACTGTAGTAATAATGTATACCAATTTCTCCTCTTGGAAAAAAAAGGCAGAGAAACAAAATATGTGCCCAGGGATCAAGCAGATGACCCACTATTTCTATATTATCAGGATAAGGCTATTATTAAGTGTTCCCTACATATCAAATGCCCTTAAATGTGAATAATGATAAAACTTTTTCACTTGTCTTGTAAAAGACTTATGAGGATGGTTTTGAATCATGGTAAAATAAATTTACTTTAACGAATCTAGCTCTTGCTGGTATTTTCAGCCCTCTGTTTTCCATATATATCTCTCATTGTGCATTTTGGAAAGACTGTCTGCTCCTATTTTCAACTTCCTTCCTTCCTTATATGCCTCAGCTTCGTTAAGACTGGACAAAAATTACTCTTGGAAAATCATGACTCCTTTTTCTTCTATAATGCTCAGCTCTCTGTTCTTCTCTGTCTCTGTTCATTTGTGCAAACGTGATAGTTTCTTTCCCATCGGAAACATTCTTCACATTTGTGTTTCTGCAGTCTCTGTTATCGATTAGCTTATCTTCTTACTATTCATTAATTCTCTGGGAAACTAAATACAATTCTATACTTTCAGCTTTTCTCAATACATCTATAAATGTTTATATCCAAATTTACTGCATTGGCATCAACTCTGCCCCTGTGCTTCATTCCCACCCTCCCCCGAACAACAAACTACTTTCTGCTAAATATTCCACTGGGGATTTCTCAGGTATCTTGACACCATCCATCCAAAGCCCAAGTCATTGCTTTACACCTTTCTTACTCAATCCTCTTTCTCTTTTGCCTCCAGAGTGAACATAATTCTTTTAACATTCATTTCTCCGTATGATAATTATGTGTGTTTTTGTGTCTATTTCTCCCTTGATGTCCTCGGCATTGTACACAGTGTCTGCCAGGTAGTAAATTCTTAAAACTGTTTTTAAATAAATTCAGCATTTTCAATTCAAATTATGTTGTGGAACTACATACTGCATTATGATTCATAGAGCAGCAGAGATTTGCTAGAGCTAATTGGAAGAATTGAATATTTGAGATTGTTTAGTTCAGAGAGGTTGTGTGGAAGCATAGTCCTCAGAGTGTTGTAATGGGAAAAACATCATATTCTTTGTAAAACCGTGAGCAAGTGATGTAACGCCTAGCCCTCAATCTCCCTATGGAGATAATAACCCCTTTTCTAACCATCAGGGAAGGTGGCTAAGAGGCTCAGATGAGATAATTAGATATGAAAGACTTTTTAAAATATGAGTGACTATAAAAAGCCAGGTTCTGTTAATTAATACTAAAATTTTAAATTATATATAGCATGTCCTCACTGTTCCTGATTAAGTTTTAAAACTAGCATAATGTTTGTTTTTCAAAAGAAAAGATTAGGGTACCGTATTTAATCCTTACACTTCTAGAACATATGCATGTGACCGTTATATATGTCTGCCTCTAGAAAAGCTAAATAATATGTTATTCGAGACCATTGAAAACTGCTCTAAGAGTAAACATTGGCCCAAAATTATTCAGAAGGACATTTGCTTGATATCCAAACACCATTTGCATTTACTTGGAAGAGACTTGACTTAATGAACCCACATATTTTAAGATGTACAACTGTATCTCATACTTGGATTGATAGGAATAGACAGGCTTTTTCCCCTTGCATTTTCAAACAAGATATGCAGAACAAGAATGAAAGGAGATATCCCCAAATGGATTTGGTTTCCAAGTAAATAAAGGAAATATTAACTGTATTCTGACTGTCACTAATCCTCATGGCTCTTATCACAACTTTCTGAAAATTCCTGAGCTGTAGCATTAATCCCCTTGAAAGGGAGACACTCAATTTATAGTGTATTTTGCATGTCCCTAAACAAGTCTTGAATGATGAATTTCACTGTCTGACTGAGGTGGTTTACCTCAGCACATAATTTCTTATATTAATAACCTTCCCCCACAGGAGTGAGTGACCTTCTATAAATACAATCCCTCCATTCAATCAAAAAATTAAAGCCTGTAACCACCTCACAATTCATCATCTTTTTTACAGGCAATTGTTGAAGCAAAACCAAACACAAATCTCTGATTCTCAACCCATGTAATGTAAAATTATGCAGCCTTTTGCATTTATGTAACATGGATATATTGAAAATTACGTAGCATTTTGTGTTCCAAATCAATTCTATTGAGTGAATTCCTGTTTCCAGTGAGCCATAATTTTCAGAGCAGAAAATAACTCCTTTCCAAAATCAAAGCATCCTAAAACAATAACCTCCTGAATGTTTGTATATTTTCAATCAGTTTAAAAAATGTCTCTTCATATGAATGCCTCTGAAATTATGGCAAAGTCAGATTATAGGGTTATTCCTGGAATCTGTAAGACTGCCATTTACATAAAACTATCTTAGAGTGAATCTCAGAATTTAGTACAGGAGGCTTCCTTGTTAAGCGAAGATGATCAATGCTTGTACTGAATTTCACTATGCATAAAGACCCTAAAATATATATTTTACTAACGGACATAAATTTTCAGTTTTCCTTGCAAAGATTTTTATCTGCAAAACATAATCTTAGAGAATATAGTGGAGTTTTGTAAGAAAATTTCCTGGTAAACCAGGAAACTTTAGACAAAAGACTTTAGGTAATTGGGACATTTTCAAAGTGAATAAACTAAGAATATTGACTAGCACTTTAAAATTCAATATTCTTAACTAACTTAAATTATACTAAGTATGGAAGCAAAGAGTATATTTCCATAAGAAATAGAGTTTTAAAATGTGTTTATGTAGGGTTTTTTTCTACACACTCACATGCAAAAAAGATACCACCCCAGTGGAATTTTGTTGCCAAGACCCACCCCTAGCCTTCAGTCAGCCCTGGATCTCAGGCTAGCACCTCAGGGAGGTCTCCAGATTTGAATCAGGACCTTTCTAGGTGAGATTGTCTAGCAGAGCATTGCATTCTACTGCCACACTATTGTAAGTATAATTTGTAAGACAGAAAAGTTCTTTCTGACATCTTTCCATGCTGCCATAATGATGTACTTAAATGTCCTTTCTGATGCTCTCATGAGCATCAGCAACGCTGAAAAGAGAGGCAGACGCAAGGTTCTTACGAGGCTGTGCTCCAAAGTCACCATCGTCCAGTTACTAACTGTGATAGTGGAGGATGGTTACATGGGCAATTTTGAAATCATCGAGGACCACAAAGCTGGGAAAATTGTTGTGAACTCACAGGCAAGTTAAACAAACATAGAGTGATCAGGCCCAGTTTTGATAGGCAACTCAAAGATCTAAAGAAGTGGCAGAAAAATCTTCTCCCATCTCATCAGTTTGATTTCATATTGACAAACTCAGCTGCATCATGGACCACAAAGAAACAAGGCAGGAACATACCAGGGGGATTTGTAGGTTCTTTTTCTAGGGATGTGATACACACATGCAAATAAAATGCCTCAATGCGGGGCAAATAGAGACAGAAAAAGCAAAGTTAGATTCAGAATAGCTCTTTGTATAAGGCAGGCAACTCAGTCATCTTGAGCAAGTTCCGTTATATTATCCAGTTGATAAAATAAGAGTGAACAGTTATATTTATTGCAGATAGTCCTCCTATACTAGATAAGTAATCTTTATTTTACCAAGAATATATAAAGTCAAAACCAATTGCAACAGAAGTTCTAACAGATCTAAAATTTGCCACATAAATACACACACGCACATGTCATGAATATATGCTTTGCATAAAGCAGGAGCAAAACACATATTCAAACCTCACTGGGAGAATTGAAAAGACTAAAACATAATACTTATCTTTCAGAATATCAGACTCCCAGGGAAGACCATGTGTTCAGTAAGAAACTTAATACAAGTTGGGTCATTATGGGAATGCTTCCTATTTTGAACACTGTGGGGCTGAGGTGAGTGGTTAGCAAAACTTCTGGGGAAATATGCAAAATGATCATAAGAGTATAGTTCCAACAGCCACTTAAACTATTCTGAAATTAATTCATGTTGTAGGTAGCAGTTTTCACATAGCTAATCAACTTGTAGAACAGATAAGGTCAAATGCTGCCATATAAATATCTCTGTCAAGAGAACAATACAAGTTTATGTAAACTTTGTCAACAGCCCCCTGAGATGACTTGCTGTTTAGGTTAACTTGTCTCATGAATAAGTAATACCAATATTTGTTTTCCTTTCATAGACAGAAACTACGGCAACTCTTCAATTTATTATACTCAAGCATCAAAAAATACCCCTAAGTGGGAACCAGCAGTTAGCGTAATGGCTATGTCACTGGACTTCCACGTAGTCGACTGCGGTTCGCGTCCCGGACCCGGTGGCTTAAAACTCACGCCGGTGCGTGTGCGTGCATGCCCAAGATCCCAAGAGGAGAATGGAGGAGAAGGGATTGCAGCGTGACCATTCCCCCCGGGGGGTGATTTCTCGCTTTCTGTCTCTATGTCTCTCTCTGTCTGTCTGGCGAGCGCACAGGCCCTATAGCGAAAACCTCTCAAAAAAAAAAAAAAAAAAAATACCCCTAAGTGAAACTGTTCATCTTTTCATTAAGCACTAATGAAATGATCATGCAAAAATTGTGATACAAGCACCTATTTATCAAAAATTATTGACTAACATCTTACACAAGAGATTGAAAACATACAAAGCATATATTTAGCTGTAAATCTCTTGTCATCTTGAAATTAGTAAAAAAAACATATTCATTGGGTCAGCTGGTAGCATGATGGTTAAAGCAGCTGAATCCCAATGGTAAACAACTTGGTTCAAGTCCTATCCACACAGCTTGAAAAACATGCTTGGTACATTTGAGTGTATGCCCAAAAGACCTCAAAGGAGAAATGGAGAAGAGAGGGTTGTAGTATGACCATTCCTTATGTGGAGTACTTTTTCTCTCTTGCTCACTGTCTCTAGCTCTCTCCAAGTGCACACCCACATCCTCTAGAAAATTAAAAGAATAATTCTATCACCTATTTCTTCTTCTACTCTAGGAGAGGTACAGATTTGCCTTCTTAGGCAGTTTTTCTCCTACTAACTTAAGAACGATAGTACACTTGAATTGTTTCTGAATGGGCAGGAGAGCTGACTAATGAGAGCTAATGGGCATTTTCTATCTTTAATTTTCCTGATTTTACAGGAGAGTGTAGGAGGAAGGTAATAGGATAAATTAATTCCAGCAACTCACCCAGAAGTAACTTCCTTATGTTTATAGTCTCCCTGGGTTTTTGGCTTGAATAACTTTGTTGGTGGACAAACGTTGCCACTGCCTCATGCTTGAAAAGTTCTGAATGTAATTGTCTGTCAATGATATGATGATTTATAATGCAATCTGTTCTTATTGCCACTACTGCAGATAACTCTAATTTGCCATTGTGTATTAGAGATGGGAAACCTAGGCTTTCTCATTTTGACAGTTCAGCTTTACTTTAGGTGACAGACAATCAAAATGCATCTCTCGACCATTATTCTTTCTTTTTATGTATTTTTTAAGCTTTTTGTTTTTTTTTCTTTTTTGTGAGGAGAAGTTTTTGCTATAGGGTGCATGTGATCACCAGAAAGACAGAGAGAGACAGAGAGGCAGAAGGTGAGAAATCACTCCCTGAGGGGGACAGCCATGCCACAATCCTTTCTTCTCCATTTTCCTCTCGGGATCTTGAGCATGCACGCACACACACCTGGCATGAGTTTAAGCCACCAGGTCCCAGACTCGAACCGTGGTCGACTACATGGAGTCCAGCAACATAGCCACTACGCCAACTGCTGGTCCCATTATTCTTGAGAAAATTGTAATGGTACCAAGACTTGGTATTGTTGCAATGGTCATATTATTCTAACTCACAGATCTTTTTTCTTTTTTTTTTGAGAGATTTTTGCTATAGAGTGCGTGCACTCACCAGAGATGGAAAGCGAGAAATTACCTCCTGAGAGGATGGCCACCCTGCAATCCCTTCTTTTCCATTCTACAGGGATCTTGGGCATGCACACACATGTGCCCAGTGTGAGTTTGAAGCAACCAGGTCTGGCACTCGAACCACAGTTGGTCATGTAGGAGTTCAGCGACATAACCGCTACACCATCTGTTGATCCCAGATCATTTTTCTCTTTTAAGAAACCTTATTATATTAGTAAATGTTTAGTAACCAAGAGAATTTGAAGTACGTTTTTAAATCATTTTATTCATGTTATCTAACATTTAGCAATAGTTTATCACTAGAATATGGAACAGAATGGGATATTTATTCTCAAGTCAAAATTGAGGATGAAACATGATTAACCTAACATGATTCAGAGAATTAAAAAAATACACACTTTTGAAAATATTCAATATCTGATGTGCAGATGATCTAATAATTGTATGCCCACCATGTGAAGAGGAAAAAAAATGGCAAAATTCATACAATTTCTTCAATTCACAGAGTTAATGTGTAAGCTATGCTACACCTGGCTAATACACATGAGCAGTTGTGTAATTGGTACATGTCTGATAGCTAATTATAGGTACCAAATCTTGACTGCAGAGAATAAGTGAGATGAGAAAAACAGCATATCGTTTAGTTGCATACATAATTATACGTAAACTCTGCTTCATAACAGACTTATTTTTGGAAGTTTGTACTCAAACATTTTTATTTTCTAAATGGAACCAAAGATTTTATCTTAACCAAGAATATACACATATCTATTTCTATATGATTAGGGCTATTTTAATATCCAAGTTAAAATAAAAAGCCTATAATCAGACGTACCATTGATTACTTGTTACCAGCCATAGTTACAATTCAGATCTAGGCTTCTTTTTCATCTTCATAACTACCTAATTGAAAGTAGGCAACCAACATTCTCATTTTAACTGATACAGAAACCGAAGCATAGAGTGATTAAGTAATTTGCCGAATGTCACAAAGCTAGTTGCTTAAAAGCCCATATGTAAATTCTCTGGTCTTATCAGGGGCCTGAATGTTTCACTGTTCTGTTACTGCTTTATTAATGAGGGTAAAGTGGTTTGTAGGAATAAACAAAAACTTACTAATGTATTTTCATGATTCTTTCCATTTTACTAACTATATCCTATTTCATGATAATGTCTGTCTGATGTTTAAATACAGTATTTAAGATATCAATCAGATATGATAATTTTATGTTTCATAAAAATGTAACAGTACAGAGTCCTCCTGCTTCATCCCCTGAAGTGAGCTTTTAACCTTAGTCCGTATTCCAAAAGAACACTCTCATTGGTGCAGACTTAGACCAAGATGCATAAGGGCCAACAAAATAAAGCAACATTAGGGCCAGCAGGTAGTGTAGAGGTTGTGGCAACTGGATCCCACATGGTTAGCTTTGTAATTTGAATCCTGGACCTGGTGGTTTGAAAAATTATGACAGGTACATGTGCATGTGTGCCCAAAATTTTGAGAGGAGAATGGAGAGAAGGGATTGCAGCATGGTTATACCCACAAGGGTTGATTTCTCACTCTCCCCTACCCCCATCTCTCTGTAGTGAGTGCACACACTCTATAGCAAAAACCTTAAAAAAATAAATAAAAAGAAAATAATGTTAAAAATAGAGACTGCTTCCTCTTAAATCTTATAGCTTAAGATTTAAGCTATAAGCTTTTCTGGCAGCTTTTCTTACATTTTATTTATACTTTATATATTTGACCATTGCCTACTTATTTTCTTATAAGATAGTAGTTTTGTTACTTTTGTTTCTTTCTTTCATGAACAAAGAGAAATAGAGAGAAACAGAAAGTAAGAGACAGGTGTCCTCATTGTCACAGTCTACCTCAAGTTTAAACCAGTTGCAGCTCATTGGCACACAGACACCTGACATGTTCAGGAAGTTTTCCAGAACTTTCCTATGTGGATCAGCCTTCCAGAGTGGTGTTACCATCCAGCCTCTTGATGCTAATTGTTAGCTCATACCATTTTTAAAACTTCCAGAAATTCTTTTGTGTGAGAACGCAATAGTGGCCAACAAATCCATGAACACATAGTCTTTCTCCCACAAGAACCGAATCATTTAAAAACTACTATAATTTGTAAACTACTCATCTTGGCCCTGATCAAATCAAATCGCATGTGTTACAGTCTGAGATATATCCCCATCTTAATCTCAGACAGTACTCAAATACAGACAGAGTGTGAGTGATAAGAAAAAAAAAAAGTATGAATTCATTCAGGTAATACTGCTGTGAATACAATCCAACATTTCCATTTCAAAGTATTTTCTCCACCACACAATTGTTTTTGAATATATTATACAGTTTAGCACATGCTTTTCGTGAAGAGAAAAACACATACATTTAGTCTGTACTTTGTACATATTCAAAATCAACTTCTTTTTTTTCTTTTAATTAGGTAGGGATGCTAGTAAGAATATTGTTCTGAGTTATGCTACTTAAAATGATACTCTATCAGAATTTCAATATATTGGGAAAGGTCTTCACTTTTAAAAACCTCTATAAGGGGGTCGGCAGGTGGCATGGTGTTTAAGGGCTCTGGACTCCCATATGGCCGACCGTGGTTCAAGTCCAGGACCTGGTGGCTTTCTCTCTCTCTCTCCTCTCTTTCTCTCTCCTCTTTCTCTCTCTCTCTCCCCCTGTTCATCTCTGGTCAAATTAAAATAAATAAATAAAGTTAAATAAAATAATTTTAAAAACTCTGTAAGAAATTGTATCATGTACTCACAAAATTAATCAAAATATAATTAGAAACATATAAAATCCATTTTTCCAATAATTTTGAAAATGTACTATTTATATTTATCTTACCAGTATACATGTGAGTGTAATATATCAAGTAACCATACAGAAAAAAATACAAAAAAATCTACAGATATGCACAATGTTAAGGAATTTTATTACTCAGAGTTAGAATGTTTAAAATTTCAAGTTGGCTGGCATAGTTATATTATTATTTCATTCTGTAGGGATTTGGATTAGTAGAAGGCAATATCCCACAGGGCAAACTGGCACACTGGGATACTGAACATAAGCCCTTAATACTTTTCAAAACTCACAAAGAAGCATGAATACGTAAATGAATGGAACAAACATAAACATGCTTTTTTTGTAAGAAATATTAAAGATTTCAGCAAATGATCTCAAATAGTCAAGTTAGAAATAGGCATAAAAGGCATAAATGGCCTAAAATAAATTTTTAATAGATTCTCTGCCAACCATATTCAACTATCAATTTTTTATTCTTAAGCTGATAGTAGACGATAGTTTACTAAGAGTTTAAAATATGATTTTTGAGAGAGATTTTTGCTATAGGGCACGTGTGCTCACTGGAGAGACAAAGAGAGAGAAAATGAGTCATCACCCTCTGGGGAATGGCCATGCTGCAATGCCTTCTCCTCCATTCTCCTCTCAGGATTCTGGGCACACACACACGAGTCCAGGGGAAGTTTCATAGTGCTAGGTTTGGGACTCAAACTACTTTCGACCTTGAGGGGGTCCAGTGTCCTAAGCACCACACCACCTGCAGGCTCCATTTTTTGTTTCTTAAGGACAGCATTTCACTATACCCCAGATCCTTCTTGCTTAGCCTCCCAAGCAGCTGGACCCTCAGCTGCATGTCACCATGCCCAGCTATTTTAGGGTGGACCTGAATCAAACCTGTGCCTCCCATGTGGACTCAGCCTATGGAGCAAACTAACCAGCACTTGCCGCTACTGCTGGGCCTAAAATAAGATTTCTAGATATTCTTTGTGCAAGCATTTTATTTTAAAACTTAAGTGACTTTCAGTAGTGAAAATAGCTACTTTTCTACATTGAGTCTTAAGAGCATTCATTTACATTCGTATCTCTACTACATTTATGACGCACCTTATCAAATGATTTTTACAATATACACATACTTGTATTTTAAGATTTCTGTATATATCCTTTTTGGGTTCCTATGTGGGCAATCCACAATGCACCAATTTAATTTAACTAAGTTCAACTAAAATCTGGAACTTGGTTTTTCCCTATACAGCAGTCTTAGTTTAACTCCCTGTTCATTCTAAATTCAAGGTTGACACATTTATGCAGTCTTCAATTGTTATTTGTTGATCCTCTCTTTAACCTTGTTAAGTCAATTTTCTGCATTCTCTCCTTATAGTTATTACATATTCAATTCGTCTTTTGCTAATAGCATATTTGGTCACTTTTAAAATTATTTATATTCCTCTATCAAAACATTTATAACATATAAATGTATTATAATATAATAACGTGTAGTAAAACAAATAGATAATAGTATAAAAATATTTTCCTTTATAATTTTCTATGATATTTCCTAAAGTGAATCTTTGCCTCTGGGTATGGTAATTTAATCATAATTCATTCATTGCAGGGTTTCATTTATTTATTATCTACACAATAATCATCAGAATAAAACAGCAATGACAGTAGTAATACCTGAATTACATAGTTATGTTTCCAAAGGTTGTTTTGTTTTCCAAACCAGATTTTCCCAGAGAAATGCCATTAACTAAAATAATGAATTTAAATAGGCAATCAGAATTCTCACATGGCCAGCATCCCATTTGACTCCCCTGCTTGGTCTGAGCAGGAGGAGGAGCAGAATATTCCTTATCTGATCTCCCCTCCCTACAGTTTCCACATTTCCTTCCCTTTTTTAACTACTATATACAGTAGCTGCAAAAATAGGTTGGGGGGAATCTCTGCCTCTATATAATGTACCTTTTTTGGTTTGTCATTTTTATAATGTATCTTTCTTATTTAGAGAAATTAAAGGATGCTTGCAGTAACATCAAAATAAGTCTCATAGTATCTTGGAGTAGTTGAAGCTGTATTTCCTGTGTGGAGAGCACCCACTCACCCCCAACACACACAAACACATACACCATATTGATACTCATATTGTGCGACTGCACTCTCATTCCAAACTTCTTACTTTCTTCTAATTAATATCACATCACTCTAATTGGGTTTTCCACTTGTAAGCTTCATGGATTAAGATTTGTATTGCTATGTTAATTAGCTTTAGGTACCAAGGATGATCCCCACAACCAAGAACCAGAATTGCCATTCTAGAATTTCACTATAATAACATTGGCATGAGGTAGTCTCTGCTGGAGACCATCCAAGCAGATTTAATTATAGAGGTATTTAAAAGATCATGTTATAAGACTGCTGCAGCACCAAGGCAGTCAGTTACATAGAATAAGCACTTGGATCAGCATGAGGAGGAGGTTTCAGTATAATTCCCCCAGCATTTATCATGTACACTCGTGAACTACACACCACAATTTGTTGTGCTAAGTGCTGAGGGGTAGACTCACTATTTTACATGAACCTATATTCTTTTAGGAGTGATTGACTCACAAGAATCAGTAAAATATGATGGAGTTTCCTAAGAAAAATGTTCACAAAAGTCCAAAGTAGTTTTAGAGGAGTACACAAGAAAAGTGCATTAGAATAACATTAGTATGGCTCGCTAATGAAACATTTCTAAATATGATTTCCTTTTTCTCTCAGATGATCATTTTTCCAAGGATAAATAGAAAGTCTCCATTTGGAAAAATTATCTCAACTACTACTAACATTGGAAGGACTTGTTCTGATTTCAGTCCTGAATGGTACTATGTAGGTGAAGCTTCAGAATAGTGCCCAGTGTCTCATGTATTAGTCAATAGGGCTGCTATAACAACTGCTCATTGGGTGGCTTAAACAACAGACATATCTTTTCTCATAGGCCTAGAAGTCTCTAATGGATTTGCCATCTGGGTGGGTTCTTTCTGAGGCCTCTTTTCTTGCCTTAGAGATAGACTGTCTTCTTTTTTCTTCACATAGTGTTCCTTCTATGGGTGTCAATGTCCTAATATCCTATTATAAGGCCAACATTCATATTGGACTAGGGCCTACCTCGACGACCTCATTACTACTTTATTAAAGGCCCCATCTTCAAATACAGTCATATCCTGAGATACTGGAGGTTAGGGCTTTAACATATGACCTTCAGGGAAGCACAATTAGTCCATAACCTAGTGAACACTCCTTAGTTAACTAGAAAAAACAATTAATATACCAATAGTTATCAGCATATTTCAAATAAAATCAATTAATTTCAAGTCTTACTTGAATGTGTATTCACCTAACTACACCCCTGCACAGCCATATTAAGGGTGGAAAAAATGTTACAAAACACAGTTTATAATAAGCATTCTCTCCGAACATAACTATGTAAAAGAACACCAGACTGGAAGCCATGAGTGATGGATTCCTTCATAGATTGCTGCATACTTGCAGTGCGGCCTTGCCAGGCCAAGTGTTAGGATCTCAGCTTGTTCTTCTTCCAGGTATAACCTGGAAGACAACTATTCTGAAATTTCTCCAAGTTAGAAGACAGTTGTTAGCTTCTATTGTATCAGTATAGTTGCATGATGGTGATGATGGTAATACCTGATACCATATACTTAGTACAAAGTTTAGATATTGGGGAGTTGGAAAAGTCATGACACATTTTTGTATAGAACAACTATGTCATGACTTTTCTTTTTTTTTTTTTTTTTTTTTTTTTTGGTTCATTCACTTTGTTTTTTTTTTTTTTTAATTTTTTTTTATTTTTTTATTATCATCATATTCTTCTTTATATTACATTGAATTACATATAACTTTACATTGTATTACATTACTTTTTCAAAAGGGAATGCCATGCATGTCAGTCAGTACAGAGACATTAATCTCCCCGCTTCAACATTCAATATCTTTTCTATGTTTTCCCCAATCATTATTATTATTCTAATTATTTTTTAAGACAGTCGATGACTCAATAGTATCACAACTAGGTTTTAGGTGTAGAATTTCATGTTCTCACAATATACAAGGTGGGTAGTATCATTTCCACTTTTCTGATATGGAATCATTAGTTTATAATACTGAGGAAATCTAAAGCCACATTGCTATCATATCATATCATATTAATGTTATCACATGAATATTTGTGTTTCCCCAACATTCATACAATGAAAACTAATCCCCAGAGTAATACTATTAAGAGGTGGGGCCATTATGACATGATTAGGTCATGAATTCAGGGCTCTCATGAATGTTATTAGTGCCCTTATAAAAGGGGTTTTGGGGTACTTTTTGTGCCACTACTATATAAGGTCACAACTAGAAGTCACCGTCTCTGAGCTAGAAGCAGGCCCTTATCAGACATTGCTGGGGTGTTAGTCAATTCCCAGCCTTCACAATGGTGAGAAACAAATTTCTATTGTTTATAGTCTAGGGTATTTTGTTATAGCAGTCCAAAGAGACTAAGACACGTAGCCAGAAAAGACATGAATTTGTTCCTACAGTTCTTCAACTTTCCATATCAGGGTACAGTACAACTACATTTTCAGTCATTACCAATACAGGTAAGCAGAAAAACAAAAACAAAACAAAACAAACAAACAAAAATACATCTTGATTACTCCATCTTACTCAATTTTCAATGTTTAAGAATATATTTTAGACAGAGAATAATTTCTATATAGAACATATAAATGGTAGTCACACTACTAATTGGCAGTTTTCTGCTTAAGGTGAGAATTTTGTCTCTGTTTTCTGATCATCTATATTAGTAAGCTACTGTATTCACTTTATAAAGTGTAGACTTGCTCTTTTTTTAGGTTTTTGCCATAGGGCATGTACACTGGGGGAAAGTGAGAAATCAGCCCCCCATCCTAGTAGAAGGCGGGGCATGACCACACCACAATCCCTTCTCCTCCATCCTCCGCTTGGGATTCTGGGCACACACACATATGCACTCTGCATAATTTTCAAGCCACCAGGCCTGGGGCTTGAATTGTGGTCAGCCATGTGGTAATCCAGCACCTTAACCACTACCCACTTCCTGGCTCTTAGATACGCTGTTTTTATCTGAATTATATCCTTATGATATGATCTAGCTCTACATGGACTTTGAGATTACTATCTCAATCCAATGGCATGGACCCTTATTTTACCTACAGATAAGGATGTTATTTATGATTCTGCTCTCATTCCAGAGCTCAGATCATTCAAAACTATAACAACATCTGCAGCCTTCAAAGATCATTTTGAATAGTTTTCCAGAAATGACCAAAATGTATTTCCTCCATTGTTTCTGTTACAAAATATATTCTAGACGAATAACTTTGATCTAGTACTTCCCTATGCCCTGTCAGTATCAGTAGCAGCTAAAACTTTAACAGCAGATTAGTTAACAGGTGGAAAATGAGACCTGGGCAGGACACTGTTTGGTTTCCCATTTCAGAGCTTGGTTTGCATTCTTTATAGCCTGTGATCCACCAATACAGGCTATCCGTATAAAATCTATTGAAGAAACATGGACATGAAACTTTTACAAAGCCATTTTTATATGATTACCTCATCTAACTACACATATAATGCAGAGATTAGGAACATGTCCTGTTGACATTAACTTATTAATGATCATGCTATTAATTTCTTTGGACAGTAGGGAAGAAGGTGCAGTCATGTATAGAGGCATATGAATATGTGTTTGGCACATATTAACAATACCTCGAACTTGAAAATCTTCAGCAATTACATAATGATATAAATGTTATCTGCTGTGAAATATTTTTCAGGCATCTACATCCTCTACCTACCCTGTCTGCCTCCAAAAAAACATGAAAATGAAAAGGCACACTGAGGAACCAGACAAGTTTCCTTTTTATGACAATGACCTCCATATAAGAAGCACACATACAAGTGGTGAGAGGAAATGTGATTAAACTGTCTAGTAGAAGCCTTTTAAGGTTCTCATAAAAATTGGATGTGCAGGAAATACTTGAACAATGCATTAAGTGGCAACACACATTGAATGTGCTCAGGGTTTTAAAATTTTCAAAAGGGAAACCTATCTTTTCTGTCCACACCACCTAATGTCTTTCACTTCCATTTGCTTGACTGCAGCTCACTGAACTACCACCCTCACTACTGATGTTTACAAAAATAGGATTATATTAAAGCTTTGTATAAATTATACTGCTTATGAATTGAATTTTATTTTTATTTATGAGTTCAGTTCTATTAATTAGCATTACTATGTATTTTTCTTCCTCATTTAATATTGAAAGGTGAGCTAACCATACTGCAGTAACAATTTTTAAGAATGTAAAAATAGTTTCAGATTATGTGAGATCTACATTCCAAACTAAAAATTAAGAATAAAAATTTTTAAAAATCTAGCTCTAATCAACTCACCCTATTCAGTGACTTAAAAATACATTGCTGAGAAGCATGCAGAAAAATTAAAATTCCTATTTTCTACTAAAAAGATTGCAGTGCTCTCAGGAAAGTACAAATGAATGTGATAGATGTAGAAGAAAAATTTAACCCATAAGTGTTGCTTTTGACTGTGATCCTAGCTAGACGACATTACAAGTGGATTGTGGCATGAATTCCTTGTGAGGAGTAGCCTGATGTAATCCCACTTGTCTATTTTAGGGATCATAGACTGTGCATTGGGAGTCTTATTTAAGAAGTTTTTCCCTACCCCAATGTCTCCCAGATTTTACCCGGTGTTTTCCAGGAGCAGTTTTATAGTTTGAGATCTTAGATTTAGATCTTTGATCCACCTTGACTTTATTTTTGTCAGAGGTGAGAGGTAGGGGTTCAGATTCATCTTTCTGCAAGTGGAGATCCAGTTTTGCCAGCACCATTTGCTGAAGAGGTTTTCCTTTTCCCACTGAATTGACTGGTACCCCTTGTCAAAAATAAGTTGGCTGTATGTTTGAGCATTCATTTCTGGGGATTCTATTCTGTTCCATTGGTTCACCTGTCTGTTCCTGTGCCAGTACCATACTGTTTTGATTACCACAGCTTTGTAGTATATTTTTGGGTCAGAGAGTGAGATGCTGCCCACACCACTCTTCTTGTGCAGAACTGCTTTGGCAATACCGGGTCTTTTATGATTCCAGACAAACTTTATGATTGTCTTTCCTAGATCTGTGAAGAATGTGTCTGGTACTTTGACTGGCATTGCATTAAATAGGTAGATTAATTTGGGTAAAATTGCCATTTTGATTATATTAATTCTTCCAATCCAGGAACATGGGAGTAGCTGTCTCTGTCTCTCTCTTCCTCTCTCTTTCAATCTCTTTCTTTCTCTTTGCCTTATAGAAGAAATAAATGAATAAACCCTTTTTAAAAATAATTTTATTTAACTTTATTTATTTATTTAAATTTGACCAGAGAGAGAGGAAGAGAGAGAAAGAAAGAGGAAGTGAGAAAGCAAGCCACCAGGTCCAGGACTCAAACCACGGTTGGCCATGTGGGAGTCCAGTGCCCCAAACCACCATGCCACTTGTCAGTGCAAACTTTTGCAGAAATATAAAAATGATATTACATATTAGATTTCTAATGCATTGTATTTCACTGCCCTCAAGGGTAGGGAATACTAAGCAGTTATAATAAATGTTCTGCTCTGCAGGTATATCCCTAAAATAGAGAGGTTTCCTATGTCAAGTCTTAAATACTTAATATCTTCAGCCTTTGATTCCATCAACTAACTACATTCTTGCTTAATGGTATGAATTTAAATTCTTATGTAGCTTTTCCAGAAGTGACAGAATATGCTAACTTACAGGACCCTCCCACAAAAACCATTCACAAATTACAATGGAGTGATTGGGGGGATTTATATTTGCACTGAATATTAATGAATGAGGTAACAGAGTGCATTAATGAATGAGGTAACAGTGTGTGTGTGTTGGAGGGTCTGTTTCTTTCATTTGAATGAACTGCTATATTACTAGGAATGAAGTATATGGGAGAATACTGAAATGGACACAAATATTAGTACCGGCTATCATAATAGGAAGAAAATTGTAGAATCTCTCTGGATACCTTACAGAATAATTCATGATCTATCATTCTTGAAAGACTACCAAAGCACTTTTGATTCATAGGATGCCGAAACCATGAGTAAAAATCTTGGCTCTGCCACTTGCCAGGTGTTTAATATTAAAGTAAATTCACTTAGCTTTTTCTGTGTCTTAGTTTCTTCCACCATAAAATATCAGTGTTAGTTAAGAACATCCTTTCAACTGTCTTTTAGCCCTAAATCATTTTTTTTTTTTTTTTTTTGGAGAGGTTTTTGCTATAGGGCGCGTGTGCTCGCCAGACAGACAGAAAGAGACAAACAGAAAGCGAGAAATCACCCCCCAGGGGGGATGGCCATGCCGCAATCCCTTCCCCTCCATTCTCCTCTCAGGATCTTAGGCACACACGCACACGCACAAGGCATGAGTTTAAGCCACCGAGTCCGGGACTCAAACCATGGTCGACTACGTGGGAGTCCAGCGACATAGCCATTACACTAACTGCTGGTCCCCCCAGCCCTAAATCAGTTTTAAAAAATGAACCATTGAAGCCCTTCAGAGCTCATTGATTCCAAGCGATTTCTGAAATATTTCTGCTCCAACTGTAAAATCAGGTGAATATTCAAAAGTTGCATCAGCAAAATAAAACAAAACCCTCCAGACCAGCAGTTGGCGCAACGGCTATGTTACTAGATTCCCATGGAGTCGAGCGCGGTTCAAGTCCCAAACCAGGTGGCTTAAACTCATGCTGGGCACATGTGCATGCGTGCCCACGATCCCAAGAGGAGAATGGAGGAGAAGGGATTGCGACGTGGCCATCCACCCTGGAGGGTGATTTCTCGCTTCCTGTCTCTCTGTGTCTCTCTTTCTGGTGAGTGCACGTGCCCTATAGCAAAAACCTCTCTAAAAAAAAAAAATAATAAATAAATAAAATAAAATAAAATAAAACATAACCCTTAAAAGAGAAATAAACAAGAAAATAACTACTTCCTCAGAGCAATAATTTCAAGAGTAACATATTCTAATTATATACCCCATTTATTCTAAAGAGAAGTCACATTATTCCTTTGGGGAAGTTTAGGGGGAAAATGTTTACTGTTTTATCTAGCTTGAATATGTAAATAACCTAATATATCTATATTTTTAGAATAAATGTATGAGACTCTTTTAAGTTATATATTGCAAGTTCAGAATAGTGTAAAATCATAATGGTATAACAGGGAGAAATAAAGTCCAAAACCATTTCTATAATATCCAGTAATGGGTCAACTATTTATAATACAGGCAATTGTTTAGAAATAGCTACCATAGTTTTTGCTCAATTTAGAAATAGACTACCAATATATGAGATATAATATGGTATACACATACATAATGAAAATAATGAAATTTATTGAGCTGTATAAGAAGCATATTTAGATAATTAAACAATTTTTTGAAATATTAGGCATTCCTTGTATATTGTTGCCCAAAGGTTATACTACTACTGTATCTCACAGTAAACTAACATAATATTTTTGCCTTATGTCTCATTTCTTGAATCCCAAGACATGTTTGATTTCTCATTCTATGTAAATTTTTGTCAGGAAAAAAATGACCTCTTTATCAAAAGGACTTAAAAAAAAAATCTGTGAACTGAAATGCCTTTTACTTGTAATATCAGTACATTTTCAACACAGTCAACAAAGAGAGTATTAAAGAATCAGGTTATAGGAAACACGTTTCTCAGTTTCTCTGCCAAAAAAGGTAAATAACTGTTTTGTAAATCTCAATAGGAAAAATTAGGATGACTTGTCAACAGAATATATTACCATGTAGTTGTTGCTTTTTCATAATCCAAATAATACAGCCAAATGTGGCACCCACAGAGGGAAAACCACTTCAAGACGTGGTATTGCTACAATACTAAAGTAGATTTATTGGCCCTCCGTATCTAAATTGGGAATAAGAATACCCTAGTTGGTTCATAGATTAGATTTATAAAAGTACTTTAGCCTACCCAGGGTAAGAGATATTTTCAGTTGTTTTCCTGTCAAGACAAAATGTTCAGTTCTCCTGTCAGATCTTCAGCAAGCTGAACGTCAGACAAACAAGGCAGAAAGAATTGTCACCCATCAAATCTTAGAATCCTGTGAAGTGTCTTGAATTTTGTAAATATTAGTTAGGAAATTTGTACTAATTTGCTTCAGCTCTAATTAAACAGCTCAAAACATGACATTTGGTTTTATATGAAATATTTAAAATCCAATAGTTTTGTAAAAACATAAGCCAGGCAGAAAATAAATGGGGTAAAAGAAACATTGGGTTCCACTTAAACTAAGAGAAGATGCTCACTTATATGTATTCACATTGACCAGAATAATCAATTTTCTTTATTCATTAGTAGTGTTATTTTTAAATTTGATAGAGAGCATATGTATTCACTGGAGACATAGAGAGGAAGAGAGAGGGCAAGTGAGAAAGCACCCCCAGGGAGAACAGCCAAACCACAGTCCCTTCTCCATTCTCCTCTGGGGATTCTGGTCACACAGGCACACAAGCCTAGTGTGTCCCTCAAGCTACAGGGCCTGGAATTCAAACCTCACAGTTAGTTAGCCATGGGGGATCTAGACACATCTAACCACATGCCACTGGCTAGCCCAGTAATCAATTTTAAAATGTCAGAACTTATATAAATACAAATTATGCTGACAAATAAATACACTCAACATACTCAAAGTCTGCCTGTCTCTGCCTGCCTTCCAGATGTGCAAGCAAATGACCCCATCTGAGTATGGCCCAAGAACTCACCCTGACATTGACTCAGCAAAATAACCTGACAACATGGCACTATGACTGCTTCAGTAAGCTGACTATAAATAGGATGATCTTCATGAATCTATGCCATCTAAAAAAATGTAAAAACTCAGTGAGGCATAAGAGCAAAAAGCAGATAAAGCAAAAAGCAGAATAGCTGTATGCTGAGGAGATTTTGGTGAATATATTATGACGATAACGTTTTTCTTCATATGCTCAGTTTTCATGTGTTTGCATTTTTATACGTCGCTAATTCATTGAATATTTTTAATTGAGCACTTAAGATGTGCAAAATAATTTTAAGTAGGTACTAATTTTAACTTAGTGGTTTAAGTGCTCTCCTACTTTTACTGCAATATACTAGGTGTACTTTGTGAATATGGAAACATAGTAGCCAAAAATATAAATAAAATATAGAAATAGGCTCTGTCATGATGAATAGTTTGTATTCACTCCAGTTAGATAATTGAAAGCAAAACTTTATCGTGCATAATCATCACATGACAGCCATTTAACTGGCAGTATATTGTTTTGACCACAACGAAGACTTTAACAGGGAAACAGAAGAATAATGGGAATATTTAGTTTAAGATTTGTAAAACAAAAATAAATGTTAAATTATGATAAAGTGGCCGTAATGCTCTCAAATTTAGTTACAGAATAACTCTTTGAAGTACTGAAGATGAAGCCTTCTATTTTGAAAAATTAATAATGGATAAACATTTCTTTGTATCTAAAGTGTTACCTCATTTCTCCTCAATATTGTATATAGGTTATGATCAGACTCAATCTCACTGGGAATATTCTTTTGATATTATGCATGACACAACTTAATATTAGGGATCAATACTTCTAATCATAACCATTTTCTTCCATGATAACATAACTTATAGTAGCATATGATGAACTTTGTATTTCTTTTTCTTTTGTTTTCCAATAAATATTGTCAGTCCTATATATATTTTTTTCAGGAAATAATTTAAAACTATTTTAAGCTATTTTTATTTTTATTTTTTAAGAGGTTTTAGCTAAAGGGCCCATGCACTCACCAGAAAGACAGAGTGACAGAAAGTGAGAAATCACCCCCCCAGGGGGGATGGCCACGCCCCAATCCCTTCTCCTCCATTCTTCTCTCAGGATCTTGGGCAGGCACGCACACGCTTCCAGCATGAGTTTAACCCAACAGGTCTGGGACTCAAACTACGGTTGACTACATGGTAGTCCAGTGACATAGTCCATTACACCAACTCCAGTTCCAAGCTATTTTTATTTTAAGAGAGATTTTTGCTATAGAGAGCATGTGCTCACTGGAGAGAGAGAAACAGAAAGAGAGAAATCACCCCCAAGAAGGGATGGTCATGCCTCCATTCTCCCCTGGGATCTTGGGCATGCACGCAATGCACCTGGTGTGAGTTTGAAGCTGCCGGGTCTGGGTCTCAAACCACGGTTAACTACGTGGGAGCCCAACAATGTAACCATTACATCATTTACTGATTCCATATTTTAAGCTATTTTTAAGAGTTTTTATTTTTAAAAAGGCAGATTTAACCAAATTTCTGGAAGAAGAAATTTAGGAGTGTTACAATATTTTGTTGAGTAACAAATTAAAATTCAAAAGACATACAGAAAATTATGAATAATAGGGTCAAGCTAAAGTATGTCTGTTCTCAAAGACAAAATCTTTGGAAATAGACAGAAAAGACCTGAATTTACACTTGACTCTTTCATTAACTAGCTACTACATAAGTATGTGAGAAAGATATATTAATTGATTAATAATATAATTACCCAAGCAAAGATATCTTGGATTCAAAGACACCTGAGTTTAAATTGCAATATTTTATCAATTAATAACAGTGAACTATCAGCCAAGTTCTTTAACCTTCCTAAACTTTAATGGTGTCATCTATAAAACAGGGACACTATTTATTCTCCTAAAGGCAAATCTAAGATTTTTTTTTGTTTTACAGTTGTTTGACATATTTCACTAATATATCAAACATTACAGAACTTATAAATCAAATTGTACAAATCATTTTATAAAACTGCATGGTACATAATTTGGAAAGAAAGTATAAACACTTTGTATTCAAATCACGTAATTATTTTCTCAAGCAATAAAAAATAGAATATGAATAGTTATGACAGTCATTATGGTTTTTAATACAACTTTTCCAGTTTATAATCTACCTCTATTAATCATACCCATGTAATAACAACAAATACTATTGCAATCAGTTTAGATGATGTATAATGTGCCTGCCGTGGGGCTATAGATTTTACAGACATTATCCTATGGACAATCATGTGAACTTAATGGTGTAGATTTTATTATCCTATTAGACCTTTTTACTGAGAATTTTCAACCTTAGTAAAATTATTTAATTTGCAGAAGTTAGCAGAGTTGTAGTGTCACCTTTTGTTTTCTAAATTCATGTATTTTGTAACGGACAGAAAGAGAAAGACAAGTACCCTCAACAGAGTCTCGTGCCAATACTGCTATGCCCCACCCCCACCCTTTCAACTAGTAAGGATGACAAGCACAAGAGCATGTGCCCGGCGTTCATAGGTCCACTAGGGAACCGAACCCCTGTATTCTGCAGCATTCATAGCATTGTGCAACCTTCATCTGCCACGGCAACTGCACAGCATGCCCTAAACAGTTACCAGAAGTTGTTACAAGTAGTAGGACCAGCAGATGGTGTAATGGTTATGTTGCTGGACTCCGGGATAGTTGACCCTAATTTGAGTCCCAGACCTGGCGGTTTAAAACACTCCAGGTGCCTGTGAATGCATGCGCACAATCCCAAGAGGAAATGGAGGAGAAGGGACTGCTGTGTGGCCAACCTGGGGGTAATTTCTTGCTTTCTGTCTGTCTGGGAAACGCATGTGCCCTATAGCAAAAAGCTTTTTTAAAAAGTTGTTATAAGTAGAATAGAAAAATGTAATCAACCTCCTCATTCCGCATGATATGTATCACCACCTGAAGTTGTAAATTGAGTTACATAAAGTATCACTCTGTAACATAACTCTTTGGTCAAAGAAGAAACCAAATGAAAAATTACAAGTTATTTGCAAGTGAATGAAAAAAATGCAACATATGAAAATGATGGAATGCCACAAAAGTAGTACTTTTAGGGGTATTCATTGTAGAAAAACTGCTAATAAAAACTATAATGCTCTCAAAACGAGGATCTCAGTTTCCCCATAATAATTAGAAAAAATATATTACAGTAAGATACAATTAACAGAATAAAGAAAAGTTTATAGGGACCAGCAGTTAGCATAATGGCTATGTTGCTGGACTCCCACATAGTCGACAGCGGTTCGCGTCCCGGATCTGGTGGCTTAAAACTCACGCCGGGCGCATGTGCGTGCGTGCCCAAGATCCTGAGAGGAGAATGGAGGAGAAGGGATTGTGGCGTGGCCATCCCCCCTAGGGGGTGATTTCTCACTTTCTATCTCTCTGTCTCTCTCTGTCTTATGAGCGCACGCGCCCTATAGCAAAAACCTCTCCAAGGAAAGAAAAAAAAGTTTATAGATCAGAGATAAATAAATAGATATCAGAAAAATAATAGAAAATATCAAGGTAACCAATATTTGATTCTTTGATGAATAGCTGAATTAACCTACTAAAATACAGAACCTAAACTCTAGAGGCCATGAAACCCTCATTACATTAGTCTTCAGTTCATTCATATAATAATAGAAATTTGTGAGGAGGGAGATTTTTAGTTACCTTAAAAAACACACTCGAGTCTTACAACATATTTTTTATACCCCAAATCACAATAAAAGTTATAAATATTGTATCGATGCCTTGTGATATAGTGTTTGTTATTATCTATAGTTATATCTCTAACTATCTAGTTATCTCTAGTTATAACATTACTTTTTTTAAATTTATCATTATATCAGTTTGCCTTACTACGTGTTTTTCAAGATAAATCCTGATTTAAATGAATTCTGTATTAAAGGCAATATCCTGGGATCAGCAGTTAGCGTAATAGCTGTGTTGCTGGACTCCCATGTAGTCGACCACGGTTCGTGTCCTGGACCCGGTGGCTTAAAACTCGCACCGGGCGTGTGTGTGTGCGTGCCCAAAATCCCTAGAGGAGAATGGAGGAGAAGGGATTGCAGCATGGCCATCCCTCCCAGAGACACTTTCTGTCTCTCTATCTCTCTCTGTCTGTCTGGCAAGCATATGTGCCCTATAGCAAAAACCTCTCAAAAAAAAAAAAAAAAAAAAAGGCAATATCCTAGAAAGAATTGTTGTCATTTTAATGTACAAAATAGCCACGTGAAACATAGGTGAATATACATAATACATTGAACTATTTGCATTATATCACAACATTATATCACAACAAATGCCATATCCAATGGCATTAATTACATCATATGCTTAATATGTTGCTTTCATGAGCATTACATTATTCAATGAATTGTAATGAATGTGGGGTATTTGTCTACTCTTTCTGTCAATCTTTACACATGAGTCCAAGGTATATAGCTTTAAACAAATACAGTCTCTGATATTTATTCAGAGAGCCTGTGCCTTTCCATGTCCCTCAGAAACAAAGTAGTTTAGCTCGCAGGAGCATATACCTCACTAGATACAGTCTTGTTTCCAGTTCAGGTTTGGAAACTTGGTTTTTATTAATTTGCCATTCAAGGATGGTGGAATATTGCCCTATTCTTGGTGAAAACACGCTGAATGAACTTATGTGCCATGTCTAAGTATCAAATGGTTCTTTAACGTGATCAAATATTTGAAATACTTGTCTATGTGCCCATATTTTAAGTTCATACCATATGCTCTGCCTGTCTGACTTATACAACCTACTGAGCATTTCAGGGAGAGGGATGAAGAAATGAAACAAAGGCAGTGCACCAACTACCTCTGTCCCTGAGATCCAGCTATGTTCTAGGACCTTAACTGCTTCTTCAGCAAAACTAGTTAGATCCTACTTGAGCTTCTCTAAATTAATTCTTGTCTTTTCAATACAAATGCTTCATTACTTAGCTTTGTATAATTTGCTTATCTGAAAAGGAAACTTGTAAAATATAGAAGCCTGGTTTCTTAATTTAAATGATGGACTTCTTTTGCTTGCTTAATATTTAAGTGGCTTGAACCAAGTGAATGAATACTTTTGGAAAACACTGCTCACAAGACTTCTTGATCAGCAATGCCAGAGGAGCAAATCTTGAAGAAGAAAGGTGCTTGTAACCTCACACGCTTCCCCTCATGGCTTTCAATCTATCACTCTTATTATTATATGAACCATACAATAGAAGAATAAAAAACAGAGAGGTTTTAATTAACCCTATGTGATAGTCTAATTTGAGGAGGATTATCATAACTCGTTTAACTCAAAGCATTGCACTGGTTTAAACAGCGTTTTCTCATAAGGATTCAGAGAAAAAGGTAGTTATCACAACGTCACTTCATAGCACATTTGCAAAGCAGAAAAAGGAAGTGGTCTGTCATATTATGATAGTGTTTTTGCTTGTTTTCTATTGAACAGCAGTGCACTCTGTACTTCACCCACCATCCTGCACTTTGTCCTCATGAAATTAATTTCTGAGCCTATAGACACAGTTGTCTATTTGAAATGAGACAATGAAAGGAGATTACTAAATGTTATTTGAGTATTCCACCCCAAGTCTTTAGGTAGATAATCAAAGACTGTGGAATTCATAGAGTACTGATAGTTCTTTTCTCCACTATTCCCAATAATTTCCCCATTGGCAATTCTAGTTCCTCCAAATGTTTAGTTTTCTTAACTGAGAAATTTTGAAATTATTTAAAAATTATCTATCTCCATTAGATTCAAACAAAATTCCCCTAAGGTCTTGAAAACTTTTTGAAATTGACTTGTCAAGTTATGGCTTTCTCTGGAGACTCCTAGAGATTGATAGGGACCGCTATACTCAGAGGACATGTACACTTACTCACATCCAACATTATGCTTTTATTCAAAGAATGTCTGGGTGTAATCTCTCTAACGATAAATCTAAGAATAGGAGTGAACTTAAAGCAATTAGTACTTTTGAGCAGGTGGAGGAGGAAAATGAAACTATAGATATATGTTGCTTTGAATGGCACCAGTGTGAGCCATAAAGTCTGCTTGAAACAAAGTCAAAATATGGCTTGCAGGAAATAATTAGTTGACATCAACTCCTTGTTTATCTAAATACAAACTGCATGAATCTGGGTCTAACTCTTGAAAATTTAGCAATTCATTTTTTTCTGGATAGCTGATTTGGATAATAATGATTCTATGCCTCTATCTTAGGGCTATGGTGAAACGCTAATGTAATAATGGCTATTAAATCACTAAAACTTATTAAGCAGTTGATTGAATGTATATTTTGTGCAAAAAATATAGTGGTTCACTGGTTGAAAAGACTTTGAATTGAGCTATTCTTGAATTATTCATAGTAATATTACTACCATATGCCTTGCACAAACTGTATATTCAATAAGTGCTGTATATTTTCCTAATAAATGTATCTTATTCTAATGCAACTACCTCTTTAATTTTAAGACATAAAAATTTTAGAGATCACATTTAGCATAAGGATATAAAACACTAAAAAAAATGGATTGTAATTTGAGTGATAAGCATCTGGGAACAAAATAGATACTCATTAAACATTGGTATAATTAAATCATATCGAAAGCACATAAAAAGACAAAAAAATGTACTCCAACATTTGTGGGCACATATTGCATTCAATTTTATCCCCTAAAATATTTTCCAAAGAGCTATACATAACATCTTTGAAGACTACACACCATGATACTGGGTATTAATATAGCAATAATGTTAAAAAGAAAATATAGGAAGAGCCACAATATTTTATCTTAAATTATAACAGCTTGTGAAAACTAGAGAATTCAAGTGTTATTGGGCTTCTAAAAACTCTCAAGTGCTTATGAATTTTGTGGCAAAAATATCTCATCTTATATTTCTGACATTACCAAAATGCTGTATCTTTTAGGGAACGAAATCCTAATGAATTTTTAGTATCGCAAATGGAATAATATACATTCATATAAATTTTTCAAGAATAGTTCCAAAAATAGATACTTTTATCCAAAATGACGCTCTGTATGTCTTGCACTAAATATATGTTCAATAAATGTACTGTGTTTTTGACATAAATCCTAATTTCTTAGTACAAATAGCATTGTTAATATAGAGAAACGTAGCATCATACCTAAAATCTTAACCAATATCTTAATCATCTGAATTTGTTAGTGCATATAATTCAAGGATGTTTGACTGGAAGCTTGTCTTTGCATGAAGCATCTCTTTGGGAAGCAAGTGGTTGGCCAGACAGCAGAGCAACATGTAATGGATAGAAAAGTTAGTCAGACAAGTCTATAAATATTCTCCCGGTGACTACACATGTATGATAATAATTCTAAAAGGTAAAATAAGCACACTTGTGCTAAAATACTTTCACCTACTATTATCTTATATAATGACCAAAACACCCTTAATAATAATTATCCCATTTTATAGATAAGGAAACCATGGATCAGAGACAGTAAGTTTTAGTGTAAATTTTACTGTAAAAGATAAACATTATATGGACCAGCAGATAGTGTGGTGGTTAAGGCGCTGGGCGTCCACATGGTTGACCAAAGTTCAAGTCCCAGACCCGGGGTCTTGAAACTCATGTCAGGTGTGTGTGTGTTTGTGTGTGCCCAAGATCCCAGGAGGAGTATGAAAAAGAAGGGACTGTGGCGTGGTCATCCCCATGAGGAGGTGAGTTCTCACTTTCTCTGTTTCTCCAGGGAAATCTTATAACAAACATCTCTCTAAAATAAATTAATTAAGTAAACATTATAATATAAATGAACTAATAATCATGTTTTCTCTCCCCCCAAAATACCCTGTATTACAAATGTGATGATAAATACACAGATTATTGTTATACAAGGCCTTTGCATAAGTGTAATTGCCATTGGAAAGTTAAAGAAAAAGTTCTGAAAAGTTAAAACAACATCTTGCTGCAATTTCTTTTTCTTTTTGTTGGTGGCAGATGGGATTGTGGGTGGAAAAAGACTAAGGAAACAGATTTGGATGAAGATTAGAATATTGGACCAGAGGGATTGAATCAGCATGAGCACCTGTCTAAAGGTGGCAAAGTATGGGATCTTTATTTAGATCAGAAGAAATCATTCCTTTTTTGCTAGGAATGTGGTTGTGTTTAAGGAAAACTTTTGTGACTACATTAGAAGGGCAGATTGGGGTAAAATAGTATGGGACTGTGGATGACTAGACTAGTCAGTTTATGGCATAGTGGAAATGTTGCAAGGCTAGAGGGCAGACACAATCTTTTAGAGTGAGATGGATTGACCAGGAAGCACTCGGTGAAGGAAGAGGGGGAAACATTAAGTAATTATTTGAACTATTTAATCTAGATTGCAAAATGGTAGTAGGAATAAAAGATGGGGGAAAGTATGTAAGAGATATGACAGAGGTAGAATGGATAAGACTTTATAGCAAATACGGATGTGTGGGGGCTAAAGCAATCTTCAAAGATCCTTTCATAATTAGAGTTGTATGACTCAGAGAATATCGGTGATATGGATCTAAACTGGAAATTTCAGAAATATGGTTGATTCACCATATTCATTTGAAAATAGTATCAGTTTATCCAGAGACTTCAAGCTATATAAATGCTAATGTTTGAACTTCAGAAATAGATGCCGTTCAAACCAGTGCAATTTCTAGCTTAAGTGGAAATTTAATGTACTATGGGTGATTAATGATTGACCAGTAAATCAAAATAATGGATAGGGACTTCTAAAAATATTCAACTGTAATATTATGAGCTTTTATGACTGTGCTGTTTTCACTTTTCAGAATTAGTCATACTTGCTCTTGGGATGTAAGTTGAAACACAGATTTGTATTTAGGGTCCACATTTATAATATATGGTGCTTTCTTTTTGTTTCCTTCTTTTTCAGGTACAGCGATATAGTTGGAAAAAGTTTACATGCAGGGGGACTAAAAGATGGCATAATGTTTATATTGCTGGACTCCCAGGTAGTCGACTTCATTTAAAGTCCTGGACCCAGGAGCTTAAAACTCACACTGGGTGTATGTATGTCCATGCAAGCCCAAGATCCCAAAAGATAATGGAGGAGAAGGGGTCTCAGGGTGGCCAACCCTCCTAGGATAGGGGAGATTTCTCACTTTCTGTCTCTCTCTGTCTCTTCAGAGAGAGCACACGCCCTTTAACAAAAATATTTCTCTCAAAAAAATATACATATATACATACACATATAGAACCAAAAAACGTATCTTAATTATAAGTTGCATAATACAAAAACTTCTTTAGGATGTTTTTAAAAACTGAATAATGTAAAGGGGGAATTAGACAAATATCTAGATAATTTAGTACAAATATTAAAATGATTGGAAAAGTTAATTTTGTCAGTAAAAAATGTTGTACACAGCCATTAATTACTAGGATATTAAGTGACCAGGTGAAGAATAAGTTTTTCAGGATCTTTCACCAACTTTCTTCACTACAAAAAGGATGTTTAAAAGTCTTTTTTAATTGTCTCATTTTAACGCATTATCATCATATTTAATTACTAAACCTTTTGGAAAATTATTCAGCATTTTAGGTTTAAAACCAGTAGGGTATCTATTTTTGTATAGAAAATTACTATGTGAGAGCACCCAATTTAATCTAGCATATATGCTAAATGAATGCTTTAAAGAAAAAAAGAAGAAAAAAACTTCCTCTTAATCTTTTCAGTTCTTTCAGTTGATAAAACAAGTAGGCGTACAAGCTCAACTATATATTCTTAAAAGAAAGAGTTCTGCAGGTGAAATGACAATAGCATTCTGGATGTTTTATTATTATTATTATTATTATTATTATTATTAATCTAAGAGGACTCTAGCAGTTATCTAAAATGGTATTTCCCTTTTAGGTGTGCATCATAACACAGAGAAGGAAAAATGGCATTTTTCAGACAAGTCTTTCATCCTGTGACAGCTGAATTATTCTCTTCCAAATATGCTAAAACAACAGATTTTCATTTTGTTCAAGGCCTTACATCATCGTTAAAAAGCCTTTTAGAATTTGTTTCAGTCATCAAAAATGTGGAACTAGGAGAGAAAATAAACATTGAGGTACCAGTATCACACCATCTCTAAGACAGGATTCAAACCTTTGAAAAAACATGTGCAATTACAGAGAACCTTCTCACTGTAAACAGCAAAGCCAAGGTCTTACAAATAAATGGAGTAGGCAGCTTATGGGATGTGATTAGAGGGGCAAGCCAGATGCTCCTGTCTAAAAATATCTCTCCCGCCTGTTACCTTTAGAATTCATTCCTCTGCATCTTCCAGGCTTTTTTTTTTTTTTTTTTTTTTTTTTTTTTGATCAGCAAGAGACCCCCATTAAAATGTAAATACTCTAGGGAGATGCAGAGCCTTAATCTTTTATCAACTATCATCTTAGCAGACTGGTTGGAATAAAACAAGAAATAGAATAGAGCTTTGGAAAAATCAGTAGAGAGAAACAAGATAAAGGGGAAAAAGATACTGGCAGGAGAGGAAAGACCCTAAAATAGGAACGTCTATATTTCTGAATTGTGCCTGGCACCAGTTCTGAGTACATGCGATGTATATTTTATATGTGAGTGTGCCTGTGTATTTGTGTGTATGAAAGTTAAAAAAAAAAAAAAAAAAAAAAAAAAAAAAAAAAAAAAAAAAAACTTTTAGACTCAGAATGAAAATACTTTTTAAGCAACATGCCACAATTTTGATTAAATAAAAGAATCTGGTGTCTAGAAGAAATGTCTTTGATTTCGATAGGCTTAAGTCCGTATCAACTCATTGACTTTTATTTATTGATTTTGAGTGTATTTTATTTATTTCTCAAATCATGATTAAGAGCAAGAGAGAGTCCCCATACGTTCCCAATTCTGTGATGTACCTTCCACCTCTAGCCAGCCACAGATCAAGGACGAGGGTGTGGCCAGTGTGCAGGGAACCTCTCCATGTAGGATTGCCTTTCTGAGTGACTTGTTTAACTTCCGGGCCGCCTTCTGATCCCAACTGTCCTTTAGGTGACTATGGGACCATTAATTATCACAGTAAACATGATTATCCCATTAAACGGAAAATAATACTACCTACTACAGGATTTCTGTACATATTAAATTGGATAATGTGTGAAGTGTCAAAAAATAACTCCATATTGAAGGAACATCAGATATGGCTATAGTTGGAAGAACTCAACTTGGGCTATAGATCAAAAATGGTTGTATCTGGGGCCAGCAGTTGGCATAATGGCTATATCACTGGGCTTCCATGTAGTCGATTGTGGTTAGAGTCCCGGACCCGGTGACTTAAACTCACGCCGGGCGCGTGTGCGTGCATGCCCAAGATCCCGAGAGGAGAATGGAGGAGAAGGGATTGCGGCATCGCCATTCCCCCTGGGGGGTGATTTCTCGCTTTCTGTCTCTCTTGTCTCTCTGTCTCTTTCTAGCGAGCGCACGTGCCCTATAGCAAAAAATAAATAAATAAATAAGAAGTTTGTGTCTGCTTCAGTTTAATTCACAGAATTCCCTCAGCAGCTGTAGGTTCACTTTCCTGTGCATGTGACATCACACACCAATGGAATGAAAGCAAATAGATTTGCATTCAGAATCTGCCACTTAATAACTGTGAGATTTGGGGACAAGCAGTTGGTGTAATGGCTATGTCGCTGGACTCTCATGTAGTCGACCACAGTTCGAGTCCCGGACCTGGTGGCTTAAACTCATGCCAGGCACGTGTGCATGCCTGCCCAAGATCCCAAGAGGAAAATAGAGGAGAAGGGATTGCGGAATGACCATCCCCCCAGTGGGAGATTTCTCGCTTTCTGTCTCTCCATCTCTGTCTTTCTGGTGACTGCATGTGCCCTATAGTAAAAACCTCTCAAAAAATAATAATAGTAACTGTGAGGTTTCAAGTTGAGATTTATTCAACCTTTAGAAATGTTCATTTCTTCATTTAAAATATATCACTATTGTTAAGGCTATGATATGCAGGAATCTTTAAACACTTGAATCCATGTTAAGGCTTGGAAAATATAGCAGGTTCTTTAGAAATGGTACTTGTCTATCATATTTTTTACTATTATTATTATTAGTGAAGTAAAAAATGCTAGCTTCTATTCTAGGAATATATTGTATTTCTCTGTATGTTGGGTCATTATATTTATCTGTTTAAATAAAAGATTGTTGTCTTACTGTTAAAGAATCAGAAGTGACTAAACTATAAAAAATACAACAGGTGACTATAGCTACCTTTACAGAGAAAAATAAAATGCTCCAAGAAAATTTCAACTCAGCACAGCCAGGACCTTGACAAGGCAAATAAACATTCCAGACAGGTGATCTTATGGACTTTTTTAAAAAAAAATGATTAAAACCATGTGAAGAGCTTAAAACTGTCTACTTAACAACAACCAGTTCTGCTTCCACAAGCTATCTATCCATCCATCTGTCATGTGGCATGGGACAGGTTTTCCCATTGTGTATTTATTTTTTCTCATTAGTAAGGACAGCTGGTCGAAAGCGAATTTTCTATCAGATACACTTAACCCTTGGCTTATAAGCAAGGAAAATATTGAGTTTTATCATTTAATTTATTTTTCTCAATATGTCCTGGGTGAAATGTCTTCCATCCTGCCCTGTTTCTCAGTTATCTACAAATCCACTGTGGACAGTACAATAAGCATTGAACACTTAACTCTGAAAACTCTCTAGTCCAGTTCCATACACAGATTACTAACAAACAGTTCATAATGATGATGAATTTGAGTTTAAGCATCCAGTTAGTCTCCTCTCTCTCTCTCTCTCTCTCTCTCTCTCTCTCTCTCTCTTCACTTTGAGTGCTCCTGAAATATATGCCATTTGCTTATGAGACGGTAAATGGTCACACTCATGATGGGGAGATATATGGAGAAACATCCCAGTGAGTAAAGAGGAAGACTGCACCAAAGTACTCTGAAAATAAAGGTGTTTCTGGGAGGCGAGAAATACATATTTCTCTGAGACACAAGGAATTTTCTTTCCCATCAGAAAGAGTTCATGCTGGCCAATTGATCTCAAAAATTCAAATGAGAAATAAGTGATGTGTCATCATTAAAAATGTTGCCAAAGATCCTATTTTCATATAAGCAACCCAAGTGATCATTTTAAATGCTGGGGGAGTGCACTGGAAAGAAGAGAGCGAAGATGAGCATGTCTGAGCAAAATGCTCCTCTTGTGCCTGATACAGTCAACTCCCATAATGGCACAGATACCAAAACACCAAAATTAGATCTCCCAACAGATACAGGCAGCATTGGGAGTATTCTCTAGATTTCCCTCACTGAACTTTCTAGAGCATTTGTTTAAACAGAGGGTAGTTTGGGGGCTATATGTTCCTGATAACAACCTTAATTTTCCAATTCCTTTTTATATGTAGATACACTTTCTATCTTCTAAGTGCCTGCAGGGAGCTAGCTGTTTGAAAGAAAATTTCAAAGGAGAAGGTGAATTTGTATGTTAATCCCCTCCCTATAAAATAAACATGGGGTGTGTTGTAATTATTTCTTTCATCTGTTACTAGAGATGATTTTAACTAAAGTAGGGATGAGCATCTGGGCTAAGGTAAGCAAGCTGGCTTTACTAAAGGCTTGGTAACTTGGCAAGTTATTTCTCCTGGATTTCACTGCATCTTCTGCACTTAAGATTCCTATAGTTGAACATCTCGTGTGGTTTTGTACATGCTAGTTTCTCCCAAGATGCTGACAGTGCACGGTAGGCTACAAATGCTTCTACAGCAAAAGCACGATGCAATGTGGAAGGCACCTTGGGCATAATTGATACAAATCCTACTTCCCTGTATTTATTGAGTGATGTTCAACAACCTGCATCTACAGCAATACTATTCCAACTATTCCAGCTGACATTCCCCACTATGGTGCTATTTAACAGCCTCACAGACATGTTTAAGAAGTTAAGGTAATGTAATAATTTGTTGCAAATACATGAAAGTACCTAGCATATTCTTTTCTTTCTTTTTTTTTTTTTTTTTTTTTTTTTTTGAGAGGTTTTTGCAATAGGGTGCGTGCGCTTGCCAGACAGAGAGAGCCAGAGAGACAGAAAGAGAGAAATCACCCCCCAGGGGGGATGGCCATGCTGCAATCCCTTCTCCTCCATTCTCCTCTCGGGATCTTAGGCACGCATGCACGCACACGTGCCCGGCGTGAGTTTTAAGCCACCAGGTCCGGGAAACGAACTATAGTCGACTACGTGGGAGTCCAGCGACATAGCCGTTACACTAACTGCTGGTCCCTCCCATAGTCTCGTAGATGAAACTTCTGAGACGTTGACTACAGCTGGTTTCAGCTCATGGATGCCACCCCTTCTCTTGGCAAAATTTGTAACACCAAAGCAGTAACAACTCTCTCTCACACATCAAGAGCACTTGGATTAGACATCCCCAAACCTAAACTCACTCTTCTATAATAAAACATTTTAAATCACAGCTAATTGCCTTGCTCCATAGCATGTCATTGACTATCAAGAATCTGGTTTTTTCAAAGCCTCTTACTGTGATAAAATTATGACAAATTAGAATTCAGAGAAAATGAAAGCTTCTTCAGTTACATTTTAAAATTATTCAAGCAAGTGTTGGTCATCCAGCTCTATAATAGGATGTTGAGGAACAGTAATTCACTCTCCTAATAAGTCAGCTCTTTTATTAGAACATTAAGGATAAATTATAAGTTTATAAACTCATAAAACTAGCTGAGAATACCCCTCCCACACACAGATTGATTCTTTGGCCAGAAAGATTAATCATGCCACTTTTGAAAGGTTTATCAAGCACCGTATATGCTTAAATATAAGGTGATATTTTTTGAAAACCTGTCCCTCAGAACAGGAATCATACTATGTTGGTCCTCTCAAGGATCTTTTTCGTAATATTATTCCTGTTTGAAAAAGATACATCAGCCTTTGAGAACATCAATCAATTTCTATTTTGGAAGTTTGAAGAGGTCAACTGTTAGAAATAAATGACTGACTACTTTAACACAAGTCAATAACTAGTCAGGAGGGATGAACTAAAATTTTCAAGTATTTCATAACTTTGAAAGGGCATATTTTAAAGATTGCTTTAACAAATCCAGGGAGAGATTTTATTTGTTGTGACAATGAAAAATAGATACCTCGAGGATGAATAAAGAATAATTGTTCTCTTGTTATGCAAATATAAAATCATAAGTGCTTGCTACTGAGTCATTCCCATACCTATAACAGTGACTAACAGCTAGGAAGTGCTGAAAGGCATTTGCGGACTTAAAGAATGAATGAATGTATCATTAACTGTGATTTGAAATAAAAATTTCTAGGAAGAACATGAATTTCCTAAAGTACTCTCTCTGAAATAATTTAGAAATGGAGATGACGTGTTAAGATGATTCCCACTATGACCTTAGTGATGACTGAAGACACTGACGCTGTAAGACCTGAATTAGTTTTTAAAAAATATATCGACAAAATTTGATAGCAAAAAAGCAATGGCTATAACTAAATATTGCAAGGAGAAATTTGACTGTTTGGTATATTCCTAAAAGTATGTATAATTAGAAAAGTCATTGTTTTTCATCCGTCCTCCATCTTCCCAAGAAAATACAATAGGATTTATCTTTGATTTGGGGTGGCTTTTCATTCCAATTTATGTGAAATTTGATGTCTCAGTTTCCAAATTGATGTCTCTTTAGAAAGAATTTCTTATGTTCCCACAGGGGCTACTGATAAGGTTTTATTTTGATTCACTCTAATATATATTATTGAAATGTAGCCCTCAGAATTTAATGAAATAATGCTTTGTAGTTAGATAGAGAATGAAGTGAGGTTTTCATCTGCCTTATTTTGGAAGCTGTGTGCTGACTAAAGTAGCTTAAAATTGCATTTGCACTTTAGCAGTCACATCACACTGTTGACTAATATTGAGACTTCCCACAACTAAAATCCCAACATCTTTCTGACATGTGCTGATAAGCTGCATAATCTTCCAACCATACTTGTGCAGGTAGCTGCACTAAACTTTCTTTTTTTTATCCCATACTTTGTTCAGCTTACAAGATAGCCTTGTAACAGAATACAACACTGCAATTGCCACAAAATCTGTAAATGTGATCTGTATTAGCAATCTATGACCTCATTAAAGTTGTTGATAAAGAAAGCAAATGAAGGGACTAGCAGTTGGTGTAATGGCTATGTTGCTGGACTCCCATGTAGTTGACTACAGTTCGAGCCCCAGACTGGGTGGTTTAAACTCATGTCGGTGCGTGTGCATGTGTGCCCAAGATCCTGAGAGGAGAATGGAGGAGAAGGGATTGTGTCATGGCCATTCCCTCTGGGGAGATGACTTCTCACTTTCTGTCTCTGTGTCTCTCTCTGTCTTTCTAGTGAGCGCACGAGTCCTATAGCAAAAACCTCTCCCCCCCAAAAAAAGGAAAAAAAAAAAAAAAAAAAAAAAAAAGAAAGCAAATGAAGATACCCAGGGTTGAGGATGGGGAGTCAGGAAGTGAAAAAAAAAATCTTCTCCTAAAGAAAGAGCCTCCAGCACTGTAATAAATATTTAAGAAAAATGTCTGTGTACTAAATTACATCCCTCCCAAATTCACACATTGAAGTCCTAAACCCCAATATGATGGTATTAGAAGATGGGGCCTCTAGGAGGTAAATTTAGATGAGATACGAGAGTGGTGCCTTCCATATGACCATGTCATTATGAGAAGTGGTTATTATAGAGCTTGCTATCTCTATCTCTACCAGGTGAGGACACAGTGAGGAAAGGGCCATGTCCAAACTAGGAAGAGAGACTTAGTGAGAACTGAATCATTTTGGCACCCTGATATCATACTTCCAGCCTCTAGAACAGTGAGAACATTGTTATTTAAATTATCAGTCTATGGTATTTGGTTATGACATTCTTAATTAATACAAAACTAAAATATAAAGGGGACTCTTAGGAAAACTCGAGAGGTGTCATTAAAATTTTTATGATGGATTAAGATGATAAAATTTGTAAAAATAAGATAATGGAGGCATCTGGTATATGTCACCTAACTGGAGAATTTGGTCTCCAAAAACAAGGAGAAATATGATTGATGTTTAGAAAAGAAAGAATTATACATGAAGGTGTGTTCAAGATTAAGAGACCTCCCCTTGTTTGAAGGCAGAAGAAATGAAAACAGTAAAACTGAACCTGACGGAGTGGGAGCATATCTTTGAAAGATAGCAAATTGTTGGAATGAAAGCTAATGGTGAAGTAGAAAAATCCTGAATGAATATAACGGAAGTGTTCAAAAAGTAAGAGTTAAAAGGTGGACTGAATAAAAACATGAAATTCTATGACTAAATTCACATACTGAAGATAACGAGATCAAAGGAGGCAGGGACTATACCAGATGACAAAATGTAGACAGGAAGTGACACTGATGGAGGAGGGTTAATTGTTCACATTTTCCAAAAGCATGCCTTAACTTTTCATGAAGCTAGAGATAAATAGAGAAACATAAGGAACTATTAACATGGGTTTAAGTGTTTTTAATTTTATAAGCATACATTCTATGGCAGTTAATTTTTAAGAGCTTGTACTTGTTTTCTCATATGTTACACTATTACAAAAGAAAAATCTCTCCATTCATTCTCCCCCCCTTACAAGTACAACTAGGACAGGCTATTCATTGATGCATTTTTTTTTTTAAGTTTTTGTTCTTTTATTTTTTTCATAGAATGAGCTAGATCTTCTGAAAGCATTTCTATATTAGGCACAGAGTTTCACTGCTGTTTTTTGAACTGAGTTAAACATAAATAGGAGCTCTCCCATTCCCATTGAAGTGTCACTCAGCTGAATACCCACGCTAGCGAGGAGGTGGTTCTCTCTACAGAGATTTGTCATACTCTGTTTTATACTTAGACATTTTTTCTCAGAAATGAAACTATTTAAAATTTCCCTTCTTATTTGTCTGACTATCGTTTTTCTTTGAAATTTTGCTGTTGTTTCCATACTGAACTCAACCTTTATCTTTTCTTCCACTTTTAGAACTCAAGTTTTAAATGATTGCTTACAAATGATTCAATTTATGGAAAATTAGTAAGAGCATATGTGAGTTAATATAATCTTAACATTTACATTTACATCTTTAAGTACACAAACATTTCAGAATTTATTCACAAATTTTTTAAAGAGTATGATAAAAACATCTATTTGAATATAGTACTCCACATAATATGTAGCACATGTAAGAGGCAGTATTTAGAGCTTCCAAAAATCTGAAAAGAATGCCATAGCAGATGCCATAAGGAAGGCTGCTTTTAAAATTTAAAACAAACAAAAGAAAACAATATCCTATATTACTTGTTTTTATAATGGCATCCATTTGACAATCAGAAACTACCAATGATGTGCACTCTCTTATACCAGACCCAGTTTGTCCCATTATTCAAACATCAAGTGTTGGATGCAAGTCTACCACCTCTTGTGTGTTTCCATGTTTCTTTCCATGATAAGAGTGTATATACCCACTAATTTTTTTCTCTTTGTTGAATAGTGCCAGATCTTTGACCCATGGCTCTCCCTAGATTAAAGAAGGGTTAAGGGGCTGTGCTTTCTAAGTCATATCCTATACAAATATTTAATTTTTTTGCAGCTCCATTTCTTGCTGCATTTGAAGCATAGCATTAATTTGTACTTGCCCCTTGATTCGACCTGACATTGAAGGGTTTAGAGTTCTTAACCTGAACTGTAGAGCTTAGAAGTTTTTGAACTTAACTCCAGTACCACATTGCCTTTCTGCGTGGGTATTTAGTCCTGTTTCATAAATGTCTCTTTTTCAGTTCATTTATCTGTCGAGCATAAGATACTACCTATACTACTATTTATGAAGGAAGTTGGAGAGTCAGCCTTACTGTGACAGGTTTTGCCCAAGGCTTTGATACTCCTCACCCAGAGTATCTCACATTCACTCACTCTCCCACCATTTCTATTTCACATTACATCTTCATTGCTGTGAAAAAAATCTTCCTTTCTTAGGTGAATGGACACTCTCTACTTTGTCTATTAATAGACAATTTTGAGGATAAAATGGGAGGATACAGTTTCTTTTCTTACCACTTATTTGTATGCGAGGATTCTGGCTGAAGGGAGGCCTTACATTTAATTTCAAAATATATTCTCCTGGATTTTCTACTTTTTCTAATTTGGGGTCCATTTATCGTCCCCATCGTCTCCCCTTCCAGGCAGTTCTATTCTTGCAGAGCCATGGCAGGACATTTAAAAATTCCAACAGAAAACACTAACGTTTGTAGAATCACTAGTGACTGACTACTGGGAACTTATTTTCTCAATTTTCTTTCATGTTGTATTCTTTGTATTTTCAAGAAAATAACATATTATGTATTTGAATTGCCAGAAAATTGAAAATGAACCTTAAGATAAACTTATATAAAGTATATGCTGTATTGGAGCAATAGTGTTAATTAAAAATACAGGAAAAATGAGAAAATAATTTTCAAGGTATTAGCCAATTGTAAACAATCCATGATAAAAAAGTCAATACTGCTTAAAGAGCCAGATAGAGGGATCAGCAGAAGACATAGTGGTTACATTACTGGACTCTCACATGGCCAAATGCAATTCTAGTTCTAGACCTGGTGGCTTCAAAATCACACTGGGCGTGTGTGTGTGTGTGTGTGTGTGTGTGTGTGTGTGCCAAAGTTCCCAGGAAGAGAATGAAGAATTGTGGTGTGGAGAAGGGATTGCACTGTGACCATGCCCCACGGGGGCGGGGCGGGGGGGGGCAATTTCTCACTCTCCCTCTCATTTGCTCTCTTTCTCTTCAGCAAGCACACATATCTTTAGGCAAAAATCTCTATGAAAAATAAATTAATAAACAGAGAGCCAGATAAGGACTAGTAGGTGGCATGCTGGTTAAGGCCCTGGACTCCCACATGGCCCTGGAACCAGCAGCTTGCAAATCATTCCAGGCACATGCACATGTGTGCCCCAAATCCCGAGAGGTACATGGACAAGAAGGAATTACAGCGTGGTCATCTCCCCTGGGAGTGATTTCTCTTTCCCTCTCTCTGGTGAGCACATGTGCCCTATGGCAAAAGCCTGGGTGGTGGGGGAGGAACTGGAAGTGGTGCAGTGGTAACACACCACTCTACATGTTTATCAACATGAGGAGGCTCCAGGTTGACATCTGGAGACTCCCCTGCCTTTTATATAATTTCCTTACTGATTTAATAGTCTGAAACAGCATCAAACACAACAGAATATTTAGGGAGAAATTTTGACACTAAGAAGAATAAAGTATAAAGTCTCAGGGAATGATCTGAATGCTTTGTTTGGGAATTGTCTTGCATGCTGTCAGTTGTTTATGTTTTTGCGACTGACCTGAAATCAAAACACCTCTGTTCACGTAAAAAAATATATTTAATTTCAAGCAGAGCTTCTGGTCATCAGTCAAAATTAATTGTCTGATCAATAAACATCTTGTGAAAGCAGTTTTAAAGAAAATAATTACTAAAGAATGACTTTAATTTTTAAAAGTGACAAATAATTAAGTATTTCTAAGCAATGCCATGCCATTAGATACCAGGTGAAGCAGAGTGCTTTGCTGATCACTGTAGAAGTTATACATCTAGATTTCTTTTGCCTACTTTCTTTCCTCTGGTAATTTTGAAAATACTATAAAGAATTTATGTTAGGAATTCAATCACTCAAGAATTTCAAAGAGCCACCATGGGTTTATGGATAGAGTTGGTCTCCAGTTAATTAAATGCTGCCCACAAAAAAATGAAGGTCATTGTCATATTATTATTTCTTTGGATTTTGCATGAAGTAGTAGTTAAAATAATAAATATTTTTTTCTTTAGAAGCTATAATATTCTAGCCATTGATGTTACAATTTTTACTTTAACTGAATTTATAATTGGACAGTTAAAAAATAAAAGCACTTATTACAGTTGAAATACACTGTTTAGAATAAAGGAAATATTTTCAAAGGAAAATAAGATCACTAGTGTGCAATTTATATGAGTAACATTGAATTAACTTATAAAATACCAAAAACGTTGATATTTTAATTCAAGATATCCAAAAACACACATATGTAACTAAGGTTAACTTTGTTTCAATAGAAGGTGAATCAGGTTAGATTATCAGTTCATATAATAATGTAAACAATTTTTTTATTGGTCATCTGTAAAAAGTAGCAGCAGTAAAACAAACAAAAAAATTCAGTTGAATATTTACATACCCCTGAATATTCAAACCTCTATATGTCTTCTTATCTATTCAGCTGATTTATACTGACTTTAATATGACTACACTATAAAACAATTGCCCATTTATATTTTTCTTTAAACAGCAATACAATTTAAAATACAGTAACAAAAACAACACTGTTATGCATTTTTAAAGTGTATTAGCCAATATTCCAATGGTAAACAATTTTACAGAATATTATAAAAATGACCAGAGTATTTGTTTATTGTAAAATAGGGAATAAGTCAATAAAATAAGGTTCACTAGACTGAACAAAATGGTGTCAAAAAAGAAATTCCTTTTGCATCAACACTTGGTTCCCATTTGTGGACTTGTTATCTGATGCTACATAATCGTTGAGTGAACTAAAAAAACTAATGGAATATATATATATATATATATATATATATATATATATATATATTTTTTTTTTTTTTTTTTTTTTTTTTGGAGAGGTTTTTGCTATAGGGTGTGTGCGCTTGCCAGAAAGACAGAGAGAGACAGAGAGATAGAATGTGAGAAATCATCTCCCAGGGGGGATGGCCACACCGCAATCTCTTCTTCTCCATTCTCCTCTCGGGATCTTGGGCATGCACGCACAGGCCCCCAGCATGAGTTTAAGCCACCGGGTCCGGGACTTGAACTGTGGTCGACTACATGGGAGTTCAGCGCCATAGCCATTATGCTAACTGCTGGTCCCAAAACTAATGGAATCTTTAAGAGAGTCCTCAAAGGTAGTATAAGAGGCCTAAGTACTTTTTTAAAATTTAAGAACTACTAAAATTAAATTAAATTAATGTAACTTAAATATTTATTCAGTGTAAGTCTACAAAGCCTAAAATATCAAATATCTTTATTTAGAATTGAATTAAGAAAAGTAATATACAATTTTTATGGTGATCAAAAATTTTAATCATAAATTGTAGATGTTTTTGGTAATAAAAATTGTGAAGTACAGGCCAGCTGGTGGTGTGGTGGTTAAGGTGTCTGGATCCCACATGGTGATTGCATGGGCACCTTGAAATACATGGTGGGTGCATGTGTGTTCATGCCCACAAAGAAGAATCCCAAAAGAATGGAAGAGAAGGGATTGCAGCATGGCCATCTCCCCCTGGTGGGGGTAGGGGGTAATTTCTTACTTTCCCTCTCACTCTCTCTCTCTGGGGGGCTCACATACCCTATAAAAAACTATTAAAAAAATTATAAAGTAAGTAATTACTTAATGATACATTAGATAAAATTGGTTTCACTAGAAAAATAGATGTCATAGTTTGGCCTTTCCTCAGATATCCATGTGTTAGGACTTGATTGTATTGTAAGGTGTTAAGTGAAAACTTAATCTCTAGACAGCCCTGTGGTACAATAATATGTCTGCTCAAGAGAAGCTGTATAGCACATGCTGTACTATTTCAAATCCCTGGCCTGATCGACCTGAAACATGGTAGGCACACCAGAGTGTACCAAGGATCCAACAGGCTACAGGACTGTATGAGGAGGAAATTACAGTGTGACCTGACCCTTTGGAACATGCTCATCTCTCTCTCACTAGCTGTCTCTTATTCTCACATACATGTGTATGTACTATTTTATGAATAGAGAAAAAAATGAGAAAAAAACAAAACAAAACAAAAAAAAACAGTCCTTTCATGGTGTCCCAAGTTGGGAGCTTGGATATGATAAAGTCATTAGAGTGGAGATCTTGTGATTAAGTCTTGGTGGGTTATAAAAGGGGAAAGAAGACCAGAGTAGGCAGAAACTTAAAGCCAATCACTGTGCTCAAGATCCTGCCTTCTGGGGAACCAGCAGCTAGCGTAATGGCTATGTCGCTGGATTTCCACATAGTTGACCACGGTTCACGTCCCGGACCAGGTGACTTAAAACTCACGCCGGGCGTGTGTGCATGTGTGCCCAAGGTCCTGAGAGGAGAATGGAGGAGAAGGGATTGTGGCGTGACCATCCCCCCTAGGGGGTGATTTCTCGCTTTCTGTCTCTATGTCTCTCTGTGCACCCTATAGCAAAAAATCTCTCCAAAAAAAAAAAAAAAAAAAAAAAGAGATCCTGCCTTCTGCCCTTTTGTGATACCTTGGGATCTTCCACATGGTCGGAACTGTGAGTCAATAAACCTCTATTTCTCTGTAAATTACTAACCTCGGGTGTTTTCATTAGCAATGCAATAACAAACTAAAGACAACAAATGATGAAAAAGATCTTTGGTGAATAGTTTGTTAATGGGCTGACTTAGAGATTTGTTATTTTAGTTTGTTCCTTTGCTAATAAAAGAAAACACCTGAGACCTGGTCTTTTAGAGGATTTTTAAGCTCATGGTTGGAGTCCCAGTGCCACATTTCACAAAGGCTTTCCTGTTGGTAAGTGCTGAAGCCATGCAGGACATCAAATCGTTAGAGAACTTAAATGTGCATCCTGTTTGGTCATACGTGTTTACATATGTGTCTCTCCATATAAACTCTTCAGGAGTCAAATAAAAGGGTCCTATCATAATCACCTAATCAATTCTAAAGACCCTACTTTTGGATACCATGAAACTATTAAGTTTAGTTTTAATATCATCATGATACAATAAATTTCCAACAAATGAATTCTGGGGGGACATTCAAGTCACATACCTATCAAGCTTAAACTTAGATGTAGTAAAATTAAAATATTTTAATATTCTACTATATTCATGAACATATGCATCCCTCTCCAAGATCCACGTGAGAGTAGATAAGGATCACTGCAAAACTGTGCTTGGGTCAGAACAGCTTCTCTAGTACCACGGATATCTCCAAAGTAAAACCTCATCAATTAAAAGCAGATCTCCTCTCTTCTATATGGTACATCACTAAAAAAAAAGAAAAGAAAAAGCAGTGTGCAAAAGTCAAATGTTGGAATATTATGCTTGGAAGAGATTCATTTTCTAAGAACAAAATATTATATCATATAGGACCAGCTGTTAGCATAGCAGTTAAGCAGAGTGGACAAAAATCCAGATGCCACATGGCCAACTGCACTTTGAATCCCAGCCCTGATAACTTGAAACACACATCAGGCATGTGTGCATGCATGTCCAAAATCCTGATGGGATGGAGAAATGGAGGTGAAAGGGTTGCATCATGACCTCGCCCCACTGGGAGGCTGTCTCTCTATCTCTCTCTCTCGTGAGTGCACGTGCCCTCTGACAATAAAAAAATAAAATGCCATATATATTTGATCAAATTACATCTTGGCTCTTAAGTACAACCTTTTGCTTCCAGAATTTTAAACTTGTTATTTTTTTTCTTTTTATAATTGAATATACAAGAAATGGTTTTAAATCCAATGAGAATGTAATTGACTTTTAAAACTCATTACTTAGATAGTGTAAATGATTCTCATGCTTTTTATGACTGGTTTTAGCATATTTCTAATGTGTTCCTTTTCCTCCTCCAATAATGCAGAGATGATATGATAAAATACTCAAGTAATCTTACAAACATATGTGTTGGGCACAGATGACAAGGATTAGTGCAGTATATCTATGTGAAAGTGTCAAATGTTCATTATTCTTCTTTTGGGCTATAATAAAAACACAATTTAATGAGCTAATATATTAATAAACATATGAGTTCACTTCATCATTCTAAAAACACAGGATCTTCTATGTTCCTGACCTTCTGTACAATCATAATTTTGATTAAGACAGCCTGTTCTTGTGTGTGAAAACAGATATACCGTGTGTATTGTTTGTTAAGGGGAAGTTTGTGTTTACACTGTGTGTTAAGTAACACATTAAAACTGTAATGGTCCAAATACTAAAACTACTACCAAAACTGGAGATGGTTTCCAAACTTAATAATGAAAACAATAATACCTTATCACTTCCATTGATAATTTGTGAGTTCTATAACATCACAAACTGAATAAAGAGTGCAAATTCAGCTGCTGCTTATATGCAGAAAGTCAATGTAATATGAACATCTTTACTGGCAAATGTGTAAGCATTAAACAGACATGTAACAAAATCTTATTCTTTATCACTTTATGGGGAACAAAATGCTATCTGAGGGAATAGTCTCAATTGGAGTACTTCTCTCTGTGCTTACAGATGTTGTTACCTCCGAGACAAGACTAAGCTTACTAGATAAGTGCAGACACAAAGAATCTAATGGCATTACAAAACACAGCAACCATAAGGGTAATGGATTGTGGTTGCTGAACACTTAGCATTAAGAGGTAAACCAAACTGTAGCCCTCTTACCTGGCTTCAACCTGGAGTCATTGTCAAATTGTCTACTTCAGCTTTTTAATTTCAAATGATTGCTCTAAAAGAACATGGATCTACTATATGCTTTTTATGGGTCAGTTTATTTACGTCTCCATCTCTGAATGTAAATCATCTAAGGTGTGTTTTCTGGGACAATGTTTTAAAACAATAGTTTCTGTTGTTAAATTAAATTGACAGGTAAAAACTTTACTTATCTAGGCTTACATGTGATTTTTATATACGCTTACGCAATATTTAAAGATAAAATCAGGGAAATGATCATACCTGTCACCTCAACATTTATTGTGTTGTAAACATTCAAAATTCTCTCTTCTAGCTTTTTTGACTCTCCAATAAATTGTTACATGTAATTCCTTGATAGTGTTATTATACACTAGTATTTATTCCTCCATTTAGTGCAATTTGGGAGAGTTTGATTGACAAAAAATACTCTTCAAGATTCTAGGAGACCTTCATTTCAAAACTTTTTCCTTTTGGGTCAGCCTGGTGGGGTGGTGGTTAAGGTGGTTGTATCCTCCATGGCTAACTGTGTGGTTCAAGGTCCAGCCCCACCCAGGGCTTGAAAAACATGCTGGGTGCATTTGCATGGATGCCCAAAATCCCAAGAGGAGAGCGAAGGAGAAGAGATTGTGGTGTGATCATTCTCTTTGAGGGGCACATTTTTATTTTCTCTCTCTTCCTCTCTCTCTTTGGTGAGTGAACACACCCTAAAGCAAAAACAAAACAACAGCAGCAGAAAAAAAAAAGTTTTTCTCTTAATCTCTTGAGTCCTTTCTTGGCAAAATGTTTGTGCTGTTTTAGAATAATACACAATATGCCACTATAAATATATTCCTTCAATTATGTAGAACAAACATCAATACATAAATTCTATTTTGAAGTAAAAGTGTACGATCAAGGTTAATTAATGTCGCCATTTTTTTGAGTGAGAGATCGAGGGCACAGGGGAACTCAAGAGCGGTACAGAATTATACATCTTGTATCTGTTTAATGATCATCAACTAGAAGTCTAACATTTTTATTTTTTATTTATTAGATAAAATGCATTAATAAAGCAAGCAAGCTTCTGCATACTTTGAAAAAAATTTTTAAAATATTTCTTTTTAGAAATAAAAAAAGATAAGTAATGCATTTGAAATCTTTCAGACATTGTAATGTGTCTCAGAAGGAAAATAACACATGTTATAAAATAAGGTCATAATCATGCTATTCAATGCATAAAATTGAAAACCTCAGTTTACCCGTTGTAGGACATCCTCAATTCTAAATTCTCCTGTAATCAATACGTTGAAACTGAACATTGCTATCATGTAAAACCTTCTTTAATCCTTCCTGTCAGTTTAGTCCTTTATTGAGTTATTGTAGGGGCTTATTCTTTCGAAAGCAGACTGAAAATAATATCATGACGTCAAACAACACAATGGCCCATCTCATCTCTGCATCTGTTCTTGTTTTCTACTGTCAAACATTTCTCTTACCCAAGTTTCCTCCTTGATTTATCTAGTTTTCATCTTTTCTCACTAGCATTTCGGTGCCACTTTTTCTCACCAGTCCATATGCTTAGGAAGTCTTCCAGATTATACTCATCAAGCCATTCCAGCCTCTTCCATTTACTCCAAAAAGGAACCTGCTCAGTCAAAAAATTCTAACCATGACCTATTATAAATCTTCCTTGCCTTTATTGGTACTAAATTATTGTATTTATTTCCCTTCCCCCTTAGGGCCATTACACTGTAGATCAGAAAGTTATTAATCGATTGTGAGGTTTCATCATTTATTTACTGTATTGCTTATGACTGAATGATTATTTTTAATCACAGCAACTCATTATGCCCTAATAACATAGTAAAGATGATAACATTATTACCATATTAATAGAACAAGTTCTGATTATTTTTAATGTCAGCCATAGTTGTCACATTAAAGACAAAAGAGCTGAAAATAGATATAAATCCTTATCTAAAACATATATGTATATAGCTTTATATTTACGTACACATGTCTTCAAAATGTACAGATAAATAACAAATTATAAATAAAGAAGAGAAGCTAGAAATTCAAGGTTTTAAGAACACTTTTAAGAACTGAATTCAGGTCATCTAAACCCTTTTGAAATTGTTCTCAGTACTAATGTATGCAATAAGGAAATAGTTGGAGAATGTCATATTTAAAAAAATGTATCATATAGTCACTTATTATTTCTTGACATGGGGATTGGGGACTTGAAACAAGGGAAGACCTGGTTCATCTCCTATCTATGCAATTCAATATACACAAACTGTTGAGCAAGTCCTTAGGATTTCTGAGCTTTGGTTTTCTCATTTAGCAAAATAGGGGTTGTAATGATTGCTCTGATTGTTGATTGTTTTAAGTATCAAATGTGATGTCATAAAAACATTTTCACAGAAAGTTACAGTATTAATCTGAATAAGAAACAAGCGATGCTGTAGACAGCATGGGAATTGAAAACAGTTCCAAACTTTTGCTATTGATTTCATTATTTCTCTTATGAGAGAGAAAGGCAGAGGGGAGTAGAGAGAGAGAGAGGCATCCGTAACAAGGTTCTCAGGCTTCAATGTATTCCTAGCCCCAGTCAACTCAGATCCAGGGAGGCCTCAGGCTGCTAACCTGGGACCTTCTCCTGTGGGCCAAGCTTTGCAGAACACTACACTACTTCTGTGCCGACGCTGCTGGCCCGATTCCAAACTAAAGCAGCCATGTGCAGTTGTGTATATCAATTCTTCAGCATACTACCCTCTAGGGTGGTACATGCACTCACTGGGAGCTGTCTATAATGAGGATTTGCTCAGGAAAACAGTAGCACTCATGAGGAAATACAAAGATATAGTTCCTAGAAAGAGTAGAAGCAAAGAAAAAAACAGTTTCATCACAAAGTAGTAAAGAGATTTAAATAGGTTTTAAATTCATGTTTGCTCCAAATTTCTATGATTCTATGATTTTAAAATGACTTCTTTTTTAAAGCTGTTTTCATAGTGAGATGGAAACTATTCACAAACATTTTAGTGCCTGATGTCTTTAACTGTGGGGTCATGAAGGCATGGTAGTGTTCAGAGCTGCAGTGGAGCATACAGTGGAATATTCAGAAATGAACTTGATGGTAAAGAGGTGAGAGAAAAAGATACAGAGTGTGTGTGTGTGTGTGTGTGTGTGTGTATTGGGGGGGAGGGAACAGCAAACTGGAAAAATCTTGTCATAAAGTTGCTGGTAACTTAGAATTAGAAAACAAGAGCAAATAAAATAGAATGACATAAGGCCAAATGGATAAAGTGGTCCATGGTGTGACACCAAGTATAGGAATAAATAAACAAAACATAAGCAAACAGTAATGCCTAACTTAGAGACCACAGTAAAAGGAAGGGGACAAGGCAGGAGGACTATACTAAGATAGCTCCAGACCTGATAACACAAAAATGAGGGTTAGAGACTTTGTGAAACATGAGACGAGTTTTTTGTTTGTTTGTTTGTTTGTTTTAAGAGAGATTTTTGTTATAGGGTGTGTGCGCTTGCCAGAGAGACAGAGACAGAGAGACAGAAAGCGAGAAATCACCCTCCAGGGGGCATAACCATGCTACTATCCCTTTTCCTCCATTCTCCTCTTGGAATTTTGGGCACACAAACATACATGCCTGGAGGGACTTTTAAGTCACCAGGTCTGGGACTCCACGATCGACTGCGTGGAAGTCCAACAACATAACCATTACTCCGTCTGCTGTCCCAACGTGAGACAGATTTAAAGCTCTATTAGAGGACAAATGTCACCTAAAATAGTAGCATGTATCTAAATCTTAATAATGCTAGAGTAAATAAATAGTTCCTTTGGCTCTACATAAGAATGAACAAAAAGCTCATGGGAAAATGGAATTAAAGTACAAGTTTAATTTGGTACCCCAAATCTAAATATTGTTTTCTCATAATGCACATTTTCCATGAACATTTTAAAGACTGCTCACAAATGTATACTTATTACTTGGTAGGTGCAATTATTTGGAGTTATATCAAATTAATCCAGCTGTTTAAAGTGGTAATGTTCAATATTTCAGTTACTTATCACATGTGACTATGTAAATTTAAACCAAAAAAAAAAATTCAAATTTCAAAATTAGTTCCTCAGTCATACTAGTCACATATAAAGCTCTTAAAAAACCCATGTGGCTAATGCATAGGTCAATAATAATAGCATATTTCTCAAAAAGTTCTTTAGGACAGTGTTGCTTTAATGCAACATTTTTTTCAAATATATATATACATATATATATATATGTATATATATATTCAAATATATAACATTCAAATACATATATTTGAAAAAATGTTGCAAGAAATATATATAAATATGTTATATATATAAATAAAGTATATGAATAAAAATAAATTCTTTTCATAATAATTGCCGTATAAAAATATAAATAAATCAAACTATTTTGACATGAAGGGATTAATTTGATTATTTTTACTGATCAAACCTTATTATAAAATTTTACATTCACAGGATAATTAGAAGACTTAGGGTGGGTTTGTTGCTCCTTCACTGCATCCTGGAACATGTTGCTATTTTCAAACTTGTGCCATTTACTGGTGTTTATCATTCTTGCACCCCTGGTACCTAACATGCACTCTGTACATGTTTGTAAAATGAGGGAGCCTCTCAGCGAGCTCTAACAGGAGATCTTTCAGCATCTGCTCCAACACTTACATTGGCAAGGGATTTACCACCTCATAAGGGAAAGCATTCCGTTTTTAACAGTTCAGTTAAAAAGAACTTACTTCATTACAGAAAATCCAAATTTACCTGCTTATATAACTTCCATGAATCTTGTGTTTTGTCAGATAAAGTTTAAAAGAAATAGTTTTTTTTTTCCCATATGAAAGCCTTTGAACTACTTGCAAGTGACTATAACTCTTAACCTACCAACTGTCCTTACATGGCATCTTTTCCAGACACTTCTTTGCCTTCTTCTAATTTTATAATCTCTCTCAAGATGCAACACCCCAAATATTACATTATCTCTAGCTATTCTGATCAGTGCAAAGAACTGTGGCAGTTACCCCCCCTTGGCTTTGCACAATATACTTCTATTAATGTTGCCCAACATTCCATTAGCTTTTCTTGGCATTCACATCACAAGATGACTCATAGTCCACTTACAATCAAGTAAGCATGCCTAAGTCTTTAACATGAGATGTTGTCAAATTCTGACTCCTTCGTCCTTGCTTCTTTCAGATGGGTTCTTGTATTTGATTAGAGGATTGTATTTTGTGCTTACGACTTGGGTATATTATTTCTATCAGTCAAGATTTTCTAAACTTTGTTTCTGTCAATTATCTGATACATTAGCTATCAATTCAATTTTATGTCACATGCAAACATGATGAGCATAACCTATGTATCTACAACCTAATAATTGAAAAGATAGTCCAAGGATATATTAAATGCCCGTATCACATTACCAGATAGCTCCTTCTAAGATGATACCACATGAACAGTTTTTTCTCCAGCACTTACTATGTTTTAGGAACCATATATAAATGATTTTTAACCTCTTATAACAATTTTTCTTTTGTAATTGTTTTCTCAGAGGGCATGTGTGCCCTTTGGAAAGATATGGAGACAGAGAGAGAGAAAGAGCAAGAGAAAGTGGGTAAGCACCCTCCCCTCTGAGGAGTGGTCACTCCACAATCCCTTCTCTTTTTGTGGTTTTGGGCATTCATGAACACACACACACACACACACACACACACACACACACACAGTGTGTTTTTCATGTCACCAAGTCCAAAACTCAATTGTGCTGTTTCCATGTGGGACCCAGCAAGCCTTAACCACCATGACACAAGTTAGCCCAACAACTATTTAAGGTACTGGCCCCATTTTACAGAGAATGAGACTGAAAGTGTGAATGCTTTAATACCATGCAAAAGGACATTGCCCTAGCTGGAGTTCAAATTGGAGCCTCCTCTGGCGCTCTGAAGCCTATCTGTTTGACTCAAGGCTCCTCTCAAGAATAGCAGATCCCCTTAGCTCTAACATTTCAAACATATTTACGTCTTTTGTTCCCCCCCGTCAAAGACCATACTGATCTTGTTAATTTATTTCTATGGCATTGAAGGAAGCAGCTAGAAATGAACTTTGTTTGGTGCTCTCAGTAATTGTGAATGTGGGGCCAGCAGGTGACGTGATGTTAAGGTGCTGGACTCCCATGTGATTGACCACAGTTCGAAGTCTGGATTCGGTGGCTTGAAATTCATGCTGAGCATGTGTGTGTGCATGCCCAAAATCCCAAGAGGGAATTGGAAGAGAAGGAATTGAGCATAGCCATCCCTCCTGAGAGGTGATTTCTCACATTTTTTCTGTCTCTGGTGAGAATATGTGACCTACAGCAAAATTTCAAGCAAAATAAAATTGTGAATACTTCTTAGTGATTTCCTTTATTTTCTAAATGTTTATAACACACCCAGTTTTTAGTCCCATACTTGAACATTAATCTTTATTTTTAAAAATCTGTCATTTAACCCTGTTTGAAATCTGACCCCTCCCCAAAGTGAACAGTATATGTAGTGATTTCCATTTCAACCTTTTATTGCTTATTTTCACATCCAGAAGCTTATGCAGTAATAATAAATTGAAATCACTACAGTCTAGAGCTTACAATTGTGTTTGTAGCATAATCCTGTCAAGTGAAAAAGACTGTACTCCTGAATTTCAATAGTGTGATTGAGAAATCTCTATTTGATTTCTCACACAGCACTTTTTGCATGAAACAGGATTATGCACCTCAATTAAATAACCTCTCTTTCAAGCCATTTTTCAGTAGCAAGCATTTATTGATTCACTTTATAGCATTTATTAGCAACATTTTCAGAATTACTTGTGCTTTGACCTAAAGCATCTAAAATGGAATTCTTATCAAAATTTTATTTTCACAGGTATATACAGTATCAATTAAGGAAGTTAAATCTCTTCTGAATATCAACTATTAGATTTTCTTCATATATAAATCTGAAATGTGGCACACATGCAACTCTGGAGACGTAATTTGCTACATTTTTTTTTTTTTTGAGAGTGAAAGTTTATAGCAAAAGTGTTTCCTGGAAAAATCAGAGGTCTTGAAATAATCATACTAATACCAGTCATATTTTAGCTCCTGGTTATGTGTTCAAAATAAGTGTGTATATGTGCTATTAAGATATTATACTAGATGGGGACCAGCAGTTGACATAATGGCTTTGTCACTGGACTCCCATGTAGTTGATCACAGTTCAAGTCCCGGACCAGATGGCTAAAACTCATGCGGGGCACATGTTTGTGTGTGCCTAAAATCCTGAGAGGAGAATGGAGAAGAAGGGATTGTGGCATGGCCAACCCCTCTGGGGGGTGATTTCTCTCTTTCTGTCCCTCTTTCTCTCTTTGTCTTTCTGGCGAGCACATGTGCCCTATAACAAAAACATTTCCAAAAAAATAAATAAACAAAAGTTATTATACTAGATACAATTCTCCTTTTTTATTCTTTTTTGAATTATAAATAAATATACTCTGAAAGAAGAGGAAATGGAAAAGCAAACCTGCCTTAGATACTCTTGCAAAGGGAAACTAGATTATCTCACACCTAGGGAAGTAGTTTCAGGTTGATGCTTCTTGAAATTCTGATTGGAATATCAGAAAATCTAGATGCATAACAACTAGGGATAGTGTGATGATTATTACTCTCACATAATTTTCACCACAGAAGAACCCAAAAAATTATTTGTTGAAATGTGTAATCTTGTGCGGGCCTACACACATTCAGAGAATAACAAGCATGTGAGTCATCCCTTTGGCAGCCCTTAAGAAAAAAATTAAGGAGTTAAAATAGACTTAGTCCCATTTCTCACACACATTCAGCTTTCTTCTCCTGAGTTCTCATTCTGGGTGCCTTCCAGCTTCTGAGACTGATCCTAGCCCTTCCAGAGGGCAATTGGAGTGCTCCTGGCAGTGAGGATTGCATTATTTCCCACCTCACTCCTCTTCTCCTCTCCGTTACGGTCACAAGTCTCTGAGGACATACGTTTATTAATTGAAATAAAGAAATAAATAAAAGGCTAGCCTATATTGAATTCCTATGTCTAGCCTATGATGATCAGTGTCAGAACTGCCACCTACCAAGTCTATTTGTTTGGCCATCTTATCTATGCAAATCACTGCACAATTGTGTCAGTCATAGATATTGATCAAAGGGGGCCACGCTGTCTAGATCTCTATCCATGCATGAGCTCAGCTTCCGAAACACAGCACTGCATACTTTAACGTATTTGGACAAATTGCATGTGTGTTTTTGAAATCTCCTGCCTTTTAAATGGCATAATAATACTGTGGAATTGTCATCTAACACTCTGTAGCATGATTCATTGGTCTTCAGTGCTGAGAATTGTCAGCATACTTTCACAGATTACAATAATGTATATCACAAAGGATACACAATTGTGTTATTCATATGTGTAATCACCCATGGACTGACTAGAAATAACAGTGGTCTTATTATGCAAACAGCAGTCCATAATATGCAAATGAATATAAACAAAACCAAACACAAACCTCCAGAATAATGTTTACTGATGTGTCCTTAAAAAATCCCTTTCTTAAAACCACATTTTCCTGTTTCTCAAAAATGTTAAATAAGATCAAGGATGAATGCATGGAAAAGTTTATGCTTTCTTTCTTGCATTTTTGAAAAGGAACCACAATATAATCTTATTCTGATTATATGATTTATATTCTCCAAGGCCATTACTGCCTCCTGGCATCATTATATGCTTGTGTAAGGTTTATATGGTGTCTCTTTTAATTGCTTAAACTAATCTATTCAATGACTGCAAATCTAATGCACACTGGAACAGGCAGCCCATAAATTCCATCCTTCGGATATGTCCTTGAACATGTGTTTGTCCTGATGAAGAGCAGAAACAAAATGAGAATAATAAAATGGGAGAAAATCTTCTCGAATAATATATTCAAAAGATTTTAGAAGCCCAACAGATACTTTAGTGAAAAGGAATAAAAATAAATAGCTGCTTGCTCTTTTACATTTTCATAAGGAATCATTCTAATTACACTACAGTTAAGACTACAAGCTATTATTAAACAACAGCGTGCTATACCAAAAGATAACATTAAATCATTAAATATCATCTTTTCTTATTTTAATTGTCAGCGGGCACATGCATGCTCTAGAGAAAGCACTCCCTAATGGAGTGTAGTCATGCTGCAAGCCTTTTTCTTAAGTTTTTTTGTGTTTGTTTGTTTTTTATCCCATCGGCATTTTGGACATATACACACATGCATTTGGAATCTGGATTTGAGGCTCAATCGCTGAGCCACTGCTGCAAGAGGTCTCTCCCAAGCAAGCAGCTGAGCTACTTTGTCTTCATCTTAAAACTTAGCCATTTGGGGATTCCATTTTGGAACTATAGCCTAACTATATTTTTAGGGTCCTTGTCTCCTACCTTCCTGGCTCCCCATAGACTGGCTTAAACCTTGTGTTACAGAACTAGTCCAATATATAATCTTAATACAATTCATATCATTCTAAATTTTCTTTTAGGTATATAACCTCCACTGAAGGCAGACATTCATAATACAGAGGAAGAAAATTAAGTTGGACTATCATAATAGTTATTTCCTAATCTTACTTATGCTACTGCACTAATTAAGGAGAACTCCACCTGAATGTATTGCTAGTGTACACACACACACATACCCAGATTCATATCAAAATGCAGGAAATGAATTACTTATAGAAGGTCATTGTTCTGGTTCTTAGGAATAGGGTTACTAAAAGATGTCTAAACATGGGTTCTTTTTTATGTTAAAGAGAATAATAAATTTTGACTAAATATGTAAGAATGATCTCAGACACAAATAGTGATAGAAGAATGAGAAGCAACTACCATAAAACCTAGAGCAAAATACTCATTTCCTTTCAACTCTATTTTTTCCCACATGCTGCTCCTATTCTTTTTGTTAACCTTCCCTTTCCTTGTACCAAACCTAGTGTTGAATCTCAAAAGGCAACATGGCAAATCACAAGTTTTCAGTCATTCCCCTGAGGAAGAAATGGCTTCTGCTACTTTCCCCAAGAAGAATATATGCAATACTTTGGAGTTTGTTTTCCTGATACCATAGAGCATATTTTACAATGCATCCTGAAATAACTAATTTGTGACTATGGCAGTTCCCAAAAACATCCATCTGAAATCCTGACTCACTATCTCATTTATTCTTCACAAGAATGTTTCGACACAGTTCTAACCTCCATTATGTTGATTCAGAAACTCTGAAGTTGGCATTGGCAATCAGAGGACCTTAAGACTAACTTGAATCACTGGTTATTCTAATCAAACTTGAGCTCTATGACTCAGCCCAGTACTAATTCTACCATCCTTCCTTTAAAAGTGATAAAATAAGACAAGGAAATAGCTAAGTTAGAACACCAGTCACTGTTGTTTCTTTCACCCTAATTTATATATTAATTTTTATTTATATGTATAAATTTAGACGGCATCAAGCACAGTATCAAGTAGCTTCAGAGACTCTTTCTTTTCCTATTTTTCACCTAGTATGTCCATTTCCATCTGGTCAGCACTATAAAATAGACCTGGATGCAACCAGAGCTAAAAATTGGCACCTTGCTTCCTTTACATTCAGGTCCTACTTCACATCTGGCCCTCTGAGGTATTCCATGCTTTGTTCTTTTGTTTTTTTTTTGTTTTGTTTTGTTTTTTTTGGAGAGATTTTCACTATAGGGAGCGTGCGCTCGCCAGAGAGACAGAGAGAGACATAGAGACAGAAAACGAGACATCACCCCCCAGGGGGGATGGTCAGCCGCAATCCCTTCTCCTCCATTCTCCTCTTGGGATCTTGGGCACACACGCACACGCACCTGGCATGAGTTTTAAGCCACCGGGTCCAGGACGTGAACCGTGGTCGACTACGTGGGAGTCCAGCAACATAGCCATTACACTAACTGTTGGTTCCACCATGCTTTGTTCTTGTGGCTTCCCCTAAGCATAGCCCTTGGATTCAACTCCTCAGAGATCACATCTTTTCCTACTTACCATCATGTATATACTAAAAACTGTAAGGGATGTTCGGTTTTCGTCTTTTTTTTTTTTTTTTTTTTTTTTTTTTTGGTATTACTTTAGTCCTTCAGAAATCTAAAGGTTTACTTTTATTTTTTTGTTTTTAGTCCTTCCTCATAATGTAAGTTCATACAAGCAAAAATAAAAGCAAACCACCAAATAACAAGACACTACCCCATGGCTACTTAATTGAAAGAAATGCCCATGAGTCTGGGTTACATCCCACAGTCAGTTACAAAAAGAAAGAAACTATACGTATGAGCTGCAAAGTAGAATGTGAAGAAGAGGATGGATTAACATCAGAAGTCCTCAAAGAGAAAGAAGGAAATATCAGGATGGTAACTTAGAAATACTTTGATCGTTCCCTTCTCCCAATTTGAAAAACGAAATGTAAAGATAAACCTTCTATATGTATCTATTCATTTTCAGTTATATCCATGTGTTTTTGTTGTCAGCTAATCTATCAAGGCACAATGCAAACCTAGGGTGAAGTTCAGTACTCACAAAAGACAATGGAACATCTGATTTCAAATATCCTTCACCTTTTCGACTTTTTGTACTATAATGCTTCTTATCGGCGCAGACAGCTCACCAGTTAGTTTCTTTAAAAAGCATAATATACAATATATGATGTGAACTTTTTCCAGGGGTAGAGGTGCCATTTCCTTGGTGTTTGCTTGTATTTTCTCACATTATATTCAACTCATTGTCCATTGAAAAAAGGACACATATCCACTTGCTGAGGATTTGTTTAGTTGTAACAGAGTAATGGAATTATTATTTTACATGTCAGGAATGTGGAAACTAGAATATGATACATTACAATGACAGAAGAAGTGTAATTAAGATTATTCTCCATCTTTCATGTTAGGGTTCTCCTACTCTTCCATCAGAAAACCTCACAAAGCTTTAAATCACCAGATTGAGTTTGGTAATAGAGATGAGTCTCAATTCATATTTAGATTCCAGAAGGGTATATATATATATATATATATATATATATATATATATATATATTTAGTATGTTTTTCCAGGAGGGCACATGCATTCACCTGGGACAGACAGACAGACAGAAAGATGGAGAGAAAGAAAGCACTCCCAATGAGATGTGATCACAATCCCTTCTCCATTTCTTCATCCTGTTCAGTTTTTGGGTATACTCGCATATGTGTATGGTATGTTAATTTATTTCTTATTCTTAATTGAGATTCTGATATCTTTCCTGCACCATGATGCATCATCTCAACTGTCCTTTAGGAAGTATGTTTCCTACTCTGGGGCCTACCAATGTAAAGAAATAGTTACAAGAGTCAGGGAAGGAAAATCCCTGTATTCTCTAATCTAACCCCATTTCTTCCTTCCTCTCTGCTTGTAACCCCTTCTCAGAGTAATTCTAATGCCTTATTAAAGTTTCAGGTTTAAACTATAGGCTTGAGATAAGGGAGGCTTAACTTCAGCTCTACAGAAATGGATTAGACAAGAAGCAGGGAAATGAAGACATCATAGTCCAGAGGTAAGAGTGAGACAGTCTTAGCATTCCATTGTCAAGTTTTGAAAGCATTCTTCCATACGATAGTCATCTATCAGTAATATTCTACTGAACTGTAATATCTCCTGAGGTAATTTATTGGCACATCATTTGTGGGCTAGCCAATAGATCTAATTTTTTCCTAAAACATGTTGTACATAGTACATTTTCTTGTACTATGTGCATAGTATATCTTCTTTCTAGTTTCAAACAATTGACCTTGGCCACACATTTTGGAAAAATAAACCCACTCTAAGTGACAAATCTCACAAATAGAAATGTTCAGGTCTTATTCCAATTGAGAATAAAAAGCAGCTCTGCAGTGAAATGCTATATTGTGAAGTTTAATTATGAGCGACTGAACATGCAGTACAATGTGAACTATTAACCTTTTCCGTAGCAGTATTGTGACATAACCTGGTTTAAATAAGACAGTTTTAACCACACAGTAGTTAAATGACTTTTGATATGACACTAATAAAAGCCTGTCTAATGTTAGAGATGCTTAGGCTTTTACTCCTTTGTTTATTTTGAGAATATTAATCATTGTGCTAAACTAATAAAAGAAAATTGTGGGTTTAAAATTTCCATTAAAAAGTCCATATCTTCACCAGGAACCTGCATGATAAATGCCTATAAGGCTTCTTTGTCTATTCTAGTAGAGTTTACAGTGAATAGAAGAGACATGGTTATGCCATGCTACAAAAAGCAGGAATATAAATTACCTGAAATTAATGAATGATAATCATCAGAATTATTTTCCTTTTCTTTTTTTTTCATAGGTTTTTGCTATAGGGCACGTGCGCTCGCCAGACAGAGACAGAAAGCAAGAAATCACCCCCAAGGGGGGATGGCCACGCCACAATCTCTTCTCTTCCATTCTCCTCTCAGGATCTTGGGCACACACGCACACGCGCCCGGAGTGAGTTTAAGCCACCAGGTCTGAGACTCGAATGGTGGTCGACTACGTGGGAGTCCAGCGACATAGCCATTATGCTAACTGCTGGTCCCAACCATCAGAATTATTTTTAAAACCCTGAAATTTTCTCAATTGGAGAGATGCCAATAAAACATGGATTACTCGAGGTGGAAGAGATGATCCATTCTAATGTCAAATTATCTCACTGGATTTCTTTTTTTTGGTTGGGGTAAGAATTAGTAATAATGGCTAACATTGAATCAGTGCTTACTATGTGTTAGATGCTGTCCTAAGTACTTGATAGAGAAAGAGTTATTTCATCTGAAAACCATCCTTCAAGGTAGATAGGTATTTATTATTTCCATTTTGAAGTTAGGGAAATGAAACCAGATATATGCTAAACAACCTGCCCAAATGTACCCACCTAGTGAAAGAGATTATTAACAGAACATGCTTTTAAGCACTTTGCTAGTTTGGGATAACTACAGTTCAGAAAGTGAAAAACCGTATCTGAAAAGTTAAAAAAATCTAGAAAATGCTGATTTTTTTTTTTTTTTTTTCTTAGAGCAAAGACAAAAGGGGGGAAGAGGAAACAGAGAAATTGAAGAACCACACCAAGGTCATTTCTGTTTTCATTGACGTTCTCCTTCAGCAAACTTTCATCAAGTACACACTGTGTGCCAGGAACTAGATAACTAGGTTCCAGGAACACAAAAATAATGTACTTGACCTTGGTGAGAGCTCAGCATAGTAGAGGAGATAGAAATAATTTCAATAAGATATGGTAAGAAGGAATATATATATATAGACTAAATGCTGATATCGTCCCCTCCTAAAGCAAGTTTACAATGAAGGAAAAGTAATATATTTCTAAATAAAACTGAGTGGAAGAGCAATTCTGTAATCGGTGCAGCACAGCTAATCATACAGAACAATCTATGAGAATTTTGTTTTTTAATAAATGGTAAGGAACTAAGATTAGTAATGAGAAAAGAGGTATTCAGCAAAATATTTCTTCTTAAAGGCAGGACATGTACAAACTGAGACAGGACATAGCTCCTCCCTTCGATAAAAAAAAAAATACACAAAATGTCATCTAGTGTATGTCTTTGTTTTTTTAAAATAATTATTTATTTAATTAATTTATATATATAATTATTATTATTTAATCTGCTATAGGGCACCTGGGCTCATCAGAAAGAAACAGACAGAGGGGGAGAGAAATAGGGAAAGTGAGAAAGCAAGCTGCCAAGTCCAAGACTCAAACAGCAGTCAGCCATGTGGGAGTCCAGTGCCTAAACCACCAGGCCACCTGCTAGCCCCCATAATGGCTATCTTTCCATCCTAAAATCCCTTCATTGGCATATTGTTCTTAAGTCACAAGCAATTATTTATCTATCTTAGTTTTTAAGTACAGGGGGAAATATTGATTATTCATCTTAAATAGAAATAAGCATGTGGAAGATATGGCAGTCATTTTTTAAAAAGCCAACCTAAAAAACACCTAAACAAGAGATGTATTCAAAGTTATATCAGGCACCTTTTTTAATTTTATGATTTCTTCTTCACATTTAATTGTTGTAAATCTCCATATCATGGTTTGTCAAAGTACATGACAGTCAAATCAAGGATAATACTATATACACCATTTTCAATGGGGAACTTTATATTTTTAGATGAGTATGATTTAAAATGAACTATTCAGGTCTTCAAGGGACTCATTTCCTCCTTGTAATCTTTTATTACCTGAATATTTTCCAGTAAAATAATTCTTTGAGTTTCATATGATTCTTCATCAATAAGTTGTAGATCTCCCTCTGCAAGTCACACACTTCATTTTCTACATACTATGTTTTACTGGGAATTACAATTGAGTAAACCCCACAAAGCTCAGAACCAACGTGGACAACAGGAGTAAATATTTAAGCAAGGCAGGTACTGCTAAGGTTGGGCCAAGTCCCTTAAACTAGTAATCAGGGTAGACAGAAACCAAATACAAACCATAATTTGTGATGTGTATGACCTATATCTAGTCCAGGATATTGCATTTTATCTGTAATCAACTAACAGAATAAAGGACAAATCTGATGTTTCAGAGAGTAAAGAGAATTTATCTTTGTTTTAATCTATAGGATCATCTTCATTTTCATAGAATAATTCTTAAGGGTAAAGGCAAAATCAAGCTATTCTTTTAGAAAGTTGAACATAAATTCTAACTTTTTTTTGCTTTCCATTTAAACACCTCCCTAAGTCTGAAAAGTAGACCATGCCTTTCCACCCTGCAGTGATCCAAGTAGCTAGTCTGTCATGTTTAAATGAATTTTCTTATTCACCAGAAAACTGTAATAGGTTTGAGTTGTATCATTTTATTTCTCATGCTATGAAAAAAAAAAATCTGAGGTCTTTATATTTCTCCCTAAGTAATAGAGATAAATAATCTTACACTTTCCTTAAATGATATACCTTTAATTCTCTAAAATGTACACCATCTACACTCTTGACACATGGGAGATCTTGTCTAATAGTCAAAGGAAAAAGAAAAATCTGACTTGCAGGGTGTTCAGAGTACAGTGGCGACAGCCTTTATGCCAATTTCACAAGTATTGCAGCCTGAATCATAGGCTGAACTATAAATGGCAGCATATGGCTGGAGCGTCATAGCAGCAGGATAACATGGTAGTGCCCAGATCACAGCTGTAGGCACACAAAGGAAGTGAGGATGCTGGTATCCATAACCCTCCTTCTCATCAACAACAAAAAGGATGACTACTTAAGATTCTGTTGTCTTAAAGGCTTTATTAAGTTATGGCCCAGGGTAGGAAAGGGATATTATTGTCTACATATGTTTGCCAGAATCATGCGGCTTCTCTATTCTGGCTCTCCTAGCAGGTGTCTCTTTAAGTACTTATTCTAAATGGAACACAACTGGGAGACATCAGAAAGGGCACTGTTGACAACTGTCATAGCAGGTTCCAGCCTGAATGGTAACTGAGCAGAAGGTCTCTCTCCAGAGCACTTCAGATCATTCTAATAGCTGCATCATTTCCACTAGGAGCCCAGCTTCTACCAGAAAGGAGTGCTGGGAAATAGTGCTTCTGGTAAAATCTGATCTCCCCACTGGAAATGCTCCGTGCCATCAGATTACCTATAGAAAATTACTAGCATGCAAGTAAATAAATCCTGATATCGAAGGCAAAACTATAGTTTTTGAAGGACATAACCCAGATAGATGTAATAATTCTGCAGGACCCCAATCAGGTAATACAGTGGTCATCTAGTGATCCCCTGCAGTTCTGGGATGCTAAAACCATATAGAAAGTCAGAGTTCAGTTCCTGGATCTACCTGGCTGCCAGGCATGGCATGTGCCTGTGATCCTGGTTAAGTTGGGGAGAGAGTGGGGAGGATTGTGGCAAGAGATCTTGTTAAGAGTGCTTTCTCTTTCTCTCTCTGAATCTCTCATGAAATAAATAAGTGGGACCAGTAGTTAGCGTAATGGCCATGTCACTGGACTCCCATGTAGTTGACCACGGTTCAAGTCCCAGACTTGGTGGCTTAAACTCACGCCGGGCGCGTGTGCGTGCATGCCCAAGATCATCAGAGGAGAATGGAGGAGAAGGGACTGTGGTGTGGCCATCCACCCTGGGGGGTGATTTCTCGCTTTCTGTCTCTGTCTCTCTGTCTTTTCGGTAGGCGCATGTACCCTATAGCAAAAACCTCTCCAAAAAAAAAAAAAGTAAGAAATAAATAAGCTTAAAATAAACTTACTTTAATTATGCTGAATTTACATTTGTGTTTATATCTATTGTATCACTTAAAATACTCCGAAGACTTTTCATAACATAAATGGGAAGAAAACCCTAAAGTAGTTCAACTTTTTAATTGTTTTATTGCTAGAAGTTATGGGCACTCACTAGAATGAGAGAGCGTGCTATAAAGAAAGCACCTCACGATGAGATGTTGTCATACCATGAACCTTGTCCTTCTATTTCTTCATTCCATCAGGATTTAAAGCATGAACACACAAGCATTCAGTGTGATTATTTTTAAGTCATCGTGACCAGGATCTCAACGTTGTGGAGTACAGCTCCCTCCACATGACACTAAACCGCTGTCAACCCAAACTGTTCAACTTTTTATAAGACATCATAGTGGGGTCCAGCAGATGGCTTAATAGTTACATTGCTAGACCCAACATAGTAGACTACAGTTCGAGTCCTAGACCCAGTGGCTTAAAACTCATGCCAGGCACATGTGTGTATGTGCTAAAAATCCTGAAAGGAATGTAGAGGAGAAGGAATTGTGGCATGGCCATCCCCCCAGGGCGTGATTTGTTGCTTCCTGTCTCTTGACTTTCTCTGTCTCTCTAGTGAGCACATGCACCTTATAGCAAAAAAACTCCCTCTCTATAAAGAGAATGAGACATCATAGTGAAGATTACTTTACCAAACATAGAAATGTTTTAGATATATAGATACATCCTTTTGACATCTATGTTTTTGTCCTGTTTTATTATTTTTGTTTTGAGATTCTGTTGTTGTTGCTCTCATTGACTAGGAAAGAACAGGACAATTATTTTCAGATGCTGATATTCAAGAGTCAATTTAAATGATAATTTTCAGATAGATCTAGTAAGCTCTTCAAGGTAAAATAAACTGCTAAGCAAATTTTAAAAATACTGATTTTCTTCTGGCTCAGGATTATGCATCTGCAAAATAAAAGCTATAGAAATTTCTGCATGATTATGAGAAAAATAAATATTACTACTTTGCATGTTATGTTACAAGATTCTGGAAGGTACCTGTTATGTAGATACATGTATTTATAAAGTAAGATTTATTCATAAAAAAGTCACAGTGGACTCCAACTCTCCTTCAATAGCCTATATTCTTTAACTTCTCTCAGTCATTTTCAAATTCTTGAGAGAACCATCTACTTTGATCATATCCTTTCCCTTATCGTTTCAAAAATTATATTTCTTTTTTTAAACTAATATTATGTATTATGATAAAATGATTATTTTTAAATTTGCTATGTGGCACATGTGCTCACTAGAGAGAGACACAGGGAGAAAGAGAAAAAGTGAAAAAGGAAGCCACCAGGTACAGGAATCAAACTGTGGTTGGGCGTGTGGGAGTCCAACACCTTAAACACCACACCTTCTACCAGCTCCCCCCACAACTATATTTCTAAGCTTATCAATGCCAATTCCATGTCTTTCATAGTATATTGATACTTTTTAGTGTTCCTTTTCTATAACTGACAATATTATACTGGAATCTCTCTTCCTCTCTCTTCTCTCTTCCTTCTCTCTCTCTCTCTCTCTCTCTCTCTCTCTCTCTCTCTCTCTCTCTCTCTCTCTCTCTGTCTCTCCCCTCTGTATCTTCTCCCTATGTATTTTCTCACTCCACCATCAGCTAATTATTTTCTTTTATCTCTCTGCCCATTTCTTTCTCTTTCTTTCTTTTTTATTTTTTCATCTCATTCTCCTCTATTTAACCACTGACTGCTGAAACTCCTCATGGCTGGGCCCTAAGTAATTCTTACCTTTTTCTCTTCCTTCCTTCCTTCCTTTTTTCTTTTTTTCTCAAGGTAATATCTTCTATTCCTATTGATTTCCATGCCATTTATGTGACAATGACATCTATATTAACTTGATATATTTATTTATCTGTTAATAGCTATCTATCTACTTACCTATTTATTTAGCTTCTGAGCTGTCCACCAACTCTTCTTTATCAATAATTGTAACTGTGAGAACAGCAGTTGGCATAATGGTTACGTCGCTGGACTCACATGTAGTCGACCGCAGTTCGAGTCCCGGACCCAGTGGCTTAAACTCACACTGGGTGCATGTGCGTGCGTGCCCAAGATCCCGAGAGGAGAATGGAGGAGAAGGGATTGCGGGGTGGCCATCCCCCCGGGGGGGTGATCTCTCACTTTCTGTCTCTCTCTCTCTCTCTCTGTCTTTCTGGCGAGTGCACATGCCCTATAGCGAAAACCTCTCCAAAAACAAAAAAAAAATTTTAATAATTGTAACCATGATTATTGCTTATGTTCCCAAACTGGGGCATTCACAATACATACACAAACACATACAGGCACATACATACACATACAGACACGTATAAACACACATTCACATACACACAAACCTACTTCCAACTCCACAACCCAAGTCCAAGTCCAATTCCCACAGGACAGCAACAGTAATATTATAAAAAATAATCAGATAATGTACGCCTCTTCCTAAAATGGCTTCTTATTTAAAACAAGAGAAATATTATTTTGGTCAATATATTCTTAGCAACTTTTAGCCACTTAATCCTCTACCCTGCTTTGGGGAAATTTTTCTTCATCTTTCAGATTTATTTGAATATTACTTCCTATAAGGCACCTCATTTGGCATGAAGCAAGTGTCCTTATCCTTGCTCACACCCCTTATTTTTGTACTATAATCCTTATCAGAATTTGTAATCTGGGAACCAGCAGTTAGCGTAATGGCTATGTCGCTGGACTCCCACGTAGTCGACCGCGGTTCGCGTCTCGGACCCGGTGGCTTACAACTCACGCCGGGCGCGTGTGCGTGCGTGCCCAAGATCCCGAGAGGAGAATGGAGGAGAAGGGATTGCGGCGTGACCATCCCCCCTGGGGGATGATTTCTCGCTTTCTGTCTCTCTGTCTCTCTCTGTCTGTCTGGCGAGCGCACGCGCCCTATAGTGAAAAACCTCTCCAAAAAAAAAAAAAAAAAAAAAAAAAGAATTTGTAATCTCATAGTTCTTTTCATGGTCACTTATTTAAAACTAGATCAATCGCTAACTTCTTATTTTTTTAATTTTTTTAGTTTTTTGCCATAGGGCACAAGCACTTACTAGAAAGAGACAGCGAGAAGGAAAGTGAGAAATCACCCCCCAAGGGGTGATCACCCACAATCTCTTCTCCTCCATTCTCCTCCTGGAATCTTGGCACACAAACTCATGTGCCTGGCATGATTTTCAGGCTGCCAGATCAGGTACTTGAACCACAGTTGGCCATATATGAGTGCAGTGTTTTAACCACCATGTCACCTTCTGTACCCCTCAATCACTTATTTTTAGGAGCCATAAAGTTGTGTTGATGTTTGCTTTCTTTACTACTTTCGAACTACCAGCTTAATAATTGACACTCAGTGCTTATGAAATATCTATCAAACCTCTAGCAAAACTCTTGTAGTAGTAAAGAGCATTAGTGCAAACATCAGTTTAAGTCTGCAAAAAAACTTTTAAAAATACATGAAAACACACATGCTGGTTCCAAACTCTTTTACACACTGTATTTGTCCTTCATAATTAGCCTTGTACAATGCTTATTAAAGTAAGCTCCATGTGTGTTGGCAAACACAGTCTATTTTAACTATGTACTATATTCTATGTGTTAAAATTTATTAACAGAATATATAAAGTACTGCCCATAGAGAGTCTTCCAGAATAGGATAAAATAAAACATAAAAAAGTGATACATAGTAAATTATACTAAAAAAAAAAAAAAAACTTGAGCAAGATTTAATTATTTCTTTATTGCTACTATAATTACTTACCTAAAACTTAATCCAATTTAAACTTATTGAATTCTTACATCTTATTAATGAATCTGTTAATTATACAATTTCCACTAAAAAGAAAAAAAAAAACTTTCCTATGATTAACTTATTAATAGAATTCTCACTAGTCTATAGTTTTTACTTATGAATGTAATATATGTTCATCCACTTTCCTGATTTCTCATAATGCTAATAATAATCATTAAGTATGTAAAAGTAAACTGGAATAGTAAAAGTTGAAAATTAACATAAAACATTGGCCTAACATTTATGACATAGGTAAGATTTATAAGATAAAATTAGGGAACCAGCAGTTGGCATAATGGCTATGTCACTGAACTCCCACATAGTCAACCACGGTTCGAGTCCCAGACCCGGTGACTTAAACTCACGCTGGGCGTGTGTATGAGTGCCCAAGATCCCGAAAGGAGAATGGAGGAGAAGAGATTGTGGTGTGGCCATTCCCCTGGGGGGTGATTTCTCACATTCTGTCTGTCTCTCTCTGTCTTTCTGGTGAGCACACATGCCCGAAAGCAAAAACCTCTCTAAATAAATAAATAAATAAGAGAGAAAATTAGTCAAACAGTACCCTATTTATTAGTAACAGAAAATATAAAATAATGCTTGTATCAGCTCCTATTGAAATATATACTTTCCTATAGAACGTGCACTCCATATGTATTAAAAAGCCAGAACTACACAGGTATATAAAAGTAGGCATGGATAGGTGCCAGTAGGTGGTGAGGTTAGGGGGCTGGATCCCATATAATCAACCTCATGGTTCAAGTCCCAGACCTGGTGGCTCAACTATCATACCAAGCAAGACTTCATAGTTGTCCCAAATCCAGAGAGGAGAATGGAGGAGAAGGTATTGTACTGTGGCTGTCTACCCTATGGGGTAATTTCTCACTTTCTCTCTCTTCAGTGAGCAGACACCCCTATAGCAAAGAACAAAAAAAAAATAGATATATGGATAAATATTTTCAATATAAAAGCTGTAATATAATCCAATATTTGGTTATAAAGGTAGATCTTGAAGCAACCCTCTCTGCTTTAAATAAATGTGTTAATATATGAAAGTTTTCTTCAAGCTTTGCTTAGCACTAATTTATCCTAAAATAGGAATCACTCCATCTACTCATTCCATCTACCAAGCCCTCCTCCTCTGAAAAGTCATGGGAAATTTCTGGAATCTCTATCAAAACTAGCCTACTCAGAGCACTATTTTCCCAAAGTCATATGTATATATATATATATATATATATATATATATATATGCACTTAAGATGTTTTTTTGCCTTAGAGCATCTGTACTTACCAGAGACAGACAGAGACAGAAACAGTTTGAGGGAAAGTGATAAATCACTCCCCTCACCCCCCGGGAAATGGCCATACCACAATCCCTTGTTCTCCCTTCTCCTCCTGGGATCTTCTTGCACACACACCCTGAAGTCACAAGGTCCAAGACTAGAACCAGGGTTAGTAATGTGGGAGTCCAGAGACGTAACAGCTATGCCATCTACTGACCCCAAGTCTTTATGTTCTAGAAACAGTGCTTGAATGATCTTCACTCTCCCTGTCAACAATTGTTCTTTAATTTCAAATAGAGTTATATAAACAGTATTTTTAAAATATAATGTGAATTCCTGGCCTTGACTTATGCTTAAATTGATAACTATGTTTTACTTTTTCAAGAGTGAAATTTTTCAAGTCTTTAACATTGAGGAAGTTATCAAAAGAAGAAAGATACCTTAATAAAACAAGAGAAAGTTATGTTTATCAATTGAAATTTTTATAAAATTTTTGAGATAAAGGCAGTCCATAGATAGGGGAGTTTCATTCATCATAGAAGCTTATAGTGAGAAACAACTGATTTTGCTGTTTTTCTCATATTCTTTCTCAGAAAATCTAAGTTCATTGCTATATTTCTTGCATATGACAAATCAAATAGCATCTCTATACCCTCTTGAATTTTTCTGAAAATGTACTTCCATTCTTCATATAACTGCATTTAAATTATACAGTTTCATGATCATAACTTTGCGGTAAGATAGATTTAGGTTTAAAATCCTTTAGGCCAGTTAACCAGTTTCTTCATTTTAAAAGTGAGAACAGTATCTACTTCACAGGGTATATAAATCTGTTTGAGATCTTACATGCACTCAAAAATCATCACTCCATTTTACTCTATGTTTACCATGTATTAGTTATTATGCTATTTATCATCCTTGTTTTCAAGTTGTTTTTTTCTTTCTTTTACTAGAATAAACGTCTGAATGCCTACATAGAAGATTGTCATATATATTGAGTCATTGGAAAAATCATGACATATTTTTCTATGCAATATGACTTTTCCAGGGATCTAATAGTTTATGTTGATTATAATTTTATAGTTAAATATTTATGATTACCTTTATGGTATTTGACCTTACGGTATTTGGCCAAGTAAATATAGATAATTTCTTAATTTAAAATTTTTCTATGGAGCTAGCCCCATGGCATAGTGGTTGTGGGAGCTGGATCTCATATGATCAACCATGGTTCGAATCCCAGCCCTGGTAACTTGAGAAACATGCCAGACATGTGTGTGAGTGTGTGTGTGTATGTGTGTGTGCACAGCCAAAATCCTGATAGCATGAAGAAACAGCAGAAGGGATGCAGTGTGACCACTGAGGGGTGCTTTCTTTCTCTCCTCTCTCTAGTTCTCTGTGTCTTCTAAGTAAGAAAGCAATCCTAAACCAGGAAAAATAGTCAGATTAGACAACACTTGCTTTATAGAAGCTGGTATGATTTTTTTTTTTGTAATCTTTGTGTATAAAATGAATTTCTACTACATTATCTTCTTCCTGAATTAAATCTGTATTACCCTTGGCTAATACACTTTTAACCATTCTCGGCTTAACTGTGTAGGCGAGGTGGAAGGGAACAGGATCAAAGGGAACACTAGGATTTCAGAGTCCAGCTCTCAGCCACACAGGCATGCACAGGTTGTCTGAACCTCCCGTGTTAGTGCTGGAGATTTACTTAAAGTCTTTCAGCCTCACTAGCTACTGTGTAAATTGGGGGTAAAAACAGCATCTACTCTGTAAGACCATTGTCAGAATTAAGTGAGGTAATTCAAGTAATTGTTAAAACAGTGACTAATACACTAAAACAAACAATAGATGAACACAAAGAATAAAGCACATCTCCCTAAAGCCTATTCTCAATACAGCAGCTCAGAAAATCTTTTAAAAATATATCAGATTGTGTCATGTTTATGCTCAATCTTCTACAATAGCTTCCCTGACTTTTTTTGTTTTCTTTTCAAGTTTATTAAGTTATTTCTTCCATGAGAGAGAGAGAGAGAGGCACTCCCAACAGGGTCTTTCACATGGCGATCAGTAATACTACCAGTGTGAGCCAGCCTGTGATCACGCATGCCTGGTGTGCTTAGGGAGGTCCTTGAATGGGAACCTGGCCCTTTCTCATGTAGGTACAGTTGTACCAATACTGAAGCACCACCTGGCCCAATCATTTCCCTTTTCAAAATAAAATGTTAAATTCTCATAAGTACTTCCTACCAGGTCCTCCATGGTCTGCTCCCTGCTGACTCTAACCTCAACTCATTTTCTCCCTAATTTCTTCTCTCCTTGCTTCTTAAATAAACCAAGGTATCTTCTGCATTGGGCCATTAAACTCATTGCTCCCCTAAGTCTTGAACATGTCTGCTAGTGCTCCACAGTGACTTTTTCCCGTGAGCCAAGGATCTTCTTGGCCTGCTTCTTCCTCATTTCTTGCCTGTGTTCAAATTTCATTTCATCAGAAAATCCTCTTTCCCCACCTAATTCATGTATGTATCTACTATCCTAGCTTCTGTTTATCTCATCTTGTTTGCTGCATTTACTTTTTTCATGATTCTTAATAACAGTTGACATGCTATTTGTTTATTTGTTTATTGTTAGTCTGTCACAAATAAAGTAATGTAGGAGGGAAAGGATTTTGTTTGTTTGTTTACAATGCTTTTTGATTATATATTGTGTATTGGGGAGAGGGGGTTCAGTTCCGTTTTCTGGATTAAACCTGGTATACTTAAACTTTAAGAAATCCTAATGCCACTAGTTTCATAGACTCAAAAACAGTTCTTGCAAATTTATACAGTAAAATATAGCTATTAGCTTATTTTATTTGTAAGACTTTCATCAAAAAGCACACTTCTAATAGTTTCATCTCTAGCTAGGGAGGAAAAAAAGACACTCCATTGGTTTTAATGGAGCACTTTTTGATTCCTATGAGAGTATACTTTTCCTTAAGTGCCAAACAGTCTATTCAGGGTTGTCACTATCTTTTAAAAAAAGTTATAAAAACTTAAAATATCACATTGTAGAATAAATATGACTGATACCTGCAATGACAAAATACTTTGTTCCCTTTTATTATCCACAAGAGTTGCATCACTAATAACAACAACAAAAAAGATTCATTTCTACTTCATGAAAAGGTGGGTGCTTGACAGTGGAAGTGTATTTGTAAAAAAAAAATCTGTGAAAGAAAAATATAAAAAGAAAGATTAAATAGAAATATAATTAGCCAAATATAAATAGTGTTGGGATTATTCACTGCTTTACTTCAGCCTTCTTTTGAGAAGGTAATTGGGAACTGATTGCATTCTCAGAATTACTAGAGATGCAGCAGATGGCTTTAAAAATATTCTCAAATTAAAACGTGAGTTTAGTGTGTGCTCTGGCAGCAGAAATCATAAAATTTTACTTCATGCATTCATTCTTATTTTCACTGATGTAATCCATGAAAATAAATATTCCACTCTATTGAAAGATTTTGCAAACACTTTTTGCAAAAGGTCTCATCCTGAGAATTATAGGCTAATAAGTTCCAACTAAACAAGAACCACTATTCATAATTATAAATATTCTGCTATAATTTATTTAACCTTTTTATATATTTATTTAAATTTTCTTCAAAGTTTAAAATTTATAAATTAAATTCAAAATATTATGAAGACGAATGTAAATAAAATTCTAAGTTTATTAAATATTAGACTAGGATGGAGGAAACCACTTTACTAACTCAAGTTCTACTATTGTAACAAGATGAACAAAAAGATAATTCTCTGTGTAGGCCCTTGAAAAAAAAAAATAGATGAAATAACATTTGCCATCTACTAAGGAAGGTCTAAGAATTATCCAAATGATGGGGCCAGCAGGTGGTGTGGTAGTTAAGGCACTGAACTCTTACATGACAGACCATGATTTGAGTCCTGGGTCTGGTAGCTTGCTTCCTCTCCCTATTTCTGCCTCTCTCTCTGTTGAGTGCACACGCCCTATGGCAAATAAAAAAATAATAATGATAAATAAAATTTTAAAAATAATTATTTAAATGAGACTTACAAGTGTTCATGAAAATTGTCCCATGGCTTTGCGATATCTGCAATACACTTTCTTATGTCAATGTAATTCTTTGCACCTCTTGCATGTTTCCATGTTAAAGCTGCACACTCACTGCCTGAGTGTTCTGGAAATGCTATTTCTAGAATCTTTCCTATTCCTGCTTGTTTGACCTAGGACAAGTCACTGAAATCATCTGACTTTTGTTCATTTGCAAGAAAAGAAAGGAAATATTCTTATCTAACATTCTAAAATGAAGTCACACATTGGTTAAACTGAAGAAAATAAATAATAGAAATCAAATCTATACATAATGAATTACAAAAGGGATAATTTAAATATTTTTTATTTTGCTTTTAATGACAACTATAGTTTCCAAAGTTTTATTTTAAGAGATATTTTATATATTTACATATAAATATATACATATGTGTCTATACACACACATACACACACACACATACACACACACACACACACATATGCAATTTCCATCTCTCTGTTCCCACCTATTGGCTATTTGTCTATTTTTCCAGATTACCAAGGGAATCTCTGTCTCGGGTTATTTGCACTTTCTATTATTTCTATCTGAAAAACTTCTCCTAATTTTACTTGCTTAGATAATTCAGATCTCAGTTCAGCTCTCATAATCTTGTGAGAGTGTACGTGATTGTTTTAACTATTGTTGTCTGTTATAGTCTCTACTTTTTATACTTTTTTTTTTTTTTTTTTTTTTTTTTTTTTTTTTGCTATAGAGCATGTGCACTTGCGGGAAAGATTTAAAAAAAGAGGGGAAAGTGAGAAAACAGCCTATGGGGGGTAGCAAAACCACAATTAATCCCTTCTCCTCCATTCTCCTCTTGGGATACTGGGCATGCATGCACATATGCCTGTATGTTTTTCAAGCTCCTTGGTCTGGGACTTGAACCATGCAGTTGACTGTGTGGAATCCAGCTGCCTTAACCACCTTAACCACCTCACTTGTCTCTGCTAATTATTTCTCAGGTTCAACTTTCCCATGGTTTTATTACAAGAATAAATTAGTTTGTGTACTTACTGACTTACCTTTATTTTCTTTCATTAAAAAGAATATATATTCAAAATTATGATTGGACATGTATACCATGCAAAAGCTAAATGATTACTAAAATGTTAATATAAAGTTTATTTATACACAATTATACAGCTATTATGTTACATATCTAAACTATTTTCATAATTTGACCTATGAACAAGTAGCTATGCCTAGTATACTGCATTGTCTAATACTAATATTATGTCTACACACTTAGACATATATAGGCATCTTTGGAAGCTTACTTTAAATCTTGGGTGTTAACAAGCTGTCAGTTGTCCTTTCCTTCAGCCATGAACTGTGTTAAAGTTCATAGACTATAATTCCCTTTTGATTTCTACAGGAATCAACATTGCTTATTTGCATGACTGATATAACATGTACTTATTCACAGAATAATACCACTGCTGTACTGTTCAAGTTCTGTAATAATAACCACAGGGTGACTGACAATGGCCTTTTGTATGCCATTTATAAAAGCACATAAAGTAACAAAGTAGACGACTAGTTGTGTACACACACGTGTTTGTATATTGGAGCTGAGCTGAATTCTGCATTTTAATTTCTATGCAATGCTGCATACTTTTTACACAATCTGATACAGAAAAACATTGTGCAGAAAAATGATAGAGACATAAATCCTCATCTGGTCAGTGAGCATAATACCCATTCTCTTAGCTGTGGCTTGTAAGCTAAACCTTCATAAAAGCACAATTTTTTTTTAACTTGTATTTCACATTGCCTGTTTTTAATTGATAAGGCCTTTTCATACCATTAACTAAAACAGAAATAAGCATTTTCTATATTTCTTTTAGCTCTCTTATGAATCATGACAAAGCAGGTGTATCTGAATAACCAGCATTTCATTTGGGACATAGAATCCAATAGAACCTGATACTACCTTTAAAATATGGTACTGTAAATAAATGAAGTCCAGATACTACATAGTCCATTTATATAACTTATAAGTAAAAAAAATGACCGTTAGCTGCTTGTTTTATTCTGGGAACATAAATGAACTAAGTATCTTATTAATATTTTCATAGTGGACTGTCAATAGTGATACTCTAATAGCTTTTTAGGTGTACTAAAGCCATAATAGTTTGAGATGCCTATAAATATACAGCAAGATATTTTCAATTGCATTAAATGTTTATTTATATACCCTTCTATAAGAAAATTTCCTTCATTCTCAGGACCAGCAAATGGCATACTGGTTACATCACTGGACTCCCACATAGTCGACCACAGTTGGAGTCCCAGTTTAAAACTCACACCAGGTGTGAGTGGGTGTATGCTCCAAATCCCAAGAGGAGAATGGAGAAGGGATTATGGTGAGCCATCCCTCAGGGGGTGATTTCTTGCTTCTGTCTCTCTGTCTCTCTCTCTCTCTCAAGCAAGCACATGCATCCTATCTATAGCAAAGATGTTCCTCAAAACAATTTTTTTTCATTCTCAATAATGTATATTCAAAATATGCACAAAAGCAAACACAATATAGTTAGATAAAGAAAAATAAATATTTAGAATAGATGTCACATTTCCATGACTATAATATCTATGCATATACATTATATAGTCATATATACTAGATAGGACTTATATACATAATATATGATATCTATTATATATAATGTATAATATATTGTATATAATATACAGTAAAATATATAGTATGACAGATTTTTTTCATTTTCACACTTCATTTTATTTAAATTTATTCAAAGAGTATGTCTTACTTTGATCATTTAAAAAGTAAACCATAAAAGGTTTGATTTCCATTTGGAATGTTTCCATTTTACTTGTTCAAACTGTTTTGTAATGTGCACATTTTGAGCTTCCTGTAGACAATTGAAATAAAATTATTTTAATGATTCAAAAGCTAATTGCTGGTGTTTTTCTTCATCATCCATGTGAAATGTCTACAGAGCTCAGCTTCCCCGCCTGTTTATAAACACTCAGAGGACCCTGGTGTGATCAGTGGCATCATTACATTACTGCTTAATAGCACATGCTGTTGATACATTAATTGCTTTATTGACTATTTTTAAAGTTTCTGACCTCATCTGCATTTCAATTTGACCTCGTTTTGCACTTTTCTAGTGAATCACTGCATTCAACAACCTACATAATACATATTGTAATAATAAATTTACAAAATGAAAAAAGAACCAGATGATATGCACCTCATTATTTTTTAATCAACTAAATCATTATTTGGCAGGATTTGTATTGCAAAGAATTGCATAACCACAAAACTATGATGCTACAACTTCTGATTGAAACAATGATTCACCTTTTTTTGTAATTTTCTCTTTGTTTTAGATTTTTTTTGCCTTTGGGTGTGTTTGCTCACTAGAGAGTGACAGAGAGAAAGGGAGAGTGAGAAATTACCCCTGGGGGTGATGACCATGCCACAATTCCTTCTCCTACATCCTCTTCTCTAGATTTGGGGCACACACTCACACATACCCAGTGTGTTTTTCAGCTCTCTAGGTGCAGGACTTGAACCAAAGATTCACTCACATAGAATCCAGTGCCTTAACCACCACACAACCTGATGGTACTGTAATATTATTTTAAATAATAATTCCCAGATACAGGGACTGGGCAATAATTCATTTCTTGAAGCAAGGTACATGTTTCTAAAACATACCTGTGTGTGTGTGTGTGTGTATATATATATATATATATATATATATATGTGTATAAAATGTGTATATATATGTATAATAAATATCTACTACAACAAAAAATTTTAAATTTTTATTTCTAAGAGTACAGTTTGTGCTTCCCAAGAAATAATGATAATTGAGAAATGTACATAAGTTAATTGAGGTGAAGAAAATTTGATTATGAGGTAACATGAAAATAAATTTCTGTATTTTTCAGACCTGATATTTATACAATCAATTCTCCTATATAGCAGGCTTCCAAATTTTCCATTCCCATTCTTTCAAAACTGTAAGACAAAAATAGGTTTAGGGAGTGCCACACACAATTTACCCCTCACTATGCACCAAATATCAAATTTGAGAACTTAGGTTTCTAAAAAAAAGGTCCATGACATAAACAATGGCATGGACTTTTAGGACATTCATTGACTTTTTATCACCAGAAACCATTATTCTACATAGTGTTTGAAGTGCGTTAAATGGCTTAAAAGGGCTATCTGTGGTCTTTTGGTTACATGAGAGCTAGATCCCACATGACTGACTGTGCAGTTCAAGTCCTAGAAACGAAGCTCTGAGAAATATGCCAGGCATGGGGGCCTGCATACCCAAAATCCCAAAAGGAAGTAGAAATGGAGAAGGGATTGTGCCATGACCATACCAACAAGGGCTTTCTCATGTCTCCCCTCCTCTCTCTTTCTCTCTCTGTCTCTCTGACAATCACATGCACCCCCCGGCAAATTTTAAAAAATAATAATTAACAAACTTTTATAAAGTAGAATACAAAATATTTCCCATATGGAATGTATATGAAAGAATGGACAAAAATTCATATGAAAGAACGAGGAAAGAATTAATGGAAATTAAAATTTTAGAGGTAGATATAATACGAAAAATATTCAATTTCCATTTCTTCTTATAAATGAGGAAATGAATGTCCAAAACCATTCCATGACTTGTCCAGAACTGAATTTTAGTAGGTAGTACCAATGGTGATCTTGAATGTAAAAGGTCTTTGCTGGAGCTTTGTTATAGATTGTGACTGAAGAGACTACGGGTACCATTCAGGATAAATAAGTAGTATGCGACTTTGCTGAGAGATGAAAGAGATTCTCACATGTAGAGAACTTGGTTGGAGAACAACGTGTATGTTAAGATTACGAAGAAAATAGATGAGTCTTGGATAAAGAATCACTAGGAATAGAAATTAAAGATCTATACTTGTTTCCCAATAATGATGACTAAGAGTTGGCATAAATATTTTATATGTTCCAAGTTAGGAATTCATGGTGATTGGAATGTGAAACATTTTAAAAATGGTATTACAACTATATTTTGGATATCCCTTGCTAAGTGAATTAGAAATATTTTCCACGTCTGGCCCACCAAAATTTCCAATGCTCTCATGAAATCAGATAGAGACACATTACTATTAGGAACAGACAGGTTTCTTAATATAGAGATTGCAGATGCTAAATGGACTACAACTTAATTTCATCTTTCCAATGGTTTGTGTCTTAGAAATACAATTATTTGAATAACAGGATAAAATTTATTCCTCAACTAATTTTATCAAGTAATGAATGCCACTTCCTGACTGCAGAAATAGCACTTTATGAAATTACTCCATGCTCCTTGGTCTTTTTTCACTCAACCTCTTTACCAGAAGACTTTCATCTCAGCTTCAGCTCTAAATCACTTTATTCATGAATAATGAACTAACAATCCTGTGTACTTGTGAATTATTTTAGATATCTAAATTATTGTTAAAATTTACATTCTCACTTCATGTGACAGTGTCTAATTGACTATGCACTTGGTATAGCAGCAGCTTCCTCAGACTTCCACGGAATATTAAAGAACAGGGTGAAGCATTAGCACAATGGGGACATAAAAAACTGAACAAGAAGGGACATTTCTTCAAACTGGCAGCATTTTTACCTGCCTGATAGAACAATTCACAATTACTGCTCTGCTAGGAACCTAGGCTGTTTTCTTAGAAGAAACAAAGCATTTTGTAATAGCACATTGCAGAGACTTATAGAAAAATAATTTCTTCCAGCCATAGCAATATAACAACCATACCAGTAAAAAGATTTTTTAGCTAAAAAATATATAATTTTAAATGAAAGGAAAAAGATTCATGCTTTCTATTCATTTCATTTTTTCTATAATTATTTGTAAAGTTTGTAAATTCTTAAAAATGTTGATAATCGTTCATGAATGGCCTCATTAATTTAAAGGTTAAACTAAATGTGATTCAAATTAATAAGCTTGAATACCTTTATATCTTAAGGGGTATAATAGGACAGATTTCTACAAATCAGGGTACTTTCAACAATGGTAAGCAATAAATCCCAAGCATTAGCTATGTTTGAACTGATGAAAACGCAAGTGACAGTACTTAATAGCAGTAAAATCCATCACCTTCCTCTCTTTCTTTTTGACATAAGAATATAACATTTACGACACTGTTACCTGTTAATGAAATGTGAGACCCAAGAGAAATCAACATCATAAACAAATTCAGTGGCAAACAATATTGATAGTAATTTCTCAATTACTTATATCCAAAGAGAATTCACATTTCTGAAGAGGAAGAGATTTCCACTCTGGAGTTCTAGTAATACCAAGGTTTACATTCGTATATATTTGATATTTTCCTCATCTAACATATAGCCGATATATTTCCATCTTTCTATTCATCCTATTTTTGACAAAAATCTTCTGCTTCTTTCATACAAGAGAACTTTTACTAATCCAAAATAAGTTCAGTACAAAGAATATTCAAGTAAATAGAGCTTGAGCATTCTCTTTCCCATCAAGGTTTTTGCTTTTGTTTAATGTTAGTTTTTATTTCCAGAGAACTCCTATGAATAGGTTTTCAATATTCATGTTCTTTTTTAATATGTCCTTGACTTCAGTTTGCCGATTATACATCTTATCTGGACCAGAGTTCATAATATATTTTCTTCTTACTTTTCTATGAGACAGTGCCCTGAATCTGTCTATAACTCATAACTTATCTATATATATATATATATATATATATATATATATATATATGACAGAATCAAGATGGAGCCCCAAGACAACAGCAGATGTAAACTCAATTTTGCAAGACCAATCCATTATAATGTAAAAACTATAAATAGAAAAGAACAGATGAGACACATTTTTCCCATTATGATGGACAATGGAAAGGCGTGTGGTCATTCTAAAGGATTTGATCTTATACATCAAGATCAGGACTATATGAATAATGTTGTCTTACCAACAGTAACTCTCTCCTGTGTACCAACAGTAACTCTCTCCTGTGTACACTACAGAAGTGATACATAATTTCTAGGAAGGAAAGTGTATACCAAAGAATTGTAAGACACTTCAAAATAAAATTACTTTCTTGAGTTACGTATTAGGTTCTAAAAGCATAAATTCAATTTACTCTTTTTTCATAAACTTAGCATCCTTTATTATGTCAGTTTTCCTCAAATTTAATTTATTCATTGCAATTCCACTTGACTAACCGCTTTTCAATTCCATTAACATTTTCACCTGAACTCAAGCCCAGGACATAATTTTGAGTGAAAATTAAAAATGAGGTTGACATGAAAACAAACCAACAAACAAAAAACAAAAACCCCAAATGAAAGCCAAAATGAAGTCTCTATTTCAGAAGTAAAGTATAACATACCTTCATGAAAAAAAAAAATTTCTTTAGTAGAAAATAATCGTTTTTTCGTGAAGTATAGTAATAAGATTTATTAACATAAATATATATATATGGAAAAAAAGAGGAAAAGGTAGTATAAAATCATTGGGGCATATTCTTTGATTGTTAAGAGAAGTCTCATGCTTAGAAGGTAGAGAAGATAGATGATTATGTTTAAGTATATTTTTTACATTTAATATCATAGTCTTCCAAATTGGTGCAAAGTTTAAGTCTGCATTTGAAATAGTAAACTTTTCTTCCACTTAATGTTACAATAAAAAGCGGTGTCATAAACTGCAAGTATTTAGAGAAATATCATGAGGTGGTGACCAGTGACATTTACATAAATGTTTTTATGACTTTTGATCTAGCAATGAGCAGATTACAGTGTGAGAACTGAGAAGAAGAAAGGAGACAAAAACCCTCATAAAAACACAAGCTTAGGTTGGCATATGTTGTAGTGGTTACATCGCTGAACTCCCACATGGTCTACCATAGTTTGAATCCTGGACACAGTGGCTTAAAAATCATGCCAGGCGAATGTGCGTGCATGCCCAAAATCCTGGGAGGAGAATGGTGTACAAGGTATTGCAGTGCAGCCATATCCCCTGGGGTTAATTTCTCACTTTCCCCCTCTCTGTCTCTGTCTCTCTCTCTCTCTCTCTTTGTCCAAAAAGGACATACACCTTAAGGCAAAAACCTCTTAAAACAAAACAAAACAAAAAAAAAGCTTTCATCATCTGTACTAATATAAGGGGACTTCAAAAAGTTCGTGGAAGAGTAGAATTAAAGTAGAAATTTAGGAACAAAAACCTAAAAAGTTGAAAAACATGCATAGTTTTTTTCATCATATGTATGTTCCCTGACTTTTTGAAGTCTCCTCTTACATTAATTTACCAAGTATTTGCTGAGTACTTACTAGCACTGGGAGTACAATGGAGAAAAGGTTCAGTCACTATCTCAATAACAGTCAAGGGAAATAATTTGAGAATGGGGAATTGCCCCCCTATCCAGTGTAGTGAGGCAACTTGAAGTCCATATCAAGTCATTAGAAATGCTATTTGTTTTACTTGGGAGTGCTTTTGTCTGACTTCATCTAAGTAACTTGTTAAGACCTTTTTGCGTGCACTCATCAGAGGTGCGTGCACTCACGAGAGAGAGAGAAACAGATACAGTGAGAGAAAAAGTGAGAAATCATTCCCTAGGGGGTTGGCCACACCATAATTCTTTCTCCTTCCTTCTTCTCCTGGGATCATGGGCACTCACACACATGCACCTGCTATGTTCTTTTTTTTTCTTTTTTTTTTTTTTTTTTTGGAGAGGTTTTTACTATAGGGCACGTGCGCTCGCCAGACAGACAGAGAGAGACAGAGAGACAGAAAGTGAGAAGCGCCCGGTATGTTCTTTAAGCCACCGTGTTAGGGACTTGAATTGCAATCGGCCATGTAGAGTTCACTGATGTAAACACTATGCCTTCTGCTGGCCCTTAAGTAATGATTTTCACTTTCTTGTGCTTCTCTTGCTAAATTAACTAATTTATTCTTCAGTATATTTCTCAAATTCCTGTTGGAAGATGTGCCTTTTTAATTTTAGAGTTGTTTTTTTTTTTTTTTTTTTTTTTTTTTTTTTTTTTCTGTTTTCACTTCACAGCCCTCTGATATTTTTAGATGATTTTAGTGGGTGGTACAGAAATATTGGCTAATTAATGACTTATTCTTGACATAAGGCCCTGGATGAATTTAGACTAGTCACATCAACAAATTGAACTAATAAAAATGCCTGCCTTAGAAGACAAAAAAACAGCATAGAAGGAGAACTAGGCCATTGGATTTCATCATTAATCATATTCTAGAGCCAAAGTAGTTCATGATTCTTGCCTATCCTGATTATCTATAGAAGTATGTAAACCAGAGTGACACAGTAAAAGTCACCAATCACTTGAAGCTGTGAATCCTAAAACATGACCCAGAATGGACTATAACTCAAATGCAAAATAGAAACAAAGAAGAAAACATGTCTGACCACACCATATGAAGAAAATGTTTTACATTAAAGTTGAGATACTAGAACTTATATTACTTATGAAATGAACTCTAGGTGACACGACATAATTTGCAGGCTTCATGCAATCATTTCTTCATGAAACAGAGGTATTGCTGACACTACTTATTATTTAGTAGAGTGACTTTACAAAAACTTTCCCTCTAAAATGTTCAATTAGTGTTTATAGTATGTCATGTAATACATGGTATTCATTAATGAAGTGTCTATTAAAATAAATAAACATATAATAAATGAAAAAATAATTGAGTAATGATTTTTTTTTCTGAAATTTAGCTAATTTTTTGAATACTGAGCATAGAAAAATTTTACATAATAAATCTAATTCTTTTTTTGACTAGAGGGCATATATATGCTCACAAAAGAAAGAGAGACAGAAGAAAACACTCCTCATGGGGAATGATCATGCCACAATCTCTTCTCCATTTCTCCTTTTATTGGAATTTTGAGCATGTATGAACCCCATGTGCTTTTCATACCACCAGGTCCAGGACTCAAATAACACAGCGTGTGGGATCCACCAAGTCAAGAAGCTGGTCCAAAAAATTCTAACTTTCTATAAATAACTATTTACAGTTGGTACCTCTAGCTAAATTTTATTTTGCAGAAAGTTAGACTAATTCCTGATATAGCCTTTGTTAATTATGATCTGAAGCATGTCGATAAATAAGAGCAGTGATTTCAGAAAGCAAAATTGTTAGTATAGTAGAAAAAACAATAATAAAAAGTAGATAGATGATTATCTTTTTTTTTTTTTTAGCCTCATTTAGTTTGAAGCAGTGGGGAATGAATAGACTGAATTAACAGGCCTTGGAACTCATACAACAGCTGATGGGAGAGTCTCAAAGTTGCAGTCACCATCATTCTGCTATTCTTCCTCATTATCCTTCGACTTAAATGGTCAGAGGAATGTGGGAAAATTAGGAATGATAGAAGAGAAAGAATCAATGAGTAAGTAAGCTGTGAGGTAACCTGCTAAGAACTCTGAGTCAGAAAATATTTTTTTAAATTATATACACTATATTTACATGTAAAATTTTCAATGGTCTAAGATAAATGAGATCAGAATTCTCTAATCATTCAATTATATTAAGTCCCTTTAGAAGTTAGAATGGACTGCTTGATTGATCGATTGATCATCTATGGCACTTGTACCAGGCCTGGTCCAGTGGGAAAAATACAGAGCATATTACTTGTTTAAAAAAGAATTTAACACTGGTCATTCTTTATCAGCTGTTGGAGGACTAAAGATAGAAATGTTAAAAATGAGAAAAGAAAAGAAAGCAGAGAAAAAGGGCACTGAAGTAGCATAGTTAGGAAAAGTTACCTGAAGGATTAAATATCTATATAGCTTAGGAATCAAAAGAAAGAATTTGGGGTTATCAGAAATGAGGAGTCTGGCAGAGGGCCCCCTAGAATTGGAATGGAGATTTCTGCAGTAAGGACACTACCTGGCTACTCCTGGTAATTCCAAAGGTAGCAGGATGAGATTGAGTCCAGGAATGCAAAAAAAGGACCCAGCAAATGGCTACAGCCAAGGTTAAGTGCCATTGCTTGGATGGTTGTGATGAAAAGAAGCGGCTGCAGAGGAAAAAAGCACCAATTCCCTTCTTCCAGCCTTCTGTCCCCCCTCTAGCGTACCCTACTGGTCAAACTTAACAAGACGCCAAACAGAGATGGGAAAATGCCTCTCCCAGGAATCACAAAGCTAGTGTGTTTGGAACTGAAAGATGACAACTTAACAAGTGGAACGAAGTTTAATCAAGAAATGAAGATGTGATAACTTATAAGGTTCCTTTCATTCTAAATCACATCTTTAATTGGTGGAAAAACTTGAGCAGAGGTACTGACTCCAGAAATAGCACTGAGCTTGTCCAAGAGGCTGAATGGCTGAGGATTTCTGAGAGCCAGGAAAAGATGAAAATGTTCAAACCACAATTTTGTCATCAGATCTCCTATTCTGAGTCTCTCTTGAAAAGAATTACTTCCGCGGTGATTCAGTGACATTGAGTAGAGAACTGTACTGACTTTTTACCCCACTCTATACTGTATATAAATAAAGGCTAAAACCACATAGGACCTATATTTGGTATGCCTCATTTATCACAGGATAGTTAATTTGTGCATTCATCTTTTAAAACTAATAATGAATTTCTAAAACCTTTTAAATGGGCTTAAGTTTTGTAATCCATTTATTGAACATGCCTGCAATGAAAAATTAATTATTAAACAAGAGCCTTGGGAAGACATCAGCGGCCTTGTCACCCACGCACTAGATTGATAACGTGTCAGTTTCCAGACCAAGGAGGGTGCTGACAACTCTCAAATTTAAACCTGGAAGGGTAATGCTAAGCATGTCATGGCATAAGTCACATTTTTAAATTATTTTTTATTAAATGTTAGATAGAATAAATTCATCCATGCCTCTCAAACTCAGCCTGATTAAATGAGCTGGCACTCTTTCAAATGTAAAGCATGGTTACAGCTTCTCAAGGGCATCCGAGACGCTGAAGCATAAGACAACGGTAAATACAAAAGGCAAAAGAGGTGGACAGTGATATATTCACAAGCACCACAGGCAAAGTGAGGTTTTTGAAAATGCTGAGGCTAACAAAACAAGGGCAGCACGTTCTCCAAATGGTAAATGCATCTGCAGTCGGAGGCTCTGCTTGAGTGCTGGTGCATAAAAGTGTCCACCACCAAAGAAAAAAGAAAAAAAAATCTAAGAAACAGCTTCAGCCAATTCTCAAATTCTACATTTGAAGCTGGGTTAGGAAGTTAGGGAAATTGTTCTACATTTGTGTCACTTTTACCCTTTAATTCTGCTAAGTTAAGGTGGTTATCTGTGACTGTCAAGAAGAAAGAAGCATCTATTACAGTGTGTGTTACCGTAGCAAATACTGCAGCTTCTTAAACTCTTTTTCTTTTCCATAGAAAGCTCAAACTCATTCTATAAAACAGCTGGACAATTGTTTATGTCAAATACATTCAACCAGGCCAGAGAGAACAAACAAGCCGTATTACTTCTATCTAAAATTTCTCTGACATACTGGATTCAAATGATAAGAGCTTGAAAGAATAAAAATGATGACTTATTTAGACATGACTGGGCCATAATATTTGAAAAAAAGATCTTAAAAGTAGTCACAGTATAATATGTACTAGTGTATTATTCTTGTTAATTTTTTCTTCAGTAATTACCTGGTATTTTACTAGGCTAATGAACTAAATACTACTGAAAAATACAAATATGTAAGCAGTACTGGCTAACTTTGCAGGACTTTTCATTTAATGGAAAGATATAGTAAAGGAACGTGGTCTATTTTATCTGAGAGGCACAAGGAAAGGGCTATAGAAAATTTAGCTTCAGTTCTTGGAGGAAATTTTATAATGATAACTTTTATTGTTTATTTTTAAGTGAGGTTTTTTTTTTTTTTTGCTATAGGGCACATGCACTCCCTGGAGACAGAGAGACAAAGAGAGAATGAGAAAAAAGTGAGAAACCACCCCCACAGGGGAGATGGGCATGTCACAATTCTTTCTCCATTCTCCTCTTGGGATTTTGGGCAGGCATGAACACACGCCTGGTCTGAATTTCAAGCTGCCGGGTCTGAGACTCTAATCGCAATTGGCCACATGCAAGTCTAGCACCCCAACCACCATGTCAGCTCCTATTTATTTCTTGAGAGGGAGAGAGAGAGCTACTAGCAGAGGCTCATGCCACAATTCCTCTCAGCCATCACAGTCAGCCAGAATCATGGACACAATTCACCATGTGCAGTTCTATCTGACATTTGAGCTCCAGATTGTCTATATGGATCCCCAGCATCACTTCAACAAAGAGTTACCAGTGCCCGCACCAAACTGGACTAAGAGTCTTTTGAGCTGAACGTGTTATTGAATATTACTATTTTCCAGGCTGTCAGGTACATTGCGAATGGTTACAGGTCTTGGTCTTTGTAGAATGCATATTAGGGAAAGCAGGCAGATTATATTCATTAGCCATAATAAATAAGTATGGTATATGGCATGTTAGAACATCGATTCTATGGAAATGAAAAAGCAGAGATTAGTTGGGATTCAGAACGCCTCACACTCAGAATGAGTGATTACAATTTTAATTAAGGTGGATGAGATAGGCCTCATTGAGAAAGTAACATTTGAACAAAGACTTGAGGAATTTTAATAAGTATTGCTCGTGTGAAAGAGTATTTTAAAGAAGGAAATAGCATTGAAATTATAATTCATGTTTATGCTCATCCTCAGAGACCAGTACTAACCTGATAAAAAGTAAGTACACAAAAATACTTACTGAAAAGTGACTAAAAGTAAATTTATAGTATCATGAATTATTTCTCCAAATGTGAATAGTCCCATGCAGCTGGAAAGTGTCCTGTTTGTTGTAGAATTTTTATACAAAAGCTATTTTATTTGTTTGTTTTAATTGGCCAGAGAATGTGCATGCTTGACAGAGAGAGACAGAGAGAGACAGAGAGAGAGAGGAAGAAGGCACTCCCAGTGAGGAATGGTCATCCTACAATCCCTTTTCCTCCACTGCCTCCTTTTAAGTTTTTGGGCATTCATGCCCACAGCCCAGTGTGTTTTTCAAACTGTGAAGTCAGCCATGTTGAAACCAGCTCCCTTAACCAGTAGGCTATGAGCTGGCTAAGACCTTCCTTTAAATTAAAAAATAAAGTATTTCTATAGGAAATTCAATATAAAATTAAGAATTAAGTTTTCAACTAATGTCAGAAAGTAAAGAAAAATGAAAGGATATAGTTTATGACAGTATGAAAGTTGTCCCTAACAGGATAGGAAGCTTAATTACATATGGAAAATACTAGATAGATGGAAACTGATTAATTAATATTTCTTTCAGGGGACTGCAAAGATTTAATGCAGGATTATAATATGGAACTCAAAAATTTATTCATATCAAAAAACATTCATTCATTGACTATTTGGGAAGAAAGGAAGGAAGGAAAGTAGAAAGTAAAAATGTAAAAATTCTGGGATAGGTTACATACTATGCCTGATATATATAGTAGGGATAAAAAGAGTATTTTATTCTCATAGTACTAACAAAGCAATCATAAGAAAATGCAGAATTAATAATTGTGATTTACTTTTATATTATATAACAAGAGTGAAAAGTGATATAAAAATGTTTATATAAACAATTATTCAAGTTCAAGAGCCATGGAAGGTTTAAAGATAAGTAAGAATGAGTCCTTTTGGAGAACAGCAGTAGTGTCCTTAGATGAGAAGACAATGTTCAGGGCCAAAAAGAATAATTGAGGAGTTTAGCGGAGGGTAGAGAGAGAGAGAAAGATAATTTAGAGATTATTTGCTTAAGGAGTTCTTGCAATTAAGGAATAATAATAAGAATATATGCACCCATAGAGATTTTATTGGGGGGAATTACTTATCTTCTACTACCACACGTCCCAAAGTTAGTCGTTCTCTAATGTTTTTATAGCTTTGTCCATGCTTCTCAGTTCTAAACTCCCACATGCCTACTGCCAATTAAGATTCCCACTTGTATATGTAAGAATGGACTTCAAAAAGTTCATGAAAAAAGGGAGTTAAAGTGTGAGTTTATTTTGGTGCAAAAAAAAAATATTGAAACCCATGCATGGCTTTTTTATAACACCCATTTCCCATAAATTTCTTGAAGACCACTGGTAAACCACTTTGGTCTATATATTCTCAAATGAGGGGCAAGGTGGTTGCACAGCAAAAACACAGTGTTCTGTAAGGTCAACTAACATGGGAAGTTTCCAGGTTCACATCAAAGTTCTCCCTGAACATGTTGGACACTGGAGTTGGCGTGGCTGGGGATAGATCATGACATGGTTCCTTATTAGGAGTGACTGTATCTCTCTCTCTGCTTAGTTCATAGAACAGAGAAATAAGTAAACTTTAATATATAGTCTCTCAATTTAAACCTGTACTTTTATCCTACTCTTCCCCTTTTTATTAATTAATTTGGCGAAAGAAATTAACTTTTCATCCCAACCATTGCCAAAGTAAAACAAAACATTTTTCTCTTTCCTATAGCTGGCCAGTCCCACTTACAATCAGTCACAAATTCCTGGCAGTAGTCACTAATAGGTCTCTTAGATCTAGCCTCTACATTCAATTTTCAGTTCATTTTCCCATTAAACTTTTTTTTTTTTTTTTTAGAGAAAGAGAGATTTTTGCTATAGGGTGTGTGCCCTAGAGACAGAGAGACAGAAAGTGGATAAATCATCCCCCAAGGGTAATGACCACACTGCCACACTGCAATCCCTTCTTCTCCATTCTTTTCTTCAGACTTTGAGTACACACGCACACACTCCAGCATAAGTTTAAGTCTGGGACGTGAATCTCATTCGACTACATGGGAGTCCAGTGACATACCATTACATCATCTACTGGTCCTTCCATTAAACTTTCACTCAGATTTTTGCAATTAAATCCTAATTCACTAATTGACACCAAAAAAGTCATATTACTAAGGCTTAATTAAAAGCAAAAGGTACTTTTATCAATTATCACCGACTGTAAGATAACCCAAGATAAACCATAAACTCCTTGGAAAGACAGACTCCTCCTCAGTCTAATCAGCCTCCTCTCCATCCCTTAGCAATGGTCATTTCCCCATCCAGTCACTATTTAGACTGGCTTCCCAAGGACTCTGGGCTCTTTCCCATCTCTCTGCCTTTGCTCAAATTATAGTTTTTACTCATTTGTGTTTAGTATGAGGAACCCATACTTATCCTTCAATGCCCAGTTTGTATGTTATTTGATCTCTAAATTAAATGAATTCTACTTGAGATGTTATGCTAGATTGAACTACATCTTTCAGTCATTAGTAAGCACTGGAAAGGCTGAAAATGGATGTGACTAGCAAAGGAAGGTTTGTTTTATCAGAGTGAAGTGAAAGGGAGTTCCATGGAGTGTCCTCCATGTGTCTTCGATATTCTTTGAACTTTTAAACTAAATAAATTTAACTGTTGAAGGAATAAGTAATTTCACATCGTTACTATTATTCAATTATATTTCTGGGAAAATAAATTTCTCAAGGAATAGAATCAATATCTCTTTACATGGAAACTAATAACATTTTTAATGTTTATTCATGCCAAAAAGTGGATTTCAGGCTTAATTTATGGCCAACTGATTTTATCTACAGTATTTTTAAATAGTTTTCAGGTAAAGAAAAAAATTAAAATACTTTCTTAAATTTAAATACTAATTTTGCCATACTTTTTGAGTCAGTAATTTATATGAAATTGTTATTGGTATTAGTGACTTGTATTTATTGTTTACTAACTATAGGCCTATCAGATTTCTATGTATTTACAAAAAAAAAAAAAAAAAAAAAAAAAAGATGAGGAATAGTGATACAACTACCCACATTGTGCAAAAGATTAAAGACTTAGAAGGAGTAGAGTCTGAGGAAAGTTATTAAGGAGAAAATTAGCAAGACAAGGCATCTATGGGACAAAGAAATGGGTTATTATCTATCGAAGATAACTTTATAGCATTGTCAACTGGACTGGTGAGAACTGTACACATGCTGGAATACTCACTTTGTCAGCTAAGTAACATGCAATTGAATGTATAAAAGAAATTAAAATGAAAAGAAATTTTAAGAAAGGCAAACTATCTTGCCAGAGTCACATAGCTAAGAGCTAACAATTATGTGTATTTGATTCAGATGCTTATTTCACGACTTAGAATTGATAAGCTAGTTTTTATAATCACCTTACCCAAAAGCAGGAGATGGGTAGTTCTCGCTAACATTTCGATATAGTTATTATGCTTCCATTGACCCCATTGGTTAAATAATGTCAAAACCGTGGATATTTAAAACATGTGTTTTAACATTTTTAAGGTCTATCTCCCTGAAAATGATTTCACCAGATGAAAGAAGCAAGGATCAAGAACTATGCTGTGCTGCAGAGACCTGGTGTTTTAGTCATTTCTTTCTTTTTCACTGCTAACAAAACAGGGATAGAGAGAAATCCCCAAATGGGAAAAGCCCTGGCTTGTTCCCTGGCTGGCACAGACTGAGAATGCTCTTGGTGCAGCATTCTAAGTACCTAGGAGAGAATGTCAACCCCCTTGGTTTAATTAGAACCACTGTTGTTTGGCTGGGACTGAAAGGCAGAAAAAGAGAGAGAGAGAGAGAGAGAGAGAGAGAGAGAGAGAGAGAGAGAGGAACTTGGATCTAAAAAGTAGGAGGAACAGACAGGGTCGTGTACTTTAGGGGACAGAGAGGACAGGAGGGCCTCCACTGATACTAGTGGTGTACTCTACTTAAGAAGGAACTCTATTAAAGAAGAGAACCTTCCAGAGACAACTCTGTCCTTCCAAATATGTGCTTGCATTTGATATAGTAGCCTTTTTTCTTTCAGCATTTACTTTTTTTTTTGATAATTATTTTATTTAACTTTATTTATTTATTTAAATTTGACCAGAGTGGGACAGAGAGAGAGGAAGAAAATAAGAAAGCAAGCCACCAGGTCCGGGACTCGGACCGTGGTTGTCCATGTGGGAGTCCAGCGCCCTTAACCACCACGCCACTTGCCAGCCCCAGTGTTTACTTCTTAACTCACACATCTAATTTCTATTCATACAGGTGAACTCTATAGGAATATGGTAAAATTTATTATTGTCAGGAAGATTTTTCAGCTTACAGTTTCTGTACAAAAATTAAAGTTTCTAATGTATTATATCACATATAAAATGAATATTTATTACATGAAATAATGCTAGGAAATTGTGCTCTTTGTGCCCAGACAGAGTTACAACCAAACTAGTTAATGCAAAAAAGTAAGCTAGTAGATTTTCTCATACAATGTCTTGATCTCCAGGATTCCTTGGAGTGGAAATTTTAAAAGATTCAAAATATTTGCTTTCATGTTAAACCACACGGAAGGGACCAGCAATTGGCATAATGGCTATGTCACTTTACTCCCATGTAACGGACCGCGGTTCAAGTTCTGGACCTGATGGCGTAAACTCATGCTGGGTGCGTGTATGTGTATGCCCAAGATCTCAAGAAGAGAATGGAGGAGAAAGGATTGTGGCATGGCCATCCCATCTCAGGGGTGATTTCTCACTTTCTGTCTCCCTGTCTATCACTGTCTTTCTGGTGAGCATACAGGCCCTATAGCAAAAACCTCTCCAAAAAAAACACACTGAAAAAATATTTTCTTTTATGTAAAACTACACTTAATATTCATATTTCTATCACTGAAATATGAATGACAGAGAAAACAATAAAAATTATTGTTAAAAATCTAAGTTGATACATCAAGTAATTCATAAAACAGATATTTATAAATGATGTGGGTGGTACAGCGGTAACATACTGCTCAGGTGAAACTGGATCCATATGGAAAGTCACAGCTTCTGTTTCTCAGTTGGATTGGCTGACTGGGACAGCTCAGGTAAGGGGGTTATGGCATGAGACCTCACTGAAAGGCCTATCTCTCTTTCTTCCTCTCTCTCTATCTCATGCGAGTTAAGGAGCTGGATTCCCAGATGGCTGACCACAGTTCGTGGCCCAGATTTGGCAGCTTACTTTCTCAGTTTCCCTTTCTCTCTCTCTGGTCAAAATTTTTAAAAAATAATAATGATAAGAAAAAAAATTAAACAAATAAACATATTTTTTAAAATCCAGGCATTTACTCAGGATTGTAAACCTACTTAGCACACTCATAAACTATTCAATATCTTTCTAATTTAAGCCAAATAAAAACATGCAATAAATTTCTCAACATTTAAATCAAAATGCTTATTGACTAAGCATAAATATGAAACCATATTGTATACTACAGAGTGGTAAAAATATGTTTGAGTCAAATTTTTATTGAGACTCAAATATTTTGTTGAGTCAGTATGTTAGGTCACTATTCTGTTTTTAAATTAATGTTACAATTAATGGAAAGTATAAGAAATAATGTCTTTTCATTTCTTCTATTTTCATTTTTTGATAGAAAAATATTATAAAAAACTATCAGTTTTTAGAGACCTATAACTATCCCTATTTTGCTTTAAAATTAGATTAGGGATGTGCTAAATCTAATTTTCCAAATTACACTTTCACTGAAATAAAGTTGCTTTTGTTTGTTTCTTTGTTTTGTCTTAAGCTATGTGCACTCACTGGATAGAGAGAAAAAGACAGACAGAGAGAGAGTAAAAAATCACTCCCAAGTGGAAATGGCCATGCTGCAATTCCTTCTCTTCCATTCTCCTCTCAGGATGTTGGACACACACACACACACACACACACACACACACACACGTGCCTGACATGATTTTTCAAACCACTGTGTTTGTCTGGCACTGAAACCATAATCAGCTATATTGGGATCCAGCAACTCACCCATGTGCTGGCCCCAAAGTTATGTTTTGTTTTGTTTTAAAAATTTTTGCCATAAAGGTGTTACGCTCACCAGAGAGAGAACCAGAGAGAGGGAAAATGAGAAATCACCACCTGGTGTTGTCCTCCAGAGAGGGGCCTGGATTCGAACTATTTTATGCCATGTGAGATCAAGCCCCCTATGCACACAGCCTAATGTTGCATTACTACAGTTGTTAACTATACTAATTAGCTATTTAACTGCTTTAAACACAGCTATATGTTAAAAGCAACTTTACCGGTAACTTCATTGCAACAGTGATACTGAGTACTAAAAAGTTACTTTATTTTAAAAGAATCATATTCGTATCCCTTACACTAAGCTTTGAACAATAGTTCCAATTTAAGTAATGGTAAAAAAAATCTATTGATTTACACATCTTTATTGCAATATATTGTCATCAAAATGTATTAAAGAATTATGAAAATAGAAATTTACTTTCACATTTCAATCTTTTATTCTATTCAAGAGTCTCTACACAAGATATGTTTCTTAATTTTAACCAGTCCCTGATGAATGTAACTATTATAAGGTCTATCTAGCATTTCTGGATTTGGAATATACTTAGAAACATCACATCCAATTATTTAAATGAAGATTAAGAGAGAACCAATATAGTATGAAGTAGGAAATTTTATTGCTTCATATACTGCCAAGGAGTCTGTCCCAATTGCAAAATTAGTCATGATACACTCAAGATATTTCACTCTCTAGTCTATCCATTATAACTACAAAATTAAATAACACTTTACAGGAACTATTTTAATGATTGCCACTCATTATTAGAAAATAGCATAGGAAGAAAGAGCCTTTATTTTAAAAAATCATCCCTTTAAAAGGTATAAAATCTATCATGAGTTCTCTACCCTGTAAGTCTCTAGGGAAGGCAGATGGATGTGCCTGTTTCTGTGTGCAAGGGAGATGTAATGGGTCTGACCAAGCTTCTGATAAATCTTCTCTATGGTCCCATTAGTTTTGATAAAGTTCTTTGAGAAACTGAGAAGAGAAAAATGCCTGTGAAAAATGTCCTTATTCTGTAGTGTGGTGTTATCAGGGCCCTGATTTATTCCATAGAAAAGCTTAGGTCACAGGAGGAAATATTAACATTTTTCCCCATCATTATATGCATTTTCTTAATGCAAACATGTAGTTAAAAGTCACATTTTTAGATCAAAAACTTTGTGCAATACTATCCTAAAATTGCATTCATTTAAAATAGTAACACAAAATATTGGCTTCTTAAACTAAAAGGGGTCTATACCTTGTATTTTGTTGTAAGGACTTCATGACATAGGATATATTTTAAAACAAATTCAGGACCTCTCACTTGATAAACGCGACTTTGGAGATGTTTGTTGAATTATTTGTATTTCAATTGTCTCAGGGTAAATTGGATAGAGAAATTGTATCAAATTCATGGGGCTTGAGGAGTGATTAAATGAGATTAAGGTCTTTGTTATTTTTGGAAAATAATGATAAATAAATACTTTCACTACTGTAATTGGCATGGTCTAACCAACCTTTAGATCAGTTTCCCTAACTGTAAATATTAACATATAAGGAAAAATTATTATTTTGAAGTGTTCCAATCCTACTAATATTTTTTTTCAAATCTTTTGCAGGATCTTTTTCCTCTTTTCTGTAATTGAACTGACAGAAAAGAAGATCCCATTTGAAAAGAGGAAAGCATAAGAGGAAGAGAATATGCTTCCATAGAAAGTGTTTCTGGTTTGGGACCAGCATTTGGCGCAATGGCTATGTCACTGAACTCCCATGTAGTCTACTGCAGTTCAAGTCCCGGACCTGATGGCTTAAACCCATGCCGGGCGCATGTGTGTGCCCAAGATCCGGAGAGAAGAATGGAGAAGAAGGAAGTGCGGCATAGACATCCCCCCCGGGGGATGATTTCTCGCTTTCTATCTCTCTGTCTCTCTCTTTCTGGTGAGCACATGCACCCTATAGCAAAAACCTCTCCAAAAAAAGAAAAAGAAAAAAAAAAAAGTGTTTCTGGTTTAAAACATGATTGGAAGATTGGAGGAAGTATTGAATAAGCTAGACAAGAAGAGTCACTGACATTTCTGTTTGTGGGGACATCTATTTCCTTTCCCCAGCACATAAGTAAAAGATTCACATCTGCAACTAAGATTTCTCTAAAAAAAAAAAAAAAAAAAAAAAAAAAGGTAAATTGGGGGCCAGATGCTGGCTCAGTGCAAGAGACTATATTCTGTGAGGCTGACCCACTTGGAAGAGGTTCCAGGTTCATATCCGGAGACCTCCCTGAGGAACGAATTTGCCCATGATCCAGGACTGTCTGCAGCTGGGGGGTGGATCATGGTATCATGGTATCAAGTTCCTCTTGGGGATGCTGTCTACCTTTCCATCTGTTACTGTCATTCATGGACAAAATAAGTAACTGAACAACAAGAAAAAAAGGAATAGGAAGAGGAGTAGGCAGGAGAAGTTGAAATTAGTTGAAATGATAAGGCTTTTATTATTTGAGCTTGCTTTAAATTGTTGTTTTTCCAATTTAAAGATTTGAGTAAATGTACTTGGCTAGGAGCTTATTAGGCGAAAACAGAGATCTGTGAGAATTTCTACATTTTCTTTTCTATACAATTGATGACTTTGTCTTCAGAACTCCCCACTCCACCATGCCCATACACAAACACAGACACACACACACACACACACACACACAACACATCTTTAAATTCTTAAGTGCACCTTTCATTTTCCTCAAACATCCCATGGGTGCTCCCTGAGGTTGATATTTCATATCTAATAAATCTTTCTATTTTTTCACTATCAAACTTCTCTTCAGGCTTTTTTGTGCCTTCTAGAAAGACAATTAAACTAAGATAATGTCAATATGTATGTGCATTTGAAATACTTTCCACAGATAATACATGTATTTCTAGTTTTCAAATTAAAAGAATGAATTTAGCTAGGTAGTAGGTGGTGATTGCATTCTCTCAATGAAAACAAAGAATACATAAAGTATCTTAATATCCTTTACATAATGAAATTCTGCTTATTTCACAGGTGTTTGGTCTTTCCTTATATCCAGAATGGAGTTAGACAATAAATCTAAAAATTAGATCTTACAAGAAGGAATATTATGCTGCCATAAATACATGCTGTAACAGAATGGTGTGTATGTAAGCATGGTGATCAGATTGAAGAGCGTTGTGAAAAACGCCAAACCAGAATAGGAATGGAGTGCTTTTTCTTGGTAATCTACATAACAGGTTCTGAATCCGGTCAGAAATTATTCAAATTACATAGGGAGATGGGACCAGCAGATAGCATAATGGTTACATTGCTGGATTCTCATTTAGTCCACCACAGTTTAAGACCCAGTGGCTTGACACTCAGGCAGGGTACCTGTCCGTGCCTGCCCAAAATACTGAGAGGAGAATGGTGGAGAAGGGATTGCAGCATGGCCATTCCCTCTGAGGGGTAATTTCTTGCTTTCTGGCTCTCTCTATCTCTCCAGCAAGTATATGCCAAATAGCGAAAATCTTTCTATATATTAAAAAACAAAGAATTACATAGAGAGTTTATTAAAAGTACTGATTTCCAAGCCACAACCCCCAAAGATTTAATTTACAAGATCAAGAAATAAGTATTTTTACCCAAATCCCTGGCAATTTTATGCAGCCCCTTCTACACTGGCCCTTGGACCATCATTTGGAACTCCTAGAAGAAGGAAGATCAGCAAAGGGATATATTTAAGAACAGGGTTTTTGTTTGTTTGTTTAGCTTTGTTAATTAAATTTAAATCATTGACTCTAAAACAGCATCTTTTTGAGAGCACTTATTTGGATATAATTTTCATTTATTTAGTTCCAATTATAGAATAACTATTACTACATATAGAATACAATATTTGATTATAGATATAATATATAGATCTATAGAGTATGTGTTAATAAGACATAAAATGGCTTATAAAATGACTTAATTATAATTTATAACATTGGAAAGAAATATAAATGCATATATTTAAAAAATATATAACACATACTTCAGTTTCTACATTAAATCATGTGATTTTAAGGGAATAATATTATTTTAAATGGAGAAAATACATACACACATAATGTAACATCCAATGTCAAGATCCAATGTATTTGCCTATACTAGTATTTCAGTATTATTTCCCATGTATGAACACATTACATTGAAATGTTCCAAAGGGCACCAAAACTTTTTCAATCATATCTTTTTTTTTTCAGATAATGTTTCTAGTATACAACAGTATAAAGGGTTATTCTTTAAAATCTCTTAAAGTAGCAATATCTTTCTTTTTATTTTATTTATTTATTTATTTATTTATTTATTGGTAGAGGTTTTTTTCTATAGGGCACATGCTCTCGCCAGAAAGACAGAGAGAGGCAGAAAGACAGAAAGTGAGAAATCACCCCCCCAGCGGGGATGGCCATGCCTCAAACCCTTCTCCTCCATTCTCTTCTCAGGATCTTGGGCATGCACGCACATGTGCCCGGCGTGAGTTTAAGCCACTGAGTCCGGTACTCAAACCACAGTTGACTACATGGAAGTCAAGCAACATAGCCATTATGCTAACTGCTGTTCTGCAAAGTAGCAACATGTAAGAGTTGAAATTACTAAATATATCTTGAAATAATTTATAATTGAATGTTTCTACATTTAATATTGTGCACCCATCAAAACAAAACTAGTAAAAGTGGAAAAAATTAATGGAAATATTTATGATATATTTGAGTCAAAAGCAACAAATGAGTTCAATGCATGAAGATAATAAATCTATAAATACATTTATGTATTCAGAGACTGAAAGGAAAAGAAAGAGTTAAAACACTAATAATGATGAGAGAAGGATTATGAGGGTTTAAAGCATTTAATTTCTAAAATATAAATTTAATTAATAATTATAAAATGCATTAATAAAATTATTTTTAAAAATATAGTTCTCTGTATAAAGAGAAGTACTGTATTCATTTCTCTGAGAAATTCTTGAGTCTATTATTTGTATAAAAATTGAAAACCGTCTCAATTTTCTTCCTGGCTTACTGACACAGTTGAGGAGTATGGAACATAAGAGAAAAAGGAATAAACAACTCTGATTTTACTCATTCATCAAAAGTTACTAACCATGTGCTAACTAAGAAGTGGAATTTGATCAAGAATGTTCACATGTATGCAGTAATGTCCATTTCTGTGTCCATTCCTCACCCTGGCAAGTGCAGTAGGTGCAATTTGTGCACCTACAAATCCATGCCTATGGATTAGTTAATATTTTTAATCTCTGTACCTGTGGTTAATATTTTTATTGAGGTGTCTTTTCTAAATGTGGGAAAGAAATGAGGTTAGCCATACATATATCAACTTTACATCACTAAGCTGTAGAACACAATTATATCACTACCTTTAGAACAATTGGTATATGGAAAATGCTTGAGCTTCTGTGATTGTAACTAAAGGGAAGGCTTATAATTAGAGCTTATTTCATCATTCGTATTAGCATCTATCATGAAATGCAAATTATTTATTATATATAAACTGCAAAAGTACAAATAAAATAGATTTTATTAAACTTAGAATAATTTATAATCAGTATTAGATAAAGCAGTATAGATTTTGGAATATGAGAGTAAAATAAACCTATAATAATATAGAACAAAATCATGAAAAGCTCTCAACATATCCTTTGTTTCTGTTTACATTCTTCCTAGCAGTTAAAATTGCTAGAGCCTATTCAAAGTTACTGGAAAGTAAAAAGCACTATAACCAACAGTAGAATTTCTTTTAAGTACTAGCTACCCACTGGGAAAAGAACTGTATCACATTTCTTTTCTATGTAAACAATTTGAGTAGGGAGAAATCAGCTAGTGCACAATCTATAAAATTGTTGGTTTATTTTTTGTGGGAAGAGGATGGTGTGTAATTACATACTATTTTGTATTATATTATGATCCAGAAAATATGGCAAGTCCGTACACTCAGTCCTTGCAACCAATTCCAGTTTTCTCTATCCCATTGACTACTAGAGACTTTTGTATGTGTATATTTAACTTTATAAAAGTTAGCTAATAATCATTGTACATCTTTACAGTGTGGAACATGGTTTTTCCCAACATGTGTGGACTGCATTCAATCAAGTCAAAGATAGTACCATATACATCATCATCAACAGATAATTTTTCATTCATGTGTCTTTTTCATGTGTTCTGTTATTGTTTCTGCCATGGAGTGCAGACATTTTGTATACATTGAGCAGGAACATACAAAATCTGTCTTTCATAGTCTGGTTTGCTTCACATAGCATGAAGTCTTCCTTATCCATCCACTTTGTATCAAATGACAGGGTTCCATTTTTCATGGCTGAGTAATATTGCATAGCATATATGTGCCATACTTTTTCAATCTAGTCATCTGTTCTTGAGCATTTGGGTTGATTTTATGTCTTAGCATTTGCAAATAATGTTGCAATAAACATAGAGTTGCAAGCATTTTTCTCTGACTGGTTTCCTATCTTTTCAGTAAATATGCATGATTAGTATTACTGGGTTGTATAATGGTTCTGTTGATCAGTTTTTGAAGAACTTCCATATTATTGTCCACAGTGGCTGTACTAATTTACACTCCACTAACAATGTAGAAGTTTTCCCTTTCACCACAGCCTTGTCAGCACTTGTAATACTTTATTTTTTTCAATCACGGCCATTCTGACTAGAGTTAAATGGTATCTCATGGCAGTTTTGATTTTCATTTTCCTTACCGTAAGAGATGTTGAGCATTTTTCCATATGCTTTTTGGCTGCTTGCATGTTTATACATCAAAGGTAGCATGTACAAACCAGAATTTACTGTATCTTCCTCGTACACCAACCCCATCTTTCTCCATCAAATCACCACTCTCTACTTTCACTATTCATTAAAAGCATCCTAGAAACCTGGACTCATCCTTAAATAAGCCCTGTCCTTCTACCTGCCTTGTACCAATGGGTTATGTAGTTTCTCATATTCATTACTCACATACCAATGTAACAGAATTGTAACTTACTTATCTGTCTCTACTCTAGACAATTTCAAATATTCACAATATGCCCAATCCCCTTTTATTGACAGAGTATACTATTACTGAACTATTTTTTATTACAGCAACTCAAGCCTATCTTCCAACACAGTGGTTACCAAACTTTAGTGTGCTCACAATCTCTTGGGAGTCTTCTTGAAGCACATGCCACTGGTTTTAGAGTTTCTGAATCAGAAAGTTTGGAGATGGATTCTAAAATTTGCCTATCTGTCACATTTTTACATTAAGCTCATGCTGGGACCATACTTTGAGAACCACTGTTATAACACACAGTTCTAAATTCCCCTTCCAAGATTTTAGAGTTGTCCATAATTTGAAAATCATTGTACTAATTTCATTATATTTAATACCTACTTTTTAAAAATTCCTAGATGCAAATTAATAGTGAAGTTAGCACACAAATTTCAAGGTATCTCATTTACATAGGACTCTTTGAAGACCTTGTCATTAATTTGTATTGTTTTCTTTAAACTGACCCTAAAAATATTTAAAAAGAGAGAAACAATTTAAGGGACACAAAAATGGAAAATTATCATTAATGATAACGTGTTTGGTAATATCTTTGAATGGACTATATAAGGTGCATTCATGCTGAGGAAATTCATTTTGAATATTCTAATCATATACAATGTTTGGATGTAAACAAAAAACAATAAAATATATTTTGAAAAGAAAAAAATATTTGTTTTAAAAAATTAAGTTTTATACACAATGCTTAAGCTAGATCCTTCCCTACTGCAAACATCTAGAAATTTTAATTATTTATTTAATTTAATTAATTTATTATTATTCTTCAGTTTGAGAAAGGGAGAGCGAGGAAGAGAAAGAGAGAAAGCAAGCTGCCAGGTCTGGGACTCGAACCATGGTCAGCCATGTGCGAGTCAGAGACTTACCTACCACACCACCTGCTGACCCCACATATAAGATTTTTAATTGGTCTATGAACCTATTAAATTTCTTTTCATTTATATGCCTTGTCTGGGCTGCTCCCCTTACTTAGCTCTCACCCTGCACTTGTTTTTCCCCCACAGCAGAGTCAACCCATCCATAACTATTGTGGCCTCTTCCTTATTTACTAAACTAATATATCTCCTTTTTATTGATTGTGAATTCCATTGCATCACTATTAGTTCATAAGAGTTTCTCCCTAAAAAGAATGAATGTAAAATCGTTATAGATGTTACTGCACCTACCTGTCTATGTCTATATCTGTCTATATATAGAAATATAGATATAGATGTTACTATACATATTTACTAATTGACTAATTGATGCTAGGGAAATGTAAAGAAAAAGTTAACAAAGTCAATTATAATAACTATAACAATGATAGTTGATATTTAAAGACTTAAGAAATACCAGACACTGTGCTAAGAGCTATACACAGACTATTATATTCTAACCTCAGATTTTCCCTAAAATAAACTATTACTCTTATTGTTATAGCTGTTGCTGAATTTCTGCTAATAATACAGAATCAAATCGAAACTATAGGACTCCAAAGCTCTTACTTTTTTTATTGTTTGTTTTCACTTTTTGGTATAAGGTGTGTGCACCTGCCACACACACACACACACAAACAGAGAGAGAGAGAGAGAGAGAGAGAGAGAGAGAGAGAGAGAGAGAGAAATCATCCCCTAACGGGAACCAGCAGTTACCGTAATGGCTATGTCACTGGACTCCCACGTAGTCGACCGCGGTTCGCGTCCCGGACCCGGAGGCTTAAAACTCACGCCAGGCGCGTGTGTGTGTGTGTGCCCAAGATCCCGAGAGGAGAATGAAGGAGAAGGGATTGCGGCATGACCATCCCCCCTGGGAGGTGATTTCTCGCTTTCTGTCTCTATGTCTCTCTCTGTCTGTCTGGTGAGCGCATGCGCCCTATAGCGAAAACCTCTCAAAAAAAACAGAAAAGAAAGAGAAATCATCCCCTAGGGAGAATAGCTATATCATAATCCCCTCTCCTCTATTCTTTTGTCAAGATTTTGGGCACACACTCACATACACCCTGCATGACTTAAAAGCTGCCAGCTCCAGGACTTGAACCATGGTCAGTCATGTAAGAATCCAGAACCTTAACCACCAAGCTACCTGCTGGCCCCAAATCTTTCCTCTAAATCAGATTACTTAGGAGCTGTAATCTATTATGCGTTGAAGCACAATGGTTATGGACATTTCTTTTCCATCATTTGTTTCTCCGTTTTACCTGTCAAAGCCTGTGAGGCAGGAAGCTAACTTGATTTATCCACAGCACAACAGCTTTGACAGCAGCAAACAGAATAGGTACACCAGAAATTCAAAACGATGGCATTAAAAATTCTCAGAAATGGCATGTTTTGAAACTGTCAGTCCGAAAAAATACTAGTTAGAAGATCATAATAATGGTTATCATATTGATGAGAGTCCTATTATCCTTAAAATCCCCTATTAATAGGTTATCCTGATCTATTTGCAATATTCTTTTCCTTAGTTGTGAATTCATTGACCATTTCATGACAACTCTTGACTCATGTGGCGATTTCTGTCCCCCGGGGCAGAGAGATGCCTGAAGACCTATTGACATTTCTACTGGACTTTATCAGTGTAAAGGAAAGTATGTCAAACTACCATCAGCCACCATCGACATGAAGTAGAAACCAGTGGGTAAAGTTAAACAAAGACTTATTTTGACTTCCATTTTTCTCTACCAGAAAGATTACTTAATTCTTAATTATTCTCTGATGGTTATCCTTTCCATGCTTCCAAAATAATTCCACCGACACTGTGAGACCTCTTCTTATATTTCTGTGACTTAGAAGGTGAATAATAGAATTCCTTCTACATCTATAAAAGTAAAGAAAGGGGATATTTAGACACATACAACATATGAACCAAAATAACTTCTGATTCTACTGAATATAGTGTCATCTGTTTACTTACAGAATTGTCATCCCCAATGCTTATTAGGCACAGACTATATTTAATACAGTCACAGGGGAACAGAAGAATGTACACCTAGATTTTGCATTCGTAATCTAAAGTCTACTAGATCAAGAATATTATGTAAATATTTTAATCACTAGTTTATCATTTATTAAATGTTTTGACTACCTCGATACAATGGGATGAACTAAACTAGTTATTGGTTTTTAAAACAATAACATTTTATTTATTATCTTGAGCTATGAATGGTTTACCAAAGTGCTTTTCATTAGATATCTACTAAATTAATACCTTAGAGGTGACTGATAGAATTGTTGACATGCCAATAATACAGCATCTGTGTACAGTACCTCGCCTCACAGTCAAGACTGTTTCCCATTTGAAACATCACTAGAATATTATAATAAGGTCTGAGGCATTTCATTTTCAATTAGAGAAGCCTCTAAAAGACTAATCAAATTAAAATAACAGTACCAACAGATTAAATAACTCATTTAGAGTCATGAATGATTGCTGGAGAGCTGAATATCATTGGCCCTCCTCATGAAATTATCCTACAAAAATACTTTGTTCTTGATAGAGATGCTCATTTTTAGATTTCCTGTTTCTCAAAAATACAGCTAGGTAGCTACTAATATTAACCACCATATACTCCAAAATAAATTGCCTAAAATTCACCTTTCCTTTACTCTACAAAAACATCATGTCAACTCTTCTTTATAATTAAAAAAAAAAAAAGAAGGAAATGAAGGAGGAGGAGAAGGAGGAGGAGGAGGGAACATTTTCTAGTTCAGGTATCAATTAAACCATGAAACTAAGAATAAATACAGGATCTTGCTTGGAGCAGAAGGGCCTTTGTAGACCAGTAGATCTTTCCTTAACCCCTCTCTCCCTCTTTCTTCCTCTTTTTTTTTCTTTCTGTCATTTGTAAATCTTAAATGATTCCATTGCTTACATTTTTTTTTAATTTAAAGCACTATACTAGGAAGAATTGATTTAAAATAATGTTTGAATGGTGATTAATTTTACTCTTACTTGCTGAGTGTAGTATTCGGTTGTGAGAAATTTAATAAACTTAACTGTTTTAGGGATCAGCAGATAGCATAATGGTATGTCACTGGACTCCCACATAGTCGACCATGGTTCGAGTCCCAGACCCAACAAATTGAGGCTCATATTTGGTGCACATGTCTGTGTCCAAGATCCTGAGAGGAGTCCAAGATCCCAAGAGGAGAATGGAGATAAAGGGATTGCAACTTGGCCATCCTCTCTGGGGAGTAATTTCTCACTTTCAGTCTCTCTCTGTCTCTCCAGAGTGCACACATGCCCTGCAGCAAAAAATCCCTCTCAAAAAAATGTAACACTTTTAGAAAATTAGAAAACATATTAGTCAGTATAAATATCAACAAAGGAGTATGAAAAGCATTCAACAATGAGTAATTCATATGTAGCATATTATACAGCACCTGTCCCATTTACAGAACTCAGGAACTCTTATCTCTCTAATAGTAATTTCAGTAATTTTTTAATTCTTTAAAAAAAAAAAGTGTGTGGGTGTGTGTGTGTATGTGTGTGTATATGTGTGTTTTATTTCCAGAGAGAAAGAGAAATAGGAAGCACCCCCCAGAGCAGTGTGGTTAGACTGCAATCTCCCTTTCCTCTTTCCACATCCATTAGAATTTGGGACACACATACAAATACACACACACACACACACACACACACACACACACACACACCTGCTTCATGTGTTTTTCATTCTATCAGGGCCAGAATTTGAACTACAGTTGGCCATGCAGGATCTGGTTCTCTATACACAGGGCTAACCTCTGCACTATAGGGCCAGTCCAGTAGGTATTATTGATGACCGAGAGTGATGTAATGAGCCAGACTACAGTCATATTAGCAAAGCATTATTTAAATATCTTGTATTATGTTTGTGTATGTGTGCGTGTATGAGTATGCTTGAGAGGAAGAGACCCAGACAGAATGAGAATAAACCTGGCCATCAGGTTTCCTATAATGAGTTACATTCTTTTTCAAGGCACAACAAGCAAGTTATTACCAACAGTATTTAATTACTTTTTCTAATTTATCATTGATGCAAGAAGGAAAGAAAAATGCAAAACAAACTGTGGGACTTCAAGATTTCTCCTGCTGAATGAACACTGATAAGAAAATTCTGAATCATTGTTTCACCCATTTAATACAATTCATGGACTAATGAACAGGAAGACTACAAATAAATGGAACGGTTAGTGAGTCACATTGTTTTCCATCTCATGAGCAGCAAGGCAACCTCTGACTCATCCAGTTCCTTTCCCCCCATAATTGTGGTGGTTCCTACACTCCTCTTTTCCAGCTGAATCAAATGGGTAAAACGGAAACACTCAAAATATATAAATATGTCCTTTTTATGTAAAAATGATTAAAGAGTCACACTGTAGAGAAAATACTGAAGTGTTATTATATCATAAAAGGCGCGGAAGATCAATTGTAGAGGACCTAAGTGTAAATTGGCTGGCATTAGACTGTGGCAAAAAGAACACACTTTCCAGACCTGGAGGAGATAATTAGGTCCAATTACTAGGTGAAGTCACTGTATCCATTTAAGATTCAACGCATCAAAGTGTATGTGTGTGTGTGTGTGCCATAAAAATTGTGCCATAACAAAATTATAGCTGTGATCACGTAAGTATTCTCTTTTATTAATAACATTTCTATGATTAAAAAAGTGATACATGGTCTCTGTAAAATTTTCAGAGTGTCTAGGTGAATGTATTGGAAAAATATAAATCATCCTTGAAATCACCAGTCAGAAATAACCACTGCTAAAATCCTATTGTAGTTTTTCAGACATTTCCTAAACTTATACTTGTTTTTCTGTAGTGCATGCACATACACACACACACACACACACACACACACACACTGTTGTGCACATATCCTAAATATGGATTCTAAAACATCGATCATACAAATTATATCTAATTTTTGTTAGTTAACCTTTAAAATATTCATGATTTCACAGATAAATAAATGTTAATTTTAAAAATCATGATTTTATTTTATAGATGTACTTTCTGTTTTAAGGTTTTTGACATAGAGCATGTTGCTTGTTGGAGAAAGACAGAGGGAGACACAGAGATAGAGAAGTGAGAAATCACCCCCCAGCCACAACACAATCCCTTCTCTTCCATTCTTCTCTGAAGCTTTTCCACACACACACACACACACACACAAACACACACACGCACACGCCCAGAATCTTTATCAAACCACCAGGTCTAGAATCAGTTAACTATGTGGGATCCAGTGCCCTAACCACCATGCTGTCTGCTGGCCTACCATATTTCACATATCTCTGTGATAAATGGTTATATGAGTAATTCTTTCTCCACATCTCTGAAATTGTTCATTGATGTGAACTCCTGTATTTTTAGCAAACACTTTAATTACATCAGTCATTGAAACCCATGTGTTGTCCACATAACCTATGCTTTGTGCATACACTGAGCCTGCTCACCTATCATTCCTCAGCTATTAGAATTAATTGTTCCTGATTGGTTGAGCTTGGACGTTGTTGATGGATAAGAAAAAAAAAATCAGATGGTAAGTAAGAAAAATAAAGAGTTCAGCATTTTGGAATAACATGTTAATAAGCTTAACATGACATTTAACCATAAAAACAACTAAGACGGCGAAGAGAGAAAAGACCACAAGAGTGTACCAGCGACACTACTACCCATGAGAGTTACTACCAAAAGGTAAGGATTCTGGGGATCCCAGGCCTTCGTCCTAATTCTCAATGTGTTACCTGGTGCTCTAGCCATCGTCAGCCCATTACAGATCCTGTTTACTTGCTATTCAGAAACGTTTCTGTTTCCTTCATACCTGAGATTAAAAGGCATATCAAAATATATATTTTCCTATTCAAATTTGAAATCAGACAGAACTATATAATTCTTTCACCTCCATTGAACCTAAGCAATTTATTCGTCCTCACTAAAAGAATGATCGTTTTCTATACAGTGAGATTAATACTAACTTCCAATATACATTTGTTGCTAGAAGACAGTCCCCAGACAGCTGTTCTGAGCCTGCCTAATAATAATAAGAAAGCTTGTTTTATATTGATGTCCTTCATATAAATAAAGAACTGGCAGTTTGTAGATGTTGGAACTGCCACAGGCACCCCATGCACAAGCCTATGCCGCACTCTTTAATATCTTTTTCCTTGCAAAATGCCCTTTGTAAGTTAACTGTGTCGTCTAGAATTTTTATCAATGTGCTGAGAAAAAATTGGTATCCACACTCTTTTTCCCCAGAACATTCCCTCTAATGTTCTACTTACCTAAAATCTGGATTCCTTTTGATAATATCACTGTTTGCATTTCAGTGCTACCAAATATGCTTAATCACATCCACTCAGCTTCCTTTCTCAGTCCCTTTAACGGGGTTTTGGGCCATAACTGCTCTACACAAAATCCCACTCCTCCCCCAATGCATAAAACCAACCCTTCAGTAGGTGACATTTCTTTAACCTCTAGCTGACTTCTTTACAGTCTCTTGGGAAGAAGTGGCTCAATTAGTTTTGAATTGTGTTTTTGATCTCATACTTCTATATCTTGTGCCTTTATTTTAAGAATGCTGTATCCTCCCTTTAGGATTTCTATGGCCTCCGGCCGCTCTTCTTTTCTTATAGAGGTGTTAAAATACCTTCTGTGGTCAAAGATCTCTTTTGAGCCTTATTCCTCTTCAAGAAGCTGTCCCAAACTAATTGAGTCCCTTTTCTCCTTCCCTCAGTTATCCAAATTCTTGAATTGTCTACTCTTATCTTATGTTTACTATATCATAATCATTACCTCCCACTCACAGTGAACTTACAAATGTCAATTCCAAAGACTAGTTTTTTTCTTGGTCTTCCAAATGGTGTTTTGGGCTCAGTCAACTTTTTTGTTTTCAACTTAATTAAAAATTTAATAATAGGATACTCCTTCTTTGTTGAGATTTTTCTTTTAAAATTTATATTATATCATTTCCTCCTGGTTCTTCATTTACCACATTTTTTCTACATGGGCATCTCTTTGTGAATAACCCTTAAGTTTGATTTAGATTTGGCCCTCACTTTCAATGTTCTCTTCTCCTGCTCCCACTGGGCAGGCTTCCTAGCCTTCATAGATCTACTGTTGTCTAAAAATAAGTAGCTATCAAATTTGAAGAAATGTGGGTGAATGTTGAAAAGATAGTCTTGGTAACAGCAGATGACACAATTGTTTTATTGCTGGACTCCCATGTAGTGGACTACGGTCTGAGTCCCAGACCTGGAGGCTTGAAACTCATGCCGAGTGCATGTGCATTTGTGCCCAAAATCCCAAGAGGAGAATGGAGATGTAAGGATTGCAATGTGGCCATCTCCCCTGAGGGGTGATTTTTCACTTTCTGTCTCTCTGTCTCTCCAGCAAGTGCATGCAAACTGTAGCAAAAAATCTCTCTAAAAACATAAAGAAAGAAAAGAAAACATATCTCAATTTTAAGTGAGGATTGAAATAGGAATACAGAAGAACATAAAAGTTAATTTACAAAAACCATGGGCCAGCAGGTGACACGGAAGTTAGGGCACTGGATCCCACATGGCTAACTACAGCGGTTTGAAAAACTTGCTGGGCACATGGGCATGCATGCCCATAATCCATAGAGGAGAAGGGACTGTGGTGTAGCTGGGGGGCAGGAAGTGATTTCTCACTTTCTCTTTCTCTCTAGCACTCTCTAGCAAGCACACACACCCTATAAAAACAATAACAACAACAACAAATATCACACTTTGTTACTGCATACTTAGACCGGCTTCCCTTATGTACTTCTGGCTTCAGTGGTGTTAGTTAACTTAAAAATCATCAAGTCATATCTAATTTATCATTCTTTGTTGCTTTTTCTCTCTCCTTCCTCTTCTTCTCTCTTCTTTTCTTTCTTTCCTTTACCTTGTTCTTTCTTTATCTTTCTTTCTTCTTTCTCTCTCTCTCACACAGACTTTCCCTGTGTCATGATCCTCCTAACTCAGTCACTCCAAGGTGCTGGGATTATTTGCGTGCCCCATCACAACCAATGGAACCATGGCCTCCCATGTGGTTCTGATCTTCAGAGAACAAAGTATTAGCAGCATGTGCCACTATGGTTGTCAATCTAGCTTCCTAACACCACCACAATTACCTTTTGATTACATAGAACATAATAAATTTGTTAGATTCAAGAGGCTACAAAATTTTGATGGTTCTGTTAACAAGATTTAATCTATATCTGCTACTTAAGTCCTTTATATTTTGATTCCAAATGCCTTATCTAATCCCTGCATAATTCTGTGTAATTATTCTCTTTAGTCTATCCAAGCAAAATTAATCTTTCCATCTATGCTGTTATGGTTCATTGTTCATGTCAGTCTATATAATTCTCAACTCTTGTTTTATTAAGTTACTTATACGTCTGTCATTTCAGTTAGATTAGAATGTCTGAAAGAGGACCAGTAGTGGTAGCACAGAGGTAAGACAAGTCTCTGTAATGCTGCTTCCACAAGGAAGGTCCCAATTTTGTATCCAGAGATCTCTTAGTTCGTGCTGGCCATGCACACATGCTCCTGATCCAGGTTGGCTGAGACCGAAGGTGGAAAACAATGTGAAGGCTCTGTTTGGGGTACCTGTCTCTCCCTGTCTCTCTCCTCCCTCTCTCACTTATAAAATAAATACATTTTTCTTTTTTATTAGAGGGTATGTGCACTCACCAGAGAGACAGAAAGAGAGAAAGAGGCACCTACAATGCAAACTGGTTAGGCTGCAATTGCTACTCCTCTATCTCTCCTTCTTTTCAGGATTTAGAGCATGCATGCACATACACCTGGCATGTTTCTCAGCTGTCCAGGGCTCAAACTGCACAGTTGACCAGGTGGTATTTAGCTGCTTTAATGACCATATTTTAAAACCAATAAATAACTTCTAAAAATAAAAATAAAATACATAATTAAAAAAAAGTTTCTGAAAAGTAGTGACCAAGTTATGCACTTCAATAACTCCCATATCAGCTCAGTTCCTAGTAATCATTTAGAGCTCAACAAATATTTTAATAACTATTTTCAATAGTTAAAATCACTCTGGTATACTACAAGTATAACATGAGTTTTGATGGGTTTAATTTAAAAGCACAATATGCCTTAGCAGAGCTTTAAGCTTATTAAAGTTTAAAGCATGACTTTTTTCCAGAAGAATTTCAAGAATATTTTTGAGCCTTGGCATACTCCTTACTATACTCTGGCATGATATTAAGTGGAAAGTATGAGTATTTCTCTATAGTATAGATAAAGAAAATAAGACTAATAATGGTTAATTTACTTATCATTGCCATAAAGCCAGTGGGTGATACAGTAGGGATTAAAGCCACTTTAAATCTCCGTTCATTAACACATTCACTCCGTGAAGCATTCATTCAATAGTAACTTCCCATCTCTTTATGAGGAGAAATGAGATAATGTCTGTAAAACAATTTGAGCTATGCAAGAAAAGCAGGCTATATAATTTAAGAGATGAATTTGATAAAATGGATTCACAAATAAGTGAACTGGCTCAAAGCCTCTGTAGAGAGGAAGTTATTGTGTCATTTTCCTAATCATCTTGCCAATTTACCTCAAGTCTTACAATCATACAACTGTCCTATAAAGCTCAGCAAATAAACTTCTTGAAAATGAGCTTTGGTCTCAATCCAGTAAATTTTATTTTTACTTTTCCTGTCTTTCCTCCAATAGTTCACTGACCCATTACATCACCAAGTTACCACTCATGAAAACCAGAATACAAGCACATTTGACTTGTTTTATAACTAATGTGTTAGCAATTGTCTCGTATAACACTATTGATTTGATATAAAAGCATTTGTTCTTCCATATTATCACTTTTTTTTGTATGTTCTACATGAGAATTTACCATATAATAAGTCTTCAAGAGTGTGCTGCGTTTGCTGCAGTCTTTTTCAATAACAGGACCTACTGCATGGGACCCGAGGGCACCCATTAAGTGCTCAATGATATTTTCTACTAGGCATTTTTTTGTCCTCTGAGAGCATTTCTAGCACTCTCTGAAGGGCAATACAATCAATGTTCAACCTCCAATAGTTCTGAACGTAACAATGTGGATGCTATTGAAACAGCCATACTGTATGATGAAGAAGCTGCTGATACATGGGTAAATGTGAATCATACACAGGCCAGACAACGCAGGCCATGCCCTGTCTTCTATTGTTTAGAAAAATAGAATGATTCCATTTAGGGCAGAAGCACGATCTGTTGAATAAAAATAGAGTAGAATTCAATTTTATTTCATAAGCAAACTCGGCTCCAAGAAAAGTGGCTCTGTATAAACCAAAAATGCAATTTAAACAACACAATTCATTTTAGAGTTCTGAATGTTCATTCGCTTTTACTATAAATGAAGTTTCACTTTAAGTGAATTATACCATCACTTTTGGGAATCTAAGTAAATCTTGCTCTCTAAGCAATTCACAGACATTGATATTCCCTTATAGTTTAAAATACCCTTGTTTACAAGAAGGCGGCAGATGGGTCTCAACATATGGGCACCATGAGGAGAAAACAAGAGTTGTCCACCTGTTACTCTGGATATGCCCATAATCCTGGGTTTACTGAGTAAATAGTTCTGTTTTTAAATTTTGTCCCAATTATGAAAGGAACATGGACTGAATCATATTTTAAACATTTAGTTTTTACTACTTTACCATTTATAGAACTTAAATACCTATATCCCAAATGCAAAATAATGACTGTAGAAACTTCTTACAGAAGTTATAGAATATTCAGAAATTTAAGAGAGTCTCTGCTATGAACAATCGTTAAGTAATTAAAATTATAGTACACGTGAATTTATAAATGTAGTGAATATGATAAAAAATATTAATTGTGTTCACTGTATACAGAGAAAAATTATAAATCCAATAATCTCAGATACTCCAGAAGGTGCATATTTATAACTAATGGTATGGGTGAGAGAACATAACAATACTAAATTTAAGAAAAACAGTTGGACACATTCAGATTTATATACCTTCTTTTTCAGTAGTAATCCAGTTATTTATGGTGGGTATGTTTAATTTTGGTTATACAATTTTTTTTTATTTGAAGCAATGCACCTAGTAGTGACATGTACTACCATTCTTGGACATGGTCTTGTGATAGTGACTCACAAATGTCAACCTCGAAACTCAGTACTGCATCATGCACATTAATGATGACAATTCCTTTCCAAAATTTAAGTATGACTATGCCATTCCCTCCCCCAACTCAAAAGCATTTTAAAATTCAAATTTAATTTATCTGAAAACTAAGAACATTCCTGATCTCCTGACTTTACAGGTTGCTAGTCTTCTAGCCACCATCACCATTTGCCCTATTTCCCATTCCCTTCAAGTAGTACTAAGATAACTGCGTCTCCTTGAATAATTCTACGATTCAGGTCTTATTTTCTCATATCCTCATTTTTTCTTCTTGAAATGCCATTCCTCACAAAGTTCTCAGGATATTTCTCATCTCATTTTTAAAATGACTGTTCAAATTCTTGCCACTGAAGTCTTCCTCAACACTACCATGCTACTGTTTTCTTCTTTCTTTACTATCTACATATTCCCATTGTAATGTTTGTTTATCGTGGCTCTCCCAAGAGACCATCTGCCTCTTCAGGAAAGGCACTGAATTTTTTTTACTGGTGTGTTTCCAAGGCCTAAATATTGTCTTAGCCACAGATAAAAAAAAAAAAAAAAAAAAAAAAAAAAAAAAAAAAAAAAAAAAAAAACAGAGAAAGGATATCCTCAAACTATGGTAGATGAGAGTGACTATAGAATAGACAGGGATGAGATTATTTGGATGCCAAAGAGGAAGCTGCTAGAGACAGAGACATCTAGACAGGATAAAATGAACTTTCAGGGACAGTGGAAGGAAGTACTTGGCATATTCTAGAAACAGTAAAAAACTGTTGGTTCTATGGTCAATCATTAAGGAGGTAGAAGTGCCAAGATGAATCTGGATAAGGTGGCTTTTGTCTAATAATTTCCTATATCAGATACACATTCTCAGTTTTTCTCGAATTAAGAATTCTTTTTTTTGGGGGGGAAGAGGTTTTTGCTATAGGGCGCGTGTGCTTGCCAGACAGACAGAGACAGACAGAGAGACAGAAATCGAGAAATCACCCCCCCCCCCCAGGGGGGATGGCCATGCTGCAATCCCTTCTCCTCCATTCTCCTCTCAGGATCTTGGGCACACACGCACACGCGCCCGCCGTGTTAAGCCACCGAGACTGGGACGCGAACCACGGTCGACTATGTGGGAGTTCAGCGACATAGCCATTAAGCTAACTGCTGGTCTCTCAAATTAAGAATTCTTTAGCTATAAAGAATTTTTTTTTTTTTTTTTTTTGGAGAGGTTTCTGCTATAGGGCGCGTGCGCTCGCCAGACAGACAGAGAGAGACAGAGAGACAGAAAGCAGGAAATCACCCCCCAGGGGGGATGGTCACGCCGCAATCCCTTCTCCTCCATTCTCCTCTCAGGATCTTGAGCACGCACGCACATGCGCCCGGCGTGAGTTTAAGCCACCGGGTCCGGGACTCGAACCGCGGTCGACTATGTGGGAGTCCAGCGACATAGCCATTACGCTAACTGCTGGTCCCAAGAATTTTTTTTTTTATGTTTGAAGGGACTTAATGCCCTTTATTATTTTTCTGCAAGTAAGGCTTTGATTTTCCATTATGTTTTATATTTTGGAATGAATGTAATGAGTTTTCGTATGTTTTTCTTTTTAATATGTGTGTGTAATATCTACGTTTCCCTTTTTATAAAATCTAAGAACAAGCAGAACTCATCTATGGAAAATAAAATTCACACAGAAAAACAAAAAAGAAACATGCAAAAAAATAAACCCTCTCATTTTTATTTTGTTTTGTAATATTACTTATCTCAATTTGGCTATGTTATACCATGTGAGACTAATGCCAACATAAGCACCCACTTGCCCACTCCCACCAGTAATCGACAAACTACAGTTAAGAGGAAGCTGAGTCCATGGACAACCAAAATTATTTTGGGATTCAACGTTCAAGTAAAGCTTTTTTGGATCTATAACAAGCCAAGCAATATCCAAATCTGTCTGGATTACCAAATGGATAAAATATGGGTCAGGAAGGGCTAAACCCCTGTCAAAATATTCGCACATCAGAAGAGGAAATGTGGATATTTCTTTCTTTCCACACTGATTGCAAAGCAAAAATAAAAATTAAGAACAGTCTGTCCATCAAGAAAGAAGCTGGAAAAATCAAAACAGTAAAACATGTAGTTGGCATATTCTTCTTACATACTAGCCAAATCCCCACAAGGGGAAAAAAGCCGTATAAATTTCCGTCAATAAACAAATATCTGACAAGAGGTTAAATAAATCAATCCAGCATATTGTACTGTATCATATGCAGAGTTATGGGAACATAATCATAATAACACTAGTAACAATGTGTTTGGCTTTAACTGGATTATGTATCTATCATCTGTTATCTTGACTCATATGGGATGATGGCATATTTTCATCCAGTGTTTTGAGCTTACAAAATCTAAATATATGAGATTTCTGTCAGTACTTAAAACACTAGTGAAACTGTGTAGGAGAGAGCCGAGATAAAATGAAGACCATTCAAACAAAGTATATAATTAAATATGAATTTCTTCACTATACAAAAATATGCGTGTTATCTCTTGGCATTTGTATGACCATTTATCTATTTCTGTGTGAAATAAAAGAACCATATTCCTTTTTCAAAGTTTCTATCTTCTTTTGTGTGCTCTCATTCCTCCGTTACTCAATACAGACTTCGTCAAGATTCAGTGACAACTGCTTATGTTACATTCTTGTACTATGCAACCACAAGCAAGGGAGGAAAATGTTTTGCTCTACCTGTTAGCCCTCTTTAGCAGATTAAGTGGAATTTTGCAAGAACCACTCATAGTTACATCCCTCTCACCTAGCACAGTGCCTGCGCAACAGGCTCTTGTAAATATTTAATAAATGAATGTAATAGGAGAAAAGAGATCATTAAATACTTGAATACATACTTACATGACAAGCTTTATTTTACTCAAGTGCCCATAAAAGTTTTTGATACTAGAAAAGTATCATTGAAATAAATTACATATTTTTTCATACATGCCTTTCGGTTTAAAAGTTTATATGTAATCATGAACATGCTAAGGATATGGAGGTGGGCATTTTTTTTTATAATTATAGTGGCCTTTTAAAATGTATGTTACTTTTTGTTCTCTCTTTTGTCTCTCTCTCTCTCTCTATATATATGTGTGTGTGTGTGTGTGTGTGTCACACACACACGTATACAAGTACAAATAGTATATATTATGTATTACATATATTGCATATTATAATAAATAATTATTATGGTATATTTTATTATAGTATATATGTGCGTATATACATATTATCAATGTATGACTAAATACTTTCTTGCTGTGTATATACACACATATGTGTGTGTGTATATATAGAGAGACAGAGAGAGATATAATGTACGTAATTATGTGTATAATATTATGTATACTATATGATACTTTATATATAGTCAATCCTCCATAATTCAGGGATTCAGCCAACCACAGATCAAAACTATTTGGAAAAAATAAGAAAGCAATACAACAAAAATACAGATAAAAAAGCAATATAGCATAACATCTATTTACATAGATTGCACATTGTATTATACATAATCCAAGATAGTTCAAAGTATACAGGAGGATGTGCACAGGTTATAAGCAAAGACTATGTCACTTTATATTAGGTTATTGGGCATCCACAGATTTGGATATTTATGGGAAGACCTAAATCAAATCCCCTATAGATACCAAGGGATGGTTATATACATGTGTGTGTGTGTTCGTATGTGTACATGTGTGTTTGTGTGTGTGTACGTTTCACCACTTGGATTTTTAAAGTACTCACAAAGTGGAAAGTTAAATAAACATATTTATAAAGCAATTAATTTGTTCACAGTGGGACTTCACAATGGAAGATTTCATTTCATAAGAGTGTTTTAGGCTTTAGGTGGTAGGGTAGGCAATAAGAAGGTTTTTAATTAGAGACTTAAATATTGAACCAAATCTTCTGAAGACTAGGTTACTATACTCCAAACTTCCCCCATATAAAATGAGAAGTGTATAAAAGCATCTTACAACTTTCACTATTATTCAGAAACTATGTGTGACTTTCATCAGTATTTACTTAATTTTGCTTGGTACAATGGGCATCTTATATTACCAAAATGTATTATTTTTTTTTAAAAAAAGGAAGCAGTGTCTTCCAGTTCCAGTGTTCAATCTCATTTAATAAAGGTTAATCTTTCTAGCCACTTAACACCCTCACTTATTTCTAAATCAAGAAGGCAGAATGTTCTGAGATACCCTCTAAATTTATAAATCACAGTGTTCTTGCCATTAGAGACAGGAAAGAGTATTGCTTGATGATCAGACATCAGTCTCCTCTCCTATACTGGGGCTTCAGGGATAGGGATGCAACTATTGTCAAAAATGTAAACCAATTGTTTCAGATTGGCTGCTTCAGAGGCCTGGACACTGAGCGTGACAGGTTCTGCAGGTGAATAGACCTTTGCCTATTGGTACAAATTGAATCTGAAAACAGCAATTTATTCACCAAATCAAACCAATCGTTGCAATGCAGTTTTCTCTTTCAGCTCTTATTTCTAACCAACCACTTTTAACCACTTTGAAACTTGTGTTTTACAGTAACCTTTCTTTTTCAGCAAGAGGTTCAAGAAAGCTGTCACAGAAAGTCCTTTAGTTTTTTAGTTTTCAGCCTTACTTTTAGAAGACCATTTATTTACAGTTACACTATTTATTCCAGGCAAAAAAAAAAAAAAAAAATGATTAGCACCTGTTTCAAATTACTACTCAAGTCCTTCCCTCCTGTTTCTCTTGTCCATTAACTCTCTTTGCCTTTACTCACAAAAAAAGCAATCACATTAGCATCTTTCCTAACACAAATTCAAAACTTCAAAGTTAGCCCAGAAATTCTATAGAAAAACTGTCTCTTATTCATAACAACATGAGTAAGTTCCAGGAAATAAGAAAGCACACATAAAAAGACATATTTTAAGTGAATCTTATTTTTTGAGAGGTTTTTGCTATTGGGCACATGCACTTGCCAGAAGGACAGAGAGAGACAGAGAGACAGAAAATGAGAAATCACTCCCCAGGGGGGATGGCCATGCCACAATTCCTTCTCCTGCATTCTCCTCTCGGGATCTTGGGCACGAACTCATACGCGCCCAGCATGAATTTAAGCCGCTGGGTCTGGGACTCAAACCATGGTTAATTACATGGGAGTCCAGTGACATAGTCATTATGGAAACTGCTGGTCCCGAGTGAATCTTTTTCTTACTAGTTACTTCAAGTGACACCTAGTAGTCAAATCAAGAATTTGAAACAAGTAAATGGAAGATAGCTTGCCTGAGGGGAAACAAACAGAGCAAATTCTCAGTTTACATGAAAACCTGTCCTGTAACTAGACACTCTTGAAGTTTTCAATCAACATATATTCCTGACGTTAGACTGGCCTTTCTGAAGTTCCTCATGGAGAGGCTCTCGATGATAACCACAGATTTTTCCAAGGTCTACAAGCAACCAGTAAAGAAAAAAAAAAAAAAAAAAGGTGGCTGGGAAACACTTAAAAGTAAAACAATCTGGACAAGAAATATATATTTAAATGTAAATTTTAAACAAAAGACAGATTCCATAAAAAATGTAAACAATGGAAATTCACTAAATTATAATAACAGACCAAACTATATTTTATGATATTATGTATTTTAAGGGATTCATCTGAAAGATTAAAAGAGAATAAAGGAGAAAACACAGAACAAGAGGAAGGGGAAGAGAAATAGAAGTAACAGCAAAAGCTGTGGTAGCTATCGATGTTTCAGGCGTCAGCATTTCAGAACAGTGAAACTTGCATGCAACCTTTAGCCCAAGTATTAACCTCAATTCTTTATCAGGAGGCCAGCAGACACTGATAAGGATTTTTTTTTCATACTTATTTGTTTATTTACTCTATGAGTCATGAAAAGAGAGGGAAACCATCAACCCAAGAGGGTTTGGACATTATAATCCACCCCCACTCCGCACCCTGGAAGGTAGAAATAGTGGGGCCAGCAGGTGATGTGAAGGATAAGATGACTGAGTCCCACATGGCCAACTAAGCTACCTGAGACCTGAACCTAGCAGCTTGAAAATCACACCAGGTACATATGTGTGCATGCCCAAAATTCCAAGAGGGGCCTAGAGGAGAAGGGATTGGCCATCCCCGGGAGGGTGTGATTTCTCACTTTCTCTCTTTCTCTCTCTCTGTCTCTCTCTGGTGAGCACACATCTCTGATAACAAACTAAAAAAGAAAGAATATATATTGGTGTACTGTCTTAATATATCCCTTCTGAATCCTACATTTAGAGATATCCTATGTTGGTAGCTTAAAACTGACCATAGTAGAAGTACCTGCACCACATAAACTGGTCAAGACTACCTATCAGGACTGATTATCTTGACTTAAAGCAATAATGGAGAAAACAATGTAAAATAAACTTTAAAATGTGTCATGACTGAAGCTATTGCACTGCAAATAGCAGAGAAAAATTGATGAAATGCTATTACAATATCTGAAAATTATTATCTGATTAAACAAAGAACTGTTCACATGATTGATGAATATGTAAAGTACCAAAATATGTCTTCATTGTTTTTACTTACTAACATAAGTGAAAATATTAAGCAACATATATGTCAGAAGTATACTCATTTATCATTTGCAGCTAATTAATGAAAGCATCCTGTGTGAATCAATCTATTAAATGGAATTTCCCATGAAGTTTGTATTATTATTTATAAATTGTGAGCTATACATTTTGGGATCAGCAAAATAAATAATAAATGTGTGTATGTGTGTGTGTGTGTGTGTGTGTGTGTATATATACATATATACATATATATATGCATGCTAGGAAAAAAGTTTTGATTTACTTGTGGAACTGTATTCTATTTTTTTCTTCTAAGTGACTGGTGGAAATGATTTAATGTATTTTCTCTAGTTCTCCTATGAAAAGTTGAACTATCTGTTACAGGTCCTTATTTGAATATTGGAAAGATATGAAAAAAAGTCAAACAATGAGTCTTTTCAAATATAATTTGTAAGATGTCCAAGGAAAATTAATATGAGTGTGTTTCCTCACTCTTCATTAAACATTCAAAACTCACTATTATTATTGAGGAAATACTTTTATGTTATCTTTCTTTTTTTCTTTAGATTGCAGAGGCACATCCAAGTATATAATTATGACCATCTCACTGGCATCCAAAAATACTGCCCTCTCTGAACAGACTGGCTTTGGAGCAAGAACTTAAATTGATTTAAGTAATTTCTATTTGTTGAATATCCACTATGTGCTAAGTTCAAAGCCACTCTATTTCTGAAATAGTAGGAACAATTGACTGAGGAAGAGCAGGAAAATTGGCTACAAAGGCTGGAGTAAATTTGCCAGGGTTCAGTACATCAGCTATCTTGATCTTAGTGACCGTGTCACAGGTATATCCCATGACAAAATGTATCGAGTTGCATTTTAAATATATGTATTTTATTTAATTTCAAGTATACCTCCCTATATCCACTTTAAAAAGTTCTAAAAATGAAGAAAACATAATAAATTGAAAGATATATAGACATGTGTATAGACATATGTATGTAAGCACATTCATATAAATTATTAAAGTTATCGCCGTATAGCTGATTTTGTGTGTGCTCTTTCTGTGCTCGTGTTTTTATAAAACTAGCAAAACCACATTTTCATTATGATAAACAGGCATTCTACATCTTAAAGCAGGCAAACTATGTACCTTTAGAGAAAAAGATAAAGATGTTCATTAAAAATTAGTTAACCCAAGACTTATGAGAATAAAACTTTTAAACTTTTTCTTGTCCCCATATTCTAAATATATTTTCTTCTAAATATTTTGCTAAAATATATTTTTTCTCTACATAGAAAATGTTATTTAAATAACTATTTATAAAAAGCACTTTAGAATTAATGTTATCTTCATTTTGGTGGGTTACCTGCAAATTTAAACAGGAGAGCTAGACATATTTTGGCCTCCTCCAAGAGTTTTATTCTTGCATAATTTAATGTAGACTAGTAGAGTTGAATTGTATCAGAAAGATAATTCTGGTAAGATCATGTTAGCCTCACATCATGTTGGCTTCCAAAAATAGCCTGTATGAACTCTGTAATTTTAAATAAGTCTCTTAATATATTCCCCTCAGTTTCTTAATTTATTCAATAAATATTTTGACTTAAACACTGGTTATGTGAAACTGAATAAGGAAAAAAAGTGATCTGCTGTCAAGCAACTCATAATAGCAGGCCAAGACAGATGAAAAGTAATTTTGATAAAATACTTAGAAAGCTGTTGGAAAATATTTTTTTTAGTCAGAAGGAAGAACAGAAACAGGGGAAGGTGATGTCCTTCTTCGGTCTGTCTTTACATGGGATTTATATAGAAAAGCTATGCAAGCTATTAAGTATGACAAAAATATAATAGCTACCGAAAAATTAATGCAGTGTTTGCAAGTTTTTACTCGTTCTAATTTCCTAGTTCTTAGAAAAATCCTGTATAGACTCTCATTCAGATCTTGACTCCACTCATGAATAATTATCAGTTTTTTGATATCTGCTGTTCTAAAAAGAGCTTTTCAGTGGTTAACCTCTTCATTCAAAAGCTGATATATCCCTGTGTTCCCTAGAAAGCAGTTTCCTTTACTGGCATAATTCCCTGCATGTGTTCTAAGAGCTTTCCCTAAATTGTTTTTGCCTTTTAGTTTGCAATGTGCTTTTGAATGATCAATATGCATTATGGAACTTTGCTTACTCATCATTTTTCCCAATCTGGAAAACACATCAAAATTCTGGCATGGACATTTAAACATAAATAATAATACTCACCTAATGCAACCTCTCATTACTCTCCCTTTTCCTACCCCAAACTCAAATATTTTTGTTTGTTGTTCTATTATTAGGATTTTTTTTTTCCTGGTGATTTCTTAATTTAATAAATAATATTTGAAAACAAGTCAGCACCCTTTATCTTTCTGTTAAAACCATTTTAAAAATTAGCAGAAGCCTTGGATCACCCACAGCACTGCAATAATTGAGCCAGTCTCTCTCTTTGCCAGCTATGCATCCTATAATCAGAAAAAGACTACATTTTACCTTTTTTTTTGAAACTTTTTTTTTAATTGTTATTGAATGTTCTACAGCTTACAGGAACTATCATATAAATTCTTGGGTTCGATCTTTCAGAGTGATCACTATCTGATCTTCAAAACAAAATGAAACAAAAACAAAAGAATACAAAACACTAAAAAAAAAACAGATTTAGACATCTTACACACTTTATCTTGCATGAGTAGGTAAAGAAATGTCCTTGTTGGGAACCAGCAGTTAGCGTAATGGCTATGTCGCTGGACTCCCACATAGTCGACCGCGGTTCGCGTCTCGGACCCGGTGGCTTACAACTCACGCCGGGCGCGTGTGCGTGCGTGCCCAAGATCCCGAGAGGAGAATGGAGGAGAAGGGATTGCGGCGTGACCATCCCCCCTGGGGGGTGATTTCTCGCTTTCTGTCTCTATGTCTCTCTCTGTCTGTCTGGCGAGCGCACGCGCCCTATAGCGAAAAAAACCTCTCCAAAAAAAAAAAAAAAAAAAAAAAAAGAAATGTCCTTGTTATACCCTGCTCTAAAACTGTAGCTTTAGTCCAATACTAAAACATTTTTCTTGGCTCCAAATATGCAAAATGGAAGGCATTCATTGTTCTAATAATTCATTTAGAATGCTCAGAAGAGTCTTGAAGACAGTGCTCTGTTCCAGAATAAGGATTCTTAACCAAGGCTGAGATGCTTCCCCTGCCAGTGGGTACCCTCTTGTTCCTCTCTTCGTCAAAAGTACATTTTGTCGGGACCAGCAGTTAGCGTAATGGCTATGTCGCTGGACTCCCACGTAGTCGACCGCGGTTCGAGTCCCGGACCCGGCGGCTTAAACTCACGCCGGGCGCGTGTGCGTGCGTGCCCAAGATCCCGAGAGGAGAATGGAGGAGAAGGGATTGCGGCGTGGCCATCCCCCCTGGGGGGTGATTTCCTGCTTTCTATCTCTCTGTCTCTCTCTGTCTGTCTGGCGAGCGCACGCGCCCTATAGCAAAAACCTCTCCAAAAAAAAAAAAGAAAAAAAAAAAAAAAAAAAAAAAGTACATTTTGTCTTCTACATGTGGTTAGTACCTTTATTCTGCATTTTCCTTCCACATATTTGTTTACCTTCATCATTTTCCCATTGTTGATTAAAGGTTCTGCCTTATAATTTATAAAAGTAATTTTTCTCTTTTCTTATTATTTTGTTGTTGTCGTTGTTTAGATTTTTGCCATAACGCACATGCACACACCTGAGAGAAGCAAGGGGAAAGTGAGAAATCACTCTCCACCCTCTGCCCCAGGGGGGCATGGCCACACCACTATCCGATCCGTTCTCCTCCATTCTCCTCGCCAGATTTTGAGCACACACAGTCCTGTACCTGGTGTGATTTTCAAGTTGCTGGATCCAGTACTTGAACCACTGTCAGCCCTGTGGGATATCAGCACCTTAACTACCATGCCACCTGATGGTCCCTGCTAAATTTTTCTTTTCTGACAAAAAAAAAAAAACTACTAGATATTAGAAAATCTGAAATACCTCAACTCTTAAAGTAATTTTGTTTATTTAGTATTTTAAGTAAGTCATTCATGGTAATCTATTTATTCTCCCTGTAACACTGATACAGGAAACTTAGAGTAAGTAACCCTATAATTAAATGCTATGATTTCAAAAGTGACATCTTGAGAGTAAAATTTTTAATAAAGAAGTAAGAATTACTGCTTCAAACTAACTTTGTATTCAAAGCATAAATGAGTGAAAAAAAATTGAACCATTTATAGAAAGCTTTGAGATAACTGTATGTTGCTTTTTTTTTTGTTGTTGTTGTTGTTTTTTTTTTTTTTTTTTTCCCCCAGGCATAAATGACTTTGAAAGCAGGTGTTAAGAAAAGAAACCATTAATGAAACTACAGTATAATCTAAAGTTAGAAACATTCTTAATTTTTGTAATAAGCAAACAGATAAGAAAGCAAGTTATTTCTGAAAATTAAAATATATGTGTATATAATGTAGTTAAAATGAAATATATTTGCTATAATATCTAGAGATAAATACTTTAAGAATTCTTGACTCTTTTCTTACCTTTCAAATATAATTCAAATACCATTATATCCATCCAATGTCCATTAATATATATATCTGTAATTTCAACTAATATTTAATTATTTTCTTGTTTGGGAAATTTGACTTATTTGCCATTAGTTATATCTGAAGTCTCTTCTTTACTACTGCAATTTTTGAAAGATTAGAATGGTTTATATTGTATCTTATTTGTTATGACAGTGTTGAGAGAGACTACTTTTGGAGACTATGCCTAACAAACAGATGGTCCTTCTGGTATATTACTTAGACTTCATTTTACATTGTAGAATTTAATACGGGTAATATTTTCTGTAAATAGCAAATAAGAGTGACCAGAAAATGGTGTAATGGTTATGTCACTGGACTCCCATGCAGTTGACCACAGTTCAAGTCCCGGACCTAGAGTTTAAAACTCATGCTGGGTGCATGCGCGTGCATGCCTATCCACCCAAAATCTTGAGAGGAGAATGGAGGAGAAGGGATTGCAGCATGGCCATTCCCCCAAGGGGGTGATTTCTCACTTTCTGTTTCTCTGCCTATCTGGCATGCACACCTGCCCTATAGCAAAAATCTCTACCCAGGAAAAAGGAAATAAATATGGGATGGCCCTATAGCCCAGTGGTTAATGGAGTCAGATCCCAGATGACTGACCGCAGTTTGAATCCAGGCTTTGGTGTCTTGAAAATACTGGGCATTCTTACAACTGAGAAATAGAAAAGGAAGAATTGTGGTGTGACTGCCCCCACTGGGAAGTGTTTTGTTTTTTGGGGGGTGGTCCCTGTGATTTTCTCTCTCAGGAGAGAGCGTGCACCCTCTGACAATTGAAGTAGTGGTTACATCCCTGGACTCCTATGTAGTTGACTATGGTTCAAGTACTGGACCCAACAGTCTAAAACTCATGCCAGGAGCATGTGAGGGTGTGTCCAAGATCCCGAGAGGAAAATGGAGGAGAAAGGATGGCAGCATGGCCATCCTCCCTGGGGAGTGATTTCTTGCTTTCTGTCTCTCTGTCCCTCTCTATCTTTCTGGCGAGCACACACACCCTATAGCAAAAATCTCTCTCTCTCTCTAAAAAAAATTTAATAATTACTAATAAGAGGAATAACTTTATGGAAAACACAGGTATACCTACACCAACATAAGTTTTGCAGTTATCCACTGAAATAGACAATTTTTATTTCAAAATTTCTAGCAGTCATACATTATAAGTGTCAAGGTAGATGTTAAATGGAATTTGGAGTTAAATCTTCTTTTAAGAAGAACAATAACTGAAAAATAATTCCAAATTTGAGGAGTGTATATATTTAAAGTTCATATTTTTATAAAAATTCTGTGGCTTTTTGCCAGGATTGCATTGAAAGCGAAGAAGGAAGCTCCTGTCCGTCCCAAAGCTAGAGCCAAAGCAAAGGCTTAGAAGCCCAAGGTAGTGCTGGAAGGCATCCACAGCCGTAAAAATAAATAAATAAATAAATAAATAAATAAATAAATAAATAAAAACATAATCCGCACATCACCCACTTTTCAGAAGCCCAAGACTCTGTGACCTTTAGAGCAGACCAAATATCCTCTGAAGAGCCCCTAGGAAAAACAAACTAGACTGTTATTGCCACATCATCAAGTTCCTCCTGACCAGTGAGTCTGCCTTGAAAAAGGTAGAAGACAACAATACCCTTGTGCTCATTGTGGATGTCAAGGCCAGCAAGCACCAGATCACACAGGCTGTGAAGGTGCTCTGTGACACTGATGTGGCCAAGGTCAACACCCATCCAGCCTGATGGGGAGAAGAAAGGAGAAGTGTGACTGGCTCCTGGTTATGATGCTTTGGATGTTGCCAACAAAGTAAGTTTCCTTTCCTGCATCTGCCTGAACACCCACCCCCCCCCCCCCCGCCCACGCTAGTGATGGACCTATAAGTGACCAAAACCTGACTTTTGCTGATTAGTTCTCATCCTAAATAATCCTTCACCTCATGTGCCCTCATTTTGCTTTTTAACCATGACCATTTCAGCTGATCTTCACAGTTAAGCTGCAGTAACAAAGCTCCCTTTTGTTTTTCAGATTGGGATCATCTAAACTGTGTCCAGCTGGCTAATTATTTTTTATTTATTTATTAACTTTTTAGAGAGAAAGATTTTTTTGCTATAGTGCAATGCCCATTCAACAGAGAGACAAAGAAAGACACGGAGACAGAAAGCAAGAAATCACACCCCAGGCGAGATTGTCCTGCCACAATCCCTTCTTTATATTCTCCTCTTGGGATTTTGAACATACATGCACACATGCCCAGTGTGAGTGTGAGCTGCTGATTTTGGGACTCCCGTGGTCGATTTTGTGGGAGTCCAACAACGTAACCATCTACTGGTCCTCCAATTGGCTAATTCTAAACATACACTTTTTCACACACACACACACACACACACACACACACACACACAATTTCTTGAGCATTCAAAAAATTAAAATAAGATGTAGATGTTTTTACATGATACTAGCAGAATATTGAGGGAAACTCATTATACAGGACTATTCAGACAAATGTCTAGGTTTCTTATTTTGAATTAAAACTGTGAAGCATGAGTATCAGTTATATTAAATGCACAAATGTAAGAATATAGTTCCTGGGATCAGCACATGGTGTGGTTAAGGCAATGGACTCCCATGTGGCCGATCTTTGTTGAAGTCCCTGACCTGATGGCTTAAAACTCACTCTGGGTACGTGTACACACATGCCCAAATCCCAAGAGGGTAATAGAAGAGAAGAGACTGCAGTCTGGCCATCCCCCCTGGGTGGTGATTTTTCGCTGACTGTCTTTTTCTGTCTCTCTAGCAGCATACCACATGCCCAATAGCAAAAACCTCTACAAAAAAGAAAAAAAAAAAAAAGATGGTTCCTAATAAATAAAAAATTCTATGCTGTTTCATGCATGTTAGTGTGTAGCAATTTGAAGGAAACACTTGTCTTTAAATCCCAGCAACTGCTATCTTTTGAACCATTCAGTTATTTGCAGACTTATCCATATGATTTTAAAGGTTTCAAAATCTGAGTTGCTGATTTCTAATATTGACCTATGTTTTTAGTCTGCTTGTTTTTTTTTTTCTAAATCACTCACTTTTGATTTATGTGATATATGGTTAAAGTTTGAAAAAAATGAGAAGTTCTTAAGAAATGATTTTAATTCACTTCAGACTCACTTCTCTAACTTTCTATTTACTTTCTGCGATATTCCTTCTGTTTTTTACTCAATGCTGAAGCAGGAAAATGAAATATTTCCTGTAGTTAGAGCTGTGGGTCACTGCAGTGAAAAGGCAAAGTTTATGTAAATGATAAATAGCACCAGACGAAGTACAAATGAAAAGGTACAAATGAAGGTGAGCAAGAGAACTAACCATGGTTAGGAAATGCTTTTGCAAGTCAGAGAAGTTGAGTTCATGTATCATAGATGACATACCGAAAGAAGAAAGGGGCAACACATGGAACGCTGATAAGAGAAAATTTTCTTATTTGGTCTGCAAGAAGAGAGGTGTTAGGGTGTATGTAAAGGTTTGCTAATTGGGATATGTTGCCTAAATGTGTCTCTCTGGCTAGGAAGACAGAGTAAGAGCATATGACTGGTGCTAGAGCAGGCGTCTTGTGACCTTGAGGGAGCATCAAAAGAATTTTCGAAATGTTACTCCTCACTAATACTGCACTCCTATGACTGAGGCACTGAACCCTCGATCTGCCAAACACTGTGCTTTCTGTAATAGGAGATTGTGAAATGCCTTTATTGCTTAAGAAAATTTATTTGAGTATTTTGGATACCATAAATCATCCTAAGATGATCTCTAGACGTAAAATATTCAATACTAGTGGAATACTTGACATCCACGTCAATTCAGTCATGGTAAACAAAATATTAATTCACTGGAGACCAGCAGTTGACTTAATGGCTATGTTGCTGGACTCCCATGTAGTTGACCATTGTTTGAGTCCCAGACCCAGCAGCTTAAACTCACACAGGGCACGTGTGTATGCATGCCCAAGATCCCGAAAGGAGAATGAAGGAGAGGGGATTGTGGCATGGCCATCCCCCCGAGGAGGGGTGATTTCTCCCTTTCTGTCGCTCTGTCTCTCTCTTTCTTTCTGGCAAGTGCACGCACCCTATAGCAAAAACTTTTCGAAAAAAATATATAAATATATATTTACTGAAGACAGCCAGAAGAAATTAGGAAGAAATTCAGACTCAAATTATTTTATAGAAACTCACATAACTGAGCCAGTCAGTAGCCTGTTGGTAAAGGAAGCTATATCCCACACAGCTGACCAGACAGTTTAAGTCCTAGATCTGGTGGCTTGGAAGAGACACAGCACATGTATTGAAAAATCTTGAAAGGACCAAAATCTTGAAAGTAGAAAGAAATGGATAACCTTTCCCCATGGAAGATGGAAGTGCTTTTTCTCTCTCTGGAGCATCATGTACTCTGGTAATTTTTTTTTTTTTTTTGAAGAGGTTTTTTGCTATAGGGCGCGTGTGCTCGCCAGACAGACAGAGACAGAGAGACAGAAAGCGAGAAATCACCCCCCGGGAGGATGGCCATACCGCAATCCCTTCTCCTCCATTCTCCTCTCAGGATCTTGGGCATGCACACACACCCCACCCGGCGTGAGTTTAAGCCACCAGGTCTGGAACGTGAACCGCGGTCGACTACATGGGAGTCCAGCGACATAGCTATTACGCTAACTGCTGGTCCCTATTCTGGTAATTTTTTAAAAAAGATCACTATCATAGTTTATAAATTTCAAAAGGATTATTTTAATTTTTATAAATAAAAGGAATAGTGTTATTATCTTTATATTTGAAGTGTGCACAATAGCATATAATATACAGGGTACTTCAAAAAGTTTGTAGAAAAATGGAATTAAAGTTCAACTTTACTTTGGTGCCAAAAAGTTTTTTAAATTATGTTGTTTTGCATAATACACATTTTTCATGAGCTTTTTGAATATCCCCTCCTATTAACCTATGACTTGCTAGGGGGAAAATGGGTGGCAGTAATGATAAGGGGCCAAGATAAATTAATTTTGGATTTAAGACTCTCTCTACCAAACTATAAAAATCCAAAAGACTAAAGAGAAAAAGATAAATCAGAGAAAATCCATCACTATTTCTACAGCATCATTGGCAGCTTGTTTACCAATAATGAAAACTTGTCTTATTATACAAAGAATAATAGAAATACTCAAACGTTTAGTGAGTAATATAAACTTTGTCCTTGGTTTATTTTCTCAGCCCCTAAACAACTATCTACTATACTCTGAAAACTTATCCTGGAGAACTTACAGGCAAAAATCATTTAAATTGTTACAACAATAAAATGTTAAAACATGACAAGAAAGAAATCCCCACTGTATTTTCAAAACACTGATAGATTTTCTTCTTTTGATATTACGTATACCATTGACCAAAACTGGATCAGCACATGAGCATTTTAGAAGAGTTGCAGTCTGTTCTCAATCTGCACAAGAAAAATATAAAATGCCACATTTCACAATAAGCCAAATGTATTCAGACAAAATCGTAAGGAAGGATATTTTGTTGGAGGAATGCATGAGCATTTGGAGAAAATATTTTAGGTACCATAGGATTGGTTTTTCCTACTGTTTTTATATTTTATCTGCTTTCATAAGCTAAAGTACATTCCCCAAATCAGTTTCCAGACATTCAAATCTCTATTCCTATGTAAAGCTCTAAACCCTCTAATCTCTTAGGTCTTTGATAAGTTAACACTGCAATCAATAGCATGTTGCCTTTACCTTCAGGTCTCAGTAGCATCCTTTGATTAATATCAGCTTTCCAGGAGAAAACATGAAAATCATATCCTGTGTTACTGGATCAAACTGCTATGCAACTTTGGGAAACTGAGACATGCAAGGGAAATGTGAAAATGAACTGTAGCAGACAAATGTCAATTTCAGGGTTTTGACATTTTGTTATATTTAAATTACAGGCAATGTTATTTTGGTTCCTTCCTGCTCTAAACATGTTGGTTTTCCCTTTCAGGAGATTCTGATAAAATATGTGATCATCCCTTGCCAACATTTTCAATTCTTCTTCTGTGCAGACAGCGGGGTTTATATGATAAAATTTTAATGACCATGGACCTGCATAACAATGTGAGGCACCAGCACATTTTCAATAAGGCTATGCATTTGTTCCGACTGGCATTGGGTGGTATTCTCCAAGCGGAAGCCTTCGTGGTCTGAGAAGCAGGCTTAGTAGAGATAGAAGCTGCTCTGGAGAAAGCGCCATTATCATGCAGCAGTTGTCCGGATGAAATGGAGATTTATGAATCACTGCCAAGGAAACTATATTACGGGTTGTAAATTAAAACTGGGGTTTAAAATATACCCAGCACTACGCTGGAGGATCTAGTTTTCAGATTACCCCACAGACTTAGTTAAAAGCAGCTTTCTAGCGCTCCTCAATCCCTGATTACATCCCCTTCAACCTTCCACAAAATCTCCCACTATTTTCTGGTTGCAGTTTCATAGGAGATGGGGTGTCTAAATCCGTTCGGGAGAGGTTTTGGATTTTTGTTTAACTCCTTCTCAGTTCCAGGCTATGTACTGTTGGAACTGGATTTTTATCAATGTTAAATCAAGCAGCTATGTTACTTGTGCTGAAACAGTTTGTGGACTTGGCTTATTGATTTATATATGTGCTCTCAGCCTTGAGCCTGGGGATATTGACACTTTCTGCAGCCTGATTGTGTATAGTATATGAGTAAGTACAACATTCTAGCCTAATTTTCAACCCAAGTGTTATTTTGCTTGTTTGTTTATAACTACAGTCATCTTTTTGAACTATTGTGATCCAAAGCAACAAACAGTATGAACCCAAAATTATGAGAGTTTAATGTATGGTCAATATTTGCCGTCTTACAGAAATTTTACACTTTATATTGGGTAAATCAAATAACATAATGCTATTTCTGTTCCATTATATAAGTCTGACTGATATGAGGAGAGTTCTTTCTATTGTGGCATGACAGAAATATTTTGAAAGTTCCTTATTATCACCAAGAGTACTATCCTAGTGCACAGGAATGAGAGGGGGAAAATTTCAGATGGTTTATGTTCAAGATTGTTTCATTTTGTAAGTCGTAATATGTTATTCTATACTTCAAGAACTCAGCAACGTAAAATCAACTGGAGCTTCTGGTAAAGACCAGTTAAGAATATAGAGTAGTTTATCCCATAAGAAATGGAATTAATGATCAGTGGAGAAATGTTTTTCTGAGCAATTAGAATATCAGAATATCAGCTTTGAAAACATCTTTGTAGTATCAAAAATAGTGGAAATCACTGGAATGAAAATGGAAAGATGGAGGAGTTGCTGGTTGGAAGCCAGTAACTCTTGGGATTTAAGATAGTCCAGCAATGAACATAATTCCTAGAAGTTTAACATTAAGATATAAATAACAGTTCATATGTAAAAGATGGAAACAGCTGTTACACCAGAAACAGAAATCACAAATTCCTTAAAGTAAGTTATATACAAAATTACCCTTGGAATCCAGAACATACCTAGAATCCAAAGAAATAGCCTTCCACATTGGTTGTGAGTATAAGAAATTATTTTGAAATTGTATATTATGAAATGAATGAAATGCAATTTAAGATGAATTTTTGGGAGTGAAAATACTATAACATTGATCTCACTATGAAAAAAAAAACTAATTTAAAATTTTTTTTAAAAAAATAGTGTAAGTTCACTAGCCACCTAAGAAATAAAACTAAAATGACTATAAGCATAATTACTATAAATAAGTACGGTAATTCAAATGATTACATCTTCATATATGTTAAGGATTTTTAGGAAAACGCTATTTAGTATAATGTGCAAAGTGTTATTATTATTACATTTTAAATTTCCTAGAGGGCATGTGTGCTCACCAGAGAAAGAGGGAAATCGAGAGAGCACCCTCCATGGGGCATGGTAATACTACAATCTCTTCTCCTCCATTTTGCCTTCCTCTGGGGACTTTGGGCACACACACACGGGCTCAAGCTGCTGGGTCTGTGGGGTCAGCCATGTGGGATCCAGCTCACTTACCTGTTAAGGCCACAGGCTGGCTCTCATTTATTTTTTAATGTAATTGCTCAAAATGTAACAACATAGAAGGTTGCCTAAAGAAACACGACATATGTCCCAAATCTGATTCACTTAGATTTAAACTAAAACTATAACCAGTTTCCCGATGAAATTACAAATCAAACACTTAAAACTCCTTGTCAAATAATACATTAATCTTTCATGCTAGCATATATTGTGAAACAATAAGTAATATATATTTGGTCTTTGTCCCCAGTTCCTGTCACAGAGCTTCTAAAAGTTTAATAATGCCTAAAGGGTAGGGGTGATAAGAAACATTTTTATTACAACATTTGGTATTTGCCCTGATTCTTGGCGCAACGCTTCTTCATTCCTTGTAACTTTACAAATGGCAAAAAAAAGTCTTGTTCTAATGAGAGAAGTCTTAGCAGTTCCCTCAAGAGCTTCAGAATACAAACTGGTCTCCACAAAAAAAAAAAAAAAAAAAAAAAAAAAAAAAAAAATCTTGATTAGGACCTTGAAATTTTTAGCCCCACACCAGCTCTGGGAAGGGCAGAGGAGCAAAGATTGAGTTAATAATCAACAATGCCTATGTGATGTAACCTTAATAAAAACTCCTAAATAATGGCAATCAGAGTACTTTTGGTTTGGCAAATGCATCCAGGATACAGGTGTTGCAAGGGTGTTGACTTGAAAATCATACTGGGTGTGTGTGCGCACATGCCCAAAATTCCAAGAAGAGAATGGGGAAGGGATTGTGGCATGGCCATCCCTCCTAGGGCGTGGTTTCTCACTTTATCTCTGTTTATCTCTCTCTGTTTCTCTGGCGAGAATGTGTACTCTAGAGCAAAAACCTCTCTTTAAAAAAAAAGATGGATTACAGAAGATAGGGTGTAGAGATGGCCAGGAAATAATTCTATGACAAGAGCCTTTCTAGAAATGAAGCCCTAACAGAGGAGAGTTGCATGTAGAGATAGAAACAGGAAAAAAGCCCAGGTCCTGACAACATAGATGTTGTCTATGTTGCCTAACAAATAGAGTACCAGTATACAACTGGCTAAGACTCAATTATAGACTTCGCCTTAGTTTTTATTTTTAATATTATGAGACAGTATGTTATTTTTTGTGTATGAAGGGACTGCAAAATTTCATGGAGAAGTGAAATTAAGCTATGAGTTTATTCTGATGGGGAAAAATATCTTATAAATCCATGCATAGTTTTTTTCCATGATGCTAATTTTTCCATAAAATTTTTGAGAACCATATAGATACAGGAGACTGAACCTTTAAAACTTGACTCTCAAATGAAAAGCATCAATGCTTACCTGAAAGAAATAAGATAAATGTCCGTGATGACTCAAACATTGTGCTAACTTTTCTAAGACTAGATTGCTGTAGCCACCATAGGATTGCAGCAGAAATAGTTATTGAGTGTTCCATTTTTCTTCTACCTTTCCAACTCCCTAGGAGGTTGGCAAGACCATGTACCTAGGCCACTGAATAGTGATGAAGATGAAGCTGAAATCACGTCTGCATTGTGGCTACAAATGGTACCCAGGTACAACTCTCCATTCTCTCTCTTTCTATGTGATTGTTATTGTTAATGACCTCATGTTCTTGAAGTGCATCTCCAGTTTGTGGGCATTTTGTCCCCCCAGATCCCTGACTGACTGTGTGAGAGTAATTATGGGACATATAGTACAAGTGAGAAATAAACTGTTGTCATGGTGAGCCTCACATTTTTGGAGTGTGTGTGTGTTTTATTCCTACATGACTTAGCCTATCCTGGAAATTGCAACAACTTATTTGCCAAAACAACCTAAAGAAGATCATACCCTGAGCTCATTCTAAGTTTGACAGCCTCCCTATGAGTCAAACAAAATGTGCATTCACCAACATCAAGTAATTAATATGCAAGCCTGGTAAAAATGTGATACCAATTGTTTTCTTGATTAGTGACTTGAATTTTTAACTAAAACAATTCCAGTTTATCTTCTGTTCAGAACTGAATTCCAGAAAAGAGAAACAATACAAAACTACAAAACAAGATCTCATGTATCAGTTAAAAACAAAATAACAAAAGCGAACATAAAAACTGGCCATGTGTTATCACAAGGACATTTGGCAAACAAAAACAATTAACTCTTTGTAATTTTCCCTTTTAACTAATTAGATTGATGTCATATACAGATAGCCTTTAGTTTTTACATTAGTAATTCTCTTTCTCACTATTCATTCAAAAACAAACATTGTTTGTCTATTATGTTCCAGGCACAATGACAATAGCAGAAATATAAAGACAAATGGTACTCAGCTCCAAGAGTTCAGAGTTTAGTAGCAAAACACCAAGAAAATTATTAAAATTTGTCTTGTCAGATGCTCTAATATTGGAATGAAATGTCACTGTGGGTACCCTGTAGAGAAAGACCTAATACTTCTAAAGTTTTCTAGAAATGACATAAAAGGTAAGACCTCATAGTTCTGGAGAGTAGTAAATAGTTTGCCATACAGAAATATAATGAATTAGAAGGAGTACATGAAGTGGATCTGAAAAATTAGCAAGTTGTGAGAAAATGTCATATTTAAAAGAATTTTTAAAGTCAGTATCATTGGACCATGGAATGCATATAGCAATAAGCAAGGCAACATATAAAAAGAAAAAGAAAAAAAAAAAAGTCTTAAATGTTAAGCAAAAGACTTGGGACTTTCTCCTCAAGGGATAGGTAGGTGCTTACAAATTTTGAGCAGAGAGATGACATGCCCAAATTTTATTTTAGGAAGCTTGTCCTAGATGCAGTTTGTAGATTGGATCATTAGAGGAAGAGATGGAAGGCAGGGAGAGTGATTGCATCTATTGCAACAATTCACACAAAGACTGATTAGGGTTTGAGGCAAGACAGTTGAAATAGGTATGAAAGGGCTATGTTAATTTATGAGAGAGATATGAGTTTTAATAATAAGATTTGGTTACTAGTTGAATATAAAAAGGGAAGGATAAGAGGTAGGGGGAAAAATCTAAGGTTTCTTTCTCCATGGCAGACTGGGTGATGATGCCTAATACAGGGATAAAATATATGGAAAATAAAACTTTGACAACAATATGTTCAAAACTATATGGCCTAAGGGATAGTGAAATAAAAATATGCAATAGCTGAAATTATAGGTTCAAATAATAGAATGTCTAGGCTAGTTTAATAAGAGGGAAGACAGTGTAATGTATATGGGAAAAAAAAAACTGGTTTATCTAAAGAACATCCATAGTTAAATCAGGTTAGGCTTGATTGATTTATGGTTTTAAACTGCCATCAATGATTAGTTTCTTTATTTTTCTGTGCTCCATAGTTGTTTCATCATAAACTGACTACCTTCTGTGGTCATAGGATGGAGCCTAGTATAACAATCAAAATTATGTATATACTACTTGTTTATGTCTTGTAGGACGGTAGTAATGGTTTTCTGCATTTTGTAAATGCATGGAAATTTTAACCTTTCATCGAGTTAGCCCAAAGTGGTTGAAAGTAAAAACAGGAAAAAAGAAATGGGATTAACAAGATTAGCTCTTTAAAAAAAACTGTATCTTATTTTACAATTTCTTTTTACATTTAATTGTTCTATATCCTTATGGCATACAATATGCTTTTTTCAAATCAAGCATGCAATGTGTGATAATCAAATCAAGGATATAACCATATTTATCATTTTCAACAAAGAATCTTAAAGTCTTGTGTATGTTGAATGCTTTTGGAGGTGAGGCAAAGGAAGATACCCAAACACAATTTGGATTCTTTTGGGAATGAGGAGTTGGAAACACAGATGCTCCACAGACAACTAAAAAGGTTGATATGGATGAAAAAAAATAATTGGGCTAATTTTTGAAAGCTCTTTATCCTGAAGCTTTGTTCATTGGCAGAAAAATAAAAAAAGCAGGAATATTTCAAACAAGAAGTTTTAAAATACTCTAAAAAATAGTGTTAAATATAACCTCATTATAATTTTCTATTAGGGTGACTGGAAGGAAGAGATCAAAATTCACATCACATTTTGAATAACTACCAAAGTGATACCCAAAGTGCTATTTCCACATGGAATTCTTAGTGCTTCTCAATAGTATTCATTGCATTTCCTATATGTATGAAAATGTTTGTGTGCAATATATGCACCCAATATAAAGTGCAATAACTCACTCATTTCTTTAGCCTCAAGAGAATTATGCCCCCAGCTTGCTCCAGGCCATCCCTTTTAAAACAAGTCTAATTCTTTCGATGGAGTATCATAAATGGAATGGCAGATGTTAAAGTACACCCTGGGATCTTCTAAAGGCTGCTGACTTTACACTGCAGTTTCAGAGATAGGAAAAGGCTATGACTAAATCTTACTGAACATTAATAATTTAAGAATACGAGCCAATTCATGAAGGCGGTGGGGAAGTCCCTTAGGGTATGAATGTCAGTTTTCATCAGGGCTTCAGAAACGGGGAGAAAAATACCGTGAATGAAATCAGAGGGAGGGAAGGCAAAAGAAATGTAGGGACATGGCCTGTCAAATTGTTAGCCCAGTTATTAAAAATATAAAATACTTGTTGTGGATTTTTCTGGAAAAATTAGGAAGCTAACTCTGATATCCTTCCAGATATAAGCTGAAGCAGAGATTGCACATACTTACAGGGCAGATGTGGAGCAGAAAAACACAACTGCCAATCTTTGGGAATTCATAAATTGTGAGGAAAGATTGAGACATCACAGAATATAGAAAATAGCCAGAGAGGGCAAGTTTACTCTCATCTCCATGAGGCAGGGGGAGCCTCAGAAGAGATCTGGGAAAAAAATAATAATAATAACACAAGGAATACAGCCCTTTATCCGGCATCCTTATCATTCCGCTACCTGATAACCGATTGTAATAACTGAAGTAGTAAATGTTCTCAGCTGAGTATCTGAGTCAGACTTCAGAATAACTTAAATTTTCCTTCTCTATCTTATGCTTTACCATCCCTTGCCAAAATTCTACATTCAGGCCAAATTGGATAAGTTAGTGTATTGTGCAATTTCCTCCAAGGTATTCCTCCCCTCTGCTGCATAGTCTTCAGTACTTTGAATGGCTGTTCCAACTCAATATGTCTAGCCAACTATACCTGGTCTCTTGCACTGGATTAACAACTTGTCTCTCTCTTTCTACTTCCCCTCTCTGCTCCACATCATTTGTATTCTTATTTCAGAATGCAGTGAAACTGCCAAGCAAGAAAATGAACAGGAAAGGCTGTTCTTCGACACAATATTTCAAATGATCTAAAGGACGCTAAACCCTGAATTTTAAAATATACTATTTAGCTATGAATTGGAAAACCCCTCACAGTCTAGCATCAATACGTAAATGTTTTAAATGTCTTCATCGTGCCTACTACTAAAAACTTAATTGATGGTGAGAGGATCTTCTGTGTTATTTTTTTAAAAGGAAACAACTCAGCCTAATTTGGCTCTCCACAATAACTTTCTATCAAACTTTGGTAATTATGGTCCTGGATATAATTTTATACTTGTTTTTGTGTCTGCTTTTGTCTTTATGTTCTCATTTTTATTTTGTTTTGCTTGTTTTTTAGTTTTATTGTTGTATTTATGATATCTAGTCATGCACACATGAGGGAGGGAGAGAGAGAGAAAGGGAAGCATCCAACAGAGTGGGAACATTCCTTCCTCCAGCCCTCCAGCACGTCAGGATCTCAGAAATGCATACATGTGCCCAGTGCACTTAGGTTAATCTAGACGGAGATCTAAGCCCTAGGTCAACTATCTGGCTTCCAGCCCTGTAGTACAGGGTTTGTCTAGGAATAGATGCGTTAAGTTATAATTAAATATCTTCTTCTTTCCCCATTAAAACACTCTAGTACTATTCAGGAGAAGGGAATAAAGAGAAAAAAAAATGAGAATACAGATTAAAGAGAATAGGGACCAGCGTGGATTATACAATTTTTAGTGTGGAAGACAAACTCAAAACACTTCAAGCATAGTTTGTAAGAGATCTTCATTCCAACAGATTATAATTCCACCATTGGCCAGTAGCCCATGTTATCATTCATGCTACTTTAATGTGTTAAGAACAAAATCCCCTGAGAATATAATTATTATAAGATAATGTACCCCTTAGCTATGTGAGTTTCACTAGCAGTTATAAAAATGTTGCCAAGATTATGCTCTAGCAATTAGCCCTCAGTGTGGGTTGCTAATGGATATTACACTCAGTTTAAAGAGATATACCCTAAGACTATTTCAGAAAATAACTCTTAATAGATGTTTTTAGATTAACAGATAAGGACAAACGAACAAATCTCATTCAATTCCTTGAACTTTCTTCTGTTTGATAAAACAGATAAAACTGAGTAACAGCTGAATAGTCATATCACAGAAATACAAAGACATAAAAAAGCATACCTTTTTTAAAAGAACTGAAGTCAAGTTCACAATGATTAATGTAATGATTACAATTTTTGCAAACAGTATGGTTTCTCTCTCTGTTTCAGTGTCCATGGAACTGAGAATCTATGATTTTTAATTCATTTTACCCCTAAGAATGATCTATGAGGGAAAGTATTTAGTTCACTGTGTCTGAGTGAGGCATTTGAGCTATACATATAAAATTGAAATGGCAATGGTCTGTGATAACAGATGAAACAACTATAGAGAAAACACTAAGAAAACCCTCCTTATACTGATGAGGGGGGATATGGTCTTATATTTTTTTGACAGAATAAAATCTCCCAACAACTAAGAAATGAGGGCTATATAGAGTCAGTTCAGCTCATCCAATCTTACTAAGCCCCTAATAAGTCAATAAGTCATAGTTTCTGTCACATGAACTGATAAATCCTTTCTGTTTCTTTGTTTTTGGTCAGAGGACACATGCCTACCAAAAAGAGACAGAGAGAAAAAGAGAGAGAGAGAGATAGAAAGCACCCTCTTCTCACAATGGGGCAAGGTCATGCCATAATCCCTTTTCCTCCATTTCTCCATCCTGTCTGGATTTGGAGCATGCATGCACAAGCACCAGCATGATTCTCAAGTCACTGGAACCAGGATTCATCCTGCAGTTGACTATGTGGAATCCAGCTCTCTAAACCACTAGGCTACAGCCTGGTCCATATGAATTGATCTTTTCAAGATAATCTAGTAAGTATGATAAAAAATTTAACTTAATTTTAATTTATTTACTTTCTTTAGAGAGATTTTTGCTATAGAGCACATTTGCTCACTGGAGAGATAGAGACAAAGAGAAAGAAATTGAGCAATCACCCTCCCCCCTCCCAGAGGAGTGGCCACACCACAATCCCTTCTCCTCCATTCTACTCTTGGAATTTTGAGCATAAACACACACACACACACACACACACACACACACACACTCCTCATGAGTTTCAAGTCTCCGAGTCCAGGATTAGAACCACGATGGGCCATATGGCAGTCTGGTACCTCAACCACCATGATATCTACTGGCCCCTGGTAGGACATTTTAAATAGAATAATACGAGTAAAGGGCAGGACCATGCCTGCACAGTACACACAAAATACATGTGGGCTATACTATGTACACCACATACAACGTGCTAAATACGGAATGGAGCAGAAACACTTGGTCTGGGCTACTGAAGTCTTCTTGGTTAGACAGCTAGTGGCAAAAACAGCTAGCGCTCAGATTTTAAAAGTTCCTCTCATGCTTTTTCCAAAAGGCTGTGCTGCTTAAGAGCACCACTGAGATGAAATCTTGGAGTGGAAGAGTAAGCAGCACCTGCTGAAGTGCATTTGCCATTCTCTTCCTTCCTGGAGTCCCACCCAAGTAAAAAGAAAATGCTTCCTAAAGACTTGCATTATGTACTTCTAATTACAGCTTTATCCAGAATGACATCTGCAATAGAAAAGACTGGCATTTTCTTTTTGATTTCTTATGTATAAATAAATCACACAACACTTTAAAGGTTAAGTTATGCAAAATATATAGTTACAATCAAAGGACTCTTCCTCCTTCTGTTCATTGGAAATTGATATTCAGGAGATCTTCTCTGTGACAGTTCTAGTTCCCTTCCATCAATTGGGGTTCACAATTTTACCATGAGGCATTTTTTATACCGTTCCACAAATAAAATCAGGGAGGAGTGACTGTAATACATTTTAGTAAAATTAAACATATTGGTAAAAAATGTACCTTATCATTCCACGGAAAAAGGGTCTAACAGCATGCCACCACTTTCTTGTGCGCTAATACGTGTCTGCTTACACCGAAGCCAACTCGATTGATTTTAAAAATATCTTGCATAGTAAATTGGTAATGCTGATGCCAAATTGGAAGGTTGATTTAAGGACCTATATAGATTAATACTTTAAGATTTATTCATCCAAAAGAAATGCAGATAGAACATGTCACCAGTTTCTCTACCAATAAAAGCATGGTACAATTTATAAACCAGATTTCTTTGAAATATCCATTTGGAGGGATTAATTACTTGAGAAAAAGACTGCTTCTGGTAATGTTTCTTTTCAGCAATAGAAAAATAAATTTACACCACTTCTGTTATTACACATGCTGCCCAGTACCTAAACCTGACCACCCACTTCAAACACCACCTATATTCCAAACATATAAATGGTGAAACCGATTGAACTCCTAAAAGATATCTTTTTTTTTTTTTTTTTTTTTTGGAGGGGTTTTTGCTATAGTGCTCATGTGCGCACCAGAAAGACAGAGAGAGACAGAGAGACAGAAAGCGAGAAATCAACCCCCAGGGGGGATGGCCATGCCACAATCCCTTCTCCTCCATTCTCCTCTCAGGATCTTGGGCATGCACACACACATCCCCAGTGTGAGTTTAAGCCACCGGGTCCAGGACTTAAACCGCAGTCCACTACATGGGAGTCCAGCCACATAGCTACTACACCAACTGCTGGTCCCCTAAAAGATATCTTGAACAATAATTTATTTCAAAAAGAATCCGAACACTTGCTCATCATATCGACTAACATGAGAGCTTCTTATTCATATCTTAGGGGCTCAAAATGGCATGGAAACCTGTGTTTGATAGCTTGACTGTGTGTTTTTTCCCACCCACAAATCAATCCCTCTCCTACTTGGTTGGCAAGCACTGCATTTTCCCAGGAAGGTACAGCAAATTCTATATATGTGCCACAAGTGGCTCAGAAGACAAGCCCCTGCTCATAGAGGCTCAGGGCCTGAAGTGACACTATCAGGAGTGAAAGGGTGTAAGGCCATGCTGCTCGAAGTTTAGCGTGCTGCCTGGCCCTTCTGCTTGCTTTTCATGTGGTTGCGCAGTGACTCAGGGCATTTACTCCCACACAGATGTATATTCTCAGCCTCAGAGGAAGGAGGCCAAAAGGAAAAAGTCGGACTGCACGGGAAAACAAAAGTTAACAGTAAATGGGTGGGTGGGGGATTGGACAAATGCATACTGAATAGAGTTTTCCTGGGACTGCTAATTTTAAAGCTATTTGGCTTTAATTAAGAGCTCAGTAAGCCTCAGCTTTTCCCACTTGATTGTGGGCAGTTTACAGGCAGGGCCTCTGCTTTACTCACAAGTGTTTCCTGCTTAATAACGCTCACAGTTCTTGCACACAGTAGGTGTTCATATCACGGCTCTAGTAATGAATCTGATGCTGGGATACCTCTGTTATACAGGCAGGCAAACATAAGGGCCTGTTACAGCTTGAATTAAAAGTAAAACTGATAGCTCAAGCCCACAGCCTGGTGGTTAAGGCAGCTGGATCCCACATTACAGACCACACAATTTGAGTCCTGGACCTGGAAGCCTGAAACACATGCCAGGTACATGTGCACAATTGTCCCAAATCTCTAAAATGGGGAGAAATGGAAGAGAGAGGACTGCAATGTGATTATACCCCATGGGGAGTGGTTTTGCCCTCTGGATCTCTCTGCTTTGTGTGTGTGCCCTCTGGCAAATTAAAATGAATAAATGAATGAATGAAATAAAAATAAAAAAAACAAAACCAATGAAAACCATTACAGTGCTGACATACTATAGGGTTTATGTGCTGGCGTGTGCTTGAAGCCTTAGGAGATCCAAAATTTTAGTCACCCTTGAAAGGTATATTACTTTAGAAGTGACTGCATTAAAATTAGATATTTCTAATCATCTAAAGTTAAAAATGATCTTCTATCTTTACCTTTTGGCCTTTGATCAGATCCTGTTTTCACAGAAAGTGGCTGTCATTGATACTATGCTTTCTGTGCTTAATAAAACATGTGCATAAATGTGAAAACAATAATATCTGAACAGCACAAAACTAATTGATTCATGAGCTCAGCAGATTGCTTTAAAAAGAATTTTGAGAACCTCGTTTATGCAGTCTGGATTAACTGTTTTACAGGCACAGAGTAAGGAATGCCATCGCTAACAGTAGGAGTGTAGATGTACAAAATTAACGAGTCATCTAGTATACTATATTTTATACTTGGGCATCTAAAATAATAGGGATAAAACATACTCCAAGCATTATGGGAAAGCAATCAGATTCTTCTCCCCAGCAGTGAACAGAGAATCGTCAAGGGGCAGATTATTATAGTTCTCTCCTCACTGTTAGAGGAGCAAATGCCCAGGAGGCATATGTATATATATCAAGAACTTATTAACACCTTTTGTAGGAATCTGTGCCTGTGGTTGACTATAAAGGAACCTTGTGCTTTTAAACAAGGCACCCAAGCTCTTATCAGTAGCTTGTCCAATATCCCCACCTTTTCTTCCGGGTTAACTTTTCAAACAAAGGAGATATTTACTGTGCCAGTCTAAGAAATAACTGCCAATTTGGAAAGCCCTTGGACACTAGCAGTTTAAGAAATTTAATGAGTCTGCAGGAAAATGATATATTCAGGAAAAACACAAAATGTATAAACACAAATATCTTTTTTTATTTTTTGTACGATATTCTGAAGAACTGCATGCAGCCAAAAATTTCTGCAGATAGACAGCAAGACAAGACATCCAACAGTTAGTGTTTGTTCTGCTACTTGCCCTCAGAGAACAATGGCTTCAGAATGAACAATAGTAAATTCGGAGGGAATCATAGAGAATGAAAATGTTATCTAGTTGACCTTAAATGTTTGTCACAAGATTTCCTGCAGGTTGTTCTGAAGCCCAGGCTGATACTGTGTGGGGTGCACAGTATGGCACAAAATAATGAAATACTTTGCTCTTAAAATTGAAAACATATGTTTTTCTTCACTAGAGATTTGCTTTTTGCAGGCCGACTTCCCATCCTAATTTTGATCAGAAAAGAGATCCCATAATCTGATAGAATTTATTCTGAAGCGATCCTTTTCAGGCTAGTCTTCAGTGGGAACTCTCCACACACTGCTGAGCAGGCATGGAGAAAAGCCATAACTTTACCATAATGAAAATCGGTGGTCCTACTCGCTCCATTCCTACCATTATGGTACTTCATATTTGTGAATTTTCCACTCTTCTAAGAATGGCTCTCTTTCAATGGGATCTCTACCAGGTATTTATAAGACAAACTGAAAATTATATTCTTGGCAGACTAAGAAAAAGTAAGCCTAAGCAAGAAGGAAAAGAGAGCAGGACCCAGTTTATATAATAGTAAAGTTATCACAAGCTTACTCATCTATAGGCAGTAGGCAGCTACATACTGTTATTGTACAAAGCACTTTGAAAATATGCTGTCATTTGACTCAAACTTAATGAAAGCTTAGGATGGGTACTTTAATGATTGGAACAGTGACTCTGTCTAGCGTAAGATACAAAACTAATGAAACTGGCAAGTTGTCTTCTTTAAGCCAGCAAATTCTCTGCTCTAAAAATCATGTCTGTCTGACAAGCAGGAAGGTTATGTCTCACAGCAGATCCTAGAACATTTACATTCACTCAGATTTCCATATTTCATATTGCTTCTTTTTCCCTAGATACAAAACAACAAGTATTGATTCAGTATCACCCTGCTGTCTATTTTAATTGAAATCTTCAACATATACAAACATGTCAAGAGTTAGGAGTTAGTACTAAAAAAAAAAAAAAAAAAAAAAAAAAAAGACAAGTAAAAGCTCAACAAGCAATAGATACACATCTTTGGGGGACTAGAAATCTGATTCTTTCCTTCATTTCTGAATAGTAGTAATGGTCACCAATGAAGAAGCAGTGGCACTAGGGTTCAGACTCTGCCCAGAGAGAGTTCAGAGATTACACAACCGTAAACTTGCTCCGGAATATTTCCCCACCAGACTGGTCTCAGCAACAAAAACACCTACTATTACAGCAATTGGGGTAAGCCACATTATCTCCTAAAGGTACTCCTGAAACTGAGCAAGGACCCTCTTATGTATTTCCTAAGGTTCTTGAAATATAAGGTCCATTTATATTGTAATGGCTCAGAGTAAGGAATAAGTCTTCAGACTTTGGTTATGATAATGAAACAACATTGATCATGAGTAAGGGCCATTTGACCTCTAAAACGCACTTAAAGATAAGGTTTTCATTTCAATATGTTAGATGTTGTGTAGGATGGAAACTGCTTGCTGGGAACTCAAAGACCTCAGGCTGAAAGGTTCCAGAAACCTAAAGAGAAATTTGATTACCTGAGGCCTCACCAATCAAGAATGCCCATGAGATGATCATGTTCTCTTGAACCAATCACTGAACTGATCATGCACCTGGGACCTCTGCCCCTAATTTTGCCCTTAAAAATGCATGTGGCAACCAACTCTGTGAGATTTAGTCTTTTCAGCATGAGCTGCCTGCTCTCCTTGCTTTGCACTTTGCAATAAAGCTGTACTTCCCTTCATCACACCATGTGCCTATGCTTTGGTTTCATAGTGCTTGGGAGAGCGAACCTGATCTGAGCTCGGTAACACTCATAAATTGAAAACATATTAATAAATCAGAAGAAAACATTAAAATAGTGTGAAATGTGCACCAAGTCATTATCTTTGTGTCACCATCTTTTTGGGGAAATATGTCTGCCTGATGTCACGTAGGGTTATTAATTCTTATCTTTAGTTTACAAATTAGTAAAAACCATGAAATGGTAGAAAGAACACACACAGAAACATCCTTTATCACATAGTGAAGGGCCAATCAGACATGACTTAAGGGAATCTGGTCATTTTTTATAACTGGCTGCCAGAAACTATCTTGGCTCTCAGTTTCTCTTTCTCTCCTTTTATATGTTAAGCCATCGTATTAGTCCCTAAATCACATCCCTGGTAAGTGGGATTAATAGTTTATACAACAACTTAATTAGTTTAAAAAGCTGAAGCTTTCATGTTGGGAAATATTTAAATAATAATAGTTACTGTTCAGGCTGTTTTAAGTGCTCCAGGCATTATTAGTTAATGTATTAATAAAACTTACCAGTAATGCTAGACTGGTAGTACTATCCACATTTTATAGATAGAGGAAATAAAACTCAGAGAAATTGTGGCATACACAGTCACCCAGCTACCTGTGAAATGGCTGGAAAAAGGCTCTTGTGCTTCTAACTTCAAATTCAATTTCCCAAATGATTATTTAGTGCTGTTATATGCTGGGAGATATCAATAAATAGCAAAAATGATGAGGATAAACAAACAAGGAGTTCAGTATATACAGCCAGGGGCCAAATAGGAGAGGTCAATGGGGTAACTTGAAACAATGACATTGAGGTGAGAGTACACCTCAGTCCTTTAAAAAGAGGTTAGGGCAAGGGAAGGGAAGATGATTTCAGCCAGGGAAAATGCATGCCCTCAGGCTAAGAGAGAAATGAGAGGTTAATGGGTTCCAAGAACTTAAAAAACTGAGGTCTGCAGGGGTCAGCTCTAGAATCACCTTGTAAATCTGGTTAAGGACTTCGGAGGTTATCTAAAGGATAACTGAAAATCCATGGAAAGTTTTACTTAGAAGGATCATATGCATTTGTATTACAAAAATCACTTTAGCAGCAACTAAAAAAAGAAAATAAAAAAGCACAATGGTCAGTAAGGTTAGAGGACATGTAAGATACCAGATAGAAAGGCGATATAACCATTCAGTTAAAAGATCCTTGTAGAGGGGAGAGCGAACGTGGGATGGGACAAAGACAGATTTTATATAAGTTAAATATAAATCCAGGAGATACATAATGGGCAGAAAGAACTGAATTGTGTGATGTATTTGATGGTGGAGGTTGAGGGGGAAGATCAAAGGGTGATGCAAGGTTCCCGATCTGAGGAGGTGGTTATGCTATCTACTAAGACAAGCAACACAGGCAGAGCAGTCGGGCGTCCCATTTTAGGCAGCTGAATTTGATGTGCTGCAGAGATCCATATGGTGATGCCCATATGGACGTGACAAGTAAGCAGTCCCATCCGAGCCTGGAAGGGAGTAGTGGTCTAGAGATGTAGCCCACCGCCCGAAACAGGGTGGAGAGGTCCTGTGCTACAGAGTGGCTTGCTTCAAGAGAACCAGTGAGAGCTGGAAGGAGCCCAGGGTAGAGGAAATACAAAGATCACCTCAATAGAAGGCACCCTGGGCTCAATTTACAAATGAAAGAAAGTGGAAATTTCAATTTCCACCCAGGTTGCCCAATCCCTTTTATAAAAAATATGAAAGGGGAAAAAAAAAAGAGGAATTTATGGAAGAGCTTTGTCCAAAAATAAGTGCCAAATAAGTGCCATACATATGCTCCGAACTTCACTTTTGCTCTAGCCTCCAGGATCCCCAGAATGAAAGAGAGTAGCATAAGGATAAGAAAGCCACAAATAGCACGGAGGAAACAGGACATCAGACAAGAAGCAGCAAAGTGTTATAGAATAAAGGGAATAAAGGATGGCACTTTGGGGCAGGAAATTTCAGTTAGCAGCATAAAAAAAATAAAGGGTACTGGAAAGGAGACAGAGACAAAAATATATATAAAGACATTCGTCCTCTCTCTGTCTCTCTCTTTCTCCCTCTCTATCTAAAAGAGCCTTTATTCTCAGATCATTAACTATCTCAAAAAAAAAGCTAAACAGAACCAAAGGGAAAAATAAAGAGTTTATGTTGAATTTATCTTCTTTCATATTTGTACAGTAAAACAAATTCATACAAAATACCCTTGTGATTCAATAGTCCACTGGTAGAATAATGTGTATAATGTATGAGCTCCCTGGGAGAATCTCAGTAGTGGTGATAGTCGTTGCTGGTCCATGCCTTCTGCCATGTTCAAACCCTTTACGCTTTCCCGTCCTCTCACAAGAACTATTAGAGTTCAGAGTAAGAGTCAGGAGATGTCATCTCAAGAGAAAAAGGAAAGTTTATTGAGAGGAAGAATGCCCAGGGGTCTGAAGCAGGAGGTGCTTCAACCCACCCTATCAAGGAGAGGAGGAGACATATTTGTATGGGAGGGGTGGAGGGGTAGGGTCACAAGAATGGTGGGTACTTTGATTAACTTACTTGCTACTGTGACCTTATCTGCCCATCAATGGGTGTCAGCTGCCAGTAAGAGAGGGTTCTGGCTGGGGGATTCTCCCAAAGGTCCCTGCAACCATCTCCTGATTTTCAGACAGAAAATTACCTAAAGGCCATTCAGGTGCTGATCTCACAAGAACACATGAGCATCTTCAGACATTTTATATATTTTAATTTGCAAATAAAGATATAACTGTATCCTCTGTATACATACACACACAGAGACAAATGAACAATATTTGTACTTATTTTGTCTTGGAATATGTGAGTATTGCTCACAGTAGTTCAAATGATGTTGGCTTCATGACAGCCTATTCTCCTGCACATCCTGTTTTTGTCTGAATATAATTCATCTACAAGCCCTATAGATCTAACTAGCAGCTTCAGAAGTTAGATTAATTAGTATTGTTAAAGCATCTGAGTTTTTCTAGCTTTTCTTTTCAAATGAACATATAATAGATAGTGGAAGTTTTTGACTGTTGTTATCTTAACATTTGACATCTTAGAAAAGAAAAAAAAAACAAAACACTGCAATGTTTTAATATTAAAATAACTTATGTCAAAACAATTTGAAGCCTTAAAAGGAGAAATAATGGGTCCAAATTCATCCTGAGAAAAATCACAATCAAGAACATTGACTTCCCTGCATCTATCATATTATCCACCACTCTGACTTGTATTCAGTAGAAGCCCAGAAAAATACACATTTTAAAGTGGATTAATGAACAAATGCATTTGCTTGGGCAACTAAATACAGGATAAGCACAGCTCTATTTGCAGAGGTGATCAGAGAAATACACAGTTGTAAGAGTATCTTGAGGGGCTGATTCCTGCTGAAAGTTCTATTAGAGTTTTCACTATTGTGTTGGTCTTTTTTTATGAAACTCAATTTCCCTTTTGTGGATTATATTTTATTTTTTTGCACTTAAGTTACTGAACTATTTTGGAGCTGACAGGAGGCATGGTGGTTAAAGGTGCTGTGTTCCCATATGGCAGACTGCAGTTTGAGTCCCAAACCTGGTGGCTTGTATTCTCACTTTCCGTTTCTCTCTATCTCTCTCTGTCTCTCTCTGGTCAAATTAAAAAATAATAGTAACACATGAAATTAAATAAATATTTTTTTTTTTTTAAAGTCACTGAACTATTTAGATCCTATAAGGGTATTTTTCCCTTTGAGGAAAATATTGCACATATAAAAAATTTGCCTTCTTTATTAAGAGGTTTTTTTATTATAGCAGTAAATTTTTCAAAACATTAAATAGTAGAGTAATAGCTGTTATAGAACCCATTGGTCAAAGTGAATTCTGAGAAGTTCCACTTTGTAAGTCCCATATTGCTTTCCTGAAAATTCTGGTACATTTGTTAAGATTTTTGGGTTTTTTTGGAAAGGTTTTTGCTATAGGGCGCATGCGCTTGCCAGATAGACAGAGAGAGACAGAGAGACAGAAAGCGAGAAATCACCCCCCAGGGGGGATGGCCACGCCACAATCCCTTCTCTCCCGTTCTCCTCTCGGGCTCTTGGGCATGCACGCACACACGCCTGGCGTGAATTTTAAGCCACCGGGTCCGGGACATGAACCGCGGTCGACTACGTGGGAGTCCAGCAACATAGCCATTACACTAACTGCTGGTCCCACATTTGTTAAGATTTTAAGATAAAAGTTTGTAAGGGCCAGCAGGTGGCTAAGGCACTGGACTCTTATATAGCCCATCATAGTTCAAGTTCTGAATTTGGCAACTAGAAGATCATGCCAGGCATGTGTGCATGGATGCACGCATGCCGAAATCCCAAGAGGAGAATGGAGAAGGAATTGCAGCATGGCCGTCCCCCCTAGTGGGTGATTTCTCACTTTCTCTCTCTGTCTCTGGTTCTCTGGTGAGTACAAACACCCCATGGCAAACATCTAAATAAGTGGATAAACAACTCAATATGTGTATCTGACAGGAAGTGTAGGTACAATTAGTAGTCATTCAATCCATATCTTTAGGTTTTTAAATACACAATACTTCAATTCCTTACAATTTGGGGTTAGATTCAAATAGAATTGTGTATCCTGGACTTCCCAGGAAGGGTGAGGTAATATTACAAGAAAAGTAATGTCTAAGTACGAACAGTGCAATCATTACAGAATAAAGAAATAGAATATTTTACAAAACAACATGCAAAGGTCCTTAGATGAGCTGAAGTGGAAACTTCAAAACTGAGTGCTGTTATTTTGAAAGAACTTACAAACTATTAAGATATTTTTAAGAGGTTTTATTAATTCTTACGAGGTTGTTAATGTGTAAATGAGGCCAGGGTTGCAATTTATTTATTTAAGAGGCAAGTGCTTATCTGTTTAGAAGAATCAATATTACTTAAAACAGTGCTAAAGTCCTAATTAACAAAAATGTGGTTATTTCTGGATCTGATAACTATATTCTATTTAACTAACTGACCAGATATTATCTATGTATCTCTAGGTCTATTTTTGTATCTCCATGTTTATTTGATTTTCTGCTCTCAATAAGATGCACAATTATTTAATTATATTGAATAAGAGAAGGGTAGAGGTTCAATATTACAGCTGATAAAGAAGATCTCTTGATACAAGTATGTTTCAGGGAAACTGCTCTGGATGAAAATGCCCTGGTTCAAATCCTGGCTCTATAATAATGTGTAAACCCTGACCGTCTTTTTCATCTATTATTTATTTTCTCCTCTGTTAGATGAGGATAAAACTGACCCCTTAGTTGTGGGGAATTGTGAAAAATTATAAAATATAATACAAGCGGACTTCAAAACATTTGTGGAAAAAATGGAATTTTAAGTACAAGTTTATTTTGGTGCAAAAAATCATGAAATCCATACATAGTTTTTATAATATGCATTTTCCATGAATTTCTTGAAGACCCTCAATACATGTAGAGCACTTAGCACAGGGCATGTTAGTTAGTGTCTGTCAGCAAATGATTCTCCCTTGTCATTATCATTGCATACCACACTAACACAAACATAGAAGGACAGATTCAACTCGAACTTTTAATATAGCACTGATTATGTATATTATGTGTATACTGATTTTTAGATACTGTACAAGAAACTTGGGGTACAGAGATGAACATCTCTTTATTCTGCAACTATATTACTATCCTAATTATCATATACTCAGATTCATGAGCATGTAGGTTCTTTCTTCTTCTTCTTTTTTTTTTTTTTTAACAGAGATTTTAGATATGGGACACATGCACTCACCAGAGAGACAGAGAAACAGAAAATGAGAAATCACCCCCTAAGAGGTTGGCCATGTCACAATCCCTTCTTTTCCATTCTCCTCTCAGGGTTTTGGGCATACACACACACACACACATGCTGTGCATGAATTTCAAGCCTCTGGATCTGGGACTCGAACCATGTTTGGTCATGTGGGAGTCCAGAGAAGCAGCCACTACACGATTTGCTGGTCCTGACCATGTAGGTTCTTAAAGCAATAACTTATAGCCATATATTGGGTACTCTTGTTTTTTAACATTTCTATTAGAAGATTGGCTTATTTGAGGGCTGGCAGGTGGTACAGTGGTTAGGGGCACTGGACTCCCATGTGACCAATCACGGTTCAAGTCCTGGATCTGGCAGCTTGCTTTCTCACTCTCCCTCTCTCTCTCTCACACACACACTCTATATCTCTCTGGTCAAATTAAAATAAATAAATAAGGAAAGAAAGAAAGTTAAATAAATTAATTCTATAAAAAATTTTAAAAATTAAAAATTTTAAAAAAAGAAATTGGCTTATTTCAAGACCAGTAGTTCTCAGTTCAGGATGCAGTCATCATAACGCATTTCTCAGGGATTAGGGATACATGCAATTTAATAAGGCTTTTTTATGAATTCTAATAGGTGTTCTGCAAGTCCAAATCCATGATCAACAACATATTTTTCTTACAGTAGTGGCTGTTTTTTTGCTAAATGAAGTTAATTGGACAGCTTGAATCAGAGCTTAGGAAAGAAGTGCTAAAACTGAATCTACACCCACAGATAAACATGACATTTGGTCTTGATGACCATCCAGCCCACTGGCATGGTTACTTAGAGATGACCAAACATGTAGAAGGAAAAACAACCCAGTCTTTTCCCCTAGGATTCAGAATCATCACTATACTACATGGCGATCTTTCCAGTAGAGGTACAGCAACCAAAGAACAAGCTATAGGCACAGAAGGATAGTTATCGTATTATCAACCATTTATTGAAAAACAACTTGCCAAAGGACATCATATATATTATCTAAAATAAATGTTACAGATGCTCTGGAAGGTGCATATTATTTTATTTTCTGTTTATACAAGGGATTCTCAAAAAGTTCATAGAAAATGCATATTATGAAAAAGTTATGCATGGATTTCAAAATTTGTGTAACCAAAATAAACTAGTATTTAATTTCATTTTCCATGAATTTTTTGAAATACCTTCATGTAAGAAGATCAAAAGTTAGCAAAGTCCTATACCTTGCACTATGTCTTACAAAAATAAAATTTAAATGACTAGGACTTGAAGATCACGGATCTTTTTAACAGATATGTATTGTAGAATACAAGTTTATATGCTATATTTAACTATGTTATTTTTCTTCACTTATAAAATGGGCAATACTAATAATACCAACTTGCATCATTAAATGGCATTATCAATTCAAGGTACCTATCATATAGTAGGTGATCATAAAAGCCTACTTTCTACCTCTGACAGGGCTGGGAACTTCATGGGCATCACCAATTGCTTTCTAAATAAAGTAGTTTTGCTACTTTACCAAAAAAAGTTACCTTATGAACATATAATGCCTCCTAAACCCTCTATATGCAAAGATGATGGCAACCCTCTAATAACTCAATACCTAGTAAGGGAAATCATATTGAATGACACAGTCTCTATAGACCAGGAGTTTCAAAGTATTGGGCTGTAGGCCATAAGTGCTCATTCTGCACAAAACACTGTCGGTATTTAAGAATAAATAATTACTGGGGACCAGCAGTTAGCATAATGGCTATGTCACTGGACTCCCACGTAGTCGACCGCGGTTCGAGTCCCGGACCAGGTGGCTTAAACTCACTCCGGGCGCACGTGCGTGCGTGCCCAAGATCCCGAGAGGAGAATGGAGGAGAAGGGATTGCGGCATGGCCATCCCCCCTGGGGGGTGATTTCCTGCTTTCTGTCTCTCTGTCTCTCTCTGTCTGTCTGGCGAGCGCACGCGCCCTATAGCAGAAACCTCTCCAAAAAAAAAAAAAAAAAAAAAAAGAATAAATAATTACTAATAAAAATAGAAACTGTTTTGTCTTATAACATTGTATTTCAGGCAATGCTGTGCTATAGCGCTATGTGGCAACAATTGGCAAGTCTTTAATAGCAGCCACCCTTTTACATGTGGCTGCTGTCTATTGCATAATTATAGAAGGACCCCATACAACCACTTCTGTTCTTCGTATTACCCATCTGCACTTCTGTGTTCACAACTTTTGTAGAAGTCTTCAGGCTCTGTAACAATTAGGACAAGATCTGGCACAGTGTCTACACAAGTAGTAAGCACTCGTTGCATATATGTTGAATGTAGTTTAGATGACAAAAATCCAAAGAGAAGCAGTTATTAAAAAATTAAACTCCCTTGTTTAGATTCGAGTCAGATTTCCTGTCTATTGGCAACTGACCTAGGTAAGCAAGAGAGTATGATAATTCTGATCAGGAGCACTCTTGGAAATTATCAAAATGTTCACCTTATAGGTCATAGATTATCAATATCAGAGTGACCATCAGAACAGAGATATACTTACCTAAGATCTACTGAATAGACGTACTTACCTCAGACCTATCTACTATGTATTTCTCATTTCTTTTTTTTTTTTTTGGAGAGGTTTTCACTATAGGGCGTGTGCGCTCGCCAGAAAAACAGAGGGAGACAGAGAGACAGCAGAAAGCAAGAAATCACCCCCCAGGGGGGGATGGCCACGCCGCAATCCCTTCTCCTCCATTCTCCTCTTGGGATCTTGGGTACGCACGCACACAAGCCCGGCGTGAGTTTAAGCCACTGAGTCCAGGACTCGAACTGCGGTCGACTACATGGGAGTCCAGTGACAGAGCCATTACGCTAACTGCTGGTCCCTGTATTTCTCATTTCTAAGAGTAAGTAGTATAACTTACCAAAAAAGGGTCAATCAATATACCTGGCACATAGTAAGCCCACCAACAAAATGTGGTGTTCTTTCTTTCCTTACTTATTTCTTGCCTAAAATATCATGTCGGTGTAGTTGTTTTTAGACTCAGTGTTCCTCTCTGGAACTCTGTAATTAGGAATGTGTAAATAAAAATCCAAACATTCTTCTTACATATTTCCAAATCATATCCAATTTAATTAGCAACATGCCTAAATAATGGCTTTTAAAGTCACAAAGAAGCATTATTTCTAAATTCTTATATTTTACTTTATCTAGTACTTTCTCTTTTTATTAAAACGTTATAAAAGAATGTTTTCTATTTTATTGGATAAGGAATTTTTATGACTTCAGAGATATACATCTCTGTATGTAAACAAAGCTTATTTGTCCAAAACACATGTGTATCTATCTGTATGTATGTGCATACAACAAACACGCTTACGTGAGAATATATATATATCATCCAAGAAAAACTTCAAGGCATTTAAACGAGAACTCTAAAACCAGTATCTTAGCTTCTCTGTGGAATATGATTGAACACTCCTTATCTGACTACAGTGACCCTCTGTTCTCCTGTGCCAAGTGTGCAAGTCCCAGCTGTGAATTTAAACCCAATCTCATTTTAAGTTTCCATTGTACTCAGTATGATCCTCATTTGTCATTGCATTGCCCTCGCCAGGGCCACGGTCCAGTCTAGGACACTGTCACCGATAAACCAGCAGCTGTAATTGAACTTATAACTACACATACTTTTCCTCCCACCACTGAAGTATTACTATAAACGAGAGAGAACAGACTTTTATGCTTTGAAGAACATGGGTAATCTTAAATAGCAATAACAGCATGCCTATGATCAATGTGAAATAAAAGCGCTGTGTAACTGGCTCACCCCTGACCCTCAAATAGTAACAAATAATTGTATTAATAGTGTCCTATACCTCAGCACACCTTTGAACGGGCTTTTGGTTGGAGATGAAGATGAAGCCATCACCTGGCATGGGGAAAGACCATATCAGGAAACTAACTGGATACAGCTAAACTCCGAATGTATGACAGCTTTCTAATAACTGGAAACACGTGTACTTTACTCATTTTTAGCTTTTTAAAAGAAAAGTCTTTCAACATTTATCGAGTAAAAAGTGCTTAAGGGCATTTTAGTAGTTAACCATGTTTAAATGAGGGCATTCCAGCTATACCTAGCTTCATGTTGCTTTCGTCTTTCTCTTTTCACACAGCTGTTTTCCTGAACCAGAAGTTCAGGCATGCCTGTGCCCTCTCCTTCCTGATCTTTCCTCCTTTATCTAAAACAGCAAGCGAGGTTGCACTCTTGCCCTCCTGTAACCGCCTGCTCCCTAGAAATCCTTTCATTCATTGATGCAATAGATGTCAACTGGCTGCTGTGTGCTCGCAGTGTTCTAGGTGCTGAAGACAAAGAACAAACTAAACAAAGTCCATGACTTCATGAATCTTCTATTCTAGAGTGAGAGAGGAAAAAATACAGATATATATATATATATATACACACACACACATATATATATATATATATATATATATATACACACATATACATATACATATATATATATATATATATATATATATTTTTTATGGATGTGTGTGTGTGTATGCAGTCAATTAAGTATCATAAGTTAAATTATAGCAGGATACGAAATGCAATGTATTGTGGAGAGAAAGAGAGGAAGTGAGAAAGTACACTCTCCCCCATCCCAGGGCATGGCCCTGCCACAATCCATTCTCCATTTCTCCTTCCTTTTGGGATTTTGGGCACCTGTGCACACATGCCCAGTGTGTTTTTCAAGGGTCCATGAATCAAACAATGTGGTCAGCCATGCAGGATCCAGCTGTCTTAACCATAAGGCCATGGGCTGGCCTGTGTGGGGTGATTTTAGACAAAGCCAACAAGGAGGTCCCTGATATTTGAACAGAAACCAGAAGATCAGTCATGTGAATATCTGTAGAAGAGAGTCCAGGCACACGAAGATGTCCTTTCAACATACTAATAAAGTTGCTTAACTTCTGTCTAATCAAACAGAGTAACAGAAGAAGCATACTAAAGGAAAAATTTCCATGAGGGTATGTATTTATTTTTCTTGTATTGATTTTCTGATTAATTTGTTTCAATTTTTATAGAAATTGGCTTTCAAGCTATCAGAGTCTTTACTGCCTTAAGCGAATCCATAACATTAACATTCTGTGTCTGTCTATGTATGTCCCTTGTTTTTATGGCTTTGATTGACTTTGGAGATGGTCTACCATTCTAACAATATGCTCAAAAATTAACAAAATTTTGTTTGCAAGTGGGAGTAATGTGGTTTATTGGGTGAGAGCTGTATAGGAATGAAGGTGGCTGTGAATTCCAAGAGACTTGGATATGAATTCCAACTATGCTACCATTATCCAAGTGACTCTGAGTAGATTGCTCACATTGCTTGACCTTCACTATAATAAGTGAGAAAGATAAGTGAAATCACAACGCATTACTGGAAGGATTTCATGAGGTCAGACATACACAGTGTCTGAACTTTTGCTTAACATTTCACAGAGGCAGAGGATGTCATCCATAGTGAGTATTTCTCAAGCTTTATCCCATGTAATTTTTATAGTAGTTCTATGATCTATCCACTGCTATTCCCATTTTGCCCAGCTGAAATGATGTTTTGAAAGATAGGTAAATTCTCCATGTTTTCATACCTTAGATAAGAAAAACTAAGTTTCAAGTCTAAGACCTTGTGAATTACAAACATTTGAATTTGTTTATTTCTGGTTTCTTTTTTTCCTTTGCCATGACACTTCACAAATAAATGCTATTGATTTTTTTCTTTCTGAACTATCATTATCACTCCTTAAGACCAGTATATTATTATTATTATTATTATTATTATTATTATTAAGATTTTTTTTTCTTATAGGCCATGTGTGCTTGCCAGAGAGACAGAAAGACAGAAAGCAAGAGGTCACCTCGAAGAGGATGGACAGGCCACAATCTCTTCTCCATTCTCCTTTCAGGATTTTGGATATGTATGCACATATGCCACGTATGAGTTTTAAGGAGACAGACCTGGCCAGGACTTAAACTACAGTCACTCACGTGGGAGTCCAGCACCTTAGCCACAATACCATCTGCTGGTCTCTTCTGCGCTGTTTTGAAATGTCCTTTCCTAAACCCCTTTGTTTCCATTCTCAGTGCCAGTACTACAGTTCTGACAATTATCATCATAGGATAGATGATAGAAACAATAGAAACATGATAGCATTTAAATCGACATTTTAGCTTCCGTTTTTTTCCCCCTCGTCCTCAAGTCAATTTTCCTAAATCATTCCAAAAGCAACATTCACTGACTCAAAACCAAGTTGAGTAACAAAAGTGATGCTCACTTACTCCATCCACCCCTGAATTAGTCCCATTGACACAGACTGGATTTTCCCTCCATTGTCTTCATGGGTTGGAGTACATGAACCTTCCATGATGTATTCTCTTTAAAGACTTCCTTTAAGATCATTGAACTGGAGCTCTGCTGTATAAAATCTTTGGGAAGGAAGTAAGAGCAGCTTGTTTGGCCAATAAAGTCTGGTATGTCTCATTTAAAAAGTAATCACTATTGGAAATATTTAGATTAATTAAGTTCATTAGCAAATCAATAAAATGGGGGGAAAAGGCATAGAAAGCAACCATGGATACCAGAGACAGCGTGGGAGGAGGGTGGGACACGGCAGAGGGTGAGAGACAGGGAATCAAGGATGGCAAAAAAAAAAGCAAATATACAGGAAACAAGAAATGGAAAATTAATTGTTTATGATAGCACATATGTTGATGTGCTTGATTGAGCCAATATACAGTGTATTCTGAATGGGAAATCCCATTTTGTATGCTGTAATGATATCCAGAGAATGACTGTAAATAAACAAATTTAAATAAATAAAATTAAAAAAATAAAAAACAATTATTACTGGTTGGCCCCAAAGTGTAGCACTTAAGCCTTGCACATTGTGAGCTGGATCCTACATGATCATCTATGGTTAAAATCCCAATCTCTGCAGCTTGAAAAACAAGCTAGGTACCTGTGTGCATGCCCAAGATAGGATGATCAATGACCACAACCCATTGAGGAGTGCTTTCTCTCTTTTTGGCAAATGCATGTGCCTTCCAGCAATTAAAAAAAAAAAAAAAAAAAAAAAAAAACATTGGGATCAGCAGGTAGTGTAATGGCTATGTCACTGAACTCCTATGTAGCCGACCGCGGTTGAGTGCTGGACCCGGTGGCTTAAACTTATGCCGGGAGCGTGTGCGTGCGTGCCCAAGGTCCCAAGAGGAGAATGGAGGAGAACGGATTGTGGCATGGCCATCCCCCCTAGGGGGTGATTTCTCGCTTTCTAGCTCTTTGTCTCTCTCTGTCTTTCTGGTGAGCACACATGCCCTATAGCAAAAACCTCTCAAAAAAAAAAAAAAAAAAAAGAAAAGAAAACTAAAAAAATTTAAAGAACCAAAAACAGCTACATTTTTGCATAGCTGACAAGTGACTTTTTACAATTTAAATACTATTTTTTGGTACATTATGTCAGCTGAAATATGAAAAAAGATAATATGTGTAGTTTAGTAGCAGTAAACTACAAAAGTAAATAAGCTTTCCTCTCAAACAGGTGACTTTTTGCTCCCTAGCTCTTTACAGTGTCATTACCCCAGGTTAAGCAATTAAGAGAAACTTCTAAAGATCATATCCTTTCAATCACAGCAGTTATCAACAGGTCTGATCTTTTCTGTTCACTTGACTGCCTCAACTGAACTACAAGGTCTTTGAGAGCAAGAACAATGTGTTAGTCATATCTGTGTGTGTGTGTGTGTGTGTGTGTGTGTACACACATATATACACTACATACGATACTTATAAAATTGCTATATTTGGATGCAAAGAAGCTGTGATTTGAGACTTTGCAAGAGGCATATCTGAAATGACGTCATGATGATGAAGCAAGGATTGGTTTAAAAATACATTTTTTTAATTTGCTTTTTAACTGAATAATTTCAGGACCTGTTTTTGTCTTTAGAATATTTTTCATAAAGCTATCTGAAAGGCAAATCAGTTAACTTTGCCACTCCTTTTCATGTCTCTATCCCTCAACTAACTCAAGAAGAAAAACATTTTTTTTTTTTTTTTTTTTAAATGGCATCGTAGACCTGTTTATAGTGGGTTTACAGATAAAGGAAAACAACCTCCCTACTGCCTTACATTCACTAACATCTTCAGGTAATTATCTGAAACAGAACTTTTAAGGGCAGAATTCACTTCCTTGAATCTGTCTTTGGGCAGAATCCAAAAGCAAAGGGGCCAAAATAAGGAAATCAATTCCTGCCAAGGAGTGCCTGAAAAGCTCCAGCTAAATGAACTGATGTAATCTCAGTCCGGGACTCGCAGGCAGTTGCAGCGGGGGATTCTCATTACTCCGGAATCTTGAGAAGGGAAAAGGAGATGGAGTGAAGCACTCTCATAGTTCCAGCTGGTGGAAGTCAAAGATTACTGATAAGGCATGGGCTGAGGGAGTGCTCCCTTGTTTCAGCTTGAGCAATGTGTCTTCCACTGTTTCACCCAGCCCCAAGAGACAGGAAAGCAAGGTAACATTATCAATCTTATTTGCCCCAAATAGATAGGGAAACATAGACAAGAAATTGGAGAGATTAGATAGATAGATTAAACACGGAAACACAATGCGTTTAAGCTTGTGACCTGCGTTCCCAAATCCCTCAATAGATCACAGGAAAAAATTTCAGTGTTGATCTGAATGGGCACAAGCATGCTACAGAGTCATCTGACAAAAGAAAAGCCTTCTTTGCAGTTCCCAAGACTGGTAAGAAAAAATTTGCAGAGGAAGCAGGATTTCGTTCACAATGTTAACCATCTTAGATAATATAAAAGGCAAGCACATCTCCTGCCATTTCCCCGTATGATTGCATATTGCACATTGTATATTGTTAGCTCACATTTGCAGAGGCAGATATATGTTGAAAAGGAAGAAAAAGAGAATCGTCGGAAACTATGAACAATTGTGTGTTCTGTACAACATCTGGGGTGCCGGTCTTAAAGAACATTTCTGTTTTTGTTGTTTTGTTTACCTTGCAAAATTGTGCATACATATATTTTGTACAACAGTCTAGTGAATTAGAAAATTATTCTGAAATCAGAAGTATTGGGAGGGAATGTGTGCCCTACTACAATTGTGGAGAAATTAGCAAAACATGCTTCAGCCTAATTAAATTGATGATGTAGATTTGTTTTTTTCCTAATACGTTTGAGAACAATAGGATATATTCATTTCCTCTCTGCTCAAAGAGAAGAAAAGCAATCCAGGAAACAGGCATTAAAGCTTCCTAATCAAGATTAGCATTTGATGTTAAAAAGTGTAAGTGAAGTCAAAGAAGTGGAATTACGATGATGCTAGTATACCATCCCAATCTAAAGGTCATGCAAATCAGGATAGGCTAGTTTTTCCCATGGTAAAGAGCCCTAACTTTCTTTTCTTTTTTTTTTTCTTTAAGAATATTTTATTTAACTTTATATATTTATTTTTGAGCAAAGAGGAACAGAGAGAGAGAGAGAGAGAGAGAGAGAGAGAAAGAGGGAAAGTGAGCAAGCAAGCCGCCAGGTTCAGGACTTGAACCGCTGTTGGCCATATGGAAGTCCAGTGCCCTTAACCACCATGCCAACATGCCGACCCCACCCCTACCTTTTTAATAGCTTAAAGCAAAAAACGATGTGTTCCTTACTCTTAAGTCCATCACAGGGAAGCCAGAATCTCTGTTCTGTGTTGTACTCACTTTGGGATCTTAGCTGTGGGAGCAGGTACTACCTGTAACATTGCTGGTTGCCATGGTAGAGGGAAGTATAGTGTTCTGGACAATCTCCCACAAGCAATTACACGTTCCAGCCCAGCAGGGATAAACCTCACTTCCGCCCACAATTCATTGTATACCATTCACAAGGGACCATCTAGCACAAGGGAGCCAGGAAGCATAAATATTGGAAGCAGCAGCTACCATTTATTAGAGCCAAGTACACGCTAAGTTTCACAAGGTGCTTTCCCTACTTTGCATAATTTTAATACACACAGTAACTCTTACAGGTAGATATTATTAAGGTTACATTTAGCTTACTAAATGAATCTGAGGCTCATAGAATTAAAAAGCTTTCTAAAGCCAAAAAGCCACTACTGTCATAGCAGTGGCCTTCCTTTCCTCTACATCACACTGTTGATTTGCCCATTAGGTCCCACATACTTTTTAATTATTTGCTTTAAAAAGAACAAAATGCACGTTGCATGCACAGAGTTGTTTAGTGTTAGCTTTGCAATTATGTAACAAAATGTCTGTGAAGTAAGTGAATGGAATAGAGCTAAAACATGTTTTTAATCACTTATTTACAGAAAAGGAGAAAAAAGACTCTATACACACAGATGCACACATGAAATAGATATTCTTTGTATTCCAACCGGGAAATGTACAGCAAGCATGTTGCAGAGCTATACAGAACATAATAAATTGATACAATATTATACAGTGTGAAGAGCCCAACCTATAGGAAAAATGCAGAAGAGTGCAAGAACCTTTTGCATAGATTATTCAATAGAAAAAAGAAAGATGATACTACGCCCACTGAATTTCCCCCTTTGATTCTTTTCTTTGCTTGGATAGTTCTCCTGGCCTTGGTGTTAACCTCTGAAAACAGTCCCATCTGGTCCCAACTGCTGAAGTGCTAGAGACCTCTGCTGAGCAGCATCTTCAAAATCGCCAAGTGTTCTAACTCCTTGATATTGGAAAACAGTAGACTGGAAAATTACAGGAGATTGGTTTCCATAGACCCTTGTTTACAACTGTAGCTTGTAACTAGACAGCTCCAACTCATTCTATGGCAAGTGGTTTCTCTGAAAAATCTCCAGTTCAGAGAAAAAAACAACCCATGCAGCAAATTTAAAATCCTATTTATTTTTTCCTAAATTGCTACATTTTAGAGTCAATCAGTCTGAGTACCAGTACAACAGTCTAAACTATTTTCTAGATTTAATATAAATTTTACAAGCAGAGGAAATTATTTAAAGGTAATGAAATAACAAGAAATAACTATTTTAAAAACTTAATAATCAGTTAGTGCTTTTGTCATATCAAATGCATTAAACTTCTCTGAAGTCTTTTCATCATAATGTATTAAATTAAATATCTGTTCCTTGTAGAATATGATTCCACTAAACTAGATTAAAATCAAATCATGAACAAAATCAATTTTACTTACAATAATCCTAGCCTACTGAGACTCCAGTCTAGTAATCATAATAAATGTTTCTCCTGCTCATATATTCTTTTCCAGTTTTAAATTTACTCAAAAGATATAAATTGTTGACATTGCACACCTTTTTGTGTATTGCATTACAGTATTGTGAAGACAGCACATAACACACACTTCAACAATCCTTATGGTATTCCAGAGGGAAAAATATGTGTATTTATGTGTGTGTGTGTATATATGTATGTGTGTGTGTGTATACACATTTATATGTTTGTGTGAAGACACAGATAGATATTATATGTGTATCTATAAAAATGGAATCTGATCAAACTAAAAGGATTACTTGATTTAAGAGAGAATGATAAATATTTAAGCTGTCTTGGAGGAATTATGCTGACATTGGATCTTGGGATTACTTCTCACAGAAAACTCAGAGGATTTGGTATCTTGTCAGGAAACCGGAGCGAAGCATGCTTACACGATGTTAATCATGCATTCAGTCTTTCTTTCATTGCAAGCCCACTAAATGGAGACAGATCAAAGTGAAAAGAAAAACAAGCAAGCGTTTTCCCCACCCTGATGCAACAGCTGAGCATTTTTTAAGAGCACACTCCAAGAGTTTAGCTTTGTTCATTTGCAAAAAACGGAAGTTATTTTATTAGTGTAATTTTAAAATAAAACCTACAAACAAGTAAGTTATCTTTCACTTAAAGGTGTAATTATTTTTTCACAAGTTCTTTTTAATTGGCTAAAATTATATTTTAGTTTCAGATATTAACTAATCTTCAACTCTAATAAAACCAAGTCTGGGGACCAGCAGTTAGTGTAATGGCTATGTCACTGGACTCCCATGTAGCTGACCACAGTTCGAGTCCCAGACCTGGTGGCTTAAACTTACATCGGACACATGTGCGTGGGTGCCCAAGTTCCCGAGAGGAGAATGGAGGAGAAGGGCCATCCCCCTTGGGGGGTGATTTCTTGCTTTCTGTCTCTTTCTGGCAAGTGCACGTGCCCTGTAGCAAAAAACCTCTTTAAAAAAAAAAAAAAAAAAAAAAAAAAAAAACTAAGTCTGATAGAATTAATCAACTGAAGTTTATTAATCACATCTACATGCATGTCAGAAACATGTGAAGGTTAAAAATTCTGCTATATACCTCATATAATGGTATGGTTTGATTTACAGAGTACCTCCATAACTTTAGCCAATTTTAAGTTTTAACTTCACAAATTCTGCTGAAAAAAATTGTCTATCATCAACATTGCTTTAGAAATGGGGAAACTGGGGGCCAGCAGGTGGCATAGTGGTTACATCACATGGTCAACTGTGTTTCAAGTCCCAGACCTGGTGGCTTGAAACTCACTCCAGGCACATGTACATGCATGCCCAAGATCCCAGGAGGAGAATGGAGGAGAAGGGACTATGGTGTGGCCATCCCACCTGGGGGATGATTTCTCATTTTCCTTCTCACTGTCTCTGTCTCTCTCTCTCTCTCTTTCTGGTGAGTGCATGGGCCTTAAGGCAAAATACCTCTTAAAAAATATGGAAACTGACTCAAATAGTTGAAATGAAATTATAAAGCCTCATGGTTGCCAACAGCAGAGCAGGTTTTTACTGAAATTCCAAAACACATTCACTTACTAGGAAAAGTAAGAATTTTGCTCTTTTCATTTCTTTGGTGGAACTTTGACTTTTTAATCTTTATTTTTTTAAGTTGCTACAGGGTGTGAATGCTCACCATAGAGAGACAGACAGACAGAGAAAGATAAAGTGGAGAAAGCACCCACCAGTGGGGGATGGCCACACTGCAATCCCTTCTCCTCCATTCTCCTCTCAGGATTTTGTGCATGCACACACACAGGCCTGATGTGTTTTACAAGCTTCCAGGGCCATGACACAAACCATGCAATTGGCATGTGGGACCCGGCCACCTTAACTCACGCTACCAGTTGGCCCTGGAACTTTGACTTTTATTTTTTTAAAAATTAAGGCAACGCTTATAAGGCACATGTAAATTAGACTATTTAGTCATTAAGTTGGGGAATAAAATTAGTACTTTTTTTTTTCTTTTTCGTCAGGGGGCATGTGTATTCAAAAGAGAGAGAGAAAAAGGGAACAGAAGAAGGAGCCCCTTAATGGGATGTAGTCACTCCAAAATCCTTTCTCCCCCACATTTCTTTCTTTCTTCACTATAGGGCACATGCACTCACCAGAGAGACCTAAAAACAGAGGGTGATAAATCACCCTTCCAGGATGGATGGCCACACCACAACCTTTTCTCCATTCTCCTCTCAGGATTTTGCGTATACATGTGAACGCGCCCGGCATGAGTTTTAAGCTGCCGAGCCTGGGGCTTGAACTGCAGTTGACTATGTGGAGTCTAGTGACATAACCATTATGCCACCTGCTGGTCCCTCTCCTCCATATTTCTATCTTGTTAAGATTTCAGGCAAGTATGCATGTCTCTCAAGCCACCAGAGCACTAACTCATGTTTCTCAAGACACCTCGGTGGAAGTTGAATTGTGCAGTTGGCCATGTGGGATCCATTTCCCTTAGCCAACAGGCCCTGGGCTAGCCAAAAATCAATACATATTTTAAAAGACTAAAATCTAATAAAGACATAGTTTGAAAAAATAGTTTTCTACATTGCTGATAAAAGTAAAACCTGACACAAACTTTCTAGAGAATATAACTGCAAGAGTCATATGTTACATGGGACCAGCAGTTAGCGTGATGGCTATGTCGCTGGACTCCCACGTAGTCGACCGCGGTTCGAGTCCCGGACCCAGTGGCTTAAACTCACACTGGGCACATGTGCGTGCGTGCCCAAGATCCCAAGAGGAGAATGGAGGAGAAGGGATTGTGGCGTGGCCATCAACTCTGGGGGGTGATTTCTCACTTTCTATCTCTGTGTGTGTCTCTGTCTCTCTGGTGAGCACACACGCCCTATAGCAAAAACCTCTCCAAAAAAAAAAAAAAAAAAAAAGTCATATGTTATAGTAGGTGTTTCCTTTCAATAAGAACCTTACTTTAAGGAATGTATTTTTGGGTCCAGGCAATGGTGCAATGGTAAAATAGCACACAATACTTAATGCACATGAGATAGTAACAGGTTAACAACCTAAATCCTCCCTGTACACACCAGGCACATACTGTGTGCCCTTGAACAAGACTGGTTGAGGCTTGGGGTAGGTCATGACATGAAGACTCTGTGCTTGTCTCTCTATCTCTGTCTCTCTCTGTCTCTCTTTCAGAAAAAGTAAATATAAAACTTACCAAAAGAAATTCTTATTTAAAAAAATAATATGTGTGCTTAATAATGTGAAGGTTAAGAATTGTTTCTCAGAGCATTATAAAAATAGGAACCAAGTATTTGTGCATGTTTAGAATATTAACTCAGTGGAGTACTTGAACTTATTAAAAAGCAGACTCTAGGGACCAGCAAGTGGCGTGGTGGTTAAGACGCTGGACACTCCCACATGGCTGACCACAGTTCAAGTCCCAGACCTGGTAGCTTCCTTTCTCACTTTCTGTTTCTCTTTCTCTCTGTCTCTCTCTGGTCAAATTAAAAATAATAAATGAATGAATAAATAAAATTAAATAATTCTTTACAAAAAAAAAAAAAAAAGCAGACTCTAAATTTGAATCAGTCCATTTTAAAACCCAGAAGAATGTGCGCTTCAAATTTAAGCACATATATGGAAGATTTCTTTGTGTGTATGTGTGTGTGTGTGTGTGTGTGTGTGTATTTTTACATATACAAATCCTGAATGTCTGGATAATGAAGACTTTTCTTAAAAAAACACTTTTAAATGTTAAAGCACTTTAAAATTATGTAAATTTAAACAGCATATTTTTCTACTGAAAAATAATAAATATAATTACATGAAAGTAAATAAGCCACTTAATTTTTACATTATTATACTTCTAGTAATTTTTTCCCCGTTATGACCAATTTTGGCATGTCCATGTGGACTGCAATTTATCTAAGATTGTACAAGATTTCCCTAATCAAATTATGAGGACATGCACTTTATAATGTCCTTTCAGTGTTATATTCAGGGCAGACACAACATATCCATATTGAATGCATGAATTTCTATCCTGGGCAGGATTGTTACCCTAAGTGGTATTGAACTCTGCTTCTGAGCATAATAAATGACCAGGCATGAAAACCACCTGGGGCTGTCCTGACTACCAAGGTTATTTGCTGCTTTTTCCTTCCTTTTAAAACAAAAGATTCTAGATGTAGTATTTTCATTTCTATTTCTAGTCATCCTTTCTTATATTTTCCTTTGATTTAATTGGGAGGGAAAAAGATCTGTGTTAATGAGCAAAGAAACGATTTGCAAGTTAAATTTAATATCATGCTGGTAAGCTGCAGGTATGATTTTAAGTATCTTAATAGTCATCATTTTATTTTTTTTAACCATAGGTAAAATTAATTTAAATGATATTCTTTACTCATGAATCCAAAATAACATCACTTAGACTTGTAATCGATATGAAATATTATTAGTGAGATGTTCCCATTTTTTGTGCCGTGGCTTCCAAATTCCTTAGAGCGCTTTTCATTTTGCACTAGCCAGATTTTCAATGCTCGCCTCACATGACTCGGAGCTATGCTATTAGAAAGCATATTCTTTACTAATATGCGATCATTTGTCTTCCCAAAGTAGCAACTCTGAAGCACATAATTTTAGTTTTCTTCTAATCTTTTAATTTTTTGAAGAAAATGTTTAAGGATAAACAAAGATCATCAGAGCCAATAAAACAAAACAGCAATGAAACAAAAAAGTCAGCATGTATAATGTCTCAGATAAGAGAATGCCTGGCTATGGAGCACTGTGTAAGTCATTGGTTTAGCGGGACAAAATTCAGTGTTGTGAATGTTGCTTATGAGGGAGTCAATTTAATGCACAATATGCTTAAACATTAAAAAATGATATATAGCTCTGCAGATAAGATCCAGTGTATATAAGTCTGTATATGACTTAAGTCCAATGGTCTCTTGGGCAGAAAAGTCTTTAGTTAGACCTAATAAAGATCTGATCCTGGGGCCGGCAGGTGGCATGATGATTAAGGGCGCTGGACTTTCACATGGCTGACCATGTTTTCTCACCTTCTCTCCCTCTCCCTCTCTCTCTCTCTCTCGCTCTTTCTCTCTCTCTGTCTGTCTCTCTCAGTGTGTGTTTCACTCTGGAAGTATTAAAATAGTAATAATACTAATATGTAAAGTTAAATAAAATAATTCTTACAAAAAAGAAAAAGTCTGACATCCTTAAGTAACTTAAAGTCTGTAGTTCTTTTTTGCCCCTAGAGTTTGTTTTACTTATTCAGAGAGATCGAGCATGCAAGAAAGAGGAGGAGAGGAGGTCTTCATGCCATATTCGCATTCTCAGCTGGCCGTGAACAAGGGCTTGCACACACAGTGCCCAGCATCCTCAGGGAGGCCTTAGGATGCCAACCCAGAACCTTCCCATGAGGGCCTAATTGAGTTACACACTGTGCCACCACCTGCACTATAATACTTCTTTATTATTTTGATTTGGTTAAAGCCAGTTTTATTGACAGCAGCTCCTGGCCAAATACCTGTATATAAAGCATATTTTTATTTTACATTAGAATAACATAAGATAGTAGTGTGCAGAAAGTATAGCAAGTCAGAAAGAGTGCTAAGTGCATTTTAATTATACAGAGAATATCACAAGCAAGAGTATTAGTGAAGTCAATATATATTTAACAAATATTATCTCATTTAATTTTTAAGAATATGCTTCAAGGCTTAGGCAAAAGAGTTTTTAAAATATGGTTTTTTAAATATGGCTTTTATATAAAGATTGTTTACTAGAAAGTTAAGTTGGTGTAATGGCTATGTTGCTGGGCTTCCATGTAGTCGACCACAGTTCGAATCCTGGATCTGGTGGCTTAAACTCATGCCGGGTGCATGTACATGCGTGCCCAAGATCCCAAACAGAGAATGGAGGAGAGGGATTATGGCATGGCCATCCCCCCAGGGGATGATTTCTTGACTTCTGTCTTTCTGTCTCTCTTTCTGGTGAGCATGCGCACCCTATAGCAAAATCCTCTCCAAATTAAAGAACAAAATCAAAAACAAAAACAAAACAAAGAAAGAAAAGAAAGTTAATTTTTCTAAAAACCAATTATCAAAAAATTTAATTTTGTATTCCACATGGAATATACACTGTACTTAAAGCTGGAAATACAAAGATGCTGCCACTTTCCCTTTTGGGATTTTGAGCACACAAGCACTCACACCCAGTGTGTTTTATGAAATACTCAGCCAGGACTCAAACCATGTAGTTGGCCACTTGGAACTGAGCCATCTTAACCACTACACCACCAACTGGCCCTGTCTTACATTTTCATAAAACCTTTCTGGACATTTTAAAGTTAGGAATATTTTTATAGTAATGTTTATATAAAAATAAATGCCAAATAAAACCACTTATTTCACACTTAATGCAGCTCACAAATGGGTTTAACTTATATTTTCATAAAAATTTGCTATATTAGAAATCATTTCCTAGTGAATTTCTATAGTGACTACAAATACGTTTTCTAAAAAAAAAAAAAAAAAAAAAACATAATGATAATTTTTTGAGGAAGAGAGCATCATAAATGATAGCAGCATTTTTTTCTCTAAATTCCTCTGAAATCCCAAATAAAGGCAAGTGGAACATAGGGTCAGCCATTATTTTCTGCATTGGTTTTCAGTGCTGGAGAAAATAACACCTTACAGAAAATAAACTTGAAATATGATTCAGATTTGCAATACTTTAAAAAAAATAAAAATTTTAATGAATGATCTAGTAATAATTTTTAAAAAATGAATACAAAACATAGGGCAATAGGATTATACCCTGCCTGCAAAGGATCAGGCCAGTTTCAAGGCTGCTTAACTCTCCCTTGCTTCTTAGTCCACGCTGAAAATGAGCAGGCTGATCTCATACTAGGACTTTTCACACCCCGTAATAGACCATCTCTTTTCTTTCTGAATTTCTCTTTTCTTTCCTTTGCAGAATGCAAAATTTCTTTAGGGTAAAGAAATTATCACAACTTATTTACTGTGAGGAAATTTCCTCTAATTAAATTGTTGCTTTTTTATCCTTATGAAGGCTAAGAATAAACAGTACTAATGGGAACCGATATAAGCAGATTAACTGATGAAGAATCTGTGGTGCTAATTGCTCTGCTGCTCAGAAAAAATATCTCGGGATATTCAAAAGTGGGGTATATTCATAGAAATATGTTGGGTATGTGAGCGATGTGACATCCTTTGTGTCACATCAAGGAAAAGATCGGGAATTTCTTTTGACAGAGTTCATTAAGCTTCCCTTCCTCTCTTGAGGTTGTACAATCCACAATGCTTCAAAAATCATTGGAGAAGTCTTGGTTTTCACGAGCACTGTGACTAATACATAGCAATACATGCAGATTAAATTACAAAAGAGGTATTTTAAATAAGATATGGTTTTCTGTGTACAGGCTACATATGCCTACTTTCTTTTATTATGGCCTATATTAAAAGGTATTTGCCCTTTTAATTTGTGTACCTATAAAAACGTTTAAAGGGGGAACCAGCAGTTAGCGTAATGGCTATGTCGCTGGACTCCCACGTAGTCGACCGCGGTTCGCATCCCGGACCCAGCGGCTTAAAACTCATGCCGGGCACGTGTGCGTGTGTGCCCAAGATCCTGAGCGGAGAATGGAGGAGAAGGGATTGCGGCGTGACCATCCCCCCTGGGGGGTGATTTCTCGCTTTCTGTCTCTAATGTCTCTCTCTGTCTGGCGAGCGCACGCGCCCTATAGCAAAAAAAATCTCTCCAAAAAAAAAAACGTTTAAAGGCATCTATCATAAGACTTAACCTCCACCTGATGTTAAGTATTGTCAAGCACAACTGCTGTGAAAAAGAGGCTCTTTCACCTTTGCAGTTTCAAAAACAAACAAAAGTGCAATTAACTCTTTCAACAGCTGAAATCAGTGACATTGAACATACAGAAACACGGACAACCTTTCATTCTAGGAGACATGGACAGCCTTTCATTGCTAAGTGAGAGAAGGATTAACACCTTCCAGTGTGTGCGGAAAGCAGTCTTGAGTATTTTTAAAGCTTTCCTATTTAGGCTCACAATTGCTTCAGTAATCCACCTGCTGTGCTTCTTTATAGTGATTACACAGAACAAGCAAAACAACTGGTTTATGTTGAACTTTTCCAATTTCTTCTAAGTATTGCAATTGCCACTGATTAAATTATGCAGAGGGCACCCAGAATCATTATATTCAGTCTTAATGTATATTTCCAGTGTAAATTATGCATCTTAATAGCTCTTCTTTTTACAAAAAAAAAAAAAGCAAAAATACAAAAAAAAAAAAAAAAGACACTGTGATCAGTGTTAGGTCTTTCTAATTATTTGTTCAATTTAGCTCTTGAATGTAACCTAATAAGTACATACAATTTAGTTCCCTTTATTTTTTTTTCAAAAGCATTGGTATTCAAATTATAGTTTTTATATAGGCAATGTTCAAATGGAGATTCCTTGTTGTTACCTTTCAGAGATTTTAATTCAGAGTGTCTAGAGCAGTTGTCTATATTTTTATCAGACCCTAGTTAGTCTGACATACATGTTCACAAAATGTCATCCTAGCAAATGGAGACAAATAATCTGAATACTCAGATTTGCATATTTATTCCTGCTAGCTTCCTAAAGACAAGGTACTTCTTTCTTTTTTTTTTTTTTTTTTTTTTTTTTGGGAGAGGTTTTTGCTATAGGGCGCGTGCACTCGCCAGAAAGACAGAGAGAAAGAGAGAGACAGAAAGCGAGAAATCACCCCCCTGGGGGGATGGCCACGCTGCAATTCCTTCTCACTCCATTCTCTTCTCGGGATCTTGGGCACGCACGCACATGCGCCCGGTGTGAGTTTAAGCCACCAGGTCTGGGACTTGAACCGCAGTAAACTACATGGGAGTCCAGCAACATAGCCATTATGGTAACTGCTGGTCCCAAGACAAGATACTTTCTTACCAGCAATTTTTCTCTTTAAAAAAAGTCAACTCTTCCTGATCAACCTCTAGGAATAACTGATAAAACAAGAGTCAAATTATTTAATGATGATAGAATGATTGCATTTAATAGTGTAGAGGTCCCTTTTCCTTGTTTCATGCTTGGTAAAACTGTAGAAATTTAATGTTGATAAGTAATTTCTACCCTTGAAAAATCTTTGGTAAAAGTATGAGACAGGGTTTCAAAAAAGTTCTTTGAAAGTAGAATTAAAGTACAAGTCATTTTGGTGCAAAATTTTTTTTAAATTTTGCATAGATTTCATAATACCCATTTTTCACAAACTGAAGATTCCACATACATAAATATATAATGTGTGCATAGGTCTCATAATACACATTTCTTATGAACTATTTGAAGATCCCACATATATAAATATATACGGTGGTAAAAAAATAACTTGGTAGTATAAATCAAAGCTAAATTTTCAGGTTTGCCCAGCAAACACACTTTTAATATGTTTTCCAATAGAAATAGAAGACAAACTTATCAAAATACAGGCAGGCACTGTAGCACAATGAGTAAGGGAGCTGAATCCCAAATGGCCAACTGCGGCTCAAGTTCTGGGCAACCTGTGAAACACTAGGGGTGTGTGTGTGTCCAAAATCCTGAGAAGATGGAGAAATGGAGAAGGAATTATAGCCTGATCACACTCCATACGGAATGCTTTCTTTCTGTATCTCTCTCTCTCTCTGTTTCTCTCTCTCTGGGGTATATACACCCTCTGGCAATTAAAATGATAAATAGAAACAAAGAAGTTTCAAAATATGTCAGAAAAAGGTAAACTAACATGAAAAGAATACTTAAGATAACATATAATTCAATACTGTATGTTAGATAAAAATCATAGAAGGCTATTGCTTTGGACTTAGCTTCTATACTAGATACCAACACATCTGACTGAAATAGAGTCATGCTATATATGCCACAGCATTAAAGTGAAACTTTTAGAAACAGATCCTAAAACAGAGCAGTTTTTCCTGAAAATAGGAGACTCTAGTGATTCTATTAAGTCACTGCAAAAGGCAAGTCCACTCTAACAATGAAAGTAGCTTTTGAAATGACTAATATGCTATTTGTACTTTGTTTATGCTTTCTTCAGCCCTTCTCTGTCTATTGGGTCATGGTTGGAAAAGTCATGATGTATTTTTCTATGTTTTTCTATGAAAAATGCATCATGACTTTTCCCATGACCCAACAGAAATACATCCTCTTCTGCTCAACTCCTTAGAACATTTTTTCAGGTATACCAAAATCTCTGCTTCCTGGCTTGCAATCCCTAACCTCCAGACAAAGCTCTTTGTTCTTTACAGATTTAGTACTTAACAGTCATTGACACCTATTACCTCTGCTAAACTTTACTGTCCTGAAAAGGCCTTCATACTCCTGTTTCAGTTCCATAAGCAAACCACAATCCAACGTGGAAGTCTGGTTCCTTCCTAAGTTGCAAAGTTATAGCTAATCACAGTAGCCGTGCTTCCGTCAATTACAGAAAACCTACCTTTACACTGTGCGCAGACAGGCTAACAACAAACTGTGACCAATCCAATTATTTCTCTATCTCATCCCTTACTTTCTTTATTGTTTGTCACTTTCCCTGTTTTCTAAATGTCACACCACATGGAGTTCCTTGGAAGCCATTCTGGGAGCTGCCCTATTCCAGTCATTTTTGCTCAATTAAAGTTCACTAAATTAAATTGTCTTGTTTTTCTTCTAACACCTCATCAATCTTTGTTAACCTATAAAAGTTCTAGTATTAAAAGTTAGAAAGTTATACTTGAGTCCCTACTGAAAACTGTAGAATTTTGTATTAAGGTGATTTCAGATCATTGAGAGATGTCTCTGAGCAAACTAAAAGTGACTATACCTCTAAGTATATGTTCCAGGGGCTCAGAACACAATATTCTAAAATATGGCACCTTAAAACTCATTATTTTAGAATGAAGGAAACTGAGAAAACTGCAAAAGCAAAGGTCATTCTTTAACCTTTGCCCACCTTTTACCCCTGAGCCTTTGAAAAGAATTATCTGACATACATTCCCTGATAAAGTAGGTGATAAGGCCTTTATTCCAGAAGTGTCCTGACCCAGTAATAAAGACATAGAGACAGAAAAATCTGAACAAACAAGTCTTGCTGTTGAGTTTCCTCTGCTCTACACTTTATTACCATTAGATAATAGTCCTTTGTCCTTCAGTCACACTTCTACACAAATGTCCTAAAATATGTACAACTTTGCCTTTGAGTATTCATTTCTCAAAGGTCTTATAGCAAGTAAAATTGGTTAAATAAATTCATTACATTTTTTTTCCTGTTAATCTGTCTTTCTTGCAAAGTGTTACCATGAACCATGTGATGGTGATGGATAAACAAAAATACTACTTTCTTTTTTTTTTTTTTTTTTTTTTTTTTTAGGTTTTTGCTATAGGGCATGTGCGCTCGCTGGAGAAAGACAAGAGAGGAAAAGTGAGAAAACACCCCTCAGGGTGCAATTCCTTCTACTCCAGTCTCCACTTGGAATTTTGGGCATGCACGTACAAGCACCTGTCATGATTCCAAGCTACCAGGTCCAGGACTCAAACCATGGTCAGCCACGAGGGACTCTAGTGCCTTAACTACACCACCTGCTGGCCCCAAAAAGATATTACTGGTATCCTCTGCTATCCGTATTTCATTATCAATTCCAAATTGATGGTAGGAAAGCATGAGATTCTGCATACTGGAACCCAAGTGACAAAAAGGCATTTTCTTACATAATATAATTTTTAAACATAGATGCAGCATGATAGTGAATATTCCAAAATTTCTAAAAGCAGCATGTATTCCATTATGTAATATTACATAAGTAGACACTTAAATTGAAAATAAGTTTGGAATTTGTTAGAAATAGCTACTATGGGCTGGCTAGGTGATGCAGTAGTAAAATCTACTGGAGTGATGCTCAATCTGTATGGAAGATTGTCAGTCCAGTGCTTTGGAAGACCCGTACTTGCCAGATGTGTGCACCCATGATCCTCACTGGTTGGGAAGGCCAGGGCAGAGTATCATAGCGTGAGGTGCTGTTGAGGACACTAAAATGAAAGGACCCTGTTCTAGCTATCATCTATATATTTTTCGTAATAAGTAAAGGTTATGGAGTCAAATTAAATATTAAATAATTTTGTCTTGAACTCAATCTAAGAGGATTTTTATTTCTTGAAGTACTGTTCAAGAGGTAGTTTCATTTATACTGTTATCTAAGAGAAGGACACTCAGGACAAGTACTACAGAACGACTGTATTCAACTGCAAAGATCTAAGTCCAAAAAAAAAAAAAAATGAGAAAAAGACTCTGAAGGATAAAGTGTAGTAAAAAAATAATTATATAAGCATACAGAATCATTCATGTTAATATGCAAAAGAATCTTTTTCCCTAAAAAAATGAGAAAACAAAATCTCTTTATAGGAAAAAAATCTTTTTCTCCACATGTTAGTTTATTCTTAAACACTGGCGAATTTCTAGTTACCTTATCAGACACTGTAAAACTGAACTGGAAATAGAATTTAGTCTTTCTAAGTGTAGTCATTTTTTAGGTGCCAAATGTCTTCCCAATGGAAAAATGGATCCATTGTCACGTGAACTTCTGTTTGCATTCCTTTAGTGTATTAGTGTGATATAGACAAGGAAAAACAATGCAACTTCTGATTTAAAATACAATGCATAGAAGTAGATTGTCAAATGATGAAACTATTTCAGGACACCAAGGAATATAATCCACCTACATCTATCATTTTCAATATTTCTTTGTTTCTTTTAAAATAGTTTGTTTTGCTCTAAACTTCTCAGGCCTCCTAAATCCAGTACATTTGTTTTCTTTGGGGAACAAGATTATTGTTCTTGTAGGTGCATAAAGAGGAAGGTTATTTAGGTCAGTTATGAAAGGAGGAAATAAAGAAAAAGAAAGAAACTGGGAATAGTATGATTCAACATAAACAAAAAGTGGAAGAAACGGACAGATGTAGCTTTTTATTAAGGCTCACTGAGTAGGATATAAAGCATTCTAGGGCATTCCCTTGTATTGTTCTTTTTTTCTACAACTAAATTTATAGTTTTCTTATACTGTGTAACGTTAAACTTAACTTGATTAATGTTTTTTTTTTTTTTGAGAGGTTTTTGCTATAGAGCATATGTGCTCACCAGAAAGACAGAGAGAGACAGAGAGATAGAAAGCGAGAAATTACCCCCCGGAGGGATGGCCATGCCACAATCCCTTCTCCTCCATTCTCTTGGGATCTTGGGCACGCACGCACACGTGTCCAGTGTGAGTTTAAGCCACCGGGTCTGGGACTTGAACCGTGGTCGACTACATGGGAATTCAGCAACATAGCCATTATGCTAACTGCTGGTCCCTGATTGATTGTTTTAAAGAAGCAAATATTATTTTTAAAGTCTGGTGTTATAAGGGAAAAGAGTGTGAAATCTAGGATTTTATACTTGCCTTGTCAGTTCCAAATCTTATTTCTTTCTTACAATAATTCTTTCTTCCTGGAGGTGCTGAGGAATCGGTATCATTCATATTTTAATGATGATAGGCACTTGTTTGACAGTTAACTAAAATTTTTCCCTCTTTCTTCTTCCTTTATTTTATTACCAAAGGGCATATGTACTTATCAGAGATAGTCAGAGGGACAGAGACAGAGGCAAGTGGAAAGAGAAAGCAGCCCCTAATGAGATGTGGTCATGCCTCAATCCTTTCGCCTCCATTTCTCCATCCTGTTGGATTTTGGAGCATGTACACACATGTGTCTGGCATGTTTTTCAAGCCACCTAGGTTGAGATTAAATTGTATGGTGGGCCATGTGGAATCTGGCTCCTTTAACCATATGGCCACAGGGTCAGCCCTCCATCTCTTCTCATATGGAGCTGAAGTTCTATCATGTCTTACTTCTGTGTCCTTTGTCCTATTATTATTACACATAACCCAATTAGATGAACAAAACAAACTGCAAGAATATTCATCATTTTCCCTATTAGCAAGAATAAAGCCTTTCATTTGACAATACCAGTTAGAATTGTTCCAAGATTTTGGTTTTTTTGTTTGTTTGTTTGTTTGTTTTTTACTTTACTTATTTATTCATTTAGAAGTAATAGGACAAGCCCCATGGCCTAGTAGTTAGAGGACCTGGATCCCATGTGACTGACTGCTGTTCCAATTCCTGTCTTGGTAGCTTAAAAAACATGCAGAGTGAGACCAGCAGATGGCATAATGGTTATGTCACTAGACTCTCATGTAGTTGACCATGGTTCGAGTCCTGGACCTGGGAGCTTGTTCCTAAAGTCCTGAGAGGAGAATGCAGGAGGAGGGATTGGGATGTGGCCATCCACCCCTGGGGTGTGATCTCACTTTTTGTCTTTCTGTCTCTTCAGCAGACAAGCACTCATGCCCTATAGAAAAAAGGAAGGAAGAAAGAGAGAAAGAAGGAAAGAGAGAAAGAAGGAAAGAGAGAAAGAAAGAAAGAAAGAAAGAAAGAAAGAAAGAAAGAAAGAAAGAAAGAAAGAAAGAAAAAGAGAGAGAGAGAGAGAGAGAGAGAAAGAAAAAAGAAAAAAAAAGAAAAGAAAAAAGAAAAAAAGAAAGAAAGAAAGAGAGAGAGAGAGAAGGAAAGAAAAAGAAAAAGATATGAAGGACTTGTGTACACACATGACCAAAATTTCAACAGGATGGGAAATGGAGTAGAAGGGATTGTGGCATGACCATGCCCTACTGGAACATGCTTTCTCTCTCATTCCCTCTCTCTCTCTGTTTCTCTAATCTTCTCTGGTGAATGCATGCTTTCTGGCAATCAAAAAATATTTTTAAAATAAATAAATTTTAAATTTATGACAATAGTCACAATAAATAAATGACACTAGTTATAATAATAAACAAAAATACTGATATGCCAAAGTATGTCAAGACTGCAACACTTCTATTACTTTGGATAGTTTTATTAAACATATATATAAATGTAGAAATCAGAAGAATTTGATAAGAAAATACTGGAAGAAAATTATATTGAAGTATTAATAAATCTATTTTTTACAGTTGAATAAAATACAATTTTTAATTTTTAAATTGAATAAAAATTAAAATAAGCTAAAATAAGTCAGTATGCTTATCATCTATCCTTCCAATCATTTCAAAAAGAAATGATAGGTATAGTCACTAAGCAATAGTGTGTGAGTTAAAAAAAAAAAAAAATCATGACTTTCTATGAGCCAAAGACTACCCTGAGTACTTTACTTTCGTTATTTCAGTTCCAAATCATTCTATCCATTTCTCTCTTTTTCTTTTTAAGAGAGAGGTTTAGCTATAGAGCACATGTGCTCACTGGAGAGATAGAGAGAGGGAAAGTAAGAAATTACCCCCCAGGGTGAATGGCCAAGTCATATTCCCGTCTCCATTCTCCTCTTGGGATTTGGGGCATGTGCAGCATGAGTATCAAACCACTGTGTCCAGGACACAAACTATGGTCTGTCGTGTGAGGGTCCAGTGCCGCAACCACTATACCACCTACTAGCCCACAAATCTCTTATAGACAGAAATAAATGTAAATATCCTCTTGGAAGAGAGTTTATATACACATGGAGATGTAGCATAGCAGGCCATCTGAATTTGTGAGAATGAGAAAGTTTTGGTAAATTTAGAAGCTATGCCTTTCAATACATGAGTAACTATAAGCAGGCATCATTAGGCAGGATATCAAATAGCTGTATAAAGAAGCAGCCGAAGAAATCACATCCAGTGTAGAGAGTACTGGGCTAAAGAGAAGACAGAAGTATAAATCAGCAAGAGCAACAAAGAACAGGTGTAAGGGCAGGCAACAGAGAGAGGGATATGGGAGTACAGAGTGGTAATATGGACATTCGTGATATGGATGCTCAGTCAGGAAAGTCATCTCATCCAAAGTGTTATTTAAACCGAGAGCTAAACTGTGAGGAAGAGATAGCATTTCTGACAGATGAATCAGCATCTGCAGTCTTCTCCATTGTTTTTTTTTTTTTTAATTTACTAGAGAGCACATAATATGCTTATTAGAAAGAGAGAAAGAGAAAGCATACCCTCTCCCCTACCATAGAGGATGGCCCCCCACAACCGCTTCTCCATTTCTCCTTTCAGGATTTTGGGGCATGTATTCATAATGCCTGGCATGTTTTTCTCAGTAATTGGAGCTGAGACTTGAACTGTGCCATCAGCCATGTAAGAGCCAGCTGCCTACCCACCACCACTGACTGGTCCTCCTCTTCAAATTTTATGAAAACTATTAATAAAAATTATCATATAATATCACGACACAAAGCTGTTTTTTTTTTTTTCTGAAGACTACCAGAAGAAGAATGATAGTGCATCACATTTATTGACGGTAGCTCATTAGCTCCACCTGATATATGTACAAGACAGAGTTTAATTTTTCTATTTGAGGTAACAGAGCAGATACATTCATTACCATTGTACCAGACTTTGAGAAGTAAATTTGTACAATGACAGAGCCGCAGTTTTTTTTTTTTTTGGAGAGGTTTTTGCTATAGGGCGTGTGCGCTCGCCAGACAGACAGAGACAGACAGAGAGATAGAAAGCGAGAAATCACCCCCCAGAGGGGATGGCCACGCTGCAATCCCTTCTCCTCCATTCTCCTCTCGAGATCTTGGGCACGCACGCACACGTGCCCAGCGTGAGTTTAAGCCACTGGGTTGGGGACGCGAAGCGCTGTCGACTAAGTGGGAGTCCAGCAACATAGCCATTATGCTAACTGCTGGTCCCCAGAGCCACAGTTTTTAATATATGATTTTTGTCTGATTAATATATCCAACATCCATTGCTAACATTTCTTGCTTGATGTTGGAAGGGCCTCCCATGAGGTTGTCCTGTTTCTGAACTTGCTCTCCTTCAGTCTATTCATGAGAGTCAACAGAACAAAGATCGAAGCAGGATCCTATCACTTCTCTATTCAAAAAATGACCCTTAATTTTATGCACTGTCTTAAAAATACCTGCTCCCACTCCATAGTCAACATAACTCATTCATCTCTGGAATTGTTTCTTGATCCTCCTTGTGCTTTGCTCCCAAACTCCTGACCTCTGGCAGTTTATAAAAAATGTCAGGTGTGTTCGCTCAGGGTCTTTGTCCTTACTGGCTCCATCAGTGGTCACCTGCCCTCAGATACCTTCAGGCCTCCTTCTTCTATTTCCACTTGTTCGTTGCGTGTTTTTTCAGCCTTCGTATTAATGAAGTGTTCCTTACCACTATACTTAAAAGAGAAACCACTCTCCCCGTCTCCTTGGCACTCCTTTTTTCCTGTGTACCTTCTGCTTTATTTTTCTGGTAACACCTACCACCATTTCTTAAACATTTTACCTTAACACCATTTTATTTATTTATTTTTTTGGTCTCATCTGCTCAGTTGTGAACTCCATTACGATTTAGGACTGTATCTATTGGGTTGACTTTTCCAATGACCCAAAATATGGTATTTCTATCTAACAGCCTAAGCACTTTCCAGCGTGTTTTCATTAGAAAAAGTACACATTCCTCATCACGCCATTTTAAGCCCCTCACACTGTGAGGAGTGCTTGTGTTTCTTGCTTTCTGTCTCTCTCTCTGTCTCTTCCTATCATAAGAAGTAAATACATTTTTTCCCCATTGTTACAAGCCCTATAGTGCGGTTCATGATCATTTATTTACTCATTTATTGATGGACATTTAAGTTGGTCCCTTATTTTGCCATTACAAAAATGCAGCAGCAAACATCCCGAGGCATGGATACAATAACACATTTGTCACTAGCTAGCGATAGGTAAATTCCCCGGTGCATGGCTGTTGGATCAAAGGAAACGTGCACTCCAGTTATTGATAGCTATTTCCAAATCGTTGTCCAAGAGAGCTGCCCCAACCTGCATTCCCATTACCGGTGTATGAAGCTGGGTGCGGGCAAGAACAATGGCCTGTTTTAAACTACTCACATGGAACTTCAATTTTGACAATATCATGTAAGTGGTAAAAGGTAAGTTTAGAAGATACTTTCTGGGCATTTTACTCCTATGATCTTATTAAATCCTCCTTTCTATGAGGAGGGTATTATAAATTCCATTTCACAAATGATGATATTGAGGCTAAATGAGGTTAAACTGCCCAAGGTCACAGAGTTGTAAATGGTACAGGTGGTTTGAATCCAGGTTTAAAAAGTTAAGATCTACTATCTTAGCATACTTTTAAGTAATACAATTTTTAGAGAAAGATTTTTGCTATAGCACGTGCACTCAGTGGAGAGACAAAAAGCAAGAAATTACCCTCTGGGGGGATGACCACTGCAAAACCTTCTCCTCCATACTCTTCTCAGGATCCTGGGCATGCATGCACACATCCCTGGTGTGAATTTCAATTCACCAGGTCTGGGACTCGAACCTCTGTCAACTACACGGGAGTCCAGAGACATAACCATTACGCCATCTGCTGGTCCTTAGTAATACTTTTTAGTAAAGAATATCTGCTAACTATAGTAACTGTGCTGAGCAGTAAATCTCCAGAACTTCACCATCTTGCATAATTAAAACTTTATACCCTTCGAATCACTCTATACATTGCCCCCACCCCAGCTTCTGGGAATCACCATTCTACCCTATACTTATTGAAATTTGACTTTTTGGAACACCACACATTAGTGAAATTATATAGTTTTGTATTTTTTTTTTCTGTGTCTGGCTTATTTCACTTAGCATAATGTCCTTTAGTTTCATCCATCTTGTCAGAAACGTCAGAATTTCCATCTCGTTTAAGGCTGATAATATTTAACTGTATAAAAATGCCACGTTTCCTTCATCTATTTATCCATTTATGGACATTTAGGTTGCCTCCAGGTCTTGGCAACTTTCTGTAATGACTGGTTTTGCCTGATCTCTGAGAAGATATAATGTAGGTCCCATACACACACCTGAGTTATGGTTAAATCTGCCAGTCAAAATCATACCAATTGTTTCTCTCTTTATATTTTGCTATTCCTCATTCTAGAGTTCTGTATTTTTCCTCAAATATCATATTGACTAAAAAATCTCATTACGTATCTACACATAACATTGAGACTTCAATAGTTAAAACCATTCCCATGTTGTTCAAAAATCTACCAATATCAAAAATCACATTATACCCTCCAAACTTATACAATGATGATTTGTCAATTAAAAATAGCATTAATGAAATATAGCCCTGTCTTAGTGGCAGAGGCAGTACGGTACCAAACTTGAGTGCTGGAAGCCACATGGCTGAATGTGGATTCAGATTGTGCATTGAACTGAAAATAAACTGGGTATGGGCCCAAGTGTGAAAGGCTTAAGACAGGATATCGCAGTGTTAGGAGACCCCATTGAGGGGTCAAGGCATGAGTGCATGTGTGCACACACACGCACTCACATAGGCTCTCGCTCATGAATAAGGTTAATTTTTAAAATACTAACAAAATAGATCAAATGCTTTCAAGACTTTAAAAATGTATTTTTGCCTGTGCTCACAGCTCTACCTGTGTACAAACTACTAAATAAACACACTGAAAATATTTTACATTGTTAGATTTAAACGAAAACTTACAGCAAACTTTTGGTACTATCTCTTCTAATATTGATTACTAGTATACTTGTTCTTTGTTAAATAAAAGCTCAAATTCTTTAAAAAGCAGAATATTCCTGTTTTTCAAATGATTATTCAAATTTTTAAAAATAATTGTTTATTTGAGTTTATTTACTCATTCATTCATTTTATTTGACCAGAGAGAGACAGAGAGAGAGAGAAAGTGAGAAAGCAAACCATCAGGTCCAGGACTTGAACCGTTGTCAGTCATGTGAGAGTGTCCAGCTTCTTAGTCACCACACTACCTGATGGTCCCCAATTACTCAAATTTTATTATGATGTTTGTATAAAGTTAACAGAAATAAACTTGAATTCTGGTTAATCCACCACAAAAGTGCTTTTTTTAAGCTGGATAAGATTTTTTTTAAATAGCTGTTTAAAAAGTACAGTTAACCTCTATGAATTGAAGATATATTCTGCATCTCATTCAACCAAATATACAGATTAATAACTTATGTATTATTAATATGCATTTATTATCTCTGTTGAATTCCATTTTATAGAGTTTTGCATAATTAATGTGGTATTTTAATCATGTTACAATAACAAAAAGTCAGTCTGGAAACATAACTGGGTTAGGTACGTTTGGTGATGTCTGGAGGGAGGCATTCTCATATCAGCCTTAAATAAGTAATTAGAGAGAGCAACAGAAAGTTGTGTCACTGGCATTATTAAGAAGAGAGGGTCTATATATTAATTTGGAACAGCCTTCATCTGGGAAAAGGAACTATGACTGTTTGAAATAATGCATAAACTGAGAATTAAAGGAAAAGAATCAGTTCTGAATTACTAAGTACACTTATGAGACTTCATGAGCCCAGTATTTTTTTTTTTAATTTTTAAAAGTTTTTCTATCAAGAGTGTTGTTTACCTAGCAATAAGAAAAAAAATTGGCAAGAAAATGGTCAGCAGGAAAATGAGCACAGAGCACCAAGGACTCTTTAAGTGGAACAGGTCTAAGTATTCATCTTGTTACTACAAGACGTTCTGTAACTGCATCCATGGAACACCAGAGAGGGCTGTTCTGAAATCCTCCTTCATGAGAGTCAAGGCAGAAACATACATTAACTAAATTGATTAATAGGTTCTGAGAACTCTCATTTTAAAATGGGTTAACCATGAAGCTTAAAGGAGGATTTTAGTCTGTTTTAATTTTTTCTCCATGCAAATTACCTCTAAGTATAGGACATGGATGAAAAGTTTCTGGATACCCATTTGCCCCTTTAGTTACTGGTATATATTGTCATTTAATATTACACTAGGGAGGGACCAGCAGTTAGCGTAATGGCTATGTCGCTGGACTCCCATGTAGTCAACTGTGGTTCAAGTCCCAGACCCGGTGGCTTAAACTCATGCTGGGTGCGTGTGCGTGCATGCCCAAGGTCCCAAGGAGAATGGAGGAGAAGTCATTGCATCATGGCCATACCCCCTGGGGAGTGATTTCTCGCTTTCTGTCTCTCTGTCTCTCCATCTCTCTCTGTCTTTCTGGCAAGCACATACGCCCTGTAGCAAACACCTATTAAAAAAAATCTTACACTAGGGATTCATTCACTGATTAGAAGATGTAAGTCTTATTAAAATATTAAAATATATTCTAATGTTAAGGATCAAAATCCAGAAAATTTCACTCTCTATGTTTTCCTTTAAAGTAAAAAAAAATGTTCTCTGAGGCTTTGTACCAGGATTTTTTACTTTCTCCCCTACATCAATAATTTAAAGTGGCTTCTGAGGGAAATATTTTCAGTATAAAAGCAATCAAAACAGTGATCTGTAACTATTGCCTGAGAATACTAGGACTTTATCACCTTTATGTGGAGCAATATCATATTGAATACTCTGTAAGTTCTTAAAGAAAGGTTATCAAAACAACAGCAAATACATGCAAATAAAAGGAAACATAAATACTTAACATGCAGCTACTATTTTTTGAATGTATGTCGAATATTACCATATGAACTGCAAAGTTCAAGTCTTTATAGGAGATGTGTTATAAAAAGAATTTTGTCACTTATAAGCAATGTTAACAAATAAGCTTTGGAAACTTAAATTTGTCAGTATGCATCTTGCATGTACAAGGTATCAAAGAACTCTTATTCTATGCCCAGCCTCTGTGGTGCAGTGGGTAGCCTTACTAGACTGACTGCAAACTGGAAGCCACATGCTGACTGCAGATCAAGTCTCTGGCCATGTCTGCCTGAAAACGTGCTGAGTGTGTATACATTTGCCCAGAATCCTGGAGAGATAGAAGACTAGAGAAAGGGATTATGGTGTGACTGAGCCCAGTGGAGGGTGCTTCTCTCTCTTTCTTTTTGTGCACATGTGTGTGCATGGATATACTCTATTATGAATGGAAAAGGGGGAAAAAAAGAACTCTAATTTTAATAACTGGCAGCCACAATAGAAAGAGAAATATTTCTCAAACAAGGAAACAAATTATTAAATTTGCTTATCTGATTGAATAAAATATACCCTGAAATATGACTTTCACTCTGTTCCACTTCTGTGGTTAACAAGCAATATATCAAAAAAGGGCTTCTTCCCTTGACTGAAATGAGCTTGATGTTGTCCAAATGACCAGTGAAGGACAGATCACTCAAAGTAACTTAGCATTTTCTTATTGGTGTAGTTCATTAGGAATAAACTCCCCCATCTTCATCCATCACTTAGACAAATGAATCAGTAATGCTAAGTCATAAGGTGTGAAACGAAAAAGTAATCTTTGACCCCAAAGGAGCCCTTAGATACTCTCAAAGGCCAAGTTTCATGTAGTCTGCAGTTTTTCCCTAATCATCTTAGTAACTAAGAGAAGTATCAATGCCCTGTTCAAGCAAATCAACACTAGTAAACTAGCAGGTAAAACAAAGTATCTCCTGTAAACTGCTAAGTATTCACTTTCTAAATTTAAGCATATTTATTTATTATTTCAGAGAAAGAGAGAAAGAGTGAGGCACCTGCATCAGGATCTCATGCTACAATTATCCCCTAGCTTTTCCTGCCAGTCAGGATCCCAGCTACTCACAGGGGCACCCGATGTGTACAAATTGTCCTGAACCCTGATCTACATGACTCGCATAACAGAGTGGTGTGCTTCTGCTGCACCATTGACCGGCCCAATATTTTGCTTTGTGAGAAAGAAACAAAAAAGATCTTATTCTTGAGGTTTAAAGCATCTTAAACCATGTAACTCAGCAACACATTATCTATACAGGCAAGACTCACTTGTACCTTTTTGATATATATACATTTTAGTTACCGTGGAATGGTTAAAAAATATCAGATTCCCAAAAACATGATTTAAATTTCAGCTACCATGGTGTATTGACTGTGGCTGATGTATAGTTTGTACAGTTACACAGCATGAACTTTGTTCTCAGCTGTTTAGTTAACGAGTTACTATGCAAATATTAGTGACCAGTCTTGGCACTTCTTCCGAGGTGCACACACAGATGACAAAGCATATAGTTCTGCTGGCTTCTGTCCTCTAGTAATAAACCCATATGCTTTGCAAAAATGGACAACTGAAAGAGGAAATTGGCTAACAAAGATGAAAGTGAAGCAAAGAGAGAAAAAATGATAACATCTGAAGTAAAATGTGAATGGAACATAACTGTATCAGAGAAGAAATAGCATAATGGTTACAGAGAGTGTAAAAACATTGACATTTTTGGTTAAAGAGACTCGAGATCTGTAGCCAGAGAAATTTGTTGAAGACAAAGCTATCAACATAATTGAAGAAATTGATCATGATAAAAAAGATGATGTCCTAGAGGAAGTGACACTGGCAAAATATTTCACAGCAAAGGAAGTCTTACAGATCCTTTGAAACATTGAAACTGTGAAGGATAAAATGTCACCAAGTGCTCCAAACTTACGAAAGGGTAGGGCAATTCACCAGAGAAAGTAAACATGTATGTTCTGTTTTATAAACAGAAATGCCAAGCATTGTTCAAAGTAGTCTAATAAGATACTTTTACAAAGCAATGAAACTTCAATCCTTTAGGGTCTCTAGGGTAAAAATTACAGTGCACTAAAAAACACCAGGTTTATTAGTCATTCCTTTTCCAATATATGTATAACGATCAGGTAGAGAGTTTCAGTGATTTGTAAAAACAAATTTAAAAGTTTACAGGTCAGATGCAACTTTTCCCATTGATTATTAAATCTTTCTGCAAGCTTTCAACTTGCTTGGTCATTTTTAAGGTCCACTACCTAGTGTGCAGCATGTGGACTGTCTGTATCTCAAAGAAAGGGCTTTACTATTTCCACAAGAAGACATGTGTGCTCAAACCCCCCACCAGGCTTCTGAGTTTTAGGCTTTGGAAAAGTATTTGATATGCTCCATGAGAGTAAAGATTAAAGGATACACGAATAAATCTTCTTAGTACCAATTTTATAAATATGTCGCAAACCCCATTTTACTCTAATCTACAGAGAGAAAGGTTTATGCTTTCTAATCTTCCTTAAGAAATAAATTTTAATGTAGTAAGTAATTCAACCATTACTAGCAGATAAATGGTAAAAGCAAGTTCTGAGTGTGAAAATATTTTTAATGCTCATCTTTTAGTCTCCACCAACTGCAGCAGGCTTCAGAGCTGTAAAACATTCCCCCCTCCAAGCTTTGTTCTTCTCGATTGGCAAACACGGGCTGCCCGTGTCCCATCCTCCTGTTATACACAGTCTCTTATACAACACAGGCCAACATGCTTTTTCTTCTGATTTCTTTTGGATCATCATAAGCATCATAGACATTTTCATCAGTGATGCCAACAGAACTGGGAATATGTTAGTTTACTTTTGCTTCCTCTGTTGCCTAGTTGGCTGCTTCTGTAGCAACAGAACAAAAAGAGGATCATGCATGAAATACAGCTATTATTTATGAGAGAATGGCTGGTTTTAAAGCAAGATAGATGTTTAGTATTCCGTGGATATTCCCCCACCAGATTGTAACAGTTCTGAAGGAGGTTAAATTGCGAGCCAAGGCTGTCAAAATTTTCTCTTGATATAGCACCAAAATAGCCTGATCAGCCCAAAAAGCTGCTGAGCCTTACTATTAGGAAATGTAGCTACTCTGCAATGTGAAAGATAGGGGATTTGGTCTAGTTCATAGACTTCTTTTTTTTTTTTTTTTTTTTTTTTTTTCTCTCAGAGTTACTGCCTAAAGAACAAGACTTTCTGCTTGAATGGCTTGATGTGACATTTATCTCTCGTTTTGTGAATGAGGTCATAGTGTTGTTTAATGCATTACATTAACCCATGTCTCTTGGCTCTCAAATCATGTTCAACTGCAGTTTACTTTTACTCAGTTTCTATGCGTGAGTATGCAAATAAGTTCCAATGATATTCTAAATCAAGACTAGTCTGCTGGTCACCCATTCATTCACAAAGTTTTTTTTCTTTTTTTTAGATTTTTTTTCTATAGGGCACATGAGCTCTCTGAAGAGACAGAGAGAGATGGGGAAAGAGAAAGTGAGAAATCACTCTCCAGGGTGATTGGCCACATCACAATCCCCTCTTCCATTCTCCTTTTGGGATTTTGGGCATGCACGCACATGCACCTGGCATGAGTTTCAAGGCACTGGGTCTGGGAGTCAAACTGTGATCAACCATGTGGGGGTCCAGTACCTTACACTATACCACCTGCTGGCTCCAGACCACGCTTTATCTAGTGTCTACCAGGGGTCAGTCACACATCTTGCACAGACCATTCAATAAAGACCAAACAGGTTTTTCTTAGAACTTGTCCTAGATTTTTCATTTTCAGGTGAATATTAAATAATTTAGGCTTTTCTCAAAAGTAAGAAGAAAACCCTAAACAATGTTTCTCGACTAATGAGCTATAAACTATTGGACAGTGGCTAACTTGTTCTCCCTTAAGAGGGAGAGTTTCTGATATTTAAGATATCTTAGGAAAATTTGGGCAAATAATATAACTGTCATTTCATCTAGTGGCAAAAAAAAAAAAAATGTTTAATGGATCAATGCATAACCTCAGGAAGCAGAGTGCTTGAGTCAAGAACTAACTTCACAAACTGTTACACTATCAAACACATATTTCTTTAAAATATTATGAGTAGTTTGAAGACACAATTGTATTTTTATTTCAAGGAAAAGAACATTGCAAGAAGTCAATGATTGCAGTGTAAATCTCTGACACTTGAATTAATAGTACCATATTTACTTGTGGCATAGAAGACTAAGAGCAGTAACTCTAAGGTTCGAAAGCATAGCTGGTGAAATGATTGTATTTACTCTTGATAAAAGCATTTTAAACAAATACACTCTATCTTTTGGGTTTATTTTCTGTATTCATCGGCTTCATTCAAGTTTTTCTTTTTCTTTTTTTTTTCGGACTACATATGTCAAAATTAAGAACAGTAGAGATCATTAATAATGTCTGCACTATTTTAGGTATTCATCTCATACTCAGAGGCAGGATATTATAACAAGAAGAAATTGTGGGGGAGTGGATGTATAATTAGATATTTAAATGTGTCACTTTTTTTTCATTTTTATTATATCCAAGTACAGAAATATACCTGCCTGAATGTATAAAATTTATTTACTTGTTTATTTGCTAGAGAGTATGTGAACTCACCTGAGAGAGACAGAATGTTAGAAAGCACCCTCTATGAGAAATGGTCACAGCATAATCTCTTTTTCATTTCAACTTTCAGGATTTGGAGCATGCATGCACATGAATATGGCATGTTTTTCAAACTGCTGGGTCTGGGACTTGAACCATGCAGTGAGCCATGTGAAATCCCACTGCCTTAACTATTATGTCACTGACTGTCCCTTTTATTTGACTTTTTCATGAGTTTGCTACTTATTAATAAAACCTCAAAAAAAAAAAAAAAACACGTAACTTCAGTGGCCTTTCTCACCTTGATCATATAGCAGTGATTCATCTGAACTCTATATCTCTGAGGAATGAAACCAAAGACTGAAGTTAAGTTCTGTTCAATATATTTTTATTGAACATATTTTCTACATATACCGTATCAAAATATTTCACCAGGCCAGAAATGTATGAAGAATAAACAAAGGTGCACGATACTTTCAAGTAATGTAGAATTTCATTGCATTTTTTTAAATAAAAAGTTATCATACAGGAACAGAAAAACAGTGTCTGAAATATAATGATTTAGATACATACTATGAATAAAATTATTTTAAATTTAAAAAACTATGTTTAAGGACCTCTTCAGTCCAATAGTGAAATTTCTAAAACATGAATATTCTCCTTATATTTGCATGCCTTTCGGCATTATGTCTTGTCCCTTTTTTAGGTATTCATAGAGATACCCCTATTCAAAAGGTACAAACTCTGTATTTGGTGTCATAATTTCACCCTTTCTCTTCCTGGAGCCAGTTTTTAGTGTCCTTATAAGTATAACCAGTCATACCTTCTATGCACCATTTTATAGCACCTCAACTACACAGGGTTTCCCTCATTTTCCATAGCCCAAGCTAAACAGCTAATATCTATTGAGACATTAACATGGTCATTAAAGATAATTATTTTTCCCTTTGAATTGATCATAATTTCAAACCACTAGAATGGAAGAATTCCAGAAAACCAAAATAAGAACTTAATAAATATCTGCTGATGAAAGTACTAAATAATTACTAATGAAAAGTACAATTGAACAAGAGTGATTTAGGGTAGGTTTTCTCAAATTTTAATAGGTATATAAATCATCTGTGGAGAGGTATGAAAATGCAGATTCTGATTCACTTAATGTGGGATGAGATTTGATCATCTGAATTTCAAACTTGCTTTTTGGTGACAGTAATGTTTCTGGTCCCTAGATAACACTTTGAATAGCAAGGTTTTGGGATAGTACTACAAAACTCCATTACTGAATGCATGTTTTCAGGCCAGAAACCCTTGGATTAAAAAGCCTTCAGAGGGACCAGTAGATGATGTAATGGCTACTTTGCTGGACTCGCACATAATCGATTGCAGTTCAAGTTCCAGATTCAGTGGCTTAAAACTTATACCGGGCACATGTGCGTGTATGCCCAAAATCCCAAGAGGAGAATGGAGGAGGAGGGATTGCAGTATGATCATCTTCCCTGGGGGGTGATTTCTCGCTTTCTGTCTCTCTAGAAAGCACACATGCCCCATAGCAAAAACCTCTCTCTCTAAAGAAAAGTTGTTAAAAGTAGTAATCCTGCACTGAACTTTAATTATATTTGTTTCCTTATTTAGTATTTAAGTAATGCTTATCAAATGGCAAACACTGTTATTAGTTAGGAATGTATAGATTCATCGGAGAGTGAGTAAAGAATGTTAAAAAAGATCCTAAATAAATAAATAAATAGATAGGTAGATGATAGATAGATACTAGTGATGAAACTAACCGTTACTAGCTACAAAAGCAAAGATTGTGTAAATCTGCAATAAAGTTAAAAAATGCTGAAGAATCAAAATGAAGAAAATAGAGGCAGAATAGTGGCACAGTGGGAAAATATGATGTTCTAAGTCTCTAACCCACATAGGGAGATTCCAAGTTCATGTCCAGAGAACTCCTCAAGTCTGCTGGTTATGTATGTGACCATGACCCTGTCTGGCTGAGGGGGAGTATGGAGAGACTGTGAAGACCCTGGGGGTGCCTTCCTCTTTGTCACTGTCTCTCACACTTACCAAAGAAATAAATCAATATTCTTAAAAAGAAAAATAAAAACTTCAACTACCAAGCTATAATCTATACTTAGGGAAAGCATGCTTTAAAAAAAAAGAAAGAAAATCATTAAGCTTGTCAGAAATGGTGAGAAAAAGAGATATGATATTCTATTGAGGAGATATTGCAATCATAGAAATTCTTTTTTTTTTCTTTTTTTGGAGAGGTTTTTGCTATAGGGCACGTGCGCTCGCCAGACAGACAGACAGAGACAGAGAGACAGAAAGCAGGAAATCACCCCCCAGGGGGGATGGCCACACCGCAATCCCTTCTCCTCCATTCTCCTCTCGGGATCTTGGGCACTCATGCACACGCGCCCGGCGTGAGTTTAAGCCACCGGGTCCGGGACTCTAACCGCGGTCGACTACGTGGGAATCCAGCAACATAGCCATTACGCTAACTGCTGGTCCCGCAATCATAGAAATTCTTGAATCAACCACATTTTAGATGCTCAGATTTGTTAACTTCTGAGCAAAATTTGTACTAGGTACTATCTTATAAATGAAGAAACAGTGCCACAGATGGATGAAAATAATTTGTTTTCGGTTCACCTAGCTACAAACTGGTATAACCAGTTTTCATATTATATTTCACTTCAGAAACCTCGCTGATATTATTTTCCATAACATTAAAGAAGATCTAAAATTGTGCTATTATTTTTAAAATATCATTGTACTTTTCCTGAATCCTTCATGTTTTATTTGGCAGTGGTTATGAAATGACTCATTTTCAACTTTCTTTTTTCTACGTTTCTTAAATGTTTCATTTTGTGTCTCCTTCAATAAATTTATAAATTCAGAACATGTTACAACTTAAGTATTAAATAAATTCTATATCCCTTTGGTGCAATAAAATTTAAAATCACATATGTTCTTTATTTAAATGACTTAAATATTACAAGTGTACCTAAAACTGATATTCAAAATAAAACCTTTTTTTATCTCGACAAAAATCTTCATGAAAAATGCAAAAGATGAAGCTAATACTGTGTAGATTTTGCAAATTTAAACTAACTCCACACTATGATAAATGATGAATGCCAAAGTTTATAAAATTCCAACTACAAATATTATTAGGTTTTGTTGAATATATGGATTACTGTGACATGTAGGAACTGCTGCCAATATTATTAACTTATTGTTCCATGCAGATTTTAGCTTACATACCCAAGAATCTGAGGGGGAAACCACAATCTTTGGATTTTTTTTTTTTTTTTTTTTTTTTTTTTTGGAGAGGTTTTTCGCTATAGGGTGCACACCAGACAGAGAGAGACATAGAGACAGAAAGCGAGAAATCACCCCCCAGGGGGGATGGTCATGCTGCAATCCCTTTTCCTCCATTCTCCTCTCAGGATCTTGGGCAGGCACACACACATGCTCGGCGTGCACAATCTTTGAATTTTTAAAAAAATTTCTGCAAGGATACGCTCCTTGTTGCTTTGAGATTTTTGACTCAGAAGCAGCACAAAACTGCCTCATTTGTATAATGAAAATATTAATACTCATACAAACATTAATCGTGTAAAATGCATGTAAAAATTAACAGAAAATGTAACATTCTGCCATAGTTCCAATCATGGAAGCAATTTACTGTTAATATTGCCTCAAGCATGTCATAGAAACTTCATGTTTTTATCTTCTCATATTACTTGCAATGTCAATCCAAAAATTACTCCTTAGAAACAAATAAAATAATTTGCTTTTATCTTCTATAAGATAAATTTATTTAAAATATTATTTATTATTTACTGAGGTTCATGGTTTATAATTTTTAGGAGGGATTTAAGGTAATTCTCTATAGAGAATATGTAATAATTACTTCTAAAATACAGGAAAAAAGTACAGTAATAAAATTTCAGATTTTGGATATATACTAAAATCAGTTCTATAGTATCTATAATAATTTGAATTGCTGGTCTATGTTGAAATTATTTGAGTTGTAAATAAACTTATTTTTATTCTGATTTTACCTTTTAGGTAACAAAAATTACTTGCTCCATTTACTTAGGTTGCTTTTAGCTTACTTCAAGAGATATTAAATTTGTAAATGTCTATATCAGGGATCTATTATATATCTGGTTTATGATATATACGTTAAGCAATCTGAATCTTCTATCACTGGCAGATTTAAAAAAGATTGTTGGGTATTTTGCTTTTGAATTTGAATTAATAGTATTCCATTTGTAGTAAAGTCAAAATTTCATAACATGGTTTATTACTTACTTCATTGTTAAGTCTGCACCATGGTAAAGAAAATTACTCACTAACAGTGTACCTGGAGGGACCAGCAGATGGTATAATGGTTACATCACTGGAAACCACAGGGCCCACCACGGTTCGAGACCTGGACTCTGTGTTTTGAAACTCATGCTGGCTGCATGAACGTGCTTGCCCAAAATCCCGAGAAGAGAATGGAGGAGAATGGATTGCAATGTGGCCATCCCACCCCAGGGGGATATTTCTTGCTTTCTGTCTTTTTGTCTTTCTCTGTCTCCAGGTAGCACACGTGCCTTATAGCAAAAAATCTCTCTTAAAAAGAAAAAAAAAATAGGCAATGTACTTGGATATATGTTGAACTATTAGAATCCAGGCAAAAACCTATGAGAGGAAAGCAAAAAATAAGTAAATAAATAAATAAAAATAGAATTTTCAAGGTCCCATAGAAATAGGAACTACTGCCACTATCATAACTCTTTCCTGGTAGTTTATTCCTCCTGACCAAGGAGACAGTTTCAATGCCTAATGATGTTCCCGCCATCCTTGATGGTAGCATACCTTGTTTGCTAAAGTTGTCATCTCAACAGCACTAACTCACATGATTTCTTCCCTATGTTATTTCATTTTATTTACCATAAAAAGCACAATGAGAAATATCCTAGAGTCAGAGTTTTACTCTTCCACTTTAATGCTGAGTTGTATAACATTGTTAGGTTTCTTACAGAAAAATAATAATGTGTGCAATGCGAAACAGTTTCTGATATTGGTTTAAGCATTTGTGAGACTTAGCCTGCTATGAGGTTCACTTATTAACTGGAATTTCACCTATTTAGCGATGTAGACTAGTAAGCCACTAGATAAAGTGGAGGAGAAAAAAAAAAACAAAACATATTAGCTTCTATACTGATACTCACAGGATCTCAATTATCATGTTAATAAGATTTGATCCATCAACATTTTGATCCCCCCAAAGAGAAATCCCACTTACTTACTACCATTGGGAACTCAATGGAAAGAGCTATCAGAGAAGCCTAATTTCATTAATGAAAAGTAAAATTTGACTAGTTTGTTACCATTAAAAAAAGCAAAATTCAAATTGTCAACTGTAATTTCAGGGCTCTAAACCAAACAACAGCACCTCAGGGTAACCGGCTTCAGATAAAAACACCCTAATTATTTCTCTGAGAAGGAGCATATCCTGCTTCCATTTTTCGTTAGGAGACTAATGCAGTTATTTAAATAACAGCAAATTTGAAGGGATTCCAGCCACTATAGTCACTACCCACCTGCAAGGTAGCTGCACAGTTATACACAGTGAGACCTTACGACCAAGGCTGTGGGCCATTGCACCTGGTGGGAGTTATTGTGGGAGAAGGTGGTGTTGTCAGGGACAAAGTGCAGCTTGTGATCTATGGTCACATCAATATTACCAACTGGGTCCTATTTTATTTATGTAATCTATCTTGGTCAGCTTACATTCAAGTTTTCGGGGATTTGGAAAAGGAGGTAGCAGAAAGGGTACCAGATATAGAATAGGTCGATTTGGTATGCAAAAAAAAAAAAAGTGGAACAGTAATTTTTGTTCTTCTTTCTTAGATACTTCGAACAAAACATCTGCTGATATAGTGGAAAATCTTTAAGCTCCCCTAATCTGAGGTTGGGATAGTAAGTTAAAGGAAACTGGGAAATGTATGTCTACTCCAAAACAAACAGTTGTAACTTTTTTCTGGGTAACCAGAGGCAGAAGAGAACATTCCCAAGTAATGCCTGTAGAAATCCTGGGCATGAGCTCAAACCATGGACTAGGGAGGCTATGTGGTAAAAAGCATTTTAATGAATCATTATACAATTTACTTCTCATATTTCAGTCTCCCATTCCTTGACTTAGAAAATTTTTCAACAAAGTCCTCTTTTCTGGTGTCATTTCCATCCATTTTTCTCTCCTTTTTTAAATAATTATTTGTATTTAATTTTTAAATTATTACTATTATTATTTTCCTATTTGCTACAAAGCCTGTGCACTCACCACAGAGAGACAGAGAGAGGGAGAAAGTGAGAAAGCAAGCTACAGGTATAGGATTCAAACTGTGGTTGGCCATATGAAAGTCTAGCACCTTAGCCACCATGCCACCTGCTGACTCCATTTCCACTAATTTTTCAACAAAACCCTCCTTTCTGGTGTCATTTCTACCCCCAAGGCAGATGTAGCTTAACATTACATAAAGAAGCTCTGCCAACAATGCTTATAACCATGGTTTCGTAAAGGGATGAAAGAGTGAAACTGACATTAACGGAGTATATAGAGTATGTGTGTTGTATACTGTACATATTGTATAGTATTTAACCCTGACTCCTATCTTTAGAAACCTACATTTGTCTCTACTTCACATATGATGAAAATAAAATTAAGAAACATGCTCAAAGTGTCAATGGTATCTCGAGAATGCCAAGATGCAAACCTGCATCAGGCATTGCCGTGCTACCTACCAAGAAAGATTTCAGGGGCTGGCAGGGTATGGTGGTTAAGGGCGCTGGACTCCCACATGGCCGACCACAGTTTGAGTCCCGGACTTGACAGCTTGCTTTCTCACTCTCTCTCACTCTACCCCTCTCTCGTCAAATTAACATAAATGGATAAATAAAGTTTAAAATAATTTTAAAAAGAAAGATTTCAGAGATTCCCAGTTTTCTTTTTTTCCCCATATAAACACATGTAATAAAACAAGCTTGAACTTTAAAAATCATGAATCTTCCATCCACTTTCTGTTTTGTGAATTTTCTGAATTTTCCCCATTCTTGGGGAAATCAAACTATGCCACAATTACTGCCTTTAGAACTAAAAGGGTTTATTTTTTTTCCAGTATACTTATCAATTTGTCTTCCCAACCCGAGAATCTAGCCAAAATCTTAAACTAAAATCAAGAAACAATAATAGTTGAAGAACCAAAAAGCAACCCATATTTGAAAATCGAGTTGTCTTCCTCAGCTGATAAAACTGTGAAACATTTGGCTCTTCTTATGACATATATATTTTGATTTAAGAGCTGCAAAGCTTATTTTTTTTTCCCAAAGACAAATATTCTTTCAAATTGTTTTGTTCATTTTTACCACCTTCAGCGAAGCATGAATTGCACAAAAGTGGGCATTAGTCTTTGGCTTGTGTGTGGTTCAATCGAGTGTTACTTGCATTCCAATTATTTAGACAGCATGGATTACAGCTATGTCCAAAAGTATTGCAGGATTTCTTTTTTTTTTATTTTAAATTTATTTATTTACATTCATTCACAGTACATCATTGCAGTATGCAAAATGAGCATTTTCATCCAGAGTACTCTGAATTTTGGCTCAATCAAGGATATTATCAGTATATTATTGTCAACAACTAACTTTCCATTTCTTGTTTCTTAAATATTTTGCTTTTTTTTTTCCACCCCTTAATTCCCTACCTCTCACCTCTGCCATTCTCCACCCTCCTCCCACACTATCTCTGGTATCAACAGTTGTTTTCAATGCCTTTTTCCCCCTCACATTTCAGTGATTCACAAAAGATCTTAATTAATCTAAATACTATCAATAGCAAGTGCACCTGATGTGTACAGATCGGGGGACACATGTCTGACTTTAGGCATAAACCTCAGTGAGTAGAATGAAGAGACTATAAAGTAGCACCTAGCTGGAGCTGTATAGCTTACTGCAGTCAATAAATAGACATTTTTTAATGCATTTTTAAATTTCAGACTCTATATGCCACTATTGAATTCACCTGGATTGAGTGCAAATCACTACACTTTGGATCTGAACTCAGTGTGTTTCTAGGTTATGGCTTCTAAAGTCACATTTACCTAAAATTGTACCAAATTCAGAAAAGATTTCAAGCTGGCATAAACATAAACAAATAAAAAGATACGGCACAGCCACAGTTGTGTGGGCTGGTCGACACTGACTCCACAGGCTAAGGCCACATGGGAGGCCTGGGTTTAATTCCCAGTCCATCCTAAAAGCTGGACACAGTCGCTGCCACCTGGATTCCCAGCTACTCAGTGGGCAGAGCTGTGACAATGACAGCCTATCTAAAAAAATAAAGAAAGAGTCAACTAATTAAATTTGAAAAGGTACTATACATAAGATCTGCAAGGTGAGTTCACAGCTTACATAGGATAAATTAAATAATAATAAAAAAAAGCCAGGGAGAACTGCCCATGATGAGGGGTTTTCTGTTAATACAGAAAAGAGGACACACTTGATAGGGAAGAATTCACGAAATTAATCACTGAGGCAGGACGTCTAACAAAATTCTGCTGCTGCCACTTACAGCAGTGTGAGTTTAGATGCACTATTAGCTTGCTGCTCTTCAATTCCCTGTAACTGGCTTCTTGTTGCAAGGATTAAATGAGATAATGCATAGAACATGTCTGTCATAGTACTGGTCATCTACTAAGTCTGTCATGGAAGAAATAGTTTCCTTCCTCACGTAGATGAATCTAAAACAGGGCCTCAGAAAATACCTTATTTATCATGTACAATTGAGTTTGTTACACCATACCACAAGGTCAAAATAACTACAGTTAGAATCTTTATATTCTCAAAAAAAGTCATGACTAAATATTAGGTTGCTGGAAAAGTCATAAACTGTTTTTCTATGCAAAAAATGCTTCATGACTTTTCCAACCACCCAATAAAAACTAAATGTGTTTTACTAAATAACAAGTATGGGCCTAGCTTCTGTGGCACACCAGTAGCATAGTGCACTACGAAGCTGAAAGTCTCACACTGACTGCAGTTCAAGTCGTCAGCCTTGTGTGTCTGCAAACACGTCAGGTGAGGACCAGAGGAAGGGGATTTTAGAATGACAGAGAACTGTGGAAAGTTCTTCTCTCTATGTATCTTTCTCCCCTTCTCTCTGTCTTTTTCAAGGGTGCACATGTACTCTATCATACATTTTTTAAAAATTATTTAAAGAAGGCAAGTCTGATTCCCAATGCTAAAGCTAAAGTAATAGTTATTCAAAACTAGAAGGAACAGAATACAAACTGTCATATACAACGTATTGATAAAGATAAGTAAACACTTCAAATCAATATTTTCTGCCAAAATGAAGTTAATAACTTATAGAAAATAATGTTTGTTTAATAGCCAGAATACAGATTTTTACATACTTAGAGGTACGCATTTATTTATTCAATATCAACATAGAGTAGCCATTCATAAAGAAGTAATGCAAAATACATTGTGTGAGAGTGTTGGAGGTAGTGTTTCTTGGAGTATGCATTTTCCTTATCAGTTTACAGCATTGCTATCAGTGTTTTTTTTTTTTTTTTTTTTTTTTGAGAGGTTTTTGCTATAGGGCACGTGCACTCGCCAGACATACAGAGAGAGACAGAGAGACAGAAAGCAAGAAATCACCCCCCAGGGGGGATAGCCACACCGCAATCCCTTCTCCTCCATTCTCCTCTTGGGATCTTGGGCACTCATGGTGTGAGCTTTAAGCCACCGGGTCCGAGATGCGAACCTCAGTGGACTACATGGGAGTCCAGCGACATAGCTATTACGCTAACTGCTGGTCCCTGCTATCAGTGTTTTAATGAAATGATCATATAGCAACACAACAAAATCATAACCTATAAAATTTTATTAAATCATGAGAAACGCATTCTATTTCCTGGACGCAGAAGAACTTATTTCAGAATTTGCTAAAAGTATTTAAATTCCCTGTTTCTAGAATATATTCTTACTGCACCAAGTAAGAGATAAAAAAAATGGAATTTATTTTTTCTGAATAATTTTCTTTAAGATCTAGTCCTTGGCTAGAGGACTAGAGGTTTCTGAGTTGGAATCCTCAGCAACTCAGGAAATGGGATCTTGATTCATTGTATTAGATTTGCTTAAGGGCAATTTTTCAATGCTTGCACACATCTCTCTAACTGCACTTATTAGAAGTTCTTTTATAACATTGACTGAAGATAATGACAGTGTATCATATAACAACCACATTTGAGATAGTGGTATTGCATATTTTGTGTTACTGTATTATTTTTCCTTCTCTATTTTATTTTTCTCTTAGTAGTAAATTAAAAGGTTTGTAAAATTCTGGTGCATGATACATACAATATTGGAGAGAATTGTGAATGAGAAGGGATGGGATATGTGAGAACACTGTACTTTTTAATTTTTTAATGAACCAATTTGCTCTAAAATATAAAGTTTATTTTTAAAGCAATGTAAAGTCTAAATAATAACGTTATTTTTTCTGTACTTGCTTTCAAGTGTTTTTGACCAGCATAGTTTTCAGAATATTTTAAGATTAAGGTTGGAATAACTTCAAAATAAAAATGCAAGTTTAATTAAAAGTTATATTGCTTTTTCTTCACATGTAATCTTGTGGAAGTTGTGGTCAAGTTAAGAATATTACCTGTATTGTAAAATAAATGAACAGTTTTCATAGGGACCAAGCAATTTGAAAATAAACCATCAAATATACAGCAAATTATAGCAACAGGATAAAATGGAAATTACACTTTAATTGTTCAGCTGTTTACCATTAGGAAAAAAAAAAAAAGGACTTATTATGGCTATAACAATAGCTGGTCTTTTTTGATAGGAACTGCACAAGAAGTGTTTACAACCTCCCGGCAAGTGAACTTTCTGCTCTCACCACCATTGGATCTGTAGCTACTCTTTTCAGTGAAGAAAGAAAAGGTATTTGATTTTAACATCCTGGAGACCACACTAAAGAAAATTTATGGTCATAAATACTTTATACTTTTTTTTTCTTTAAGAGATATTTTTGCTATAGGGACATGTACGCTCACCAGAGAGACAGACAGAAAGTGAGAAATCACGCCCAAGGGTGGATGGCAACTCCATAATCCCTTCTCCATTCTCCTCTCAGGATTTTGGGCACACATGCCCACGTACCTGGTTTGAGTTTTAAGCTGCCGCGTCTGGGACTCACATCATGGTGGATTATGTGAGGGTTCAGCAACCTTACAGTTATGCCATCTGCTGGTCCCAAAGGTTTATACATTTTGAAATAAAGAAACAACTATACCTAAAATCGATAGAAATAAGAAACACCAAATGAAGAGCTAATATGTTTACTGTTGTAGGACACATTATCAGATAAGGACTGCAGAGTGCTATATAAATGTGCTAAGTACTTTTTAATTAGTTAATCCCAAACAGCATCCTTGTGAAGTTGATAAGTGTTATCTACATTTATTAATAAAAGTTATAAAAATAATATTGCAGAAGCTAAAGTAGTTTTTCAAAAACCATTTTTGCAAATTTGTTTAAGCACACACACATAATCACATGCACACAAAAACACTCACACAATTTCTGACCTTGAAGCACATCACAGAATTACTGAGAATAGTTTTATTATCAAGGTTACAGTCAAACAAACAACCAGCAGGAACACCAACAACAAAAGACACTGGATAAGAGAATGACGAGAAAATGAACTATATAATGCTATAGAATAGTATGCCATAAATAAATGCTAAATCCCAGAATGTTAAAACAGTTATATTCCCGGGACCAGCAGTTGGCATAATGGCTATGTCGCTGGACTCCTATGTAGTCAACTGCGGTTTAAGTCTCGAACCTGGTGGCTTAAACTCATGCCGGGCACGTGTGTGTGCCCAAGATCCCGAGAGGAGAATGGAGGAGAAGGGACTGTGGCATGGCCATTCCCCCAGGGGGTGATTTCTGGCTTTCTGTCTCTCTGTCTCTCTCTGTCTTTCTGGCGAGCACATGTGCCCTATAGCAAAAACCTCTCTCTCAAAAAAAAAGTTATATTCCCTCTGAATCATAACATTATCTGAATTATGACCTCCTTTGAGCATTCACTTCTATTAAATGATGAGACTAAGTGATCTCAGAGACATTGCCCAGCTCTGTTATTCTGTGCATCTAGAAGTAATAAAATTTTTAAGAATGTTTACATGCTTAAGGGAAATGCCTCTTAAAAGTAAATGTAATTAAACCACTAGAATATTATTTTATTAGAGAAGTTTTTTTTGAAGTTGTCATCACTTCTTGGCCTTTTAGCTAAGATCAGGCTCAAAGTCTTCTTAGTTTCATGTTCCTAGCTTTTGATAATAAATAATATGTTTTATTATCCTCAATTATTTTTAAGTTCTTTAGCTAAATCCTTTTTCTTATTAAATATATTTAAATTTTGTAAGCTTAGTAGCTTGCAGGTTTTTCTAAGGGAATAGTATTATACTAAAGACATTTAAAGGGAATAATACACTAGAATGAGGTAGAGTACATTTGTATTCTGACAATCTGCTCTTACTTGATGAAGTAGATTTGTTATTGCTGGGTGATAGGGAAGAACAGATAAAATAATTTTGTTAGGAGATACAAATAGATCTGAATATTGCAGAAAAAATTAACTGAAGTGATATAGTAAAAAGCCAAAAATAAAACACCCACACAACAACAAAAGAACTGATTCCTGATTAAAAGTTGGATGATAGAGGTAAACTAGTTGTTCTAGTTATAGCTAGACATAAAATAAATATTAAATAAATCACAAAACATTTGTACTAAATAAATATAATGTTAGATAATCTTCTGTTAAAAATGATCTGAAGTTGGACACTCTACAGCTAGAATTTCAGTTTAAATATTGTGGATACGTGTTGTCCTGATTCTGTCACACTACTCACCAAGTCAACTGTGCAATATCAAACTCATCGGTGTAGACTCAATTTGGATGAGTCTGGAAATGCTGTGAATAACGTGATTGCCACCAGTCAAACTTTTCAAACTGTAGCTCGATGCTACAATTTTCCTTTTTTTCTTGGCCATTAAAGGGATTAATGTAGGAAATGCTAAATAGGTTTGGTTTGACAGGTCTAAATAACCATGTTCTTCACCCTTTTAGGTGTACTATATGTCAAATAAATAATGTGGTCTGGCTGAAACCCATAATTCAAATCAAAGGTTAATGGACTTTTAAAAATATGCCTTTGGAGAAATATGTAAAAAATTTATATAAATAAATTTCAATGACTTCCTATATTACCTTTTTAATTATTCAGCCCTGTATGTCTCACTTAAGGGAATGCATTATAATCGGTCAGTCTGATCTAGAAAATCCTAGACAAAATGGTGTAAAAAAAATTTTTATCTGAATATTCAAAAATGGAGATTATTGTGTTTTTAAGCATACTTCCTCTGGCTAGACTGCACAGTGGGGGAAGCTAGCTCATCTACAATGCATTAGATAAAGCAGAGGCATGCGGGTGAAAGGCCCTGCAGAGAACACAACAGGATTAAGTAGAACTTGATATGAGGGGCCGACACTGCAGACTGGGTAGCATTCATGACCAGTCGCTGCAAAGGGACAGGAGTGAGGAGTCTCTAAGGATAATAACTTCGAAATACCTTTCAACCCTTCATCTAGCTTCTTCCTCTAGCAAAGGTTAAAAGTAAGTTTGACACCTTGTTCTATTGCCTGCACTTACCCTCAGGTAATAAAAGAGACAATGAAATATAATAATGGGTCCCTGTGCTCCATGGCACTGTATAACATCTATTACACATCTCTAGAAGTTCAAACACACTCTTCCTAGTGATTTTAAATCACTGAACTATATTTAAAAGAAAATAAAAGAAAACATTAGAGTAGACGTGTCACTAAGTCTGTTTTTTTTTTTTTTTTAACCCTTGCTTCTGAAGTGGTTGACATCTTTGTTAACAGGGCTTCTTCACAGTCTCTAATGACCCTTACCGTTTGCTTAAGATATTAATGCATTTTAGGCCTGCTGACCTGTAACATACACATTAATTAGACTATACTTCTACTGGATTGTTCTTGATCCTCAATATATTATTGATTAAAAATAATATATGGAGTGATAATAAAAATAATAAAGAGTTAATTTACTGAGTGCTCAGTACCTATCAGAGATTACACAATGATCTTAAATGAATTACTTATACTTTTTTCTTAAAAAGCCAAAATACATGGAAAATACACATAACATAACCATGAACATATATTGGGTTGTCAGAAGAATCATGATGCATGTTTGCATAAAAAAAAAATGCCATGACTTTTCCAATGATTCAATAAATAAGATGCAATCTACTGACCCAAAGAACATATTTTTTTATCTTAAATCGTATTTTATATTACATTATATTAACTTCATTAACATAAAGCCTATTGAAATGAAGGGCAAATTTCTATTATGAATTGCATTATATACTTAGGTAATAGTATGAAATTAATGTAAGACTCAATACTAAGAAACTGGAGAAATAAAAAAGCAATGACTACAATTTCTATATACTTATTTATTATTTATTTTGTAGAGATTTTTGCTATAGGGTACGTGCACTTGCCAGAAAGACAGAGAAAGACAGAAAGCGGGAAATCACCCCCCTTGAGGGAGATGGCCACACTGCAATCCGTTCTCCTCCATTTTCTTCTCGGGATTTTGGGCACACATGCACATGCTCTTGGCGTGAGTTTAAGCCTCCAGGTCCGGGACTCAAACCGTATTTGACTACATGGGAGCCCAGCGACATAGTCATTATGCCAACTGCTGGTCCCTACAATTTCTATGTTATATCAAAATTCTTTGAGCAAGACCTTTAATTTGTCTTTTCTTCCTCAAAGATATTTTTTTAGTTTCTTCTTTTCCCCTTCTTTTGCTTGTTATCTTTTAGTATCAGCAAACACTTTGAGAATAGCATGATCTGAACGCTTATAAATTGCTTTAAAATATTTATTCTTTCTCAGCCTATTTACTTGAGGTTGCACATCTGTATTGCAGGCTGCATATGGGCTGTCTATGGGAAAGATTTCCAAAGAAATAGCAGAGTAGAGTACAGAAAGGGAGCTGAGAAAGACAGTTGCTGGGAAAGACTTACACAAACACTGAAAGAATGGGTACATTTCCTCAAGAGTGCAAAGTGAATCATGACTGGAATCTGTGATTTACCCCTGAAGGGTGTCTCCAGAAGCCCAATCATGCCTGGAGAGGCACTGTCAGCAGAAGGCTGCCCATTGATATCAAGTGGCTTGTCAGATCCTCAAAGCAAAGCCTTTCTCTCATCCTTACCCCTGCCACTGCCATCCAGCAATGGAGGTTTATTAGGTAAACAAAATAGCAAATGCTAATCTCCACAATTCTTTTTTAGATTGCCATAAAGAGAGAGAGAAAGAGTACCCCGAATGAGGCATGCTCATGCCATAATCCTTTTCCCTCCATTTCTCCTTGCATTCAGGATTTTGAGAATGTACACAAATACACCTGGCTGAGTTTTTTGTCACCAGGCGGCAGTTCATAGTCAACAGTGCAGGGTCCAGTCCTAAAGAACAGTGCTTAACTGCTGTGCTACATGGGTCCGCCTTACTCTGTACATTTTTATTCATAGCTTTAGAGATGAAAGACTTAACTAAGGTGCATTTTGAGTAGAAGCAAGAATACATTATCCTAAATGCACATGAGGAGAGTTCAAAAAGTTGATGGAAAATAAATTGCAAGTATACATTTATTTTGGTACAAAATTTTGAAGCCCATGCATAATATTTTTCATAATATGCATCTTCCATGAACTTTTTGAAGATCCTTTATACACTGGGATTTTTTATTTTAAATTTTCTTCTGAGTTCTGATGACAGAGGGACAAATAGGGTTTTTTTTTTAAATTAAAAAATGAGTTATTTACCTGTCAGTATACAAATTTGTCTAATCCATATAGCACTTTCTAAATACATGTGGATTTACACATGTGTATGTATACATACCTATATGTATATATCCATGGAATTGTAAATGGAGACCAATAGAGAGTAGTATAACTCTAAAATACGGTAAGGGTTTTTTGTTGTTTTTTATGATGATGTACATACCTCAGCTAATATTTCTTTGTGTATGTGTCCTGACCTCAGAATGAATAATTTATAGATTTTTTAGCTCTAGGTTTATGTTATAATATTTTAAATTATGACACAAGCTTTCTTTTGCAGTAAACATCAATGAATGACAAAAAAAAAGCCAAAAAAGAAAAGAGTAACAAATAAAGAAAAACACACAATAGATATTAATACTGCTGAATGGAATATCAATGTTACTAAATAACTGACGATTTCAAAATCTCCACCATGTCAGTCTCACTACTAAGTCTTTGTGAAAATGTTTCTTTCCATGTAGCCATAGTATTTATGAGAGTTGTAATAAGCCATTTTTATCATAAAAGGGCAAAGAGGTCCCTCTCCAAAAGTCATTCTCCTACATTAAAAGACCATAAAATTGCAAGTCCTTCAGAGTTTTGGTTAAAATACACCAAATCTGAAGGACATAAAAGACTGCACACTGCAATATAAACTGATAAAATTAGACCTCTGGTCATTAGACTCACAAGCTTATTAACAAAAATAATTATAGGCTTTGTACTCAATGAGCACTGGACACCTTTGTTAGTGTCTTTGTGATTTTATAATCATAAGACCGTTTTAAGCTTCAATACTCTCATCCGTAAAATGGGCAAACTATACCTACAGCTCATAACAAGTTCTAAATGTTGAATAATATACAAATATAAAAACACTGATATTCAATGACATTAGGGTTGCTGAACAGTGCTCTAATATTTGTGTTTTTACTTATAAAATTACAAAAGTCAAACAAACTTCTAGGCAATGAAAGAAAACACTTTCAAGGAGAAAAAAATATCTTGAATACACAATCATTCGTTTTTAGTTATCATGTATACTCTCAAAGTAAACAAAAATCACTTCTAAATGATTTTTTTCCCTGGGCGTGCAAAGGAGACCCGACAAAGAGATTCTAATCTAACAATTATGTAATTAAGAATGACTGAAACATTCTGGAAAAGAGAGATAATGATTAGATATGAACTACTGGTCATAAAACATTTTACCAATTCACTATACTACTGAAAGAATAATTGACAGATGAAAATAATAGATTAAAACATAGGAGCAGAGATTAGTATGTACATTAATTCAGTTCATGACTACAATGACAACAAAAGCTATGAACTTAATAATATTCACAATCTGAGACTCCTTTGGCTCAAACAGAGATGACTCAGTGGTAGAGATTTCAATTTTTTATGGAAGGTATTATTATATTTGTACCTCTCATCATGTATAAAAATAAATCCCCTGTAGAATAAGGAAATAGCATCTTAATAGCTATTATAATATTAGTATATAGGAAAAATATAGGTAAATATTTAACTAAAATATTTTTCTAAGCCTTATGTAAAAAATAAAAACAATAAAGGAAAAAGAGAGAGTTCCACTACACAGATATTTTTAAATTTTTATGAAAATGACACAAAATTTAAGTTAAAAAATGAGGTAAATGTCACAACATAAAACCAGGTATTATACATACAATGTGTTGAGATATTTGAAAATCAACAAAAATACAAAAAAAAAATACTAAGAAAATGATAAAACCCATGAATGAAATATTCATTAATTTAAAATATCAAATATCCTCCTGCCTTATACTTCAGTAATTCCATTTTTAAGAACGTATTCACCGGTAATTATCAGAGGTGCTCACAAAAATGCATGTATTGTATAATATCATGAAAAGATGACAACTTCAGTAAGTAGCATTAAGAGATTATACACCTTTAAATTCAATATAATTTCAATCTTATTAACATTAGCAATTAATGTTGACTTTCTTCAAGTGGAAGAAAAACAAGGCCTTTTCATTTTTTGCCCCCCTTTTCTATGTTGTCCTAATTTCCTAGTGTAAAGCTATACTGCTTATACAGTAAGGGAAATTGTTTTGACTCATGTTAAAACAGAAGTCATGTACTAGGAGCAAGAACCAGGGCAATTTAGCTTGTATTTGTGGACTATCTGAGAGAGCTGTGGATTGTGGATTGCACAGGGACTTGAATGCCTGACTAAGGAACTTCTATGTTATTGAGTAGGCTGTGGGGAGCCTTTGAAGTTCTTTGAGCAGGGTATTCACAAAGTCAGTTTGATGGTTATGTGTAGAGCTAAGTGAACCACTTCGCATCTGGTTACAAATAGGCCGACTGTGATCAAATTATAGTAGTCACTGTGTAGTTAGAATTTAGTGGTCTTAGAATGTAGTGTCCAAAATTTCAAGATAATCAAATACAGTTAACCAATGAATCGTTCCTATTTTAAATATTCAAAATAAGGCCTTGCTGTCAACTGTCATATGCTACAACATTTTAACCTTTGTTTTCTCCTCTCTGTTGTCTCTAGGAAAAAAAAAAAAAAGAAATGGCTTGTTGTTCATGAGAGTCATATGAAGAACCAACTAATGGCATCACATCTACAATCTGGGTTCTGGAGTTTTATGCATACCATGCTGGTTTTAGACTAGATTTAACTGTGAGGATAATCAGAAATATTGGTATCTCTATTACTTCCACGTACCATGCATTGAACTGTTGGAAACTCAAATAGTCCAGAATTTAATGACCAAAATAAGGAATGCCCATGGATTGGATTTGTAAAGAGCCCTAATATGTTAAAAGAGCATTGTCAATGATAGGGACTATCAGAGCCTTCTATTCCCCTCAACCCACCTTAGGCAACATCTTCCTTCCCATTTACAACATGGATTTTGATGGGTGGCTATAAACTGATTTTAAATGTATTTAACATAACATTTTCCAAATCATCCCTTTGAATGGCTAGACATATAAATTATATCTGGTTGTACAATAAAATGATCTTAAATTTAAGATCTTCTTCTTTAGAACAATCCTTAATCTCACTTTTAAATCACTTCTACCTCATTGAAATAGAAACTATCTCCTCTTCCCAAAATGTTTCTTTGATTTTTTCTTTTAAAAGTTTATCTTTCTCTTGAACTCAAATTCTCTCTCTTCATTCACTGCGATGTCTAGCTTATAATCACATATCTTGCCTCTAATGCTTTTTGCAAATCAACACTTCTTTCCATGTACTATAAACAAGATTATGCTAATAATAAATAAAAAAAGAAAATGAAAATAAAAGAAAGAAAATCAACACTTTTTAGCCTTAGAGTTTCAGCTTCATTCATTCAGTATGCTATGTCTCTTTTTTTAATAGTTGTATCACAAACTGATTTGAAAAGAAGAATATGTGAAAGTGCTGACACTTTTTGGCAAAACATCAAAGACATAGAGGCTTGTAATAATTTTTGTTCTAAGAATCACATCAGATGAAATGGAAAGTTTTTCTTAGTCTGTCAGTAATTTCGTAAATTGAAATGATACTATTGGGCAAAGGGACTCTAAATTTTGGAAATAAAAACACAAAAAGCAGAACATTTTATATCACCTCATAAAATGCCATATTCTTTGGCTACAGGTTTTGGGAGTCATATTCTAGATTACTGGAAAAGAATAGATCATTAACAGGAAATTCCTCAAATAAATAATTCTAGCTGCAAATTATCTATGTACCCAGAGACCAAGTGAACAGCACATAAAGTAACTATTATGAAACTTGCCTATTTGTGAAATGTTATGCCTTTTAAAATTCACCTTACAAATCAGACGTGATGATTTTTGATGAAGTACAGTGAAAAAAATTAGAATAAGTCTATTCTTACAAATTAAAAGCAGCCTCCATGGACCGTGAAAGGAAAGGATGGATGAAGCAACGTCTTTTAAAACTACTTGGTGAAACACGATTATTTTTTGTCTTTTGTTTCCTTCTTCTTTTCTTTTTGTAAGCAGCTTTTTATTTTCTTTATGGACATGAATTTTATATATTTGTGAAGGATAATACTTAATAAATTACAAAATTAAGTTTTTATGATTTCTTAAATGTATATTATATTAATGGATCAAGATAAATATATTTAGTCTATCAGATAATGGTATTTAAAAACAATCTATATCATTAAAGGTAATAATATCAGATATATATATATGTGTTTATATACATGTTTATTTAGTTTGAGAAATAGAAAAATATCAGGCTGTCTGAAAAGTCATTATGCATTTTAGCATAGAAAACCATAGAAAAATATATCATGACTTTTTGACAACCCAGTATGTCTCAGAAATACGCACACATAGATGAAGGTTCTTTAAGAAATTAATGAAAAATACGTATTATGAAAAAGCTATAATTCACAGATTTCAAATTTTTCCATCTCAACATAAACTCGTATTTTAATTCTATTTTCTACAAACTTCTTAAAATCCCTTGTATATGTTTGTATATGTATTTATCTATATCTATGTATTAGTTTGTGATATAGGGAAAGAAATTTTGATGGACTTCTGTCAGCTAGAATTTGATCACTACTCATCTGGCCACTAAGATAATGATGCCATTGACTAAGTCACTCAGTTTTTCAAATCTGTTCATTAGTAAAATGAAGATAATACTGTTAGAATCAAGGGAGATTAAGTACATAAATCAAAGAAGATTAAGTTTATAAAGTGCCTCACATGCAGAATGCAGTCAATAATAATACCCTTGCCTGTTTCTGAGTTATTATAAGGATTAAATTGGATGGTTTATTAAAAAAAGAAAGTCATCAGATTCTTCTTTGTATGTTTTACTCTATCAATGTATTAACTCATGCAAAATCTGAAAGACCTACATTGTGCTAGGTACATGTAAGTGCTCTATATTAAAAGAGTACTTTTTTATATAAAATACATGAGAAATGTAAGCTATTCAAGGTTATCTTAAACATTAACTGTATTTCTGGACTCGTTCTGTATTGAAAGTAACGAAGGATGATATCATCATGAAGTGAAAAGTAGCAGGTTAATCATCAGTTGTAATTTCATATTTTATGGTAAAAGTTAATTTGGCCATATTACAATTCTAATTTTAATATGCTATATTAAGGAAAATACCTTATGTTATGGTTTAGAGTATTATATTTTAAAAATAATTAAAATAACTAAATGGTATATTCAGATAATTTACTAGCAAGCTATGGAATACCTATATGAAACTGAAGATTCTGCAGAAAAAGCGACACATAATGTTTAAATTGGGACAGTTAACGTGGCTGAGGCAGATGCACTCAAAAAGTCACTCATGCCAAAGCAGTAAATAACTTGTTTTATCCATTTCAAGTTAGAAAAATACCATCTAATGACAACAATAAAATCTCTTCCTAGAGGAAAATCTAATCTTCATTTGCACCATCAGTATTGTATGGCCTGTAGCCTGATCCAAACACTTATTACACAAATGAAAAATAATCTACAAGGATATAGCAAGGACTGATTAAATTTACACATACGAACTTGAAAATCACCCTTTATCAAATAAATCCACACTTTTAATTAAATTGTGCATTATATTAAATGACTGAGGTATGGGCAAGTTGAACATCCTAGTAAATTTGAATGAACATACACTAATGTTACTATAGTGACTGCATATTTGAGGCAATATACACTGTTTTTCATTTCTGTAATGTCAAAAAATAGCATTGTAGTATAGACCTATAAAGGCAAAAATAATACTTAGACCATCAAAATATGTTAGCATAATTTTGATGGTTTGACTTAATATCATGATTGCCATGTCCTATTCAGTCAGTTTTAGTAAAAATTACATAGCCTACTAAAAATATTTGTGATCTTAGTCTAGTGTTTGCAAAACATTTGTGCTAAACAATGATGTATGTATACATTTTATATCCTTTTCTTTCGGTAATTTCTAAGCCACTGCAGACTCTCACAAATCAAAAGCTTTAAAGGAAAAAATGAAAATCGATCATCACATATCACAGAAAAAAAAGGAAAAGAAAAAGGAAGGTGACCCAAGATGAAACTCGGTTCTTATCTTTGTAACTTTTCCTCCTTCCTCTTCATTTCCTTGTCCTCCCCTAACTTTAGGTTCATAACCTAACATTATTTTACCAGCTATGATCTTGATTTATTTTGAGGTTCTATTTTGCCAATGGGATTTAGGTAATTATGTGTTATGAAAATGATCAAATTCATTTTCCTAAGTAAGTCGGTAATGTAGGCTAATCACATAGTTTGGCATATTTCATTTTTCAAATGCATCTGTCTTCAATTGGTATGCTTTTAGAATCAGTTCAAATCTGAACATTGTCCCTATTCATAAGCACACATAAACCTTCACTACTGAAAAGTTTTTCTAAATTTTGTGCCTAATGTTTTCTAACCCATAATTAATATTTTTGATGGCCATTTGAATAGAAAAAGTCTTAAGAAAAATTCTAGTATTTAGCATCATAATGACATAAAATGATTTCAAAATACATCTCTAGGAAGACTGAATTGATTTTTGAACTACTTTAAAGTAGTATAATGTTTTATTTCATATCAAAATGGTTCTTTGGACTAATAAAAAAGCTGACTCAAATATTTATTGTATTTTTCTATCTGATTTTGGACCAAGCTATTTTTTATTTTGAAGTTTTGATAGTTGGGTTTGTTCATGAGATAAATCAAAACATTGGCAATGAATTCCTGGTAAAAGAACAATATGCCTTTTGAAGTACACTGTATAAAACATCATTATGTTTAATCTTAACAAGTGACCACTTACTATGTCTATAACTCGTATTTTGTATATTACATTTCTGTAACATTTTCGAGTAGATGAGTCCTCCATCTCAAGGGCTTCACAACTTCGTTGAGGAGGCTTCATCGATGCTCACGAAAGAATTTAATAATAAATGGACTGACAAAGCAACATTTAAGTAAGTGCACATTTTAAGAGTCCTTGTAATTTAGGTTTAAGCTCATCTAATGGAAAACTGCTATGCAAAAGTGTTAATTTACAGAAAATTAAAGTATGGAAAAGATTCTTTTAAAGTCACACGCATGCTGTTGTGCAGATGATAAGCCAGGTGGCCCCTGAAATGTAAACCAGTAATGATGCATTTGAACCAAGAGAGATAAATAATTTCCAAAAATACCCAGTGAGCATGTGACCATCTCTCTTCACTTTTTTCTGGAGGAGCAAAGACCCATAACCACAAAATAATTACTCCATTTCCACTGAAAATTAAAACTTAAACACAAATACCTGAGTATGTGTTCAGTTTATGATGTCTCAAAAAAAGCAATTCTAAGATAAAAGGACCTTGTAGAAAAAAGACAACTACCTGAGGGATCCGAGTGGCTTTTTTTGTATAGTCTTTAGTGACTGACAATTATTAAAAGGCTGCCTATGTAGCAGATATCAATATTATACACATAATATTTGTAATCGCCCTAAAATTTTGCAAGGCTGGTATAATTCTTATACACAAAAGGAAATAGACGTCCATTTAGTCTAATTAACATACTCATTCAGGAAATGGCTGAGCTTGATTTGTATATGCCTATTTACCACTTTGACTCTAGGGCGATCTTGTTTTCATATTATTTGTCAATAAAGCACTTTTTTCCAGTTCTTTGTTGTCCTATCATCTTGCTTCATTTTCTTTATAAGAATGGTCACTATCTGAAATGATACAATTTATTCATTCAGAGGCATATAATATTATTCACTAGAATGCAATTCCCATGAAGCCAATGCTTTCCATTTTCCTAGTATTTAGAACATAGTGACCACTCAACCATATTGGTTGACTGTCTAAATAAATAAGCAACTGAACTAATTGAATAATATATCCCTTTCATATGTCATATAAGTCTTTCAGATGACTTTTTAGAATGATATTTCATTAACCAAAGTTAGTTAACATTCTGATTTTATGTGTGTGTGTGTGTGTGTATCTGTGTGTGTGGCATATTTTAAGTTGCTTTATATAAAGAAATGATACTTTGCAGAAATTTAATCAATATTAACTATGTAAACCTGAGACACAAAATAAGAAAAATAATGCTTCTAGTAACATGTGGAATTAAAACATAGTCATTTTCTTCTGAGATATTAATATATTACAATTTTCTGTATTATTCTTTTAAACAATGATTCCTCAGGCTAAGTAAAACTTAACATGAGCAAACAAACATATTTGTTCTCAGGATAGATAAGTGCTAGGCCATACATAGCACAACTCTGATTTTGAACTGTGTATTTGTGGTCTACTGCAAAGGCTTAATAATAAAAATCAGCCAAGCTATGATCTATGATTCAAATAGTTACTAAATTCCTAGTACAACCACCTATTAGGAATTTTTTTAGAGGGGGAGGGAGATTAGAGAAATTTAAAATTCACTATCCTATTGGCTATTTTAATGATCTCCTAAAAACTAACACAATTTAGCTTAACTACTGATTCCCCTAAAGAATTATTCTAAGTTACTTTAATAAAGGTGGACTAGTCACTGGAAATTAGCATGTGAAGCCTTATTTTCAAATGGCTTTGCTAAGACCAGTGGAACATAAAATAAAATTGTATATCTCCACTTAATATATACCGAGTATCTGCACTCTATGGCTGAAACTGCATGACTAAAGGATATAGAAACTAAGTAAATGGTTTTGAATACCGGATACAGTGTGGAGTAGAGTCTGAGGAAGGACATTAAGGAGAAAAATAGAGGTAAGGCATTTATGGGACCAAGAAATGGATTGTTATCTATTGAAGATAACTTTCTAGTATGGTGAACTGGACTGGTGAGAAACGTACACATGTTGGACTATTCACTTTGTAAGCTATGTAACATAATTGAATGTATAAAAGAAATAGAAATAAAAAGAAAAAATGCAAAATAATACACATGTCAACATCTCAAAAGGGCTGATTTTCTAAATCAAAAGTGAGTAGTTTTATTTCAGCATATATTTAATTAAAAGTACTCTTTCTAATTAAAAATAAGTGACTTTAATGTCAAGAAAAAGTGCAGTCTTATTCTCCACATAGTTTTACATGGATGGACATTCTGATTGTAGAATCTTCTTTTTTTTTTTTTTTTTTTGTTATACAGCGGATGCACTCGCCAGAAAGAGAGACAGAGAGACAGAAAGCGAGTAGTCAAACACCCCCCCCCAGCCCCCAGGAGGATGGCCACACCGCAATCCCTTCTCCTCCATTCTCCTCTTGGGATCCTGGGCAAGCACGCACACGTGCCCAGTGTGAGTTTAAGCCACCGGGGCCAGGACTCCAACCACAGTCGACTACGTGAGATCCAGCAACATAGCCATTACGCTAACTGCTGTTCCCCAGAGTGACTTAAGAAGGGCACATATTATTGCATGGGTTATGAATCATTGCTTTTACAGTTAATAGTGGTATTTAGGAAAACAAAATGAAGATGACACTTTTTTTTCCTAGGCAAGCATGGTATTTAAACGGGAAGAATGTTTTCCTTGTACCATCATCATCCAAAAGTTCATCTCTGCTGACAGTGCTGGAATTTTCATTTCTTTGTGCCTTACATGGCACCAGTAAAATTGCAACTCTGATAATACATGTCCAAGAGTCACATTCATTTACATAGTCTATAATATTTCTGAAATGCAGCATGAATTGCTGCTAAAACTAGAGTTTATCAGATTCTTTCCATTGTCATCCTTGAGTAATCCAATATATATGAAAGGATAAAGGAGTAAACACTTTTGCAATAATCCAAATTTTTCCAATGCAATTTTAAAGAGTTTGACAATTTGGTCTTATTAAAAAGTAATATAAAATTGTAATAGCTACCAAAAAAGTAGAATGCTATTTAACCTTCACCTCTTTAAGCTAATGGCACCTCCCATGCCATTACTGTCCTTTATTTGTAATAAGGTTATTAATTTTATATAATTAATGGTGCTATTACCCTAGTTGGAACTAAATTTCAAGATTTTCATACATAGTTTTAGACATGTTTATTTTATCCAACAATTAGTTATGTCATGCCACTGTTCTTACCTTATCATAGGCACACTGATTTTACACATCTATTTTTAAGTCTATTTCTTCCTTTCGCCCACAAACAAGAGAGGCACAGAGAGAGAGATGGAGAGAGAGACTGAGAGACAAGCACCCCCACAAGCTCCGCATGCCACATTCCATCCCTGGCCTCCGCCTGTGCTGGACCATGAGCACACTTGCATGCCCAGCATGCTAAGGGAGGTCTTTGGGTGCAAACCTGGAACCTTCTCATGTTGGTTATCTTCGCCTCACAGACCATTGTTCTTTACCACTGAGTACTGTCTGCTTCTCTCATATATGCATTTTCCACAAATGGACTCAGGAATAATGCCAGTTAGATGATGCCCAGGTCATTTTTTGCATTAAGTTGTAACCAACTTAGAATAGAGCCAGGCTCCAATTTTCCCAAGTATCTCTGCTCAGCACTCTCATAGCACCATATGTATTATTATCATTGATACCATTCCCATCATTATAATTTTCATCCTATGTGATTTTAAACGCATTCTGAACACTTACACTGTGTTAGACAGGCCATTTGGTATTGCTCCCTTAGTCTCTGAATCAAAACTCTTCCAGGGGAAGGGATTCTCAGGTACAGAGTCTTCTGTGCCTAATGGAGTCTACTAACGAATTAAGGTCCTATCAAGAATTAAAACAATAGGGAACCAGCAGTTAGCGTAATGGCTATGTCGCTGGACTCCTATGTAGTCAACCGCGGTTCGCGTCCCAGACCCGGTGGCTTAAAACTCAGGCCGGCCACGTGTGCGTGCGTGCCCAAGATCCCAGGAGAAGAATGGAAGAGAAGGGATTGCGGCGTGACCATGTCCCCTGGGGGGTGATTTCTCGCTTTCTGTCTCTATGTCTCTCTCTGTCTGTGTGGCAAGCACACGTGCCCTATAGCAAAAACCTCTCCAAAAAAAAAAAAAAAGAACAGATGGGTAAATCCTCTTGAAAATAATGTTGGGTATCTATTTAAGCCTCCTTTCCCTTGTGACTTTAGCCCAGTCTCAGTATAATACATAAATTCTCCGTGAAAATTGGGGCCAGAAGTTGGCATGGTGTTTAAGGGTGCTGGACTCCCACATGGCCAACTGCGATTTGAGTCCCAGACCTGGTGGCTTGCTTTCTTACTCTCTCTCTCTCACTCTCTCTCTCTCATTCTGTCCCTCTCTGGTCAAAGTTAAAAATAATAATAATAAATAAATAAAAGTTAAATAAAGTCTTGGAAAAGTTTCATTTTTTAAAAAGAAAATTATATGATTGACTTGGTGTGATCTAATTTCCTACTATTAAACTATACTTCCTTATACACATTCTATCTTCATGTTGATACTTTTTCGGAATTAATTTCAAATTCACAATATAGTTTAGAGTAAAAGCTTAGTACCCAGAGATAGTGAAATAGATTAATCAGTCTATAATCTTAATCAAGTAAACATAACTTTATCAAAAAAATCCACACAAAATATTTGTGACTGTTTCTCTTTCATTTGTCCCAAGAATAAGGCAAAGGAATGTATGTAATATATTCCTAGGGTAAGTAACTTCCAATGTTCCTTGCCTTATAACTTCAAGCCTACCCCTGCCAGCTATGAAGAAAACTCTTAAAACACTGCAAGTGACATAATTGCAGTCCCTTCTATCATTAATAATTACCTTTGTTCCATATGGTAAGTGAAAGAACACTTTGAGTTTACACACTGCCAAATCATGTTTTCTCCTGATACAGTAACTGTGAAAACTTTTGCCCATCAAACATCTGGATCACACCGAGAAATGCAATCACTGAGGTAGACAACAAAAGGTACTTGTTTTGCTGGATAGAACTAATTAAAAGTCAAGGTGTTCAGTCTGGTACATTAGAGACTAATGCTTCATACAATGTCATCCAAGTTTAATTTATTTACTTTTTAAATCAAATTAGAGAACATAACATAATTAGGTTCATTCTAACTCAGCAGAAAAGACTGAGCTCAGTTTCCTTACAACCAAAACAATTGACAAATTGAATGTAAAAAAAAAAAAAGATAAAATCTCCCAGTGACTATATTATACTTTATTATTACACAGGTTATGCAGGCTATAGTAGAGTTCTCCTTATCAGCCCTTTTTTTGTTTTAGCCCTAAGTAGGCTTTTAAGATCTCTCTCCCTCTCTAAAGAAAGATTATGTGTGTGTATACATATACATATATATATGTATATATATATACATATATGTATATGTATACACATATATGTATATATATATACATATATATATGTATACACACACACACATACACACACACACACACACACACATATACAGTCCCCCCTCCCCCAGGACACCTGCACTCACCAAAGAAAGACAGTGAGAGACAGAGAGAGGAAAAGTAAGAAATCAATCCCCAGAGGGAGTGACATTGTGTCATTGCCATGACACAATACCTTCTCATTTATTCTATCTCAGGATTTTTGGCATACACACACACACTCACCCACTAGGCATACACACACATCCACCCACTCAAATCACAATGTTGGTCTTGAGGGATTCAGTACCTTAACTACCATGCCACCTGCTGATATCTCTTTATTAAAAATGTGTACAGTAGACAAAGCTTAATACTTTAAATTGTAGAAAAAATATTTTTATTTCATTTCCATGAAGCATGTGCCAGTTTCATAGTTCAATCTGTTCTCACAATTTTTATAGAAAAAATATAAATGAAAAATGAAACAAAAGCAGATTTTTTCTGTAAAAAAAAAATTAAAACTAAATAGTGCACTTGCTCTGTAAGACAAAATTTCCATGAACAAAAAATTTCAACTATGTTCACAAATAGTTTTAAATGAACTCCCAAACTAGGTAATGATCTTTTCCTGGACATTCTAACTTTGTAAACTAAAGACTTAAAGAACCAAGGAGAGAAAAAAAAGTAAAGTAAATAATAAATTTGTCCATATACTAGAAAATTTGGCATTAGAAATAAAAGGAGAAGATTGACCTGATTTTTGACATATTATTTGGTTACGCTAGTATTGTATAGAAATGTAGAAATTGCTTTACTTCTGAGAATAGTTTATGTGAAAATTCTAAACGACTTTGGCATTCATTTGGTAGGCTGAGTTTCACACATCTGTGTTATCTCCTCATTGTTACCTGATTGTCTTTGTCTAGGTTGTTGTTTTCCAGCATAGCTCTACACAGATAAGAATTAAACTGAAGAAAAATGAACACATGCTAATCTCCACAGCTACTGACTCAATTCTGTTCATCCAAGTGTCTATGTTGTTTTGGAGTAGGAAGCATCAGACCGATCAGTAATAATTAGATTTATGATTTGCATCTAGTTCTGGCGAAGTCTAGGTGTGGTTTCAGTGGTTAATACTGGTCACATTACGCGGTGTACTTAGGTGAACACCACTGTCCACCTGGCACAGAGGCACTTTGTATGCACAGCAGTGGTGGCTGGAGCTCTGGAGTCAACGCATGTCCTATGCAGCCCAACCTGCAGTGGGAGGACAAAAAGAGACTGCCTAAACTCTCTGATCCTTTGCAATGTAAACTTCTTCTTCTGCTGCTGCCATACTGTATCTTTGGCCAGAAACAAACATGTCCCAGGAGAATAAAGTGATTCTTGTAGGTCTGTTCAGCCACACAACACTTACGGTGATTAATGTGTAATTAATACAGCTAGCAAAACAAAATTCCTATTTATTAAAATGCAAATGTGTCTAGTGAAAAGCAATTGATTATTCCTTTCTGGATATTGACCTGTTTTGCATCTATTGGTAATTTTTTTTATCATTCCTTATTTGACTTTAATGTAAAGTATTTTAGTTTTTTCTTTGGGCCAGATGTAATAATTTACTGGTTTCCTCATTAATTAATGAATTACATAAAATCTTTGGTTTGTTTTCATTATATGAAAATTAATTCACTCCTTTCAGTTTTTTTTTTAATTTTGCCAGAGTGCACATGTGTTCACCAGAGAGAGAGACAGATTAAGAGAGAGGGAGGGGAGAAAGCACTTCTTAATGGAATGTGGTCATGCTGTAATCTCTTCATCTTCATTTCTCCATCTGGTCAGGCCTTGGGCACCAACACTGGCACATGTGTTTTTTAAGCCAGCAGCACTGAGATTCGAAGTGCACAGTTGGCCATGTTGGATCTGACACCCATAACCACTAGACCATGGGAACTGTCTTCGAATTTTATTCTTTACCAACTTAAATAAGTTATGGCAGCCTAACTTGGTCATCAAGGCCAAAGACACTAGTCAGAAGGTCTGGTTTTGGATCCAGATGCTGCCAGCTATGTGGCCCTGGAGAAGTCATCTGAATCCTTTTAGTACCATTTCATTAGCTGAACAAAAGAAGTTGCAAAATAATGCTCATTTTTTAAAAAATTCAATTTGTCTTTATTTCCTGTCAGTAATGGTATTTTTTTTCTTAACTGCTACCCCCATGAATTTTAATGACACAGGTAAAGTGTGTTATCTGTTTGTGTAATATGTGTTTATAAAGCACAAATTGCTTTACGTATGCAGGGGGAGACAGTAAGCTCCTATCTCATGAGGAGGTGAGTAACTGAGAAAAGAGACAAAATCAATCAGAATGGCAAATAGAGCAAAATATTAGTAACGACTTATGTGGTACAGACATAGTAGTGATACTTGAGTTAGCATCATTTCCTTTATTTTTTCCTTTTATTTCTTTCACTTTTTGTGGTTTTCTTCTTCCTGTCTCCTTCCAACATGCTTTAACATCCCTCCTGGGATAAATGATACAATCTGGCAAGCCACATAAATTATTTTGTTCACTGACTTTCTCTTAGGTATCTGCTATCAAAAGATTATCTTATTTTCTTCAGTAAGTGAAAACTCATGGAAGCCCCCAAGCCTAAAATGCTAATATTGATCACAATATCAATAAGAGAATGCTGGAAATAGCCATACAGAATTTGAGAAAATTACATGGAAGCATTCTATTGTCCTCAGTCTTATAAATTGTTCTACTTTTTATTTTATTTATTTTTTTTAATTTTAGATGGTACTTGCACTCATCAGATAGAGAAACAGAGAGAGGGGAGAAAGTGAGAAAGCATCCAGAATAGAGGATGTGCACACTGTAATCCCCTCTCCTCCACTTCTCTCTCCTTTTAAGATCTTGGATATGCACACACATGCACTCAGAATGTTTCTCATGTTGCCAGTTCAGGACTCAACTGTGTACTTGGTCATGTGGGATCAAGTCACCTTAACCATCACAACACCTGCTGGCCTCTGTACAGATTATTTTTCATTGTATCTCTACACACATGAACACACACACACACACACACACACACGTCTTATTCAACTAGAAAGCAGATACTGGCAAAGTTTGATATAATTCTGCAAAGCAACTGGTGATTTCTCCAGCTTGTTTGGAACGTTTATCTAGTCAGGGAGCACAGGGAAAAAGAAGAGGGGGGCCAGATGAAATATCCTCTAAATGAAGTACGAGTTGTTCCCACTCCAAGGACCTAAATAGGACAAGTTATTATTTAATGTAACTTGAAAAGAAAATCCTGGGAATGAGGTTTAGTAAAGCTATCTACAAAACAGATGGGTGAGCAGACACTGATATTTTCTCGCTCTCAGCTCAACTGACTAAAATGAGGCTAGAGAAATTGATAAAATTAAACCTATTGCTCCTGTTTTTCACCTACCATAAATATATAAGGAAAAACTATTGAAATCATTATGTTCAAGGTAAGGAAAATAAGAGGTTAATTCAAAATTCTATGCTCTGTTGAACCCAATATATGTACTTTCCCCAAAGCAACAACAAATGCACCTCAAAATGCAAGCAAGGCATCAAAGCCATTCTAGCAAACTTATTGAGTCAACCCATTATTAATGTTGCCTTTCAGGGAATTTCCATTTCCACATGAGCTGGGCCAAATTTTACTTACAACTTTATACTATCACATGTTTACATTATCCATTTAAGAAAAGAATAAAACTTAGGTATTGGAGGAAGATGAGCTCTAAGGACATGCTCTTAGAACAGAACCAATTAGAAACAGGAAGGAAAAAAAAACCCATGTCTTGGAAAACCATGTCTTGACAAATTGGTAAGGAATTTATGATACTGACACTAATTGCTGGCAAATTTGACAGGTTATAGATAAGTGAGTTGTCTGCTGAGGAGCAGTTCTGTAGATCTATTTTTCTGTATTCCTTTTCCATGCCAATCACTGAAAATGCTGGTGAACTGGCGCAGATGAATTGAGCCATTGAAGGCGAGAGTAGGGAATTAATTGTGTCCTCTCGCATCTTTTCCTACTGCCAAAGAAAAGCACTATTGTCCTCCTTGAAGGATTCCCTTTCAGCCTTGAGGATCTCTGCCAATTTCATTGAGAAAGTCAAACTGCATATCCAAGTGGAAGTTAGCGGTGTTCACATCCAGCTTTGTTCTTGGAGGAGGGGGTTGTGATGGGTTCTAAACGTAAGCATCACGGAGCATCACATTTAAAGCTTATTTTGAAAATGTCTTAATAAAAAATGAAAAACATGGAAGTAAGCATGAGAAAAGAAACAGAGTCAAGTTTAAACTTATAACTTGAATACAAGTGACACTGAATTCTATTTATAATATTGTCTATGTGTGTGTGCTATGAAATTGCACCTCTTAAATGCATCAGGAACTTTGAGCCACTGAGAGCAATCTTATTTGAAGTAATAATATAAATGTCCACTTTCACAGATGAATGAATGCATTGGATTTTTTTTAAAGCACTTCCCTTAATGTGACCTAATTAAGGGTGTAAATTAAAAAGGATTTTGAGTCATAAAAATGTCAGATCTCAAATATAACTTATTTGAGGATTTGAAGATAACATATAAATGCAAGAACTCTTTAGTGACTCCCCAAGAAAAGGATGGGTTAGCATAATTTCCATGAGGAACAGGTGAGTTGACTGGATGATCAGGATTAGAATATATAAATTTTTTAGAAAAGTGTAACATCACTCCATAAATGAAAAATGACATTAAATTTTCAACACTGAGCTAGTTTGAACTTAATAAAATGTAGCAGTCTAACAGGCAGTTAAGAGTTCAAATGAGTAATGATAAATCACTTTAAGGTAAGAAAACATCTAACTTTCTCTATGGGAACAAAAGATTGCATGCTACAGAAGACGTTACTGTAGATGCTTGATATAAGAATAAACAGATCCAAGCCAAACAGTATTATATTTATTAGGTGAAGGTCTTCCAAGTTCTTGGCACTTATAGCAAGACTGGGAGAGAACTAGCCTCTACTTTTATTTACTGTTGTAGTTGACTTCATTTTCTTACACTTCCTGCAACAAGGACAAATTATTATATATATTTTTGGTAAATGTCTGGGCAACTAATCCTGCAGAAAACCTCTAAGAAACACTAAATTTGTATACTGGAAACTGTGAAGTGCATAAAGCAACGGTTTTGTTTGGTAATAAATTGAATCATATGGCATAATTGCCATATGGCACAATGGATTTTGTTTCCTTACCTCTGCTTCATTAAACTGAGCTCCCAGCATTTCTTCTTTGTCTGTGAAAGATCTATTATATACATGACTTCCTGCAAGCCAAGCAAGGTGAAACATACATATACCTTTAAATTAACTTTGCAAGTGGCCATAGCTTTTTGCAATGCGAGAAGTCAGAGAGTATGATAGTGTTGAGCTGAAGATTGGCCTGAACGGAGGATCAAAATTTAATCAAGCTCCTAAATATTTATATCTATGGCACGGCAGGAGCTTCCCTCTACAACCTACTTATCCTAAATACCTTTTCCTAACAAGTAATTTTCTAGATGTCACCACAATTTACTAGGGTCAGCATCCAAATGTAGAACAAGTAACTTATTTAAATTAGTTTATTTGCTGAGGAAAAGCTATATGACCTGGCATACATCATATGATTATTACTTTAGTTGTGCTTGGGGTTTCAAACATCTTCTTTGCAGTAGCAGGTGGTTTATGACAGTGAATTAGAACACAAACTGTGTAAGATCATGTTCCAAGTTTATCAAGTAAGAAATAGTATGTCCTTTAACAAGGTTGTAATGGATGGAAAGAGAAAAACTTTTCATCCTAAGATCTATTATGGATCTAAAGCATTAGGAGGTTAGAAATTCTTTTCTTCTTTTTAAGTTTGATGATTTTGCTGTTGTTAATGTCATAGTTGTTTCTATTATAATTTTATCAGCTGATTTTGAATCACCTGGATATTATCCTAGAGTAAAATATATGACATGTGTATATATTGCCTATAAGCAGTTATAAACGTGCATTTAAAACTTTTAGAATCGTCATTTCCTCTTTTTCCTTTTAACAAAAACTATCATTGCATTAGTAGATAATAAAACATTACTTCTTTTATATCAACTTTACCTCCTCTTACAAATTAAATATATCATTAAAATACCTTTCAGATTATTAGATTATTCTGTATAATAATCTACAGGACTTGCTCCTTAGTAATAAATTAGCACAGAAAAGCGTGGAAGAAAATTTAGTTTCAGACACTGTAAAGTTGCGCAATCAGAAAGTGTGAATGACTTACACAGAGAGATGACACAAATTGATATTTATTTCAGGATTTAAGAGTAGTCCCTAAAAGCCAGACTGAACACATGATGCAACCTATGCCAAAAAATGGAAACCCACATGATATAGAAATGTTTAAGCAATGATTCTTTTCTTTTCTTTTTAAATTTTCTGTCTTTGCCTAAGAGCACATGCACTCATCAAAGACAGACTGAGAGACAAAGAGTATGAGGGGGGGAGTGAAAAATTACTTCCCCATGGGGGTGGCAATGGTGCAGTCTCTTCTCCATTTTCTTGTCATGATCTTGGGTATGCGTTTGCACCTGGTGTGATTTTTCAAGATACTTAGTTGGGGACTTGAATTGTGTATTCAGTCATTAGATATCTAGCTCCTTGATTTTACTGGCCCAGTGATGAGTCTCCTTTTTTCTTTTTGTATGATTTCTTATTTACATTTACTACACATATGTGTGGGAATTAAAAACAAGTCTTCTAAACTCTACTGTATATAATGCCCATGAATGAAAAGATAATAACAAAGGTTTGTGTAAATGTCCAGAAAAAGGCTTATAGTACATCTAGAGAAGAGATTTGCATTTATAATGCTCATATCTGAGTTTATATGCAATTTATAATCAAATGTGCAATGTAAATACTTCATTGTGATGCAGGCCATCCCTGTGATGCAGGGATTATCCATTATGGATGTGACTCTTCACTAGACCTCATAGCTGAAACTTGGAATTAGGGATTAGAAATAAATGTTGGGAAGGCAGGTGTCATGGAGAGTAAGATGGCTGGATCTCACATGGCTGACTGCGCAGTTCACTCCTGACTCAACAGCTTGAAAATCACACCGTGTGTGTGTGTGTGTGTGTGTGTGTGCCCAAAATCCCGAGAGGAAAATGGAAAGGAAGGGATTACAGTGTAGTCATCCTCCCTTGGGGGTAATTCGTCACGCCCCTTCTCCCCAACTCTGTTTTTCTCTGACCAGCACACATGGCCTTCAGCAAATCTAAACTAAAAATAAGAATAAAAGCAAACAAGTGTTTGTTTCCTTTTTCTGCCATCAACATTTCCTTACCTTACCTACTCAATCTTTCTCCCTTTGCTTCTTTTTCTCTAAGCTTTGCATCATTCAATCTGAAAACTCCAGTTTAAAATATCATTTCTCTGTAATCATCCCCAACTCTTCCATAGCAAAACACAGTCAGTTTTTCCCTCATTATTGCTTACACAGTAAGGTTGCATAGTTCATTACATTATTGGTGACATAGTTCAATCACATCCTATCATTTGTTTAGTCACAGGAATACTTCATCCAATATGACAAAAATTAGGTCTTATTAATACTCAAATCCCCAATAATACATACTAGACTTTCTCTACTGGCTGAGATAAACTGATAATACTTTTCCCATTTATGTAATACTTTACAGTTTTCAAATTACTTTCTCATCTATTATGATGTGAAGATTATTGGTTTTGCAATAAGGAGACAGAATGCTGCAAAATACCTTACTTTGAGGAAATCACTTGGACTGCTGCAGAGGAAATGGGGCTAGAAACTCATTGCACTGAGAAGAAACATTTCATTGTTAACAAAATCCGTCTACTTATTAATCTATTTAGCAACAGGCTATGTTTTCCTACTATAAACTCAGAAAGATTCTGAAGAAATAAATTACGATAGTCCCTCAAATCACTCAGAGTAGCGTGGTGAGAGACACACCTGAGGTACTCCACAGCCTGTACATGTACTGGCTTGGTGCAACGGGAACACACTGACCAAGCAAGGCTGGATTCACATGGAGAATCCCTGGTTCAGTACCCAGTTAAGTGTGTAACAGGCATGCCTGACTATGATTCTGGCTTGCTTCAGAATATTTAGGGGGAAACCAACCACTGCATGTTGAGACCTGTTGAGGGTCTCTCTTTCTTTCTCTCTCTCTCTCTCTCTCTCACTCTCCTAATAGAAATAAATGTTTAAAAAACTTATACAAAGATAAAATTAAAGTACGAGTATATGTTGGTGCCAAAATCTTTTAAATCAATGCATAGTTATTTTTTATAGTATGCATTTTTAAAGAGCTATTTATTTATTTAATATCATTTGTTATTATTATTTTTAAAGTTGACCAGAGTCAGAGAAAGAAAAAGGGAAAGCAAGAAAGCAAGCTGCCAGGTCCCGGACTCAAACCGTGGTCGATCATGTGGGAATTAAGCACCTCCATCCACCACACCACCTGCTGGCCCCCATAGTATGCATTTTCTATAAACTTTCTTTTCAATTTATTCATTTATTTATTTTAATTTGCCAGACACACACAAACACACACACACACACACACACAGAGAGAGAGAGAGACAATGAGAAAGGAAGCCTGCAGTTCTGGGACTCAAACCATGGTCAGCTGACCACCATGCCACTTGCTGGCCCTCTAAACTTTTTGAAGACTTCCACCTATAAATAAAGTTATAAGAAAATAACCCTCACCACTTTCAGGGTATTTCTTTATGTAAATAATTATGTTGTTAAATTGGGGAATTATTTTTGTTAAATTTGGGATTTAGAAAAATCAATGCACTTTTATAAGTTTTGCAAATCTATTTGTTTTGGCTGTAAATGTAGTCTGGGATATCCATGTCCCTATTCTTGTTTTTCCTGGAAGCTCCAACTACTTATAAAACAGCAGACAGTGAGCATGAGCTGTCCTTTTAAAATGTGTTGAACCTGCGGGCCCCATGAGTTACTGTATTGGGATTGGATAAATCTGTTCTGTGTTCTGCCAGAGAATTACAACATATTGCTGCCTGGAGCAATGTTAAGTTTTAATGTCTTTGTTGTGCTATCTTAGCTTTTTTTATTCCCCATCATACAGAATAATTATTTTTTCTTGCCCTTTTCCACATTTATTTTTGTATCACACTTTCTCATCTTTTTTACGTATTATCATCAATCTCAAGAGAATGCTACTTAAATGCATATCCGTTTTTGAACTTTTGTTTAGAAAACCTATTCATGCAACAGTAATGGATAGAATCTTCCTGATGCCAGATCATATGGCTATTGTGTTCATAAGTAAAATATTTTTCTTCTAAAGAAGAAAGTGTTCTACATTTGAAAGTACAAGACATTGACACTATTTGGGTCCTACCATTAAACCACTATGTGTAATGTTATAGAAGTCATGTAACTGCCCTCAACCTCAGTTTCCTCTGCCCAATATTTTTTATATGTCTTGCTCTTTTCTTTAAATTTAATTAAATTTAGCTAATCATTTTTTGTTGTTCTATTTACATGCAATGTGTATTACTACAGCATACCAAATGAATTTTCTCATCTATAATACACTGTATATTCATTCTGTATTTTAAAATGGCGTAGTTGGGGACTAGCAGATGGCATAATGTTTACATTGCTGGACTCCCACGTAGTCTACCATGGTTTGAGTCCTGGACTGAGCAGCTTGAAACTCATGCTGGGTGCATGTGCATACATGCAAAAAATCCCAAGAGGAGAATGGAGGAGAAAGAATTGTGATGTGGCCGCCCCTCACCCCACAAGGAGTGATTTCTCTCTTTCTGTCTTTCCATTTAACACCTATGCCCTATAGAAAAAATTTCTCTTAAAAAATAAAATGGTATAGTTGAGTATGATGAATTCATCCTAAAGAAACACATGGCTTGAAAGAAGAACATGTATCTATCTTACAACAAACAAGTTGGATTTATTGATCATTCCTTTTCCAACTCATGATTTGGTCCAGATTCCTGACCAATTTTTTTTCTCTTATTTGTGAATAACAATTACAGATGTGATGATTCCAACTGCAATAAAGAAAATTTATGTCTACATAAATAAAATACAGCCAGGTACCAGCAGATAGTATAACAGTTACATCACTGGGCTCCCAACATATTCTACCACAGTTCAAGTCCTGGACCAGGCAGTTTAAAACTCATGTTGGGTGCATGTACATGTGTGCCCAAGATCCTGAGAGGAGAATGGAGGAGAAGGGATTGTGGCATGGCCAGCCCCCCGGGTGTGATTTATCATCTTCTGTCTCTCTGTCTCTCTCTGTCCCTTCAGTGAGCACATAAACCCTATAGCAAAAATACTCTCTAAAAAAAAGAAAAAAATAATAAAAATAAAAATAAAAAAGTAAATAAGTAAATAAAATATTGCCTTTAACTTTAAACATTAAATATTTCCTTATATGGTAGAGAAGTCTATGAAAATGAGAAGTCTATGAAAACGAGATGCCTTCGACTCTTTTGTATTACACAAATGTTCTAGTTTATCCCTAAGTATGTAATATCTTCTTTCACAGATAGAAAGTAAAGGATCAGTGTAGACCAGTAGTTAAGAAGCAAAGCATACATTCAGCTCAGTGTAACTTCACAAAACCTATCTTCCAGAATTAATGGGCAAGGAATACTATTTTACATGTAAATTAGTTCACCTGTGAAGTTAATTTCATTCTTTAGAAGAAAAAAATCTGTCACTATTTTTCTAGTGATACAAACATGGAAAAAGATTCCTCTATAGAACTAATCGAAGTCAATGCACAGATTTCCTACACTTGTTGAGGCTTTCTCCTTCATGCGTTCCTCCATTGATTATTAATATAATTCCTTTAAATTTGCTTGGCTCCTTCCTTTACATTTAGATAAGCAATGGGGCCAGCAGGTGGCATGGAGATAAAGCATCAGACTCCCACATGGGTGACTGTGGTTCCAGTCCTGGACCCAGTGGTTGGAAAGTCACCTTGTTTTTGTCTATGTGCTGAAAATTCCAGGAGGAGAATGGAGAAGAAACTATGGTGTGGCCATTCACCCTAGGGGATGATTTTTCACTTTCCTTCTCACTGTCTCTCTCTGGTTCTCTCTGGAGAGTACACGTGGGGGGGGGGGGGAGAAATAAAAGTAAATAAATTTGGATAAACAATATCTACTCACCTTTCTAAACATGTTATGCCAAAGAAGCTTTTTCTATTCACATTTTTATTCTTACCTGATTCACAAAAGATAAGTTTCCAGGAACAGAAAGCGAATAAAGATTGTGATGGGTTGCTACTTTGGAGTGAACATATACGTCAGCCTATTTCTATGAGAAATGCCGAGAGTTGTTACCATGCAGAGCTCCTGCCTTTCCTGAACTAGCCTATCTCTGGAAAGAGCAAATTGAGACTTTGCTGTGCTCCAAATATATTTAAGGCAAAATAATAAATAAAAATAAAAAATGCTTTTCATCCTTAAAAAACATATACCTGATTGGTCAAAAATGCTTCTGTTGTTTGTATTTTTATATCTTTCATTTTAAACACTACGTTAAGCCCTGTTTTGATTTTCTTTTATGTAGACATGTGTCTTACTAAAGTAATTTTATGATACCCACCATCAGTCAATGTGATTATTAAACTATGGAAGTATGATTAGGAAAGTATTTGTGCTGACAAGTAAACTTAATAGCTGTCATCTCATTCTTTCTTTTTTTGTTTTTGAGGGGTTTTTGCTATAGGGCGCGTGCACTCATCAGAAAGACAGAGACAGAGAAAGAAAGAGAGAAATCAGAGAAATCACCCCAGGGGGATGGCCACACCGCAATCCCTTCTCCTCCATTCTCCTCTTGGGATCTTGGGCACACATGCACATTGACCCGGTGTGAGTTTAAGTCACTGGATCTGGGACTCTCACCACGGTTGACTATGTGGGAGTCCAGCAACATCGCCATTATGCCAACTGCTGCTCCCCATCTCATTCTTAATTAATATAAATAAAATATAAGGTATGATCAAATTTACTAGAACAGGAATGTTGGATTCAAAATTTCCCTTTCATTTATTGTTTGTGATAATTGCTATGCTTCTAACATTTGCATACATGTCAAAGAATGTATTCTGTGTTGTCTATCAATTATGAACAGTAATGCATTTATGAGGTGCTCCAGTCAGAATCTATCCTATTGTTAAATGCAGGATCTAGTCTGCAATTCCCATTGTTGATGGAGTGTGTTGCTGGAGCTTTGAAACTGGCAATTTCTACCTGTAAGCTGTTTACAAGGAAAGGTGAAAATAAGAATGAGACCTTAAATAAGTATTTAATCATCAAAGTATCTTGTATTTACTACAGTAAGATTAATTATAATAAAGTTGTGTAATGTAAAAAATAAGCTTCCAAGAAATAAACTAGTTGATTTTTTCTTAAACACCTTGTCACTATAGATTGTAAGATGTCTGTTCCATGTATTCTATATACTATTGCTCAAAATTATTTAATATTAACCAGTGAGACACCCAGCACTAAAGAAGCTCCCCAAAAAGGGTCTTATATCTCAAAATACGTTTCATCTGAAGAGTAGGAAAAATGAACAAAGAATGCTTGCTCTCATGCCTATCCATGACTGGATATAAATCCTGCACTGTAATTCACACAATTATTCTGAATTATAACTTTGATGGCTTTTTTTTTTTAATACTAAAAAATGTTAAATTTGTGGTTTCAAATGAGTACAATGCATACATTCTTTACTACTAAATATTGTCAATGTAGTGTCATCTGCAGTGTGTCATATTGTTATCACCTAAGGACAAGAAAGATCAAATTGAGTTTAAGCACACTTAGTTCTTTGCAATTCATGCCAAATAAATAAAACTAATAAAAACTCTAAACTCAGTTGGATAAACGTCTGTTGAGAGTGTTTCAGATAAAGTCAAATATATTCATTTGAAGAATTTAATATACACTTAGGGAATACCCATCATGTACACAAGAATATTATAGGTGTGATAAAAAAAATACGAGTAAATAAATAACTTGTTATCTTTCCTCAAGCAGCTTACAATCTTGTAGAGTATAAAAACATGTTAAAAATTAATTCTGCACAAGGTAGAAGGTCCTATGGGGCTTCTTAATCAGTTCTTCACTGTAAAACAATAAACACATTGTTGGCTGCCCAGTATTAATTTATGACAGACTCAAAGCACTTCTCAAGCAACATTATTCTTTATTAAATTTAATAACCTAACACCTACCAGCATATCACCCTAACTTTGTGTGTGAGATATATTATTCGGTGATATAAATCACTGACCTCTCAAGATGTAATGTCTTGATTAAATTTTTGAAGGAGAAAGAGGAGACGAATAAAGCAAAAGGAGTGTCGTTTTCAAATACACGGTGAATTACAAGTGGGAGTGAAAGGAACTTCTGGATTCTGTTTGTTTTATACATCCCCTCCCCAGACCTTGTATGATCATTGTCTAGAGGAGATTCCAACAGACCAGGCAGAAAAAAGAAGCCTTTCAGAAAGCCATATTCCACTGGGGCTAGAACCTTCACTGGTGTTGAGACAGTTCTGTGTCCCTTTTGTGTAATGTATTCCTGTTGATAACATGAATTCAGTTTCACCTCATTGGATTCTACTAAGAAAGATATTCCCAAGATCCAGATAGGTCCTGGTATAACTTCCTAAATTAACACATTAGGAGAGTGGCTTCTTTTTTGCAGCCTCATCTTGCCTGGAAGTGGAACCTAGATTATATGGAACGAGTTGGAAAATCCTGGGCTTGGTGTCAGTATGTAATGAACATCCTGGTTCTGCGACTCAAAAAGTTTCTGACTCTGGGCAAGACTCTCTAGTCTTAGTTACCTTACCTACAAAATTGAGAGGTGGAATGATACTTCTAAAGTGTCAGTGCCTAATACAGAATAGATACTCAACAGCTCTTCACCTGTTCTTTCTTCCTAGCCTCTAGATGCTGGCTCTTGACTGTTAACCATTGACTAAATGTGGATTTGGATGCGTGGTATTATATATTATAGCTCTTTTATGACTTGGCAGCCTAAACACAGAGTATGTGGCTTAGTCCAGCTTAAAGATAATACAAACTTTTCAGGGAGCTATTGAATTTTTCCTTTATCTTTTATTTTTAATCCTTACTTCCATACCCATACCATGCATGGTATGAAGAGCATGGCTTGAAACAGAGCTCTGTTACTCTATATAGCCTGGGGTAGAAGGGAACAAAAATATGGCAAGAGATTAAGAATGGCTCTTCTCCTCTTTGTTACAGAAATATTAATATTCAAACATTTTCCAAATTGCAATGGTTCGACCTACAATTTTTTAACTTTACAATGTGTGAAAGAGATACACATTCAGTAGAAATTGCGTTTCAAATTTTGAATTTTTATATTTATTATAGAATAGGCTTTGTGTTAGATAATTTTGTTCAGTTGTAGGCTAAAATTAGTGTTCTGAGGATGTCTCAAGCAGGCTAGGCTAAGCTAGGGTTTTTTTAGTAGGTTAGGTGGATTAAAAACATTTTTTACTTAATTTTTAATTTAATGCTTACTGAGGTGTAATCCTATCATAAATCATAGAGCATCTGTTTGTATTTGTGTATATTTGTATATATATGTGTGTATATGATACTAATCTAGGTTGAGAAAAATAATATTAACACATGTTCAATAATATTCTTTATTTTCTCAACACAATTAGTATTATATACAATTATACCTACTAATCCCCTGTTGCTGAAACATTTTTAGCATTTTAAGATAAGAATTTAAAGCATTATCTTCTATAAACATTTCCTTCATATATTTACATATAAAAGAAAAAAGAGGCTTGACAAAAGATTTACATAATGAAAATAGGTATCATGTTTAAAATGAATAGCCTAAGTTTTGTATTAAAATATGCGTACTCTATACAAAGTATTAACTTAGTATTATTAATGTATTAATATATGATAGTCCTGATTGAAACTCTTCAAGATAACCTACAAATCTCTATTCATATTCAGTATCAAATGTAGTTTATGGGTACTGAGTGTTTATTTTGTGTCCTTCAATGTTTTAATTGTATTCATTATACTAATTCATTTAATATTCCTAACATTAGGAATATTAATATACCCATTTTCCAGATGACAAATCTGAGGTACAAAAGTAACATGTATTTAGAAAGAAAAGATCAGTATTCAAATTTAGACTGTCTGACTCCAGAACTTCAACTTTTAGCCACTAAACTGTAGTAGGTTGATTGTCAAACTGAAGTTATCTCACCGTCAGTGTAACCATCTTAGTCAGTCCATAGCATTGTTCTTTAGAAAACCCTAGTAAATTCCTAAATAGAGTGAAACTTCACCTCTTCTGAATAAGTATTCCCCAGATCAATGTAGCTAAATATCAATTTACAAATGTATTTTTCAATTTAATTCATAGACTGGTTGTGTAAATAAGGAAACAATGTAGGACATGATGTTTAGATGTCTAAAATAGTTCACAAAGATCCATTTAAACTATTACTAGTCTATTAATCATGAATTAAGACATAAATCTTCCTGTACCCTTACAACAAGGAGACAGTTGTGGCCAGGGACATGAAAAGAATAGGCAAATTTCCCCCTCTTTTTCAATTATAATTTTAATTGACATAGTTGTATATATTATGGGGCTAAGTGTCATTTTTCAATATGTGAATACAAAATATAGTGATCAAACCAGAGCAATAAACATATATATCATCTCAAACAGTTACTATTATTTTGTGTTGTGAATATTTGAAATTCTTCTGGCTATTTTGAAATACACATTAAATTGTCACCAACTATAGTTACTCTACTGTGTGCTATAGCACTCTAGGACTATAGTACTCCAAGTCTCACTGCACTTATTAACTTGCAATTTTAAACCTATTAAGCGAGTTCTCCCTATTTCTCCACCCCCTGCCCCCTTCGAGCCTCTGCTATACAAACTTAAACTCTTCACTCATCTCATCAAATCTTTAGGCTTCCACTAATGGAGAACATACATTATTTGTCTTTCAGTGCTCAGCTTATTTCATTTAGCATAATTTCCTCCAGGCTCATCCAGGTTGTCACAAATGACAGGATTTCACTCTTCCATATTTTAAGAAAAATTAGGGCTGACTCCATTCAAGGTTTGAAATTTGACTTTGGCACTTCCCAAATATCCCCTAGTGCTCTCAGACTATTTTAGCCCATGATGATTCATTTCCATTGTAATCAAAAAAAATTTTTTGCTATAGGGCACGTGCGCTCGCCTGAAAGACAGAGAGAGAAAGAGAGATAGAAAGTGAGAAATCACCCCCCAGAGGGGATGGCTATGCCGCAATTCCTTCTTCTCCATTCTCTTCTCGGGATCTTGGGCACGCACACACATGCACCCAGCTTGAGTTTAAGCCAGCAGATCTGAGACTCGAACCACGGTCAACTACATGGGAGTTCAGTGACATAGCCATTACTCTAACTGATGGTCCCTCAAAATTGTTATTTAAGTCAATTGATCTTTACTATGTGTTAGGTGGAGAACAAAGAAATTAACTGAGTAATAATGTATAAATAACTGTTGCCCCCTGATGGACCCAGAGGCATCATTGTCTTATAAAAAGATATTCCTTCCTGGGATAAAAAGTAAGCTGATTGAATTTGATCTTCAAATGAAGAGAGATAAATCTAGAGGGCCCCAGAGGCAGCTTTAGTCCTAGCTTTGGGAGCTTCTTAAGAGTCTGGCTCAGCTGAGCAGGAGAGCTCAATAGAAAGGTGGTCTGACAGGTGGTTTCTGAAGGCTTCCCCGCCAACGGTACATTGTGACCAGAAATTCTATCTGTGCAAAGTTGTCCAGATCCAGCCCTTGGACCCTAAGTACACTTTGGAGATGGGAATTCCCTCCTGGAGTACATCTCCTTTGTGGCTGGTATGGTTTTGCCCATGAAGCATACTTCTCTGTTGAATGATGAGTGTTTAGGGGAACCTGGTAGTGATTCTTTCCTTGATAACGTAGCACATTGCAAACTGCTAGCATGTGTGCGTGTGTTGTGTTTATGTGTGTGTGTGTGTGTGTGTGTGTGTGTGTGTATATGTGCATGTGTGCCCTCTTTGTCCTGCAACAGAACAAAGGCTGGTGCTGTGAAGAGCATTTGGTGCATATCTCAAGTTACTCCAACCTTCTCCAGAGTCAGCTCCGCCATGCATTTCAAGGTTTTTTGCATATATATGCACACATAAATATATGTGCTCACACATATACACATATTATCTACATGTATATAATGTTATCATTAAAAATATATATATTTATAAACCTCTTTCTCTCCTCTCTCTGTCTCTACACACACACACACACACACACACACACACACTACATTTCTTCGAAGCAGGCCATACTTTTTCTCTTAGGTAGTCAGGAAGTCATGATGCATGTTTGCATAGAAAAACAAAGAAAAATGTGGCATGACGACCTAATAATTACACTAGCATGTTTACCGACAGCCTATGTCATTCATTGCAAAGGAGTCAAGATAAGGGTTATGAGCACTTTTTTTGTTCATAAGGATAATTTGAAATCAGTTGTTTATATGCCTGCCATTTTGTAACAAAGAAAATGCTTTCATTATTTTTTTTTTCCAGATGAGCAAGATGTTTGAGGATCTTTTAAGCACCACTGTTTTTGCCAAGTAGGAGGGTATTACACAGGTATTCTCATCAAAGTAATTAGGTTGTTAGATAGACTCTGCAGGTGGCAGTTAATGTGATACATTAGTTAAATTGTAGCCCCAAAGGCTTGTGGGAATCAGAATTGCAAACGCAGCCGGAGTTCCCAAGTCCCATGATCCTATCCCTTCAGGATGTGCCTCATCTATAGTGAGAGGGAACACTGTAAAACGGATCCTCATCGTAGGGTATGAGCCAATTCTCCTGGAGAAAGCACTCGTGTAAAGATATTCAGTGTTTAGAGAAGCACATTTGGATATGCTGGAATTTTTCCACAACCCCCAGACATGTCAATCAAAGATAACACAATGCAAGTATCTCTGAGTGACACTTCAAGCTGCATTCATAAGCAACCTGCCTCATTCAAAGTCAATGAAGAGACAGGACTTACAAGCCCATGCTGAAAAGTTATTGAAATGTGACTGACATCTCAAAGAAATGGTGTCAAAGGGTTTGCATGACCTGGTGCTGAAACACAGCAGGGTTAATCAATGTTATGGCAGTTGGTACCAAAAGGCCTTTTTTAGTTTAGTTGTTTATTATTATTATTATTATTATTATTCATTTTATTTAATGTCTATTATTCAGTGGGATTCTTCTTACCCTTTTATTCTCCCTCTTGTCACTTCATACTCAATCTGGTTTTTTTTTTTTTTGTTGTAAACATTTGGTTTGGTTAATGTGAATAAGAGAGAGAGTCAGTTACTCCTGGGCTGTGGATGAACGATGGTGTTATATGTTTCCATTGCTTTGTCTCCCCTAGGAGACATGGAGCTCCCACCATTATGTTACAAGACGATGTGCCTTCTGGGGATACAGGATGAGGCAGCTAGCCTACAATCTGTTCAAAGAATTTTCAATAGCACATGGGTTTAATGATTGATTGGCACCTTACCTGCTCTCAGAAAGGGTAGGGGAAGATGGCTGCAGAGATGAGTCTGAGCTTGGTCTATGTAATCATTTTGTCTTCCTGTCAGCAGGCATATTTTCATGCCTGATGCTAACCACATGACCACTAGAGCATTCTTTTTTTTTAACTTGATGCCATTTCAGGACAGAAGTCAACCTTCTGAGAACAATTTGTTGTAACATTACTAATAACGGTAATTATTAGCAATTTTGTTATATATCTACTTTATGCTGAATGTTTCCATGGGCTATCTGCCATAACATTGTAAAGTATGGAGGAATATCAGCCTCTGACAATGAGAATAGCAAATAAGCTTGCATAACAAAAGAAAGGGAGAGAATAAAAAGAAAATAAAAACCTCTCTGCGATGAACAGAATCTTGCAAATGCTATAATTACGTTCATGGTAATTATGCCCATGTTTTTTAAAAGTGCAGGCAATTATGAGTTATGTTTATACATGTTAGAAGGTAACAATGCATGATAGAAGTTATATGCATGAAAAAGTGTGTGTGTGTTTCAAATGAATATCCTGGCTTTATGTCAACTCTATATTTTAGGTTCAATATTTTTTGGCTTTTTTTAACCTTGTGAATTTATTAGTCTATAGAAATGAGTCACTGGTTAAAATAGTAAAATCATGAACCTCAGTATGATTGGTTGTAAAGTACACAAATCATTGCTTTCCCTAAAATTTATATATGTATTTCCCTATAGCTAAAAATACTAGAAAAGAAATTTGTTCTATCTTGCCAGACAGTTCTACTATAAAATAAACGAATATATGCTAGGTCTTATAAATATCAAATAAATTATCTATTCTGGATTCAATCCACAATTTATTTTAAAGTCTTTCACAAGAATACCCAGAAAAAAAAAAGAGAGAGAGAAAGAGAGAAATGATAGTGAAATGACTACATTCCTTATTATTAATTATTTTTAAATTTTCAAAAAGGGATGAGAGTTAGGCTGGAGAAAGATCACCTTGGAAAGAAAGTATATCAAACACGATGGCAATGGGCTTTTCTTTTACAAAGAATAATGGTTTAATGTTTAATTAATCTTATCCATTTCTGCATTTATGGGAAGACAGAGAAGAGTCTGCTTTATAATGTAGAAAATTAAATATTAAAACATTGGTGCCTACCAGACTTACATTTTCTTATTATGAACGAGCATTTTCACTTTCTGCACACACAAAGAAAGAAACAGGAAATAGATATAGTCACTTAACTCTTCAGTGAAGGATTATTTCAGTGTATCTCTGATACCGTTTTACTACTAGAAACAAACACATGAAGGATAAACAAATGTTTAAAGTCAAAACAAAAAAAAAGCCACATTATATGGTGATTGTCATGTGTTTAACAATTATCATACATTCTTAATTCTGAATCCAGTATTTTGTTGGTCTTTTTTCATGTTTCAGTTATTCAAAATTAATAAATCTAATAATCTAAAATGGTATATTACTTAAAACATATTACAATAATTTTCATATTCTATAATGCCTTTTGCAGAGAGAAAATTAGTAAGCTAACAGTTAAAAACCCTAAAATGGGGCCTGCATCTGGTGTAGTGGTTTTAGTGCTAGACTCCCACCTGGTTGACCACAGTTTGAGTCCCATACCTGGCAGATTGAAACTCACACTGGGTGTGTATACATGCATGCCCAAAATCTTGATAGGAGAATGGAAGAGAGGAGGTTTTGGCATGACCATCTCTCTGGGGGAGCGGGGATGATTTCTCACCTCACTTTCTCTCTCTTTCTCTCTCTCTGTGTCTCTGGCAAAAGCATGCGCCCAATAGCAAAAAATCTATCTTAAAAAAACAAACAACAGCAACAACAACAAAAACACTAAAATGCTACTAAATTAAAATACAGGAATGACAAATGAGACTAGACCAAAAGAAAAGGTCATGTACTTAGAGGTGTAATTCAAGTTGGTGCCTACGTACTTTTATAGTTTGGGTCAGGTAATATATTTTCTAATTAAATCTGAAATTTAAACTACTTTTTTTTCTTTTTTTTTTTTTTTTTTGGAGAGACTTTTGCTATAGGGCACGTGCGCTTGCCAGACAGACAGAGACAGAGAGATGGAAAGCGAGAAATCACCCCCCCAGGGGGGATGGCCATTCCAAAATCCCTTCTCCTCCGTTCTCCTCTCGGGATCTTGGGCACACACGCACACAGCCCGGCGTCAGTTTTAAGCCACCGGGTCTGGGACTCAAACTGTGGTCAACTACATGGGAGTCCAGCGACATAGCCATTATGCTAACTGCTGGTCCCTAAACTTACTTTTTAAACCATGATTGGACTTTTACTTCCCATTGTGTTATTCCTTATTATTAATTATTTTTAAACTTTCAAAAAGGGATGAGAGAGGCTGAAGAAAGAAATCACAAGGCAAGGATAAAAAAGGGCTGAGAGAACTGGCTGTATCCTTGGAGTCCCACCTTTTTGAGATGGAAACAAAACAGAATCATCTTCACTGATCATGGAAGGGAATTTACCTCTCTATGACTGATTTATCAGAATGGATTTGAAGGGAAAATAAGGCATACGTGAGCATCTTTCCTAAACTTAAAGTGTTAACACAAATGATTTACCATAGTAAATCCTGTTATTGATTGATTTTTCCATGAATGAGGGACAGAGGGAAAAAGTGAGAGAGATAACACCCTCTAAAGTGTTTTGAGGGACCAGCAGTTGGCATAATGGCTGTGTCACTGGAGTCCCATGTAGTCAACTGTGGTTTGAGTCCCAGACTCGATGGCTTAAAACACACACTAAGCATGCGCGCGCGCACGTGTGTGTGTGTGTGTGTGTGTGTGTGTATGCCCAAAAGCCCAAGAGGAGAATGGAAGAAAAGGAATTGTAGCATGGCCATCCTCCCTGTGTGATGACTTCCCATTTCCTGTCTCTCTGTCTTTCTCTGTCTCTCCAGGGAGCGCACACACACTATCGCAAAATTCTCTCTCTCTCAAAAAAAAAAAGAGTCTTGATGCCAGAATTTAACTCCAGCCTTTACCCAGCCAAAGATCATGGGCACGTGTGTTTTTGACTTGAACCAGGAACCTTCCCATGTGAGAGTGCTTCATGGAGCATCATATTTTACCACTGTGCTCTGCCTGGCCCCAAATTCTCTAAATGTGCTGTATGTGTGTTTCTGAACTTCTGACCTCTTGATTTCTAACCCTGTCATTTGTTTCTTCTAAGCCTTAACAGTTTAGGAAATATCACGCCCACCCAATCTCAGGGATATATTTTCCAATATTACTTATTAGGGAGCATTAATAGCAGTAATGAGGAAATGTAGCAAAAAAATAGTAAAGTTTGGAGAAATATAAGAAATAAGATCTACAGAAACAAGTACATGTCATCTTATTTTCAGACAACTTCCAGTTTCTGCCTCAGTGGTTATCTTCAACTACAGCAGTGTAGAATTTTGGATGCTGCCTGGGGTAAGTGCCTCTGGGACAAAGATGATGGATATGATAAGTAAATGATACCAGTGCCTGTAGACATCGTAATGGCCTGCATACCTCTATCTGTATTCTGATCATAAAAGACTACCTTCCCATAGGAGTTCCACCTCCTGCTCATCCATCTATCAGTGTGTTTGACTATGTGATCCCACTGCCAAACCAAATGCCTACCTGGAGCTCCTGCTACTGTTATCAGGAAGCAGGCATTCTCTTTTTATAAGGATTACAGACTCAAGGATCTAGTCCAATTTAATTATCTACGGAGTTGCCTTATGTACCCATAGATAAGATAGAAGTTTCTACTGGTATGTTTTAGGAAAAGTATGGGCAATCAGGGAGCTAGAAAACTAAAATTTTCTCATGTATGTACACAGAAAAGAAGGGAGATTACTTCAGATTTAATTTTCCCTTCTCTATTAGCAACCCCTGCTCTCATTTAACTATGTTAGTGTACCTTCCCACTCTCTAAGAATGTACGTGAATCACTTAAAATATGCTCTTCATTCTACTTGTATAGTCCCTCATACACCTCATCTTCTAATACTCCCTGCAAAATAAAGGCTACTCATTTCAAGAAATGTTTCCTAATTTCTCCAACTAAGAAATATACTTGCTGGGTTCATAATGGAGATTACTTTCTGGTGTGTATGCAAACCAAAAGTGCAGTTCAAAGATTTTCCATGTTCACCATGTTTAAATCAATAACTTAAATGTAGATGTGCAAGGCCTTTGTGTCAAATAGAAGTTACTGCATAGTTCACAGCAACAATGGCAGATAGGCAACATTCAAAATAGTTTTAACAGATGGTTATCAAAATCAACAAGGTAGAAATTTGTTGTATTCATCCCAGGTAAAGAGCATAGCATTAAAGACAGGTAAGATAACTTGAAATATATTACCACAGAAATGGTTGACAATGTACATGTCAAAAATATTGAGACCCTTAATGTATTGTGAGATCAACAACAGTTAAGAATTCAATACAAAGAGTTATGTCAAACAAAAGGAAAATGGTTCTGATTCTCTCTTCTAGTTAAAGCTCTGTGCCTTCCTCAAGGCCCTGTTCAGATCCAATTATATCCAAAAAGCCTATCCTGACTACTTTACATATGCTCTGAATTCCTGAAATACTTACTTTAAGTACCAAAGTTTGAAACGACATCTTCTTGTAAGATATTTCAGTGATACTCCTCAAAATATAAATTCACAATGTGAGTACCAAAATCATGAGAAACGAGACTCCAAAAGTGTTCTGCTAAGCCAGACTATATATGGGCCTTTCCGTGCTCATATAAGATCTGCATATCAGATTTTCAAAGGAAAAAATACAGGATTTAAAAAGATAAAGCATATAATAAATTTGGAATGTGACATCTGAATCTATCTACAATAAAAATGGACATAATAGCTTGCTTTGGAGTTTTGGTAGGTCCTAAATTGGAGAAAAGTTGTTTCATCTACTTTTGTTTCAAAGAATAGAAATAGGGACAACAGATAAAAATAACAGGGAAGATGTTAGCTTTATTTATAACTGAAGCCCCATTATGAAACAGGCGTCCTTTAGAAATAATGAGTTTCATATAGCTGGATGCGTTTACATAGACTCTGAATAAGACGGTAAGGAATTTCAAGCTGGAATTCTTACATTGCTTGGAAAGTTGAATTACATGACTATAGGTTTCCTTCACTGCTACAATTCTGTAATTCCAAATCGAAATTCTCAGTCATAACATTAGAGAAAAAGACAACCCCTTTTCATTAGTGTAGTGCTCCACAGAACCCTGGTCTATATCAAAGGGAGATAAAAGATTTGCCTAAGAGGAGAATTGGAACAAACCCAGGTTCCCTGGCAAGCAGTTTGTGTTTTATCTAAATGACTGCATTGCTTCTTCTTGTGCTGCTCATCTGGAAATGAAAGGTTATAAAAAGACATTGCTAAGAAAAAATGTTAATAGTCAAGGTTTGACTCTTCATGCGATGAATTAATCAAAAGCAATGCTAGGCAGAGGGACTGTTTCATGTACTAATTTCCTTTAGAACATAGAAGTCTCACTTTTTCTTTAAAAAGTCCACAGTGAAGGTGGAATGTGAAAGGCTTCTACATAAAATTCCTATGGATACTTATAGTCAGATAGGTTCAATAAAGGACATGCAACTAAAAATTTATGAAGGCAGGTCTTGAAAATATGCATCAATACATTTGGATTCATTGAAAATTATTTATGTCTAATAATTGTTTGATGTTGAACAATTTAACTTTTCGTAAAAATGATTTTTTTGAAAGATTTTTGCTGTAAGGGTGCATGTGCTCTTTGGGGAAACAGAGAAAGACAGAAAGAGAGAAAGCAAGACATCATGCCCCAAAGGTGATGGCCACACTGCAATCCCTTCTCTTCCATTTTCCTTTCGGGATTTTGGACATGAACACACATGCACCCAAGTGAGTTCAAGTCACTGGTTCTGGGACTCGAACTGTGGTAGACCATTTGGGAATCAAGTACCTTAACCACTATACCACCTGCTGGGCCAAAAGTGGCTATTATCACTTTTTTAAATCCTCTAGGATTGCCTCCAATTGTCATTGATATACAAAAGTCATTGTTGACCAAAAAAACAATTCTGTTTAAGAATCAAAAGCCCTAATGGTTGCTCCTATTCTTTTTTAAAGTTTTTGTATTTATTTATATTATTTAATCAAAATGAAGGAACAGAGAGACAGAAACAGAGCAGGGGTCCTACCTCAGCTTTCTCAGATCACAGGCATGCATAATGTGCCCATGTTCAAAGACACCTCAGAATGTGAACCCAGCAACCTCCCCTTATAAGTCCAGAATCACAGAGCATTTTACTATGGCTGCACTACTATCTGACCCTGTAGTCTGTTCTTTTGCCATTTTCATTATAGCAAAGATCAGGATTCAGGAGAATTTAAAATTCAAAACACTCCCTGAGGTTCTCAGATATAGGTCATTTCATTTAGATAAAAACACAAACTTGTAATAAGTGATATAAATCACCCTTTATCACAGAATTAGCTGTTTTAATAATCCAGAATAAGCTGTTCTTTCTCGCACTCTAATTCACCATGGTTCATATACATGGTCACCCAAGGGGACCTGGAATCACCAGCCATGCTGTTCACGCTGCATTGAAATGACCCTTGAGAATCAGTCCCTGAAACTTGAGTCCCTCAGTCAATTCTCACTTGCTTTATTTTCCTCTAAACATATGCATTCTTCATTTAAGACTTGGCTTTTGCTTTCTGTCTTTGTTTCTTAAATTCAGAAGCACATTTTGAAGGAATATAAGACTGAGTTGTAAGGGTGGCTTGCTGTACACCTGAAAATACTGCCAAACAGCAGCAAAAACAAACCTAGCAACATGCATGAGAGCAAACAAGCAAACCATCTATAAATACACCCCAAGAACCTCTAAAACAATGTAGAAGTGACATCTGGCATGAGTTAGATGGTGTTTTAAACTCCTCGACTCTTCATCCAAATTTATGTTTCAACTCATTCAAACAACTGATTATTAAAGAGAAAAGAGAACATTTTATATTGCATTTGTAGATCTTTCTTTGGCCACAGAAATCAAAAAGAGGCAGCAATGAAATGTGAGGAATGAAAAACTTCCAGGCCTCTGTATAATATGCAAATAACTTCTGGGCAGCAAAGATTACCATTAACTATTCTTGTTAATAACAATACATCTCATTGATTATGCAACGGCATCAATTATACGATGCGCTAGGATTTCTTATACCAATAAAAAATTGTATCAATTAGGTTTTAAGATGTCATCAATTGCAAGATACAGTACAATTTCAGAAATATCAAGATGTCTGTTTTGAATTATTAAAATGTATTATTAATACTATGTTCTAGTTTATATCGTATTTGCTGTTTAATACTGCTATGACTTATGGGAGAGGAGAGGCACTTGGAGGATGTCATCGCTTGAGCAGGGTTTGGCTTCAGAGCTCAGCTTGGAGAAAAATAATCTAACTCCAGCTGCTTATATTTTGCTTGTATTTTTTTTACATTTCCCTCCATTTTCTTTCCACAGATCTCATTTTATAAGAAAAATTTCTTTTTTTTCTTATTCAATATTTCTCACATTAACTCATAAAACTTAAGATTTTCTAAAGTTATAAGGTAGAACAATAATCGAATGCCAGTACTTTACTAGACAAAATATTTTCACAATAAGAACACTGACGGACTGTTTATGAGATCTCAGCAATCAGTGGTTTATAAACAGTGGTATTCAGAGGGGCAGATAGATGAGGAGAACGTGAAATGCATGAAGTAAACGAATCAGGAACCAATTAAAAACAAAATCACTTGAAGAAATGTACAGGAGGAAAAGACTGTAGTGCATTTTCAAACTGAAGAGTGGTATTTTCCTACCAGATTTTATGAAAAATCATCCCCCCCCCCCCCCCCCCCCCGCCCAGGAGGGATGGCCATGCCGCAATGCCTTCTGTATTCTCCTTTGGGATTATGTGTCTGGCATGAGTTTTAAGGCAACAGGTTCAGGACTCAAACTGCAATCCACTACATGGGAGTCCAGCGACGTAACCACTATGCTATCTGCTGGTCCCTTCAGTAAGACAGTTTTTGAGGATAGCTTGAATTTTTACTTTGATAATTTGATTTACAGTAATTAATTGCACCCACTAGAAATTGAGGCTAACTAAACTATCTACATAAATTGTACTTTCAGGTAGATATCACTGTCCAATCTCTTGAAACAGAAACTAAAATTACAATTTGCATCTATTACTAGGACCTTAAAAATGTATTTTAAAAATGTCAGGTAATGATAGTAACAGAGACTAATGTTAAAATATATGGGAATCTATTTCTATGCCCCCAAATGTTACACACTGTATTTATAAACAGAAAGATTTATAAGATGACTTATGAAAATGAGTTACATTTATTTATCCTGTAGTGCTATTGTAGCTAATAATTATCATTCAACTTTTTCTTTTTAATTTGCCAGAAGGTGTTTACACTTGCCAGAGAGAGACAGAGAAAGAGAGAGAGAGAAAGAGAGTAAAAGAAAACAGTCTCCCAGTGAAGCCTGGTCAAGTCACAGCCTCTTCTCCATTTCTTCATCCTGTCAGTATTCTGGGCAGGCCCATGCATGTGCCCAGTATGTTTTTCAGTCTTTAGGGCTGAGATCCAAACCACATGAATGGCCATAGAGGATCAGGCTTCCTCTCAACCACCAGGTCGTGTGGCCAGCCCTCGTCCAGTGATTTTATTCAGTAAGTATCATTATCTGCAAAGAGTCCCGGATTCACTAATACATGTAAGACAAGTACTATTCAGGTAGTAATGTAAGGGTGTCAACTATGCTAATCTATTTAAATCAAATCTCATCTACTGAAATATCAAACCAAAAGCTTAATGAAAGCACCAGCGTAGCTATCACTACTTCCTCAGCTTGCTTTGTCAAGTGCAATTTTGTAGGTCAAAACTTTGGGGTGATCCTCTTCCTCCATCACGAGGATGAAAATATAGCATGAATTATCTTTGGTGATAAAGAACAGTTACCAAAATAGAGATGACTCAACTTCTGCACAGCGAAGCTATGTTGTAATGGAAATTGGCTTTCAGCTGCTGTGACATGTAATTTTATAATACATTTTAGAACATTTAACCTATCCACATTTTTTTTTTCCAGCTCTGTCGGCAATAGTGAGAGGTCGTGCTATTGTTCCAGAATCTGCTAAAGCTACTTATGCGCTATTTATATACAGGAATAAAAGGGAATTCTTTCTTCACTGGTGGTCTCTTCCAGCTCTAAAAAAGCTGCTTGGCCTAAAAACGTCATCAACCACAGGGATTATTTGATTTGCTTTGTCCATAATCTATTACTTGGCTTTTACTAAAAGCACAACTCAAAAAAATGTCCAAAACGTAGAGGAAAGACGTCCAATTTCATGTCAGTTTTCTAAAAAGTTTTGAAGTTAAAAAATGTCTAGAATCAATCAGATTCCAGTCTTATTTTCAATAGTCATGCATGTATCATGTAGTAAAGAAAAAGATGTTATATAATAGAGAGTGAGAGAGTTCTTTTTTTTTTTTTTTTTAACCTAAACTGATATTTACAAGAATCTTTAGCAGACTGGGAAAAGGTTCATTTCAGGCAAATGAAAAATACATGAACTTTTTTTTTTTATCACATAGTCTCATCTTTTCTATTTCTTTGAAGAATTTCTGAGCACAATACAGTCTCATTGATCTTCAGTGTCCTTCTCGATATAATGGCAAAAATAATACACGGCCAATTCATTGAGAGATTGTAAGGACCAAGTGAGCTGAAATATTTAGGCTGTTTAGGACATCGTCTGGCACACCATAAGTGAGGACAGATTTATGACTACTCTTCCTATCCTAAGGTACTTTCCAAGGGACCTGGGAAAGTCACATCTAGAAACATTAATCTTGTTATAACAGAATAGTTTGGTCTAGCAATTGTGGACAATGTCTGGCATAGATAACTGAACAATAGCAGAGTCTTCTTCTCTACCTCTAAGTTAAACTCTGACATTCTTATCTGCTGACTCCAAGTCTCTTTGAGATAAAGATTTGCAGATTTGGGACCAGCAGTTGGTGTAATGGCTATGTCACTGGATTCCCATGTAGTCGACTCGGATTCAAGTCCTGGACTTGGTGTCTTAAGCTCACGCTGGACTGTGTGCGTGCGTGCCCAAGATCCCAAGAGGAGAATGGAGGAGAAGGGATTGCGGCATGGTCATCCCCTTGAGGGGTGATTTCTCACTTTTTGTCTCTCTGTCTTTCTGGCAAGAGCATGCACTCTATAGCGAAAAAGTAAATAAATAAATAAACATTTTAAAAATTAAGAAAAAGATTTGCATATTTGACCAATTACTAACCTAAGAATTTCTAAATCCACCTGAACCTATAAGCTTCTGCTTCCATATGTCCCTTCTTTTGGGGCCAGGTCAATGTAAAGGCTCCTTTCACTGATTTGCAATTTTGTGTTTTATGCACTCAAAAATGAATAAAAGAAATGCTGTATCTGAACACTCCAAAATACTATTTGTGTTTCCTGGCCTGATCACTCACAACCGTGCTTAAAATAAGCCATATTAATGATTATTTCTACAAACCTTGGTTATTTCTGCCGACAGTGTCATTACTCACGTGAAATGTAATTTGCATGAAATGTTGAAACTATGGTTGTGATTTTTTTAAGCCTATTTTTAATCTGTGCCACCAGTTGATGTAAACTAATGAACTTATTGCTGAAATGTTAATATATTATTGAAAATATGCTTACACATCAGAGTAATTACTTTGACCAAGACACACAAAATTCTTGTAGGAAACAATGTGAAACGGTTAGGATTTGAATGCAAAATAACATAAAATAAGACCGACGATATGTATATCCATGTGATGGAGATTTGATTTTCCACAGTAAGAATTCTAAGTATTAAAATGATACCTGTAACAGGAAGAAAACGACATTCGCTGAAATCTCAAGGGCAAAACTCTAGTCAATGGCATCACATGTGCACCTTCTTTTGCCTTGACATCTGCCATGTCCTATTTTGAATAAACCATGGTGGACCGTGCCAAATCACCCAAGTAATAACATAACCATCACAAACATTAACGGAAGACATTCTTCTGACATTGGCTGTCACACTATGTGTGAATCAAATTTGCTTCATTAAAATAATTTGGTTTTTGTCTGACTGCTCAACATTGTCATTTGAATCTGTGAGCAGGCTTATTGACTCTTCCCTGCTATTAACAAGTCTTAATCGCTCAGAGATTCGGCACAGTGGGATGTTGCAATCAGAGCAAATTCCCCATTTGATTCCAGCGCAGAAGTTACCAATGAAACTAACAGAGTGATAATACAAAATTCTCCGCCTTCATCTCCTCTTTTCCCAATTCTCTGAATAAAATGAGCCATCCAGGGACTGATTTGTAAACGACCATTTCTTAAATTCATGGTTGCTATAAATATGCACTATCAACAAGAATTTGAAGAAATCCCAAATATATTACTATTACTTTAAAACTAGAAAGATCCTGACAATCAGCAGTTTTGCCTTTCTAAATGTCTGACTGGTACATCTGGTTACCCAACCCAGTGAGAGGCAATCGTTGTAATAAGTTCAGGTTGTACCATACCATGGCATCTGCTCTGCAGTACCCAATCTGACTCTACATATGAACCCTCGAAGTAAAGTAATTATGCTTTCATTAACTTCAAAGTAGTTCCCATAAGCTGATATTTGGTCACAAGTGATAAACAGTTAATGATTAAGCTGAGTGAATTATTTTCAAGTACCCTGTTTAGTATTTTGGAGTTAGTTTAGTGACAGGATTGAATATTTTTCTGTATCTGCAACATACCCGTTATAAGGTAATTCCATCAGCTGCTTTCCCTTGTGCTACTGGAAATGCTATTTTCTAATCACTCCCCATTGTCTTATTTTTAAAAACAACAATATTCTTAGGGCTTAAGGAAGGGTTAAATCATAAAAGAACATGTGCTAGCATCAATGGCTACTGATTTATGACAAGAGCACTTTCAGTCAATTATTGTCTGAAAGGCTAAATGTACCTCCTGGGGTCCAGAATTTAGTCATACAAAGTGTCTGGCTCACATTGCCAGAATTGACCATTAATTACGATGACCACAGGTGGCAGTCTGTGTATATCTTAGCTTTTTCTGGAAAATGTGCAGCATGAAAGCTATTAGAGCTGGGATGAAAGTGAGTCCGCTGGTTGGAAGTAAAAGGAGGAAAATATTGCAAATTTGAAAGTCCCTTTAAAATAACTAATTAAAACTCTTGTTTAAAAATCAGAAGAGCTAAGAGAATAACAATAAGCACATACATCTAGTATGTAGCTGCTGTAAGTCTAAGAAACAAGCCCTCTCTCCTAGAGAGGAATAAATCCAATGTCCTAAATCCTGATGACACATTCTAATTACTTTCAAGGCTTTTATAAAATAATAATAATAAAGACCACCAGATGACATAATGGTTACCTTGCTGGACTCCCACCTGATCAACTGCAGTTCAGGTCCTGGACCTGAGGGCTTGAAACTCAGACCAGGCACATGCACGTGCATGGCCAAAATACCAAAAGTAGTATGGATAACAGCATGGCCAAACCCCCTGGGGAGGTGATTTTTCAATTTCTGTGTCTCTGTCTCTCTCTGTCTCTCTGGTAAGTGCATGTGCCCTATAGCAAAAATATCTTTTAAAAAAAAGAAGAAGAAGAAGAAGCAGAAGAAGAAGAATGCTCAGTCTTCATCCACAAAGATTCTGATTTAATTGATCTGCGGTTTGTTCTATATCTGGTGTTTCTTAAAAGGTCTCAGTTAACTTCAATATATTTCCTCCATTGATCTCTTTATTTGTACCATCATGAGAAACATTTCTTTCTTCTCAGGATAAGAAATAGTTAGTTCGTATTTTGAGAAATGAATGCTGTGGACATAGTGAATCATGTGCAGCAATTTCTCTCATTTTCTTGGCTACTGGCATGAAACTTAAAGCCAAGCATGAAGTAAATTCTGTGTGTCTGCATGGTCCTCCAAGACATGCATTCTCTTCCGGGTCAGTTTTATGGCCCTAACTCTTTTTTCTTTGTCTTTTTCTTTATTTTTACTTATTTATTTATTTTGTAGTTTGCCAGAGTACACATATACTCACCAGAGAGAGCTAGAGAGAGGGAAAGAGAGGGAAGGAAATTGAAAGAACACTCTCCTATGGAGAATGGTTATGGAGCAATCAATTCTCCCCCATTTCTCTGTCATGCTGGGATTTTGAACATACGCGCACGCGCGCGCGCGCACACACACACTCCTGGAGTGTTTTACAAGCTGCCAAGTCGGGACTCAAAACAAAAGTTCGGCCATGTGAGATCCAGCAATCTTTTTTTCTTTTTTCTTTTCTTTTATTTTTTAGGAGAGATTTTTGCTATAGAATGTGTGGAGTTGCCATAAAGACAGAGAAACTGAAAGTGAGAAATCACACACACACCCCCCCCACCCCGGAGAATGACCACACTACAATCCCTTTTTCTCTATTCTATTTTCTTGGGATCTTGGGCATGCATGCTCATGTGCCTGGTGTGATTTTAAGCCACTGAGTCTGGGACTCGAACTGCAATCAACAATGTGGGAGTTCAGTGATGTAACCAATATGCCATCTGTTGGTCCCCCAGTCACCTTAACCACCAGGCCATGAGTTGACTCACTTTTCTTTTTAAAACTTATTTATTTCTTCCTTCCAAGAGAGAGACAGTTACCCTCAATAGCATCTTCATGCCACAATCCATGACTAGACTCAATGGGCCTGTTCACGGGCAAGTGCACACCCAAATGTGCACAGAGGGGTCCCCCAGTGAACCCAGGAACTTTCCCATGTGGGTCCAGTTGCATTACTTCTGCACCGGACTCCTAATATTTCTTCCTTTTGTCTTTTTTCTCATTTGTTTTTAATATATACTATTTTGCTATTTTAAATATTGTTGAAAGCTACCATTTCAGAACAATGTGGTACACCAAATAAGATAAAGATCTATGGCCCAGCCTGGTGGGACAGTCTGTAGCAAATTGAACTGCGATTCTGGAAGCCACATGCCAATCTAGGTTTGGATCCTCAGGTCAGCCTAAAACTATGTCGGGCACATGCCTGCTTGCCAAAAATGACAAGTTTGATGGCTGGAGACCATGTCATAATGGGACTCTGGCAAAGATATTTCTTTCTCCTTTTTTTCTGTCTCTCTCAACTGTGTGCACATCTCTTATGAGTGACAAAAATAAACTTAAAAAAATATTTCTAAAATTTAAGGACCTAGGTCTTTCATATAAAGAAAAGATGGGAAAAATGATATGATTAACAATAATTAGTGTCCTAAAGAAAAAGTTTAGAACAGTTTCTTCATTTTCTTTGAAATTCTGCAAACCCTTTAAAACAGACACAAATAAATCCAAAAGGGTATATATGCAGTAGGAATAGTGTGCTGTTATGAAGTGTTACAATACTGTCAAGTGGGTGGGATAACCCTTAAGAGTGCACAGTAGTATTATAGAAAGGTAAAATTAAAATATTGAAAGAATGCGTGAATAAATATAAACACTCGGGAAATTACAGTTTCTTTTATGAAAGGAAAATTCCTGCACGACTTAGAAATAACCTGATTAATTTAATGAGAGAAAATGAAATCAGGAAACAGCGCTTAAAGAATGTGTTCCCTTTAAAATACATATTAAATATGTCAAAGTCAGATTGTTTCTTACAATACCTTACTAGTCCCTTGGACAGAAAGGAAACATGTTATAATCATTTTAAGAACTCGTTTTTATTCAGTTTTGCTCTGCCTTCCCTTCCCTTCTCTCCATCCTTGTTTTCTTCTTTCAGAGACATGAGTCTTGAGGGCTGGCAGGTGGCATAGTGGTTAAGGCACTGAACTCCCACATGGCCAACTGTGTTCAAGTCCAAGACCTGGTGGCTGCCTTTCTCACTTTTCCTCTCTCTGTCTCTGGTCAAATTAAAACGTAATAATAATAAATAAAATTAAATAAAATAATTCTTTAAAAAATGTCTTGCTATTGATATGTTGCCTGGACTAGCTTCAAACTTGCAATCCACCTGCTGCTGGGAGTACAAGTGTGTGCCACCAAATCCAGCTCTGTGACTTACTCCTTATCCTTCCCTATAAATGTCCCAACATGAGCTTCACAGCAATCCTGTGAGATAGAGGATTTTACATTAAGGAACTTAAAACATGACTGTGAAGATTGGTGTGCTCCAGGCTCTGGGACTTTCTACAGGGTTCCTTCTGCTAGTAAATGATTCTGGTCACAATGACCTTATAGTACAGATGAGTGTAAGGTTACCTGACTCAAGAACATGGTTACTTATCTCTTCTCTCCTTTACTTTTATTCATAAACTGAGTAGTACCATTCAGTCACTCCAGACAACTGCCTCCAAAATGTCCTATCAAGAAGACATGTCTGTAGTATTTAAATGAAAATGAGTAAGAGAGCTCTCTGAGAAGATTCTCCTTTTCTGCTGAGATCACAGCTTTAGGAATGTCACACAGACATAGTAAGAAGGCCAGGAGACACTGCTAGCCAGACAGACAATGGCCCAGAGTCTGGGGAAGTGAGAAAGGCATTGAGATAAGTGTTAGAAGTGACACTTCTTACACTTTCTGAAGATGATTTGGAAAATACCTATTATTAAAAAAGTGCATGGATTTCTATTCTTTTTTTCACCAAAAATACCGAAAAACAAACAACAAAGAAAATACTAGGACTAAATGTGTGCTTTCAAAATGGAATTAAGGCCAGCAGGTGGCATGGTGTTTAAGTCACTGGACTCCCACATGGCCCACCATGGTGTGAGTCCCATTCCCAGAGGCCTGAAAACCATGCCAAGTACGTGTCCAAAATCCCCAGAGGAGAATGGGGGAGAAAGGATTGCGGTGCGGTCATCCTCCCAGGGAATTAATTTCTCACTTTCCCTTTCTCTGTCTCTCCCTGGTGAGCAAAAGCCTAAAATAAAAGAAAGAAAGGAATTAAACTTGTACTTGAATTCCATTCTCCAATGATGCTTGATGTCTCTTATATGTGTCTTAGAGGAGTGATGCATTTAAACTCAAGATCACAGAAGTCCAAGACCTAAAATAGGAGTGGTACAAATAAGAATCCTATGTAGCTTCCTTCGTGACAGAAGGCTCCATCTAAAGTACTATGTTAAATTCAATCTCATTTAAAGTTTTTATGGCAGTTACATGCTTTAGATAGACTATGTATGAAAGGAAAACTTAAAAAGAAATACATTCTTGCAGTCAATAAGGTGAATCATAAGCATTTATCTGCACATTTTGGAAAAATAAACACTGCCCGAGAGCCCTGGTTTCCCTGAGGGAATCAGGATCTGTAGTTTTCAGAAGGCCAATAGTAAATAGTAACAAATAAAGTTTCCCCATCGTAGAGAAACTCCCTTTAGCCTAAGAAAGGCAAGAAGGTGCATTTGTGGAACTTTCTAACATAAAGGCACATAGAGGAAATGCAGAAATGAACTCTTTAGAATAATTCCATTGCTGGTATTGCCACATTATTTCCACAAGTGATTTTTAATTTGCTTTAATGACAATGGGTTTATTTGCCAGGAAACAAATTAAGGAAAAAATGTTTTAAAATGAAAGAGGAAAAGGTGCTACAACTTTGGGATATTTTAGAGTAACTGTCTCTTAGGAACAATGATCTTGTTTTTCAGCCTAATTAATAGTATTCACATAAGGACAAAAGAAAAGCCTTTTTATATATAATATCTTACTATTGGTTTTAGTTATCACTAAGGAAAACACAATACAGCTCAAAACCCAGTAAAAATCTATAAATTTTGAACTATGTCAGCTAATGAGAAACATTTATATATTTTGTAAAATAATGATACTAGAAAATATCTATAATTCTGGGAACAAGTACATGTATAAAACATTAGAAGAATATTAGATATTTGCTGTATGCCAAACTGCAATGAAAGAGTAAAAATGCCAAAGATCCTTAATTCCTACATGAACAATCATTATCAGTCATTATCAACAAATGTTAATACAATATCCAAAAAATTCTTTTGGGTATTAAATCCAATATTTCCTATGTTTCACTTCACCTACATTTTTAAAGGATTATTTTGTTTTATTTTATTTATTATTATTATTCTTTTTAATTTGACCAGAGTGTGAGAGGTAAAGTGAGAAATTAAGTCACCAGATACTGGTACTCGAACCATGGTTGGCCATGTAGGAGTCCAGTGCCTTAATCACCACGCCACGTGCCAGCCCCTCTATTTACTTTTTAGGCTGATGATAGGAGGAGAAAAACAGGTATAATAGGACATACAAATATTTTGCTATTCACCAGGTACTCTCTTTATATGCATACAAAAAGATAGCATGTAATAGGAAATGCTGTCTCAGCAGTCATTCTTTTAAAATAAAACTATATTTATCAGTGACTTAAAACCCACCTATTCCTTTAACCTCCTTTATTTCTATAATAATTTCCTGTAGACAATAAATCAAATACATTGTTTCATTCAACAAGTACCTCTATAGATTGAATCCGGAGGTGGGGGTGTTCACAGGTTTTCAGATTCACTATCATCTTTAGAGTTTGATGTGAAAATAACAAGAAATGGAATGATCTCTTAAATGACATGTTCTTTTTCTTCCTAATTGGCTTTAAATGAAAAATCTGTTAATACCATAATGCAATGCAATGATAATAGTAAAAAAATGTATCTATCTCAACGTATATTGCATGGTGACTGTCTAAAACTGTCTTTGAATGACTGTCTAAATATTATCAAACACCCAAAAAAGTAGAATTCTCCAAAAACTCATGATTTGGTCTGAACAAGATGCTTGTAACTGAAGTATCTCTCTATTAAAATGCTTAGGGGTTTTTTTCCGAGTGTTCTGAATTAATTGTTTTATTATGTCAAATTCTTTTGTTCTTCTTTTCTCATACATGATAGGAATGTTGAGAGATTTCTGTGTACCTCACTTAACACCACAGAAGCTGAGGCAATTTAATTAAGACAAAGTATGATTTCTCAATAGCAAGCAGAGACTGTTCATACGTAATAGGAAAGAATCATACCCTATTAAATTATTCTCATCCTTATTCTAGTTTATACTATAGATTCTTTAGTATAAAATAATAAACTATACAAAGAACATCTTTTGAAGCTTCAGTCATATATTCAGACGTATAGCCCATAACTTTTCAAATCTGGGAATAAGTAATAGGAGTCTTTTATGGATAAAGACTAAGAGAGGTATTAATTCAAACTAGTCTGTTACAAAGGAAAATTACTCCTGGATGGTTACTGTACTATTTTTTATAGGATATAAAATATACTAGTACAATGAATAGAAAGTCTTCCTAAAGTATTTAGAAAGTCACTTCAATGACATTCTTCAAACTTCAGAAGAGATGATATATCTGTCAATAAAATTACACCAAAATCATATTTTACAAGGATTTTATATTAACACTTGCTTTTGAAAGATGACATTACAGGGTCTTAATATCTATAATCAGAAAGTCCTTTTCTCTTAACTTGCAAGGCAATAAGTTTAAGAATTAATTTTGTCTGCTATAAAGATGGCTTGCCTTTAATCTTCAAGTTTAATAGGTCTCTTTTTGCTGAATGTTTTAGGCAGGTAATTGAGGAAATAGTCCACGTTTCATTTCAGTCAACATAAAATGACATTGAAATGTCTTCAAATGTTTCCAGGAAATTCATGCTAAACAGCCTTTCTGTTATATTTGATACTAAGTAGAGCAGAAATCCTTGTGTTTAATAAAAACTTTGCTAAGATTCTAGATGATGAAGCTACCTGTCTAGGATAACTTACTTTACAAATTAAGACATCATAAAATCTAAACATAAATAAAACATTTAAAATTAATATGTGGATAAAAGCTGATTTTTACAATGGAGAGTTTCACATGTGGCATATATTCTTTTCTCCATTTGAAATGTATCCATGGTATAGTTTTAAAGTCAAATTTCTAGAAAACAAACCAAAACCAACAAACAAAATGAAAGATTTTTGGTAATAATCAATTGTATTTTTCAAAATAACCAGAAGAGAAGATTTTGAATGTGTACAACAAGATGTCATAATAAAAGTTAGAAAAATTGTAGAAACGTTTCCCTGATTTGTTGTTACACATTGAATATATGTTTTGAAAAACCACCTTGTACCCTACAAAGATGTACAACTATTATTTGTAATTTATAAAGAACAATAAAAAATAACCATAAAGTCTATGGGCTTCTTGCTTTAGGCTTTCTGCCATTATTTGTGTCAATGAAAATCTTGAAAACTCATCTGCTCAGTAAATTTTTTAAAGTGCACAAAAAATAAGCATGGAACATCGGAAACCAGCAAATGACCCTATCCGAAATAGATCCTTCCAGGAATCTTTGAGACTGTTCACATTTAGAAGCGGCAGTGGTTACATTAAGGACTTATGAAGGGGTTCCAATTTCTGAAATGCTTTCAAAGCCTGTGGATAACTGGCAACTTCTTTCTCTTTTATTAAAAGTACTCTGCCAGAAAAGCCTACCTCAGACAAAACAAACTTCCACTTCAGAGCAATTTTTTAAAAATATTTTCATAAAGTCAATTGTGAAGCCCCCCTGCCCCACACTCTATTTTCTGATAGGAAGTGAGATTCGAGTTTGTCAAGAAACAACTGTGATTCTGGCTTTCTTTTTTAAGCTTAGTTATTCATTCAGGGTTCTGAATTTTGTTATATAGGTGCCCGGAGGCAAGGGGAAGCATTTTTATACATATAAAGTAGATAAACAATGTAAGAAAGATGCTCTAATGGACCGTTTCTCTGCTCCCCTCATCTTGCCTACAGCATTTTATCTATGCTGCAAGTATTACAGTTCATCTGAAAAGCCTTCTTAAACTATTGTTTTTAGACGTAGTATTCCTTCTCATGCAATTTCTTATTTTCAATAGTTGAAAATAGGATACTTGGGTGCTTAAACTATCATATCTTTATTTTTCAAATGAGAGATGATAATCTTTGAAAAATAAAATGGCTTTATCTTTGCAATTATTCAAGTCTACTTACAGTATTTTTTTTTTTTAATAGCAGAGATGGGAGTGGAACAGGAGGAAAGAGTGGGAGGAAGTTCATCTCACAAATATTAACCTGTGGATGTGAATTTACGAGAGCAATTCAGCCAGAAAACTAGAGCCCAGTATTCAGCTCTTATATTCGGGGAACTTGCTTTTTCTTTGTAGAGGTTCTACACTAGCTTTATTCTGAAGTGATCTCTTTAGCTAATGTTCACAGCTGTGTTATTGGAACTGAAGAGGGTACCATATCCAGTTCTTCTTCTTTGTTTTTTCTTTGCCAAAAGAAATAATAATGGAGATCAAGTAATTTTGAAAGAAGACCAGGAAGAATGAAAACTGTCCTACAACTACCACCTTTCAATATCTAACATAATTTCTTGATGTCTCCTGGACACATTTCCAATGTCAACTACTCATTTTCCCCCTCACTGAGTATTAGAAGAATGCCTTTACATATGAATAGCTAAGAAACAGCTGGCGCTTGGGCCAATTCTCTTTTTGTTTCCAGTCTGTGACCTCACTGTCTTCCTCCACCCTTCCTTTCCTCTGGCCACTATCCCAACACACGAGCAGGTAGAACACGCAGGATAAAACTATCATATCCTTAAACAAATTGTCCTTTTCAAAAGTATAATATAAAGCAGACCTAGAAAGTCTGCTGCTATAATGATTTCATGTTTTGCTGATCCTGGTCTTTTTTCTAAAAGGCTTTTTAGTGGTCCCCAGTGAAAAGTTGAGATCAGCATTTAAATGCGGGTCTATCTTTTTAACATACTTTAAGTCTTCAGAATTCACTAAGTCTCAGTGGCTTTGAGAATTTATAAACATATCTAAGATGTTAAGGATAACTTCTATGTCTTTTTTTTTTTTTCCCTACAAAATTACATTAATTGGAATTTGTATTTTCTTCTCCTTTGTGATTTGAAGAAAACATACTACCGAATAAGATTTGTTCAAGACCATTTCTTTGTGTGAAGCAGCTCTCCCCAGACAGTTAAGGACCAATTATAGGAATTCATATATTCTTTGGATTTTTTATGTCTGATGTACACTCATTCCTCTCCTAGGTAACAGGAGCATACACATGTGAAGTGAATCACAGAAAAGAAAAAAAAAAAGAAAAGAAAAAGATAATTATGTTGTTCCTTGTTATATGAAATAACCAGCATTTGGTTAGAATACCCATGTAAATTTTAATTTCAAAAAAAAAAAATTACGGCAAAAGAAGTCAACATTCTCTTTAAAATTACCACTTTTCTGAATCAATCAACATATTCATTTAAATTGAAAACAACACTTTTTATTTCAGTCATGTCCTTTGAAGTCCTTCTCTGCATTTTTTACACATGATACAAAGACATTTTTATTTACCAAGAAAAGCCTGAGAACTAGCTGTTCAAGGCCTAGAGGTTTTATGTTGTTCAAGGTTTAGGTCTACGAATTAAATTGCAAAATATGGCCACTGAAAACTGTCTCAGGATGAATATAATAAATAGACAGGTTCCTTTGATCTTTTAACAAATATGTATTAACTTTCTGATTCCTATACTGTCAAACTACTGAGTCGCTTCGTGAGTTCTAGTCATAAATAGAAGTAGCCAAAAAAACACACCTTTATTGAGCAACTTCTATATGTCTGCAACTATGATAATGCACATGAGACATCCATGGGACAAAATTTAAGGATGTTTTCATCCTCTGGTTCATGCTCACACGGAGCTCCCAACCTCCTACCGTTACATGGCACCAATAACCAGTTCCTCAGCTATATTTATTGACCATCTCTGTGCCAACAACGTTGCAGGTCTCTTGAAGGAACAGTAGGATGAGTAATTATGTGTGGAATCAAATGCTAAGACAGAGACTTGTCCTCCTGAAATTTGTGATCCTTGAAACCTTCTTAACAGTCTGGACATATGAAAGCAAGCAAGCACAATGTAGAAGGGACATGGCTCCTAAAGCTGACTGCTTAAGCTATTGTAATTCTGCTTTACTCCTTAGTCGTGTTATACTGAATACGATATTTTAATATGTCTAAGTCTCCTTTTATTTATGAATGGTATATAATAATAGTATCTACTTTACAAGTGTGATGAAAATTTAGTGAGATATTTTATTTTAAGCACAGTGGCCAACACGCTGTTAAGGACTAACAAATATATTGTTATTGCAATTATCATTGTCATTGTAGTTACAGAAACAAACCTGAAGAAAAAAAACCGATTGTTATACAAAACAAAGTATTCTCAAAGAATAATTTAAACCATGAATACTAATGGCCATGAAAATGTATTTGATTTTTTTATAATTATTTGTTGCCCTAAGATCACAAAGAAATTGCAATTTTTACTTCCATGAAGAAAAATTACTGTAAAGGATTTTTTTCTATTACAAAATCTGAGATTATTACCTGTAAAACTAGGTGAAGGCAGCAGTAGTAAAACTACATTTGTATATTGTTTGAGGTTTTAAAATCCTGTTTTAAGTTGAGCACTTTTATTCAAATTATCATTATTTCATCCTTACAAATATTCTATATAGCTTCTTTTGAGAGAGATTTTTTGCTATAGGGCATGTGCACTCACCAGAGAAACAGAGCAACAGAAAGCCAGAAATAACCCCCTAGGGGGGCATGATCACACCACAATCCCTTCTCTTCCATTCTCTTCTCGGGATATTGGGCCTACATGTACATACACCCAGCTTGAGTTTCAAGCTGCTAGGTCCGGGACTCAAACCGTGGTCTGCTATGTAGGAATCCAGCGATGTCACCATTACACTGTTCCTTCTACATTGTGCTTGCTTGCTTTATATCAGGTCATATAGAGGCAAGAATTTTTATAGTTCATATTTTTATGATAAAATATGATTTGAGTTTTAATCAAAACTGCAAGTCCAAAGCATTGCTTTCTATAACAATCAAAGAATAATGAGTATTAGTGGAGATAAGTACATTTATTAAGCCATATTTTGACTGCAGTGCCAGGTTAAAAGGATGAAAACTAAGAAATCTTGAACAAATGGTAATCAGAAATATAATCATTGGCTTTCACATTCATCTCAATGGCCCCAGGGGGTTTGTACATGCATTCCCCTGAATTCGCTCAATTAAGAAGTATAAATTTTTTGAATCATGTGATTCTTAAACATAATACATCAAACATAAATACATGTAATTATATCAAGGAGTGAGAACAATAAGTTGTAAATAAATAGAGAAACAGTTACAGTTAATGCTCACTTGTTTTAACTTACCAATAAAACCAATGGAAAATCAAGTAGCTAGTCCTTGCCCTTGTGACTACAGGGTGTTCACTCACCTAACAGAACTCCAGGAAGACTGTGTCTTTATCCTGCACTACCATTTGCAAGCACAGTTAGTAATTAATCCCCTTTAATCCAAACTACAGCTGCAACTAGATTTTTATTTAACAACCTAGAATTCTCCCCGGCCCTCCTTGTCCATTAACTAAATAAAACTTAACCTATAGAAAAGCTGAGTTCAATGCTCACCACAAATGACTTCCATCTCAAACTGTCATTTTCTCTGCCTTAACCTATTATTATTGTTTGTAGTTGCTAGAGGGTGCATGCACAAGAAAGAGAGAACAGCCAAAGAGAGAGAGAGAGAGAAAACCCCCAAAGGGCGTGGTCACTGCGCAATCCCTTTTCCTCCATTTCTCCATCCCTTCAGGATTCTGAGCACACTCACAAATGTGCCCGGCATGTTTTTCAAACCATCTACCGGAGATTTGGATGAAGGTTGGCCATGTGTGCTCTGGCTCCTACGCTCAGGGCTTAAACCACTGTGTGCAGGGTTGACCTAGCCCTCATCTATTTTAAAACAGGAAAGTCCTCCATCTTTTACAAAGTCTAAGGGAACGGAAAGATCATCTTCTTCCTGTGGATGTCTTTGGCCCATTTTTTCCAAAATCAATCTTTTTATGAGGACTATAGTTCTTTGGTATGTGTGTTTGGGCTTTTTTTTTAAGCACATATATGAGTTTTTTCTCTTTAATATCTTGAAATAGGGCCACTTACTATTGTGTCTTTTGTGTTGCTGCCATCAAACATCTGGTAAACAGAAACAGAATCTTTTTTTCACTTTTATATTCCCTCATTTCTTCCTCGTTAGAGATGTTCATATTTAATGCAATGAAGGAACATGACCTTGTTCCTTCCTCTTTTGCCATTTGTCTGCACAGGTTTCTAGGTGTGGGTGTGTGTCAGAGACACAAAGCAAAGCAGAATTAAGTTCTGCCAGTAAACCAATAGTGGCAACTTTATTATTATTATTATTATTATTATTATTATTATTATTATTATTTGATTGAAAGAAACGGGCATAAATAAACTTGTTAGAGATAAAGAATCCAAGAGGTGGGGCCAGTAGGTTGCATAGCAGTTATGAATCTGAACTCCCACATGGCAGACCACAGTTCGAATCCTGGACCCAGAGGCTTTAAAATCACACCAGGTGTGTGTGTGTGTGTGTGTGTGCACCCAAAATTCCATGCTGCATGGCCATCCCCCTTGGGGGATGATTTCTCACTTCCTCCCCATCCCCCACTATCTTTCTGTCTCTCTCTCTCTCTCTCTGGTGAGCGTAGGCATCCTATGGCAAAAATCTAAACACACACACACACACACACACAACACAAAAACCAAGAGAAACTACTTTATTCTAAAGTATTATAATGCTTGAACTGCTAAGACCCCATAAAATGCAAGGACCTCTCAACTCATAAAGTGACTAGCAACGGGCAGTTCTTCTCTTCCACAAGTAGGCAAAGAATTTGCTTAACACTTAGAGGAAGTAAAAAACATTCATCTTTTCTGTTGATCAAGACTGAGGGACATAAACATTCGGAGAAAAATATTATTATACTCAGGGACTTTATGATCTCAAGGTTTGTAAAGCCTTAGCAAGCAACCACCATGGTAAAGCTACAGGAAACATCTCTACTCACTTTTTTTTTTTTTGGGGGGGGGGGAAGAGGTTTTTGCTATAGGGCACGTGCGCTTGCCAGACAGACAGAGAGACAGAGAACAGTGAGAAATCACTCCCCAGAGGGGATGGCCATGCTGCAATCCCTTCTCCTCCATTCTTCTCTTGGGATCTTGGGCACGCACGCACACACACCCGGCGTGAGTTTAAGCCACTGGGTCCAGGACTCGAACCGCGGTCAACTATGTGGGAGTCCAGCGACATAGACATTACGCTAACTGCTGGTCCCTCTACTCACTATTGTTGATGGTGCCATAGCTCAGATAAACTCAGGGGTCCTGAAACATCATTTACATAAAAAGAGACACTTCTTTGGCTGCACAGCTCTGAGAAAACTGAATGATTCTATTGTTTTTTAAAGAATTATTTGATTTATTATTATTTTTTATATTCCATAGGACACATGCACTCACCAGAGAGAGAGAGAGAGATAACAAAGATGGAGAGAGAGAGGGAGAATGAGAAAGCAAGCCACCAGGTCTGGGACTCGATCCATGGTCAGCCATGTGGGAGTTCAGTGCCTTGACCACCACACTACAGACTGGCCTATGAAAGTTTCTTCTTTTTCCCCCCCCTAAATAATTATTTATTTAATTTTATTTATTATTATTATTTTTAAAATTTGACCAGAGAGGGAAAAATTAACCAGAGAATAAGAGAGAGAGAGGGAAAGTGAGAAAGCAAGCCACTATGTCGAGGACTCAAACCATGATCAGCCATGTGGCAGTCCAGTGCCTTAACCACCACACCACCAGCTGACCCATGAAAGATTCTTAAGGATACTTTCTTATCTCTTAAAACATTCATTACAAGTTAAACGAGAGAAATAGAAATATTTTTTCACACAATTCCCCAAGTCTTATCTTGTAACTAAGGAATTTTCAAGACCTTTTTGTGTCATATTTGTTCTAAGAACTGGAGATTTATATTAAATAAAAGCACGCACTGCCTTTTGGAAGTGGGAACATTCCACATCCCCAGAAGAAACCTGTATGTTTTACAGTTGATAGGAAATGAAGCGCTGCCAAGCAGTGAACTAATGAATTAGAATTTGGCAGCACGCCATGCCTGATACAATTTAGTTCAAATTTATGAAATCTACTGCTTCCAGAAATCCACTTGTGCCCAAGGCCTCTCTGTACCTTTCCGAGTAAAAAGCATGACGTCGCGAGACCTCAGATTTTACCATATTGATGAAGAAAAAATTGCAAACAACATATTTTCCTAACCCAAATCTCTTGAACATTTCTTCAATTTTGCAACAACAGCCGATCAGTTAAAATCAGCATCTTGTTGGAAGATAAGAGAATATTTTGAAATCTCTGATTAAATCAAATCCCCGTAGACATGACAAACCTAAGCATCTCGAGAAAATGTCTGCAGCCTCAAAATGATTGATGCTCTTGTGGCAAGGAAGGAATATCAGTTCTGTTCAAAGTCATGTTGTCTCTTCACATTCTTAAAATAAAATAGTACTTTTTTTTTCCTGTATCTGTTTGTTTGTTTGTTTGGGGTTCTTTGTTTTGCTTCTTTTGTGTGTGTGTGTTTTCTTTTTTTTTTTTTTGTCAAATAAGAGGAAAAGAATGAAGTCTCCCTTTTATGAATCTGAAGAAAGTATCATTATTAGTACTACTTTAAAACTCATTGTTTTGGTAAGTGAGAAACTTTTGAAATTATAGTCAAGAAATAAGAATGAGGAGACCAGCAGTTAGTGTAATGGCTATGTCCCTGGACTCCCACGTAGTCGACCATGGTTCGCGTCCCGGACCCGGTGGCTTAAAACTCACACCGGGCGCGTGTGCGTGCGTGCCCAAGATCCCGAGAGAAGAATGGAGGAGAAGGGATTGCGGCGTGACCATCCCCCCTGGGGGGGTGATTTCTCGCTTTCTGTCTCTCTGTCTCTCTCTGTCTGGCGAGCGCACACACCCTATAGCAAAAAACTCTCCAAAAAAAAAAAAAAAAGAAATAAGAATGAGGAAGTTGAGAAAGTTTTACATTTATAATACCTAGGAAAAATAGGATAATGATTCAAATGAGGCTTGGACCTCATAAATGCAATGTCTTCTAAAATACATGTAGGGGAGCCAGCAGTGGTGCAAGGTAACACATCTGAACTCACATGGACAAGGTCCTGAGCTCAAGGCCGGGAACTCCTCTGAGCACATCAGGCATGTGTGTGTATCTGTGAGAGTGCCTGGCTGACACTGGGAGTGGATTGCAGTGTGACGACTCCATGGAAGGTGAGTCTCTCTCCCTTCCTCCGGCGTGGAATACTTAAATAAGTGTTAAATAATGCTCACAGGATGATGTCTCTTCCCGTCTAAGTGGATGCCACCCCTCCTCAGTACAGTGCTAGAGACACTTCTCCAGATCGCTTAATAACCCCCACCTGGACCTACATCTGGGCCTTCTCAGCCCTGACATATGGGCCCTCTTCCCTCTCCTGTTGCCCTGCTTCCCCCGGGCTCCCTTTATGGCCTTAGGATCCAATCTACCCTCGCCCTGTTTAATTTTCTCTCTGATAGTAATAGTTTTCCCTTCCACAATATTTGTTTAAAAAATACTGTATGGCGCTTCCTGTAACACACTTAATACCTTGTGTAGACATATTTTCAGTCTGTCAGATCCGGAGCTTCTCACCTATTAAAATGGTGTCATTTGCTTCTTTGTGTCCTTTGAAATGCCTTCCACACTAAGGGCATTCCATATACATTGACAGAAGTCACACAATTTAGCAAGTTTTTGAAAAATATATATATATACTAAAAAATCCTGTAACATCTCCCCCTTTTTTCACCCAGAGATTTCTTCTAAGATGCTTTTATCTGCAGTTTCTCGAGGTTTACCATTTGCTGAAATAATACATTTACAGTCTAATAGGCACTGATGAAAAATTTAGCTCCCCCTGAAATAACTGAATCGCCAAAGGAAATCATTTTGTATGAATGACAAAAGCAATACCAGTCTCATTTGGCCTTGTGACCTTAGAATTAAAAAGACACACAATGAACACACACATATTCTTTGGCGCCTTGCTCAAGGCACATATAGTTTCATGCAACTAATTTAAAGAGAAATGGTGCATTGAGTTGAAAACTAATAGAAGGGGAAAAAATAAACATTTAAAATGGCAAAAATTACTTTTCATATAAAACAAAGTGCAAATGTATATAATAATCAACCACCAGTTTAGAACAGGTAAGAAAGAGATGGCATTTTATTTTGTATAGTCTTTTTTCTTAGAGAGTTTCTGCTATAGGGCGCATATTCTCTCCAGAGAGATAGAGAGAGATGGAGAGACAGCAAGAAACACCTCCAAGGGGTGATGGCCACACTGCAATTCCTTCTCTTCCATTCTCCTCTCAAGTTTTGGGCACACATGCACATGCACCTGGTGTGTTTTAAGCCACCAGGTTTGGGACTCAAACCACTGTGACTACATGGGAGTCCAGCGAAATAATCGTTTCACTATCTGCTGTCCCTCTATATTCATTTTTAATCTCAATTTTATTACATTCTATTAATGCATATCTTTTTTCAAAGAGTTTTATTTTCTTTCCTTTTTGTAGGCAGAGTTTTGCTAGGCCATGATCCTCCTGTCTCACGCTCCCCAGGAGCTGGGAACATACCCACACACCATTAGAGCCTCAGCGTGATGCCTAGGTCGGCCATGAACTCACAATTCTTCCTCAGCCTCCTGAGTGATGAAGACTGTAGCTGTCACAGATGTGCATCAACACACCTGGCTTTTTAATATATATATGTATATAGTTATGTATCATATACATGTAAATATATGCATATATATATTTATTTCTTCCATGAGCAAGAGAGAGACAGAGAGAAAAAAAAACCTCTAACAGGTTCTTGATGCCATGATGCAACCCCAGAGTTGAGCTATCCAAGGATCCAAAGCAAGTGGGTGTCTAGTGTACTCAGGTAGGTCTCTAGTCCCGAGCTAGGAACCCACTCTCATGAGGGATCGCCTTGCACACCATCATGAGTTCCAGCTGCACCACCATCTGCCCCTCTCATATGAAGCCTTTAGAGTTGGTTGGTAATTGAACTCAGGCCTTCCATGTGGCCTCAACCTGTGGAGATGCAGTGTCTACCCACACACAACACCGCAGCTGGGACCCAAGTGTTCTACCTTTTAGACAGACACTTTACAATTTTATACTTTGACATCCCATCCCAGCTCATCAGATATTTTATAATTTTTCATTAGCTTGCCTTTGAAAACTTATATTGGTTATTTTTCAGAAGCAAGCTAAAATTCTCATCTGGAACTGAATGTCAGAGGTCAGCAAGCTTCAGTAACTCCAGTATCATCTCTAAATCTTTCAGGTTTTTCAGAGATTGTTCAATGTACCCGCTTTTCTAATATTTTAAAATTTGTTAAAAGGCTTTGGTTTAGTGATTATTTGGTATTACTGTCTCAGAGGCTAAAGCACTCCTAACCATGGGAAGATTTCCAAATGGGAAGGAGAGATGTAGAAAACAAAGTTCATCTATGGTGAAATTAGATCATAATTGTAATGATCAGAGTTACGGAAAATGAGTATTTTTTATTTTTCATAAGAATGGAGTGTACTGTAGATGCTTGTGTTCCATGACATGAGTTTTCTTTTAAAGTCATTCTCTCTTCAAATCCCAGAGTCGGTCTCCTTTTTCCCTTTGTATTTGCTGAAGAATTACTCAGTGTTGACAGAAGCTAGATATCCTAAAGGAAATATCCAGAATATAAGAACTATACAAAGAAAAGTAAAGCATTTGGCTCACTCTGAAATAACCAACAAAAACAAGTTGTATTGTGGGCATGAAAAAATAAAAAAAAAAAGCAACATCATTCTCATCTGGCTTTTGCTAAGATGCCTAAATTCTACTTCTACCATAGAGCTTGATTCAGATCCTAACACAATGAGCAAACCTATGTTTACTTTGGAGAACAAGGCTTGCTCTTCTTGCCTGGTGCACTCACTTCCCTGATTCTCACGTGACTGGTCATTTTCATGTTTTTCTTTTTTTCCCCCACTCTTTAATTAATGTATTTTACATCATTCACTGTATACCAATGAGCATACAAAAGGAGGTTTCACATCCAGAACACACTGTATACTGGCTCAATCAAAGCTATGACCCTACATGTTATCTTCAACAAATAATGTTCCATTTCCTATTTCATAAATATTTTACTTCCTTTTGTTCCCCCCCCCCCCCCCGATTCCCTCCCTCTCACATTCTTCCATTTTCCACCTTCCTCTACACTGTCTCTGGTATCCACAGTTACTTTCCATGTTTTTTTTTTTTTTTTTTCATGTTTAATGATTCACAAAGATCTTAGTTACACTAAATACTTTTAATAGTAAGTGCAGATGATATAAACATATCTATGGACACATGTCTAACCTCAGGCATAGAACTCAATGAATAGGGTGAACACACTATCAAGTAGCACCTAGCTAGAACTATATAACTTACTGTGGCCATTAGTAGGTATTTACTTATTGTTTGTTTTTTATGTATGTATTTATCTTCTATTTCAAGAAAATCAGTTTTAACTTTAATAAATCAACATCAAGAAATGTTAAGAAAAATTTGTTAAAGACAAAGCAGGAAAAAAATTAGGATTCTGTTCAAACAGTAGGTAAATATTGAAAACTCAAAAAACAGTTATGGACAAAGCTAAAATCTAGTAACGAGTGCATTGTAATTTTCTTCTGAAACAGCTTGTTCTCTCCTCATTACCCCTTTTACTAAAGAGGGAATTTGGAAAAAAAAAAAAAAAAAAAAGAAAAAAGAAAGGGAAAAGAAAAAGAAAAAAATAAAAAAAACCCAAAACTTATTTTAAAAAAAAGCTTGGTTTCAATTTGGTCTATTATTTGCACAAATCCCCATAAGAATACTCATTGATTTGGTTGGCTTTGCTGGAACCTTTTATAAGGAACTTCAGATTAGACTCTTTTAAAAGCCTCCCCAGGCTTCTGAGCCAAGTCTGGGATTCACCATCGGACTGTGCCTTCAAGTACATGTACTTGAGAATTTTGGGGTCCATCAGGAAGTGACATTCTTTACTTACCTGCCAGGCAAAACTCTTTATGGTACCAGGCAATCTTTCCAAGAGCTTCTGTTGGCTTTCTTGAGATCTACCTTAGTTCCTTAATTTCCTAGTCATATCTCCAGAATACGACATTCCAGTCAAAACTCAATTTCATCCTTTAGAACCCTGCTCAAATATACCTCTATGAATATTAGCCAAAATAATATACATGATACATCCCCTTGTCTGTCATGCTAACACTTTTTCTCAGAGTATTTAACATTGGTTGTTAAATAATCATGCTATTTTATGTTTATTTATTTTGATTTATAAAATAAGTTTCTTGTTTCTCCTGTTACGCTCTGTATCTCTGGCGTCTCTACCAGTGCCTGACATATACTGACTAAACTAAATTGATTGAATGATTGGTTAAATACACTTCTTTCTGAGTATAATATATTTTAACTGCATCTTACTTTATATTTCTTATTTTTTTCAACACTTTGCACATATCTCACCCAGGCCACTTATCACTATTGAGACTTAGGTCATTTAAAAGTCTCCTCTATTTTTAATTTAAATTTTTTTGACAGCTTTGTTTTCTTTGATTCATTTTTGAAACATTCATGCCTTTACGACATACCAACTGCTCAAATAATATCATTTAATATAATGTAAATATGATGTAAATTACATTAGTGGCAAGTTAAAGAATTATCATTTCCCTTTTCCTCAACAGCTTAAAAATGGTCAGCTTTCTAAGAGTCTGTGAAATGCTGTATATGTAATTATAGTACTGGCTACACTTGGGTAAACTCTATTGACTCACAGATCATGTAAAAGTAAACACCTGTAACTACAAAAAAAATCTCCTTTATTGAATATAAAATGGATTGGAAATAAAATTTGCCATGTGAGTTCATCAAACAGTAATACATGAAAGTGAAGGATATAGCAATGCAATTGTGAATGTGGTCAATTTTCAGCCGATATATTTATTAAATACATCTTTCAGGTGATTGGAAGGGCCTTTAGCAGACTGCAACCTTAAATCTAACACACAGACACAGATTTTTTTGAGAAGTTGGAAAGTTTAGTTTGAAACCTTAATGGGCATCATCATTTCTTCATTGCCAACATAATTCTCTCAGTCTGGCCTCTGGCAGAGAAATAAGACAAGCCTCACTGCAACCTGGGGGTTGACATTAATTAAAAACTGAAAATCATAGAGCATCTGTGGTGAGTTTAGATGCCAAATGAGATGAAGCGATTTTCAAAGTAAACTTCTTACAAAGGTAACTGAATGTCAGAATCTTACATGTTTTTATTTTTCTAAAATAATAATCATTAAAATACCTTTGTTTTGTACATCATATACCAACTCCTATAAATTACATTGTGGGCATTACTAGAACTTTCAATATTCCTGAGAGAGAAATTATAAGGAGATAGGTTTCAGTGCTTACGTTAGACCCAAAAAAGTAAATATATTTGCTTCCTCCTTTTGCTTCATCCAACATAGAAAAATAGAAAAAATATCATTGTAGCTGTCCTTGAGTGGAGATTTTTATACCTCATGAACTGTTCAAACTAGAAGTGTTAACTCTCAACTTTGTTTTTTTCTGTTGATGGTTGGAAATCCCAAAGCATTCATATTGCTATTGTCTGAATGTTTTAATTCTCCCCAAATTAATTTGTTGAAACCTAACCTACCAATTGGCTAGTATTTGAAGATGGAGTCTCTGGGAGGTAATTATGTCATGAGGATGGGTGTTTTATGAGTGGGATTAGTGCCTTATACGAATAAACAAGAAAGCATTTCTTTCTCTCTCTCTCTCTCTGATGAGAGTAAAACTTCTTAAATTTATAGTTTATCTAAACATGTTCATTAAAATTTTTAAGACATCTGGAGAAATAACTAAAGGGGCAGGTGGTGAATAATTTTTTGGCTTAACAAATAGCAACATATCTTCATAAAGAATTGATTCATTCACAATTGACTCTAAGAAACAAATGTACCTGACGTTGAAAAGAATGTAGTAATTAGTATAAAGAAATATATTACTGTAATAAAGAAGTGACTAAATTAGTAAGCCAAAATCATTTCTCTTTTAAAGAAAGGAGCTTTTATCTGATTTCTTTCCCCCCTTTTTTGAATGATCATTATCATAATAATTATTATTTTGAATAGTTGTTGGGACAGTAAGGGCTTATTTGTGATTGTGCAAAAGAACGAGCTCCTGATATGAATTTGTGAACATTCTGAAGAGTCAGCTCAGATGAGCATCACTGCTATCTGGGAAATTTGGACGCCTGAATTTTTGTGATTTCTTTCTTTTCAGCCTTGTAGATTTTGAGCGAACAAGTTATTATTTACAATAACAATAAAAATGCAACAATGCAATACAAATACTCCCAAAAACTATATGTTTCCTTTCCTACAATATTCATTTTGATTAAAAATTCAAGCTTGACCAACTGGTGGCATGGTGGCGAAGGCAGTTGCATACACACGACCAGCTATGTAGTTGGAATCCCAGACCCAATGGCTTGAAAAACACACTGGGTGCATGTGGCAGGGGTATTGAAAAATCCTGAAAGGAAGGAGAAATGGAGCAGAAAGGATTATGGAGTGGCCATCCTCCATTGCTGGGGCGGAGGGGGGGGGGGGGTGAAGGGCTCTCTCTGTTATAGCATACAATTTCGTTTTATAGCATATAATCTGATTTGGAGGGTTATAATTTAAATACCATGATTCCAGACAATGTTAAAGTTGTCTTACTCTTTTTGCCATTGTCTTTATATTTTTTTTAAGTGAGCTTGCCAGAGACAGAGAGAGACAGAGAGACAAAGAGAGGGGATGTGAGAAATCATCCTCCAGCAGCGATGGTTACTCAGCAATCCCTCCCCTTCCACTCTCTTGGGTGGTTTGGGCACCCCAAAACCCTTTTTCCTCCTCCCAAGATCCTCCTCCCAGAATTTTGGGCATACACACACACACACACACACACACACACACACACACACACACACATGCCTAGCATGAGTTTCAGGTCACCCATTGGAGACTCCCGCTGTGGCCAACCATGTGGGAGTCCAGCTCGTTAGCCACTTTGCCACCTGCTGGCTCATAGGATTCCCTCTAAAGAGAGGCTACTTCTAGGCATAGAAGTCAAAGAGGATCATTTGTCCTACTGGGTGACTGAGTCTGGATTACTTCAGGCAGCATGTAGTACAATCGAATTCTCACAACCTTGGAATTAATGTGATTAGGAGCTAGTTTGTGGAACAGTCAAATAATTTTCCTAGTCACTTAGATATTGTAAGCATGTGTGAAATCCAAGTACCATGGGAAAATGTATCTGAATTCAGATCATCTATCTGGATCAACAGTGGTAAACGAGGTAGGTAGAGATTCTCAGAAGTACTTTTCTAGGGCGCTTTTCATCACACTTTCAGATCACAGTCCAATCGATGAACTAAAGTGATGTAATAATCTGGGTATCTGGAGGAAACCATTTCTAATCCCCTTCTGGACTGCAGAATTGGTAGACAATTCTCTCTAATTTTGCTTCAGCTATAAATTTCTGTTCAAATACAGGGAAACAAAACATATGCAAACAGACAAACCTCCCAGTTAATGAAGGCCTCTGTGAGGACTGCCGTCAATGACAGTATAATCTGTGTTCATAAATAATGGTGTGGCCTCAGAAGGGGATAGGGCAGTGATGAATTATTCAGGAGGTCGACTTTGCTGCTGTACAGCTACATCCGTGCTTAAAGCTCTTCAGTGACAGAAACACCTGACTTAGCACCTTCTCACTCCAGCCTCCTCTGAATAGCTAAATCTCTTTCTTTCTTTTGGTCCTGAACACCATTTATCCACAGAGCCCAAGGCTCTTACAGCTTATCGGAGGGTAGGCTCCAACGAAAGCCACTGTATTCCAAGAGAAGTGTCTTTCTGCAGGTCACAGACCCACATGCGTAACTCTTACTTATGTCAGGGAGCTGTTGACTGTTGAAGGTACCACTGACAATGCATAGATCAAAACCTGATAAACTCTAATTTCTAGGGGCTGTCAAGCAGAGTTAATGTGAAGAGGGTGAGGAAAATTAATAGATAATAAGGAAGAGTTATAGAAAAGGAGACTGTTTCCTCTTGCTAAGTATCTATAACTTGAGCCTCTTCCCATTAGTCTCACAACAAGAGATGTTATAATAATAGCAACACCACAGTTCCTCCTAGGACCAGAAAGAGTTTCACCCCTCTCTGGACTTACTGAAGTGATTAGCTGGGATGTATATGCAATCAACAGGGCTTGGGGATGGAAGAGGGTCAACACTTACTAGCTAGCCTGATCCACAGTCTAAGCACTTTGTTCAAGACCTTCTTCTGAAATGACCCTCAGAAAAGAGTATTTGCTACATCTTCTGGGAAGCAATTATAAAGCCAATAATTTTTAGTGTTATTAATTTTTCATGTTTGGACTAAATTTTCCTTTGGTTTATTCCTCCCACGTATTAATGCTTATTGGCCTAGATTGCTATCCTAAATAATGTACTTGTGCACAAAACTAATATTTGTAGATGACAATATTTGATGAGATGGGAGGAGAGGTCAGTTTCTTTCTGGAATTGCTATTGTAATTTCTCCTCAAATATCAGTATTTAAGAATATGTTACCTTTTAAAGAAGCTGGCTCTCTGAAAACTTGTCTCTACAACTTCAGTTTCAAAATGTTGGTCGACTGAAGTGGACTAGATATAGTCTCCTAGAATTTCAGCATAAAATAGTTTTTACACAATTTCATCTTTTATGCCACATGCCGCATACCAGAAGCGGTGCTCGCTTCCACTTGCTGGACTCCTAACTCACAGAACAACCATCAAAAGCCTTTCCTATCCGATCACTAGAAGAAATTCTTCACAGAAGGTCAGCAGTTTTTGACCTAGTTCCTGGCCCGCAGGAGTCTGCATCAGAAAATAAAATTGGCCATACTTCAATGCCCTCTTTTAAAACTCCCGAGTGAGTGGAGAAGATAAGGTGCTTCAGAGTCTTTAACATCTTTCTCAACATCAGAAAGAAAGGAAAACTGATGGAGTACCCCCTTAGACATTACTACTGCAGTAATAATGTATTCAGAAAAAAAAAAAGAGAGAGAGAGATAACTCTTGAATATACAACTGCCTGCACTATTCGCAACTAAAAATATAACACTTTGGTTTTAAGTCGCTTAAACAGAAAAGTCTTTTTTAAGTATGTCATTAAATTTAGTAGAGAAATTTAGAAAAGTAACAAGGAAATATGAGCAAAATCATGTATGTACTTTCACAGTCCTTTATACACCATTCAGCTCTTCCCCATTTAGATCATGATGCTCAGTAGCCAGGACAATTAATTAGTTACCTTATATAGATAGTAACACTTTCTAATTTGGCTTGTAAAACCAGAAAAGTAACTAACTCCGGCTTTTGCAATTTGGTTACTGTAGCAACTCCATGTGCATGAATGAAAATCCAAGTTAACAAATACAAAGTAGCACACACTGATCTTACCCTGCCCTGATAAATAAGATGGTGGAACTAAAAACAATTGCTTTCAGTTACAATTGCACCAATTGTTTATAAAGATATCATTGCTTAGCAGAAATAAACCAAGCTACTCTCAGATATAACATGAATTAAAGAAAATATCTAGAAACACACACTTGGAAAAAAATCATATATAGGCTCTTGAACAGTGCTTTCAGGAGACAGATCCATTATTTTTTCCCCATGGTCAAACACAGTTAAAATTATCAACAATATGTGCTCTAACTTTATAATCTCGAATTTGCATCTTTGTCATTATAGTCCAACCATTTAGAGTTGGTTTTCTTTGACAAGGTTGCATCAAAAGCATTAAACTCCCTAACTTAAAATCTATTTTTTTTTTTTTTTTTTTTTTTTTTTTTACCAGAGAGACAGAAAGACAGTAAGAGGAAAAGTGAGAAATTGCCCCCTGGGGAAGGTGGTCACAATGCAATCCCTTCTTCTCCATTCTCTTCTCTGGATTTTGGGCATGCACACATGCACACACACACCACAAGATTTTCAAGCCGCCAGGTCTGGGACTGAACCTGTGGTCGGCCATGTGGGAGTCCAGGGCTTTAACCACCATGCCAACTGCTGGCCATTAAATCACTTTTAATACCTCATTTTTATCTCATAGGAAGGCATTCAGGCAGTAATACAATATCTGGTTTAGATTATTATTATACCATAGCAGACAAGAAAAAAAATTGTATTTTATTTTTTGTATTTTTTTAGAGGTTTTTGCTATAGGGCATATACACTCACCAGAAAGACAGAGAGACAGAAAATGAGAAATCACCCCCTAGGGGGGATGGCCACACCGCAATCCCTTCTCCTCCATTCTCCTCTTGGGATCTTGAGCACACACGCATACGTGCATGGCGTGAGTTTAAGCCACCGGGTCCGGGACTCGAACTGCGGTCAACTACATTGGAGTCAAGCGACATAGCCATTATGCTAACTGCTGGACCCTATTTTTTGTATTTTTTTTAAAAGCTTAATTTTAATCACAGAACTTGCTTCATCAAGTAACTGAATTTAAACACTGCAAAATGCTTCACAAGATATATCATCACTTATAACTTTATAGCAAGGTGTCCAAAATGCAAAATTCTTTAAGTAAGAATCAGTGACTTATATGGGTTTTCTGCTTTATAAGAGTGCTATGGTTTGAATGCATTCCCCCAAAATCCATGTTTTGAAATTTGGTTTTACTGAGAAAATATTAAGGGGGTGGAACTTCACCTGACTATGGTATTAAAACGTAAAGCTTTTGGAAAGATGTTAAATAAAGTCATCAGGTTTGGGCCTCCATGACTGAAGCTTGGTGGATCTATGAGGAAAGGGAATGAGACAGACATGGACACAGGCAAGTCCCCTCCACGTGATGTTCTGCATCGCCTTGGAACTCTGCCGAGAGACTTCATCAAGAAGAATGTCCTCCTCAAAAGCACCTCGGGCCTATGAAACCATGAGGTAAGAAAATCTGTTCTTTTTTTTTTTTTTTTTTTTTTTCTGAGAAGTTTTTGCTATAGGGCGCATGCGCTCACCAGAAAGACAAAGAGAGACAGAAAGCGAGAAATCACCCCCCAGGGGGATGGCCATGCCACAATCCCTTCTCCTCCATTCTCTTCTCAGGATCTTGGGCACGCACGCACAAGCGCTTGGCATGAGTTTAAGTCACCGGATCTGGGACTCGAACCACAGTTGACTACATGGGAGTCCAGCGACATAGTCATTACGCCAACTGCTGGTCCCAAAAACCTCTGTTCTTTATAAATTATCCAGTGTGGAATTCATCTGTTAGCAGCAATAAACCAAACTGAAACCATCAGGTAAATGATTAATAAATGTAATACAAATTTATGTATTAGTGATCTGTAAAAACACCACCATAATAGTGAGGAAAATGACAGCTTTCAGGAATTTTGACGTAAAAGATAAAAGGGGTCTTGAAGGTTGTGAAAGGAAAAAAAAAATGACAGAATTTTTTTTTGCTTACTTATTTATAAAAAGTAGTCAAAAGATTAGAGAATTTCATTTTTAAAAAGTTATTAATCCATCTAACATAATCATATGTTTTGATGTCATCTTTATCAAATCATCTTTATCAGACCTTTTTTGTCTTTATCAAATTCATAGGCATTTGCACATCACGCAGTTATAATGCATTTCCAAGTTAATTTTCTGCTGTTCTAAGTTTATGTATAAATATTTTTATTTTAGCATTTCCTCTCCTTTTAAATAACAAAGATATCTATTTAAGGTAAATTTTAAATTTTATATGCAAAACATATTTTAGAATTTAAAATATATAAAACAAAAAATATAAATATAAAATATAATATAAAAGCAATATTTAAAAAAAAAACAAAAAAATTAGCAGAAGTATTAAGAAGAATGTAAGGGCCAACAGGTAGCACAGGGGTTGAGGCACTTGACTCTCACACGGCCAACCATGGTCTGAGTCTCTGACCTCCTGGGTTATTTTTTCACTTTCTGTTTCTCCCTGGTGAGTGTATGTGCCCTGTAGCAAATTTAAAATAATAATAATAATAAAATAAAGTAAATAATTCAAAAAAAAAAGAATACAACATCTGACTCTAGCCTTCTGATGTACTAAAAATACTCACACTACCCTTCCTAACCACCTGTCCTCTGCCCTGGTTACCTTTCCACTGTTTGGTGGGCATCGCTTCTTTTCCTCTCAGGCCTTTGAGAAGATTGCTCTTCACACAACCGTCTTGGTCTCATCATTCTGTTCTCAGACTATTTCTGAACTCCTCAGACATTTCCTGATCTCACACATGTAAACCTTGGCCCTTTTGCCTCCCCCCACCTGCCCAATCACTTTTTATCCTATCCTTCTGTTTATGTTCCAATAGCCCTAACCCTATGAAAATTGTCTTAAAATTAATTTACCTATTAACTATTCATTATATATTGTCTATTAATTTACCTATTGAGCTCTACAAAAGCTCCAGCAGGAGACAGACCTTGACTACAATGTCTGCAGCATCTGAAGCAGGGTCCTACCTAGCACCGTGTAGGTACGTGCGTGTTGAAGAACGATATACGGGGCCAGCTTTGTAAAGCAGTCGTTTAGAGCTCTGCTCTAGGATGCAGCTCCCACATGGTTGACCATGATTAAATTCCAGCCCTGGTGGCTGGAAAATGACCCCGGGTATGTGTGTCGGTGTGCCGAGAATCCCGACAGGATGGAGAAATGGAGGAAGAAAGATTGTGGCATAATCATGACCCACCAGGGAAGGCTTTTCCTCTCCCTCTCTCTCTTAGGCAATTGAACCTTTAGACAATTAAATAAATAAATAGAAGAAAGAATGAAGTTGCAGTTCCAAAAAACTTTAAAATGAAACAAAAAGATAATATTTGTAGAAATAAATGAACAAAAAGTTAGACTCATGCAGTCCTGCTACTCTTAAATAAAAAATGCTCGTTCTTCCAGTGGTATTTATTTCTCTTTTACTTTTTTATTGGTGGATTATGGTGATAAATAAGAAGAGCTAGAACTTATTGTTAATAAATATTATTTTGTAATCTAAATTTAAAAATAGTTTTAAGTTTATTTATTTGTTTCTTCTATGAGAAAGAAATGAAGAGAGAGAGAGAGAGAGAGAGAGAGAGAGAGAGAGACAGCCACTTCCAACCGAATTCTCCTATCGTGACCCACCTCCATCTCAGCCAGTCCCGATCACTGGCATATGTATGTGCGTACATGCTCAGGGAGGTCTTGGGCCATGAACTCAGTATGTTTCCCATGTGAATCCAATGGTTTTACTGCTATGCCACCACCAAGCCTCATGACTTTTATTTACCCATGTATTAGTAAAAATTTCAGCATGCTATTGAATTCTAAAGCTGAATTTTATGGCTATAGAAAATACAACTGTATACTTTAGAATAAAAATAGCTACTATTTTGTAGGTGCTTACTGGACTATGTACTGTGATAAATGTGTACAGTAATTATGTCATTTATGTTCTTGGTAACTCTGATACGGGTCCATTTTATGAATGATTAAGACTGCCTTGAGACTAAATGGGAGATTGCAGATTGAAGTCAGTACAAAACAGGACTCAGGTATTAAATTAGATTTTTAAATTTTTACTATAAGACAAATCCACTCGCTAGAGAGAGAGAAAGAGTGGAGAGGAAAAATGAGAAGACACCCACGGGGGATGGGAGGGATGACTGCCTCACTATCCCTTTACTTCTGTTCTCAGGGGTTTTAGGCTTGTGCACACATGCACCCAGAGAGTTTCCCAAGTCGGACTCTTGAACCACACAGTTGGTCATGTGGGATCCAACTCCTTAACCTCCATGCCATCTGCTGGCCCCTAAGAGAACATTTTTTATAATTTTGTTTATTGTCTTTTTCTTTGGAGAGGCTTTTGCTATAGGGCATGTGCACTTGCCAGACAGACGGAGACAGAGAGACAGAAAGCGAGAAATCACCCCCCAGGGGGGATGGTCACGCCACAATCCCTTCTCCTCCATTCTCCTCTTGGGATCTTGGGCACACACGCATACACGCCCGGCATGAGTTTTAAGCCACCAAGTTCGGAACTCAAACCGCGGTTGAGTCCAACGACATAGCCATTATGCTAACTGCTGGTCCCTATTTTGGTTATTTTCTCATTGCTGCCAGGAAAAAAAAAAAAAAAAAAAAGGTATTTAATTTATATTGCTAACAGCACTTTATGAGATTGTCTGCTTTTTGGAACTTACGTCAATTTTGGGTATTGTTTTTGACAGTTGGATAGGTATTAATTATTATCTTATTTTGGAAATATAAGTTTATTTCCTTGTGAATTGTTTAAGAAAAGTTTTTAAGAAACATTTGTATTTTTGTTAGTATAATAAATCATATTTGAATGACTGTTTTGCTAATCGATGATTACTTCTTAACAGATGATCATGCTCTATAAATTAGAAGCTATATAACCCAACCCATTCTATAGACTCAAAGTTCATGAGTAATGATTTACCCACCTTTAGAACAATATTATTCATATGGCTTTCTAAATCAAACTTTTTCTTGATTTAGAAAGATGTGTTGTGGAGTCAGTTTGCCAATGGTTAAGACCATGGCTTTTTAGTGAATCCTTTAATTACTCATCAGTATGTCCTCCACTGACCACTCCACATAAACCAATTTTCACATTGACCATAATCCCCTAACTTCTTAATTTGTTTTATTTGGCTTGGATGCCTTCATGAACCCCTTACCTAAAATATATTGTCACGTGTCTTTCTTTCCTATTATGGGGATAATGCCATGAAAGCAGCCTGATTTTACTACTTGATATAACCTTGAACACGTATCCTATGTGAAATCCCAGTTTCATATCATACAACATGTGGATATATATGAGTATGCACCTAAACTGTGACCTTTCAGTGAGCTTATGTCAATTATTTGGTTGGTACACTGTTTTGTGTGGTACCATAATTGAGATTTTTCTTTCAGATGAAAACAACTGTATCCGTTTATTTATTATTTATTTATAACTTGTTACAGATCACATGTGCTTGCCAGAGAGACACAGAATGGGAGAGAAAGGAGGGAAAACTCTGAAAGCACCCGCAAGGGGATGGCCATGTTACCATCCCCGTTTCTCCATTCTCCATTTTCCTCTAAGGATCTTGGGCATGAATGCACACACACACCCGGTGTGCTTCTCAGGTCACTGGGTCCAGGACTGGAACCGTGCCATTGACCACGTGGGATCCAGCAGCCCCAGCCACCTTGTCCAAAACATGTAGTTGTTTGGCCCAAAAATGTTTAGTTATTTTACTAGACTAATAGATACAGTGGATCATTAAGAATTTTAAGTGTTTTTAATTTTTTTTTAAGTTTATGTCTTTCATGAGTGAGACAGAGAGAAACAGAAAACATCCCACCACGATCCACTCTCCCATTTTATCTATCTTGGCTCACGGACATGCATGTGCCTGGCTAATTAGGGAGGTCTCTGGATATGAACCCTGAACCTTCCTGTGTAGGTTAGTCACACGCTGCACCACTATTGGACACCAATTTTTTTTTTATATTGTTTCATTGTGTCTTTTTTATGCTAGACTATGTGATTATAGTTTACTAAGAGAAAGTTCCTTCTGTCTGGATAAAGAAAGTACAATGTTGGAATAAAATGCCTGACAATGAGTTCACCAAGGGTATATGCATTGTGACTGTATTTGTCTGCTTCCATGAATGCAACTTATCATTATTTCTGTTATCAGGAAAATGTATCTTTTTTTTTTTTTTTTTTAGTAAACTAACAATGGAAAGGGACTTTGCATGACAACAATTGTCACTTAAGTTTAGAATAAACAGTGAAAAACAAAGTTTCTTAACACTGTGTTATTAATAATGATAGATTTTAACTCTAGTTTCTTGTCCTACAACAATACTTATACCAGGCATGGGTGCACATGTGCCCAAAATCCCAGGATGAGAACTGAAGAGAAGGTAATGCAGTGTGGCCACTGGGGGGTGTTTTCTTACTCTCCCTCTCACTGTCTTTGTCTCTCTTGAACGTGTCTTATGACAAAATCTTTCTTTTTTTAAGAGAGATTTTTGCTACACGGCGCATGTGCTCACTGGAAAGACAGAGACAGAGAGCGAGACTCTTTTTTTGTTTTTTTTTAAAAGAAAGACCATGTGTGTTATGTGCGTTATCAGGAAAATAGTGAAGACCAGAGAATCTGGGACCAGACAACATGAGAAGTCTTCAGCAAAGTTTATGGATTACTTATGTGTTTTATGAAAAATCTATCCATGGATTTCAAATTGTTTTGCATCAAAATTAACTCAAGCTTCCGGGAACCAGCAGTTAGTGTAATGGCTATGTCGCTGGACTCCCACGTAGTCGACCACGGTTCACGTCCCGGACCCGGTGGCTTAAAACCTCACACTGGGCGCGTGTGCGTGTGTGCCCAAGATCCCGAGAGGTGAATGGAGGAGAAGGGATTGCCACGTGACCATCGCCCCTGGGGGGTGATTTCTCACTTTCTGTCTCTATGTCTCTTTCTGTCTGTCTGGCGAGCGCATGCACCCTATAGCGAAAAACCTCTAAAAAAAAAGTAATAATTAACTCAAACTTTAATTCTATTTTCCACAAACTTTTTGTAGTACCCTTATTTAGGTTTTATTCTACTTCTAGTACTTAATAGCTGCATGACTCTAACCGAGTGACTTAACTCTATTTCCACTTATTTATAATTAGAAATATAGTAATTATGTTTCTTCCATAGCATGATTGTGAAGATGCAAGTACTAGTGTAAAAATCAATAAGCACCTGTTTTCAGTAAGGATTCTGTCATATAACATGTAATTCTCTATTACATAAAGTCAAATGTACACTTTCATCAGGAGAAAAGCCATTTTTCATCAGGCTTTCACTTTACCCTACAGAGTCTTTTGATGTGGCCTTCTAACCCATTTGCTTTAAGTCAATATCTTTACAAGTGTTGACATTCCCCTAGGGCAAGAAAATCAACATTTTGAGTCCCTTGCTTTAAATAACAGGCTGAGACCAGACTCTCTTCAGCATCCACCCACCTCTAATTTAGTTCAACAGCTTTTTTGATATGCTAAAATACTAAACTTCATTTCATCTAACTATTAGACTTTTGGATTTTCCCTTTACTTGTGATTGCATCATGACAGTAATCCTTTTACTATGATCTAACTTAAAACAGATCAACTGTCTGGAGTTATAGTCATAACCCAATGCACTAACAACAGCATTAAGACTCGCATGTAAAGGGAATTAGAGCTACCTTATTCAGAAACCAAGATTTTCCTAATATATCAAGTCACAAGAGAAAAAGGATACAGAGCTGTTTTCAGAAGCTTGAGGTCATATCCCTACTATTTTATAAAGAAACAAATTTTCTTTTTCTTTTTCTTTTCTTTTTTTCCTTGACAGCAATAGATAACAAAAGCTCATATTAAAAATAGCAAATACAGCATACCGATAAAAGCAACTATGTTATAGACACCTTTCCCAGAAATCACTCGTCATTCAAAAGCAGTTAGAAATTCATATTCACTTTTATGACAAGTTGTGACAAAACCTTTATTCTTGTACCCCTCTTCTAATGTAGGATATCTGATTTGGAAATGATTTCAATATATAATCCCTCTGCTAAGCCCTGGCACCATATCACCATCTTATATTGCTATAGTTCAACAACATTGATTCTAAAGGCTGATACAGAATGTTCATAACCATGGGGAAATAAAGAAGGAAAAAGAGGAAATACGGAGAGTGAACTAGTTCTAAACTGAGAATACTAAACAGGACTTCAGTGCCTCTATAAGGGGTAATAAAAATCCATGCGACAAATACCCACAAAAAGATTGCCAATGGTCAACCCCCATTTGATAAGCATTTAAAATGCTATCTCAATCTTTAAGACATTTGAAATATCTAATCAGAAGAAGTACCACTTTCTCTAAATCCCTACAAACCTTCACTGAATGACTTTTTAGCACCTTTTAAGAAAGTATGATTAGGTTTAGTATTCATAAGGATAAGTAATGGTTCCTCTACATGTTTAGTAAATGTCAAAAAAGGAGTTATTAATACATGTTTATATGCTCTTCCCTACACTCACATATTCACAAGATATTGCAAATTCTTTGAATTTAGAGACATTATCTTCCTCACCTTGGTGACACTTGGAATCCTTTTTATCATCGTCAGAAACTGGTGGTTGCTCATAAATGGAGACCATAATGTTACTCATAATACAGGCAGCAGACTACTCTGACATGCAAAAACGAATTAGAGGCAAGAAGTATGTGATTAGTGAGAATCCGCCTTTTAAGGGAAGCAAAATTGTGACATTCAAAAATCATCAAGATTACTTAGGCTTATTTTTTCAATGCTTACTGTGGTATTCGGATTTAATGATAATGTTTCATTAAAAACATAAAGAATTTATACGTTAGTGTGATCCAACGTTCTACTACCATAGAAAAATCTTTCCATTTTTATTGTAGAAGAAAGATCTGGCATAGATTTAACTCATAAAATTATTGCTCATTTTGTTTCTTTGACCTCTTTAATTAGAATTTTATAGTAGATTCTGAATTGTTTTTAATTATTGTCATTGAAATTCTTCACAAAGGACTAAAGAGATTATTTTGTAAGCTAAACAATGCTTTAACTTACTCTGTAGCTATTGAAACTGCCATGTCAGTGTTAACTCACATAGAATCTTAACAACCTTAGGCTATTGAGAAAAAAAATCTAACAGACTGTTCATATATTTTCCTAACAAGATACTTAGGAGCTACACGTTTTTATTATTAAGTTAATGAAGCTTCTTCTATTAACAATATCTTGAGAAAGAAAATTAACCTTTTTACTTCTTATTTTTCTTTTCTGTATTTTTTGTCCAATTAGTTTATTGCTGAAAGACTCACAAGGATCTCTGTTTATTTTTCTGCTATATATATCTCACTGACTGTCAAATTGCAATGCTGGCAATATATCCAGCTCCCTAAACTTCAGGAATGATTTGGATGTATATGTATACACTTGTAAAGTATCCTTTTATCATTCCTATTCTTTTTATATCACTTATTATGTGATATATATCTATTATAACTCTGTTATAACTCTAGTCCTTCTATAAAATTTATTACATAATAAGCACCTATTTACAGAAAGAGTGGTTGATCTCTCTGTCCAGATAATTCTTTGAGTACAAAAACTATTTTATGCTAATTACTTGTATCAGTCCTATAATATCAGGAAATAATCAGTTTGATTTTATTTTCATGTTTTTTTTTTTCCAAATGATTTAGTTGGTATTTGTGTTTGAATTTAATGCTTCATTAGATAGAGTCATGTATTCCAATGTCCAACCTTAAAGAAATGATTAACCCAAATATCATTAATGTAGACAATGTAGACAATAATTGGCTGTGAATGGAGATGACAATTATTTTGTCAAGATATAAAAATGCATTTCACATGCAGTTACAAAACTATTTGCTGAAAGTTACTTTAAAATTGGGTATACTCTATGATAAAATAATTACTTCTAGACCAAATACAGAGAGTGGCTAACTAACAAAGATGAGAAGTATAAAGTAAGAAATACCATTTGGTGTGAGGATTCTGTGAGAGGCTGTTCCATAAGAATCAAACTTCTGCAATGTAACAATAGAATCATGTAATATAACAATAATGGGAATGCATATTAGAATATAGTTACAAATGTAAGAAGAAAGAGCTATGGAAATTATTTCAAATTTCATGTAATCATGACTCAGACAAAAAGAGTCACCATGTTCCTGGAGCTATCAAATGTTGATAATAAAAAATATATTTCTCTTGTATTAAATATAGCGCACCCAAATCTATTTACTATGAAGTAGTGCCATATTTCACTGAGAGATTTTTCTCATTTTTATTTCATTTTTTTTCCAAGTAGATTTTTCACAGGGAATTTTTTTTTTTTCATTAGTTGTGTGCACTCAAATCCAAACAACATTTAAAACTCAAACTTATTGTCAGGGCATTGGAATTAAGTAAAGGCAGTCATTAAAACATAAAAATTGGGGTAGAATTTTAAAATATGGGTAACCATCGACTGTTTCAGCTCAAGGTAGGGCTTAAGGGATCTATTCTCATTAACAGTAGATTCCTTCGGGGGTATTGGAATACCACCAATAATTCATTTTCAATTTTGGAGATGATCACATTCATCCAATATCATATCATATTGATACTGTTTTTCTGTATGTGTTACATTGGATCTAGGAGCATTGAACCAACTATTGGTTCAAGCTACCAAGGATCCATTCAAACTCTTGGATATTGGACCCAAATAAAATTGGAATTGCAGTCATTTATCTCTGGCTATATTACACTTTCATTTTTACTATGCAATTCTACTATGCAATACCTTTAATAGTGTACTGCATAAAAACTAGATATTTAAGAAATTATCACATTTCTTCTTCAGCCTGGAAGAATATTGGTGTTGAGGCACAGTAACTGCCATGCCTCCAATGCTTTGGCAAAACCTCAGATGCGTGGCCTTCTGGGTCTTGTATCTCTGAGTGTCGCAGCTATCCATAAGTTTGCTGTGGTTGAACCAAGAAAGAAGGCATATGTCGATTTCTACAGACATTATGATTCCATGGAAGATTTTGAAGAGATGAAGAAGGCTGGTATCTCTCAGAGTACAAAGTGGTTTTGTACATTTTAAGAGTGTCATCGGAAAGGTGCCATGTTCCTGAACTATGAAACATGAATACAAGGGCTAAAGAATAGTTTCTCTTGATAAATGAATACGATGTACAGAAAAAAGAAAGAAAGAAAAATTCATTATCCCTCATGATTTAAGTCCTGCCTCAGTAAGTTCCTGATTCTGATCTTGGATATCTCATTTGAGGCCATAGAACCTGAGCTCTTTTTCTACAATATGATGGTTACATTTTCTCATACACTCGAGATTGTACATCAAATAACCTGTGTAAAGTACCTAGCAGCACGACAGATGCACTGGAAGCTCTGAATAGATGAGAGTGGCGGTACCTTACTGTTAGAGGTATCTGCATTTCATTTGCAGCTTTCAAAGATGTGAAATATTTTGAAGCAGTGAGGGCACATGATAAAATAGAAATAGACAACCAAAAGTGAAGACCTCCACTTACTAGTTTATCACATCAGATGAGATTTTGAACCTCAGCTCCTTATTCCAGAAATTAGTACTAACTTGATATTATGCAGCTTAAATTGATGAATGTATGTCAATCTGTCTGATAATAAGAAATGCTTAGTAAACATGAGTGTCCTTTCTAATTGCTGTCATGGGACTATTTTAGGCACTCTTACATTTTTCAGTCCTCAAATTTATGTCAACTTTATTTAGTATGATGGTTCTCATGGCCTGCCTGGCAGATAGTGAAATTGTTTGTTTTTTTAAGGTTTTCATCATAAGGCACATGTACTCACTGGAGAGAGACAGAGAGAAAAAAAGTGAGAAATCAACCCCCATACCACAATCCCTTCTCCATCATTCCTTCATTCACCTCTAGGGATTTGGGGCATACACACACGTCTGGAGTGATTTTCAAACTCAAGTCTGGGACTCGAACTCTGGTTTGCCATGTGGGAGTCTAACAATGTAACTACTATGCCATCTGCTGGCTCCAACAGTGAAATTCTTAAAGGCATACTTTTCTGCTGAGTAAGCCTCAGCATTGTTCTGAACACATCTCTCTATTATCATAAGAATTGCTACCTCATTAGAATAGGCAGAAAATTTGTACCATCTATGCCCTTACTACAGAATGATCAGCAAACTCAAAAGACTTCGGTGAACATATAAAGTTGATAGGCAAAGCTAAGTGGAGAGTAAGATAAAGAACAGCAACACTGACTTGACAGGATGGAAAGGAATAACAGGCAGTATGGTTAAAAAACAAACAAACAAACAAAAACTTTTAAATTCTTGGGAGCCTGCATTTTTAAAGTGGTATCAGAGTGTTTTTGTGGCCTTTCAAGAATGGGCTGGTACTGCCAGTTCCTCCAGACATTCAAGGAAGCTAACATGTCCTAATTCTTAAATACTAGCAGCTAATTCATATGTAAAACACTGTAGGGCCAAGCAAAGACAGGTTAAAGCTCACAACTTTGCAGCCATAGGTAGTTTGAAAAGCAGGGAATCATTCAGCTCTCTGGAAATCTGTTCCTTACAGCATTGAACACTCAAAATAGCGACTTTCAAAAACCTTAGAAAAAATAATAAAGAAGGGAATTTTAGACCATCCTGGTTACCTTATAAAGATAGACAGAACAAAAAAATTGGAGTGGGAAGAATGATCAAGATTACCCACATTATGTTTTTCTTCCCCCCCCCCGTATAAAAAAAAATCTAAAATAAATAAGAGTTTGCAATTTGTTATATGAGAATAACTGGGAGTAGGGGTGGACGGTAGGGAACTACATGCCCTGAGAAGTATAGGTATTGAATCCACCTTCCTGTGAGAAGCATTAAAGCAGAAAATGGAGGGGTGAATTGCCTAGTTCCTTGAAAGATATATCCTTTAAATCAGCAAATTATATATATTTTTCCCAACTACAATCCTGATTCACAATATAGGGACTTGTGGCCCATCTGTCAGTACTTAGCTCCATTTTCTCCTCTGTGGCCTCACTGCAGGAGTTTCACAAGATGGAAAATTCACTTAGGCTACCTGCTCTAGATAAAAGTCTGGAATGGTGAACTCAAATCCCAAGAGCCTCTGGTATATACTTCAGTTCGACAGAGAAAAATTTTAACTGCACTTGAAAGAAAATGACCCTGGAAAATAGGTTAGCTAGGCAGCAGGAAGTGTGTGCCTCGATATGTTTTGAATTTCGAATTCTAAGTACTCTTTACAGGCAGAAAATGCTGTTTTATGCCTCCAGCTAGAGACAAAAATAAAACAGAGCCCACCACCCTCTTATCAAACCATAAACCTCCTCCAAGAGACTTGATCTGTGGAGTTGCATGCATGAATTATTTGTGCTTTAAAAAAGTCATTTTGTACAAAGTCAAAAGTGAATTTTTTTCCAACTCTTTTAAGAGACAGGTTTTGCTTCTCAGATGAAGCTATACATTAAAAGAAGGCAAGAAAATTATCAGTCCATAAAACTTACAGATATTATATTTTATTACTGATGCATTTATATTTTTTAGATGAAAAAATTAAGATCTTCACTTTCCTGTAGACCATACAGTTTTATTGACACAATATTTATTAAGTTCACAAGAATATTTATTTGTGGGGAAACTGCATGTCTTTCTTAAGTACAAACATATCCCAAATATATAATCAGAAACCAGATATCTAGGTAATAAATAAATAGATACATACATGCTATTAGGATCATTGAAAAGTCATGATGCATTTTTGCATAGAAAAATCTAGAAAAATATGTCATGACTTTTCCAATGACCCAAAAACATACATACATATATGACCGACAGACACGTGAAAGGAAGATGTGACGGAGAAGAGGAATTTATTATTTATTAAAATGGTCCTGTTTACAAACAGCCCAGCTAAAACTTCTGTGCTATTTTATTATGGATTATCAACATTGTGATGTAAACACTATTGATAACAAATTTATCTGCTCATTGAAATAATAACTAAAGTTACATTCTTCAGGTAAGCAAGAGTGAGGAGGGATCAGAATATGTGTGGGAGCCCCCATATCAGAAGGCTGATATATGTATCCTGGATTTTTTATTACTGGATATTTTTAATATTTTTATCTTAAATTGGTCTTTAACTTGTTTATTTTATTTTAATGTCAAATTGATGTTTACTGAGTCACTGAAAATTTAAAGGAAATTAAAAGAAAGTAAAGCCTCTTTTGGGTCAGAAAAATACTTACTCATTGGCTTTGATCTAAACAGAGCTAAATGATCCTTGGTAAAGAGGCATTTTTCACAACTTGAAAGTTTGCAAGGAAATTTGCTTTTGAACATTTTTGCATGATATATACAGATGCATGAGTAGAATTGTTAAATTCAGTTCAGTACATCTTTAATGATACTCTAGATTTGGATAATAAGGTTCCATGCCTGAGAAATTTATGGTAATTTTCACAGATACTAGCTTTTTGTTTTGTTCTGTTTTAAAGTTTTTGCCATAGTGTACATGAGCTTGCCGGAGAGAAGCAGAGACAGTGAAAACAAAAGTGAGAAATCACCCCCCAAGAGAATGGCCATGTCACAATCCCTTCTCCTCCTTTCTCCTCCTGGGATTTGGGGCATGCATGCACAAGTACCTGGCAGGATTTTGAAGCCACTGTGTCCAGGACTCACACTGCGGTGGGCCAGGTGAGAGTCTAGTGCTCTAACCACTATGCCATCTGCTCGCCCTGGATACTAGTTTTTTAATGATGAAAACTAATGATTACTATTGAAGAAAAGGGATTTGCTCAGTCCCAGAAATAAGAGAATCTTGGTTTGTTTCTATCCACTACAATCTGAATTATTTTACAACTAAATCATCTTGATGTGGTAAATAATCTGAACTTCCCAACAATCCTCTCACCAATGTATCAATGAGTCACCTTAACTTTCTCAGGGCTATGGTATGGAGAACCTGGAACAACCAGGAACTATAAAGATGGGGGAAAATCACAAGACACAGTAGGGAAACATACATCCGTGTAGTGATGTTTTGGGTGAGAACCAGCTTTCTGCTTCCACACCTGCCGTTGTGTCATCATTCACACTTGCCCATGGTATCACTCATACCAGTGATGTGCCCCATTCATAATTTAAAGAGCACGTTAGATGAGTGAAAATGTCTCATATTTTCCCTTAGGATGAAAACATAATAATAATGAAAACTTAATCATTTAAATTGGTTACAGATGGAAAAAAAAAAAAGGCATTTATTTCTATAACTGCCAAATCTCACCTAAATGCATAACTCCAATCCCATCCTTTAACTAATAAGGAACTACCATGAGAGCAATCGCCAGATTTAAAAGATGCACAAAAACGCAAACACAGAAAACATGTCTAATTTTAAACAACAGATCTAGACTGTTCCTGCCGCACCATCCAAGGAAAGCTTAAAAAAATAGAAAAAAAAACAAACAAGCAAAAAACTGGTCTGTTCATTCACAGCAAGAAGATGTTTCCAGCTGATGTGTTTGATTGAGCTAGCTGATAAGTTTTATTGCTCTCATGTAGACAATGAAACAAACGCCTAATGGGGGAAATTGCATGGAGTCTAACTTTGGAAGCAGACTTAGCCTCTGGCTACTCAGAGTGTCCAGCTGAGAAAACTAGTTTCAATCCTCTGTAAGGTCTAAATGTAAAGTGGGAAAGAAAGACAGAAGACGGATATTTCATTAAGATAGATGAACTCAAAAAGAGCGGTGATGCAGAGAAAGTTAATAAGGGAAGTAGAGAATAAGTGGTGTTGCAATTATTACTAGCATAAAGCAAATTGCTCAGGGTCCCATAAATCTTTTCAGGTTCAATCCTCCATGCTTAACCAGATGATCTGCCTGAAACTCTGCACATGCATCTTGTCTTACTCTCTTCATTTATTTCCTCTTCAGCTGAAAGGTTCAGTTCAGTGTTAAGATTTTTAAGCAAAACTATTCTACTCTCAAAACGTTATTATTAAAGGATCTGTTGAATTGCTTCCATTAACAAAAACAAAACTCAAAAACTCTATTGGGACTAAGAAAACCATATTTAGAAATGTTTCAACTACAGTTCTAGTTAGTTTCTCTTTTACTGTAATACTAATATTTTCAGAAAAGGTGAAAATAATTATTAGATGGTGGAAAAGTCATGACTCAGCTTTGAATAGAAAAACAGAAAAACACATCATGACTTTCCTGACACCCTAATCTACATCCACAACAGAACATCAATTAAGAATAAATTATTTCCCCCTATATCTAACCTTATCTATCCCAATACTCATTTGGTCTTTTTTTATGTGACATTTATTTATTTATTTACTTTTTGGATATAGACTTGCTTTTTAAATAAAACAAAAATTAAAAGTCGATATCATTTATTGTTATTAAATAATGAATAATTTTACTCTTTAAAAATGTCCCCTGCCGCTTGTCACCTCATGAGCTTCTGTATCTTCTCTCTTTCAGAATCTCTCTTCTTGAACACTTGGCACAAATCACTCTCCATTTCTTCACCCCTACTTTCTCTTCAGTCACCTGACTGCCATCCAGATTGTACCACTTGGCTGAAATTTCTCTCACAATAAGCCTTTCACCATGTACAATTAATTTTCCTGCCTGTGTCTTAGCATCTTGACAGCATGTGACACGTTGACCCTCTTTCCTTTTGTTGATACTTCTCTGATAACACTCTCTCTCCATTTCAACCCCCACCCAAACCCTTCCTCTGTCCAAGTCAGAATACCCAATCCTCCATCTTGCTTCTGTGTATAACCCTTGAATATTGGTGTTGATTCCTCCTTTGCCCTCTTCTCTTCTTTATAGCCTCAGGCAGGTAAATATTCAAATACCATTTGCTACTAATTACCACGGATGGTCCTCACATCTCTGCCTTCAGACAGCACAGCATACTTTACCATATGGAAGCCTCAGCTTGAAAATATTCTAGTTGTCACCTCAATCTCAACAGGTTCAAAATTGAAACTTTTTTTTTTTTGAGAGGTTTTTCCTACAGGGCTCATGTGCTTACCAGAAAGACAGAGAGAGACAGAGAGACAGAAAGCGAGAAATCATCCCCCCAAGGGGGATGGCCACACCACAATCCCTTCTCCATTCTCTTCTAGGATCTTGGGCATGTACGCACATGTGCCCAGCTTGAGTTTAAGCTACCGGGTCCGAGACTCTAACCGCAGTTTACTACACAGGAGTCCAGCGACACAGCCATTACGCCAACTGCTGGTCCGTGAACCCGTGATTCTTAACTTTCAACCCTTAAATCAGTCCTCTGTATGTATTCCTTAGTTAAATAAAGAGAAACAATAATGCGCAATTGCTTAAGTCAGGCCTCGAGGGCATCTTTGATTTTTCTCTCACTCTAACACAACATACAATCAGGAACCAGGTGCTGTTGACATTAAATGTCTCTCAAGTTTATCTTTTTTTCTTTATCTCACAAAATTATCTTAGTCCAGGTGATACTGTTTCTTTATTTCTTACAGCTGCCATTGCCTATCTTACCTCTCTGTGCACTGAGAGAGATCTTGCTAAGATGACTGAGATAAGGGAAAAAATCAAAAAGGTTGGATGAAAATTAAAAGTCAAACTAAAATAGGTTAGATTTCCATTTCCACCACTGTAGTTTTATGATCTTGGCAAATCACTTATTTATGTCTCACTATTTTTCAGCTATAAAGTGAGAGTAGAAATACATTGGGAGGGATAAAGGAGAGTGCATGTGAAGTATTTAGCACATAGTAACTCTTCATCCTAACATTCAATCATTTTTCCTTATTATCATTATATATTTATGCATCGGGTTATGTCAGCTCTTCACATTCCAAACTTTAGCATGTTCCCACTGTAACTTAGGATAATATCTACATTTTCTTAGTTATTAATTTGACCTCTTCACAACTCAAGACTCAAATACTCTATTCATTTTAGTCTGTCTATGCAGTGGCCTTATCTAAAATTTCAGACTCCTCTGAAGTGCCATTCTCATTCACCCGAAGTCTCTGCACATATTATTGCATCTTTGTGAATCAACTTCCCCAATCTTTGCCAAGTGAATCCTACAGATTTAGAACTTTTATATCTCATCTTCGACATGTTAATAAGTAACATGTGCCATATGCTTATTTTGTGCCAAACTCTAAGTAAAGATATACACATATAATTTCATTCTTAAATTCTTCAAAACAGCCTCATGGAAAAGACTATCCAAAGTTCCAGTAGACTGACAAATAGATAACCTGGCTATAAAGCTTCTCAGCACCTGAGACTTAACAGAAATGTGTTAATAAAAAGGCTGGCTTAATTTTCTTCCCAATCCTGTGAAATCCATGAGGACAAAAACTTTAAATAGAAACTTGTACATTTATCTCCATATCCCTAATTAAATAGGGCTCTGACACATAATGATTGCTCAATAAACATCTGTTGAATTATGAATAATAATAACAATAGTAATAATAATAAATGAATGTAGTACTCTATCCTGGGCACTGTGTCAAGTTTCCATTCTTTGTTACATGTTAGACAGTAAAATCTCTGTTTTATAGGTAAGAAAATTGGACCTATGATGTTTAACTTTCAATCAGCCATCGTTTTCCAATGCCCATCATAAATGTCAGACCCAGTACTCACTTTCAGAAGGAACTGACAGACCCACGATTCTATGTCAGAAATTTTATTTTCTTTACTTAATCATTTGCATTATTAGTCCCTGTCATCAGATCCTTCAGGCTTAAGCAGGTGAAGATACTTGTCACAAAGGGTCAGTGGCTATGACTCAGCTGTAGCAGCCTATCCATAGGCCTTCACCCAAAGCCTGTTCAGTACACAGCTGCTAAGTCACTACAGAGTGCTGGAAAAGGAACTAGACTATAGATCAAATCAAGACTACAGAGACTGGATCTCAACGAAGCAGGTTAAGCAAAACCAGATTTCTGGTGTTAAGCACTGTTTATTTAATTTATAATAATTACTGCTATTAAATCTAGTTTTTATGCCTGTCATACTCTATTAGAATTGAAACTAACAACACCAAAGCCTTTTTAAGATCATTATTTATGAAGTAAATATTACATTGATCATATATAACAAAGAGTTTTTATTTTGTAGAAAAAATATTCAAAAATTAATCTAGGTTACACAATTTTTGCTCAGGTTCCTAGCTGTTCCCTCATTACTTTTCCTGGGAACATATTTCTATTACCCTTTTAAAACTTTTTTCAAAGTTAAGGGGAAGGAGAAGGGAAAGAAGAAGAACAGCATATATGGATTTCAAGATAAATTTGAAACTATGGTTTGCTAAAAAATTACATATCTATATTTCAGGCACTCAAGAGAACTCTAAGCTAAAATTTATGTATCTTTCTATGCATTTATAGTCAATCTATTTACCTAGATTAGAACTTTTTTCAATCACCAAGCTACTGGTAGAAATAATTTCTTAGAAGGCTTTCTTTTACAAAACTTAATTGCCCTGGAAGGTTAGCATGAAAGAGCAAATGATTTTTTAAGTGTGATATACTGAGATGCTTTTTAACAGATACTTTAGCATTTCCTAGAAGATAATTTTTTTCTCCTAAATTATGGATACTTTTTGCTTTATTTCTTTTTTTATGAAAGTTTATTTATTTCTTCCAAGAGCAAGAGAAATGAAGAGAGAAAGGGAAACAGAGAGACAGTACCCCCCACAGGGTCTTGATGCTATGATCAACTCCCTGTCTTCAACTGGCCCACCTAGTCCCAGATCATAGACAAGCATGTGTCTGGCATACTCAGGTAGTATACTCTGGACTCGAACCAGAACCTTCCCTTGTGGGATAGGCTCACAGAATATTGTGTTTTACTGCTCTGCCATCTGGCCCCTCTACTTTATTTCTTTTTTTTTTTTTTTTTTTTTTTTTTTTTTGGAGAGGTTTTTCGCTATAGGGCGCGTGCGCTCGCCAGACAGACAGAGAGAGACATAGAGACAGAAAGCGAGAAATCACCCCCCAGGGGGGATGGTCACGCCGCAATCCCTTCTCCTCCATTCTCCTCTCGGGATCCTGGGCACGCACGCACACGCGCCCGGCGTGAGTTGTAAGCCACCGGGTCCGAGACACGAACCGCGGTCGACTACGTGGGAGTCCAGCGACATAGCCATTACGCTAACTGCTGGTTCCCAACCCTCTACTTTATTTCTAATGGAGAATAAAAATTCAAGTCAGCTACAGGGCTTGAAGTCTGCAGTGTCAACTCACAACCACAATCTGTACTATATACATATCTAGCACCATTTTTCAGGAAAATTATTTTGACAGTTATATCATTTTATAAATAATATGATTCAAATCTCTTATTTTCTCCAACTCTATTAATGAATCTCACTGTTAAATTTCTATATGGTTCATTGAAAGAGAAACCAGCAGATGGGATGGTAGAATGGTTACGTCACTGGACTTCCACATCGCAGACCATAGTTCAAATCTTGGACCCTTTGGCTTAAAACTCATGCGGGGTGCATGTGCATGTATTCCCCAGACCCTGAGAAGAGAATGGAGGAGAAAGGATTTCAGCATGGCCATCCTCCTGGGGAGTGATTTCTTGCTTTCTGTCTCTCTGGTGAGTGCACAGGCTCTATAGCAAAATCCCTCTCTAAAAATAAAAAGAAAAAAAGAAGAAGAAATACATAGTCTGGCTATTACTATAGGGTACATCCAACTCAGAGTAACTTTTATTACATCAACCCGTCACATTATGCATGTCTTTAAGTTCCCTAATTCATTTTTTGTCATTGTCTTTTGGATTTTGCTTTGACCTATATAACTTTGCATGACCTATGCACACTTTAAATAACTATTCAAAATTTCCCTCGTTGGTCTTCAAGAGTGGAGCAGAGTTTGTAAGCTCACCTAAGTCTTATGTCATTGTGATTACCCCCTAGGCTTTTTTCTCTGTTGCTCCTTCTACCTTCAGAATTAATAGATTGAGAAGATTAGGTCAATTGGCATTTCTGAGGCAAGTCTGAATTAATTTTCTTTGGCTTGTCTTGTTGAATTTCACACTCCCTGAACGTTTCTCACTGATAAGCAGATTATGATGCTGGCTCATGTTCAGGGAGAGCAACTCCAAATGTGTTTACAGAGTGGTATTGTTACCTTTTAGCACCATCAATCGCAATAAGCATTATCGTTTATAAAGTTAAAGCTCTTCATTTTAAATCTGTGTCAAGAGGCTAATATAACTGTGATTTTAATTACTAAAAATCAATTTTAAATTAATGTGAAATTTAACAGTGGGAGATGTGTAGGAACCCAGAGACAATCAGCTTGGCCTTCACCTTAGGTGCTGTCCTCTATCAAAGACATTAACATAATGCTGGTTTTCTAGATCAGTGGCTTTCAAACCAGAGTCTATGAAAAGCTTAAGTCATAAGAGGAGTTCCTGGGGATTTATTATTGAAATTTAAGTCATGGTAAATCAAACTTGCAAATAGTGCAAATATTTTTTTCTTCAACTTCCTATTTAAAGCAGCTGCATAGGGAAAATAATCATGGAAAGCCACTAGTTTCAGTTTTTAGGAAATCACTGGTGTCGTCAAGCAGAGACATCTCATAAGTTGTAGAGAAAATCTGAACCACAAGAGGTTTGGGAGAGGGAAAAGGGAGGAACTGGGAGAAGAAGTACATGGATCAACTTCAAAATACGTTTGTGAAATGAATATGAAGACAACTTGAGAACATCAAAGTTAAGATACTTTTAACTGGGTAAGATGATTTGGCATTTGAATTTTTATAGAGAACATTGTAATGGAGATGTTATAAAGTGAAAATTCTATATAAAAATGGTGAAAATTACAGTGGGGACCAGTGCCATGATTTTACATAAATAGTAAAGTAGGTTGATCTTGGTAAAAAAGAGAGACAATGTAATCAAGCTGTCCTTTTACTTATTTATTTGAGAGAGATTTTTGCTATAGGGCACATGCACTCACCAGAGAGGCAGAAAGTGAGAAATCACCCCCTAGGGAGGATGGCCACATCACAATCCCTTCTCCTCCATTCCCTTCTTGGGATTTTGGACACCCACACAAACGCGACAGGTGTGAGTTTCAAGTCCCCAGGTATTGGACTTGAACCATGGCTGGCCACATGAGACTCTAGTGCTTTCACCACTATGCCACCTGCTGGCCCCAAGCTGTCACTTTTAAATTCACCAAAGAAACACAGAGGAGACTAAAAATAAAAGATGTAAAAAGTACTGCAAAAAATGGCTGTAGAATTGTTCTTCTCAGGACACAGACAAAAGCTATCTTCCAGTGGTCAGTTCTCTAACACCTTTACGCTCCCTCAGCAGTGTTTTGCCTTCTAACAACCTCCTGTTCAGAAACACTTTCTTTTCTTGGTTTCCAAGAGACCACTGTCTCCAGGTTGCCCCTCACCTTACAGACCACTCCTTCTCTGCGCAATGGGTGGTCCCCCTCCTCCTGCCTCTGAACATGGATGCATCTCAAGGCTCCATCCTTGGAGCTCTTCTCTTGCTTGCTCCCAACATTGAAACCTCATTCCAGGGCATAACACAACACCATAATGGATCCTGAATATAAATCTACTCAGGCACAATCTACTTAATTCTCAAGATCTATAAGCTTCCCCTTCACATTTCTGTTAAGATATCTAAGAGACATTCTAATCTCCTCCTGCTGAAAATAAGACTCTTAGTTTTCCTTCTAAGTTATTCCTAATCCAGGTAAAAATCCAAGAAGTCAGAAGTCAGGTACAGATCTTTCCTTCATACACCTACATTTAGTCCATCAATAGTTCATCTCGGCCCTACCACAAATGTAGTGCATATCCCATAATTCACTTTTCTCTACCACCTCCTTGGTCCAAATGATCACTTTATCCATTCTCATTTCACTCTTTCCACACTAAAGTCAGTTCCCCATATGATCATCAGAATTCCTTTTAAAAACGCATAGGTCAGATCAAGCTACCCTCTGGCTGAAAACTTTCAGTCACTTCCTTCCCACTCAGAATGTTATCCAAGTATTTAAAAACTAGAACTTGGATGAAATGATCTCTGTAAATTCCTGAGCTATTCAATATCCCTCAATATACTGACAGTAAATTTCATCTCTCAGACTATGAAACCATTGATTGAAGGAAGTAGAATAAAGTGTTTAGTATTACTTCCTGCAAAACTTAAGAGATAGATGGGACCAGCAGTTGGCATAATGGCTGTGTCGCTAGATTCCCATATGGTCGACCGTGGTTCGAGTCCCAGACCTGGTGGCTTAAACTCACGTTGGTTGCATGTGCGTGTGTGCCCAAGATCCCAAGAGGAGAATGGAGGAGTAGGGATTGCAGCGTGGCCATCCCCTCTGGTGGGTGATTTCTTGCTTTTTGTCTCTCTCTCTTTCTTCCTGGTGAGCAGACGCACTCTATAGCAAAAACTTATAAAAAAAGAAAAAAAAAAAAAAAACTTAAGAAATAGATAAAAATTACCTTAGGATGGGACCAGCAGATGGCTTAATGGCTATGTCTCTAGACTCCCATGTAGTCGACCACAGTTTGAGTCCCGGACCTGGTGGCTTAAACTCATGTTGGGCACATGTGTGTGCATGCCTAAGATCCCAAGAGGAGAATGGAGGAGAAGGGATTGCGCTGTGGCCATCCCCTCTGGGGGGTGACTCACTTTCTGTCTTTCTGTCTCTCTGTCTTTCTGGCGAGTGCATGTGCCCTATAGCAAAAACCTCTCCAAAAAAAAAAAAAAATACGTGGGGGTATTACTTTGGATGAATCTATCCCTTTTCTCAAGAGTTTTTGTTGTGCTACAATTCTTTCCCTAGTATCCCTAACTTCTGTGGAATGCTGAGAAATGTCATTACATGAAGGATATACATTCTAAAATCATATTCTTTCAATCTCCTGAGAAGGAAAATGAATAAGAGTGCCCTTATTTTTTTTCTGGAGTGTTTAAGCTAGTTTTTGGGGGGAATAAATCATTCAATTGTTTTGTCTATAAATTTAAACAATTGATATCACTGTAACTATGACAGCTGATTCAGTGCTTGAAGTAATAATAATAATTAATAAACTAGGATTTTATGACTAGCCCTTTACGTGCACTTGGACCTCACTGCAAATCACTGCAGGAACTGAAGGTTAGTGAAGTTATAGTTTAGTCCAAATCCAGAAAGCAAGCAAGTGGAAAAAAATCAAATCTGTTTCTACCAACTCTATCCTTGAATTCCTACTTATTAAGAAAAAATACAGCTAAGCCTTTAAGGTGGCGTTTTGGACAGTGTAGGTAAATATATTTTTTGAAAAAGTCCTCTATGACTGACTCCTTGTCAGTCCTGCATCATAGTCTGCTTCTTTCCTTCTCTTCTGAAATCACTCATAACCCCAGATATCTTAGTTGCTTTTTGAACTATGTTTTTCTTGGGTCCTTGGGATATGGTTAAAGAAAAGTGACTCAGAGAAGTCTGGATAAATGAAGTTTCTTTAATTACAACACTTTAATGCACTATAGAATTCAATTTTCTAAAGTTGAGAACTGGACTAAAAAAGATACCATGAATAATGTTTGAGGTAAAGAAGAAATGATATCTAAGCAATATGGCTAATTTTAACTTTTATAATAAAAAAGCATCATTTAAAATAATAATTTGCTTTAAAATATTCAAAAAATAACAATACTATTAAGTGGTTGGAAAATAAGATTTAAGGTATAGATTTCCAACATCTGTTCACATATATTTGTGTATCAATATATGATGCGTTGATAATTCTCTTTTTACTTAAATTCCTCATGTTTATAGGAAGACTATTGCTGTAAATGCTGTACTTACTTCTTTCTAAAACATCTAATAATTTGTGCATGTAACTAAATTGTCTGTTCTATGCCTAACAAAGAAAGAGAACAGTGTCTCTTTCCTTAGTCTTTACTTTATTACCACCTGATTATAGAAAATATGTGAAAAAATGTCCCTCAGATGGTTGGTGTCTGGTGCAGCCTATCAAATGGCACAGGGACCACTGGATATAAAGGTCTTAGAGTTTTTTTCAACAGCAAAAGTTGTGAAGATAAAGGTTATACTGGAAAAAAGGATTAAAGTCCTTTACATGCCATGAATCCTATGCTGATACCCTACAAGTTTTCTCTTTTGTCTATGTGATACTCTTTTTTGATTCCTATTCTGATCTCTGTGAATTTCTAGAGATACAGGCTTTAAAACTAAGTCATGGGCAAGGAGAAGGATGTTGATAAATTGTAAATACAATTCTACCCTGCAAAATGTACCTTTCTCATGCTATTTGAGAAAGTCATTTTATGATCTTGGCAAATAAAACCACGAATTCGCTAAATAATAGTTTTTCACTCTTCCTTTCACTTAGAATGACCTTTTCTGACTGGTTTAAAAGGTTATTCATCCATCAAACTTCACCTAATAAATCCATTTTTGTCTTTGCAGACAACAGAAATAACTTTTTTCCAGAGACTATCCACATCACATCGTTAAGACTTCCCTTGTGGTGCTTGTCATATACTGCCTTCCATGATAAGTACTTGTCTACTCAGCTCATCCTTCTCTTCTACCTTGCAGTGTCCTTGTGGGAAATGAGTAAGTGGCTCACTAATTTTTCTTTTTCTTTTTTAGGTTTTTGCCATAAGACATATGCTTTCCCTGGAGAGCAACAGAGAGAGACAAAGAGAGGGAATGGCCATGCCTCAATCTCTTCCTCTTCACTCTCCTTTTGGGATTTTGGGCATACATGCAGATCCACCCTGAGTGAGTTTCAAGACACCAGGTCTGAGATTCAAACCATGGTCAGTGATGTGAGAGTCCAGTACTTTAACTACCATGTCTTCTACTGGCCCCAACATTAACTTCTTGATCCACTGGAAAGACTAACATTAAAATTAATTTTTTGTAGTCCACTAAAAAAATCATTATCACCAAAGATAACGTATATTTTTATGCTATATTATCTTTAGTAATATATCTACACTATATACTTTTTACTTTCATTGCCCAATTTGGGACATTCCTTCAGTTTATTTATTTAATGGGGAAGAGTAAAAATAATCACCAATGACTCTGTGTAAAGAAAACAAAATAACGAATTAAAAATTAAGTATTCTAGGGAACCAGCAGTTAGTGTAATGGCTATGTCGCTGGACTCCCACGTAGTCGACCGCGGTTCGCGTCCCGGACCCGGTGGCTTAAAACTCACGCCGGGCGCGTGTGCGTGTGTGCCCAAGATCCCAAGAGGAGAATGGAGGAGAAGGGATTGGGCATGACCAACCCCCCTTGGGGGTGATTTCTCGCTTTCTGTCTCTATGTCTCTCTCTGTCTGTCTGGCGAGCGCACGCGCCCTATAGAAAAAACCTCTCAAAAAAAAAAATTTAAGTATTCTATTTTTCTTGAAATTACTAAGAAATTATATAAGCATGCATCTCTGCTATATGTTGAAGAGGTATGACTCAGAAAAAAGTTAACTGATTAAGCAAAAAAATAAATGTTTATTAAATGTATTAGGCTTAATAATGAAGTCTTTGATGTACAAGTTGAACCGGCACTCTTTTTCAAATTATTTTCTGGGATTATAGTTGAATGTAGAAAAGACATCAAACTAAAACACTCTAGCTAAAATGATAGAAAAGAGAGTGTTTCACAAGTAAACTCTAAGATGTATAAAATGAGAAGAGGACAAATTTAGGTTAAAAGATAGTATCTTGAGTATGGGGGTAGATGTGATATTATAAATCAAGACTACATGTAACATATGATCATAATATACAAAATAAGTATATACTCCAACAATGTGCTTCATCATAGACTAAAATGTTTTAAGCATAACGCTAACATAATCAGGAGTTAAAAAATCAAAATCAATTCTTTTTTGGAAATATTTAATTTGGGTTGACCTCATGACCCACGGGTAAAGGATAAAGTGGTAAAGGGAGCCACTCCCACGTAACCTACACATGTTTCAAATCCCGGCCCTGGAGGTTTAAAATAACATGCCAGGTTTGCGTGTGTGTGTGTGTGTGTGTGTGCATGTGTGTGTGTGTGTGTGTGTGTGTGTGTGTCCCAAATCCTGACAGAATGGAAAACTGAAGTGAAGGAACTGTGGTGTCCACACACCCCATTTGGGGAATGCTTTTTTATTTTCTATCTCTCTCTCTTTCTGGTCCTTTGTCTTTGGAGCATGTGTGCCTTCTGGCAATTAAAAATTTTTTTTAAAATATGTGAATATTTAATTTATCCAGGAGTTCATTCTAGTACTTTTACTGAACCAGAGATTTCCAAATCTTTTGAAAATAAAGGAAAACAAACTCTCTTAGTATCATGGGAACCCTCCATCATTAATTATTTTTCAAATATTATAGTTAGATATTAAAAAGAAATTATCATAAGGTACATGTGCTCACCAGGAGAGAGAGTGAGAAAGAGAAAGAGAGGAAGCTAAAAAGCACCCCCCATGATGCATAGTCATGGAACAATCCTTTCTTTTCTGTTTCTCCTTTTGTGGTTTTGGGCACATACACACTCGAACCTGGTATGTTTTTCAAGTCACCAGGTTTCAGACGTGAACTGCACACAGTCAACTATGTGGGGCACAGCTCACTTAATCACCAAGTCAGAGGCTGGCCTAGTTAGAAACATTTTTAATAAACATTTAATATTTTTGGAAAGCTAAGATGTGTTCTGGTGTTCAAATATATATATAAGGTATCAATATATATGAAACAATCTGGTGTTAGAAGGAATTATACATGTCATTTTCCCTTGACCCCTAAGAGCATGTACTTAAATTAATAATATAGATCTTAATGGATAAGGATAATCTAAAAATAATTTATGTTAACTCACCTTTGAGTGTGTTGAGTGGTTCTGAAGTTGAAAACTTATGAGTTGGTAGTTTTATATAATATATAAGCACAATTTCTTTTCAAGAATCAAAAATTTATGTAGGGTTAAGAAATGTCCATTGCAATATAATTCACATATTTTAATCCTGCTGCTCAAACTTTCATATGCATTCTAAGCACCTGAAAGTCTTGCTGAAATAGAGATTTGGATTCAGTAGGTGTGGGGATTCTGCATTTCTAAAAAGTTCCTGGGTTGTTTCTGCTTCATGGACAGACTGCATTTGAGTAGCAAGACCTTAAATAGAAATAGTTAAAGTTTAATGATTTGCCACATGAGAGTGGCATAAAAGGAAAAATAAAGGTGACATATGGGAACAATAATAAGGTGAATAAAGGGAATGAGAAGGGTAAAGTTTATTTACCACTGGCAAAAAGATCAGCAGGATAATAACTAATATGTAATTACTTGGATGCTATAATGTTTATTTTTAAAATGCTAGTTTGCTACACCTCCAAAACAAATATACACATTAGCTGCCCATTAAGTTTTAGACTTAGAAAATTCACAGACTTTGAGGGCTTACCTGTTAAAACTTGTACAAGAGGTGTATTGTAAAGCAAAAACTAAAATATTAAGGTAAGTTTCAAGGCCAGTAGGTTGCATAATGGTTAAGGCACTAGACTATGACATGGTGGACCGGGATTCAAGTCCCAGAACTGGTGGCTTAAAACTCATGCCTGGCACATGTGAATGCATGTCCAAGATCCTGAGAAGAGAATGGAGGAGAAAGGAATGCAGCACAGCCATAACCCTGAAGGGGGGGGGGGGTAATTTCTCACTTTCTGTCTCTCTGTCTCTATTTCTCCAGTGAGTACATACACCCTATAGCAAAATTCTCTCTCAGAATACTACTACTAATAATATTTTTTAATGGAACATGTTCTAATTAAATGAGGGAGAACCATTGGTAATTTGGCCAGCAACTTATAAGTATTTTTGTTCATGTGTTTGTTCATTTGTTTCGATTTATGTAGACTGAAAGACTTTTTTTTTCCTTTCTAAACCCTTCAATACAAATGCAGCAAGCATCTGTCTTTCTCTGCACTGTGTTTTATATCTAACCTATTCCCCACAGGCATCAAAGCTGAACATGATGGTCATGCTGTTCCATGCAGCCCTGAAAGACAAACAAAAGAACAAACACACCCCAACGACTTAAAACCTGGAGCCAAGGGAGCTCTCCAGGTTGCAGGATGCCTCTCTGATCCTCCCAGTAAATATAAAAGCCTCTTTCTTCAGTAACGGAAAACAATCATAACTGTCTTCCCTCATGTCTGGTTGAACCTCTAGGGACAGAAACAAGACAGAGTATAGAAATGTGCACCGCGGATGGGTCTCATTTACACAGTATGGCTTGCTATAACCTCGGAAGATTAGATAAAGGGTTTCCTTAGATACAATTTCTATTTCCAGCAGAAGACCTTGTAACATCTCTCAATGGTTTAGCCACAAAATTCTATCTTTCTCACGTACATCTGATCAAACAATGCACTTATTGCGCTGCATTATAAGTTTTATCAACTTTATACAAAATACGTATAATCGTAAACATTATAACAGGTGGAGGCCTATGGCTTATAATGAAATATGGAAATCCCGCGCATTTGTACTTTTTGACATGGATAAAGACAAAATGCAGCTATGTGCAGAATACATCGAAGATTTTACAACCCATGTTCTTCAGATAAGTAAATTCAAAAGTATGTACAGTATAATTGTAAAAATGTCATCAGCAATATGCAGTAATAAAAGTAATAATATTATATGTAATGGTTTACTAATAAACTTGAATTTTAAGCAGAAATGGGATTGAAAACTGTATTGCATGTTTACCATACCAATTTCCATACATCTACGTGAGATTTGATTTTACTGGGTTGGTTAAATAACGTTGAAGTGTTAGCAATGCTATAAAGGCATCATTTTTAAGAGAGATGATCTTCTGTTATTCTGTTATAAATATTCAGTCCTTTCTATTCTTATTGTATAAATTTATCAAAATCTTTATTGACTCTGAAAATGTCATGCAAATATAAATTTTTTAAAAGAATTTGGAACTTTTTTTTTTTGAGAGTGTTGTTATTTAAGAAATCATAGGAAATAATCTTAGTTAAAAGTATTTTGGCTTGCCAAGGGAGGCATAATTCCTCAGCTAATCACAAATAGTAACACTAATTCAATATTACTGAAAGAAATTGCCTACTAATTTCAATAATCTTTTCAAACTATAAGAAAAATATATTGTTTTAAATGAAATATTTAGGATCACATGTCAAATGAGAAAAAACTCATAGTTTTCCCTGGAAATCTTTGACTTTACTGCTGAATAGGAATCTGGAAAATATGAATGGGCTTTCAAAAAGTTCATGGAAAATGCATACAAAAAACTATAAAGGAATTTTGAAATTTTTGCACAAAAATCAATTTTAATTCTATTTTGTCACAAACTTGTTAAAGTCTTTTATAATTTCTGTTTTTTTTTTTTTTTTTTTTTTTTTGAAAGGATTTTGCTATAGGGCACATGCACTCGCCAGAAAGTCAGAAAGACAGAAAGCAAGAAATCAGCCTGGGGGGATAGCCACGTCCCAAGCCCTTCTCCTCCATTCTCCTCTTGGGATCATAGGCATGCATGCACACACACCTGGCATGAGTTTAAGGCACCGGGTCTGGGACTTGAACCACAGTCGACTACATGGAAGTCCAGCAACATAGCCAATATGCCAACTGCTGGTTCCCTTCTTTTATATTTTCTATATATATGTAATGGCATGGGAATACTTCCATCTAAAATGACAAAAATGATAGGCCTTAGTTCAGGTAGTATACATAAACTTTTATTAAAGTTTTTGGATTTCATTACTCATTCTTTACACATTATTTATTGTGCACCTATTATATGTCAATGACTGTAAATGAAACCCATCCACAGTGCCTAGATACATGTACCTGTTTTATTTATTTTTTTTGTCACAGGCTGTGTTGTTTACCAGAAAGAGACACAGTAAGAGAAAGAGAAAGTGAGTAAAGCACCCTGCATGAGGAATGACCACACTGCAATCCCTTCTCCATTTTTTTCTCCTCTCAGGATTTAGGCTACACCTCAACACAACCTGGTGTATTTTTTAAGCTGCTGGGCCCAGGACTTGAACTGTGCACTCGGCTCTGTGGGATCCAGCCACTTTAACCAACATGACAAGTGACCCCAAATATAATTGTTAAGTAGCTGAAATGTAACCAATGTGTCTGAGGAGATATTTCTTTCATTATTTGCTTTTATATCATTCAATTGTCATGTGTTGCTAGTATCTAGTTTTTTGGACAGTATAGTAAATACAGGCAAAAAGGATATGGGATTACTCTAGATAAAGACATTTTTTTGGGCTAGTCCTATAGTCAACTTGTTAAATGGAGCTGGATCCCACATGCCAATGGCTGTTTGAATTCTGGCGTAGGGGTTCGACAAACAGGGCAGGTGCCTGTGCATGGCTGAAATCCCAACAGGATGGACAAACGGAGAAGGAACTGAAGTGTGACCATGTCCCACTGGGGTGCTTTCCCCCCTCTCTTAATCTCCCTCTGATGAGCATACACATCATTGGGCAAATAAACAAAACAAAACAAAAAAACAAGCAAACAAACAAAAAACAACCCTGTCTCATAAAGCCTATTTCTAATTAGTAATAAGATATATATCTATAATTAAACAAACGCATGTGCAATAGAGGATCAGGTAAATGTTAAGAGAACTAGAGATAGAAAAATATGAAGTGAAAGAGAACCATCTGCACATCTGGAGAAAGACTGTTCTAGGTAAAAATAGGAACTTAGTAAAAGAAAAGGGCTTTGCTGGGCTAATACTTGGGGGAGGGACAGGGAGGAAAAGCATTAATGGCACAAAGAGGTGTGGTATTATCTGTTGAAGATATTTCATAGTTTTATCAACAGTACTAGGGAGAAATGTTCACCTGTTGAAATATCCATTTTGTAAGACAAATAATAATGTGATTGAATGTATGGAAGAAAATGAAATGAAAAAATAAAAAAAAAGTAAAAGCAACTTGCTTTCAGGAAAAATGTGATATTTTAATTTACTTATATAAATACAAGTAGCATATGTAGTTTCTAAACAAGTCAAATATTCTTAAAATAAAAATTTAAAAAGTAATAAAACTTTAAATACTGTCATAAAAGCATATCAAATATGTCATTCTTGAGATTAAAATTGATCTAAAGTTAATGTGCAAATCTCATTTTTTTTCTTTTTTAGAGTGAGATTTTTACTATAGTGTGTGTGTGTGTTCACCAAAGAGAAAGAAAAAGACAGAGAGGCAGAAAGCAAGAAATCAACCCCCCTCCTCCAGAGGGGATGACCATACCACAATCCCTTCTCTATTCTCTCAGGATTTTGGGCACATGCATATACATCCAGCATGAATTCAAAGCTACTGGGTCAGGTACTCGAACCACAGTCAAATATGTAGGAGTCCAGTGAAGTAACCATTATGCCATCTGCTGGTTCCCCCAATTTTTTTTTTTTTTTTTTTTGAGACATTTTTGCTATAGGGTGTGTATGCTCGCCAGAAAGACAGAGGGAGACAGAGAGACAGATAGCAAGAAATCACCCCATGGGGGGATGGCCACGCCACAATCCCTTCTCCTCCATTCTCCTTTCAGGATCTTGGGTAGGTATGCAAATGAGCCTGGCGCGAGTTTAAGCCACTGGGCCCAGGACTTGAACCATGGTCGACTACATGGGAGTCCAGCAACATAGCCAATACGCCAACTGCTGGTTCCCCCCACCAAGTTTTATTTTGTAAGGCTTACAATAGTCAAACAGTTTTGGGGAGATCTTCATGGAATGCTAAATGGAGAAAGCACCTTAGAAATACTACTCTACATGCCTGATTATATGGATAAAGGCACTGAGGCTTAAAGATACTACCTGGTTCTTGTTCACTAGCCACTTACACCCCTTATCTCTTTCTAGTCTCTGTTGCTATGGTTCATGTCTATAATACATCAAAGCACTAGATAGAAATGAAATAGGTAAAGACGCTAATTGTGAACAGAGTACCATTGTTTGTTAGCAAATGAATGTATGAATTTTTGTGTAGTAACTTTTACTTTTCCAGAATTTGAGATTACTAGACTTTCTGGTAAATTCACCTAATCTATGGTATTTTCCCATAAGAGGAAATGTTTTATTTCATCATGTCCATGATTAATTTACTATGAGGAGCTGGGTTCAGATGCAGATGGTGTTACAGTGGTGCCATGGTTGGACTCAAATGGGAATTTCCAAGTTTGCAACCTGGTACCTCTCTCTACACACTGGCATTTATGTGTGTGCCCGTGCTCTGAGCTGGGTGATTATGGGAGAGGATCATGGTGTGAGGTCCCTGTCGGGGATGCCACTCTCCCTCTCTCTCTAATGGAAGGAATTCATACATTTTTTTAAGTAAAGAAGAAAAATAGAAAAATGAAACAAAGCAATTAATGGATCACTTTGAGATGAGAAAACTAGTACCTTGAGTAATAAAGTTTCAAATGTAAGACTTTGGATTTCTACTTTGAAAGTGCTGGGTATTCAGAATCTAATAAAAACTGTTCATACAAATTAGTAATCAAAGTGTAGAATGGAGAAGTGCTCAAATGCACTAATAATACAGATTTGTCAACAAAGATTTTTCTTAACATCAATAGTAGTATTATACATGATTCAAACTTTCCTATAATTTAAAATAATATATTTTTAAAACATAGCAACATCTTTCTCTGTCTTCCAGATAGAATGCCTTTTTTGTGTTCTGTGTCTCAAGTTTTTTGTCCTTTTCAGTAATATTTACAAATGTCAAATGAAGCTAGCCTTTCATTTGACCTTCTTATAGATAACTAGACAATGGGAAAAAAGTCAAATTGGTAATTTTTATTTTCCATCTTACTGAAAAACACTAAGAAATGATTGCATAATAAGTTCTCAAGGCCTTGGCCTCCAATCTATTCATCTCTTAAGACTGAATTTCTCAGAGCAATAACATATATTTGTGATGCTCAAATATCTATTGTTTCTTTAATGACTGCACTGGAAATACTCTTTAGGAAAAAAACAATTCACTCTCTGAGCTTGTAAACTTTGCTATATGTTAACTCCTAATTCCACATGTAATACAGCTCTATACTTACCACATTACCTTATACATACTAAGTTATCCCGTGTAGAATGTAAATTGGTTAGAGAACATACATTCCTGGAAAACACGAATTCCTTGCAAACAAGGAGCATGTCTCATTCAGTGTGTTTACTCCAGATTCTAATATATAATAGGTTCAAAATAAATACTTAAAAAGTAATTGAATTAGTTTGAAGACTATATCTATGAATCATTATTTTTTTTCAGCTATCTCTCTGGCTCACCAATATGAATTGCTTCCTATAGGCTCTATTTTAAGACTTTATATATATATGTGTGTGTGTGTGTGTGTGTGTGTGTGTGTGTGTGGTTCTTGTCACCTGGTTCACACAAATACGTACATATGTATCTACATATAAATATATACATAATGTCATGTAAAGTTAGAAACACAGTCTCACATTTCATTTTGAAAACACTCAAAATAACAGAAGCACCTAGAAAGTGATTGTACTCTCACTGTAGTTTAGCCCCAGCTTGCTATTTCAGGTGTTCTTCTACTTTCCTGCATGAACCTCTGGCAAGTGAACCCACTGAAATCCTCATACGGACTTGCTGTACTTCTACAGGTTACTCTCTCTCCTCTACCTGTTCTCCCTCAAGACCCTAACTCTCTTCTCCTTTCTGTTAAAATTCTGCTAATCCTCCTTCAATAAATTGTATGAAAGAAGGAAACTGAACTAAATCACAAACACAGAGGACCTGCTGGAATGAAGCCACTTGCTTTCTATAAGATCTTGAGTCTTTTTTTACTACTCTGATTTCTCACCTGTAAAAACTGGGGCAAATCAGTGTTTTAATTAGCTATGTCTAGCTGTTCCACAATGCACATATATTTCAAAACAAATATTGTACACGATAAATATATACAATTTTAATCTTCAATTAAAACTAAATTTTCAATATTAAGGCAAAGTATCTCCTAAGGAAAAGGATTGCTAGAAGACCTAAAAAGTTATGAACAGTTTTTAGTACATATGAATAATACAATACCTATTCTTCCACTATCAATTCCATTGTTCAACTTTAATTTTTTTTTTTTTTTTGCCATAGATCTTGTGCACTTGCTAGGAGAGATAGTGGGAGACAGACCGAAGGAGAGTGAGAAATCCCCTCCCAGGGGAATGGCCACACCAAAACCCTTCTTTTCCATTCTCCTCTCGGTATTTTGGGCACACAGGTACATGCACCCGGAGTGAATTTCAAGTTACCAGGGCCAAACTACAGTGGGCCATGTGGGAATCCATCCCCTTGACCACCATGCCACCTGATGGCCCCTAATTTGGTTAATGTTAAAATGGGGGCAAAATACTTGATTTTCCAAAGCTATTATGGTTTTGGTGAATAATTGAGCAAATAAGTTTCGAATGATATAAAAAAACTAAAAATCTAAACAAACGTAAGTTATTACTGACTTGTAGTTTGAGACTCTTCTTTCAAGGTTCGATTTTTCCTGTGAAGATTTCTCTGACCGTCCTAGTCAGAAATAATAATTTACCTTGCCATAGCACTTCTAAGCTGCATATATATTGCCTTATATTATAAATATAAAAATCCATGGGTTTATAAGTGCTTTTATAAAATCTCTGTCGGATCCTTGGATGCCAAATGAAAAGAAGATACTCATTCTGACTTAATAAAAATGAATTCCACACTAGAGGGGCTGTGCTTGAAATATGTAAGGAAGACCCTGGGCTGTCTCATAAAGTGGAAGGAGGCGGAATAACTTGACGGTGGTGGCTAAACTCAGTGAAGTAGAATTCATCGTGAGTGGAACAGATTTCCTCAAGAAATATCAGTGAGATAATACAGATCATCTGTAAGAGGAATCATTCTTCCTTACTTTAATGTGTACAACTGTGCCTTTTAAAAATCACTCAGTTTATAGACCCTGTCTGTTAAATCATCAGACCTTATGCAACTTCCATGAATTTCTGAGACAAAATCATGCGAGAATCTAGTATCTTTTCAAAGTAGCAGGAGGAAAAGACGGTTTAGCGGAAATGGCATTTCTGTCCAGTTGGGTTGGTGGGCACCTCCATCTTGTCGCTCCTCTTTCTACCCCTCAACATCTAGCTGCTTTCGTAAAAACTGGAGAGATTTACTACAGGCGGTAGTGAACTGCGGTGCAGTAGTGCAGTCACGTGGGAAGGCCTTGGATTTCCTTTCCTGAACACACCAGACACAGCTGCTGGCTTAAAACTGGGGGGGAAGGAGTGTGGCATGGCAAGACTATGTCAGGAGTCCCTGCCTCTCTAAAGAAAGAAAGAAAGAAACTTAAAAAGCTAGAGAGAGAAACTGAAAATAGGCATATGTGTTACCCATTACAGGTAAAAGGAGTATAACTATATTCAAACGTGTCTAATTAACAATTGTTGTACCCAAATGTATATCAGGAGACATGGCAGACTTTACACTATTGGGGATGAATTTCTTCAGGCCAGTGAAATAAAGATGGCTAAAAAGCCAAGTTAATCCCATATCAAAGGGGTTATAATGTCAAAATATCTTCCCTTGCCATGAAGGTTTAGTGCTTGGTCAACAGTATACGAGGAATTGTACCATATGCACACAAACACACCCCCCCACACACACATACAGGAAAAGAAAAAGTCTCTGGCATTCTCCCTTATACTTCCCGATAACTTGCTCCATCCAGACACTCACTATTTTTTGTAAAATGACATCTAATTTTCCTCTAGTGAGCTTTCATTATAATTAACACAATAGAAATAAAGTCAGGGACCAGCAGTTAGCATAATGGCTATGTTGCTGGCCTCCCATGTAGTCGACCGCAGTTCGAGTCCCGGACCAGGTGGCTTAAACTCATGCTGGACGTGCACATGTGTGTGCGTGCCCAAGATCCCGAGAGGAGAAAGGAGAAGAAGGGATTGCGGCGTGGCCATCCCCCCTGGAGGGTGATTTCTCACTTTCTGTCTCTCTCTGTCTTTCTAACGAGTGCACATACCCTATAGCAAAAAGCTCTCCAAAAAAAAAAAAAAAAAAAAAAAAAAAAGTCAAGAAAGTAAGAACAATACCTGAAATCTGGTGTGTGATGTTGAAGGGAATTAAGAAATGAACATGAATCCCAACCAGTTTACCTATCTGTTGAACTCTAAGTCATAAAATCTTAATCATAAGAATAAATAGCCCCTTTTGCAAAGTCTGTATTACTCTAGATTCCCTAAGATATATATTCTTAGTAACTTCCTTCTAAGGGGATAGTGAAACTTGAATTACAAAGAATAATTAAATAATAAACCTACATTATGAGTTTTAAAAGTGTCAAAGAAATGTTTCAATTCAAAAGTCTCCCAGAATGATATGGAAGTGACCTTTTGCTAATGCTATTCATATTTCTATGGAAATGCAGCTAGTTATAAATATTTCTGTTACATCAGCCTGTATCATACAAACATGGACAGCACTTAACTTCAGTGTAACTACTATTGAGCTTTCACACATACACAAAGTAACAAGAAGCAATGTAACTGTCAAGTTTTATATAGAGTATTTCAATTTTTTTTCTTCTATGTATATCAAGATGATTTTTGAGAAGCTTATTAGATCTAAAACTATCAAAGCAAAGATGGTTTCTGAAGTTAAATTGAGAGGGAAACTTTGTTTTGGAAATTCTATCAGTATTACTTATCTGGCACTTTATAAACCTTCTTTGGGTCAAGCGCTCTTTCTAAACTCCTTCAAATATTAACCCTTGATTATTGCACTCATATAAGTATGACTGAAATTTTAATCATTTAATATTTCTGTTTTATAGAGGTTGAGACAAAATCATTGTTTCTAAATTAAAACATAAGAGACAAAGACAGAAATTCAAACAGACCATGCAAGACTAAGATGAGCTTTTTCACTCTTCCCATCTCTTTTATCTTCTGCACTTGGTTCTTCACAAATCTCAGACTCTTCAGTGAACTATTTCTCTGTTATTAGTCATTTCTGGCCATTTCCTCATACTACCTGTCTAATATTTGCTCAGAGAATAGAATCGTTTTAATGCATGTTGAAAATTTATAATTCAGACTTAAATTTGCTACCAAAGATCCAGGAATGGCATATAAAGTGTAAAAACAAATCTGAATCAGATCATTTGTTATTATGCAACATATACATACATACATATCTGTGCTTCTAATTTACACTAGTATTCATTTTGACTATTAAAATTATCCCTTAAAATTTGCAGTGTGGTGTTTCTAATGAACTCTCTAAAAATGGCACAGAAATAGTGAACTTTTATTTCTACTCATTTAATTTGCCATGGAGGATTGAAAAGTTTTATGATTCTGTACCTCATTTGACATGAGGGACACAATTGAACCATTTAACAGTTATGGAATAGATGTCAAAGAACACAATGAAGAAACAAAAATTTTTCAAAGAAAAACAAAAAGATGTCATCAATACAAAGCAAGAAGTGTTTACCAGAAGAGTCATTTGTAATTTCATGAATGAGTATGTTATATATTAAGAGAGAGTTGCTGGCTTGATCGAGAAAAGAAACCTAGACCAGTTGAGTCAACTGAAAAGTCTCCATAAGGAAACAGCATCAAAGCCACATCCAAACTATTGCCAAAAATTAAAGTCTCTGGGCCAGCAAGTGCTGTGGTAATTAAGATGCTGGACTCCCATCGCTGACCACGGTTCGAGTCCCAGACCTAGTAGCTTGAAAATCATGCCCGGAGTGTGTGCATGCATACCTAAAATCCCAGGAAGAGAATGGAGACCTAGCATGACCATTTCAAATGCATGATTTCTCACTTTCTCTCTCACTGTCTGTCTCACTCCAACGAGCACATGTGCCCTATAGCAAAAAATAAATAAATAAATAAATATATAAATAAAAGTAAGTAAGTAAGTAAGTCTTCCTAGGTCATTTAATATCATGACTTCATTTTCATACATCTGTGATTCTTAAAAGTAAAAAGGGATGAGACAGTAGATTAAGCACAATAATGGCAATTTCTTACTTTTGTGACAAGATATTTGATTTTGCCAGATTTTTAAAAAATAAAATAAAAATTGCACTATAAAATCTGTGGGGGAAATTATTCATGTTTATGCGGGTATAACAAGAAATTATTAAATTTTCACAATGGTAATAACTATAATAATAATATATAAGCATATATTTTCTTAAAAGTAGTAGCAAAAATAACATCAAACTATATAAAATATTATATTCGGCATGACCTTATATATATTAAATGTCCAGAAAAGTCAATTTTTTCAGCTTTTTTTTTTTTTTTTTTTTGGCCATAGGGCCAATGTTCTCTCCAGAGATGCACAGAGAGAGACAGAAAGAGAGAAAGTGAGAAAACAACCCACAGAGGGTGAGGTAGCCATGTGACCATGCTACAATCCCTTCTCTCTTCTCTTCTCAGAATTTTGAACTTGTATGCACAAATGCCCCATGTGATTTTCAAGCCACCAAGTCCGGGATTTGAACTGTAGTCAGCCATGTGGGAGTCCAGTACCTTAACCACTATGCTACCTGCTGGCTACCTCAGAAAAGTCAATTCTATAGAGATAAATAGTGAATTATTGGTTGCCTGGGAATGGAAGCGGGAGTAGAGATGAACTCTAAGGGTACAAATGTTCTCATTGGGGTGATGAAAATGTTTTAAAACTAATATAGTGATTGCTCAAATTGGTAAATTTACTGAAGGTTATGGAATTGTATACTTTAAATGAGTTATATGTAAAATATGCCTTAATTAAGTTGTAAAATATAAAAGGATTGCTAACTTTTAAAGAAGAATTGACACAAAACTAATTTTATATGTAATCTTTAATAGTCTGTTGTAAAGTTCATACAAACTGTTTGAGTATATCAGTTAGTGTCTTTGATAACCCAGTTTTTTCATCAGTAAAGTGAATATAAAAATAATATTTACCTCATGATGTTTTCAGGGTAAAAATATCATGAATAAAATAGTGTGTGAAATGCATTTAATCTTACTAGTACAGTCACTCAAATATTAAGAGTAATTAGTCAAAAACTAAAGATCAATTGTAACTGGAGGGCAATAAAGAAATATATCCTTAAACAACAGATTGGTAGAAAATGCTATTTGAGACATGAAAATAGGTTTATATTGGTTAAAAATCTCCTTCAAGATGTCTTACCCCTGATTCCTAAGATAAACTTCTCTCATCTCTCAATTCTGGTAAAAGATTCACATAGAAACAAAACAAAACAAGCAAAAATATAATAATTCACCAAGTTTGAAATTATTTTTATCATGAGTTAGAGAAAACTACACACAATTTTGTACATATTTTCATTTTTTTTTAAGAGAGATTTTTGCTATAGAGCATGTGCCCTAACTGCAGGGACAGAGAGAGACAAAGAGGCAGAAAGCAAGAAATTACCCCCCAGGGGGAATCGCCATGCTGCAATCCCTTCTCCTCCATTCTCCTCTTGGGATATTGGTCATGCATGCACATGTGTCTGGTTTGAGTTTCAAGTCTTCAAGTCCAGGACTTGAACCCTGATTGGTCATGTAGGGGTTCAGTGATGTAACCATTATGCCATTTGCTGGTCCCAATTTTGTACATATTTTCTAAAATGAATTCTGGACAACTACATGTTGATGTATGCTTATGTAAACTTTTTTGTCATTAAAATACATTTTTATCTGTTTTTTTTAAAAATAAATCCTTCTTGGGATGAGTGTTGAAGATTTAAAAAGAAAAATATCCTAGCTGAGTCAGATACATGCTCTATGACCTTGAAAAGATTCAAACACTGAGCCTGATTTGATTTTCACAGAAATGAGGATAGCAACCAAGTTTACAATCTTTTTTTTGGTGGTATTCAAACTATTTTATATTAAATTAAATTATAAACATTGTGGCTGTAGGTGTAAAAAGTACTTATTACTTTATTATTATCTTTGTCAGAAGGGAAAAAATGTCAGGCAAAGTGTAAGTTGGAAATGTGAAGGTGAACAGGAAAGTATACCTTTGTCATGTCACTCTGTAGAGATTATATGCACAATTTTGTAGCAGAAAAAAAGACAACGGACAAAATATAAAAAGAAATTGGATTTAGCAAATAGTGAAGGCTGCTTACATAAAAAAGAATTTAAATTTAAAACTGCCCTATTTTGTTTGGCTTGCTCTGTCTGGCAGTAATTTTCATGTCTGCTCACAGCATCAATTATATATGCAATAAAGAGCATTTCATTAATGTGATCAATGTATTCATTCCTATGGCAAAATGTATGTCTTCAAGGTGTTGTCTCATTTTCCTACTGTAAGAGATAAGGAAGCAAAACTCTTTCCAGGTTTTAGCTATTGTTATAGGAGAAACTGGTTCCAAAGTTCTTTTCCAAAAAAAAAAAAAATAATAATAACTAGCACTGAGAAGAGAATATTAAATTCCTTTTATCTATAATACTCCAAGATATTTTCAAAGCATATTTATTAAAAGTTGTATTAAAAGTCGAATAACATTACTTGGTTATTACTAAGGCCATAGGTTTCTGGGAGATTTTAAAGACAGACTACATGAAGTTTGTGGAAACTGAATGAATTGCAATTAAAAATATATATATATGCAGGTATATAAATCTTTCAGGAGGGTAACCCATAGCTTTTAAATGTTACTTTAAAAAGTTTAGAACACAAAAAGCTTAAAAATTGCAGTTTAAAAATAAAATATTTTAAGTAACAAATACATTTCTGTTATATTGATAACCATTTACATACTTAAGGGTATTGTATATTTCCAAAATAATTAAAATAACTAATTACCAAAGTAACAATATATGCATTTATTTAAGAAGACTTCAAAGTATCAATTCTAATGAAGTTATGATTTATAAAAATTTATTTATTTATAAAAATTAATTCTAAAGCTCATAAACTTATGTGCAAGACATGAATTAATGATGCAAATAATAGTTATCAAAACATACGTTTTCCACTATTTATTATTTTTGATATTTTTAAATGAAATATTATTTTATTATGTTATTTTCACTCAAAATCACAAGCAGAATAGTTAACTGATGACTTTCCTGCACTGTGAGAATGATACAATTATCTTAAATATCTTGAACGGATTTTGTATAACAAAACATGTACCCAGAATTCTGCAATGGCTTTTTTTTTTTTTTTTTTTGGAGAGGTTTTTTCGCTATAGGGCGCGTGCGCTCGCCAGACAGACAGAGAGAGACATAGAGAAAGAAAGCGAGAAATCACCCCCCGGGGGGATGGTCACGCTGCAATCCCTTCTCCTTCATTCTCCTCTTGGGATCTTGGGCACGCACACACACACACACACGCCCGGCGTGAGTTTTAAGCCACCGGGTCCAGGACGCGAACCGCTGTCGACTATGTGGGAGTCCAGCGACATAGCCATTACGCTAACTGCTAGTTCCCTGCAATGGCTTTTTAAAAATTTGTAGCATGTTATTAAATCCCATTGGTATACAGACCTTCCAATTTTATCTCCTTCCCCACCAAAAATAGACCCAAAAAGCCACTATATAAATCTATTCAAAAAGTTGTAAGTACTGCATGTGAAACATAACAAAGTATATGTAAAGATTCACTTGGCAAAAACACACACCAAATTATAGGTGATCCAACAAATATTTTTTAAAGTGTGGAATCACCTTTTATTATTTTGGAACAGTTTTAGTGATAAATAATGACTCATTTAAACTAATTGGATAATTCTTAATTTATATGCTCATATAAATAGCTACTTGCACAAAAACAAATTGGTAATTGCGTTCTACTACAGAAAATTTACTTAAATAGCAAAGGAAACTATAAAAATAATGACCTCAGCCTATAATACTTAGGTTAATACAAATATTAATTATTACGTTAATTCCAAAAACTATTATTATTCCAAATTTTCATACAGTAACCTGATACTTTATTCACATAATACACAGTAATTATTGCAGTAACATTATGTATTAAAATCTAATTGTGGAGGCCAGCAGGTAACCTGGTAGGTAAGGCACTGTACTCCCATATGGTAACCACGGTTTGTGTCCAGAACCTGGTGGCTTGCTTTCTCACTTTCCCTCTCTCTCTCTGTCTCTCTGGTCAAACTAAAAAATAGTAATAAATAAAAAATAATAAACAAAATTAAAATTAATGAAATTAAAATAATTTTAAAAATCTAATTGGATGATAGATACTGATCATAATTAGTGAATATCATAAATGTTAAGTTTTTACATTACAAAAGAATTAATATTTCAATCATTTTCTATCCGAACATATGCAGATAAATATATCCCATACCTATGGATATATATATATTATAAGAACCTTGGTATATGAATACATAAAGATATATATAGATATATATAGTATATATATATCTATATATATCTAAGATTATCCATTTTATTTCTAATGATCAGATAACTAAATTATTAGTATAGATTTAATTTTTAGGTATGGCTACCAAGATATACTGTTGGTTAAGCATAAATTTATTTATTCCCCACCCAGCAATCTTTTCCAGTTAAAATCACTTTTTGCTTCTAAAATGTTACTAATAATTCACATTTAGCCCCAAGTTATTATTAGAATACATCTTTGAAGTGATACTATGTGGTAAAAATATAATATGCATTGAAAAAATATGTACTATCTATGAATAAAAAGTGTGGAGAAAATATTTGGAGGGTATTATTGGGTCGTTGGAAAAGTCATGATGTATTATTTTTATGGTTCTCTATATAAAAATGCATCATGGCTTTTGCGACAACCCCATATATGACATAATTGATATTAAAGATGATAGTAATGACTGAAGTTGTTGGATAATATTACAACAGAAAACATTGTCAAAGAACTAATCAAAGAGGAAAATACATATTGAAGCCATTTAATTTCTATAGAAAAGCATCTTGTTATCTCAGGCTTTTTAACATTTAACTTGGATACTCCTAAGCCACCTGCCCAGTTCTTGTAAGTCTTGACCTTGACTACTGCAATATGAAAATTATTTTCCTTTATATATGGAAAACAAAACCATGTATTTTGTGTGAAGCATCAGAACCACAAAGCAAGATGACAATATTTTCATTCTACGAGATTTGATAAATGGACCTAAATTATTTCTCTCCCTCTCTCTCTCTTTCAACTTGCTGGAGGCTCATGTACTTGCTAGAAAGAGGGAAAATGACAGAGCAGTCTCCATGGGGAATAGTCAGGTCAAAACAATCCCTCCTTCTCTCTCCTTTTAGGACTTTGGGCAATTATATATACTCGCCAGGTATGCTTCCTAAGCTGCTGGATCCAGGACTCAAACTGCGCCGTGGGCTATATGGAATCCAGCCACTTTAACTAACAAGCCATGGACTGACCAAATTCTCTTTTATGTGAAATAATAATAATAATTGGCAAAAATAAAACTCGTTAATCGGGCAGGATGAGTCATACATCCCTGGTTAAAATGAAGTGTAACTTGAGACCAAAACCAAGTTTTGAACATACATTCTGCATCTATGCTAAGTTTTAATCTCTGCTCTTTCGATCAGTATCTTTAAAAAATAAAACTTTTTCATATGAAAGATGGTGGGACTCTTGAATAGGATCAGTGTTTTTTGGTTTTAATTTTTACAAGCATCTAAATAAAATAATCCATCTGCCATTGGGAAGTTCATTTGATATAAAAATTTAATTCAACTCTCCACATCTTTTTGTAGGGAATCAAAGCAGAGAGCACATAGCAAACACAAATGCATCCCTACACAGCAGTGTAGAGCTACATGTGTTTCCCTGTGGCAAGTAATGGTCGCATCAATAGGCTTCATAGGGTTATATTAAATACTGTAGTAAGACATGGGGCTTGTCTTCAGTTTAGAAACTTGAATTTTCTTAGTTTATTTTTCAATGAGCCAAATTAAACCAAATATGTATATTTATATTTATTATATTTGAAATCTTATTTTTTCAATGGCATGTTAAATGTATGCCAACTGTTTATACATCTGTTTAATTCCTGTAAATTGACCAAAAACATTTGTAATAGATCTGCATCTATTTTCTCCCATTGCCTCCTTATAACTGTTTCTCTGCAGTCTAGAACACTTCGAGTATAAATAGCTTGATATTTCAATGCTGAAAAGTGGACAGAATGAATAACTGAGGGCCGGGGGAGGAGGAGTGGAAGACCAGTTGGTGTCCTTTAGCCTAAGTTCCACATATGTGAGCAACTCGTCACTTACAAGGACAGTTTCCCAATTAAACAGTGGCTAGCTATTTACCACATCAATTGTTTTAACTCATCATTTTATCAATCATATTAAGATCAGGGACTCTTCATTAGAAGACCAGCACGCAATTTCATAAACTGTTCACAAACAAATTCAACACAAAGTCTCAACATTGTACAAAACAATTTCTGAAACTTTATTGTGAATTTAAAGGTACATTTAGTAAAGGATGTCATCCTTAATATAATTAATTAAAAATAAATTGGAAAGAAATGCACACACTACTTATAAAGCAAGAATAAGTACAGACTTTTTAAGCCACAATATATACAATTATATGAGTGCAATAAGCTTCCAAATACATTAGGTATATATCTGTTTAAATAAATAATAGAATACTTGAATTGACATATGTGAGAGTTATACTGATTACACCAAAAATGTTTTACAAAATATAGCCAAAAATGGAACGTTATACATTTTGATATACAAGTTTTTAAATACTTCATATATTCATTACTTAATTCCAATTATAGTGTACAGAAGTCCGTTTCAATCAGGACAAAATTTAATTGTGTATTTAACACTGTTCAGCAAATATAGATATTAAGATGCATCCCTATATGTTACTAAAATCCCATTCAACTTAAATCATTAATCACAGGGAGGAAAAATTTCTACCAATTATTAACAGTAATAATTTTTATTGATATATTACCCATAGAGCACATTTGAACATTATTTTGGCCATTTAAAATTTGTAAAATTGTATCACTTAATTCTTGAGCCAAATTGTTTTTGTGTAAAAAAAAACTTAATGTGAAATCAAAGTACAAATACATTGCTACGTTGAGGTTCTTACTACTCTGCAATACACTTATTTTGAATAATACCTTTAATTATCAGTTTTCAATTGGGAAAATTTCCCCTGTAATTCCTCAGTAATAATGCTTTGTGTAGCACCTTACTAAAAATCTCAAGAATTTATTTCACAAAGTAGCGATAGGATATACAGTATTGTAAATGCTACCTATAGACTAGGAGTATTATAGAAAAATGTGATGTCAAGTGTTTTATAGTTATTACTATTCATACATTATAGCACAATGAGTGAACTTGTTTAAAGCCACATTTCACCATTTTTAACATATGGTTCCACATGGCAGTTTATCAGGGGTTCATAAAACTGTGGCTATTTGTCAGAAATAAAATGAAATCTATATTACCAAGTTTTTTCTAGTTGACAAAAAAATATTTCATTTTCTACAATTTTTTTTTAAAAGCTAAAAGAAAGTACATGGAAACAAACATACCAACCTATCCTGGAGTGGTGAAGTAAGGAGAGGGACCACTGAATGGTCATTCTCTAAAAATTACTTAGGCAATAGTGACTGCAGAGATGTGCTTTGCAATTAAATAATAAATAATTAGTTACCTGGTTATGTCTACAAAAACTGCAGGGTAATATCAGAACATGTTTATAGAATGACTAGGAGCACATTATTTTTATTGTCATTTTTTACATCTGGACCCCCTCCCCCCCCAAAAAAAAAAAAAAACACATGAGGTAAACTATTGTATGTGAACTGGTTACATTTTTATATTTTTAGGATATTACGCTATTACCATATCTAAAAGCATACCAAAAAACAAGCAAGACAACTTAAATTCTAAACCTCCTCAGTACTGGTTGCCCACTATTCTAATGGAAGGGCACCACAAGCACCCAGTCTCTGTCACTCAGCCTGTTTCCTGTTCTTGGTCAAAATGAAAAGTGTGTACACATTCTGCAAGAAGTCAATTGATAGGAGGGAGGCTATGTGAAGGACACACAAATGCAGACCATCTGCTTTTCGTGAGGGCCATTGGCCTGTAAAACATGAGCTGTGTCATCCTTCTGGCACTTTGTTTTTCAGTCAGAGAAATGCCATCAGGGCTACTAACATTCAGTTTCTGGGAGAACGAAACATACTAAGGAGAGTGGTTCCTTGTATTCTTATTCGCGTTAAAGGAAATGTGTGTCTGGTGGGGGGGGATAGATTAGTATATTTCTAGGATAATAAAAAGATTAAGTATATTTCAAGTAACATGCACTTGCTGGAATATCTTATTTCTTGTCCTGTAAAATGAACAGGGGTTAATTAAGCAAATTACTATGTCCTCTCAACGCTCTATGCTTTAAGACTTTGACAATCGCAAAGCAATGGTTCGTTTAACTGTAGAGTATATATACATTCACACTAAATTAAGATATTCCCAGTCTCTTAATCACTCTCTCATAATGTTAGAAACTAAATAATAAGGGCTTCAAATACCCTTTCATTCTTTTTTAAAGTGTTGAAGTTGAATAAATGTAAGCAGTTTTCATAGGCTGCCAAGCTTCTAAAATTGGGCAACATATTTAATAGGAACTTGAAGATAGTCATTTTATTTTGCCTGCATCTTGAACTCCATCACTATGGTTAATAGACTTTATAGTTCTGTTTTTATGTCATTCTGTATTTCAAAGGAGTCATTCACAGTCACCTCAAATAGCACATAACAAATACGTTTTAAATTTCTCTCCTTTTTAAATGATCATCTTAAGTTTGGCATACTCCTAATCCCTTTGGCTTCAAAGTTACTATCTCAAGAGGTCATTTTTAAGGAAAAGTTTTTTTAAAAAATAGTGTGACTTATTGGAATGCCATTGCCTAAGTGATTGGGCCTGTAGAAATGATACCAAATAAGATGCTTTAATGTTGCTGCAATTCACTGTAAATTCTTGTACAGAATTTAAATATATTTTATAGTCAAAAAATAGAATTAATGTAATTAAGGAAAAGATGTTTGCATCAAGCATTTCCAAAAATCATATGGTCAAAAATCTAAGGCTAGCACTCCCGTCAGAATCTTATTTAAAAATGTGTGCAAGTGCTGCCAAATTCAGGTCTAAGAACAGTAATTTTGTCAAAGGGCCACTATAGAAACAACTTGCAAAAAAGACAATTAAAAAATTCTCAGATAACTTGAAAAACGTACACAGCCTTAATAGTAGAATACCTTGCTACTATTTAAAATAGGCAATCTTTATAGTAGAGGGGGGGATAAATGCATTTCCAGTTAGAGAAACCTTTGCTATATTAGAGTCAGATATTTTTATTAAAAATTTAGAATTATAGAAAAATATTTTCTCTTCAGAGACATTTTACTTTAAAATGTATGATTGTATATTAGATTTCTTGTGTATATTCATTTATGCATCTAAATCTAATTTTTTTGCATTGTGGCCATATCTGAAAATAATTTTAAGAGATAAAAGCAATTGTAATTAAATGGTTAAAAATCACACATTGTGGGACCACCAGCAGATGGAGTAGTGGTTACCTTACTGGATTCCTGCATACTCAATCACAGTTCAAGTACTGGGCCCAGCAGCTTAAAACTCATGTAAGGTAAGTGTGTGTGTGCCTAACATCCTGAGAGGAGAATGGAAGAGAAAGGATTGCAGCATGCATCCCCCCCGGGGGGATGATTTCTCACTTTCTCTTTCTGTCTCTCCAGGAAGTGCAAGTACCCTATAACAAAAGTCTCTCTCTAAAAAAAAGAAAAAAAAATAACATTTTGTACAGCATTCAATCACTTAACTGAGCCAATTATTATTATTTAAATAATTATTTTATTTATTTATGTATTTATTTACTTACTTACTTACTTATATTTGACCACAGAAGGAGAGAGAGAGAGAGACAGAGAGAGAGAGAGAGAGAGACAGAGAGAGAGAGAGAGAGAGAGAGAGAGAGAGAGAGAGAGAGAGAGAGAGAAAGCTGCCAGGTCTGGGACTCAAACCCCAGTCGGCCATGTGGGAGTCCAGTGCCCTTAACCAGTATACCATCGGCTGGCCCCCCAATACTTGATATTTGTGAAAAATTATGTATTTGATGAGGGGAAAAGATCATGATGCCAGCTTTAGTTATATAGTTGTTTTACACTTCTTTTTAATCCACCTTGCAGAAATTCTGAGACAGTAAAGGCTAGGAGTTAGAATCTATGTGCCATGTCTACCACAGCGCCACAGAAAAATCATTACAGAATTTTTAACTACAACAATGTAATGTCCAGTTTCATTAATCCTTTCCCATCGTTCCTCAACTGCCTAGAATTGATGTATATTAATGTACAACCAGGGAGGAAGAAAACAAAGAGTGTGCTGAAAAGCTTCTACTTTCCTCAAGGCAGAAATTTCCAATGCTAAGACTATTAAATTTGGCTCTTGTAATGTCCATTTGGATCGAGTCCTCCTGCCTGTCACAATCATAACCAATAGGCATAATGTCACTACAAATTATCAGCAACATCCAGAATGTCAATGCAAAATTAATTTAGTTTTTCACAAAGCCTGTATATTTAGCCCCTAGATAAAAGAAAACTCCAGCCATATTTTCAGTATTCTAGAAAGCTAAATCAACACATCAAGTTAGGACACTTGTATTCATGACTGCATGGCAGGCTTTTGTTTTTCATACTCATAAACTGGGAATTCTATCAGAAGACTGGAACCTATAGTGAAATCAAAATAGTTTGGCATTCTTTCATGAAAATCTGCTACAAAGAGATTACTTTCAAGTGTTTTGCTAATATTTAGTATAGTTAAACATGAGTTCTATCTTTTCATTAATTACTTCTCTGCACATGACATTTTAAATAAATGCATGGGAAAAATGATTCCTCACATCCCCACCACAAATTGACTTCTATCTTTACCTACGTCATTGAGTTCAAAGGAAATTTGCTTGCATGTATTTGGGTTCATGTCTAAGAATTATGTATTTCCAATATCTTACCTTAATAATTTAGACACATCAAACCCTGTCTCTCCAGTTCTTTGGCAAATCAAGAGGTGAATTTAACATTTTTATGCCAATGTTTGATCTAAAAGTATGCTCTTACCAAATTCTGGTTGTCTAATTAACAACATAAAATCTACGTGTGGTGAACATGTTCACTACTGGTCTTAGTTAGAATAAGTTAAATCCTTCTTCCTATTAAAGTTTATTAGTAAAGGTTATTTGGAAAAAACTGCCACCCCAAAATTGCTTTCAAACCAAGCTTTGATGGAAAAACAACAATATTTCTTCCCAATCAAAATGTAAGCCATGCAGTGTTCAAACTATAGATGTTTAAAATTGTGTCAGTCTGCTTTGTCTCTTACCAAGAAATTCTTTTTGAGCGAGTTTTTTTTTTTAATTCTCTAGAAATTTGACGGAATTTATGTTCTAGATAAGAAGAGCATTCACGAAAGCAATTCCATGACCATATACAATGCACACAATGGACAGAAAGTTAGCATGTTATGCTAAGAAACCTCCTTGCTCAAAACAATAGGAAAAATATATGCATTCATAACTCTTAGCTATTTCATTTTATCTCAGATTAAAACTGTAATATACCTCAGATGTACCTCAGATTAAAACCCTAACACCCTCAGCAAGAAGTTTTATCAAAATGTTTCCATCATTATAATCCATGCTAAACAAATCCAATTTTGCATATGGCTGCAATAATGGCTCTTTTTTGGATTTTAGGATTAGGGGGAATTTTATTTGTTTATTCATTTATTCACTGTCAGTGGGTATATGCAGACTTTGTCTCAGAAGAGACAAGGACAGAGAGAGAGGAAGAGAGAGAAAGCACCCACAAGAGGGGCATGGTCATGCTGCCATTACTTCTCCATTTTTTCCTTCCTGTTGAAATCTGAGGCATACATACAGACATGATCAGTGTGTTTCTCAAGCCTCTAGAAATGGGATTTGCACTCTGCTGTGGTCTTGTGGGATCCACTTTCCTCAACCAGTAGGCTATGGGCCAGCCCTGAGGGAGATCTTGATAGTGCAATATGCAACTGGTAATTTTTACTACATATTGTTACATTTTTAATCAAGAAAGATACAAAGCAGCCAGTAATATGTTGTGTTTATAGGACTGTATAAGATAATGGATTAATTTTTGTGGCTGATAAATTTTGTGGCTGTTCCAGTTTTTTCTGTGGGTGAAAAAACTGGAAAACTTGTTCTAGGAGAAAGGCTAAAATTTTATAAATAATAATTAAATAAGTTATCATATAAATGCTTATAATTAAGCAGGAAGACATATTCTTCCAGTGAATTAAATATAGGTTGGGGGAAGGCCCATGCTGATCTTAATTCAGCAAGTTTGTCCAGAGGTGGGTGATGATTGTTACTTCTGAAGTGTTCAGGAACAGGGGCCAAAATAAAAAATAATTAAAAAAAAGAAAAAGATTATTCTAATCTAGTAAAGAAGTGAGAACTACTTAGTATAATTAAAGTTTGATCTCCTCTTCCAGGTCTCTTTTTATTTGATATGAGGAGTAGTTTAAAATAAGAACAATCACAAAACTGTTCTATTTTGAGAAGAGCAAATTGCTTTAGAGTCATTGTTAAAAATCCAGTGTTTGTGAAAAATATCTAGAATTCTGCCACCTAACAGATACAAATGCTAATTACTACTCTTTCTGTGTGTAGTCTGTGAATGTTCCTTGTAAACTGTAACAGAATCTCCTAGGCCTCAAGGTACTGTTGTGCCACCATGCTTTGGGTTCAGTGGCGAAATCAGTCCATGAAGAAATGTTGAATTTCTTGAAAAGTGACATTTCAAACTAGAAATGTTAGATCAGACCCAGCTATCCTCTTTAGTTTTTTAAAGAGATTTAACTTTATTTAGTTATTTAAATTTGACCAGAGAGACAGAGTGAGAAAAAGAGAGAAGGAAAGTGAGAAAAGAAGCCACCAGGTCCGGGACTTGAACTGCAGTCGACCATGGAGGAGTCCAGCATCTTTAATTACCACACCACCTGCCGTCCCCCCAGCTATCCTTTTTATCCTTTTTTACCTTTAATGAAGAATTTATTTTTTGCACGATTGACTCTTGCTGATGTGCCACAATTTTATTTTTTAATTGAAGTTCGATGATAGCAGCAGCATTGCTTAGCAACTAAGAAACAACGTTTCTAATATAAGACTACTAGGGTTGGAATTGCAGAGTCCACTCAACTTATTAGAGCTGTAACCTGAAACAAATAATTTCATTTTTCCTTAGCTGTAGAAAGAGACAATATGAGGCCTTTAGTAGTGCACCAATAAAGTGTGAAGCTGACACATATGGAAAGAAAGGTCCCTAGTCACTGCCAGAGACCTCCCTGCCTATGCTGAGCACTGCATTGCGGCTGGGACAATCTGGAGTGGATCATGGCATTAAGACTTTGCTGGACAGGATGTCATCTCCACACTCTCTCTCTCTCTCTCATTCATGGATGAAAGAAGTAAAATTTAAACAAGAAAAGTGCCTCAGAAAGTAATTCTTCCTGTTAAATGCGTTAGTTCACATAAAGTGCAGAGAAGAACACAGGCAGAGTGAGTGCCCGATAAACATCAGCTGTTATCATTATCTGGTGTTGGAAATTTAGTTTCCAATCATTGAACACCGAGTTTCTAGAAATGAAAAGATAAGGCTGCCAAAGTAAGTATTGTGATCTTCTCTTTACAAATCCAAAATAGCTTCGACTGGGTTGTCTGGAAAGTCACGACACATTTATTGCATCGAAAAATACAGCATGATTTTCCCGACAACCTAATACTTCTGTGAAATCGTTTGCTATTTATTTTAGCCACTCAGTTTTATACATGTTTAAAAGCACATTCACATGTTTAGCATAAAGCAATGATTAATCATGTAAAAGGATTCAATCACTTGTTCCAATTTAATAGCATACTATTACGATGAACGGACTTTATTCTTTCTAATGTTAGCTTTTCCCCTATCTACTCTACCTTCTCTCTTTCATAGTTTTCTAATGTTACTTTTGTCCCAATTCCTAAAGATTTTTTTTCGTTTCCAAGCCAAATTTTGAAAGGCACAGACTATACAAGGTTACTAATCCACATGTATCCAATTCTAAATCAGATTCATGACATCATCTCTTTGTACTTTTACAATGAAGAACTGATTTGATTAATCAAATAGCCGTGATTTGCTGTATTATCCCCAGAATGGCTCACTCTGACAATGTTCCAGGAGCTCACAGGATTTTAAGTCTTGGCCTGTTGAGCTTCTCACCTTGCCAGAAACTACTTACATTCCATTCAATCCATAACCGCCATAATTATATAAGCTATGTCAATATGCAAAAATCACAGGGTACTTCTTTGACACGGATCTACATTTTTTGTTCTCTAGTACCCTTATGTTGTTTATAATTTGCTGTCATATGATTATTAATATTTTAAAAATTAGGAATTTCATTGTTTGTAGCCTCCAAATTCCCTATTTATGGAATGAACATTTAGAAAGCACATCATGCCCATAGTCTTGTGAGTCTTAATAATATTTATGAGATATAAATATTATTTATTAAAAAGTGACTTTTATTTTTTCTGTGTGAACCACATCTTCATGATAAATAAGCTTTTTTGACCAGACAGCTAGTCACTATTTGATGTGGAAGCAACCTAAGGTTGACACAGGCACTGATGATATTATGCAGCACTACAAAGATGATTCTCAATTTCCTTTACACCTATAAAGAAATTTGCAATGGCTACCAGCAATGAAAAGAATAGGTCAAAAAATATTTAAACATATTTGCTACTGGTCGTCTTTGGATATGGCAAAATACACAGAGACTGCAACTACTGAAGGCTTTACCAAAACATAGCTCTTCAACATTAGTGGTTGGAGGAATAAGTCTAGAAAAAAGTAAAAGGATAGGGATACAAAATTTGTGCTTGTAACAGCACCATGGTTCGTGCTGCTGGGTGTGATGCTTGTATCTACAATTTGTGTTGAAACTAGATACGGCAGACAAGAAAACACTCATGTGATTTCTATAGCAACTTTATTTAAATGTTACTTGAAATGAAATGTTAGGTTGTATGAGTTTTGTACTTTTCCTCACTCTCAGTATGGGCTATAAGATCTTCTGCACTGGAAAAGCACTCATGTCTTCCTGTGAAAAACACTGGAGTTCTGTGTTTTTACAGAAAACACAATATATTACAAGAGTAGAACAAGTTCTACTTAGTTATTTTCCATCACTCTAAATGCCTCACTTCAGCTCTACATAGTTGAGATATATCATTGGCACACCCAGAAGACTAAAATATAAGAAAAATGATTCCTTCCTTTGCATGATTTGTTTATATCTGTATTTTAACCTCTCTTCAAATTAGAAATGTTGAGAACATTTTAAGGATGGCAATATTGTTACTCAGTATTCAGGATATGAGTATTATAAGAGGTTTCTTAATATGATTTAAAAATAAAGTGTTGTGATGGGGATGGCAGGTGCCATGGTAGTTAAGGGGGCTGGACTCCCACATGGCTGACCACAGTTTGAGTCCCGGACCAGGTGGCTTGGTTTTTCACTTTCTCTCTCTCTCTGTCCCTCTTTGGTCAAATTGAAATAAATAAATAAATAAATAAATAAATAAATAAATAAATAAAGTTAAATAAAATAATTCTAAAAAGAAAAAAATAATAAGGTCTTTTGGTCAAAATGTGGCATTTCCAGAATTACACATCTTCCATCTATGTCAACTTCCCAAACTTTCAAAGTCACTCCTACACCACCCATCTCCTGACAGTGTAGTCTCTTTAAACTATCACCACTAAAATATCCAGAACTAACTGTGTTTTCATGTTGTTTTTGTAAGATGAAAGAGTACAATAGAGTAAGTAGTTAAAAATGTAAGTAAATTCAGAGATTCAGAAATCATTGCGCTATTAGAAGAGTAAGTACACTTAGGCTGCTGTCTAGATTTCAAAATAATCCTTGTTCCTGTTTATACAGTATTTTGAAGACAATGTGCTGACTCCTTAATGGCAAAATACTTACAGTCTTAATTTATATCTGGGTACCCAAATAACACACACCGTGTAACATTTAAGCACACTGTACTTGGGTGCTATTTCAGCTAATTTCCAATTCTTTCCTTTTATTCTTAAACTTGACTTTCCTTTCCACAGTGGAAGGACAATTCTGATTCCTCAGATTATTTCTTTAACTCCATTGTATCGCTGAATAAATAGGATGCCAGTAAAAACCATGAGCACTATTTTATTTGATTAGGTTCTTTAAGTCAAAATGATCACTGTTTTGCACTTTTAGCAAATTTGCACAGGATCTCCAAACTATGACTAATTCTCCAACTTGAACAAAAGTTAACATCCTAATTTTAATGACTTCCTATGCACTCACAAACACACATAATAAACTTAATAAAAGTAATATTACTGATAAAATATGGCAGCCACGTACTTATTTTAAGTTGATAACTTTCTAATCATACTATATATACTGATAATCTACTTGAGATTTTACAGTTCTGTTTTGTGATTTCTGATGTAGAAGGAAAAAATTAATTTTCTAGTTCAGAAGGGGAAAATTAATCAGGCAGAGTCCTCAGAGAAGATAATGGCATTGCTATGTTATCAACACTAATGCAAGGGAGTGATAACATAGAATATGTAAACAATGGGAATATTGCAAATCATTCGTTGTCCGGAGAGACTGAACCATGTGATTTACTTTGTAATTGTTTTCCTTGAGCCAATGTTAACAATGATTTGTGCTATTTGAGCCTGCATCTACCGATGATAGAAAAAAGTAGGCCAGATGGACGTTGGATAGTAGGAGAAAATCTGCCAAGGAGTGATGTTTCCCTAAGTAATTAATTAAAACTTAGTTCAATTTTAATAATAGAAATGAAAAAGTGGTTGGAACCAAGGATCTCATTTTCAGAGGAGAAAATTTAATTCTCAAGATGCTAAGTGAAATTTTAGAAAAGTACAAATGACTTTGGATAGAAATTATTGTGAGTCCAAACTGAGAAAATAATATAAATTGAAGTTATGAAAATGGGTAAATCTAAGTATTGATTTTAATAACAGCTACTGGATTATTTTCTGTGGCTATACAGTGCATAGTAGTCTCTTACAAAAATTATAAGCAAGGGACTGAAACTGTAAAAACACCAAGTTAACTCATTGTGAGTAATGGGGAGATCCGCCGACCATTGTGGGTGGAAACTGGTTACTATTGGCCAGATGACAACTCTGTGATTTCTGTTGTACCTTTATGCAAATATATCTATCTTACTAATAAGCTTAATCTATCATGATGTTTGGAAATGCCCATATTATCATATTATTGAAAGCTGAATTTACGTATACTTACATGACTGGCCATATTAATTCATGTGTGATTTGCAAAAGAAATATATTTTAACCACTAACATCTAATTAACAAGTACTATTACACATGGTATTCCTGAAGTTTATATATTTTGGGAGATTTTAAATTTTGTAGTTCATTTAAGTTATGGTAATTACTTGGTGATAACTGCACAAGCATCCACAGAACAGTTGGGGAGATCCTTTTAGTTAGGCACCAGATGATGGTTATCACAGAAGTTGAACCGCAATTAAAATAGTACATTTTCTGACGATCAGGACATATCTTTTAAAATATGCTAGTACAAGCATGTTCAGGTAAGCCATTATATGCACTGTTTTTCAAAAAACAAATGTATCCGCTTAAATGTGATATTAAAATTTTGGAATGACCTGCCTATATAAACATTCATCCATATGTAAATTAGTGTTTTAGAAATAATTGAAGTTAAAAATAACGAAGTCTGTCTTGTCTAAAATATAAAGCCCAATTATAACATTTTCTTCTACAATGGAAGAATATAAAAATTTCAGGATGTAATTGTTTCTCAATTTAAGAAAAAAATATAATAAAGGTCTTTATTTTCAACATTATATCATTACATTGCTTCTTTGAAGTATTTTAATAAACAATCATAAGAAAATGGTCTTAATAAAATCAGAACAACAAAAGGCAAAAGCCAGTTAAACCAAATATTCATCTTGGCAAGTTCAACATCTGCGTCCATGTCTGTTTTCTTAAAGGGCAGAGGCTGAAATACTCTTTTTTCAGAATATGACTCAAAATAGTCCTTTCAAGATGTATTCCTCTACAAGTGACACTCCATTTTTAGAAGGCAACTGTCTATTTAACTCGGGATGTTACTCAGTATTATCAATGTGTGCCATGATTTTAAAGTAATTTTTAATAGAGCAAATATGTTCATCTCATGTAGTTTTAAAAACTCATGTAGTTTTAAAAAATGAAATTTTCCTTGCAACGATATTGTATTAACACCTTTGCCTGTAGAAGAAGGATGATTTTAAGGATGAAAAAGTGAATTTCCCTCTAAATTAACCAATGGATAAATTTAAACCTAGCATTCTTATAATTAGAGTAATCAATCCTAGAATTTCATTACCCATTGAGAGAACAAGTCTCCAACAGTAGTTTAAAAAAGTAAAGGAGAGAGAGAAAAACTTTATAAAAACTATTTCAGGGAAATGATGATATCAATTTACAACAGAAAGAGCATAGATTTTTTTTAATAAGGAAATTCCAAGAAAAGAAGTATTGTGCTTAAAATCCACTGTAATATTTTAAAGCAAAGACAATGCCCAGTGTAGTTTATATCCCAATGAAATAAGTGGTCAGCAGGGAGAAAAGGTATTTCTCATGGCCACAGAACCCTGCTCTCCAAGAGATGTGAGAGATACAGTGCAGAAAATATGATTTTCTTCATAAAATAAACATTTGGTCCATATCTAAAATGCAATTTACATAAACCTCCTGGGACAATCACTTTTTCATTATAAGGGCTAATAAAGGATATCATGGATACAGATAACATAAAATGATGGTCATTTTAATTTACTGTTAGGTACATGTAATATACATATATGTATAAAACTAAATACAGTATATATGTATGCATACTTAATGCCGTGAGAAAATTAACTTACATGTTTCAAATAAAATGATGCCCGTAAATCCTTAAAGCTTGATTTTTACCCTTAGAATGTGTTTAGCCCTGACATTTTGTCTGATAATCTCCATGTTTGCCCCGTGGTGGCATTAAGTAGAACTTACTGAACATCTACTTTATGCTGTGCAATAATCTCCACAGCTCCATGAGGTCTGGTACCCAAGATGATATCCACACAATGTCCTTTCTCTGTTCAGTATCCCAAGTTGCTATCATGTATTAGTGTAAAGCAAGTCAAAGTCTAAAGAAAATCAGTCCACTATGTTATGTTTTATCTCTCTGATAAAACTTTTCCAAACAGAGAGAATGAGTATTCTTGTTGGTTCATTTTTTTTTTAAATCTTTCCTTCCTATTGAGCCATTGCCCTGTATGAAACTAGGTTTAAATCAAAAAGCCAATCTCAAAACAACTGAGTTTCCCTGAGAACGTAGGAAAAGTCAGTAAGAAATTAATATTTTAATCTGTAAACTCAAACTTACAATGAGGCCAACTGAAATTTGGCTCTATCTGCTTCTTATTTAGTAGGTAACGTTAATTGAATGAGTAATAAATCCCCACTATCTTGTGCTCCAAATACAAATCTTGATTTTAGTTATTCCAATGAAAAGAAATGATTTTGCTCACAAGATAGTAAGAAAGAGTATTTTTCTGGTACCATTATATATTACTATATTTTTATTTATTGGTTCTCATTTATATTTTGTCACACATAAATCCAAATATTATACCCTTATATACTTGGGCATTAAAATTCCACTTATAAATGAATATATATGATTTTAGAATAAAAATATTAAAAACTGCTATAGTAGGGCTAGCAGGAGGTGTGGTGGCTAAAGGCTCTAGAGTCCCACATGACCAACCATGATTCGAGTCCCAGACCTGGCAACTTGCTCTCTTGCTTTCCCTTTCTCTCTCTGTCTCTGTCTTTCTGGTCAAATCAAAACAAATAATAATAACAATAATAATAACAAATGGAATTAAATAAATAATTCTTTTTTAAAAAACCTGCTGATTGTTATGCTTTTGGCATAAACCAGATGAATCCCAGAAATATGATCCATATATTCCAAAGCATTTGAACTAGTTTGATTACACCATGGATGTCATTACTTCAACAAGGATGCTTTCTAGTCTATGGAATAATTGGAAGCAAGAACCAGCAGGTTTCAAATAACTCCAGCTGTGTTAAGTACTGACTGTGAAGCAGATTCACTCTCTTATATGTTGTTTTGTAATAGGAGTGATGTGTAGGGCAAAAATCCCCAGAAGGGAGAAGTTCCTATGGGTAATCAAAGGGAAATAAATTAATAACAAATATTAAAAGAAACAAAGTAATTTAAAAACATGACATGCAACTGACATAGCTAAAATACTCAAGGTGAAAGAGGAAGCAATATACGAATGGGAAACAACAGGGACTAAGAACAAAACAAAATGAAATGGAACATCCTCTTCCTCTGTGTTCTGATGCTGTGATGAAGACCAATTTTTCAGAATTTTGAAATCACAAAGTAAAAGATCATGCTTTAAGCAGATCATGTCAAAAGAAGACTAACGCAGGTGATTTACATGTCAAAATAATATAATAAAACTCAGATTCAAGAAGTTCACTAAAAACAAAACTAAAGGAGCACCAGTAAATGAATGCACACACCCCTATCAGTGGCGTCTGTGGACAAAAAGGAACAGAAAAACAGGTAACATTTTTTTCTTTTTTTTTTTTTTTTAGCATCTGGTACAGCAGGCCAGGCATTTACATGTATCCACTCACTAATCTCATGACAACTTTATGACTTAAACATGATCGCATCTATTTTGCATACAAGGAAAGCAAGGACCAGTAGACATTTAAATGATGCCCAGTGTCACACGGGTTTTATGCAGCAGTTCATCAAGTCATTTTTCTTATTCCAAATATGAATGTATTTCTCATAGTCTTCATTTTTTTCAGCACAAAAATAATTAAATAGGCCAAATAATCTCAAAGGTCCATTCCAGTCTTGAAAATGTGAAACTATTCTATGAATTCTAATAGACACCCAATTTATCTTTCTAAAATTAATACAGTAGCTAGACATTGCATTAATCACTATTTAATTATTATTTTGCTTCTTTTAATAGAATTTATATGTGATCCTACTGTTCTGTCTTGATGGCTTAAAAGGAAACTTTAACAAGATGCCTTTTTTGTTCTTCCAAAACATGTATCTCTATCAAGTGTATATTGAAGTTAATCTAATGATCATTGTGCTTAAAAATAAACATTCAATAATCTAAGTATTCAAAGATTTAAAAAGAAGTTTTGGATGAGCAAATTTGGGAGAAAGAGAATCTGATCCTACTTACTTAGTTCACTCTCTTTCTCATTTTATCTTAATATGAAGAACACATGGGATGATCAGCTATATAGTAGAAGAAACAAGGGAGAAAATGGAAAGCACAGATACCTCTAAGTGATGGAAGTATGTATGTAGAACAACAATGATAATGTCTTCTTTACATGGCTGCTACAGAGATTAAACAAGTGGGAAATATTATACATATGTATAAAGTATAATCCTGATGTATCTGATCTCACAGGTTAGATCAACATGTCTACCAAGTTCATTCTTACCACTATTGGAGGTTCAGAGTTGAAAATAAAAATGGAAATAAGACATAGTATCTTACTTTTGGGAGACTGTTCCCTAATTACTATGCTTTATATTTAAATCAGTATTTGGTTTAACTGAGTTTCCATTGGAAAATAAAAGATCATCAGAAATGAGGGCCATGTTTTGAAGAATCCTGAATATACGCCTGGGGTTGACACTGCATCAGCTGGAGATCATGCATAGCCTCTGCCAATAACAGATGGTCCTGCAGGAATAGTTTAAACCCTGAGGAGTGTTGCTCCCAGTATCATCCAGAAGTCAATAACCCTTAGCTAAAACAGAATTTAATTGTCTAAAACAGAGTTTAGGTGTCAAAATGCTTTTGCTTAATTATTAACATGTTTAAAAATCAATCAATGAATTCAACATATTTTGCTGCCATTGCTTGAGCGGAAGCTCTTGCTGTCAGGATCAAAAACGAAAATAAGTTCATGTCAAACTAAAATATCCTAAAGATGGTATCTGTGTTTTTTTCTATAGTGGCATGTAATTTTGATAGTTATTCAATTTTTGAGGCAAAAAAAAAGTTGTTTTATATAAATTCTACCATCTCATGTTGGAAATTTGAATGAGTTAGCAATGCATTGAAGCATTATGAATCTATGTAGCTAAAAAGTCTAATATGATTACTTAACTGAAAAAAAGGCAGGAGTAAGAAAAGCTTAATTTTAAAAATAGCAAATGAAAAATATATTATCTAAAACCATGAGTCAGAATAAATAGAACTTTGCTATTTCTAGCAAGAAAAGAGATAATGTGAGTTTTACTTGACATTTCATGGAAGACTTAAGCAACATTTTGGGGGGGATGGGAAGACATGCAGAAATACATTTTGTCACTTTAAAATCTATTGAGAAACCAAGAAGTCAGATGCATAGTAAATAACAGAAATGGATATAGTCCATCTAGTGAATGACAAGAAATGGAGCAAGGAGAAGTTGCCAGGCCAGTGGTGTTCACAGCTGACACACAGAAGGAAGGCTATTGTGATTCTATTCTTCCAATGTGAAAATCAGTTCAATGACATGAATTTATGACACAGGGGGGCATAAACTCACAACTCAGAACTCACTCCATTTTGTCTCCATTTGTCACTTGCACCTTCTACAAAAAGTTTCCTGCAGAACCCTGCGTGGCTGCGTATTTGAAAGTCCTCAGCATGCAGCTGCTATCACACAGAGGCGCAGATTGGTTGCATCCTCCGAATCCAAAAAAGCACCAGTATTTTTATTTCCCAGAAAAGACCTACTATAGAACTACTGTCAGCAAAAGACATTTTCTTCCTATAAAAGTATGACTTTATTTCATAAATCTTTCTGTGTTTCTTTTCTTTTTCTTATTGAGGTTTGTGTAATGAAGGGAAAAAACCAAAAACCAAAAACCAAAAAAAAAAAAAAACCCTCATTCACTGAATTGCAGTTGCTACTGTCTTGCACCAAAAACTGTTTTGTTTTCAAAATCAATCATCTATGATGACTCTCAGCAAGCCACAGTGCCTACTGTGGGGTGCACATGGATTATATACTTTCTCTAGTAGGCAAAAAGTATAGAATTTGTAAAGTCATTTGTAAATATGCATGACTATTTCCACCAGTTTATATCTAATGGGGCTAGTCAAAGACATTAAGCACTAAGGAACTGCAAGGCATTTTATTGAACACTGTCATGAAGGTAAATATATTGAAACCCGTGTATGTCTGAAATGAAATGCTGTGCTACAAATATGCACTATTTACAAATGGAGCAAAGATGAATTGTAAAAACTCAGTTTGAGAAATGATTCAATAGCAACTCCTATGAGGATGAAAGCACTCACTTAGTACCCAGCCTGCTTCATTTTAGTAATGCTATATAGTCTTACAGATACCTAGGGGTTTCATCTGACTTTACGTTTAGAGGAAAGTCTGACGCACAATTGAGAATTTCTTCTCAGGGGAGGTGAAGGCCAGATCATGGACATCAGAGGTATCACAGTAATACGAACAGGCCAGCATCATCAATCTTGAATAATTAGAATCAGCAAAGAGCAAATCTGTCCATTCTAAGGCATCTATTTGAGGTTTTTATTCTTTCAGACACATCCAATGTTTCTGCATTTGGAAAAAATAGGCAAGACTAATTCCCTAGGCTATAAATCACTCTAATGTGGAGGGAAATGTGTTAGCTAGTTGTATTACAAAGCCTTTACTTCATATTTAATAGGCACCTGCAATACCAGCATTATACAAAGCTCTCTACTTTGCAAATCTTTAAAACCCCACTTAATTTTCAGCACTGATTTCCTGCAATCTAAGAGCTTATGAAGGGTTCACTGTGTTCATACAGATCTATGCAAAATGTGCCAGAGCTTCCCTGTCTGTGATGGCATTCATTTGGAGGTGGATCCCAAATTTCTATCACTGGCATGCTTATTTCCGACTAAAATAAATATTCTTAGAATGAAAGCTGAAGATTAGGAGGACAAAAAAAGAGGCAAAGTAACTAGCACTGGGAGGGATATATGCAAATATCAGCTCAATGACAATTCTTCATACTATTTAAAATGGAAGCTTAAAGACACAAATACTCTGCAATCCATTAGTTCTTCAATATACTGAAAAGGATTAGAGTGTTTCTTAATCAACTGCTAACAGACTGAAAAAAGGCCCAGAGACTAGACATGAACAAAGCAGTGTAATAATAAAATGTAGAGATGGTCAGATAGAAAGACAAACTGTGGAAGAATTTTTAATACAGTATCTTATACCAGGTGATAAAATTGACCACATTTTCATTCTTTCCTAAGCCTACATAATTAAAAATCTATACAGATTAATAAGTAGAGAAGCTGTTTGTAGTGGAGTCCTTTCAAGCACAGATAAGCTAATTTCATATAGTTTCTCAAGGAATTTAGGATAATTAGTGTAAAGTGATTAGAAAGAATCAACCAAAGATGCCCCCAAAGATCTTGTTTGTGCTTATATCTTCAACAGTCCTAGCTCTGCAGGTGGCCCCTAGTCCATCGTTTTAAATATGATATGTGCTTATGGCTCTAAAATCAAACTGGGAAAGATTAAGGGAACTTATTTGTATGTGCCATTTAAGTAATGGATCAATTTATAAAAGCAGATTCTTTATGAATGACCTTAAGTTCTGACTTTCTCAGAGATACATACTACAATTCCGAAAAGTTCACTAATTCTGCCACTATTCTTGTCTATCAGAGACAAACTGTCCATAGAACTAAAATGTAAGTAAGAGATTTAATATGGGTTCTTTTCTCAGTTTATTCCTGTCATGATGCTTTACTGTTAAGGAAGGATACTTATTTAGAAACTTTAAATTTTAATGAATCTTGGCTTAGGGAAAAAAAAGAGTATAAATCAAAAGCAAAATGTCAATCATGATAATATATCTTTCCTGTTCTAAATTTCTGATGAATGACAGCCCAATAGGTTTGCATCAAATAAAGGCAAAAAGCATGTGTTCCTTTCCAAATGAAATGTTTGACAGATTTAACAGTTTTCTAAAATAACAACTGATGAAATCTTCAAACAGTGGAGTGTACTTCTTTATGTACATGAGAGATAGTATTTTTACATTTGTGTTTATTTCTGTAGCATGGTGCATATTTGAGGTGTGGCTGTTAAAATGGCCATAAGATATTAGTATAATTATTAATTAGAAAGTCTGACTCGTACGCCTCTATTAAACTTTAGAGCAAACCTCTTTCTGATTTGTATTTCGAAATTCTCACTAATACATAGCCTGTGATGATTAGTCATATGTTTACCAACTTGATTTCAATTTTAGAACCCTAATACGTCATAAATTCTAGAAAAACATAAAATATGTAATCAGGTGTCAAAAAGCCAAAATGAAGAACATTTACGTGAAATAAACCTTAGTTTCCAACTATGCTAAATATTGGGTTGTTGAAAAACTCATGATGTATTTTTCTATGTTTTCCTATGCAAAAATGTGCATGACTGTTACAACAATTCAATATAAAACATATTATCTGATTTACTAATTTTAGGAAGAGACTAATGTATATTTTCAGGAGAGGACCCCTTTAAGAAAGCAGGAGACTAATTTCAGAGAAAGCTTACCGCAAGGATTTTAAGTAAAAGTCGTAAACAATCCAGTTGATTCAGAGTTTTGCTTTTAAGGACACACAAGAGTTCACCTCTAACAAAGTCAAAATGAGCAGTATGACAAAAAAAGAATACAGACATTTGACTTCATCTGAAACCCCGGAAGCATCCAGACTGGTATAGCTGGAAAGACACAACAGAGCTTTCAACATGGGGTAGATTTCTGAATCCCACTCCAACAACAACAACAAAAAAATGAGGAATCAAAACATGAAAATAATGAAAGTATTGTGGAAACAGAGCTTATCAGAAAATATGATTTAAATATGTATAATTTCATATCTCAGTACTTTTGCGTACAGTGACGTAATGTGAAATAAATGTATTAACATGCTGTATCTAATATTTTAGGTGTAATTTATTGACATCTCACAGACATCAACATGCAAATAAAATCTCAAGATCTTCTGTAAGTCACAACTGATTATAAGAAAACCTGACTTTAGATATGAGGTTTTCCATTAAAACTAAAATATACCCTATTTCAAATATTTTCATTTAACTTTTGCTATGATGAGAAGATAAATGATCATTTGGAATTATTTAAGTAAATAATAATATGTACACACTGTAAGAATACCACATATTTTTACAAGTAGGACATCTGCAAGGTGATTTTAATGATGCCAAAGCCTGTTTGTCATGACTCATGAGTATGACTCATCTGAAGCTAAGGAGAACATTAATGCATATTGTTTCTATATTTAGAATTAATTGCAATCAAATTTAGAAATAAGAAAATAGATTATTTTAACTATCGAAATTGTTTTCTCTATTCACAAATGTTCAGGATCCAGCATACATGTGTATATACAGTGGCAACTTTACATTCTTATTCCTTCTTTAAAGTTATTAGCCATGAATGCCAAAATATACCTTGACATTTATAGCTTTGGGTAAAAAGATTAAAAAAAAATACTTGTCTCACAAACCCAAGAGATAAAGAGGCCAACGCATCCTTATTCAAAAATCCAAATCAGCACCTAAACCTTCCTTGATCGCTTTCACCTTCTAAGTTTGAAAACGGATTTCACAATCATAGGACACTTGGCCAAAAAGGAATGGAAATAAAAATCATAAATGATAATGTCTTCTAGATAATTTGGGGAGATTTTGTTTTTCTACATGCTACCCACGTTCAACTGTCCCTATCTATATTATGCAAAATTTAGTAGTTGAAAATATCTTAAAACTTTTGCTAGCCTCCTATTAGTTAACAGTTGCTCCCTTTACTTTCAGTTGAATTTTCCTTTCTGACTGTGCTAATTAGCAATTCTGCGACTGCCTTGTGCATTTTACATGATATAGTAGCATTTTAGTAGTGGGGATAAGGGTGATAGAATATCTCAAATAGTTTGAAATAGAAGCAATCCCTCCTATACTGTAAAAATACCTGTAGACACTTGAGGATAGCATGCATACCTACACTTCTCATGTGTAAATTTCTCAGTATACACAAATGTATATATGAACACACACAAAGTTAAAGTCAGAATGTTTATGCTCTAAAATGAACATTGCCTTTAGAAAATCAGACATGACTCTATACTCAGAACCAAAGTCTAGTACAAGTCTGAAAGATTGTTTCATTACTTGAAGAAGTTGTCAGATGTTAATAGGTCACTTTTTTTTAATTTTTTTTTTTTTTTTTTACTTTAACATTTTTATTTACACCCACCTCTCCCCAGAACAAAAAGCTCACTGGGACCTAGAAAATTAATTCCCCAAATGCTGTCAACTTGGATGGAAACAGCAATAAACACTTTACTATAAAGCCTCCAGCTACAATAAAACTGCTGTCAATAAGTGGGCCAAGAGTTGTGCTGTACAAAAGCGGGTCCTCTGGATATGATAATATGAAAGGAAAAGGAGCTAACATTTTTTGTTCCAGTATGCCAAAGCAGCAATTCTCAAAGTGTGTTCCCCAAACTAACAGCATCAATGTCATCTAAGCACTGGTTAGTCATGTAAATTTCCAGACCTGACCCCAGCCATAATGGGGTCTAACAACTGGTGTTAACAACTGGTGTTTTAAGAAGTTCTCCAAGTGATTCTGAGTCATCCTACAATTTGAACACTATCATATTTTAAAATCATATTCACCAATAATATCACTTCCCTTTTAGGTAAAAGTATCAATAAACTTTATTACTTCAGGTCTTACTATAATTGATGATGTTGTCATCTTCAACCTTAGAGCAGTGAACCTTGCTATTGTTACAAATAAAACCAAGACATCATCTTTTGTCAAAATAAATAAATTCTCAATCTGTAAATGCTGAGGAAATTTTCTAAAAATGTATAAAAATATTTATAGGAAATTCAATGACAGACTTGGTATATTCAAGAAAAATGAAAGCTTTGTAAAATAGATTGAATGAGGAATATGATTTACAGTTGTTTTGTGTGTTCTTTGCAGGTGAACACAAGGGAAAACAGCAAGAGAAAAAAGCCAAACAAAATAAAAATTAATACATCACATACAAATCCATGACGTAAAAGTCAGGTATTATGTTTTCATTGTATAAACCATCCAAATTAATAGTATGTGAGTTTAGTAACTTTTGCTCAAGAGTCTTGCATTTTATCCATCTATCAATCAGCACCATAAAGTGACAAGGTATTCTGTTAATACCAATTGTGCCTACCTAACTAAAAATCTTTACACATTATATATTCATTTATAAGTTCCTATTGAAAACTTTTGTTGTAATAAAAGTTCCTTTTTCAAAATCATTTGGCTTCAAGGGCACATTTTCTATAAAAAAACACTAGTTGAAGTGAAGAACCTAATTTTTAAAACCTTTTTAACTAGGACATTTTCAGAGACCAATCACATAGTTCAGTAAAAGTACATTGTACTGGGTAGTATATAATTCATATCCTTTATTCATAGAAAAAATGCTTATATTTCCTATAATTGTACATATTGCTCTGTGAATCACTATCACTTCTCTTCTTATTTTATTCATTTCCGCCAACATCAAAATGACTTTTTTTTTAGCAAGAAAACTTTTAGCAAGTGTAAACAAAGCCATCTCAATACCTCTTTATCATAATAGTGGCTTACAGCTACACTTGAATATGAGAATGCCTACACAACCGCAAAGTGACACATGGTCACAAGGAATGTCTAAAATGCACTTTAGTTCCAATTAGAGAATTGTTTAGCATCCTAACCAGAAGATTACATCATACAAGCAAATATTTTTATAACTAAGTCTCAGCAGAAAGTCTTTTCCGTATATTGCTGAAATTAACTTCACATTTATGTCACTGCACTTTCGGGGAAAAGTTAGAAAAAGTGGGTCTGTACATCAATGTGAATACTGACCACACTTATATGAAAAGAAAGATGATGTGGGAAGTGTCATATATCAGGTTTTTTTTCTTTGGAAAACAAATTTCCAGATTTCACATGCAAAGTTTTAAATCACATGAGTTTTGTCACGACAGGATGCAAATCATAAAAGAACATCAGTCTATTCTAAGACGTAAAAGTAAATCATAAATTTCCTTTCAATTAAATGGAAATTCTTAATGAAACACATAAAGTACCTTTCCTATCGTAATTAACTACTTAACAACTTTTAAAAAGCCTCTAGTAAGTAGATGATGTCTAAATTTGAAAACATACATATGCTGATGAAGTTAATACAAAAACTAGTTGTTCCAACTTCAACATGTATCTAATAACCTCATATTCTCCTCTACGACTTCTATACTGAATTATTTCAAAATACTTGATTTTGTGTATTTAAGTTTTAGGTATGAACTTTTAAAACGCTTTTGATATTTAATATTTTACTTTTAAAAATAGAGATAGTTGTATAATCAGCTTATACTTAAGATTCTGGAACTATCTGCATGATTCAGTGTCCAAAATATTTTTATAACAATCTTATTACCACGAAGCCTTAAAGTCATTTCAGAGTAATAAATAACAGATGGTCAGGGGAAAACAGAGTTTCAATAATACACCCTACTGCACCCAACTCCCAGAAAAGAAAATTCTTGATCTTCCAAAGACTAATCAATGAATGGCAATACTGTCCTGTAAATTAATTTTGCTGTCTTCATTTTTCTGAAACCCTTATGTTCCTTATTTTTAATGAATGCAGATGGACCATCACCATAAATGGACTCCATACCAACAAAGACAAAACTTGGATTACAAAATCCTAGAAAGTTGGTGTAGGGAGAGTGAATCACAAGAGAGCAAGCAAATGAACTTAAATGCTAGTTGCTCCAGAGCAACTATCATTAAATAAAAGGTATCTTTGGCTGTACTACCAGCTTGATCCTTCCCTCCCCCTTTCTCTGCTACTGCGGGATTGGCACCTGGCCAGCACAAGCGACATGATACCCTAGTGCCATCTACAGGCTATTATCGACATTCAAATTTTGTGGCAACAGACAAGCACCAGTGAAATAAATTAGACAGCGCTGCATTTAAATCTTTATTAACAAGGAATTATTAGACCTAAGAAAAACTAATTCTGGATTTGGTTGAAATATGAATGCCTCAGCCTCTTAATCCCTCTTCATATGGCATATTTCACAGTTTAAAATGAGTTATGACAGATCACTTATGCATTACTAAGATGAGAGAATATTTACAATGGATTCATTCTTTTCACTATAAATCAGTTATGTTAGGGAGAAAGCATTCCTTTTTTTTTCTTTTTTTTTTTTTTTTGAAAGAGTATTTGACCATCATGGACACTAAAAACCTTCCTATTAAATACCGAACTTACTATATTACAATAAAATAATTTGAAATCAAAGAGAAAACTTCCTACATGGCTTAGTTGCAACCTATCAACAATCATGTGCTTCACAGCTGATGTACACTTAATACTCTACTATCTTGTTTAGATACTAAAAAAAAAAAAAAATTAACCCCTTTAGCAACCATAGCTCCAGCATAATTGCAGTCAGACCTTCAAATGTCATTTAAAACTTGAGATTTGAAGGTGACTTTTTAGATGCAAGGGTAATATGGAAAATTTGGAACAGTTAATTCGGAAAGCCCAGAAGCGGATTTTGGCATATCAGAACAGGTTTTCTTTTTCAGCAAACATTATCTTGGGACATTTTGGAATAATTTTCTCCTTTCATCTTTTGCCATTTGAAGGAAATGGGGAGGTTAAATAATACTCAGAACTCAGAAATTTCAAAGCTGTTCTAAAAATTCTTGACAGAGCCCCAGAGGAATAAAAAAGGGGTCAAGTTTTTTTTTTTTTTTTTTTCCCCCTCTTTATAACTAAGCTAAAGTTAGACCCAAACAATAGACGCACTGGCACGTTAATACTGGTTGATTGGGCACTTGTATGCAGTACTTAAAGACCAGTAAAAGTGCTCGTTTACCTGTCTGGTGTGTAAGGGGCCCTTTGTCTTGAAGCCTCCTTGGGAACTGCACTCTGAGGCACTGAAGTGATCTGAACTAGTGGAAGAGCGTTTGGAAAGGGTGTCACAGCCCCCGACAAAGGTGTTGTCCAAAGGGAGTTCCTGAATCACATGATGCTTTTTCACGGAAACTGGAGTGTCTGGTTTGAGATGAAAAGCAGGCTGTGGAGAAGCAGATTTGTAGTGCTTGGCCAGGTCAGGGCTGTTAGGCTTGAAGGTTGTTGGAGGTGCCGGGCCCCAGTCAAATCTTCCTATACTTTGCTCCTCCAGCTCAGCCGGCAGGCTTATTGTCCCATTGATAGGTTCGTGAACGGCATCGTCGGGTTTGGACTCTTCAATAGTAACAAAGTTCAAAAGGGAGCTCTTGGGAGACTTTCTTTTCTTCCTTTTCTTTTTCTTGTTTTGTTTGTTCTCTTGGTTTGGGGACATCCATTCGGCACCTTGCTTGCTTCTCTGAGCTGCTTTGAACCTCGAGGCATGGCGACAACGCACCAGGACGGTGACGAAGATCACAACGATGACCACCATGGCGCCCGCCACGATGGCAATCATGATGGTGAGATAGTCCTCATTTTGATAGGGCTGGCTACTGTCCCCTATGTTCCTGTCCAACGGGGTCTCCATCGTCCTGCGGATCAAGTCGTAGATGTAGGAGGCATTTCCAGCCGTGTCGTTAACATAAAGGAATACAAGCACAAGTGTGTGCAGAGATTTCGGGTACCCCAGGTCACTTATGTTGACCACCAAACGGTGCAGGCCCACATCTGTAGGTGCCGGCTTCTCTTCCAGAGTAATGTTACCTGTTACTGGATCAATCCGAAATAAGCCTTTGTTGTTCCCACTCACTATTGTGTACTTAAGCTCAGCATTCATCCCTGTGTCAATATCCACTGCAAAAACTTCTGCTACCACGGAGCCAGGAATGGCTGAGAGGGGCACCAACTTAAAGGAAGTGTTAGATGGTGGAGAAATGACAACAGGGCTATTGTCATTGACATCCATGACATTGATAGTTACTTTTGCAGTAGAGGAACGAGGCGGTTGTCCTCCATCAGTGGCTTTGACATCAAAAGTGTAGGAACTTTGCTGCTCTCTATCAAACGAGACATTTGACTTTATGACTCCAGAATAGGGATCCAACACAAAATTATCATTGTCATTTAGAATGGAAAGAGTCACAGCTTTATTCTCTCCAGCATCTGCATCTGTCACTGTGATAACCCCCACAGTACTATACTTTGGCAGATTCTCAGACACAAAAAACTGAAAATGATTATGAGTAAACTTGGGGCTATTGTCATTCTCATCCAGAACAGTAACTATCACAGCCGCCTGGCTTTGGAGGGGAGGGGTCCCATTGTCCCTGGCAGTTACTGTAAAAATGAATCGTTCTTGTTCTTCTCTGTCAAAGACTCTGGAGGCTGTCAAAACTCCCGTCTTTCGGTCCAGATCAAAGAAGGAGGCATTAGGTCCAAGCTGATAAACAATGTCTGCATTTTTCCCACTGTCTTCATCTGTGGCACTAATAGTTGTTAAGTATAACCCACGTCGGTTGTTTTCAGAAACTGACAGCTCAATTACAGGCTGGTTGAAAATTGGTGGGTTGTCATTTTCATCCTCAAGCTTAACCCTTACCAGGGCAGTCTGATTTAAACTGGGCTTCCCAGAATCAGAGGCAACAATTTTAAAGCTGAATTCTTTGGTCCCTTCATAGTCCAGCAAAGAAGAGGTCTCTAGCAAATATTGGTTGTCATACACTGCCTTCAAATGAAATGGGACCTCTCTCTCAATGAAGCAGATCACTTTGCCATTCACATCTGTGTCCTTATCCGAAACCGTAATCAGGGCAATCTTTGTATTGACAGGATCTTTCTCAGATAAATACACTGTGCCATTGATAGGACTTATAATGTACCTGAGGTCTATGTTAGGAGGGTTATCATTTACATCGGTGACATTGATGGTAACCGTTGCTCTAGCAGGAGTGGAACTGCCATCACTAGCCAGCACGGTCACTTTGTGAATGGCTGTCTCCTCTCTATCTAGGGACCTCTGAACTGTGATCAGCCCAGTAGTATTATTTAAAGCAAAGAGTCTTTTGGTTGCAGGGGCGACCTGGGCACCAAAAATGTACCGGATTTCAGCATTACTGCCGATATCTGCATCAGTGGCATGGAGCTGAATTACAGAGGTCCCCACAGGGGCATTCTCTGGAATGTGCACCTCCACTTGACCCTCTTTAAACACTGGCCTGTTGTCATTTACATCACTTACTGTGACCTGCAGTATGGCCGTGCTGGATTTCTGTGGAGTGCCTCCATCCTCGACTTTGATTTTCATCACATACGTGTCTTTCTGTTCTCTATCCAAGTTTTGCTGAACAATCAATTGTGGCCACTTCTCTCCCTCCGGAGTTTCCACGATATCCAGTCCAAAAACACTCTGCCCATTTAACAATTCATAATGCTGTACCCCATTGAAGCCTGTGTCAGGATCTGTGGCTGATGGAATGGGAAAGCGGCTGTTGATCAAAGTGTTTTCTGGAATGGAAATATTGATGACAGGAGATGGAAACATGGGGGCATTATCATTGGTATCCTTGACAATGATTTTTATTTTGATCAGCCTGAAGAAGTCATTGGGGAGGATCACCACCTCAAGTTCAAAGAAACACTCATTCTCCTCAGCATAGGAGGCTCCGGCACAGAGTTTTTCTCTGTCTATTCTATTGGAGGTTGTGAAAATTTCCCCAGTGCTGCTGGATACTTTCACCAAAGGGGCATCCCCAGCTTTAGAAACCAGTCTGTAGACAAGGCTGGCACTGGTCCCTGTGGCAGCATTGATGTGAGAAATGTTCAGGTCCTTTGGTATGTTTCCTATGGGCACATTTTCAGGCAATTCCTCTCTAATAGTGTAAATAAGTTCTTGAGCTATTGCGGAATCCAGCCTTAAACAGGCAATCAGAGCAGCCAACAGGTAAAAATCCCTCAGGTCCATGATAATGTATCTATTTTCTTTTCCTGGATTTTAGGGTTTAAAGGTTTCCACTGAGGAATGCTGCACGATTTGCAAGAGGAAGCGTGCCTGGACAGGAGGATGCATTACAGCTCATCACTTATTTGGAGACAGCCACTGTCAACACAATCGTATAGACAATATTATTCTTCAGTAAATACAAACACACAGTCATGAAATAGCACAACACATTTTCCGCTGCGTATTAGTAAACATGGCAGTTTGCTCTGCCACTGTTTGCCAAGTTAACTCTGTGGATAAAAAACACTAAATATCCTCTGCTTGTTGCATTTGCCCAGAGAAAAGGAAATTGTCTACTTTGAATTAAGGACAGCTGCTATTTTTACCTGGATTCACCCACGTTGTTTTTAAAAACACTGTTGATTTCCAAACATGCATTCTTGTCCTCCTCTCCCCCTCCCCCTGTCTTACCCGCCTCCTGGCCTCTAACCCACCTCCCTCAGTTTTTTTTTAGGTGCAAGTGAAAAACCTAAAGTATTTAGCTACAGTTACTGCTAATTGCTTTGTCACATGTCAAATGTGGTGTGTTTTCTTCTCTGTTACACTGAGTCATCTCTTCCTTTTAAAACGAATATCTTGTTCTTTTCTCCCAGTTCTTCAACTGCCTTCTAATACAATCTTACTGGGAAACGAGCATCCGGACATGCTGCTGCAGCATCAGAAGCAGTAGTCACCGGCCACTACGTATCCTCGTTGCCTAAAAGCACAACACCAAGACTTCAAATATCTTACCCAGAGCTTGCTCTCCTTTCTCCATATTGCCAAATTATCCCCCATAGAATTAATAAGCACATTAAAACTTTTGATAATATACAATAATACAGGATCCCTTATCCTAGAGGCGGAAGAGAGTGCAGAGATGCAAATGAAACGCAGCTCACATTCCCATGGAACACCACAATATTTTCTACTGAGCCTAAAAGAGGACAAAATGCAGTTTCTTAACCCTGATCTCTGGTTATAATACTAGTAACATTTGCTACACATGAATACTGCAACCCAATAATGCAGGTAAAAAGGCTCTGCTTAGATGCTCCCCTAACTGCAATTTAAATGGGTGCAAAGCCCCAGGCTGCTACCTCCTTGAGTAGGACTGGTCAGTTCTCAGGCTCTCATCTTATCTGCATTAGGCTGCACGGTAGCTGATGCCCGCGATTAGTTCCGGCAGAGTGATGCAGGTAGGGATGCAGATACAGCCGAGTAGGTGAGCTCTGCCCCAGCCGTCTACCCAATTACAAACATCCCTCGTCTACACGGAGGACATATCTAAACACAGAATTTACAATTGTGCATGCGAAACTTTACACTTACGTTAGTTGTCTCAACCTTTCCCCTTTTCCGGAATGCTGCAGTTAGGAATGATTTGTTCCAACACATAGAAAGCCATGCATCTGGTAGCACCAGTTTGGGGAGAAATCAGAAGCAGCAAAACGTTTCCTCCTCGTAAAATGTGTTGCTTCGGGCTGGCAAATTAGCAACTCTAGAGAACAAATTCACGGATTTGTCGTTAGTCATTCTCTCCACATTTCGTCTCTTATACACACCGGGTCTGGGTTCTTCTGGTATTTGACACACACACAACATCCAGTTGCACTTCTTCAGCTCAGGGTATGTTCCACGGCATCAAGTATACCATTTCCATCCGATGTCTATACTGCTTAAGTCTCTAACTTCTTGTAGGAAACATCGGAGTTGGGGTGATGGTGATCTCTGGCTGCTCTCCGGGATGATAGTTGCCCGAAAAATTCCTAATCAGTTATCGCTTTCGTGCTTCAGAGACTCTAAAGGCGCTCCTTCCCGTCTTGTAGGCTCTCCCTCTCTCCCTTCTTCTCTGCCCCTCTCTCCTTCTCCCTCTCCTCTCTCTCCTCTCTCTGAACTGAATTTCTTGATATAACTCTCAATAAGCCCAGAGGGAGGGCGTGACGGCCTGGGCCCCTCCCCCGGCTGCTGATTGGCCTGCATCTTGCGGTGCGGGCGGCCGCAGCCCGGCGCGAGGGAGGGGGCACGGAACAAGGCGCTGACTGTCTCCCAGCCTCCCCTCCTCGGCGCCCCCTCGGCAGTCGCGAAAACCCGGAGATCTGATCCCGGCCCCGGGAGAGTCGGGTTCCAAGAGGTGCACTGAGCATGCCCAGCAGGGTTCGCCTGGAGAAAGAGGCGCCGACTCTCCCCTGGCAGGCGCTGACGCGGAGCTAGCCGGCGCTAAGCGGGGTGGCGAACCCCCAGTCCGGCGGTCAGGCAGACACAGCGGCTCGGGCATTCGGCATGTCACGCGGCGGCGGATCCGGGGAACGTCGGACACCGCCGTGGGTGGATGGGTGTCAATGTGGCGTCTCGTCTCTGGGCGCACATTCCCATTTCTCTTTGCTAAGTGGAGGGGCCAAAATGCACAGATGGGAAAGTCAACTGGGATCCGAGGCGAGAGACGCCTGGCCGCCCGTTAGTGAAGAGCCTGAGCTAGCAGATCCCGGAGCGCGTTAAGCCGACCACATGCCCGGTGCTGCAAATAGAGGCTTTAGCTGGCGGGGACACTGGCGAGAAGGGCAGAGAGGGCGGGTGCTGAGAGGTGGGGGTAGCTGCGTTTTGGATCTCATTCGAGACCGGAAAGAAAATTCATCTGAACACTTCCTACGTGCAGGGTCACGAAAAGCGCTGAGGCAGAGGGAAAGTTGCAGCCTCTGAGATGCCCTTGGGCAGTTCTGGCCCGAGTGCTGTGTGCGCCAAGTCTCGTCTTGGAGGGCAGGACCGGCCTTTGCGGCGGATGGTGGGTTGTCTCTGCGTATCTGCTCCCGCAGCGCCCGGGAACCCGAGATTCCGAGCTCGCCTGGACTCGCGGCTGCAGCAAAACCCGCTTCCAGTTCTGCTAACTGCAAACTTTGCTTCGGAGGCTGGAAGGAGTCCCGCGCAGCTGTTTTCCAAGCTGTGGAATACTTCCTCTCTCCCTATGCACTTTCTGCTGATTCCAACTTTACAGTAAAACCTGCCTTTTCCCCGTGCGGTTCAGTTCCCTGACTGCAGCTCTATAAAACAGCTCACACGTTTCTCATTTTCATACAAGAGCCGCATGGAATGACTCCTGGAAGAATTAACCTTATTCCTTAAATGCTGGCTCCCAAACTGCTATCTGTATTTGACTGATCTTTTAAAATAAGTAAGCCACGAAGGTTTGTGGAATGGCTTATACTTACAATACCAGAAACCTGAGTAAAGTTTGAGGCATTACCATAATAGTTCACTTGGAACAAAAAAATTATTTTTCTCAATGACCTATAAAGGTTGCCTGAGAAGGTCTTAATGCATGCTTGAATAACTTGTTCTCACTTACAAGGAAGAATAAAGGGCATTTATTTTCACCTCTGTGCTCCCCGTTCTGGACTAGATATGCACTATGGTAGCATGTTTGGGAATGTCTTTTGTTTTGGAATACAATGGTTTTCTTTTACAATATGAACATTTACTTTTATATGTTTAAGTTGAAAGTTAAAAAAAAATAATCAAACTTGCCAAACTATGTATTATATAAATGAGTCCATCTTTACCCAACTTATTTGACATCACTATTTCCTCCTGTGAAATTGTAAGCTCTTCCTTTTTTAATTCAAACTTTTCCTCAGGTGAATAGTCACAGTAAACCTGCAGTTTATAAAAGCCCACTGTAAAAATCCATGAATCCGTTATATATGTAATATAAAGCACTTCAGGCAATAGGTTGATACTGTTTTTAAGTAGCCCAACAACTCTTAGTTGTAGTAATATTTTGTATAATTAGACTATATAGAATTTAAGAGTAAAAAGGACTGTATAAATAACCAAAAAAATGAAGAAAATATTACGTTAGTAAGTCCAGTGAATTAAAGGACGATCCTTTTATTTTACTTCAGTGAATGATAATGTTATCATTCACAACATCTGCAATTAAAGCTCATGCATTGTTTTCACCTATTTCGTGATCTGAACTATTTTTAAAATAAATAAACCATCATTCTGATATATTTACATAAGAACAGCAGCACAGCCACTATCCAGTTCACTTTATAAGCATCACCATTATATTTTTTTCTAATCATACTGTAATCATTTCAGAGTCACTTTGTAATTGCAACGCCTACCTTAAAAATGATGTAGCACCAATTTTCAACAACACTGTTTCTGTTTGCTGAAGGACAGTTACACAGGGAGTCAGAACTCACAATTAACCCATGCTCATAAATGAAATTTTAGTATGAACTCAGGATGAAGGTTAAGGAAGAGAAAAATCACATGATTAAATCTATAACTGCGAGACTTCAATGAAAGGAAACCACAGGTCACAGCCTCAGAATGAAATATGTAGTTTTGTTCCAAAGGAGATTGTATCTAAAATAAGAATGAGCGTATTCAGGGCATTTTATTTTCTCGGTATTTATTTGGCATATCTAAATTACCAAGATTCTTTAATCATATCAGTTTTACCTCTTAAAGCTAGAATACTCGAGGCTTTTTTTTTTCCCTCCTCTAGTCCACCTGCTTAATTCTAAGGTGAGGAGTATTATTAGAGACCTTATTAAGATTCCTGGAAGAAAATTAAACATAAAGGGTCATATATATAACCCTCTGCAATCATAACTTGAGGTTTCTGCCCCCAAACACTATATAACCATCTGCATAATAAGAGTGGATCATAATCCACCTCTCCTACTCTTTTTAAAAATCATATCTATATAATTATTATTTAAAGAAATCTACATTAGTTTTAGTTTTGTAAGGGTGTTTCTCTTGCTTGTTATGCTGCATCTTATCATTTTTACTGAATTTAATAAAATACTAGGTTTCCAATTGCATGACTTTCAATACAGAGCTCATGTAACTACAGATAGATAGTTAACCCTCATTTACCTTTGTCAGTGCGTATTTACTACAGCAGGGCATTACGATGTGCTCACCTGGGATGCACTTGATCAGTACTTTAGGAATTATGCCATAGGGGATATAGTAAAATAACATTGTGTTCCCTGGTGGTCATGTAGGTTATGGGACACTCGTGAAACTTGGTCACTTTTGACGAGCAAACCGAAGACTAAAATGCTATTTGTGATAAACACAGAAACAGATGTTAAATGAAATTATTTTATATTCCACAAATTTGGTGGTGTTCATATATGTGTGTGTGTGTGTATTTATACATAAAATACACACACACACACACACACACATATATTTAAACAAGTTCCATGTAATGACATTACATAACCTTCATTATTAAGCAGTTCAGTTTGCTAACTGGATTTTAGTCCATGATTTTCCAGGTATCCCTCAACATTTAAAAAGAGACTGCAAGGCTTTTTCTGCAAATTACATTTTATATAAAAGACATAGACAGTGCTATTTAAAATGATCAAATGACCTTCTCAAGGATGTCAAGACTAATATTTTCAATTCTAATACTTTACTTTTATATTCCAATCAAAGTTAAAAATAAAATAATACTTTCGTGCCTTGGACTTCTAAAGTCCTTTCCCTCCAGATGTCTTCTTGTGTGTAGTAGACATTAATCAATCAATCACAGAGTCTCTCATGGCTCAGTGGGTATTATTGTTCCCCATTTCACAGAGACCAGAGAGTATTGCACTGTACTTCCAGGGAGAGATTGTGCTAAACATGCTAAGGGTTCTTTGTGTTATCACAGTTTAAAAGATGACAATGCAGAATTTTAACACCACAAAAAGGAAATTAACACCTTTTAAGGCTGTGCAAACTGGCAAAGTATAGTAAGCTTCTGGAATAATTCTTTTGCTTCGGTATTTATTATTAGCTCTCTTCTTTTTGAACATCGTTCTTTTTTTCTTTCTCACTTTTATTAAAAGAATACATAGTCTGAGTAATCAGATCACAAAGGAAAGCAGGTGACAACCTTCATTCTGTTTGAATGACAGAACTCAATGTATCCCAATTTGCTATATTTGTATGACTGACAACAAGTACAGATGTCAGGTTTGCAGGCCTATCGGTTACCACAATACAAACTGACACTTTCCAGTGCTACTCTTTTATCATGATCTCTATCTAAAGAAAATATTAGATTTTCAAGATTGATTATTGCTTATTTATGATTTCAGATTATACATAGACATAAGCGTTTATAACACATGTTTTCTCCATCACAAATAAGGCTCAAAAAAGCACATTGAAAATGATGAAAATGAAGTTTCAAGATAAAAGAAAGAAGATAAATTTATATGCCTAAACCTTAATAATCAGATTATATTGAAGTCTTGTAATGTCAAGTGAAATAAAGTATGAAAAACTTTCTATAATTTGCATTCTTATGATATTTATTCCTCTTGGTGAGATCAGTTAGACTAAAATATTAAGTATCTATCTAATGAACTTTTATAAAAATTATAAAGGTCCAAAGATGTAGAAAAAAGCATGCACGTTGTTTAGAAGCCCTTTATTTACACTTATAAATAGAGACATAAAAATGTTGAGACAAGAACACATTTCAAACACAATAGCATCTACCCAAAGATAACTGAATATTTGGAATATTAGAATTTTTTAAAAAAATAAAATATAATGCAGTAAGATTTTTGAGTATGTTGTAAAACAGAACTTTGTGTTACCTGAAATAACATTATTTTGTGAATCTTCATTCCTTATTTCTCCTCCTCTTCTCAATCTTATGGTTTATTTTTCTCCTCTTTTTTTTTAAATAAACTCACATGATATTCTTCTAGAAGCCCAATTTGTTACATAATGTGCACATAAATAGACTTACTAATATAGGGCAGGAGATAAAACTTATTTTTCTCTTATAGTCTCCTCTTAGGAACCAAATTCTATCCACAGTCCCTCTCTAACTGAATCAGGATGAGTCAGGGAGACCATGTATATTGTTGACTTCTGCAGCCTGGCTTAACTCCATATCACTGATAACACCAAAGTAATGGAGACCAGGATTGCTCAGACTTAAAGAGATACTGATATGCTTTGCTGGGATTTGAGTCAATATCACTCTGCTTATAAAAAGGATGTGTCTATGTGTATTTATACACATAGATTCTTTAATATAAACTTTCTTAAATGGAGATCTTAGTCTGCAATGTATACTAGTACAACTTTTACACGGTCCTCAAACACACATCTTTTTATTCCCATGCCTATGATTTTTTTTTCTTTTTTTTTTTGGAGAGGTTTTTGCTATAGGGTGTGTGTGCTCGCCAGACAGACAGAGAGAGACAGAGAGACAGAAAGTGAGAAATCACCCCGGGCGGGGGAGTGGCCACACTGCAATCCCTTCTCCTCTCGGGATCCTGGGCACGCATGCACACGCACCCGGCGTGAGTTTAAGCCACTGTGTCCAGGACTCGAACCGCGGTCGACTACGTGGGAGTCCAGCGACATAGCCATTACGTTAACTGCTGGTCCCCCCCAGGCCTACGAATTTATTGTGCCCTAGCCACAGAGTGAATTAAGATATCTTCAAAGAACATTTTTGGGTAAATGAAATTAGGGTTATTCTGCATTAAAGTGAACCAGGATACATCGTAAGGGGGATTGAATTTTTTTCCAAATATTATGCTATCAGAAACATTTTATGTGGCATTTGTAAGAAAGCCTAATTAAACTATATTTTCCTTGGAAAATGTCACTTTTAAAATATAAACAAATATTTCTTACAATAATTTCAAAAAAATGTTTTCCTTGGTTGCAAAAATATTTATGAAACATTTGGATTTTGAACAAAGCAGCATTCATGTTTTACATCTATGGCCTAATTGCAAATATTATTTATTTAGTTTCTTCAAGCAACAACTGTGTAAGCAGGGAATGGGATTATTTTTGAGTAATATTTGTCCCTCACCACAGAACAAAGCTGGTCTTGTGTAAATTGCAACAGATAAGTAGATCCTAACTACTTGGTGATAGGTCAAATAAATACCACAATTAATAGGAAAAAGTCGAAGTAGGATTACAGGAAATTATTATAAAACACAAAAGGTATAAATTCCGTGTGATGATGATTAATCAGTTCTTTCAAAAATCTCCTTTAAAAGTTCTATTTTATTATAAAATGTATATAAAATACTTTTGTATTAATAGTCTCATGTAACGAACAATATGTATACATATGATATCTTAAAAATAGTTCAGCTGAGTCGTTTACATTTTTCTTTTTACTTTTTCTTTGTTGTTTTTATATGAGTGGATTACTACCCTGAAAGTCTTTTCTTTTATTCTAATATCATCAAATACCTCTCCTTTAAACATGTCTTAAAGTTTTTAAAATTTTACTTGTTAATATTGATAGTTTGAATGCTTAGTAAGTTCTTAATTAAGTCAATAAATATACGAATATACTACTGGCAATATTTTTAAGTAACTATTGATTCAAATTATTCACTGAGTTTATTGTTTTAAGTATAACATTATAGTAAAGTTAACTTCTTTGTGATTTAAATAACAGTTTAGGGTAATTAAACTAATCTTATTCTATGTTACTCAAACTTTAAAATAAAGACAAATTGCCCAGAGGTCTTGTTAAATTAAAATACAGGACCAGCAGATGGCATGCCAATTAAAGTGCTGGACTCCCACACAGTAGACCATTGTTCGCGTACAGCTTGAAAAATCACTCCAGGCATGAGTACATGTGTGTCCAAAATCCTAGGAGGAGAATAGAGGAGAAAGGATTATGGTGTGGCCATCCCCTCTTGTGGATGATTTCTCACTTTCCCTCTCACTTATCTCTCATTGCCTCTCTCTGTCGCTCTCTGGCAAGCACATGCACCCTATGGCAATGTCCCCCCCCCCCATATATAAATAAATAAATAAAAATGCAGATGCTGATGTCAGTCCTTTGGTGGGAACTGATGTCCCACATTTCTAACAATGTCCCAAGAGAAACTGATACTATGGATGTGCTGACCACATTTTAAGCAGCAAGGACCTGAAAGGTCTACAGAGTGTTATGGCTTATAAGATGGGAAGAGAGGGAGGGGACAAAAACAGAACTTTGGAGAAACAATTTAACTTGTCATTTTATTATGCAGAGATTAGTTTTGTTACCAAGCACTCTTCTGATACAAGTATGGCTCAAAGGGTCAAGAATATATACATCGTTCACATATTAATGGTTTAGGCTGTTTTTTTCCTAAAAAGAGGTTAGATATCTGGAGTTAAATAGTTTAACTCTGGGGGAGGAGTGAAGAAGAAATCTAATTGGAGCCTGGTACCCTTCAGGGGAAAGCAGAACTCCATAGAACAGAAAAGAGTGCTTAAGGCACTTGTTGAGTGACTCTGGCCCATCCCCACGTCCCTGATGTGTGTGGTAGCAATCCATAAGGTAATAGGACGACATCTACAAAGGGTCTTCTACAAAGTTCATAAAGCTTCCTCCTCTGGATATTTCAACTGTGATTACAAATTAATCAGGTATCTTCACATAGTGTGAACTCTTCCCATCATGCGATAATAAATGGGCCCTTCCGTGAATGCACAATTGTTTGCATTTCTGAAGACACTGAATTTAAGATAGACTACTGATGCCCTTAATTAAAGATCCTGGATCTGCAATAAATACTCCCAGAACAAACTAATTGTTCTGTGAACAGTAAGTGATGGGCATTCAGAAGTGATTAGAAAATAGTTTCTCATTATATACACTGGAATACCCAAGGAAGGTTGAGGGAGTAGAAATAAAAACAAAAATGATGTTCAGAAGGAGTCAGAGATGGGAAGTCCCTCACAGTGGCTAAGTACTGGTTCCAAATCATTATTGTTGTCCAATCCTATCTGTATCTTAAGAGCTACACTGTTACCTTTATATGACTGTTACTTGCAACCAGAAAATCTGACCAATCTAAGAGCTAATCCTAGCAACTTGACGGTTTGGCTTGACTTTATTCCTGAGTGATTTATTCATGAAAGAACTAAAATGTGGACTATAATAACTTTCTTGTTATTTTACAATTTGTAAGGGAGAATAAGAAAAAAACAATATTCAATTGTTTATTATCAAGGGTTTCGACTAGTAGGAATTTTGCCCCCTGGGGAACATTCGGCAATGCCTGAAGATGTTTTGATGGTCACAACTGAAGCATGGATGGGAGGTGTATGTGCTGGGGAGGAAGCTGACTTGTTATTGGCATAGGTGAGTAAGAAACCAGGGGTGATGCTAAATTTCTGTAATGTCCAGAACAACTATTCCCATCTCCCTAGTGCACAAATATACCCATGCCACAATGATTATCCTACTGGCATTTGTGCCATCCTTCAAGAACCTGCTTTTGATACATAGTATTGTTAATTTTTATGTATTATTTATTTAAGCAAGTGTGTGTCTAAGTCTCTATATTGCTGAGTCGAAAGTTAAAGTATCAGTGGAGTTCATTTGTAGAGAGCAAGAGAAATGTGTACAAAACGTGATACAAATTATGCTTCTCAAATACTAGTTGAAATCTAAAAAAAGAAATGAATCTCTTTTTAACCCTTAGTGACAAATGTTCTGCCTTTATATTTGGCCTAGCAAATCTACAAAGCAACCATGGATCCTACTTAGCCATTCCTGTCCATCCTTGCTCTCTGATAATGTAGGATTTTACAATTTAAATATGAAGCATTTCTATTAGTTTTATACTGGTGTGCACTATACCTTGTATAAAAGATCATTTTTTGTCATACCTTGATCAATATTTCTATAATTTAATAGTTATAAATAACCCTACCCTCAGTATTTCCGACAAAATATGATGCCCCAAATTCTGTTACACATATGTGACTCATTTGAAAGATTCATCAGGTAAGAAAATTAAAACTACAATTTCTTCAAAAAGAAGATGAAAACCTCTCTAGCATCTAAGATCATAAGTTCTAATGAAGCATTTACAATTTTATTCAAGTCAAGCTTGATTATACGTAAACTTGAAAAAAAAAAAAAAAAAAGAAGGAATGTGATTCATGGGATTAGTCACTAAGATTTCTTTCGTCCTGTTCACCATACTCTCAGTACCCTACTTTAACTCTTCCAAATGATACACATCACCTATATATTTATTCTGAATTTTTGGGTCAATTTAATTTTTCCTGCAAACTTGTAAACTAAATAGCAATAACAACCTAATAAATGAACAAAAATTTGCTGAATTAGATTGAGCATTTATTCAAAGCAACACAAAAATTCTGAAGAAATGTTGAGTATGAGAGTTCCGTTTTTCACTATGATCTATTTTAGCTCCTTTGAGTGTCATTTTAAGAGTTAAAGTAATTCTAAAATAATTTCTAACCGTGGTAAATACTGCCATCTACAGGACTTTTCTTGTAATGCATATTAAAACGAGAATGCCTTCAAGTATAATATGTATGGACTTGTTATAATTTTCATTTAAAAAATTTTATACATTTGATAAAAGTTCTCTGTAGTTTATTAAATTAGATTAATGTCAATAGTATGCCATTAAGAATTTTTTCTACAATTTCAATTAGTGCTAATACAATGCTAGCTTACTTCAATAAAATACTTATCCATGTTGTTACATTTGTTAGATAGAATGTAATTATTATATTTTAATTAATTGATTATACTGTTATAAATATAGCAATATTTTTGTGAAATATAAATGGGAGTCAATAGCTAGAAAAAACAATTGAACAATAATGCCAGTGTATAGTATGTACATTTAAAATAATATTTTTTTTAAAAAAAGCAACAAAATTACCTGTTCTATTCTTGTTATTTCTTCCTTTCTTGTCTTCAGTGTTAGTTTTAAGGTGAGCATTTTCCAGTTTTGTTTCATGAACTTACACTATCTACTGATTTCTAGGATTTGTCTGTTGGGAGTTATTACTCAACATTGCCTGAGCCTACGTGGGGTTCTTAAGCCCTACAAAGAGGTTAAAAAATATCTTGCTATGTGGCTTATTTCAATAGAAATACTCAAAATTACAGACTTTATATTGCTAAAAACTGGCAAGAAGTAAAAACATATTTTCTCTAACAATTTTCCAGGTAATAATAATATACAATTTTAAATGATGTGACTAATAAGTATATGCTTTAACATTTCAAAAATATTGGAATGTTACTTAATGAAGTTTATTTTTAGAAGGTCCCTAAATTCCAAACTGTTTCCTACTGAAATTTGTGAAATAGTCTACTTTTATGTTATGTGATTTTGCAGATTTTGGGGCTGACTAGAATTCTCTTTTAGTATCTTTACAGTAGACCAGCATTTCAAGCCTAAGAGATTATACACTTAATTCTGTGATTAAAAAAAAGTAGAGTGTAAATTTCAAATCAATTCAAACAAGACACATACATATCATTTAAATGTAGTTCTGCCAAAAGGATCAAAAGCAGTAAAGATGCCTATTTAAAGATGAAATTATGAAAGTTAGTACAAAAGTAACCTTCTTCTCATAACTTGATGTTTTAATTACGGTAAAAAGTCTGATGTAATTTATTCAATTATAATTCTATATTTTCACAACTAGAAATTCCAGTGTTGATGATAGTTATAGAATGCTGACTGTGCAATCACCATATTGTATCTGGTGTTTCAATTGTACATGATAATTGAGGATAAAGGAAGGAATTGAATCAATATCCATGTATATAAGTACGGTGAGTTCTTTTCCAGTAGAGTCCTCGTATAATTCTTTATATATATATATATATATGTATATATATATATATATATATATGTGTATATATATATATATATATATATACATATATATATATGTGTGTGTGTGTGTGTGTGTGAGAGAGAGAGAGACAAAAGGAAAATTTTTGGATAAGATTTTTGGTCATCTCTCTTCACCTCTTACTTTAGACCTGTGCTTTTCTTTTTCTTTTTTTAAGTGTTGTGTATTTGGGAGTTGCAAGAGGACATTGCGGGATAAACATAGATAGTAAAATTGTTACTATTGTAAATCAGATGAACAATCTACCAATTCACATCATTACTTTGTAACTAAAGCAACTAAAATCCATTTATTTGACAAAAATATTTATTATAATACTAAATATTTTAATGTTAGTCCTAATGCTGTGCATGAGATCTCAAAACTAATTCATACTATGTATCTGCTATTTTGTATCCTTTGACCTACATCTTCCCAGTTTCCTCCCAGTCCTGGCCCAGGAGTAACCACTATTTCATTCTCTATTTGGATACTTGCCCTCTTTCTTTTTATTCCATGTAATGTCATGCAACATTTTACTTTGTGTGTCTGACCTATTGCACTCAACATAGTGTCAAGTTCCATCCATATCCTGACTAATGGCAGAATCTCATCCTTCTTATAAAGCGGAGTCATATTCCATTGTATATACTGCATTTTCTTTATACATTCATAGATTCATTTAGGTATTTCCCTACCGTGAATATGGTGAATAACGTTGCCACAAATATGAAGCACCGTTACTGTTATGAAGTGGTGATTCTTCTCTTTTGGGTATATACCCAAAGGGGGTGTTGTTGGGTTGTATGGTAGTTCTTCCATTTTTTAGTTTCATTAGGAACTTCCATATTATTTTCCATAATAGCTGTACCAATATATGTTCCCACTCACAGTGTTTCAGGGTTCCCTTTTCTCTATATCCTTACAGGTTTTTGTCTATTGTTTCTTTTTTTTTTCAGATGCATAAAAACAGCTATAATGTCGTATGAAAATAAGGCTAAATTGTTTCTTTGATAGTAGCCATCCTAAAGGCTGTGAGGTGCTACCTCCTAATGGCCTTACTTTACATGATCCTGATCATTAGTGAGGTTAAGTAACTTTTTACCTTTCTTTTTTTTCTATTTTGCTAGAGGGCACATACACTCATCAGAGAAATAAGAAAGCACTCCACAGTGGGGGGTGGTCACACAGTAGTCCTTTCTCCTCCATCTCCCTAGTTCCCGGAGTTTGGGTATGCATCCTGTGTGTATGTTTCTCAGACAGTGGGGTCTGGAACACAAATTGTGCAGTCAACTGTGTGGGATCTGCTGCCTTCACTATAAGGCATGGAACCAGTCACGCTGGTCATCTTTAACGTTCCCTTTGAAAAAATGTCTGTTCATGTCCTTTGTTCATTTAAAAATTATTGTATTTGTTTTTCTGCTACTGAGTTGTGGGAATTCTTTATAAATTTTTGATAATTACTCCTTATCAGATACATGGTTTGCAATTTTCTCCCTTAGTGGTTAATTTTCTTTTGTCTTTTTTTTTTTTAATTGCTGGGAATATATACCCAGGTCAAAGAGAAATAGAAGGAGAAAGCACCTCACAATGAAGCTCGGTCATGCTGAATTCCTTCTCCAATTTTCTGTTTTATTGGATTTTCAGACATGCATTAACACGTACCAAGCATGGTTTTCAAGATTTGAACTGTGGTAGACCATGTGGGATCCAGCCCTCTCACTCAGTGGCTGGCTTGTTTGCTTTATTTTAATTTTGTTGATTGTTTCCTTGGCTGCACAGAACTTTTTAGTTTGATGGAGTCCCATTTATTTGCTTTCTGCTAGTGTTGTCAGATCTTTTGGCATGATACTTTTTTAAACATTAAAGCCAAGGTCAATGTTGAGGAGCATTTCAGTCTGTTATCCATTTTGAGTTGATGTTTGTGTATAGTATAAGAGAGACCCTTGACTAGTTGTTTATTTTTTTGGAGATTTTTACTATAGACCACATGCGCTTGCTGGAGAGACACAGAGAGAGAAAATGAAAAATCACCCCCCAAAGGAATCAAAGGAATGGCTAACTGCAATCCCTTCTCCTCTATTCTCCTCTAGAGACTTTGGACACACATGTACACATGCCTAGCATGAGTTTCAAGCCTCTGAGTCCAGGACTTGAACCTCAGTAAGTCATGTAGGGGTCCAGCACCTTAACCACTACACCATCTGCTGGCCCCAAATCTTGCCTTTGTAATAGGAAGACTTTCAAGAAATACTGTAAGTCTTCAGGTTTAGCAACTTTTAATATTTTGTCTAATTTCTTTTTCTTATATACTTGCTCAAATATTTGAAAGATATATGAAGGGAGTATAAAAGTTCATGAAAAATAGAATTAAAATACAAGAATATTTTGGTGCAAAAACATTGAAATGCATGCATAATTTTTTCATAATACACATTTTCCATGAACTTTTTGACTACCCCTTATAGGCCATGTCATAGTAAAATCATTCAGAATATGTCTCCTAAGAATCAGCATAATATCCTGCATAACAATATCATTATCATACTTAAGAAGGTAAGAGTAATTCCGTAACACTCTCTAACATCTAGTTTATATTGATTTTTTAGACATATTCCCAGATAATTGATAGACATTTCTGTTTTTTTCTCTTGTATATCCAGTCTCTTCAGAGGGCCTTTGCTGTTCTTCCTTAGTGTTTTTAATTGAAAACAATGTCCTCAATCTTTTTCTGCTGCATTTCTGATGAGTTCAGGACAGATGTGAGGTAGACTACTCCACAATCTGGATTTGCTTCATTGTTTCTTCTTAGGGTCATTAGCTTGATTCTTTGCTACTCGTACCATCATCATTAACTGAAGTTAGATCTAAAGCAGTGCTATCCAATAAAAATGTAATTTGAAATGCATGCATAGTTTTAAATATCTTCATGGCCACTTTCAAAATAATAAAGTGTAGGCTGATGCTAGAACGCAGTAGTTAAATGTGATGCACAGGGTGCAGGATCCCACATGGCAGGCTGGAATTTGAATCCGGTAGCTTGATAAATATGCTGTGTGTGTATGTGTGCAAGGTCAAAGTCCTCATGGAATAGTAAAATGGAAGATAAAGAATTATATAGTGCGACCATGCCTCCTAAGGATGCTTTCTTTCTCTTTGTCTTTCTCTTTCTCTCTTTCTCTTTTTCTCTTTCTCTTTCTGGCTCTCTGTAACTGGTGAGTGTATGTACCCTCTGACAATTTTTTTAAATAACAAGAAAGGTAAAATAATTTTAATAATATGTGTAACTTAGCCTATTATATCCAAAATGTCCAATTTCATCATGTAGCCAATATACAAAAACACTCATTGGGGCCTGCAGGTAGCATGGAAGTAAGGGCTCTGGACTCCCACATGGCTGACAGTGGTTTGAGTCTTGAACCTGATGGCTTGCTTTCTCACTGTTCCTCTCTCTCTCGCTCTGTCCCTCTTAATAAATAAATAAATTAACATAAAATAATTCTTTAAATAAAGTGCTCATATATTCTACCTTGGTCTTAAAAGTACTACATCTATGATATCTGCTGTGTATTTAACACTGATGGCACATTCCATCGTAATTTGAACTGGTGATAATTCCTATGACCATCATATTCTATAGCACAGGATTAGGTCTTGATTAATTTAAAGTTGGACGTTTTGATCAATAATAGTTCATGTACGATGTAGTGTTCTTCATATTGAAATCCACAAGGATACCTAGTGCTATATTGTTACACTATTTGTGATGTGAAGTATAAAAGGATGGAAGTAACTAAATTCTAATTACAGAGGATCGTTCCCTCTTTCAATGAGTAAATGATCTGTGGGGTAACGCACTGATTTTATGTGAAGATTATGTTACTGGACAAACTGGGACCAAATGATTCTGACATCCATTCATGATCTTTACATGAATCCCTCTGTCAATAATAATATTACATATTGCAAAATAAGAATTTTTAGTCCTATTATATATCTTTTCTTTCTTTTTCTTTTTCTTTCTTTTCTTTTTTTGGAGAGGTTTTTGCTATAGGTCATGTGTGCTCACCAGACAGACAGAGACAGAGAGACAAAAAGTGAGAAATCACCCCCAACCACCACCACTAGGGGAGATGGCCACGCTGCAATCTCTTCTCCATTCTCCACTCAGAATCTTGGGCACGCATGCACACGTGCCCGGCATGAGTTTAAGCCACCAGGTCCAGAACTCGAACCACGGTCAACTACATGAGAGTCCAGCAACATAGCCATGGTGCTAACTGCTGGTCCCCCTATTATATATATATTTTTTTATTATATATCACTCTTTGGTAGAGATTTTCTTCTTTTTCTTTCATTGTTTCTGTTTTAAAAATAAATTCCAGATGCTCCTTCATATTTTCTAAGGGTTCCTTTTATAATGTCCTGTTCTTGTTACTTGAATATGATTTTTTTCCCCAATTATTCTGCATAAACTATTGGGCGATGGGGAAAGTCGTGACACTTTTTTTGCACAGAAAGAATATTTTATAACTTTGCTGACAGCCCAAGAGATAATTCTTGGTTTTGCTTTATTTTGAGTTTAAGCTTCATGCCTTAGGAGAGAACCCATCTCAGATTGGCAACATCAATTGAGATATAGATATATATCTATATCTATCTATATCTATATAAATATAGATATAGATAGATATAGATATATATATATGACTGATATTTCAGGCATAGATATACAGTCTTTCTTACTCTCAAACTTGTAAGTTTGGATTGTTCTTGGTTCACTCCCAAATTTCCTGTATTCTGATCTGCAGCTTTCTTTACTTTGAATGTAGACTTCCTTAGATTTTAAATCTTCCAAAAATTAATTGATTCATTGAGTGCTTATTAAATTCTGTGCTCCTTCACTCTCATGACTTTTTTTTTTTAACTTACTTTACCTGGCAAGAGAGTTTTTAAAATAACTTACATTTTATCATTTCTTATTTACATATAATACTAATACTAATAAAGAAAACAAATCGTTCTGCTTTCTAGGACAATAATCTTCATATGTGTACACACACAACCACATACATATAATTATGTGATCTGGATATATTTTGAAATGTAGATCAGATATGTTGCTTAATGTTTTTATATTAAAATGAACGCTGCATCACTGTTACTGGTTGCCATTAGAATACCCTCGAGTCATGTAATTATTTCTACCTTAAAAAGATAAATTCAGCAAACATGTAGTTTTCTTAGTTTGCATATAGAATGTGTAGTTCATTGAAAACAGTTTATAATCTTCTCTCTCACGGCTCTGTCATGGCTCCTTTTACATTATCCCTAGCTATTGCGTATCATGTTTTCCCAAGATGAAGAGTGAAAGCTAGCTTATTGTTTAGCAGAAATAGTAGTCTTCAGTTACATTACTTGAGCATAGAGATATTTTTCCTTGCTTTACCATTCAACAAAAATTTTTATAAATATTCAAAGAAACATGGACGATTTGTAATTGAGCTAATGCATTCATTTTCTTTTTCTTTTTCTTTCTTTCTTTTTTTTTTTTTTTTTTTTTTTTTTTTTTGGAGAGGTCTTTGCTTTTAGGGTATGAGCACTTTGCCAGAAAGACAGAGATAGGAGACAGAGACAGAAAGTGAGAAATCACCCACCAGGTGGGATGGCCACACCACAATCCCTTCTCCTCCATTCTCTTCTTGTGATCTTGGTCACGCACACATATACGCCTGGCACGAGTTTAAGCCACCCGTTCCGGGACTCGACCTGCAGTCGACTACATGGGAGTTCAGTGACATAGCCATTACACTAACTACTAGTCCTGCTTATGCATTCATTTTAAGGTAAGTTTCTGCTTGCAAAACTGTGTAAAGAAAAGCCTTAAGTGGGTCAGCAAGTGGATTCCCACATCTGTACTCCTTTGGAGTCAGCATGAATTCATAGAATGAAGGAATCCAATACTATTATTGGCCTGATTCTGAACATCTTGGCTCAGGGACTACAATGACCGATTATTAGGTCATCGGGAAAGTCATGACATATTTTTTCTATGCAGAAATGTGTCATGACTTTCCTGATGACCCTATCCTTACCTGCTGGATGACGTGTACGTTTTGATATGGACTTGAATTCATAGATGTGCGTTAGACGTCATGTTACTTTCTTTTTCCCTGTTTATACTTATGCACTTCCCGGGGAACATTTCTATGACCAGACTAAACTTCAGGCACTGAATGAATCATGCTTCTTGTCTGCTGTCAACTGGCCCAGGAGACCTAGTGTCAGCATTGCTCTCTTCTTTTTCTTCCTTTACTTTTCTCCCTCTCCTTCACTAGTACTGAAACATTTTCTGTTGGGGTTTGCAGTGGGTTTTATGCTTGTGTTCTCCCAAAATGCATGTTGAAATCTTCCTGAGAAGATGGCATTAGGAGGTGGGGCTTTTGGAGGAGACTAGATTATGAGAAGAGAGCCCTCATCAATGGGATTATTATCCTTATCAAAGATGCCCTGGAGAGCTCCAATACTCCTTGCCCAATAGTGAATCTGCAGGTCCTTTGCTCTTGGACTTCTTAGCCTACAGAACTGTGAAAAAGAAATGTCTGTTGTTTTAATAAGCCACCCTGTGTGTGTCAGTTTTTGTATAGCCACCCAAATGAACTAAGACTGGGTTATAGTGCTTTTCGAATTCATTTGAGTGCATTATCATGTGGCTATTAAATTTGCTGCACCAATATTTCTGATTGTTCTTTGATTCAAAATTGTTTCCTTTTAAAATAATTCTATTCCTTAAAGAAATAAATTTATGTACTTTAAATAAACAAGCCTAAAATGCCACATATTGTGTACCACTAACTCACAATTTGAAAAGTTGTTACAAGTCCATTATAGTATTTGTTGATATTTTGCTGATATTTCAGAGTTGGGCTACTAAGACACATGTAGCATTGCCATGCAGTAGCCAACAGGTCTCTATGCTATCTGTAGCCTAAAATTATAAATGTAATAAAACTCAGTTGCCTATAGAAAAAATACATATGAATTGGACAAGTTTCTAGCATTCCATTAACCTTCTACGAGGTCTTAATTACCCAGCATGAAAATCTTTTTGAAAGCCTTGGAAAAAGAACCCAGGAAATTATGTATACTTGAAAAAGAAATATGTAATTTCTCTTTAAATTATACTTATTACTAAGACTTTGTAGTTTAACAGTTTCATAGAGGAATTTTCAAGTCTCAGTTTATTTTTTAAACATCATTCATATTTAATAATTAGTAGGTTTTGCTGTTTTCCAATTTTGACTATTTTTATTGATTTTTGTTTCAGTGGTACTTTTACTTCTTTTTATATTTAAAATATCAGTATGAATTACGCTTGCTCTTTTCAGTTCTGATAATATTTGTATGACTGCGTTCGTTTTTATTAGAACTTTGTATCTTAAATGTATTAAACCCACCTATTTAAATTTAAACCTGTAATAATTCTCAATGACTAAAAATTTCCCAGTATTTTCCCAAGTAATGTAAGCAGTGTATTGTGAACATCTTTACAAATTCAGATTAGTAACATGATCTTCTCATTTAGTATAAGAATTGTTGATTTTTTTAAAGAATAATTTTATTTAACTTTATTCATTTATTTATTTCAATTTGACCAGAGAGGGACAGAGTGAGAGAGAGAGAGAGAGGAAAAAGTGAGAAAGCAAGCTGCAAGGTCCAGGACTCAAACCATGGTTGGCCATGTGGGAGTTCAGTGTCCTTAATCACCATGCCACCTGCTAGCCCCAAGAATTGTTGCTTTTTTATATTAGGATTAAATTCTCCTTTTCTCTTCTTATGGGGCTGAGGGGTGTATATGTTTACCAGAGAGGGGGGGGAGGGAGGGAGGGAGGGAAGGAATCACTTCAGTGGGGTATGGGCTAGATGGCATCCTTTTTTCTACCTTTATCTTGTTTGGATTTTGGGCACACATACTTAAGCACCTAATGGATGTTTTCTTTTCTTTTTCTGATTTGCTATAGGGCACATGTACTCACCAGAGACAGAGAGAGAGAGAAAGGGAAAGGGAGAGGACACCCTGTGGGGGGTGACCACACTGAAATCTGTTCTTTCTCTTCTGGAGATTTTCTGCATGCATTCACACATGCTTTGGTATGTTTCTCAAGTTACCAGGTCTGAAACTCAAACGGGGCATTTGATTATGTGGAATATAGCCACCTTTAACAGCACACCACCTGCTGGCCTGAGTTGATGTGTTTTTTAAGCTGCAGAAGTCTGGATTTGAACTGCGATCAGCCCTGTGGGATCATGTTTCCTACACACAGTGCTTAACCACTGTGCTACATTGTCAGCCCTAATTTCCACTTTTAATCTTTTTAGTGGGCTTATTTGAGAGAGAGAGATAGAGAGGGCAAGAGGGAAAGGAGGAAAGAGAGAGACTGTCTCAACAGGATCTCTTACCATGACTGTCCCCCCAGCCTTCCCAGCTAGCCACTGGTGTGCCTGGTATGTTTCAGGATGGCTCAGATTCCAAGCTCTGACCTTCCATATAGCTTCTAGCGTTGCAGAGTTGTGTGCCTTAATATTTCTTAAAATATTTTTCTTAATATTTCTTAAAATATGTAAATATTTCTCAAAATTGAAATATCTTCTTAAATGATAAAAAGTATACTCACTCCTTAGGGATAAAGACATCATAACAGTATAAAGCAGAGAATGAAATGTTCCTTCTCACTATGTTTTCCATATAATCCTCCTCCATCTGCCAATAAATTGCTGTCTAATAACACCAGGATATCTCAGGCTCTTTACTAACCACCACCCCGTATTTACACATGAATAAATGTTCCTATAGCTATGTATATGTATTTTTAGTAGACATCTATGTATGAACATATGTGGAAATCAGCCTCATCGGTATTGATAGGAACATGATATACAGTTTTATTTTTCAATTGTATTTCAACAAAGCTGGAAAATTAAAAAAAAACAAACTATTTCCATACACTTAATTTTTTTTCTAAAAGTATATCCTGTGTTTGCTATCACAATGTGTACTATATTTGTTTCCTTTATCTACAAGGGGATAAATATCTAGGATATGAGATCATTGGGCAAATGGAATGCATATATCGATAAATGTTTCCAAATTACCTTCTAGGTAGATACCAACTTAAGGATGGACCAATAGTAGACATTCTTTTCAACACTGAAGATGATCAATCTTTTTATCAGTCTGATGAGCCAAAAAGAGCAAGTATTTTTAAGTTTTTATTTATTTGATCATTAGTTAACTTAAGATTTTTAAATGATGTGTACATTGTACTTTGTCAGTTGCCCATTTATGCCACTTGTTTTTTACCAAATGAAATATAAAATCTAGTGACACATTTTAAATAGCAAGATGATCAGATAATCCAGATATGCTTGTCTCATGTGTGTCTCTCAACTTTAATTGTCATTTATTTTTATGATTACAGTAGTTCACATGTAAATGTAATCAAATCTGTTACGTGTTTTTATTCAACTTTAAAGTTCATATCATAGCTAGAAGAAGCTTACTTATTCTAAGATCATTTTTAAAAAATGATTAATTAAGCAGTTACAGGTTTTAAAATATACTTTTAGTTAATTTCCCCCATTTTTTATTGAAAGCTGTATCAACATGGTAGTTAAAGCCAAATTTTAAGCTAGTACACTGTCTTGGCAAGGAATGAATTTTCTTGATACATGTTTACTAGGAAAAAAAATCCAAATTATGAAGAGCAGTTGAACAAAACTGATATTGAACTCAACCACTATTTACATAGCATGCCAGATAATGAAAATATAAGATGAATAAAATAAAGTTTCTGCAGTCTCCCGGGTATTAGGTGGAGGTAGGTAAAGAGAAAGAGAATAAAGGGCTCCCTAGAAAAGGACAAGGGTAAGGCAGTGAGGTGGTGGCAAATCTCAGTCCTCTTTGACTGACCTCCAGAGGACAGTTCAGGTTCACCTGGAGAACTTGTGTACAGTAGGCACCTGCACATCCACAGCCCAGTACTGGCAAAAGCTGGAGGTGGATCACGGTTTTAACACTGTTGGGAATGTTATCTCCATCTCTCTCACTCATAGAAAAAATGAACTTTTAAAAAGGTAGTCTCTGGGGACCACCAGATGGCACAATGGCTACGTCACTGGACTCCCATGTAGTTGACAGTGAATAGAGTCCCAAACCTGGTGGCTTAAACTCATGCCAGGCACGTGTGCGTGTGTGCCCAAGATTCCAAGAGGAGGATGGAGGAGAAGGGATTGCGGTATGGCCATCCCCCCCAGGGGGTGATTTCTTGCTTTCTGTCTCTCTGTCTCTCTCTGTCTTTCTGGAGAGTGCATGTGCCCTAGAGCAGAAACTTCTCAAAAAAAAAAAAAAAAAGGTAGTTTCTGCTGGGAAAAGCCATGATGCATGCTGTAAAAATGTACAATGATCAAAAGTCAAATGTAAATTTTTAAAAAGAGGCAGTTTCTCTGCCATTTAGCAGCATTTTTCATAAAGAATTCTTCAGTAATTATGAGAGGATTGAAGATCTAGAGGAATAGATCCTATGGTCAAATACACACACATACACACTTCACAAAGTATTGGGATGAAATATACATACACATATATATACATTTCATGTAATTTCCTGTGACAACATGTATTATCACTTAAAAACAGAGTATGCTGGGGCCAGCAGATGGCATAGCGGTTACATCACTGGATTCTCACATAGCCAAAAGTGGTTTGGGTTCCAGATCTGGTGGCTTCAAAGTCATGCCTAGTATATTTACATACATGTCCAAGATCCCAGGAGAAGAGTGGAAGAGGGGATTGTGGCATGGCCATCTCCCCTGGGGTGTGATTTCTCACTTTCCCTCTCACTGTCTCTGTCTCTCTTGCTGGTGAGCACATGCCACCTAAGGCAAAAACCTCTCAAAAAAAAGTGTTTCTCTAATTTGTTCTATAAAATACCTTCTATTTATGATATATTTTGTAATAGACATATTATTACTATATATGTGTATTATGGACTTATATGTTTATTATGTCTCTGTATTAACCTGATTATTCTTGTAGACTGGGCAATTGTGACTTTCCACATTGTCAACCTCTAGAAAAGGAAATGCTCAGATTACTAAGAAGACAATGCTTATCTTTTGACTTACAAAACATGCTTTAATATTCATCTCAAAGGCATTAATTTGAGAGTATAAAAATTGAGTTCCAAAAGCTTGGATTTGAGAGCTAAGCCCTAAAAATCTTAGATGTGAGAACAAGTGGAATCATCTTTTGAAAGTCTGTGCTGTGTTCATGTGATCAGACACCCCTCTCTTCCCAGACCCCAGGCAGTTGCACGGAAGCTGAGCAAATAACTGCTCTATGTGACTACTATCTGCAACCACACAACCACATTGCTTTATTTGCCCTCATTTCTGTCTTGCTATACGATCTCTCTTTGACAGGCCTGTCTACCCTACAATTTCAGTGGATTTGATGACATCTGTCAGAGGCAGTCAGCCTTTTCTCATTGACTGCCTACTGTGTGCTAGGCACTGTACAATTATTTCACATACGCCCTCTCTCAGTTAAGCTTCTTCACACTTCCAGGAACTTACATGTTCATTTTGTAGGTGAACCATTGTATTTAGAGAGGTGAAGTGATAGGATAGATTGGTGTACCTCTTTGGTGACAAAGCAGGGATTCAAAGTTATTTCCATCTCACTTCAAAGCCCAGGCTATTGGGGCCACCAGATGGCATAGCGGTTACATCTTACATCGTTGTACTCCCTCTTGGCTGACTTTGGTTTGAGTCTCAGCATCAGTGGCTTAAAACTCAAGCCGGTGCTTGTGAATGCATGTCTATGATCCCAGGAGGACAATGGAGAAAGGATTGTGGCCTGGCCTTCCCCCTTGGAGAGTGATTCTCACTTTCCATCTCACTGTCTCTTTCTCTATCTCCACTAGTGAATTCACGCACCCCGAGGCAAAAACCTCTAAAACAAAACAAAACAAAAAATGGGACCAGCAATTAGTGTAATGGTTATGTCACTGGAATCCCATGTAGTCGACCATGGTTCGAGTCTTGGACCCAGTGACTTAAACTCACACCGGGAGCATGTGCGTGTGTGCCCAAGATCCCAAGAGGAGAATGGAGAAGGGATTGCAGTGTGGCTACCCCCCCTGGGGGGGTGATTTCTCGTTTTCTGTCTCTCTGTCTCTCTCTTTCTGGCGAGCGCACACACCCTATAGCAAAAACCTCTCAAAAAATAAATAAAAAGAAACAAAACAAAAACCCTTGGCTATATTCCTAAGATAGTAAGACAGATCGCCTTTCAAATCTATGGTGATCACTTGAATATATATATAGTGATCACCTAAATATATCTAGTGAACTAAAAATCACTGAATCTTTAGTTTCCTAGAGTAGTTATTTCATTTTAAAAATGTTTAAAACTTTAGAAATGTGTCCAATATACATCTTTGTTACTTGATAAAGTTTACCAAATAAGACAGGTACATAAATCAAAATTCTATATAAACGAGAACTTCCGGATCTGAATGCTGATACTTAAATGAGTTGTGTGGCCTATTTCTTATTTCTACATGTATTTTCATGGCCCCTTTGTCCTTTCTCAGTATAGTTTCATTAAGTCCACTATTCAAACATGGTTCCTTGTGATGAGATAACACAAGCAGATTAAAAAGAACTTGAAGTCTGTATTATATTTTTCTTAATGACATAATTCAGCAAACATTTAATCTATAGATAGTGAGCTTTTCACCTAATTTCTGTGGCTGTCATTCCTATAAATTAATTAATTTTACTGGTTTTATCTTCTGTGCTGGTCAACTTAACTTGTAAGTCCTAAGTTTTAACTGTAAAAGTAAACTTAATTTTTCTAGAGGTTGAGAAAAAATTCATGTGTAAGAATCTTTGACAAATATTTACATTTTAAAATAATGTATACACTGTTTGATAATATAAGTTAGCATATAAAACTTGGTAATTTCAAATACCTAAACTTTCTTGCCTTTAGGCTTCCTTCAAGTGTGAGGCATTTCAATTCAAAAGCATATTATTTTTGGAAGCAACTCATCACCCTAGAAAGTACAGCAGCTACATTGTATATTAAAGAGAAAATTTCAAACTATTCTGGCCTTGAATAACCTTTGTAAAAATAAATTTGAGTGGCTTTGGCAAATAGTCATAGGTAAACAACATTATTTCTCTTCTTATAAAATGCAAAGTTTACTAACTTAGGTTTATAATTTCTTTTTCTAGGATTCTCTCTTTCATTGTAATGGGTGATCACAGGCACCTGCTTTAGAAAAAGACTACAAAAGCCCTAGTCACATTAATTTTTTAACTCAAATATAAAGATTTCTCTCTAATTTCTATGGAAAATGGTGAAATACAGAATCCTTAGAAAACATCAGTGCTATTAGAGAAGAAGGCAAATTTGCAATTTGCAAATTTGTAATTGCTCCAGGATACTAAAAGAAATATCACATATCTTTATTTTTGGAAAGCAAATAAAATTCGGTTCTAGATGTCTCACAAACAGGCCAAGGGCATAACGTGTATGAATACACATTGGGTCACACCTCAAACTGGGGTTACCACTGGAGGGAAGTGTGTAGGTTGGCATGGAATGATGTTTCTGGTCATCATCTGTTGTGCTAGACATTCAGTTACCATGCAAAATAGATTTATTTTTTACTGATAATTAGAAACAACTTAAAGTCAGGATTTTTTTTTTTTTTTTTAAAGAGGTTTTTGCCTTAGGGCACATACACTTGCTGGAGAGAGAGAGAGACAGACAAAGTGAAAGCAAAAGTGAGAAATCACCCTGCTGGGAGATAGCCACACAGCAATCCCTTCTCCTCCATTCTCCTCCCAGAGTCTTGAACGGGCATGCACAGCGCCTGGTGGTCAGCCATGTGCATGGGAGTCTGGTAACATAACTACTACGCCATCTGCTGGTCCCAAAAGTCAGTTTGTTCAGGAAACAATGGAGATAACTAAGCAGGCAATTCATAAGAATTTGGAGAAAAAAATATCAGGAAAAATTATGAGAATATGATAATATGTAATTAACAGTTAGTTTCTGTCAGAAAAAACAACTGATTTTTATTCCCGAGAAGGACAAATTAGTTAGTCTAATTTGCATACTTATTCTTGTTTGATAGGATACAATAAAAGCTAGGTTTTCAGGACATTTATGAAATCATAGATGTTATATATTTTATAGAACTTCATATCTGTGAAATAGTGACATGTTAAAAAAAGGCAGAACTTCTATAAGTAAATATCACTTTGATTAGTTATTGGAAATTTTATTTTATATTGTTTTGGTTGTTCATTTATTTGCTTTTACAGGAGAACAGTTAGGTCAAGAAAACACTACTTTTTTTAAAAAAAGACCGCAATGTTGAAAAGCTAAAGACTTAGGGGAAACAAGGAAACAGTTATGTGAAAACCAAACCAAACTAAAACAAAACAGGATTAAAGTCATTAAAAGCTGTGAAAAAAAATGGTTTCTAAAAATTGCTGAGACAATCATTTATTTATCTTAATGATAAAATTATTTCTAAGCTTATTATTAGAAGAAGTAAAATTTATAAAGCGTTTAGTAAACCTGCTAGACTTGTCGTTGTCACTAAGTCTTATAGCATGAAATGGCACATGAGAAGCAAAACCTAAGATTATCAGGAGATTATATGAATGGAGAAGTAGGATATGAACTTCACAGTAGATGACATATAGATACCTGTACCAGAAATACCAATTTGGTTCTGTTTTTTAAAAAAATTATTTTGGGACCAGCAGATGGTGTAATAGTTACGTTGTTGGACTCCCCTGTATTTGACCTTGGTTGGACTCTTGGATCTGGCAGCTTAAAACTCATCCCAGGTGGGGTCAGCAGGTGGCACGGTGGTTATGGGTGCTGAACTCCCACATGGCTGACCACTGTTTGAGTCCCAGACCTGGTGGCTTGCTTTCTCTCTTTCTTTCTCTCTCTCTCTCTGGTCAAATATAAATAAATAAATAAATAAATAAATCTTAAAACAAACAAACTCACATCAGGTGAATGTGTCTGTGTGTGTGTGTGTGTGTGTGTGTGCACGTAAAAATTCTGAGAAGAGAATGGAGGGGAGGGGATTACAGCATGGCTCTCCCCTGGAGGGGATTAATCACTTTCTGTCTCTCTGTCTCTCCAGTGAGCATATGCACCCTATAGCAAAAATCTCTCTTAAAATATTATTTCTTCCATGGGAAAAGAGAGAGAGATATTGAGAGAGAAAAAGAGAGGAATCCCAAGAGGGTCTTTATATTATGAATCACACCCAGCCTCAGTCAGCAAGGACCACAGGTACATGTGTGTTCCCACCATGTAGAGGGAGGCCTCAGGATGCAAAACTGGCACCTTTGCAGATGGCTTTAGCATGACCAACCATTGCAGTAATTGCTGTTTTGCTAGCATGATTGGCCAAAATAATTACTTTGTTTTTAATTCAATCTTTATAAGTCAAATATATCTCAGGATAAAACTGACATTATGTATTTTACCTTAAATATATTCTCACAATATATTCTCACATATTGTGAGAATATTATTAAACACACAACTGAAAATACTATCTTACATGCCTATAAAATAATGATGCTTCATATCTAAAATACATGGAGTCTTCAAAAAGTTAGGGGGAAAAGAATTCAAGTTCACTTTCATACAATTTTTAAAATTTTCTTGCATAGTTTTTTCATAGTATGGATTTTTCAAAAAACATTTTAGGAAGGATTTCTTTTCTTTTTTTTATTATCTACAAACCTTCTGAAGACTTCTTGTAATTATATGCATTTCTGGAAACTACTTCGGACAAAAATGATCATCCCATGTGAAAAGTCATAAAAATGCAATGAAATTATTAAGGCAGTAATCTCCAATTGGCCAATAGATGATGCTATATGAAGCCCTAAATAATTATCCATATGGCCATAACTTCTGAACTTTCATTATGCATCAAACTTCCTCATGGCCCTTTTTGAACATTCAGACAGCATCCTCTGCTAGAAGTCTAGTAAGTCAGCATACCCTGGGTACAGCCTAGATGGCTATAGTTTCGTAATGTCCACCACAGAACATGATCACAGTTAGAATATATACTACTTGTCTTGCCTACTAGTAGTTCTTGTTAAGGTTGAATAAGCATGGTGAGAGTAACAGAGTTGCCATCTCTGTCCTTCTATCCTTTATCTTCGTAGGACTATAACCACTACTAGACCAATGAGGACCAAAGCCCTGCCTCGTGTGTGTGTGTTTTCAACTCCTGAATACTTAGCATTACCACAGACTAATTTTCAAAACATATTCTTTTTTTTTTTTTTTTTTTTTTTTTTTTTGGAGAGGTTTTTTTTTTTTTTTTTCGCTATAGGGCGCGTGCGCTCGCCAGACAGACAGAGAGAGACATAGAGACAGAAAGCGAGAAATCACCCCCCAGGGGGGATGGTCATGCCGCAATCCCTTCTCCTCCATTCTCCTCTCGGGATCTTGGGCACGCACGCACATGCGCCCGGCGTGAGTTGTAAGCCACCGGGTCCGAGACGCGAACCGCGGTCGACTACGTGGGAGTCCAGCGACATAGCCATTACGCTAACTGCTGGTTCCCAAAACATATTCTTTACATGAATGAATAAATTTAAATTACTAGACTCTCCTATGAAACAAATGCGGTGTTAGGCCCTTGTACCATGTGCAAGATCCTAAGAGGTACGTGATATAATTTCTAGGATATAGTAAGGACAATGAGGATCCATGCTGGTTAGTGTATAATTTGCCAATGTCAGTCCGTACCCTTTCTCTCCATACGACTAAATGAAAGCTTAAAACAACAACAATAATGAGTGCCCCCGCCCACAAGGAAACAAAAACTATCCTCTCATCACAAAAGCTTGAGGCCTCATGAATTATGGAGGCAAAGGAAGCTTCTATATAAATAGAGACCTAAAAAAAAATTAGAACTCTTCAACCTGGAGAAATAAAAGTCAAGAAGGATGTTTTAAAACCATAAATTCCAAAATGTTATGAGAGGGTAGATATGAAACTTTTTAGCAATCTGAGGACATTTGAAGAGGCTGTCCCCAGAAACTCACAAAAGATACTTTTTAGAACTAATAAAAGATACTTCCATTTTACAGAGTTAGTTGTAAAATCGTGGGACTTAAAACCCTGAAAATGCTTCAGAGTAAAGATACAAATAAATCTGAAGAAGGTAGAGAAAAATACCATAGGCAGAAAATCCATAACAAATGAAGGAAAACTAAGATTTGAAGACAAACATAGATTTAAGATACGACTTTTGTTAATGAGATATCTCAGTGTTTTAAGTAAAAGTCAATTTAACTAAAATTCTTAAACTCCTGATATTTTGCTTCCTATAGACCTGATTTTTAAAACTGGAGTTTGTTATGATTATCATTCAAGTAGAAAAGCTAATATTGCAGTACTACCATATGAGTAAAAGAAATGTACATTGTACTGAGGTCTAAATTATTAATATAATGATATTAGTAAGTTAATAAAAACATATTTTATTAGACTTTCTAAAAGACAGACTGTGTGTGTGTGTGTGTGTGTGTGTGTGTGTGTTTCTGTATGGTTGTCAGAAAATTCACAATGCATTTTTGAGTAAAAAACTTAGAAAAACACATCATGACTTTTCTAACAACCCAAGATGTACATATATGTGTGTGTATATAGTATGTATATATAAAAATATATATATAATATATACATACATATGTATATATAAATATAATTGTAATATATAAATATATACATATCGTATACGTACATATATACATATATACGATATGTATATATAAATATATAGTGTAATATGTATGTAAATATAAATACTGAACTTCATGATAATAGGATGGTATTTTAACCAATAGTTCCCAACCTGCTACAATGTTGCAACCCAGGGGACACTTGATTTGTTCTGTAGACATTTTTGGCTGGGACAACTGGGCAGGAGGGTGTAACTGTTGTCTAGGTGGTAGAAGCCAGGATGTTGCTGAACGCTGTACAATGCAGGGAACAGTACCCACAGCAAAGAATTATTTGATCCTTTAGTAAACAGGATTCTCAGATGTTTCTGAAGGTTTACATCTCCTCCCAGTTTACAAACTTGTATAGTCAGTCCCTTAACCATGATGTTTTAATCTATTGTGTTGTTAATATCAGAAATAATTGAGCTCCTATTCAGGGAGATGCTTGATCTGAGAGAAATGATTTTAGACATTTCATCATGTTATCTTTCTTTCTTTCTTTTTTTTTTGGAGAGGTTTTTGTTATAAGGCACGGTCGCTTGCCAGAAAGACAGACAGAGACAGAGAGAGAGAAAGCAAGAAATCACCCCCCAGGTGGGATGGCCACACCGCACTCCCTTCTTCTCCATTCTCCTCTTGGGATCTTAGGCATGCACACACACATGCCTGGCATGAGTTTAAGTCACCGGGTCTGGGACTCAAACCACGGTCGACTGCATGTGAGTTCAGCGACATAGCCATTACACTAACTGCTGGTCCGGCATCATGTTATCTTTCTATTTGCTCTTATTTTGGACATATTTTAGCATTTGTGTAGCCCTGGATGGAACTTCATTTTATCTTTTTTAGCAGCACTCTAGTAGAGTCTCATTCTGTTTATCGGCCCATGTATCAAGACTTGGGCAGATGAGATGTGGTACAGGGATCTTATACCTTTCTCTTATCTTCCTGAATGTGTACCCTCTTTCTACAGGCATTTCGAAAAGCGTTCATCCATAGCCCCTTCTGTTTTAGACGTTTGCTTGTCAGCACTCAATATTTGGGATTGTTATAAATCCCTGAGACCCATTTTCTTTTCACCTTTACTTTCAGGCTTCCTTCTTCAGGTTGTACTTGCAATAATGTCAGCTTCTTTCAGCCCAGTATCCACTGCCCTTTCCCTAATTTGTGGGTCTAGTTTAAGAGATGGACAACCCTAAATATATATATTACACTGTAGGTAGTAACCAGCCTCTCTTGACTGCATTTAGGCTATGGAAAGGCAGTTTTTGAAGTATGCCAATAACCTATAGCAATGACTCTGGTAATAATTTAAGGGAAAACAACCATGTCTTTATTAAAATAGTTTTGGGCATTTCTTTAAGGATCATTTCTTTTAACTATTAGCCCCAGATTATTTTTCTCATATTATCTCATTGAATGTCATTCATAAAACCATTTCTAGGGCATTGTTCATAATCACTTAGAAAAATAATATAAAGAACAGCTTTAAAATACAATAGACTAATTAGATTACAAAGCATCTTTGTTCTATACATTACTTTGCCTATAAGATTATTCTTCATATAATTATAATGAGGGAAATACCTAAATACTGATTGCTGGCTGCCCTGAGAATAGTTGCTTTCCATCTGGCATTAAAGGATTTCCACAATATAGACACAACCGCCTGTATAACGTGATCCCCATTACAATCCTACATGGGCCATATAGTCAAAACAGCAGAATTCTCACCATTTTATGCTCATTATAAGCCAATTTACACATTTACATTTATTGTTTTTATATTTAGTATTTTTATTTTTTACTTTGTCAGAGGGTGTGTGTGCTTGCTGGGGAGACAGTGAGGGAGAGAGAGGAGGAGAAAGAAGGAGAAAGAGACCAGGCGAGAAAGTGTCCTCTGTGGGGAATGGTTATGCCACAAGCTCCTCTCTTCCCTTTCGCCCTCCTTTTGAGACTGCTGGCACTCAGGCACTGAATGTTTGTCGCGAGGTAATTCAGTGTTTATTTCTTCCTAACACTTTACGATTAATCCAAATCATTGTGGCCAGTGGGAGTACTTTGCTTTGCAAAAATCTCTAAAAGACTGGTTGATATGAAATTGTACATCTTTTGTAGAGATTAAAATGATTTCATCTCTATATTTTCCCCACAATAAAATGTGAATAAGAATATCTACTTTTGCAAGTCTGTCATGAGGATTAAATATCTAATGTACTTTTCTGATGTCCCAAAGAAAGATTCATTGTGTTTTTTTTTCCCTTTCTCTTTTTATAGAACACCTGTAAGAAACAAAGTCTACCTCTCATTTTGCAGTTGTTTTTTGTTTATTAAGTATTAAATTCTTAGGGCTGCAGTTTGTCTTTTTTATTCTTGTGTCTGCTTAAGCACCTAGATGTTTCAGTAGACTTTTAATAATACTTGTTGAATGGAGAGAGCTCATGTTTCTCTAATCAACATCCCTCTTTATAAGGGAGATGTAGATCAAAACCACAGTGAGATACCACCTAACTCCAGTTAGAATGACTAAGATTAAAAACAAAAAAAAATGGTAAGTGCTGGTGGGGTGTGGTGAAAGGGGAACTCTCCTACACTGCTGGTGCTAATGTAAATTAGTCCAGCCACTATGGAAAACAATATGGAGATTCCTGAGTGGCTTTCTAAACATTTTCTGCAGTCCTACTCTTAGATTTAATCTGGCATTGAAATAAAGTAGTAATCATTTTATTTTTAAAAAGCCTTCTAAAATATAAATGCACAATAGAATTTAGTTTTAACTTTTTCCATATGCAAACCTGGATTTTTCTAACATTTTATTTTATGAAATTTTATAAATGTTTGGGGACCAGCAGGTGATGTAGTGGTTAAGGCACTGGACTCCCACATGGCGGACCATAGTTTGAGTTCTGGACCCAATGGATTGAAATTCACATTGGCGCATGTGCATGCCTACCGGAAATCCAGAGAAGAGAATAGAGGAGAAGGGTCATCCCTCCTAGGGGCAGGGGAGCATTTCTCACTTTCCCTGTCTCTGTCTCTATGGCAAGCTCACATGCCTTATAGCAAAAATCTCTTTTAAAAGAAATTTTATACTTTTTTTTTTTAATGGAAAACATGAGTCCTGGCATATATAATAGTTGATGCTTAATACATATTTATAAAGTTTGATCTATTTGTAGAAAAAACTATACAAGTCCCAAGATATTTATTACACATCTGTAAAAATATAAATTAGTCTTTGCTTTTGTTAAGAGATTTTTTTCCTTAGACTATCATAGAGAACTATTTTATATCTTTAAAGTTAAAGTTCTTTAAATATGTTTTGAAGAAACTTAGTAATTTTGAGGTTTTTTAATTTTTTTTGTCAAATTTAACAGATACTTATATAAAAGGAAATATAAATCCTAGAAAGTATACCTCTATAAATGTTATTTTAAGTATCTGTATGGCTTATTGAAGTGCCTGGCTTATGGAATGCACTGGGATTCCATTCCTGAATCTATCAATAAATGCAGAATTCAAATGTGGAAATATGAAAAGTGCTTACCCATTCTATACAGCTGCCTCACTTGCAACATGTAAAACAAAAGTCAGTTAAAATGTCTAAATTCTTTTTAAGGCCAAGTTTAAGTAATTGTTGATAAACTGTTGTTTATGCAAGTTAGTATCATTCAGTAATTGTCATGTACAGAACTGGATTAATACTAGATTTTCTTTTAAAGAGAGGGTGTATAAATGGTGAACTACATGGGACATTTACAAACACACACTATGATTCAAGGGAGGATTGTGAGAAAAATCTTATTCTACTAAATACATTCAGGAACATTTTAGGATGAGATACATGTTTTGGAAAAACATTCATGTCTGAAATATGCATTTCCTTGTAAATTCCTTGCTTCTTGATATTCTAGGTGTCAACCAATTTTTCAGATTTTCAACCCATAAAAAGAAGCTGTAAATTTAAGAAAAATGAGAGTGTAATTCTAAGACAAATACATCATGAAAGTATGAATTAGGGGGAAAAAATGCATTGCTCCCACATAGGCAGGTATTCCTCTTAATTTATGGAACCGTTTGTCCTGCTTGTAAAATTCCATTTTTTATGGAATAGAGAATTATTGCTGCTGTAAGATATAACAAAATGGCTAAACGCCTGAGGAAAATATAATAAGGACATTTGGGTTAAGAATATAATACTATTCAAAAGATTTTACTGAGAAGGTAGAAAAAGGAAAATTCCTAGTTTTCCTTTAGCAAATTGGGACAGAATGCTGATTTAACAGTAAATAAATATAACAGTCTGAATGCTGCCAAACTACTAAAGCAGTCCCTTTACAAGCCTTGCCAAATGGTCTGTATGAAACAATAACTAAAACCATTACTGAAATTCTGTGATTTTTTTTTCTTTTTTCTATATTGAAAATCATATCCCTTTGCCTAACTTGGGTCGTATATTACATATTTCCATGACTTTGACTTGCTTCATTAAAAATGATACAAATCAAGATCAGAATGTTGAAGCAAGAGGATGTGTTCTATACAGTGTTGGCTGTCTACTCAATATTCATTCTGCCCTTCCTTTTTACTAATAGAAATTCGATTCTGTTTGGTTAACTAATGTGTCCAGCTAAACACTTGATTTCCCAAGCTGCTGACCAGCAAGGTATGACCTAAGTGACACAATTCTGGCCAGGAAGATATAATTGGAACAATATCGGGCAGGGATCCCAGATAGCTATTTATTTGTGGATTAAGGGACAGATTTAGCTGTCATTCCTCTTTCATTCTATCCTCTCTTCCTTTATGTCTTTGTGGAGTCCACGTGCCATGCTACAATCCAGGATAAAAGTTATATTTCAAAGCTTGCAAGCCCTTAGGCATGGTACCTAAAACACTGTGGACATCTTGGAGCCACTGAAACATTGTAGGCATCTTAAGGCTCAAGGCTACTGTCTTAGTCCAATTTCTTGCTATGGGCTAAAAAGAAATCCCTTTTGCAATGCTTTTGTATACCTTTCTCTTCTACAGTATAAATTACAAGAAAAAAGGAAAGAGCACAAAGAGGAGGGAAGACAGTAAATCCTGTTCTTTAGATAGAGAAACTACAAAAAAAATTAAATAGGCAAATAATGATGAACCTTATTTTCATACTCCAAAACTTGAAGAGTTCCAGTTATGATATTTGCAGTATAGGAGGAAGTAGGAAAAGAGAAAAAGTGAAAAGGTCAAGTGAAACTGAGTTAGCCCTCGTTGAAGAAGTATAGGGATCCTAATTCAGTAATCCATACTTGAACAAAATAGGCACATGTCTACCTTTTGTCTGCAAAGAAGCCTGAAGAATAACTTCCTTTTATTTAGTATATTGATACTCCAAAAAAGATTGCTTTCTGCTAGTAAGAAGGAAGAAGGAGAAGGATATTGGGTAGAAAACTGCATTTTTCTTATTGTAATATTGATATCATAAAATAACATTTTTTCTTTTTGTTGTTCTCAGCAAAGTTTTGAGGGGCAACTGTCATTTAGCTGTTTTTTTCTTTTTTGTAGAGGTTTTTGCCTTAGGGTGCATGTGCTCGCTGGAGTAAAAGAGACAGAAAGAGACAGAGACAGAGACAGAGACAGAGAGAGAGAGAGAGAGAGAATGAGAGGAAAAGTGAAAAAACTACCTGCTGGGAGGATGGTCATGTCTCAATCCCTTCTCTGCCATTCTCCCCCCACTCATCCCCTTCCCCAGAATCTTGGACACACACATGCATACGAGCCAGATGTAAGTTTCAAGCCACCAGGTCTGGGATGGAACCATGGACGGCCATGTGGAAGTCCAGTGACACACTCGCTACACCATCTGCTGGCCCCTTTTTAGGTATTTTTAAAATATATACATTTGACAATTTTAGATTGTGATCTCAATAAAATCCCAAATTTTCAGGGGTAGAACATGAATTCATGAAGGGAAGAAAGGTGTCTTAGTTGTCTTTCAGAATCCTGACTGAGACAGACCTGTATCCTGTGTTCTCTCTCCACCTGGGTTCTTCTTTCCTGATGTGTCATCAAGGATGACACTCTTTTAGGTTCTCAGTCACTTAGGGTTATTCTCTTTGGGGGACATCTCAATTCTAATCTGCATTTTATTTCCATCTATATCCATGTCTTTTAAAAACACAGCTCTGTGATGCCTTTTTTTAAAATACAAAATAATGTATATTTCTTTTAATGAGTAAGAGAGACCAGAAAGAGAGAGAGAGAGGAAGAAAGAGACCAATACCCCTATTAGGGTCTTCATGCAGTGATCTGTCCCCAGCAGTCCCAGATTGTGGGTACAAATGGACTTGGTCTGTTCAGGGAAGTATCTGGGTATGAATCAAAAAAACTTTCCCATGTAGACCAATCTCCCAGAGGAGGTTACTGCTGCACCACCATCTGGTCATTTGTGATACCTTTGCGACATGTCTACTGGGACCAGCAATTGGTGTAATGGTTATGTTGCCAAACTTCCATATAGTCAACTGTGGTTCGAGTCCTGGACCTGGCAGCTTAAACTCACACCTGGTAGGTGCATGTTTGTTTGTGCCCAAGATCCCAGGAGGAGAATGGAAGAGAAGGGATTGTGGTGTGGCCATCCCCTCTGGGGGGTGATTTCTCACTATCTGTCTCTCTGTCTCTCTCTGTCCAGCAAGCTCATGCACCCTATAGCAAAAATCTCTCTCTCTCTCTCTCTCTCTCTCTCTCTCGAGAGTCCTCTCTCTACAACTTTAATAGATTTGCTGTCATTTATATAATCATCTAAATGGAAGATGTTTCATCTTTCTGTTTATTGCAAAACCAAATACTTTAAAACATTCACTCTATCTCAGACATGCATATCATAAACTGAGGTTATAAAAAGTTTATATAAACTTTCGTATAGAAGTTGTGAGAAATTAGGTTAATGACTTCAAGTTCTTAGAAGTTTAAGTGTGTTCTTAGGCATAAGATGCTGAAATAGAGTGACAATAAAGGTCACTGAACAGAGAAAAGAAAGACTAGATTTTGTAGATTAATAGATATCCAAAAGATATGCATAGCTTTCAGTCTTAAGGCAAGGGTAGAGATGATGAAGAAGGCTTCAGTTCACTTTAACTCCTGAGTGAATGTAAGTAAATGACCCATCAAAAATATTAATGACAAAGGAGGGCAAGAGAGTGCAGACTTGAAGGAGAGGAGAGCTCTATATGAAGGTAAAAAATACTGATCAAGCTTTAAAAAGCAGGGTTAGAATAATGTGTTATACTTATCCCTCCTGGCTTCACAGTTAATGTTGGTGAATGGAGGTCCAGTGTCCACTCTTAGAGACTGCAGGAACATTGACATTTCTAGGGGAAATCCAGGTTTCAGTTTGGAGAAGGAAGTAAATAGAAGTTTGTATAAACAGACTATGAATACAGTGAACTTATTTTGACATGCAGTGAAGTTGGATTATACAACAAGCTATAAGGAATAAAACTGTGTATTAATAAGAGAATGAAAGAAACACATGGGTATGTAGGAAAATATGTAATCTTCAGGAACTGCAGCAAAGGGAAATATGAATGGAATTGATCTGTGAATATTAAATGTACCACTGGGCTGAACAAATCTGTGAAATGTGAGCGAGTCTGACAGCACACCCAGAGCGAGTCCTGTTCAGGTGATCTGGGAGAAACTTGATTAGCATGTGGCTTTATCTCAGTAGGTGCTGCAGGACTTGAGTCGATAAGGAACAGAATGGTGAGTGTCTTGTCCTGTTTCTTGTATTCTGGCCTGGGCATATACTGTTGCTTCCACTAGACTTGCTGAATCTCATCCATTGTGGACAAGGACTCAAGGGACACTACATAGGTTAGTCACTCAAGGGTTTAGTCTCCCTGAGAATACTGTTTCCACTGATGACTGTAGCCTCTGCCCAGTGGGAATTCATGCTTCACCAAGACTGAGAGTAAAATTACACAGTATTAAACTATCAGATTAAAAGATACAGAGTTCGGGACTAGCACATGGTATAATAGTAATAGACTCTCACGTAGTTGACCATGGTTTCAGTCCCAGACCCAGTGGCTCAAAATTTATGCTGGGTGCATGTACATGTGTGCCCAAAATTCTGAGAGGAAAATGGAGGAGAAGGGATTGCATTATGGTCATTCCTTCTGGGGAGGGGGGTGATTTCTTGCTTTCTTCCTCTCTGTCTCTCTAAGTGAATGTGTCTTATAGCAAAAGTCTTAAAAAAAAAAAAGATACAGAGTTCAAGAAAGGATTGAGGATTTAGTAAATCATTTAATCTGGCAACTACACAGTGTAGCACCTCATCACTGTTAAGAGACAGTATTTGCATTAGATGTGACTGGTTGGCATTTCTCTTTGCTTTAGAAGGCAAGGATTTTTATTTTTCTCCTGGTAAGGGCAATGAAATAGTACAAAGAATCCTTACATGAAGTATCAAAGATACCTTTCTCTCCAGTGATCTTTGTAGTTTGATATTCCATTCAGCAGGTTTTTTGTGGTTATTATACTGTACTTTTTCAACATTAATATTCACATTTTATCCCTTAAATTACCCACTCAGAATGATATAAAAGTTATTTCCAGTACATTTTCATTTAAGGATAATGATCACTAATGACTACAAAGCTGTGATTTCCTCAGCTCAGAAAGCCTGAATAGAGCTAGTGAAGATGAGCAGGGTTGGATATTAATGATAAATATTGAAGATTAGCTTCCTTATTGGGGTAGAAAAGATAGTGAGATGGCTAGATTGTAATGAAAATTAAAATAAAACCAAATAGTTGCTACAGCACTAGGAGAGTACTTATAAACTGTTCCTGGTATTTCTTTTATGAAATATTTATCTATCTTCCTTTTAAATGTGGCTTAAATTTTGGAGGCAGCCCTAAATTTGCCGACTTTATCATGTCATAGTGTCTTCTTTTGCACATTATATATCCCTGCCCCTAAATTGCAATTAGCATATCCTCTCCACATCTGTAATAAACACAGAGGCTAGCATAATTTTATTTCTGACTGTCTTACTTTTAATTATTTATTATTGCTTTAAATATGGATTAGATTCCATAAAGTTGATTTGAAAACTCTTTGTTTAAAATGGATATTCTGCATAATTTCCTTTAGCATTTCTGTTAGATCTGAAAACATTTTCCAATTTTCCTGTTTTAAGCTCTTTTTATGTTGGTCATCCATATTTTACTCCAATCTTCTCGCACTCTTCAGATTTCACCTTAATATCTCTGGCCAAGCCTTCCTCCACCTTCCTCACCTGCGGTTGCTGAAGCTTTACCACTGAGTCTTGACTGACAGTCTTTTTCATGGATCCTTTAGATCTTTTTGCCTTGCACCTAGACCTAGATTAGAACCTAAGAGACAAGCATGTAGGAATCCCTTTGTTCTTAAGTTTTGGATTTCTACCTCTCTTTCTCTTTCAATGGTGGTTCTGTAAGTAGAACTAGACTGTCTCTTAGAATTCTAGCTTCACTACAAGAAAAATCAGTCTGGAGTCTGTGGCTTTGTTGAAGCTTTGCTCTACTCCTGAATACAATAATATCTGAATATGCCTTTCATGGGTGTCTAAACTGTGGAAATTGTACTTGTTATTCCTATTATAGCTCACTAGAGTCTAAAATCAAATGGCTTTTAAATTATTTGACCTCTGCTGTTTCTAGTCCTTGAAACAGTCCTAGTCCTAACTAGCAACTAGTTATTACAGCTATCTCACTTTCCCCAGGGTTTTGTTATTCATGATCTAAATAGTAAGATTTACACAAAACATTGACTCTATGTAAACAGTTGCACAACCAACTTGAATTTCCAGTAAGATGTCAATGCCATGCCATGTATCTTCTTTCTGTCTGATAATCACTCTGTTTGCACACTGCCCCATTATTCTCAAACAATTTCTGGGTACAAAATGGTCTAGTTTTGTCTAAGTAGAATTGAAAATGTGCCCAGGTACCCTATTCTACTTCAATGACTCTGAAAACTCTGTTGGAGGTATAATAGTGGGTACTGAAAACACAACACTATATAGCTCTTTAATTCATACATATCTTTCAAAATTACACACACACACATACACACAGAACTTATAATAGTTTAATAGTGTCTGATATCATTCTCTAAAAGAAATTATTATTTACTATTATCTAACATATTTCAGAGATAGTTAGCCTTAACATTATTGAATAATTTAATTAGGAACAGAGTTCAAATCTCTGATCTTCTTAAAGGTTTCCTTACTCATACAGCACAATAGGACAGGGGTCCTTTTACTATATAATATCCTCTATTTTATAGAGAAAAACAAGTCTTAGAGTCACGACATCATTGATAAATTATTTTTCTATGTCTATGTTTTCCTTATATTTAATTTGGTGAGGCAGCTCATAACATTAGTCACTGAGATCTGAAATTTATTAAATATCACTTCTGTCTTAAATGATATGTATCTGCTAGCAATAGTATCTAGATGTTTTCTTTTTGGTATTAAGGTATACAATATTCTTTTCAGTAGCATTTGGTCTGTTCTTTTCATGAAAACCTAAGTTTTGTGTTTACTTTATATAAAGAAAAAGAAATGGCATGTAAAGATAATTATTTAATGCATATAGTGACAAATGAAAGCTACAGAGGTCAACTAATAAGAATGTGTTGTTCTGTCTACTTGGACAACAATTTTCATGTTTAGTAATATTTTTAATATAATATTTTAATAATGTTGAAGTGATATGTAATATAGGTAGATATTTTAAGTTGAATATAATTTTTGAAATAGATTCTCAAGGTGATCTAGCTTGTTCTCATCTATGGTCCAAAAATTTCTGTTTAATGAAATGGAAAATTAATAATTCACTCATGCTCCTTCTTCTCCCTTTTATGTTTTTAAATAAGAGAGAGAGTCTAGGGATGGGAGAGGAGAGGGAGAGAGAGGTATTTTTGATGGGGTCTTACCATGTTGCAATCCTCCTGCTTCGGCCTTCTGAATAGACAGAATCCTAGGTTTTTATCACTGATTTTTGTATTGACACCAAAAGTAAAACTAATGAAACTAGGGTTACATTATTTTAAAAAACTGTACAGAAAACAATCAAGAAAATAAAAAGCAACCAACAGAATGGAATATTTGCAAATCATATGTTTGATAAAGGATTAATAGATTGACTATCTAAGAAACTCCAACAACTCAATAGCTAATAAATAAATAATCCAATTAAAATGGGCAAAAGAAGTAAATAAACATTTGTCAAAAGAAAATATATAAATAACAAATAGGTATTAAGGAAATGTGAATCAAAACCATAATGATATATCATCTTACAGTTAGTATGGCTACTATTAAAAACAAAAGAATTAGAAGATAAATGTTTGTGGTGATATAGAGAAGAAGGAACTCTTGTACTCTATTGGTGGGAAAGTAGATTAATGCAGATACTATGGAAAACAGTAAGGAGGTTCCTCAAGAAATTAAAAAATAGAACTACCACGTGATCCAATAATTCCACTCCTGGGTATATATCCAACGAAATTTAAATCAGGATCTTGAAGTGATAGCTGCACTCCTGTCTTTATTAAAGCATTTTTTGCAATTTTATCTCATGGAAAGAACCTAGATGCCCATTGAAATGAATCAATAAAGAATATATTGTATATATGTAAAATAAAATATTGAGTTTTTTTTTTAAATAAACTTCTGTCATTGGTGATAATATTATAGAACCTGCAGGATATCATGCTAAGTGCAATTATCCAGATAGAGAATGACAAAGACTATATTTTACCCCTGATATTTTCAGTTAAATAGTCAAACTCATAAAAGCAGAAAGTAGAATATTTCGATTATATAAAAGAATAAATTCTGAAGACTGACTATAGAGTAGTGGCTAACTTAACTTAAAAACTTTTTAATGGAGTAAATCTTATATTGGGATCATGTAACACATAAAATAGTAGTAAATAAGAGAATGGGAGGAAACTTTTTTAATAAATTATTTTATTTATCTTCATTTATTTATTTATTTATTTATTTTAATTTGACCAGAGAGAAAGAGAGAGAGAGAGGGAGGGAGGGGGAGAGGGAGGGAGGGAGAGGAAGTGAGGAAGCTACCAGGTCTGGGACTCAAACTATGGTTGGCCGTGTGGGAGTCCAGTGCCCTTAACCACCATGCCACCTCTGGCCCTGGGAGAAAACTTTTTGAGGAGAATATTTATGGCATATTTCGTGGTCATAGTCTCACACGTATATAAAGGCACTTATTAATGACCAAGTTCCACTCCTACTACCAGGTCATTAAGCAAATTAGTCAATATCTGCAGAGTTTAAAGGTGGATGTCTTCTGGTGTTTTATGATTTCATAGGATATGTATTTTTCAATAGATATTACATGACACAATAGAAATTATAATTCTATCCATATAAACAGCATACATTAGATAAGCACCAGGAAGCAACAAGACACACCATAACAATAATATAAATCCAGCATCACAGTTTTTATTTATTCTAAATACTACTATGGGTGCATAAAAAGTACAAATTTATAAACAACATATGTAGTCTTGAGTGATTGTAAATAACTTTGCGTGGTGAATACTAACTGACTGCAAGAATGAGACAGGGGATTTCCAGTTTGTACCCAGACTGAGAAAGAGGATTCCATGCAGTAGAGAACTGTTCTTAAGTCTGAGAATTTGTTAAGCAGGTGATGGTTATGTGAGGAGTGACTGTATTTATATCCAAATTCATTAAGCTGTATATTTTAATATATATTAAATTAATACAGCTTTTTGTGTATGAAGCATATCTCAATAAAATGGTTAAAAAATGCACAAACTTGGACTCCAAGGAGTTTTTGATTTAATATGAGAAAAGGTACATACATTTAAAAGTTCAATAACAATTAATTTAAAAATTAATAATTAGAAGTTATGTACCTTTTTATATTGGGAAAAATCATCAGAAAAGTTATAACACATTTTTCATAGGAAACAGAAAAATATTTCACGACTTTTCTGAGACTCCAATCATAACTGCAAACATAGCTCGAATGATAATATAAGGGAATATATAGTAATCTATCTTATGTATACATCTTTTCTTTTTTTTTTTTTTTTTTTTTTTTTTGAGAGGTTTTTGCTATAGGGCGCGTGCGCTCGCCAGACAGACAGAGAGAGACAGAGAGATAGAAAGCAGGAAATCACCCCCCAGGGGGGATGGCCACGCCGCAATCCCTTCTCCTCCATTCTCCTCTTGGGATCTTGGGCACGCACGCACACGCGCCCGGCGTGAGTTTTAAGCCGCCGGGTCCGGGACTCGAACCGCGGTCGACTACGTGGGAGTCCAGCGACATAGCCATTACGCTAACTGCTGGTCCCTATACATCTTTTCTTAACAGCATAGAGAAAGAGAAGATTTCACATGGATAAAATTGTATGAAGTACCTGAGTGAGCGTAAGAACTTAAATCAAAGAACACCAAGACAAAATTAAAAAGTAAACATAATCAAATATACCTAGTCTCTATACCTAATGAACGAATAAGCCAAGAAATAAAAAGTAAAAGCAATAAAGAATACATTAACATTAATTGAAAGGGTAAAAGCGCATACCAGATAATTGGAAAGTTGCTGAACACCAGGAATGGAAAGTAATGATTCAATATGTGAATGTTACCTTCTTCCTGCCTAAGAAATTACACACATTGGGGTATAAGAGGTTGCTGGTAAATGCAATAAAATCTGTTTGTTCCCACTATACAGTTTCCCTTTCTTTTCTTAGTAGTAGTATCCTAAGTTTTAGCTTGGAGTACTAGCACATGTTTTTAGCCTTTGTGCAAATTAATACTGTAAGTGACTTAGTTTTAACCAATGTGTTGCAATTGTAGGTCCTTGAAAAAAATGTTGTATAATTTTCCCCTTCTCTTTCCTTATTTGTTGGCTGGTAGTTGTAGTGGCTGAAGTTGTTATTTGTGTATAAAAAAATTACAACACATTACAAATCATTGGATCCTGCAGCTGTCATACAATCCTATACTACCTACAGGAATTAGTGGTAAGAATTTAAGCTTCTATTGTGTGTTTTTTTTTTTTTTTTGGCAGAGGTTTTTTGCTATAGGGCGCGTGTGCTCGCCAGACAGACAGAGAGAGACAGAGAGATAGAAAGCGAGAAATCACCCCCCAGGGGGGATGGTCACGCCGCAATCCCTTCTCCTCCATTCTCCTCTCGGGATCTTGGGCACGCACGCACACGCACCCGGCGTGAGTTGTAAGCCACCGGGTCCGAGACGCGAACCGCGTTCGACTACGTGGGAGTCCAGCGACATAGCCATTACGCTAACTGCTGGTTCCCAGCTTCTATTGTGTTTTAACTACCACTATTTAGATTCTTTCACATCTGAAAATAATTCCATTATTAATCTGGAAGGACATCAGTTAGTTAAACACCTGTGTCTTTGTATTTTACTCTTTCTTCTTACCTTTCACTTAATTAAGTGCACAAATCCAGCAAAGTTTCTAAGTGGAAAGGTTTATTGTTCTTCCCTCCTTGGCCAGGGCCAGAGAGAGGCAGTGGTTTAGTTGTGCACACTCAAATTTATCCTCAAGTGGCTTTGACAAGACTGTGGGCTAGGCGAATTTAAGCTCTCCATGAGCTGCTTTCTCCAGTATTTCTGTTAGTGACAACACATTCATTTTGAATACCACAATTTCCATGTGCCTATATTACTTTAGAGAGTAGGAAGAAGAGGGAATATTTTATTAGCAGTCAACCTCTAACATTGCGCACAACTGTTACTTCTGTAGAATTTCAATTATTCCTCTGACTTTAGGCTCTGCTTCCTACTCAAGCCCTCTGTGCTGGATGCTCAAGGTTAAATGGGAAAAAAGAAAAGTCTCCCACCTCCCAATTTAGAGAGAGAGGAGTATGAGTGCAGAGAAAATAGTAGCTCAGAGACTTTTAACTCGCAGACTTATAACTCAGAGACTTATAAAGAGTATGCCAACCCCTCTGCACCTCCATGTATTTATAGAAACATAAGAACTGCTAAGACTCAATATTGCATTTTTTTTTCTTCAGGAAGGAAGACATAAGAGATCTCAGGGAGTAAAGCACCATAATATCATCATGATATTTATTTCTTCTTGTTCAAAGATTTAAAAAAAGCATAGCAAGAGAAAAGGAAAGGAACAAGACATGGATAGTGGCAGTTCTGACAATACTGGAACCAAAAACAAAACAGAATGAAAAATACCAAACACAGACAGTTTAGAAAATTTAGTTGTCCTTAGTGTAAGCCTTTCATCCTAATGTCTCTTCCTTGTATCTAGATGTAGGCTTCAAATAAAAGGTTGAAAAATGTGCAGCTCTCTAAATATTACAGTGTTTTCATTGTTCTTTCTTATGAAGTTATTCTATTGACTTGGGGAATTTCTCCTTTTTTTCTTTTTTATTTTTTTGAGAGAAATATTTTTACTACAGGGTGTGTGCACTCACCCAAGAGATAGAGAGAAATAAACAAGAAATCACCCTTCAGGGGGATGGCCACGTCACAATCCCTTCTCCATTCTCTTCTCAGGATTTAGGGCATATACAGCACTGAAAACTGGTGTGAATTTCAACCCTCCAAGTTCAAGATTTGAACTACAGTTGACCACGTGGGAGTCTAGCACCTTAACCACTATGCCACCTGCTGTCCTCTGGTGTCCCGGCCCGCGGGACAGTCGAACAGGTTCCCTGGGGGAGGGAGTGAGAGATGGGACAAACACACGCACACACACTACAAGGTGCTGATCAAGTCGTCTTCTTCCGTCTACTTAGGAAAAATGGCAAGTTATATACAGCTGGTGGGCACCAATTGGTTGCCCGAAATGCAAATGAGATAGAACAGCATGAACCAGTCATTGATGTGGGCAGATCTCTCCTGTTGCCTAGAAACCCAAACACTTCCGGAGAGAACGGTTGGTCACATGATTTCTGAGAAACGGTTTGCTCAGTGAGGAAGTGAAGCCTAATGGTTTCCAAGATGGTGGATAGCTCAAGATGGCGGATAGCTCAAGATGGCTCCCGTATGCAGTGCCCTCCACATGTCCCCCTTTCTTATTTTTCAAAGAGAGGAGAAAAACCTGGGGGAATCGTGCCTGTCTTAGGTTGGAGTCGTTTATGGAACCATACGTCCATCCTTACCCGTCATTAGAGAGTCCCATAGCTATGATGGGCTTCCTGTCTTAGGTGGAAGGACTGAACAGTTACTGGGTTCATCAGACTCTCTTACCCGTCTTTGGCTAACCGATTCAGCGCCTCAGGCAGGAGCAATGTCTAGGCTCCGCGATACTCCATCTCCAGGTTGTGGTAGTGGACTTGGATAGGCTGCATTTTTATGGAATTATCTGTTGTTTAAAGCAAACAATCAGTAAACCCAGAATCAGACCAAGTATGGGGAGAAAAAAGGGGAGGAGTCCATTCCATGCAGACCATAAGGGATTGTCGGAGAGTTGTCACGAACGATGCCGGACTTGTTGGTGTAAAAGCAGCAGCGTTCCTGTAAAGCAAGACAGGGACCCCCCTGTTCTGCCAGGAGGAGCGGCACCAGGATCAAAACCAGCAGCAGTAGTGTCGAAGAAGCAAAACAGGATCAGGTATTTAAGAAGGATCTTCATTTTGTGGATCTGTGGAAGGAGAGAGAGATATCTCAGGGCTTTCATCATCCCTGGATGGCTTGTTAGAATCAATCTGTTTGATTAATCTTTCTGGTAGCCAATGAGCAGCATCCATTTTTTGAGAATAGATGCAGACAGACCCTCTGCCCCAAATGAGGACAGGGTCTGGACCATTCCATGTATTGTCCAGAGGATCTTTCCACAAAACTGAGGCAAATTTTGTTCTGGTAGTTGAATGCCAGAAGCACTCAGCATCTGAGTCTCCATCTTTATCAAGAGACAGGAAATTTAGGACAAAAAGAGCATGTGCCAGAAGGTTTTTTGGCGAGCCCTTTGTCTGTAAAAGCTCTCCCTTTTTTAGCTTTTGGAGAGTATTTTTCAAGGAAAGATGAGCACGTTCAACAATGCCCTGTCCCTGAGGACTGTATGGAATTCCCGTAACATGTTTAATGTGAAGTTGTTTACAAAAAAAAAGGCAAAATTGTTTCCTGTGTAACCTGGGCCATTATCTGTCTTAATTTGTTGAGGTTTGCCCATAACAGAGAGTGCGACAAGTACATGGGAAATAACATGTTTGCCAGCCTCACCAGTTTGTGCCGTGGCAAAAATGAAACTGTTAAAGGTATCAACAGAAACATGAACTAAAACAAAATCATGGGCAGATTAAAAAATATAAAAATTTATCTGGAGGAAAATGGTTATCAATAGTTCCAGTAAAGGAAGCACATGCAATAGGCCAGAAATCTGTTTGTTGGAATAGCCAATTAACTTGGTCTTTAGTATATGGCTGGATGAATGTACCAGGATCTTTGCCATATGTCCAGGCTGACCACAATTGAAGCAATTGCCTCCATTATTACAGTTAAGAAACTGGCGAACAGTATATCCTTTAAGAGCAGCGGCCAGAGCCAATCCTTGTTGGTATGCTGACCCAACATCAGAACATAGGCGAATATATCCTAATAAATCTGTCTTTTTTCTATATAGCCTGGTTGCTGCTTGATAAGCAGCATTAGTATTTTCATATACCAATTGTTTAACAAAATTGGTACTTGCATCAGCACTGCCAAATATTTTTTCTGCTGCAGTAATTAACCAATGAACAAACTTAGAAAAAGGTTCGTCAGGCCCTTGTTTTATTGTTGTAAGGGAGGTACTTAAGTCTCCTTTAGTAGGAAGTTTTCTCCAAACTCTCATGGCTGCCGTATTAATTTGAGCAAATAGCCCTGGATCATATTGTATTTGAGTGTCACTAGTTGTATAATTGCCTTCTCCCAAAAACATATCTGCTGTCCAGCCATTGTTGGCCTGGGCATTACTGCATGCGGTCTCCCTACAATTTTCCACATATCCAAAGTAAGTAATCCCCTCCAGAGAGCACAGCATGGGCCAATGTATGCCAATCTGTTGGTATAAGCCAATTTTCTGCCACCGAGTCAACTATGGCTAAAGTATATGGAGCTGTAGCTCCATATTGAGCAACTGCTGTTTTAATTTCTTTTGTAATGTTAAAATCAAAGCCACGTAGGTGGCGCCATGCTTGTCCTTGTGGATCTGTGGTTTCTGTTACCGGGAAGGCTTCCTGCCCCTCAAAATCTATCAATGATTGTAGTTTTTGAACTGGCTTAAATTTTGTAGTCTGAACTTTTGCCTTAGGATCAATAACGGGCATTGCCAAAGATGGCGTGGATGCGACCAGGTTGTTAGATGGCGGTCGTTTTTTGAAAGGTGGCCATTTTAAATTATGGTATTTGCCTGTCTTCGTTGCTGAAGTTTTTTGTTCAGATGGCCATTTTGGGTTACTGCACGTGGCAGTCTTTGTTTCTAAAGTTTTTTCTTCAGACAGCCATTTTGGGTTACTGCACGTGGCAGTGTTTGTTTCTAAAGTTTTTTCTTCAGATGGCCATTTTGGGTTACTGCACGTGGCAGTCTTGGCCTCTAAGATTTCATCCTCTGAACTAGATAATGACTCGTTTTTCTTTGGCTCTTGGAGAGCCTTAAGGTTGTTTTTCTCTTTTAGTTTTTTAGATTTTTTGAGTTTTGTCTCTCTTTCGGGGCTTTTAACTTCTTCCTCACTATCTAGGGAAATAAGATCCTCTCCCTGTTCTTTTTCAATTTTAGAATCCTTGGTTAGATCTGAGGTGGCTATAGCCTCCTCCTGGGGTTGATCATTTTGCATGATCTGCTCTACCTTAGTGACCATAACGACAAGAGCTTCTATTAAGCTCTGAATGGATATTTCTTGCTGACTAAGCTTTTGTCCCATTATTACCCGTACTTAAAATAAAACGTAAGTAAATACTTACCAGGACGAATCTCTGCCGTCCCCTTCTGGACGAATCTATGCCGTCCGCTTCTGCGGCCTTTCCCGCCGGCTTTTCTCACTTGCTCTGCACCTGGAGCCTTCCTCGGGAGCTCTTCACTGGACCCCTCGTACCCAAGTCCGTGTTCAGGCGCCACGTGTCCCGACCCGCGGGACAGTCAAACAGGTTCCCTGGGGGAGGGAGTGAGAGATGGGACAAAAACACACACACACACTACAAGGTGCTGATCAAGTCGTCTTCTTCCGTCTACTTAGGAAAAATGGCAAGTTATATACAGCTGGTGGGCACCAATTGGTTGCCCGAAATGCAAATGAGATAGAACAGCATGAACCAGTCATTGATGTGGGCAGATCTCTCCTGTTGCCTAGAAACCCAAACACTTCCGGAGAGAACGGTTGGTCACATGATTTCTGAGAAACGGTTTGCTCAGTGAGGAAGTGAAGCCTAATGGTTTCCAAGATGGTGGATAGCTCAAGATGGCGGATAGCTCAAGATGGCTCCCGTATGCAGTGCCCTCCACACTCTGGTTTTGAAAATTTTTACATTTGGGACGGTTCCTATGCACTTGGGTATCTGTAAAATTTATTCTTCACATTCACTTTGCCTGTGAATCTTTTCAGATTTTAACTCTAAACTCACTGAAACAGAATGGTTATTCAGACTATTCTATAATCAGGAAAGTGACCTTTCAGAAGTCACAGAACACTCATGTTACCATAATTTTTCTTTTCTATAGTTAAAATTTTTAAATTAAAATTTTAGTTACCACACTCAACTTGTCATTAAAATCACTTTCTCTTTGGAAGGTCTTATCCACACTATTTCCCATTATCTCTTCTAGAACTTTCTTAAACTTATTTGTTTTTCCATTAACAGAATACTATCTATATATCTTATCTGTTTTGTTGATTTCTTTCTAATGGTTTTATTACTTCCACCTCTCTGTATTCAGATAGCCATTGTAATCTTTTCAGGTCATTTCAAAGTTCTCTTTCTGTTTTCCTCAGGTGATGGAGTTCTTGTGGTGTTGATATCCTTGAAAAAAAGGTTGACTTGCATTTTTTTTTTTAAAGTAGCAAGGAGAGACTTGACACATAAGGTGGGTTACAGACTAATAAAAGGTACTTTACATCAAAATGATAGAAATCAAGCTTGATTTTCCTACATAAATAATGGCAAAATACTCCTGACATATAGGCATATTCTGAATTTTTAAAGAAATGCCCATGTATTTTATATTTAATCCAGTATAAATAATCTTTAAAAATTTGAATATAAATAATTTCAAATCTATTAGTGGGACAAGCTTACCAATCACATATGATTTTACTTAATGTTACTTAATACTGAGTTAGTTATATTTTATCACAGTTAAGTCTTATCTTAATAATTCTAGACATGTTTATTTTGAAAAATATGAAGAGGTAAGAAATATTTTTTACTAGGTCAAAATGTTCTGAAATACTTTTTTTCTTTCAGTAAGGAATTATAATAGACATGTTTAAGAAGACTTTTTCCTGGATCCCTCTATAAAATAGCCTGTGGAGAACTAAAAGAATACTAAGGTTTTAAGACAGAGTGGATCCTTTGATAAGCAAATCAAACTATAGATTAGAATGAAATCATTTGTGTGGTTCTATGTGCTGATGGATTGATAATCTATGTATGACTCTCTAAGGTTCATAAATGCAGAATTCTAAACCGGTCTACTCACCTGCTTTCCCTGGAGACAGACTTGCAAAAAGAATTTGAATTAGATTTCTAACGGAAATAACCATACAAAGTTTTTGCCTTCTAATAATGTTTTTCTCCTAGTTCTTGACAAAATTGAAGTCTAAGTTTTTTTCTAAAAGTCTTTGTGTTAGAATAAAAACAAATGAATCTATTGTTCCTTGACACACAGTAGGTATTTAATAGTTACTTCTTGAATAAATGAATGAACTAATTTGAATAGTGAAGAAACCCTTAGAAAGTTAAAGCAGATGAATTTGGTTTTACAGATCCCCAAACAAGAACCTAAAATGGCAGTCCGACTGCATTCAACTTCTTTTTCTACCTCAATTTATTTATCGAGACCATTTTTGGGTATTGAGCCATCACAATGCTAGGACTAATCAAATACCCCCACCGCAGATGTACTCACAGTTTACACCTGTGAAGTTGAACGCAACAGAAATATTCTGCTACGCTTTCTCTGAAATCTGCCTGAAAGTACCTTACAGGAGTTATGGTAATATAAAATTTCTACCTTCATCATACTTATAGTAATGAGTGGTTTAATTGACTTCCCTACAGCAGAACTCTCTTCCTTTTGAATTAAAGTAAGAGTAAAGATGGGGATATTAAACTCTATTAATAGTTTAAGATGTAATAAATGGCTCAACCAGAAATAGCTGACTCAGAGACAGACAAAGATATTTTAATTTCTCAACAATTCGTATGCAAGGACTGATTCCCCAAGTAGGGAACTGGAGAACTGTGGGTTCTGCATGAATTACTCCAAGGCCCAAATCATAAACCCTGGGAGAGGAGTCTAAATTAACAAACTTTTCTGGTGGTTCTTGTATGTTCTAAATTTTTTCAAGCATTATTGCCTTACAGTTTTTCTTACTGATAAAAGAAACAAAGTTCCTAAGTAGTTAGCATTATGCACTATCTTAAGCATTTTGCTCTAGAAAATGTATACACATCAATAACCAACTAAAATACATAAAAGAAAAAAAATAGGGAGAATGTCCTAAGTATAATAATAAAAACAAAAATTGTAGCAGTTTTATTAATAGTATTGATATTAAATATTTTCAAGAAATAGAATACTTACAAAGAAAAAAAATCATAAAAATGGCATAATATTTGTCAGCAGAAACTACAATTCTCCAGCATTAGTAATTCCCTATTAGTGAGCTCCCAGTATGCAGTAAAGCACTTTATAAGGTATTCCTCATATTGCTATTTCAGTAAATATTCACAACAGTATTAACAGACTTATTAATGTACTTATTAATGCTAACATTTTAAAGAGACTGAGGTTAGAACAATAGGGTGTGTGATCTGAGATCGCACCAATCAGACTCATATTTTTTGATGAGTTTACGTTTCAAATACAGAGAAAGTAACAAAAGAATCCCTCACTGATCTGCAGGGCATTCATTCCAAGACTTCCAGTGGAGGCCTGAAATTGTGAATAGTAACAAACAGTATATACCACAATAAAGTTTAATTTATAAAGTAGGCACAGTACATAATTAACAATGGTAAGTAATAATATAATAGGCCAATTATAATAGTATACTGGAATAAAAGCCATATGGGTGTGGTCCCTTTTCCTCTCTCCTCTCTCACTTAACATAGCTCATTGTACTGTAGCATAGGTAACTAAAGCCATGGAAAACAAAGCTGTGGATAGGGCAGACTATTTTACTGGAAAAGAAAAGAAGTAGGGCAGAAAGAGGAGCCTACTCACCACACTGCGCGAGCGTCCAGGCCTGAGGCACTGACGGTCCAGAAATTCACCCGCTCCTGGAGCTCAGTTTTCGTTTCTTCCTCCAGGTGTAGGTGCCTAGTGCTTGCTCACTCACACACCTGTTCTCTCTTTACCTAGCTCATGATTGGAGCCCAAGATGAACTGGGCCCATCCCTTGGCGTTCTGGTTCAGCACACTAGGAACGAGGACTGAATAAGGTATTTAGAAGACACTGTCCAGGTGCTAGGAAGCTTAGGAAGAGGAGTCTGCTGCCACTAAGCTAATCACTCACAGCTGGATCATGAGTCACTTGGTTTCGGCAGATTTCTTCAGTATACAATATAGCTTATTTATTTCATTTAATTTTTAAATTTTAATTTACCTTATACATTTAATCCCCATACATCACTTAGCTTGTAAATTGAATTTATCCAACATGAATACACTTCACACCGGTACAGTCGAGTATGCAAAACACGTTATCATCAACAGATACTATTTTGGCTCAGAATATTGCCTTATCTTTTATGTCTGGTGCTCAGATTCTCTCAGCCAACATTTTGATTTTTATCATTTACAAATTAACGGATATTTTAGAAATGTCCTTTCACCTTTAATGATAGCATTACGATCCTGAATTTTCAGTGTGGTCTTCAGTCCAGCTATCCTCAAAAGTAAAAGAGCATGGAATGAGGTACTTTACTCGTGGCATATAGACATTCTGTAGTTGTTGAATGAATGCAGTAACAGGGCCAGATAGCACATTTTATACACAAAACCCAAATTCTCAAGTAGTTTGTTGGTTTTTCTCTGATATTTTCCTTTTACCCCCCTTAACATTCTATTTTTGTGTTAATATGTAACTATTTTTCTATTTCTCTGGATATAGTAATTAAATATATTTAATATATTCTATTGAATTACCTATTTCTCTGGTAATTTTGTTTACCTTGGTTCTTTTTCATGTCACTGATATTATTTATATATTTATCAGGCAATCTCTGGTTGTATTTTTATTTTAGTTTTTAGATTTTTGCTATAAGGCACATGTGCTTGCTGGAGAGAGTGTGTGCTTGCCGGAGGAAGACAGACACCAGAGAGAAACACAGAGAGGGAAAGTGAAAAATCATTCCCAGGGGAAATGGCCACACTGCAATCCCTTCTCCTCCATCTCCTCTCAGGATTTTGGGCATGCATGCACACATGCCCAGCATGTTTTTCCAAGCCACTGGGTCCAGGAATCTAACTATAGAGTCAGCTATGTGGGATCCAGTGCCGTAACCACCACACCATTTGCTGACCCCTATTTACTTTGTTAATTAAGCGCAGGATGATTTTCTTTTAACTTTCTCTGACTGCAAAGTCTGCAGGGACCTTAGTGTTGGTCATCACTTTTGGGTGAACAGACAAGCTGTTCAAATCCCCAGAACAGAGAGCATTTTACTCTGAGGCGCCAACTCTCTGTTAGAAATCTTGGCTCTCGTTTTGCTTCTATTGCAATTTCTGTAGAGAAAATTCACTTGTTATTTTGCCAGAAGTTAAGCTATGTGTGTGTCTTTGCATGTGTTCTGGTAGGATAGCAGCGTGCATTGTGCACAGTCGTTACTTCTGTAGACTTTCAATTATTCCTCCAACTTTCAGCTCTGCTTCCTACTCAAGCTCTCAGTGCTGAATGCTCACTTACCACTCATACCTCCCTGGGATTTTGAAGAGTCGTTTTGCTCTTAGTTCTGCTGTAGTCCTCTTAGAGTACACTTCTGTAGTTTGTTTGTTTTAAATTTGTTCCTTATCCTAGTTTTATTAAGAAGTGCTGTTACATTTCTAAATGATTAGTTGTTTTGCTTAGCTGTTTATTGTTAATTTCTAGCTCTACTATGATTGGTACAGAGATTGTGATATTTATGAGTTTGGACTATGGCACTACAGATTTGGAATTTCTTATCTGAAATACTTTGGACCCATATTTACAATTTTGGATTTGGGGATATTTATATATATTGTCTCTAATGAAATAATTTGGGGCTGAAACCCAAGTCAAAACAAACTTTATGTTTCTAATATACTTACACATGTAGACTGAAAGTAATTTTAGAAGATGTTTTTGTATGCAGCATGTTAACTGTGAACTGTCACATGAGGGATTTTCTACATTTGAGGTTTCATCAATGATCAACATATTTCAGGTTTTGAAGCATTTTAGATTTTGAGTTTTCAGATTAGGGATGTTCAACTATGTATTCAGTTTTGAGGTTTTGGTTTGTTTTTGGTTTTGGAACTGAGGACATGAGTGAAGTCCAGAACTTTCTGGTTGCTCATCACTGCATTCATTTACTATGGTTGAAGAAAGCTCCTCCAAATAACTCCTAGGGCCACAGAAATCGCTTATGGAAGCTAGTAGGAAAAACTCACTCCAGCTCATCCTCTGAGAATGAATGCAGTATCTCAGTGTGCTCAGTGAAAGACACTAGTGGGGTTCCTTAAGTGTGATTAAATCTCTATTCACTGCTCAACAATCTCTCTACTCTTTAATCGTCTGCCTATAGTATTGAAACATCTGTCATTCTAAATACAATTTGAGTAGGACACAGGAAAGGAGTTAATGTGGTGGATATTCTGATTTTGAGATTTCACTATCTACTGAAAAATTTTCTTTTTTTTTTTTTCCCCCCCGGCTACTACTGTTTATTCAGGAAAAATGGCGAGTTATATACAGCTGGTGGGCACCAATTGGCTGCCCGAAATGCAAATGAGATAGAACAGCATGAACCAATCATTGACGTGGGCAGATCTCTCCTGTTGCCTAGAAACCCAACCACTTCCGGGGAGAACGGTTGGTCACATGATTTCTGAGAAAGGGTTTGCTCAGTGAGGAAGTGAAACCTAATTGTTTCCAAGATGGTGGATAGCTCAATGGCGGATAGCCAAGATGGCTTCCGTATGCAGCGCCCTCCACATGTCCCCCTTTTCTATTTTTTCAGAGAGGAGAAAAACCTGGGGGAATCGTGCCTGTCTTAGGTTGGAGTCATTTTTAAAGCCACACGTCCATCCTTACCCGTCATTGGAGAATCCCATTGCGATGATGGGTTTCCTGTCTTAGGTGGAAGGACTGAACAGCTGTTAGGCTCAGACTCTCTTACCCGTCTTTGGCTAACCGATTCAGCACCTCAGGCAGGAGCAATGTCTAGGCTCCGCAATACTCCATCTCCAGGTTGTGGTAGTGGACTTAGATAGGCTGCATTTTTATGGAATTATCTGTTGTTTAAAGAAAGCCATGAGCTTATTAAAGAGAACAGTCCTCAAAGAGCAAACAATCAGTAAACCCAGAATCAGACCAAATATGGGGAGGAAAAAGGGGAAGAGTCCATTCCATGCAGACCATAAGGGATTGTCGGAGAGTTGTCACGAACGATGCTGGACTTGGTGTAAAAGCAGCAGCGTTCCTGTAAAGAAAGACAGAGACCTGTTCTGCCAAGAGGAGGTCTAACCCATGTCTATTTTGGAGTACTGCTTCTGCAAGGGAATCTAATTGGTCCTGAACAAAGGTAACAGTGGAAGCCAATTTTCTGCCACCGAGTTAACTATGGCTAAAGTATATGGAGCTGTAGCTCCATATTGAGCAACTGTTGTTTTAATTTCTTTTATAGGGGACCAGCAGGTGGCGTGGTTGTTAATTTCTTTTATAATGTTAAAATCAAAGGAATGTATATGACGCCATGCTTGTCCTCGTTCATCTATGGTTTCTGTAACTGGAAAAGCTTCCTGTTCCTCAAGGTCTATCAGTGGTTGTAGTTTTTGAGTCAGCTTAAGTTTTACACCAGAAGTAAGAGTGGGCTGACAGCGATTTTGCAAAGAAACTGTACCTTTAGATTTACCCACTTTCAGTTTTTCTAATCGCGATATCAATTCTTGATGTTCTTCTTCTAACTGAATATGTTCTTTAAATTGTTTGATCTTAGCCCAAACTTCTGCCCTAGGATCAATAACGGGCATCGCCAAAGATGGCGGGGCAGCCTTTTCACCGCAAGAATGATTACACACCAAAGATGGCGCAGATGCGACCGAATCATAAGATGGCGGTCGTTTTTTGAAAGGCGGCCATTTTGAATTATGGTATTTGCCTGCCTCCGTTTCTGAAGTTTCTTTTTCAGGTGGCCATTTTGGGTTACTGCACGTGGCAGTCTTTGTTTCTAAAGTTTTTTCTTCAGGCGGCCATTTTGAATTGTTAACTGTAGCAGTCTTTGTTTCTAAAATTTCTTTCTCAGAATGCATAATTTGTTCTCCTTCTGCTGCAACTGCCACGATTTTAGGGTCAGTTGGCTGGAACCTAAACCACCGGCACACCTCTTTTAGGAAATCAAAAAAAGAAAGTAATTGTTTAATCTTAATTTTAACTCCGTGTTTCTTGAGGGCTTCAGTAAGCCCATGAACAAATAACTCACGTTTACTCATTTCTTGTCCCATAATCACCCTTATTATGTTTTAAGTAACCTTTGTTACTTACCGGGATGATTCTCTGCCATCCCCTTTTGGACGATTCGCTGCCGTCCTTTCCTGTTTTCCGCCGCGGCCTTTCTCTTTATTTTGGTGCTCTTCACTGGATCCCTCGTACTCAGGTCCATGTTCAGGCACCATGTGTCCCGGCCCGGAGGACAGTCGAACAGGTTTCCTGGGGGAGGGAGTGAGAGATGGGACAGACACACAGACACACAGAGTGGAGACAAGACGAGGTGCCAATCAAGTCTCCGAAAAATTTTCTTTCTCTGTAGTTATTGGGGTGGACATGGTCCAACAATTCATAATTGCTTCCTTGTATACATGCACATATTAATATGTATGCAAGGAAGGAATATATAGTATAATATATAATTATATATGCATATAAAATATATATGCAAGGAGGGAATATATATTATGTAATAAAGAATGCTATAGATGCATATATAATATATAAGCAATATATATATTTATTTATTTATTTATTTATTTTCCATCTTGAACTGTCCCCTTGACTCATATAGTGACCCTGGAGAATGTAAGTCACAATTAGTTTCAGTCCTGGTGAAGTTTCCAGATTTCTTAAGTCCCCAGCACCCGTAGAACGTACACCTGGATGCACACACTTGCACGCACACACACAGACTCGGATACATGTGAAGGTATATACTTACATGTAACACTCACTACTCTGGATTTACTTTTTTTGAAGTGAGTGGGATACTGTGGGTATGCGCACTTGTTTCTGTTTGTTCATATTTTAGTATGTCTGCTCAAGTGCTGTATGAATTAATTGGCTTTTTTTCTTAGTCCAATCCCATTTCATTTCACTACTACAAAACCTAATCCAAGTTTTGCTCTATTGGTGGTACAGAGTCATTTATTCCCCTAGCTCTATTTTAGAATTCATCACATGTAAGAGAAGGAAATGTAAAAACATGTGGTCAATTAAGTATGTTAAAATCAGTAATTTATTGGGACCGGCAGTTAGTGTAATGGCTATGTCGCTGGACTCCCATGTAGTCGACCGCGGTTCGAGTCCTGGATCCGGTGGCTTAAACTCACGCTGGGTGCGTGTGCATGCGTGCCCAAGATCCCGAGAGGAGAATGGAGGAGAAGGGATTGCGGCGTGGCCATCCCCCCTGGGGGGTGATTTCTTGCTTTCTATCTCTCTGTCTCTCTCTGTCTGTCTGGCGAGCGCACACGCCCTATAGCAAAAACCTCTCCAAAAAAAAAAAAAAAATCAGTCATTTATTGTCCTTGTTTCATTTTTTAAAATAAGGCATGGTGGTGCTTCCACTAGCATGTATGTTCTGATTTAGTTCTTAAAATCTTCATGATGTGTGACATTTGAAGTAATTTGCCTCATTGGACTAGGCAGTGCCTGCAATTTCTTGTAAGCACTCTCATACAACAGAGTCGTATTAAGTAATCTGATCAAGCAAAAATAACAATAAATATAGCAGCTGACACTGAAGGACACATTTCTTGTGCACACTTAAAATTGCTCGCCTGTTGGCTATCCATTTACTTAACATCCAATCATTGACACTCATACTCTCCCATTTGGCTCATAACAAAACTTTCTGGCAATGTACTGTATATCCATTCAGAGCTCTTAGTTCCTGGCTTTCCCTGAGCTGAGAATGGTACCCTCCATACTCTTTCTTTGAAATATTTTTATTGGACTCTGTTATTTTTACTACTTCCCCATGGCTATTCATTATACACAAAATTCTCTTCTACTCAATCATGAAATTACATGAAAAGTCATTTAAACTTCAACTTAATCAAACTATTATTTGCTATTTCTAGAGATATGGATCCTGTTCCCTAACTTGTTGCTTAGAAAACATACATTAAATAGAAAATGACTTCTAAAGTCTTGCATACTTGTGAAAAGTCCAAACTCAACATAAATAAGCTAACATTTGAAGCAAAAACAACCTTTAATATAACTACGTTTTTCTCCTTTATATTTTTATAAAAGATAAGATACGAATAGCCACCATTTGGCAGAATGAGTAGAACAACAGAAAATCTAGCCTGCTTTAAAGGAGGGACAGTACTTATGCCCTGTCTGAATAGAAGAGTTAGCCAAGAAACACTGGCTTCCTCCAGTTATATCATGAATATCGGCCAAGTTTGCAAGGACGTAGACAATATGTCAATGTAATTTTGACCAGAAGCCAAAGAGATAAATCTGGGGCCAAATAAAGAATTTCTCACTACCCTAGAGATCCAGAGAAAGACCCAAGACAGTAACTTGTGCCAAAAGTTGGAAGTAGGAAAGACCAACTAGACTAACTACAACCTTCAAGGTTGAGAGGTCTGCAGACTAGAGAAATATAATGACACCTGTACTGTGAAAATCGGTACTTTGAAAATTCCACTGCTGAGCATTTTGAAGAGAATTCACCAGCCATAAAACTACTTGTTGTAAAGAAAAGAATAAATAACAGTGATTTTATTAAATTTTATTTTACTGAGAAAATTGAAACAACTCGGTATGGGATTCCTGCTATCACAAGTACACATACAACCACCATATCCCCTTGATTTTCAGTCAGAGACAAAGATAGTCCTCTGTGATTCAAGGCCAGTGTCGTTATAAGTGCTCTGAGTCTCATGGCCTTCAGCTTCTTCAGGGATCTCATTTCATCATTTTCTATTCCTTTCTTACTAATCTTCAACCAGTCTCTTCTCAGTAACTGTTCTTTGAACACATAAGCATATGTAAGTAAACATATCCACAGTCTTTAAAATGGTCTTTAATTGTGTATTCTCCTTCTAGCTCATCTCTTTTTATGTCCAAGCCTCATTAAATTTTTGTGTTTTGTTTTAATTTCCTTGAGATGTAATTTAATCCAGTCTATTCTTTAGCCAATTTCAGTGTGGTCTAGCTGCTAAGACCATCAGAATATTGTCCTTTACCATTATTATTATTATTTTTTGCTATAGGGCACACTCACTGAAGAAAGACAGAAAGAGAGAGAGAGAGAGAGAGAGAGAGAGAGAGAAAGTGAGAAGTCATACCTCAAAGGGGACTAGCCACCCTGTAATCCCTTCTCTGTTATTCTCCTAACATGATTTTGGGGACATACGTATGCTGATCTGGGACTCTGTGATTGGCCATGTGGAAATCCAGTGCCTGAACCACCATGCCTCCTGCTGGCCCCTATTACCCTGTTAAGAGCCACTAAAGAGTTTTTTTGTGATTAAATCTAATGAATATAGAAAACCCTAATTTTTGTTTAATCTATCAAGCATTTGACTTCCTTATCTCTATATACATTAAAACATGTCACCCTCTGGAGAGAACTTCACCAGGTACTTAGTCTTCTTCCAAGGACTCTGTTTAGTTAGTTTGTACTCCTGGCCACAGAACAGTGATGAGGAAAGATGTCTGAGAGAGTGCAGGAGAAACAAGATTTTAGGGAAGTGTCTTTGGTTGGGATATTTCCTCCTTTTCATGCTAGGTTCAGAGTGTAGCCCTGAGGACAAAGACCATCCGAATAAGATAACCATTTTACTTTATTTCAACCTGGAAAGTAGTTTGAAAATTTCCAAAAGGAAACCACACACCAAACATGTGAAAGGCCCATGTATTAACCCTACAGAAGTGTGACCTCACAATTTTGGAGCAAATTTTCCATTATGCATTCAGCAATGACATTAACAATTTCTATTTGTTCTCCCAGCATTTAACATTGGATAGTAGTTTGTTAAATTAAGATTGGATATTTGAATATATCCAATCTTATGTAAGATTGGATAAATATATTAGATAAATTCTTAATTGTTATTATTAAATCTTTAATTCTATGTAATGATAATAAAGAATTAAGAATTTACATTTAAAACTTAAAAGTAAGTTTTAAAGTTAGAAATTTAGATAATGCTGGGGAAATCAGACATATTTAATATTTATTGAGTAGTTTATGAAAAGATGAAAGACAATTTGAGGCTAGAGATTGAGAATCAATAGAAAGTGTCAACATTTTGAATTACAGGTTTTGAATGTTTTATTTTCCTATCATAGAATTTTTTTGAAAATCCAGAATATGCATGCTTTCAAAAGGATAGCTTTGAAAAGATATTTTGAATAGTATTTATCTTTATCTCTACTTCCCATTACTTTTCCTTCCTTTTGAATATATATAAACATCCACAAGCATGAAAATCTCTCTAAAATGGGCATGGATAATTATACTGGTTTCGCATATTTGATAGAAAAGACAGAGTAGGAGACTTCTCTCATATGAGATGCAAATCAGAAAATATATGTGATTTAATGGCAGATTAGCATCATTTATTTTTATATTTGTGGCATTTTGTTATTTTTAATAGAATTCCATTTGCTGGGATTTGGCTCTAAAATGTAAGTTATTTAACAGATATCATTAGGTTGCTAAGCATTAACACTTAATTATCATATTAATAAACAGTTATTACTCTCTTCTACACTGAGCCTTGCCTCTGCCACATTAGTATGCATGCACTGCTCTTAGGCAACTTAATTGTCCTTAAAGGAAATCATTACAATTTAAATGAAATTGGGAGCTACTGGTTAGGGAAGGCTGTAGGGCATGCACAGTACATACTAAACAAGGAACTGTAATTTCCCCCAAATCACAATTTTTTTTTTCAGTAATTTCACATCGCAGCACTATATCTATTTGGTTAAGGGGAAAACAGTTTATTTTTTGCCTTGCAATTTTACAAGGGTACCATTTAACCAAGGACATGCAAGACTCTAAAATGGTAGCAAAGGAACTTGAGTAAATCAAATAATTTCTCTGAGGCTGGTAAACTGTTGTCAGCATTTGCAACCCAGTCAATGAAGCAATAAAGTATAGCATGGTGGGCAGCCGTCAACCACCACAGCCTGCCTCTAGGATGGAGGACAGCAGGAGGCCAAAGACTTTATGGCGACAGCTGTTGCCTCTCCCCACATGTGATTTTGTTCACTCACCTCACAGTAACACATGTCACACGCTGTTGCAAAAATGGGGAACAGGGTCATTCTCCTGTGTCCTGTTACCTCTTCGCCATAGTCAAGAGCTCATTTTTTCCCTCCCTCCTCAAATCTTAAAATGACTTAGTTTAGTGATTTGAGTTAAATACTCTGCTGTTGAAATGCAAAGTGTTTAAATATCCCTGGACTCTTATTTTTGATAGATAATTAATCAATGTTTTACACAACCTTAAACAGCTCTTCATTTTTAGTGAGTGACTCATGATGAAAACAAGGATTTAATTCATGTGGGTATTTAGCATTTTCAGAAATAATTAGTTAGCAACTGAGAGTTAATCTTATTAGTGCCCAACTTTGTAGGGATATATGAGGACTGAAAGTAAGATGAATAAAAACCCTGCCTTTTCTGAAATCTATAAACAATAAAGTAGGATTTTAAAATATTGAAATGAAACCACAGGACTTCCAGATGTTAAAGAATTAGGAATTAGGAAGCTACTAAGCCCATTGTAAATGTTACTTCTCGTTATACAAGTTGAATATCTCCATTTCACATGGTACAAAACTGAGATCAGAAAGGCTCATTAACTTCCCTTAGGTCTCATTGTCATTAAATGACTACAATGTTTAGATCTCAGGTCTGTCTTCCTCTGGTGCCCATATTCATTCTTGAGTGCTTCATTCACTACAAATCCAAAAGCACCTTTATTAATACTACAGAATACCTGTTACATCTAGGACTTTCTATTGATACAGGAAGGAAAAACGGATTAATCATTGCAAAAGATTTTATAGAGACTTCTTCCTTCTGGATAGTATGAGTTACTGTATTTCCTGTGATTACCCATTAGTAGGAATGATTTTTTAATAAAGTCTATATTGTGGCAGTTCTTTAGAGTTTCGTTCAAGTTTATTCTTTTGCTTCTTCCATAAGTGAGAGAGAGAGAGAAAGAGAAAGAGACTGAGAGACAGCACTGCCTCTGGGTCATGGATGCCTAAGACATGGGTGTGCACATGTCTGCTCTACTTGGGGAAGTCTCTGGACATGAACCTGTGTGTTTCTCACTTGGATCAACTTCAAACAGTACTGCTTTTTGCCACTGCACCATCATTTAACCCCGGTCTTACTTCTTAATAGAAAAAAAAAAAATACCAAATTGATAGGAGGAAATAAAGAATGCACTTGGGTAAAATGTGGCATGATAAGAAGTGGAGTCACATTTTTTTTTTGCTTTTTTTAAATTTAAATTTATTTATTTACATTCATTTACTATACATTCCTGGAGTTATTGTGGTGACTTACTGAATTTTCATATTGGTGATAGGAGTACAATGGGGTCCTCACAAAGTTTATGGAAAATGTGTATTATGAAAAAGCTATGTATGTTTTTAGTTATTTACTTTTTTCACTAATATTGAATTCTTATTTTAATTCTATTTATCACAATTTGTTTTTTTAAGTTTTGCTATAGGATACATGTCTCACTGGCAAGAGACAGGGAAGGAGAGGGAAAGTGAGAAAACATGTCCGGGCAGGGGGTGGCCATGCTGCAGTCCCTTTGGATTTTGGCATGCACTCACATCAGCCTGGTGTGATTTTCAAGTCTCCAAATCTGGGATTCAGACTGTGTAATAGACTATGTGGGATCTACCTGCCTTAACTTCCACACCACCTGCTGGCCCCATCACCAACTTTCTGAAGTCACTCATGTGTCTTTAATCCTTTTTCCAAAATCATGAACTTGAGTATGATGTTTAACCTCATAGAGCCTTCAGGTATCTTACTGGTTAAGTAGGAATAACAATTTATGCCATACTTATTTTATAAGTTTTAAAGGAAACAAGTATTTTTACTATAAAGTAATGAACAAACAATAATTTCTTTTTATTGAGTTACCATGCTGTAGTAGAAAAAGAATGGGCTCTGGACTCAGACAGATCTAGGTTGGTACCACAAAGAATAATTGTCTAATAATGGAATGCTTCATCTCCTTTAGTTTCAGTTACTGCATCTCTAAACTGGAGAAAATAATGTGTGTATTAGAGTTGTGCTAAAAGATTCAATATAAAGTATGTTATTTCATAGTACACAGAATATCTGAAGAAAATTATTCAAATGGCTATTATTAATCCAGGTATGACTAGAGCATTAGTGCATGGTTCAGAATTTATATTTATACTTTAAAATATATGAGATCCAATTTATGGACCCACTTGGATTTGCTTTTCTATTTGCCTTTGCTGGTGCCTGACGAATAGAGAGCCATGACCAAGCAAGTCCTTCTGTTGTAACATTAAACAGATACACACTACTGGCTCTTCTTTCTCTTCAGGCCTAAGGACTATGTAGTCTGTATCATTTCCACAGCAGTGGGAGCTGCACTACCTCCAGAATCCAAGCCCAGATATTTATACTATGTGAGGCAAAGGCTAGTTTAGTACAAAACCTTGTATTAGTTTAATTTCCATTCTTCCTGCACATTATTTTTCTTTCCTTTTCTTTTCTTTTCTTTTTTAAAGTTTGTTTATTTGGAGAAAGAGAGAGGAGGGGAAGAAGGAGAGAGAGAGAAATATTCTTGACAGTCTCTTGCCAGGCTGTATTCTTCCCTCCAGCCACACAGAATTCTGGACACACTTGTGGGCACACCCAGTGTGTTTCCAAAGCCTTCCTATATGGCTCTAGTATGGCACCCTAGCATGTCAGCACATTTGTATTTTACCTTTTTTCTTTCCTTCTCTTTTTTTTTTTTTTTTTTTTTTTTTTAATTTTCTCTAGAGCACATACATTCACTGGAGAAAGATGAAGAGACAAAGACAGAGAGAGAACGTGTGAAATCATCCCTCCCAGACGTGATGGCCACACCACAATCCTTCCTCTATTCTCTTGGGATTTGGGGCACACAGGTGCACTCACCCTTTTGTACCTGAAATTTCATTCACTAACAAAGAATTAGCATGCAAACCCTAGCTAAAGCCACATTTTCAAGTGAACTTGGGTGGAAACAATTGACCAGGAGAGACCTTGGAATGTCCATGTCCACTTGCACAAAACGATTTTAAAGTAGGCTTCACAATGAATGAAATAGGGCCATGTTTCTTATGCTAAGTGGGGTGTTAATAGTACATTCAATTACATCAGAGTTAGTCATGGTTTCACCTGAGGAGCAAGTCGAAGGCAAGTGTAGTCGATCAGTATAAAACCAATAATAATGAAACACTTAATAAAGTGTTATAACTTTTTATGCCTTTGGAAGCATTATGCAGGTTAATCGCCAACTTAAAGACAGGTTGTTAAAGCCAAAGAGCCACTATGTTAGTTTTTAAAACTTTTACCTTCTGTTTAAAAGATCTATTATACTGAAAATTAGACCAAAGATCTGATTATAGGATTGAACTGCAAGACAGACTAAATGTATAGCCTCAATCATTGTCTTATATTACCATAAGGCTCATGAGAGGGAAAGGGTGCCAAGAGAAGGTAATAAATCTGGGGACATGTTAGATTAGTAAAGTTTTGAGGTGTTCCAAGATCTGGGGAATTCCAGGATAACTTACATTAAGTCAAAGACAAGTTGTTGCTCATAGCACTATATACTGCTAAGAAGGAACCTTTGCACTTGCTAAGTCTTTTTGGATTATGTTTGACACATACACACCATTTAAGACTATAGCTACACAACATTGATCAGGAGATTCTGAATGCTGTCAGTTTCAAGTGAGGTTTCAATATTCAGTCTTCAGTGTAGACTCTTCTGTTGTAGCCATTTCATTCACAGACCTAATTCCTAATTAATTAGGAATCTGGTACAGAAAGATTTTGTGTTGCATCTCTGGATATGGAATAATCACATAGAATCCTAGAGCAGAGCAATGTTACCATGACAGATAATTTCCCTCTATTTGAAAGAAGAGTTTTTATTTTATTTTTCCTTTATGAGAGAAAAGGAGAAAAAAAGGGAAACAGAGGAAGAGACAGGCATATGAGACAGCGTTTCACTTTGTTATGACCCTACTGAGCTAGGTTCCCAACTAGCCAGGATTGCAGGTAGCCATGGCCAGTGTTTTTAGTTTGGTCCAGTATTTAAACACAGGCAAGTTGTGGCTTGTAGCCCTGCATGCTGTGGTGTTACCCTCTGTACCACCATGACTAGGCCATGTGAGGACCTACTTTTATCTGAACAATTGACAGAAAAACACCAATAGATTGTATAACTAGAACTTTCCACCATAAACTAAGTTATTTTGAGTTAAACTAGTCATAAGTTTAGGCAGGTGGTATAGTAATTGAATATTTGTTGGAAGTGACACATTTAAGAGTAGGCTGAAGCAGATCTAGAAAGCATAATGAACAGATGGCCCAGACTCCCTTGTCACTTACTTCTGTTTATTCATTGTTTATCCTTCAACTCACAACTATTTCCTCAGGGAGGGTAATTTATGACCAATCACTAGAGGAACGAAAGACTTAAGTCTGGATCACAGATTAAACACCATGATGTGCTAGCATTATTAGTAAAATGGCTACTGCACACTATATAGCCCCATTTCAGTGACCCCAAGAGGCATTAATAAACTCAATTCATGGTAGGGGGTGAATCTGTAAGCAAAATACTCAGCCACTCCACTGCACGTGGAAGGAGAAACACAATTCTGTAGAGCGGATATGGGCTGGGAAGAAAAAGAGTGGAAGACTGGGATAAAGTGATCTAAAGATGAGGTATGTGGATAAATATATGAGGAAGGGCACAAACTATGCAGATCTTTGTTTCTCCTATTAATGTTCACCAGTGACTTTCCACCACAAAACAGGCTGCCAAGAACCAAGTGGACAGGTGGATCTATGCCAAACATGTCAGTAAGCCTTTTTCCACAGTCATCCAAAACCTGTGAAATGAGCCAATAAACAGAGTGCACTGGTGGTATGACTGGAAGCTGTGTATTTGGTAAAAGTCATGGATTACGTATTGCAAAGACTAAGTTAACTACTACAGAATGTTAAACTACTGTAGTAAAAATCAGTCCTGGCTCTTAAATATGGTTCTAGTGCTCATGGAAAACGTCTACAGGCAGGTAGTTTACTTTAGGCATCTTCCACTTCAGAGGACAGAGAGATTCCTTTCACTGAAATTGCTAAACACTCTGGATATGTGTTTGCCTTCTCTATTCCTACTAGTGCTACCATTTGATGTCCTTTAGAATGCCTGATTGCATAATACTTTTTAAAGCATAGCCTTTAATTAAAGTTGCCTTATGATGGTGATTATTTATAATATAATGGGTATAATAACATGGGATTTTCTGGTTTTTTTTTTTTTTTTTTTTTTTTTTTTGAGGGATTTTTGTTTGCTGTAGGGTGCATGCACTCGCTGGAGTGACAGAGAGAGACAGAGATTTGGAAAGCAATAAATCACTCCCTGGGGTCATGGTCACGCCACAATTCCTTCTCCTCCATTCTCCTCTTGGGATCTTTGGTATGCACGTACATGCACCCAGTGTGAGGTTTAAGTCATCAGGTCTGGGACTCAAACTGCGGTTGACTACGCAGAAGTACAGTGATGTAACCATTATGCTATCTGATGGTCCGAGATTTTCTGATCTGATCATACTTTGCATTTATCCAAAATAAACTGTTCGCAAAGAATAATGGAGCGACCCATTGACATATATGCTTGGAGTCAATACTTTGAGGTGTTTAGAATACTCTTCTGTTTACCTATTATTTCCCAACAAATCACCCTTAAACTAAGAAGCTAAAAAATTATTTTTATTTCTCACTTTTCTTGGTTGACTAGGTTCAGCTGGGATATCTTCAGGGGGTGGTTTTGTTGACCAAAATCAGATTATTGGAGTTATTCTGAGCTATAGCTATGGCTACAGACAGCTGGCAGGGGCTGACACCCTCTTCATACAACAGACAGTCCATGTCAGGAGCTCAGTCCGGAACCAGAACTTGAATATTTATATATGGCCTCTCCCTATGGCTTGGCCTTAATGGGGGGCTCTGAAAGGAAGCATTTTGATAGCAAGTATTGTCAGAGATACACTTGGGAGATAAGACTTCTTGTGACCTGGCTCATAAGGTCACAACTATTCATTACCATCAGTTCAAATTAAGGAAGTGGGAGCATTACACTCCACTATCTTATGTACAACTGACAAAGATACATTGCAGAAAAGCTGATGAAATAGATGATATCAGTGTGATTATTCTGGAAAATACTGTGAGTTCAAATGTGTTGTGCCCCTGGGGGTGATGTGTGAGCCAATCCAATAGCCAATTTTGAGGAAGGGCGATAAACCCTCTGAACCTAGCTCCAAGTGACCAACTTGTGGAATTTGTGCACTTTTTTCCTCAATCAGTAACTCTGCTGAAGCAGAGATCCTATTTAATGGAAGAAATCTCCACCAGAAGAAATCTTAAGAGTTTCACTGAAGTAGAAATTTCAAATACATCTAGCCATATTTGGCTCTTTACTCCAAGGGCTTAGCAGGCAAGAAATTACTGGACTGTCTGGTAGAGTTAACCTTGATTACCAAGACAAGCAGGAGGTGGTTCTGAACAATGGGTGCAGGAAGGAATATGTATGAAATGGATGAATTTTTATGTGACATTTCTTGGTACTTTTATGCAGCAAATTCATCCTGACATGAACAAGACAACTGTACTCACAATCTCTGTATGTGAAGATCGTGGCCACTTCACTACTCCACTAACCAAGGTGAAATATTAATCAAAGCAAGAGCGAGTGGTGAATCAAGATTTGTTTGAAAGAGGAATATCAATTATGACACAGAAGCAGTTACCATAGCATGACTTGCTGACTCTCGGAACTAGATTTTAGAATTCTACAACTGGGTACCACCTTAAATGATCGGATCTGTATCTTTTCTTGACAAAGAAGTGGCACAATCTTGTTTTCTTATTATGAAGATATTTAGATAAGATTGGATAATAGGTGCAGATCTGAGTGGCAACAAAGGTTGGATTACAGTAAATCTAATTTATGTGCTCCCTTAACATATTTTCCTCATGCCACTTGTCTTCCAAGTTGGGATGCTTGCTAACTAAAGATCCTTGGCTGCCATGATTGTCCCTTAATCTTCTAACACCACTAGCTGTACTGACTTCCTTGAAATTATAACCTGGCCTCCATTATGCCTACTCTAAAGAGAACATAGAGACTACTCCAGTCAAGTTTCATGTTAGTAAAACCATAGATATCTCAGTTCTTATTACATCAGACTCAGATAAATATTTCTCTACCAGGTAGTGGTAGTGATAGATCTGAATTTCTCAGTAACTATTCAGAGGGATCAATACAGTTTAGCACTAGAAGAAAGTTATTACTTCATAAGGTGAACTTTCAGCATTAAAAGACAAAAGATAGGGGAAAGTTAGCAGATAAATACTTGCCCTTCATTCTCCCAGTATTCCATACTAAAGTACGATAGTTTCAGATGATTCTTCAAAATGTCTTGCATAAGCAAGAAACTGAATATTGTGTGTTGAAATATAAATAATGGTCACTTTGGAAGTGGACCTTTCTCCCGCACCTTTCTATTCTTGATCTTATTGCTCCTAAATTCTTTTGATCAAAGAAGATCCCAGAGCCAGGCCAGATTCAAAATGAATGAAAACAGACTCCGTCATGTGATACAAGAAGTTGCATGAATATACAGCAATTCAAAGATAGGAGGTATTCTTAGCATTCAGGTTTCTGGATATTTGGTCAAAGTAATAATTTCTTTCAAATTTTCCAGTTCTTTGTGTATGTGTATGTGTCTTCTCTTCTAATGTTTTATCATTTTGAACATTTCAATAATTTATTTTAAAATTTCTACTGATTTTTTTTTCCTTTTATGAGTGAGATGGGGGAGAAAAGGAGATAAAGGGAGAGATACAGAGATAGGCATTCGTCAAAGGCTCACCAGTTTTACAATACTGCTGCCCCAGCCTCCCAATCAGTAAGTAGGGTTATAGGCACCATGACCATTCCTGGTGTTCAGGCTGTTCTAGGAATTGAACCCAGGTTGCCCACATAGCTAACAGTTTCCCAATCAGTAGCACTACCTATGCACCACCATAGGTGGATCTTCTAGCTTCCCAATAAATAGCACTACCTATGTACCACCATAGGTGGGCTTTGGGCCTCTGCTGTTTTTGTTTGTTTGTTTGTTTTGATGCCAGATTGTGTGTGTGTGAGAGAGAGAGAGTGTGTGTGTTTATGTAAGAGAGAGAGAACCCCAGTGGGATTGGGTCAAACTGCAATACTATTTCTTCTATTTCTCCTTTCTCTCATAATTCTGGCATGGGTGCAGTTGTGACCGATGTGTTACTACCAAGATTTGAACTGTGACCAGTCATGTGGGATCTGACTGTCTTTGCACAGCAATTAACTGCTGCACCATGGAATTATTAATACTTAATTTCAAAATTTTAAATGTTAAGAACTTAGTTTTAGAGAGTTCTTTTCTTGGAACATAGTATCCTTTTTTCTTTAACTTGATGTTTATTCTTTTCTCTTTCAGACAAGGTAATAGACATTCTTCAAAATGAAGCAAAGTTATCTGCATCTCCTGGTATTCACATCCTTTGATGGCTACAACAAATAACATTTGACAATGAGATGAAAACAATTTTGGGGCCCGCAAGTAGCTTAGTGATTAAGGTACTGGACTTCCATGTGACTAACCATGGTTCAAGTCCTGGACTCGGCAGCTTGAAACTCAAGCCTCGTTTGTGTGTGTGTGTGTGTGTGTGTGTGTGTGTGTGTGGTGTCTGTGTGTGTGTGTGTTCACCCAAAATTGCAAGAGAAAAATGGAGGCTGTCGAATAGCCATCCCCATCTCCCCCAAGGAGCGATTTTTCACTTTCTGTCTCTAGCAAGCATGCAAGACCTATAGCAAAAATTTTTCTCTCTCTCACAAAAAAAAAAAAAAAAAAAAAAAAAAAAAAAGGAGAAAACAATATGAAGGCCATAAAAGATATAGTAGCTTTTGTTTTATATTCTCTTGGATCACTAGCTCTGGGGACACTAAACACTGGACACTGGTGTCATGAGGAGATTCAAGTAGTCCTGGAAAAGGGCCCCACAGGGACTGACTCAGGTCTCTTGTCAAAAATTGTCACTAACCTGTCAATCATGTGAAGGAGCTGGCTTGAAAACTGGTCCTACTGCTCAGCCAAGGTTTCAGGTGACAGTGTTTCCAGAAAACATCTTGACTGCTGTAATCACATTGCTTACCTGGTCCCAAATTTCTGACCCACAAGCACTGTGGGAAATAATTTTCCTTGTTATTTGAAATGATTAACTTTTGGAATAATCTAATAACTAGCACTAGAGAACTAATACAGATACTAGTAATTTCGGGTTAATATTGGTTATCTTTTTGCATATTTTTCTATTAATTTATGAATTCCTTTATCAGTTTTGTTTATTGTGTTATTATTTGCTTATAATATTAATTTCCTTGATGACCAGTTTATGTTTAGGAATAAAATGTTCCCAGAATTCTTGTAAAATTGTCTTTAAATCTCGCCATTTTTGGAGGGGATGGGGGGAAAGACATCTACTAACCAATATTTGTAAATTTATTCTTTGATGTGTCAGTTTCCTCAGAGAGGAGAATCTACATTTTCTATATGAGAAGACTTCTATAGAACTAGGGGAAGGGGCTGAGTTTATACAGTTTTAAATTTGAAATTTAGTTAAGGAACCAAGGGGAAAAATGAACAAAAGTAAATCATTTATACACATAAAAGTAAAAATTATGTGTTAATGAAGATATGTATGGTAATATCTTGAAACTAATACACAGTGTATTCATGCTGGGAAGATGCATTTTGTATGCTGTAAAGATGTATAGTGATTCAATGTAAATAAAACAAAAAAGAAAAGAAAAGAAATTTTAGTTAATATTTGCTATTTTGGTGTAGTGCTTCACAACTCTGCCTTTGCAAAACTCTGGTTACCCTTATTCAGAATATCTCTCATCTATTCTCTTAAGAGAATAAACCACCTATCTGCTGCTCGCAAGCAGAAAGGGAGCTGGAGAGCTATTAGTTCTGGTCTTATCCCCAACCTGTCCTTCATAGATGACTAGGAAACAGAAAAATCGTAAAAGGAATAGCAACTGTGCTCCCAGAGTTTGTCCATAGACCTAGGTTCCTCTTCTCTTATTGCTCTGTCCTTATCTATGGTATTGCATTCATCTACAAATGAAGGCGGGACAATTAACACTGCATCCGAGTGTAGTGAGAAGTACAGGGAAAGACATGAATGAAGTCCAACAGCTTTCTTTTCATAGAACGTGATCTGGGAGTCACCCAAATTACTTTAACTCACAATATATTCACTATATCCTAATGAACATATATAGCTACAAGAGATGCTTCAAAATGTAGTCAAGTCTGCACTGTCATACATGCCGGAAGAGAGTTAGGGTCTATTGTTGAAAGAAAGAGGGAAGACAATGTGCTTTCACTGTTTCCAATAATTTCAGCCATCTCTTCTCTAAATCTTTACCAACAACCATCTGATCTCTTCTCTCATTTGTTTCTCTTTGTGGGTATACACATAGTTGCTGGACTCTGAGACACATGTTTGCTGGACTCTGAGACTAAGAAATGAGGCAGATAATTCTATGGAGGATTTGATAGCATTTTAATATTAGAGGGTGGCTTACAAATGAGCAAGCATTGGCAGAGATTGATTCTCACACACATAGCTGCAAACTCCACTATCTGCTCTGCTCTGCTGCTCCCTCCACAGTCAGTAGGAACTGTTAAAGAGCTGAACAAGAGGCACAAAGCTGAGAAATGAGTTATCTTGGGGCAGCCATATTGCCCTGTGCACGCAGAACCAAGTTCACTTGGAAGAGGACATGACTTTTCCAGCATCCGAGATTGGTAGTTTTCCTATGTTACAGACCAGTGGTTCAGGCTGTTAGCTCTGTTAGAGTGCGGGTATCACTGCTCTAGGAAAAAAATTAACTCAATCAAAAAACTCCTGCTCAAGGCTAGTATTCAAGGGTGCAGTGAAAGGATGGAAGGACACAGGGGGTATTGATTTAGGTCACTCGTACACTCACACAAAACTTATTGCCAAACTATTAATTTAATAGACTTAAGAAATAAGTAAAAACTCACGTATATAGACTTCCATATTGAATTGAAGCCTTCCATATTTTCTCAAGATAACATACCTTTTCAGTATATATACTTGATAACAAGAGTTTAGATGTAAAAATTTGTCTCCTTCATTTAATATAGCTTTGTAGTAAGAGAAAATATGCACTCGATTTGCTATGCACAAGAGTTAAATGTTATATGAAGTCAGAAAACACTGAATTAGCAAAATTGAGCCATTATCCTAAAAGAAATATGTAGAAATATATTCCTATGTCATCTAGATTAATATCATAAATTAAAAAAAAATCAATTTATCCTAATAGGTTCTTTTAAAAAATAATTATTTAATTTAAATTAAATTTATTATTATTATTATTTACTTAGACCAGAGAGAGAGAGAGAAAGAGAGAAAGTGAGAAAACAAGTTGTCAGGTCTAGGACTTGAACTGTAGTTGGCTGTGTGGGAGTGCCTTAACCACCATGACACCTGATTTGCCCCCTAATAGGTCCTATTTTCTTTATTTTATAACAGAAAAAAAGTGAGGGAGCACCAGATAGCGTAATGGTTATGTTGCTGGACTCCCACATAGTCAAATGAATTTCAAGTCCTGGACCCGATGGCTTAAACTCCCACTGGGTGCATGTGGAGTGTGTGTGTGTGTGCCCAAAATCCCAAGAAAAGAATGAAAGAGAGTGGATTTGGTGTGGCCATCCCCCCCAGGCAGGTGATTTCTCACTTTCTGTCTCTCTGGTGAGTGCATGTTCCCTATAGCAAAAATTCTCTCTCAGAAAAGTAAATAAAACTAAATAAAGAAAAAAAGAAAGAAAAGAAAAAATGAAGCTCATAAGTGTTAAGTGACTTGCCTGAAGCCATCCCATAGCAGGTGCCAAAGTAGGGGTTCAAACCCCACTTGACTCACCCCAGAGCCAGAGCTTGCACTCATTCTCCTGTTTCCAAGTACCTTTAATTCTTTGGTCACTTCGAATGAGAGTTGACTCAACATGGCAGACCTTTAGTCAACTCAGTGGTATAGTAGTACTCAGGTGTGCTGGATCCATACAGAAGATCAGAGTTCAGTTCCCCAGTTGACGTGAACAGTCCAGGCATACTTGTCTGTGATCCTGGCTGGCAGAGAAGGCACGAGGGATCCTTGCATGAGATCCTGTTGAAGATAGTTATCTTTCTTTCTGTGTCTCTTTCTCTTTCTGGCTCTCACTCTCATAAAAGAAAAAAAAAATAAAGTTAAAAAAAATTGTGACTTATTATCATCATGTCTGGGGATAGAATGAAAATGGAATGACTCAAACTTTTTACTGCCCTGAGCATGTTGGTAAATGATCAAGAAGGTTTGAGTATTGACTTTTGTGGCTACAAATACATTTTGACAAGTAGGAAAATTTACAAATGCAGAATTTGTGAATAATAAAAATTGTTTGTGAAATGTTGAACACTTCTATTTCATGTATATTGTATATATGCCAAGAACTGATTTATATTCTATATGTAGGTAGACTAATTAAAGTGTAACGTGACATATTTTATAGCTTATTTAGTTCAATTGATAAATAAATTTTTCTAAGTCCCTAGTCTGTGCTCTTTTCATATATATTTATTATTAATTTTTGGAAATAGTATGTCTTAAATATGATTGCTCATGATTTCCTAGAGGAATAAAACTTTGATATAACATATCAAAGTTTTTGTCACGCTTTTTAGTGACAAAATTGTCAAATTGATATTGAAATTAAGATTGAGGACTTGTTCTAGAAAATTTTGTGGTTTTCCAGACAACTTGCTTTGAAAACTGCAAATTTTTATAAATGATAATATACTGAATACTTGAGGTAATGGATATATATTTTAATATCATTCACTTTCCAATTCTTATTAAGTCTTTTTTATAAAATCATCGTATTTGCAGTTTTATTCACTCTTCCTCATACAAATTTATAATCTGCACTACTACTGGTATATATTTATCTTAAATTTATTACTACTTACTTATGACAAGCATATATTGTAATATTTATAAGACTTTTTATAAGTAACTTTTATCCTTTCAGCAATGGCTTTGGAGCTCATCACACACACACACACACACACACACACACACTTACATACTTTTTAACAATGCAATACAAATGTATATTTTAAAATGTATTTAGTAGCATTCACATTGATCTGACACTCCTTTTCAACTCTGATGAAATTCTTGATTAATAAATGTTCAGTAAGAGCCAGGAAAAAGAAAATCTTGGAAGTATATTAAAAACCTTTAAGGGAGACCAATATGTGGTGAGGTGATTAAGGTGCTAGTCTTCCACATGGTCAATCATGGTTTGAGTCCTGGACCTTAGATTGAAAGTCACACTGGGCATGTGTGCATGCCTGTTGAAAGTCCCAAGAAGAGACTTAAGGAAAAGGGATTGCAGTGTGTACAATGTGGCCATCTACCTTGGGTAGTATTTTCCCACTTTCTCTTGCTCTGTTTCTCTTTGAGTGCAAATGCTTATGGCAAAACAAAACAAAACAAAACAAAACTTTTAAGAAGATCATTATGATAGAACAATATTTCTTTTTTTGTTTGTTTTTAAGAGAGAATTTTTTTTTCTATAGGGTACATGTACTTGCTGGACAGACAGAGAGAAACAGAGAGACAAGAAGCAAGAAATCACCTCCCAAGGGATATGCTCACATCACAATCCCTTGTCCTCCATTCTTCTCTTGGAATTTTGGGCATGCACACACAGGCACCAAGTGTGAGTATCAAACCATCGGGTATGGGACTTGAATGATCAGCCATGTGGGAATCCAATGACATAACCACTATGCCACCTGCTGGTCCTGGTAACAATATTTCTTAGAAAATATAAATAAAATTTGGGACCAGCAGTTAGCATAATGGCTATGTCGCTGAACTCCCATGTAGTAGACCGCAGCTCGACTCCTGGACCTGGTGGCTTAAACTCATGCTGGGTGCTTGTGAGTGTGTGCCCAAGATCCTGAGAGGAGTATGGAGGAGAAGGGATTGTGGTGTGGCCATCCCCCCTGGGGGGGGTGATTTCTCACTTTCTATCTCTCTGGTGAGTGCATGTGCCTTATAGCAAAATCCTCTTAAAAAATATAAAAAATTTAAAATTCAAATTTATAAACAACATGTGATCAAATTATTTTTTATCTTTTTTTCAGTAGCTAAACTAATTGTGCTTCTTTGACAGACTATAAGAGAACGTGAGACTTTTTTTTTGGAGAAGTTTTCTTTGCTAGGGCATGCACCAGCCAGAAAGACAGAAAAAGACAGAGAGTGAGAAACCACCCCCCAAGGGGGGATGGCCACACTGTAATCCTTTCTCCATTCTCCTCTCAGGATCTTGGGCATGCACGCACACGTGCCTGGCTTGAATTTAAGCCACCGACTCCGGGAATCGAACTGTGGTCGACTACAGGAGAGTCCTGCAATATAACCATTACGCCAACTGCTGGCCCCTACACATGTATTTTTAAGATTTTTATTTAATATGCAAACTTTAGATATTTGTTGAAAATCATTTTTTTTTTAGATTGTGAAGATACTTTACCCATCATGATATACACCTTAGTCCAGCCCAGTTGAGACTATTATACACATCCATATATATATATATATATATATATATATATATATATACACACACACACATATATATATATATGTATAAACATATGACAAAGATTTATTAGTCGATAGTTACTAGGTCATTACAAATAAAGTCATAATGAGAATTTCACACCAACTTTAATGGCTAAAATTAGATCATGGCACACATTTGAAGATGGCAAGAATGTGGAGCAACTAGAACACTCATATATAAAGATTATTCAAACAGTTTGTGGGGCCCGCAGGTGGTATGGAGGTTGGGACCCTAGATCACACATGACTGACTGCCTGGTTAGAGTCTGGACTCAGTATTTTGAATATCATACTGAGTGCATGATGCCCCAAATCCCAAGATGAGATTGAAAAAGACGAGATTGTGATATGGCTACCCCCTGGGAGGGTGATTTCTCATTTTCCCTCTCTCTGGTGAGCACATGTACCCTCTAGCACAAACTAAAAAAAAAAAAAAAGTTCGTGAAAAAAGGGAATTAAAGTAGTACTTTATTTTGGTGCAAAAACACTTTTAAGTCTTTTTTTTTTAATATTACACAGAAAAGTGCATATTCTATGAACTTTTTGTATTTCATACTGTCAATGGGATTATTTTGAGTGCATTTTTTTGGTACCACATGATATAAACACAATTTGTGAATTTTAACAATATATGAGAATAAAATTTAGAATATTTTCATTATTTTTTCTTTGTATTTCACGTATTTATAATATTCATTATAAATTTCTCCTTTATATACATTTACAATCACATTAGATAGTGTTAATATTTTGCTTCAACTATCAAATAAAATTTGTAAAACTCAAAAGGAGAAGAAAACTTGTTTTATCTTTTGTTAGTTATTTTTTCCTGATGCTCCAAGATTTCCCATTTTATTATTTTCCTGTTTAGAAAACTTTCCTTAGACAATCCTTTTAGAATAAATGCGGTGACGATTCTCTTGTATTGTCTTCATCTGAGAATGTCTTGATTTATTCTCTAAGTGTTTGGTTGGTTGGTTTGTTTGTTTTTGGTCATAGGGTATGCACACTTGCTGGAGAAAGAAAGAGAGAAAGTGAGAAATTACCTCCTGGGACGATGGTCACATGGCAATCCATTCTCCTCTTTGGAACTTGGGAAATAAAACACATGTGCCTGTTGTGATTTTCAATTCTTGTTGTTCAAGACTTGAACAATGAAGTAAGCCATGTAGGAGTCCAGCACCTTAACCAACATGTCACCTGCTGGCCCTGCTCCTTCACTTTTTTTATTTTTTAATTTTTTTATTTATTCATTTTGTTTATGAGTTAGAGGCAGAAAGAGAAAAACACAGAGTACTCCCAATAGAGTCTTGATGCCACAATCCACTCCATGTTCTTGAAGAACATTTTTTCTGGCATAGCATTCTGAGATTTCTGGACATAGCATTCTAAGTTCTTTTCAAACACTTGAAAAATGTAGTGCCTCTTCCTTCAGGCCTACATTACTTCTGATGGAATATCTGTTGTCATTCTAATTGTTTTCCACGTTAGATAAACTCTGTTTTCAGTATTTTTTCCTTTATTTTTAGCTTTTAAAGTCTCCTTACAATGTGTCTTGGTGTAAATTTTTTTAGTAATATTTATTTGTATTTGTGTAGTTCCCTCAGCTTCTTGTATTAGATTTATGTCTTTTGTCAGATTTAAGTTTTTAGCTATTATCTCTTCAATTTCTTTTTTTAGCTTTGCTTATTTTCTCTTTGCCCTGTAAAACCCTCATGACAAAAGATTATTTGTTGTAGTAATCTTATGTATGCAGGTACATAAGACTGTATTTATTTTTATCATTATTATTATTTAGTTTATGTGCTTTAAGATTTTAATATTGGTTAGTTCTTATTGTTCTATCTTAAAATTCACTTACTTTCTGTATACATTTTATTCTGCTGTGAATCTATTCAGTTTCTTCATCTACTAAATTGTATTTGTAGTTTCAAAATTCTCATTTGGTTCTTCCCACTGGGGAAGAGGAATGGGACCTCAATATTGTCAGGCAGGAGAACATGTTATATACTGAAAAAGTCCTAAATTCTGGCTACATAATTGGTCTTTTCTGATGCTATTTTCCATAAAGGTTAGAGTGCCTTGTTAAATCCTGGCAAACTGAAAAATCTAGGTTTACCATCAAGTCTTTGTTCTTTTTTTTTTTTTTTTTTTTTTTTTTTTTTTGGAGAGATTTTCACTATAGGGCACGTGCGCTCGCCAGACCAACAGAGAGAGACATAGAGACAGAAAGCAAGAAATCACCTCCCGGGGGGATGGTCACACTGCAATCCCTTCTCCTCCGTTCTCCTCTCAGGATCTTGGGCACACACGCACACGCGCCCGGCGTGAGTTTTAAGCCACCGGGTCTGGGACGCGAACCGTGGTAGACTACGTGGGAGTCCAGCGACATAGCCATTACGCTAACTGCTGGTTTCCAAGTCTTTGTTCTTCATAAATGTAGGTGCCACAGAGCAATTGATGCTGAAATTTTTGTATCTTGCTATGCTGTATATTTCTTGCCAAGTTTGGGCAGAAAAAACAAAAACAAAAACAAAAACAAAAAACAAGCTTTTCTTGGGTTTATTTTTTGACCATGCCCATTGCCATTCGAAGTTGCTCACAACTTCATCTCTTGGATATATGAGACAAAAGAAAACCCAAGAAATTCACCACCCTATTGTTCCTTGTTTCCTATGTTCCTAGCTAGTCTGTCTTTTTCTTTCTCTACCTTTTCTGGGTCTCCTTTGGTTTGTTTTATGCCCTAGCCTGTGGGGCAAAGGGATGTGGAACCCTGAGAGGAAGCAGACGAATGGATTGAGAAAAACACGCACACAGAGACACAGAGAGAAATCGGGGATCTGGCAGATGGGGTGTCTTTGCTGGAGAGCATAGGGACACTGAGCCATTCCCAGGTTTTTTTCTTTTATGTTGAAATGGAAAAAAAATCAGGTTGTGCCTGTGAAGAGTCTTGCATCCTGTTGTTCTTGCATCTCATAGTTCTAAACAAGCTTTCCCTGGCCTTCTCTGACTGACACTCAGCTTCCCTTAATTTACACTGCCTTGCAGTATAATAGCAATATCATCTTTGTTAGAGCTTTCACTTGCCCTGCACCATAAACCCAAAGATCATCTCTACTTTAGAGGTCACTAGTGCCTAATCCAGATCTGGCCACTCCCTATAGTTTTATTTATATGACCAGGAGTCTTAATTTCACTTAGAGGGAGGAAAGGGAATAAATATCCCTACTCGATCATCCCACAGTGGGGTCTTAATTTTTTTTTTTTGAAAGAAGGATTTATAGAGATTTCTCACATGTCTTAGGAGTCTAAGGGGACATAAAATTGTGAGTTTTCACCAGGTTTTAATTTTTGGTAGAAAGCCTTTTCAAATTACCCACGCTGCCATCATAGTATAGAGGATATTATAATTTCACAGTGGTAGGGATTACACTTTCAATGAACTATAATAAATTCAAAATACAAGTTATCTAATTAATTAAGATATAGAATATGACTAAGACTTTTCAACATATTGAAGGTATTTTATATCATTGTTTTAAATCACCCTTCAAATATTGAGATTCATAAACTTAGACATTTTTACCCTTCTCATACCTTTCTTTCTTATATTTTCAAAGCTAAATTCAGCTAATTCTATCACGCTTTAAATTCTAACCTTTCTTGTTCAAGTCTATAAATGTAGGGTTTTATTTTTCATTTTGTTTCTGTTACATTTATTCTTCAACTAATCTCTGTTCCATCTTTTTCTACACTGTATATCTTCTTCACTATTCACTTTCTTCCTTTCATCACATACGGCATTCCACTCATCATACTCCTAAAACGCATTAGAACCACCACTTACAAAGCAACAACCAAACAACTTCATTGTCCCTGTATTTTTTTGCTACGTGGACTGGCAAAATTCAACCCTCAATCAATCCTACTGTCTATTGCCCCTTCTTCTTCATTCAGGTTACTGAATGCTCTTGGGAAAAATCATTCAATTGTATGGATTTGTGTCAGTATACATCTATTGTCTGCAACCTCAGCTAGAGATTATAACGTATTTGAAACATGTATTACCTTTATTTGCACTTAGTTCCTATCCCAATGAGTAGTATATTCCAGGCACTCAAGAAATGCCACCTGATGAATTTATTTTGCCAAATCTTATTTATTATAGCAATTCTATGGTAAGTTCAGCACACTTCACATTTATCAATGGGAATTTATTTTAAAACATTTTTATCAGCCTAGCCATGGTACAGGTGATAAAGTCACTGCTATTTGATGCTAGAAATATCTGATCCTGTTCTGCATTATGTGCTGGATTTATCTCAGCGCACCTGGCTGGCAATATGGCTGTGTGTGTTGAGGGGTGGCATGGAGGAGACGGGGATTAAGGTGTAAAGAGAGTGTCAAGTTTCTCTCTCTTTTTTTCTCTCTTTCATGTGCTCTCAAATAAAAAGAAATGAAAACATTTAAAAATATCTTATTGTTGTATCCTATAAATTAGAGGAGGTTTTAATGCAAATGAACTTAATATCAGTAATTGGTTTTATTCGTCCTCACTTTATTTATCACTTTCACTTTTCTTGCCACCTCTGTCAATCAAGAAATTCACAAGGCAATTCCAGACTTACTGGCATTTTGGTCCCCTGACTAGCAGCACATTATACCTCTAATTAAGTCTCTGTGTTATTTTACCATTTTGCTTGTTTGGCTCAATATCTCTCTTCCTTTCAGGTTAAATGTTGTAAACAGAAAGCAAGTATAATAACTACCCAATCAAATTACAGAAGGAATGCTGAAAAGGTCAAAACAGCAAAACACAGTATGGTAATTTATGTAATGTAGAATGTATTAAAATTTTGGCCTTCATTTGACTCAAGGAAAAAAAGTGTAATGGCAGGATAGAAATGGCACGGACAATTCAGAGTGAAGTCTTATCATCCAACTGGCAGGAATTTATCATTTTTGTTTGTTCTCCTACTTTGGAAACACCTCTTCCTGGTTCAAAGAAAAAGTCAGGCCTGTGTCTACTGGCAAGTTCCTCATAGTACTCCTCTCTGCATTGGTCTTTAAGAAAGAGAAGGAGCAGGATAAATCTTTCTGATTTCGTGAAACCCACATAGACCTCATGTTCCTTCCTGTGCCTACATTTTTATCTTTTGCAAGCCTTGTTTATTAGGCTGACCAACGGCTTCCTTGTTTAGTCTCTAGTGGTATATGATGTATTGGCTTTGGCATGAGCCATTTAAACAAAGCTAGTACTTACAAATAGAAGCAGAGAGGGAAGGAGTAATACCATTGCCTACTAAATTGGAATGAATTTAGAATAAAGTGAAAGTGATGAGAGACAGTCTGGCCATTCTTATCAGGTAGTAGTTTATGAATAAAGATAAAATAAGTCAATTGCTAAGGAGGCATAGATGATACAGTGAGATGACTAAAGCTATGCATTTTTCTATTATCATTATGCAATTGGTACTGTAGTTTTAAGAATAAGAATTATGAAAATAAATATTATCAGATTAAGTTTGAATCAGACACATAGCATGTATAGAGATATCTGTTTTTTTTTTTTACCTTAATGTGCATTGCTAAATTATAGAAAAATACAGTTCCATATGTGCTAATACCTTATCACTGTTGATGGGTGAATTCCTTGGGAAGCTGATTCTGAGAAGAAGTTCAGTGTCCAAGATGTTTGTGAAGCAGAGTCCTTGAGACCAGTAACTATGGAAACAGAAAAAGAAACAGTTGGTGGAGAGAGAAGTCACACTCCAGCTCAAGAATGGCTATGCCCATGGATGGCTCTGGAACTTGAGTGGGCTTTCGGAATTGTCCTTGACTTTTGCTAGCAAGCCAGACCTCTATATCTTCACATAGATTAGTCATTGTGGATGGCTTGTCTGGAATGGGGTTGAGTTAAGATGATTCTTTGCAACACAGGCAATACCTAAAAGGAGTGACAGCTGAAATTTGTTGGTTGACAACACTGCACAAAGTTGGCTCAACAACTTCTTGAAGAGGAATCTGTCTAGAATGTATTTGGCAGTTATATGTGGTCAGGTGACAATGTTCTGTCTAACGGAATATGAGTAGAAGAAATATGCTGTACAATATTTAAATTTCTTGCTCAAAAGGAAATTGCCAATCCTCAATATGATTATCTCATTTCCAGAAGAAACCATGGGTTGAAACTGACCTTTTCCAAAAGTATAGGTGAAATCAATGTTGTAGGGGTGGAAAGAGCAATAAAATTGAAAGAACCCTTGCTTTTTCGAAGAAAGTTTACTGACACAAGAACTTCTCAGTGGGGACTGACTGCACCAAAACAAGCAAGAAAAATAGCTCATATCTAAATTAATATATTTTTGGACTATTTGTAATTGACTTATTCCTTTAATTAATACAGAAAAGAATACTATGAAGTAATGTGCAATAAACAAAAATGCAAATTATGTGTCACTAGCATTACTCTAAGAGAGTGAAATCAGTGTTTTGGCTGGAAAGGTGAATGGTTCATATCAAGACATGGCAAAACACTTGTAAAACAATCATCTGTAATAACTTCAATGACAGATCATATGCTTATCATGTCTGTAGTTTTACCAGAATTTGTTAGAAAATGTCAGGCTAATGAAGTGTTTGGTCTACTATTTTCTGCTTTAACAAAATCATTTAAAAATAGAGATGAGATTATGCAAGAGCTGGTTATTTTTGCAATCCTATGTAGAAGAAAATACAGCACTGCTAAGAGAGGCAGTCTTTGCCTACAACCCGCCATCACATTGATGAAGCAATGAAAATCTGGGCTCTAAAAACAATAAAATGTCAACTTCTTTTTTATCCTAAGTATCAAAAGACGAAATCTTCACTGTAGCCTACCCTTAAGGCTTCCAAATGAAACTTTAGAGACAAAAGAAGGAGCCGGTCTGTAATAAAGTTCCAATCAAGGGTGCTACATTATCACACAACTCTATTTTTTCTGGGTATCTTCAGTTTAGCTGCCTATATATGGGAGGTCTATACCACAACAAGTAAATAAAAGAGAAGAATTGAAGGGCTTGAGATACATATCTAGAGGAAATCTCTGAGCATGAATATTTTACAAAACAAACAAAAAGCAACCAAAAATCAACAAAAAATGCTGACAAAATAAGGTCAAACCTCCTGTTTTTTGAGATAATTTTATTACCAAGGAAATAAAACCAAATGTCTGCTCTAAGAGACCTAGGTATTTGCCTATGGTAGAATGATTATACAATCTATTGCTTATTGGGTAATATGAGGTCATATACCTATTAGTTTATAAATTACGAAGTTGTGAAGTTCATTTTCAAATTTGAAGGAGGGGATTATGCTTCACCAAAAGATTCTAAACTTTGAGCAAGATGTAATAAATGATGGAATGAGTCTACATAAAGGCATAAGAAAGGACACATGTATTTGATTCCATTTATTTGCTGTTGCTCTGAATCCATTTTCCATTACAGATTTTTTTCTTGGGACATGACTGCCAAGATGTTTTCCAGCTTCTTTTGCAGTTCGTGATTACTGATTTTTCTTCAGTGGAATGTGAAAATGAATGAACACCAAACTCACTTTTCAAAAAAGAAACATTTTTCTTGAATTGCTTTTTGTCTCCCCTTGGGTTACAGTATGGAAAAGTGTTAACTTACTTTCAACAACACAGATGACTAGAATACTTTGGCAATGGACAAGCAAAAAGTATGAAATAAACTTGAGATTCTAAGTCTTGGAGCAAGGTCACCTGACTTGTCATTGATCTCCTGACACTGATATGAAAGGAAAAATATTTTCTATTTTAAATCACTGTATTTGGGGTTTTACTTTTTATTTATTTTTAATTTTTAGTTAAGACAGCAGTATGACTAAGATATTGCAAAAACTTAACTCTAACAAATTTTATTATTTACTTTTTTTTAGATATTAAGGAGCTATACTGAGCATTCTTTGCTATAATTCTTATGAGGACAACATACTTCCCAATTGTTGCATCTCCAGATATGAATTTTGCAGAGAATATTTTTCTCTCTGTCAAAAATATTTAGAAAATAACATACTTTTCAATAAAATGTACTAAATGTAGTTAAAAAATACAGAAGTTATCACAGGAAAAATATTAGCTGCATAGAAATTTTGAAATTTAAAGGTATTTTCTTTTAACTACTAAGTTCTGTTTTAAATGATTTTAGATTTTCTATGAATATAAACGGACAATCAATTCCTCTGTTTCACCTATTGTTTATATCTGTGAGCCTTCTTTAAGAATTTAATCTATAATAATAGCCCTACTTTCATTAAATATTATCGCATTCTTTTTTTTTTTTTGAGAAGTTTTTGCTATAGGGTGCGTGCGCTCACCAGAAAGACAGAGAGAGACAGAGAGACAGAAAGTGAGAAATCACCCCCCAGGGGGGATGGCCACACTGCAATCCCTTCTCCTCCATTCTCCTCTTGTGTCCAGAACTCGAACCACGGTTGACTACATGGGAGTCCAGCAACATAGCCATTACGCTAACTGCTGGGCCCACATTCTCTTTTATTCTTAAGAGAAAAACAAAAACTCTTTCCAAATGAATGATCATTAAGGAATTCAGTATGTTGAGGCCAGCATGTTGGCATGGTGGTTAAGGTGCTAGACTCCCACATGATGGACCATGGTTCAAGTCCTGGACCTGGTGACTAAAAAATCATGCTGGATGTGTCTGCCTGCATACCCAAACTACCAGAAGGAGAATGGAAGAGAAGATATTGTGGCATGGCCATTTTCTCTGGAAGTAGGGTGATTTTCCCTTTCCCTTTCTGTCTCTCCCTGTCTTTTTCCAGTGAGTACATGCTCTTTGTGTCATAAACTTAAAAGAAAAAAAAGGAATAAATAAATTCAATATATCCTTATTGAGATAGAAGAATTTTACTCCTATAAAGTAGTTGGTAGGACCCATTCTTTATTCTGGAACTTCATAAACTCACCAACAGTTAATCTATCGTCTGTGGCACGTTGACACATGACATAGTCAGTAAAAGATAATCTATACGTTCATTATAAACTGAATTGATGAGTAAGTAAATATATTACTCACTCATTAGCAGCTGGTGATTAAACTTCCCTACTACCATCTATTATATTTATCTACAGTCTAGTTACTGAAAGCCCTGGAGTGCCCTTTGGGTATTTCCTCCTTCTCTATTTTGGCACTAGGTACACCAAGGACTCCCTGCGTATATATATAATATATATATAATAATATTATATATATATATATATATATATACATATATATATATATATATATAATATTGATTAAGATTTAGAAAGTGCTTTATAATAGTTCTGGAGGCCAGTGGGTTATTCTATTAGACTAGGGAAACTATTAATATACTCCAAATGATATTCAATTGTACTTATAAACTGGTAAATGTAATGAACTTAAACATTTCTATTATTCAAGTTATGTACTTGAAAACATTTAAAAACTAAGGTTTTTATTCTTACTTGCATTTCACTTAACTCTTGGGATGATCAGAAGCATTAGATTTGTTTGGTTTCCAGTAAACATATTTTCTCTTTTTAAATCTATTTTGATTTGTAGAATTTGGAATTTAGTTTTAAAAATTAAGGTAGTCATTTTTGGAAAAAATCTATACTTTCAATTCTGTTAAATATATGTTGACTCAATTTAACCTTTATTTCTCAATTCAGAATGAACCATATTGATATCTTTTTATGGGTGATTTATTAACATCATTATTGAGAATATGAATGAGAGTTGATTATTATAAAATAAATAGTATATAAAGATCGAAATATGTTGACTGAAATGTATGTTTGATTTACTATTGGCCTTATTGCTCTGTATGTATTAAAATTTAATGCAGTCCACATGAAAAACTTTGACAAGAGTCAGTAAAATATCCATTCATAGATGATCCTACCTATTTAGTTATTTCAAAACTTAATTTATTAAAAAATGTTAGAATTATTTCACATAATTATGCCAAGGTATTAATTCAAATAATATCACAAAAATCAGGTCTCCTAAGCAAATGAATATTTCAGCAATTCCAATTAACTCTAGTTCTTTGAAAGTGTTTATTTTTTAAAAAGTCATAAACACAAGCATTTTCTCATCTCCCCAAGAATTGTGAGGTATTATTTTTAAGATTCTTTGATTCTTAAGAGAAAGAAAGAGAGAGGGATCTTGATAGTACTATGCCAGCTAGCTAGGATCATGGGTTCACCCATGAGTGCACCAGGCAAGCTTAGCATAATGCAGGAACCAAACCTAGGAGCTTTCCATCTGGTTCCTGTGTTATGCAGTAATACCCAATATCACTTGCCCCACGGTGGAAGGATTGCAAGACGATTTTAAAATTTTAAATAGATGACTAATTTACCAAAATGTCTATTTAAACAATTGAAAATAGTTTAAAAATCTCATATGTTCTTCCATTTTTATCATACAGGTATTAGATTTTTGCATTTATACAGATATACACAATATTTGTATATTTATACTTATTTCATCATTATTTCATTTGGAATGACTAGTGTCCTTTTGTTTCTATCTCTTACTCTTCTCCATTCAGCAGTCCAACCTCTTATGTTCATTTTATCTATAGTGAGAATTAATTGTATTTAATCTGCTCTTAAAGCTAACTTCTTGTATAACAGCAGCAGTTTGTAATTTCTTGCAGATTAATCTCCTGCAACTATCTCAGAAATGTTTTATGGAAGGCAGGTTTCTGTTTAATACAGATCTTGACATGGATATCACAAGGCTATATTAGACATTTCTACTTGTCACTTATTTTCCTCATTGCATCCAAATAGTGCTTTAGGAAATGTTGAGTTGTGGCATCATTTGGCACATCAAAGCAATAAGCTTGGGTTTCTAACAGCACACATTCTGTGATGTACCTCTGCTACGCTAGTCCCTCTACACAGAGTTACCTTAAAGTGGCTCATTATTTAGAGTCCGTGTAAGAAAAGTATTTCCAGTGGACAAGGAAAAAAGTCCCCTTCAGAGCAAAAATTGTTTAATGCCTCCCAGGTGTGTAAGAAAGGTGAAAAACTACAGCTCATCTGATGTACTGTTCATGACTTAGTGGGCTTATTAGTTCCCTGAACGAAGACTCATCTGCCCTGCATTTCCGTGGTTTAATTTAATGGACAGATTCTCCAATAAAGGTAGATAGAAATAAATGCATTAGACAGCTCATGCAAGGAGCAAAAGGAAAAGGATTTAACCATCCAGGTTTTTATATCTTTGAAATTATATGTTGTTTCAAACAATCTCAATTTCTCTAGCTTAAGTTTATTATTCTTTTATCTGATTCGTAATGCCATCTGGTTCATGTGCAAGTGCAAATCAAAAGCAACAAAAAAGCAGAGCTAATTTTCTGTGTCAGCTTAACAAACAAAAGCTGTGAGATCTAGATAGCCATCATTAAAGGAATCTATCATGAAATATTGATCCAAAATAGGCTAGTTTTTCCAATGCTTAGATATGAGATGGTAATTAGGATTATTTGAAAAAGAGTGAGTGCTAATCTGTAGTGTGGGAGGCTATATTGATTTTGAAGGATGATTTTGTAAAGCAACAAATATTTTCTACAGATTTCTGATCAATTAATTGGTTGAATTCGTTCATAGTATGGATTTTATTAACTAAAAACATAATAATTAATAGATTGAAGTTTTGCTTGCAAGTGAATAACTTTACATTAGGTTCTTTAAATGATATAAATATAAGTCATAATTTGGATGGAAATATTAATCAAATAGAGAAAAAGGAGAGGAAGACTAGTTTCATTCTGTCAGTTAATTATTGACTTTTTATTTATCAGAGTTAGGGTAAAATCTCCTTTTTCATCATTCTTCATTCAGAGAAACAGAATGTTTTCTTTTACAGTAAATAAAATAAGTAAGTATAATCAGTTTATGGTGATATCAATCTTAAAATTGTGGGAAACATTTTTATAATCAAATATTATAAAATGCCTGTTCAAACAGCTTTAACCTCAAACGGTGTTACAATAATGGTGCTGATTTTACTTCAAGATGTTAAAGGTGGTGGATACTTTGTTAAAGTACACAAAGGTGCTTTATCAAATGAAGTTGTTATAACTCGTCATAAAGATATGTATTCATATATAACGTTCACATGCAGAAATGTTTCCATTTTCCCTTTGGAGTCAGGTAGATTTCCTAACAGACGGAACAGTTTACTCCTCTCAGGGTTAGATTATATGAAATCAATTCTCTGTTAACATTACAGTCACATGTATTTATATAAGGATTGGAAAATTGCCTCAGTAAGACTGCTCTTTGTATATTTTCTTGGTTATTAATTCCATATTCTATATACCTGAATGTCTTAGCTATGTCCGACTGATTTCCTCTTTTAAAAAAGTATTGCAAGCATTTAGAATTATATTTACTTTAATCTCTTAAGATACAAAAATACTATGTTGGTTTCTTCTAAGGTGGCCTCCAGTGATTACTGCCTTCGGGTAGTCAAGCATGTTGTAATCCCCTCTTCCTGAGTGTGGGTGGGCCTTATAGACTTTCTGAGAAATGGAAGATAAGAAAAGTTATGGGATGCCACTTTCCAATTTAAGATTATATATATATATATATATATATATACACACACACACACACACACACACACACATAATCGTGGCTTTTTTCTTGAGTACTCTCTTGTGCCCTTTAACCCTTGGGTCATTAACCCTTGGAGAAACTAGCTCCAGCTCTGTAGTGGATGTTCAAGACCCGGCAACAACCACATAGACCTTCACATAAAACTTCAGGTCCTGCCAATAGTTTAATTTCATTCAGATTGTAAACTAGACCAAATTAAAATATGGGTGAAATCCTGACTTATGGAAACTGTGAGATAATGTTTTTTTTTTTTTTAAGCTGTAGAATTTGAAATAGTTTATTATGTAAAAATAGATATTTAATACGGATAATCTAATGAGTATTTTTAACATTTTACTTTGAGATTTGTATTGTAACAGATCATTTCTTCATAGTTAATTTACTTGGAAACAGAATATGTTGCACATAGAAAATCTTTATCCAGATCACAATATCTACAAAGGTAAATGCTTAAGTCAAAATCTCAAATAAAATTAGTTACCTTGTTTTATGGGAATCCTGTTGGATATATGAAAACTAAAATATATAATTAATGAAATCATGATCATATTCTTACAAGCCATTTAAAAAGTAATTGCAGTGACTACTCTAGAATGTTATTCTTATGAATTGATAGGGAGAAAACTATGCTAATGCCATAGTATTTATTCAGGATAACACCAATAGATTGTAAAATAAGTTCTTTCTGTGCTTTCATACATGATATAGTGATCTCATGTATTCAATGTTTTCTTCAGTTTAGAGTGCATACTTCTTGTTTTCTATTATTCTAGATCTATGCATTCATACCAATACGTAAGTATATACATGGATAGCACTTGTTATGCTATCATTCTTAAAATAATAATTAAAGCCATCAGTAGAAACAAGTTAAATAATCTTTAGCCTTATTTAAAATATGCAAAATAAAATGAGGTACAAAAATATAGACTGCATTGCTGTACTTTAGAGTGCGTAAATGCTACCTGTTGAGAAGTTTAAAGAAGAGGTCATATATTTAGTATACTAGCTATGGTAATTTTTTATTTGTAAGAAAGAAACAAACACTTTACAAAATTGGCTACAAATATATTACTCTAAAGGAGTGAAAGTATAGAGTTAAATGATGAAGTGTGACCTTTATGAACTTACTGGACAAAGCTGAACTTTGGCATTAGGCTCCAAGCCATTTGAATGTGTAAAGCATAGTGTCAATCCCTAATTTTGAATAAAATTTGGATTTTTCACAAATGCCTCACACCATTTCTGAGCCATTTCATCAACAGCTTGCTAGACTGCATCCAGTTCACCATCTGGAAGTGTCACTTGCTACAAAATAAACCTGCTCCCTGGATGACAGCAGGATACCTAAGCATCTGCTGTTTAATAAGCTGTAGCAGAACATCCACCAACAGCACAGGAAGGGGCAATATTTCAAGGAAATGATGGAATCATTTAATATTAGCCCTTGAACACACCGTAGGGATTCATCTAATCCATCATTTTCAAGGTGTATCCCATAGGATACTAGTATTGTGGATGACAATAGAGATCCCATGTTTTAAAATATTAATGCTCTGTTCTTTCAATACTCAATTAAATTTAGGATATTCTATACCAATAAAGACAAATCAGTAGTAATCTTAAATAATATGTTACGAACTTCATAGTCTTTATAAAAATTTTTTGTTTTTTTTTGTTCCCACGAGTGAGAGAGAGAGAGAAAGAGAGAGAGGGAAACTGTATCCCAGAGGGTCCTATTGCCATGTTCCATCCCAGCGTCAGCCAGCTCCAGATCATGGACATACATGTGCCCAGTGTATTCAGAGAAGTCTACAGATGCGAATCTGGAACCTTTCCACATGGGTCAGCCTTGCACAGCATCATGTTTTACTGCTGTGCCACTTTCTGGCCCTAACTGTGTAGTCTTTTGGCATACAGTTATAATACATATATTCTAGGGTATAACATTATGCAAGTAAATAGATACAAAAAGAAAAAATTGTATTAAAGACTAATGAAAGAAAAAAATAAGGCAATTCGTCAGGCCTGGAGGAAGTGCAGCAGCCTGTGTTGGCCTCTTCAGAAGAGCAAGGCACAATGGAAAGAACATTACATTATTTTGAGTCCTTTCTCTAATACATATTTCATCTTTGATCATTCTACTTTTTCTTTTCTTATGGAAGATTACTGCTCCATCTTCTTTACTTCTCTCATGTTTTTCTTTCCTTAACTTACCTCTCTTCAGATAAAAGGTCAAGTTTGGACAGATGTTAAAATGTATCCTAGACATAAGTCTCATAATTTGGGAAAATTTCGTTCTGTCTTTTATTCATGAATTTCCAGCCATTGACCTTATTGACTAAGTCACAATACAGATCCAGTTTTCAGTGAATATGTATTACTCTATATTCCTTCATTATGGTCTCTTTCTTTATTATGAAGTAACTTCATCTCATTTTACCCATGGGGATTTAGTTCTAGGACCCCTTCATGTAGATGTCAAAATCAGCAGATGCTCAATCCCTTACATAAAAGGATCTAGTACTGGCATGCAACCTATGCAAATTCACCAGTATACTTTAAATCACTTCTAGATTAGTTACAATCTCTACTGGAACAAAAATACTATTTACATAGTTACTACACCATAGTTTTTAGGGAATAGTGACAAAGAAGTCTGTACATGTTCAGTACAGATGCAATCATGTAGGCCTAACTACATAGTTCCTGTCAGCAAAAGGAAATAAATATTTTTTTAATTTTTAAAATATATTCAGTCACTGTATATCACTACAGCATACAAAATGCACTGAATTTTCCCAACATGAACAGACCTTATATTAGTTTAGTTACAGATATTCTCATACACGTTATCATCAAGAGATAATTTTCCATTTTCATGTCCCTTTAATGTTTGATCCCTGGTCAAGTGAATCTGCAGATGTGGAACCTGAAGATACAGGGCCAAGTGTACATCAATTGTACCTAAATATACAGAGAGAAACATGATACATACTTATATGCCTATCATACAGTCTAATATACCATAATATATTTATTCAGAATTCTTGAGAAATAAAACACTAACAAGAGAAATGAAGTACTTTCTGTATTGTCCCTTGATACCATTCTTCTCTTTCTTTATCAAGAATTCAGGGCGGGACCAACAGTTAGCGTAAAAGTCGTTGGACTTCCACATAGTCGACCGTGGTTCGCCTCCTGGACTAGGTGGCTTAAAACTCACTCCGGGCGCGTGTGCGTGTGTGCCCAAGATCTCGAGAGGAGAATGGAGGAGAAAGGATTGGACGTGGCCATCCCCCCCGGGGGGTGATTTCTTGCTTTCTGTCTCTCTATCTCTCTGTCTGTCTGGTGAGCGCACGTGCCCTATAGCAAAAACCTCTCAAAAAAAAAAAAAAAAAGGAAAAAGAATTCAGGGCTAGAGTTTGTGAAATAGTTTATATCAAAATTAATGTAAAATAATCGCTACTTTCCTGGCTTCTTCCCCAAAGCCTCCCAATGTCCTATTACTTCAATTAAAATAAATTCTTCTCTTTGACTCATGCAGAGAGGTTAGATTATATTTTTAGAAAAAACCTACAGCTTGAAATTTCTTCATTTCTATAGTTTCAATGGTGTAATTTGCTGAACAATAATCATTACTTTTCTAGGAGGAATTCTGATGCACATTTTAAGTTAATGCATTTGTGGGGCTCATTATAACACCATGAGTATTTTCTTATTTCTACAAAGCAGCAATACTTAGATTCCCAGAAAGAAAAAAAAAAAAAAAAAAGAAAGAAAACTGTAAAACTGTACAGAAATTGAAAGAAAAAAGTACCAATAAGACTCATCAGAAAATGTTTTAAGAAAGCCGAACATAGAAAAATAACTACAGATCCTTTGTACTAAATAACTAACTTTAGTCAATTTAAGACTGAGAGAACAAGTTGTTTTCATACAGAGCACATATCAGGATGGTTTCTGAATTATTTAGATTAAGTTCATGTTTGGTGACTACAGGTGGAAACTACTAATTCCAGATTAGTTTCTAGTCTGAGTGAGTGATGCTAAATAGTGAAACTGCACTGAAGTGTCCATGAACTAGGAGATGAAACTTCCATGACTTAAATAAGGAGAACATGAAGAAGATTGCAGTCTAGTGTATTCATCAGTTAGGATGAAATTTTCACTGATGATGCATTGACTGAAAAAGATACAGAGCCTCAGTTAAACATGGTGAGCTAAATACATACCTTTTCTTTCCTTTTTTTTAATCTTTTTTTGTTTCTTTTTTTTGGAGAGGTTTTTGCTATAGGGCGCGTGTGCTTGCCAGACAGACAGACAGAGAGACAGAGAGACAGAAAGTGAGAAATCACCCCCCAGGGGGTATGGCCACGCCACAATCCCTTCTCCTCCATTCTCCTCTCGGGATCTTGAGCACACACACACACACGCCCGGCGTGAGTTTAAGCCACCAGGTCTGGGACTTGAACTGCGGTCGACTACATGGGAGTCCAGTGTCAAAGCCATTATGCTAACTGCTGGTCCCCCTAAATATATACCTTTATGTACACATTTTCTGGAAACTTGATCAATTAAATATCATAAAATGTCATAAACATAAGCAGTAAGAAAAGAGAGTTAAGAAGGTAGTAGAAGTGGCAGGGCAGAAGGTGGCATAGTGGTTGAGGTTCTGGGACTCACACATGGTTGACTGTAGTTTGATCCCTGATCCAGGGGGTTGGGACTTGTGTCCGGAGAATGAGGATAAAGGATTGCAGTGTGGTCATCCTCCACGCTGCTGGGGTGATTTCTTAATTTCTGTCTCTCTAGTTCTCTCTGTCTCTCCAGTGAGCACACATATTTTATGGGGGGATAAAAACTCTAAAAAAATTAAAAGAAGATAGTATAAGACATATGTCAACACAAGCTTCAAACATGGGTGTGTAGGAAATTCATCAGAGCTGAGAAAGCTGGCACAACTGGAAAAACAAAATCAAGAAGGACCTTAGTGATGGAAAGTTTTAAGAATAAAAGTTGGTTGAAAAAAAGGGTGCTGCTGTGGATAAAAGCCAGAAGATTGTTTGAAAGCCTGCATTATAATGTGGAAGAATATGGAAGATTTACTGCTGAGTGAGGCAAGCCAGGATATGAGGGAGAGACATTGTATATCCCCACTTAATATATACCAAGTGTCCACACTCTATGACTGAAACTGATTCACTAAAGGATATAAAAACACAATAAATGGGTGTAAATACCAGATATAGTGCATGCGGAAGAATAGGGCCTGAGGAAGGACATTTAGAAGAAAAATAGGAAGGAAAAGCATTAATGGGACAAAGAAATGTGGTATTACCTGTTGAAGATATTTTATAGTTTAACTAACTGGACTAGGGAGAAATGTTCACATAGTGAACTTTGTAAGCTAAAAATGGTAATTGAATGTATAAAAAAAGTGAAATAAAAAAGAATTCTCAGACTCTTTCATCCATCCTGCATAGCCAGACAACACTGGTGAGCATTCTATTTCCTTTTTGAAGAAGTTGAAGTAAATGACTCTACACATGTATAGTTGAAGATGGATTTGATGGAATAAAAATGAGATTAAGTGATACTATATATATATATATATATATATATATATATATATATATATATATACACACACACGCACATACATATATATGTATATGTAACAGGCAACTCCTGAACCTCTTGAACTTGCTTCCAGATTGGGCAAGCTATTTAGAGATTGCAGCAACAATTTATGAGGGAAATAAAATCTGAAAACTCAGAAGAAAAGATTTACACGTACTCAACTAGGCTGATAATCACTGGTCAATGAATCCAATAGGATTCATTGATTTTGGAAACTTATTCCTACACAGGAATTGAGCCAAGAAATATGAAACATTTAAGATGCAATCTTAATCTTAGAAACAGACCAGCAAAAATGAAACCTCCAGAAGGACAATCATGCAGCTGATATATACAGGAAATGGTTTCTATCAGAGCAGAGAATAGAGGATTATAGTCACACTTTCTAAAGAAGAAGAAGAAGGAAAAGAATAAGAAAAAAAAAGCTAATACAAATTTTGATGTATTTCCCTTCAGGAGATACTTATTTCTGTGGGAAAGTTTGCGGATGAAATAAGTAAAAATACACAAACATCCTCGCCACTTAAAAGTAACCATTTTAGAGACCAGCAGTTAGCATAATGGCTATGTCACTGGACTCCCATGCAGTCGACTGCAGTGGCTTAAACTCACACCAGGTGCTTGTGCGTGTGTGCCCAAAATCCGGAGAGGAGAAGGGAAGAAAAGGGATTGCAGCGTGGCCATCCCCCCCGGGGGGTTATTTCTTGCTTTCTGTCTCTCTGTCTCTCTCTGTCTTTCTAGCGAGCACATGTGCCCTATAGCAAAAACCTCTCCAAAAAAATAAATAAATAACCATTTTATTTCCCATTCTGAGGGCTTTTGACTTACAATTACTGTATCTCTTGCTATGCAGAAACTTCTTAATTGAATGTTTTTTCACTTGTCTATTTTAGGCTTCCTCTTTAAGACGCCATTGACTGCTCTCTAAGTTTAAGTTTGCTTACTTTATCTTGATTTGTCTTTATTTCCCCAGCCTTATGTTTGTAATACAGAGACTATCATTATCTGTTCATCTGAAAGTAAACCCAAAGTTCTTTAGTCTTTTTTTTTTTTTTTTTTTTTTTTTTTTGAGAGGTTTTTGCTATAGGGCACGTGTGCTCGCCAGAAAGAGAGAGACAGAGAGACAGAAAGTGAGAAATCACCCCCCAGGGAGGATGGCCACACCGCAATCCCTTCTCCGTTCTCCTCTCGGGATTGGCACGCACACACATGTGCCCGGCGTGTTTTAAGCCGCTGGGTCCGGGATGTGAACCGCGGTCGACTACATGGGAGTCCAGTGACATAGCCATTATGCTAACTGCTGGTCCCAACCACAAACCATTTTTAGAAAGATTTTTGCTATAGGGCACATGTGCTCACCAGAGAGTCAGAGAGACAGAGATACAGAAAGAGAGAAATCACCTCCTAGGGGCAGGAGGATAGCCACATCTCAATCCCTTCTCTTTCATTCTCCTCTTGGTATCTTGGGCATGCATGCACACGACTGTGGCGTGAGTTTTAAGCCACGAGACCGGGACCTGATCCATATTCGACTTTATGGGAGTCCAACGAAGTAACCATTATGCCATCCGCTTGTCCCCACAAACCATTTTTTGAACTGAACTTCCTAGATTCACGATTTGGTATCTATAGACTTTTGCATTTACGATTTAACTAAACACAGAAAAAAAACTAAGAGACATGGGAAAAGGGAATGAAAAGACAAGAACTGTGTAGGATGCCCTTTGGTAAGAGGCTCAAATACCAAGTATGCAGCTTCCATAGCTTCAGGGTATATGAGAACAGGAGGTGTAAGGATTGGTGACGATTGTAGATCTTTTTTGAGCTACTTTTAAAAATACAGAATTTTTTTGAATAACAACAAAGATGGAGAAAGATGAATCTAGGGGAGGTTTCAAGGTTCTAACAAATAAGAGATATCAGCCTGGATTACCACATTGGACGGTTTAGTCAGTGTTCCTGCTACATAGCAGGGAATTGTAAGAGTAGCTCTTTATACATTTTGTTTCAGTTGACCTGTGGGTTTACAGAGTGCACTATAGTGAGTGCTGATGCTTATCTCTGTTACTTCATGCTGGGTGCTCTTTTTGTTGACAATGAGAAATTGGGTAAAAAATAAGTAGTAAATAACCAGCTGCAAAGAAATAGTCTTGCTAAGTTAAGACAGCATGGGGCTGTCAAGAACCACACAAAGGACAGCATAGCTCTTTCATGATAAATGAAGACCAACGGGAACGTTTGTTCTTAATCACACCGTGTAAATGATATAATAAAGGAGTATGCAAGAGTTAATAGTAATTAATAAAATACCTTAATTACATATTATTAGAAATACTCATGCATGAGCCTATGTAGCTCTCATTCCAAAATGTAGATTCTTTGTTCCCAACTAATTATTTCATGTGTTTATGAAGTCCAAAGTTTAAAAAGAATATTCCTTTCCAGACATGTGTTTCTTTCTTCTTCCTTACATAACTGGAGAGAAAGAATACAATCGAAAAACTTTAATTTTCCAATACCTTGAGTGGGAAAATTACTTTAGTATCTTCCCTAAAGTTGCCAAGAATATACATATTTAGAGGATGTGCCATGATTTCTAAAATAATATTTTTTCACTCTGGTATTGAAAGAGTTATACTAGGAACTTGTAAAATGTAGCATACTGCTGGACATCAGAGCGGGATTTGGAAATAGCTGACCACTTATCAAGAGAATGACTAGAATGAAAATTCATTAATAATTATTTAATAAAAGTGAAACCTACTCCTTGGCAATTGTTAATATGCAGAGGGATGGTCAGAACTCATATTCTTTTTTTTTTTTTTTTTGGAGAGATTTTTTTGCTATAGGGCGTGTGTTCTCGCCAGACAGACAGAGAGAGACAGAGAGATAGAAAGCGAGAAATCCACCCCCACGGGGGATGGCCACGCCACAATCCCTTCTCCTCCATTCTCCTCTCGGAATCTTGGGCACGCATGCACACGCGCCCGGCGTGAGTTTAAGCCACCAGGTCCGGGACTCGAACCGCAGTCGACTACATGGGAGTCCAGCGACATAGCCATTACGCTAACTGCTGGTCCCAGAACTCATATTCTTGACGCTTTTCATTAGATCACCTTTCTCTCACTGGTTTTTATAAAATACTAAACTAAACTAAACCCAGTGGGTTGGGGAACATTATTCCTTGAAACACTGCTGAAACCTAGCTAGGGCATTTAATCATGACATCACTGTCATAATTTCTTGAGCTAATACATGAGCTGTATACAATCAATTTCGGGTCACCTACTCTACTAAAACATAATTTTTAAGTGAATAAAAAATTAATCCTATATTAATTCTCAGTTTTCCCTTAAATGTCACATTTAAAATTTGAATCTATACCTAATTCAACTTCAGAGTACAAACACCTTAGGGACATCTTCTTAAGAAATTGAGTTATTGCATCACTGTGACACACTTTAATATGTAATGATATCTGAAATCCTTAGTATTTGAGGGGTCTTCAGAAAGTTAATTCAAAATAAATACTATCAAAGAAATAAGCATGGATTTCAAATTTTTTGCACAAAATTGAACTCATACTTCAGTTCCAGGATTTTCAGAAACACTTTGAATTTCTTCATATATAAGCATATTTAAGTGTTAGTATATAATTTCCAGTCAGATCAAAGAATAGCATTATTCCACCTACATGTCTTATTTGGCTTTATTCTTGTTTTGTTTTTTTTTTCTTTTTTTTTCTTTTTTTTTTTCCACAATTGAATGAAATATTGTTGAAAGTTAACTAGTTCTTCCTGAAAGTCTGCCAAGACCCTTATATTTGATAGCTGTGACATCGTCATATTCTTTATCAAGTGTGAATTCATTCACCATGAGCTAGCTTTGAAACGGTGGCAATTTCTACCACCTTTGACTACACTGCTTGGCATATGACAGGAAATTTTCTGTATATGAAGAAAAAAATGCTGGGAACCAGCAGTTAGTGTAATGGCTATGTTGCTGGACTCCCACATAGTCGACCGTGGTTCGTGTCCCGGACCCGGTGGCTTAAAACTCACGCTGGGCTCGTGTGCGTGCGTGCCCAAGATCCAGAGAGGAGAATGGAGGAGAAAGGATTGCGGCGTGACCATCCCACCCTGGGGGGTGATTTCTCACTCTCTGTCTCTATCTCTCTCTCTGTCTGGCGAGCGCACACGCCCTATAGAGGAAACATCTCCAAAAAGAAAAGAAAAAATTGCTGAATTGTGCTATCATTTTGAAACATTAAAAAATGTTTAGGGGTCACAAGTTAAAATTCAAGCCTGTTCTGTATAACACTGGCAAAAAGAAAAAAAAAAAAATTAAGTCAGCAAAAAAATAAATAAATAAAGTCTATGGCTAGGTTAGCACCTGGGTAGATTGTAAAAACTGCTGGTAACCCTCAGCATCTAAATATGTCACCTGACACATTTTACTTGACACTGATTATAAGACACATTCAATGTTGGAAATTGTAATTTATTACAGAATGTGAAAAAATATCAGCTTTGATACCAATGTATGGAGATAAGAAAAAAAAATGAACATAGACAGTCTCATGCAACAAGGCAATGTAACTTTATTGTCAATGCAAGAAAATCTATATTGGATTTGTTTAAAGTGCCAGTCTGTTTTGAAGAGGGTATTGACCTTGAAGGTGCATTTGCATATCATGCTGCATTTTTTTTTTAATTTTATTATTTTTTCATTTATTTGCATTCATTCTCTGAACATCATTACAGCATACAAAATGAGATTTTCCATCCAAATTACACTATAAATTGTCTCAATCAAGCACATCAACAAGCATGTTATTGTCAGCAAATGATCTTCCATTTCTTGTCTTCTGTATGTTTTGCTATTTTCCCCCCATCCTAGATTCTCTATCTCTTACCCTCTGCCATCTCCCACTCTCCTCCCACAGTCTCTGGTATCTATGTTTGCTTTCTATACTGTTTTCTCCTCACATTTTATTGTAATGCCAAAGACCCTGATCAATCCAAATACCCTCATAGCAAACACAGGTGATACCCACATTTCCATGAACACAAGTCTTACTTTACGCATCCTATAAAGTAGCACCTAGCTGTGGCTACATATCCTACTGCAGTCATTGAATATATATATATTTTTTTCTGAAACTTTTTTTTTTGTAACTCAATTTACATTCCTTCCCTAAGCTTCATCACAGCATACAAAATGCAATCTCCCATCCAGTACACACTGCATAGTGATACAATCATGAACATTACAAAAAAATTTTCCATTACTAGTTCCTAGAATTACTTCCACCCCTCTTTCTGACCCTCTGTCCCTTCCCACCCTCCTCTCACACCACCTCCGGTGTCTACAATTGTCCTTCATTCCCTTCCCACCCACGTTGCATTGATCACACAATTTCCTACATAATCTAACTACTTTCAATGGTGAGTTCACTCATTACTACTAAGAAAACCAGTTATAACTTAACTCAAAGAAATGCCAAGGAACTTTGCTTAAAGCCAGGAAACAAGTTAGGATTCTGTTCAAATGGAAGGCGCATGAACCTATCAATCTCATGTACTTTTATCTTCTGTTCTGGTTCAATTTTCCTGATTAAATTCTGGGATATAATATTCAAATTCAGACTTGTCCCTCTGATTAAGTTGGCCACTTTCATAGTTTTTGGACTCTTATTTCCGTGTGTCTGTGTTTAATTTTCTTGATACAGCACACCCTTGAGAACTTCTTGGAGATCTGGTCTGGTGCTGGTAAATTCTTTCAGGTTTTGTTTATCTGAGAATGTTCTTGTCTTTTCTTCCCACCTGAAAGATAATCTTGCCGGGTACAGTATTCTTGGCTGAAATTGCTTCTCTCGTAACACTTTGAATATATTTTCCCATTCTCTCCTCGCTCGCATTGTTTCCGATGAGAGATCTGCTGTTAGCCTGATGGGATGTCCTTTGTAGGTAACTTGATGTTTCTCTCTTGCCAATCTTAGTATCTTGTCCTTGTCTGTGGTTTTGGTCAACCTGGCTATAATGTGTCTTGGAGAAGATCTTCTTGGGTTGATTCTATTTGGGGTCCTTTGTATTTCCTGGGACTGGATCTTCGAATGCCTCTCTAGGTTTGGAAAGTTTTCTTGCAGGATTTCATGGAATAGATTATCAATGCCCTCATGGGTCTCTTCACCTTCTGGAATGCCAATTATCCGGATATTTGGACGTTTGATGGTATCCAGTACTTCTCGCATATCATTCTCAAATTTTTGAGCCATTTTCTCAGTCTTCGTGGTGGACTTTTCTAAGCCAGCCATTTTCTCTTCTACATGTGAGATTCTATTTTCTGAATGATCTAGTCTGCTTTTAATACTTTCAAGGGAGATTTTGACTTCTTGTATTATAGACTTGATCTCTAGCAGTTCCGTTTGAGTCTTTTGTAAAGTGTGTAATTCCTCTTTTAGATCTTGCAAGAATTTCCTCATCTCCTGGAACTCGGCAACTTCTTTCTCCTTTCTCTTTAGCAGTTCATTATCTCTCTTTTCTTCCATCTCTGTTAGCTTCGACATTACGAATGCTCTAAATTCCTTATCAGACATTTCCATGACTTTCACCGAACTGCTTGTGGATGAAGGAGAGTTACTCTTTTCCATTGGAGGAGAGGTATTTTCTCGTTTTCCCATATTTCTCGTGATCCGACGGTGATTTCTTGTCATCTGATGAATGGCGTGTTTCTTTCAAATTCTTGAAGTTAAGCCTCAATGTTCAGGAGCAAGCAGACAGAGGTGTTCTAGAATCGGATTGCCTTTCTGTAGTGATAGCTGGTGCAGCAGATTCAGTAGATATTGGGTGGAGAGACAAGAAAAAGGAAAATGAAAAAGAGAGAGAGAAACAACAACAAAAAGAGAGAAAAAAGACAAAAAAATAAAAAATTATAATTGCTTTTCTTTTTTTTTTTTTAAAGAAAAAAATCACAAAATAGAAAACCGCGCGGCGCGCAACGCGCCGCGCGAAATATCTAGTTCCCACTATCCATGTGGATTCTTCTCAGAGAATGGCTCAACTCTCCTGCCTGGGAGAAAGGAGCAGAAGGGCTTATTAACAAAACAAAAGATGGAGCTGAGAGCCAGAGAGAAATTCTACCTTTAAAAAAATCGTAAAAAGGAAAAATTACCAAAAAAAAAATGAGGAGACAGGAGCAGAGAGACACAGAGACCTCAGAGACACAGGGACAGGGATAGAAGGCCAGAGGGGCTCCCTACCACACTAGCTTTGCTTGCTGGAGGCTGAATTATGAGTAGAAAATCTTCATTTCTCCTGTGCCTGAAGTATCTAGTTCCCAGTATCCATGTGGATTCTTCTCAGAGAATGGCTCAACTCTCCTGCCACACTAGCTTTGCTTGCTGGAGGCTGAATTATGAGTAGAAAATCTTCATTTCTCCTGTGCCTGAAATATCTAGTTCCCAGTATCCATGTGGATTCTTCTCAGAGAATGGCTCAACTCTCCTGCCACACTAGCTTTGCTTGCTGGAGGCTGAATTATGAGTAGAAAATCTTCATTTCTCCTGTGCCTGAAATATCTAGTTCCCAGTATCCATGTGGATTCTTCTCAGAGAATGGCTCAACTCTCCTGCCACACTAGCTTTGCTTGCTGGAGGCTGAATTATGAGTAGAAAATCTTCATTTCTCCTGTGCCTGAAATATCTAGTTCCCAGTATCCATGTGGATTCTTCTCAGAGAATGGCTCAACTCTCCTGCCACACTAGCTTTGCTTGCTGGAGGCTGAATTATGAGTAGAAAATCTTCATTTCTCCTGTGCCTGAAATATCTAGTTCCCAGTATCCATGTGGATTCTTCTCAGAGAATGGCTCAACTCTCCTGCCACACTAGCTTTGCTTGCTGGAGGCTGAATTATGAGTAGAGAATCTTCATTTCTCCTGTGCCTGAAATATCTAGTTCCCAGTATCCATGTGGATTCTTCTCAGAGAATGGCTCAACTCTCCTGCCACACTAGCTTTGCTTGCTGGAGGCTGAATTATGAGTAGAAAATCTTCATTTCTCCTGTGCCTGAAATATCTAGTTCCCAGTATCCATGTGGATTCTTCTCAGAGAATGGCTCAACTCTCCTGCCACACTAGCTTTGCTTGCTGGAGGCTGAATTATGAGTAGAAAATCTTCATTTCTCCTGTGCCTGAAATATCTAGTTCCCAGTATCCATGTGGATTCTTCTCAGAGAATCTCATGCTGCATTTTATACAACAAGTAAAATAGACTCTTTGTGTCAGGGATTTTGACAGATACTATGGCCATTGGAGTTGGGCAGGAAAGAGGACTATAGAAACCTAGGCTTCCTCTTTAAGCCACCATTGACTGCTCTCTAAGTTTAAATTTGCTTACTCTCTCTTGATTTGTCTTTATTTCCCCAGCCTTATGTTTGTAATACAGAGACTATCATTATCTGTTCATCTGAAAGTAAACCCAATGTTCTTTAGTCTTTTTTTATTTTTTGAGAGGTTTTTGCTATAGGGCATGTGTGCTTGCCAGAAAGACAGAGAAAGACAGAGAGACAGAAAACGAGAAATCACCCCCCCCCCCCCCACCGCAGGGAGGATGGTCACACCGCAATCCCTTCTTCTCCATTATCCTCTCAGGATCTTGTGCACATATGCACACGCACCTGGCATGAGTTTAAGCCATTGGTCTGGGACTCGAACCATTGTCGACTACATGGGAGTCCAGTGACGTAGCCATTATGCCATCTGCTGGTCACGAGTTCTCTAGTCTTTAAAACCAGATTTCACGGCCTCAAGATGAGCAGTCATGATACAATAATGAAAATATGATATTCATGTCCAAAATAACATAATGAAAGAGGATAATTTGTTACAAACACTTTGGCCAAGTAATTCACTCTTTAGAATTTTTATGTTAATCATCTACAAATTATTCCTTTAATTATAAAATAATTTGTGTAAACAGTTTGTGTTTAAACTGACTGATATTATTATTTAAAAACTAGCAGCATATCTCAGATTTTCATAATATAAAAATTATAAATGATACAGTAGATTGGAGTGATAGAATAATTACTTCCAGAGACATCCAAGCATAATCCCCAGAACCTATGCAGGTATTACCTTATGTGGAAGAAAAGACTTTTCTAACATGCTTAAAGGCACAGAGTTTGAAATGAGATTTTATTTGGAAATCCATGCACCCAGTCATTTGGAGCATGTTTAAGGACTGCAGTTCTTTATTTGAAAGTTGGTATATTAATTTCCTGGGGCTGCTGTAACAAATTACCACTAACTTAATGGCTTCTGACAACACACATTTATTCTCCTATGGTTCTAGAGGTCAGAATTCTACAAAATGCATTTCACTAGGCTGAAAATCTAGGATAATGTTGATGTTACCTCTCAAGACTTTAGAGAAGGGACTGTTGTTGTATTTTATAGATTCTAGGGATGTTTTTCTTGGCTCGTGTTCTCTTCCTCTATTTTTAAGTTCAGCATCATGGCATATTCAAATATCTTTTTTTTTCTTCTTATCCCTTTCTCATTTCTCTTCTCTTACTCTGCTTTTGTCTTCTAAGAAAGGATGCAATTGCAATTAGGGCCAATTCCGATATTCTAGGTTAATCTCCCCTTCTCAAGATCCTTAACCACACCTGGAAATATCCCTTTCCAAATAAGGTAACATTAACAGGTGCTGTGCATTATGACCTGCTATTGAAGCCATTAGTCAGTCTATTATACATGAAAAAAGAAACATTTATCTCCTTTTCATATTGATTTTTTTCCTTCCTTTCTCTAAAAGTCTATTCATTCTGTCTGTGTGCTTGTCTCTGTATGTCTAATACACTTTGAAAATGATTACACAAGAGAACGTAAGGTAATGAAGTGATTATACAAAAATTCTCATACATGTTTCATAATTTCTCTATAGTGAAAAATCAAAACTTACTCTATAAACTTTGTAGTTCCTATTTTGGTAGAAAATTAGTTTCTAAGACGGGTTCTCACAGTCCCAATCTCTTTGCCTCAACTCTTTAGCTAGAACTACAGAAGTAGACCACCATGCCTGGCCCCTTTGCTTTTTGGACAGGGTCTTTCTCTGTTGCCCATGCCAGCCTTGAGCTCAAAACCTTCTTGCTGTTAGCTTTAAACACTCTTGTCTCAGTCTTCAGGGTCATAGCAATTATAGGCACATGCCATCATCCCATCCATGGGTGGCCTTCAGTATGAACCAGGAATTGAACTCAGGTCTTTCATGTGGTCGCAGAATACATAGCACAACATCCTATCATGCACCAGTATGATTGGGCTTTGCCAAAAAAACTCCTTAAAAGCGGAAACTTCTTTGATATTCTTCTAAATCTTATATCACAGCACACACCTGAAAATAGATTATCATTATTTCTTTTTTTTTTTTTTTTTTTTTTTTTGAGAGGTTTTTGCTATAGGGCGTGTGCACTCGCCAGACAGACAGAGAGAAACAGAGAGACAGAAAGCAAGAAATCACCCCCCGGGGGGATGGCCACGCTGCAATCCCTTCTCCTCCATTCTCCTCTCCGGATCTTGGGCATGCATGCACATGCGCCTGGCATGAGTTTTAAGCCACCGGGTCCGGGACACGACCCGTGGTTGACTACGCAGTCAACATAGCCATTATGCTAACTGCTGGTCCCATCATTATTTCTTAATTTATTTGAGACAGTGAATTTAATTCAGTGACTACTGGTCTCAAAACTTTATTGAATACATTTATTCCATTACTTGAAGGAAGTAATTCATTTGCCCTAGAATAGATTTATGAGGATGGCATAAATAGTCTAATATTGTAGTTTTGTGGTTGTTCTGTTTCTTCCCATTGGAAATAAAATAAAACACTATACTTTGAGAGAGCACTTAAGACAGACTGAGCATTCTAGTGCTTGAACCGGGTAGTGTTTGCACACATCAATTTGTGAGAAGAGTCATTGTCTAGAGTAGTGAGAATTATGTATGCTATCTGAGCTCACTCAGGGCCACCACCTTGGAGAACTCCAGAGGCAGCATTCTCAGTTAAATATGTGTGTCTATGTCACTAGTTTCCCTGGAGCCAGGTGGTATATCCTGAGGACCATACATAATGGGCTCACAAAACAAACCCCACTGTTTTAAACTGGAAATTTATTTAATGGCCTTTTATAATGGAAAAGTAGGTTTGATGGTGGAGGGCACAAAGGAAATGGGAGAAATCTATGTTATAGGAAATACTAGGGTAATATAATATATGTTGTGTTTAAAGAAATGAATACATTCATAATCCTCCATAAATATTAAATAGCAGGCCTTGCAAGGGAAAAGCACAAGCAGAAACTTTTCTACTTGTAGAAAACCGATTCCAGTATTATTGGGTTGTTGGAAAAGGTATGACACATTTTTCCATAGAAAAACAAGTTGTGACTTTTCTGGCTACCCAATATTTGTGCAGTTCATTATTAATCCTCCTCGACATTGCTGTACGGTCTGCATGGTATGCCAGACATTCTGGTAAAAACCGATATGCAAATGGTAGGATCTCTTCATTCCTACTTAAATAAGTCACAATTTAATAGAATGTGCAGAAAGGCACATATATGATAGTTCTGAGTTAAGTAAACATTCTAAAAGCCACTTCTTATAAGAATGTACCACCTATTATCTACTCTAATCAAAATACCATATTTGCATTTTAATTTGTTTATATTGACTGTATGATTGTCATATACATTATTCAATTTCAGAAATGTTACTAAATATTTAGCAAGTTCTTATGTCATCTTTTTCCAAAATAAAATACTACTTTATCTTACGATTCAAATAACATTATGAAGTGAGTTATTTTTTAACAATGTTAGTTGCTCGTGTTTGTCATTAGTGCAGTTGTCTGACTGGCTTTGAACGTTACAATGGCACTGGCTTTAGACAGTTCCTCAGGGCAGGGACTGTGTCTGCTCAAATTGCTTTGTGCAGAACACAGGTGGCTGAGTAATAAACACTTTTTGCTGATGTGATGTCTTGTATTGAAGACAAAGCTTCTGATTACTTAGTGTTTTGAAATTAGTTTTTAAAGATGCATCAGGAATCCAATTAGTGTATAATGTGTGTATGACACTGAAATGGTTTTGAAACAGATTAACTAGACCACATCACCCTGATCTCAAAAAGTTTATATTTTAAAACCAATACTACAGGATGAAAACAAATGTGAACATTGAATAATAGATTATATTTCTAAAACTTTAATGGAATATCTGATATTGTACAAAACAAGTATGCAAATGTGTGTATATTTTTCTTCATGTCTCCATTAGGCAGGTTAGAAATAGATCAATGATCCTCTTACAGGTATAATCAGAAGCAACCAGCATTAGTGTGGCTTTGAATATTAGTTTGACCAAGATGTGTTCAATATAACTTTTTGCTTTTCTTTTGTCTCCTAGTAGAGTAATATTCCATTTAGGGATGAAAAGTGTCATTCTTTTTGGATTATCCGTGACTCCAGGCTTCCTTTGACAGGGTACAATTTACCCCTCAGGAGGCCTTTGGATTCTCCAGGTGTTATTATGGGCATAGCCAATTCTTTTGGCCTGTAGCCTTATAGCTCTCTTACCGAGTGTCTTTCCACTTCTCATCAAGCCTCTACCTGTGTACCTGTGGCTTCCACATAGGGCAAAGGCTCATGTCTTTTTTTTTTTTTCCTCCATAGGATACATGTTCTTCTCTGGAGAGAGACAGAGCAAAAGTGAGAAAGTATCCTCTCAAGGGGAATGGTCACATTGCATTCCCCTCTATTCCATTCTCCTCTCAGGATTTTCACCACATGTGTGCATGCTCCTGGTGTTCTCCAGGCTACCAGGTCAATAACTCAACTGCACAGTCCATCCTGTGGGATTCAGCCACCTCAACCACCACATCACCTGCTGGCCCTATATTGTCTTCTTAGCCCACCTCTTCCACCCCAATTATCATTCTAGATAGTGAGTGATCATATCACACATCTATATAAATATGCTTGTATTTGTGATTGGTTTTCCTGATTGCACATTCTGTCTAATTACCCTTCCACCTGTCCAACATGATATGCCCTCCATATGTCTTTGTCAATCAGCTGACTGATTTGACAACCATTTTGTCCTTTGCTTTGTATTATCTAAGGTTTTTCTTTAAATGCTATGCGTATTCTTCACATTTTGGCTCTACTCATTCCAAGGTGAGTCTCATTCCTTTTACATTCTGGTTTACACTTGTAAATTTACTCAATCTTATTGGTTTATAGGTTTTCTGCCACTTTTTACCTACTACCCATACTATGTGTCAGATTTGTCTCAGTGCATTTTTCCTGCTTGCAATTACTTTATTATTGCTGCTGTAACAAATCATAACACACTTAGTAGCTAAAATTGCACAAATTTGTTTTCTCAGAGTTCTGGAGGCCAGAGAGCAAAATAGTCTTATATAGAACAAACTAAATCGAGATGTTGACACCTTGATGTCTTCTGGATGCTCCAGGAGAGAATCTGTTTCTTGACAGCTTTTTAAAGGTTACTGGCATTCTTTCACTCATATCCACATAACCCAGGATCTGTTTCTGTCTTTTCATCTCCTCTCATCTTTATAGTAAGATCTTTCTCTGCCTCATTCTTCATTATGTTGGGCTCACCTGGATAATCGAGCATAATATCCCCACCTAAAAATCCTTAAATAATCATATTCATGCATAAGCCTGATAGCCTAGTTTTTAAGGGAGCTAGGTCCCACATGGTCAACTGTGATTCAGTTCCTGCCCCCAGTGGCTTAAAAGCATGACCCAAATCTTGATAGGATGGGGGAATGGAAGAAAGGGTTTGCAGCACAACCGTTCTCCACTGGGGCTTGCTTTCTTCCTCTTTCTCCTTTTCTTTCTCTCTGCAGAGCTCGTGAGCCCTCTGACAATTAAAATAATAATACTAATAATCACATTTGCAATGATCCTTTTATTATACAGGTTAACACATTCACAGGTTTTAGGGATTTTTATGTTGACATCTTTTTATGGGGAGACATTATTCAGCATGTCTTATTGTCTTTTCTTTTTAATTGACAAGTAAAATTTATAGGTATATTTATGCCATACAACGTAATTTTTCTGTCTACATAATTAGAGTCCACATCATAGCTAATGAAATCACTCAAATAAGTCTTTGATTGCTGGCAACCAAATACATATAAGCCATGATATTTTTGAAAGCATGCAGTGTCCTATCTGGCTATACTCAGGCCCAGCGTTATAGAAGTCCTCTTGAAGAAATTTGCAGATTTGACATTGACAGTTGAAAACAAATGACCCACAGAATCGTGGGTCACTGACTCTGCTATCATTTATGCTGCCATTACATTAAATTCTATGCCAAAGGTGTGATCATATGTTTTTCTGAGTCCATACACAGCTGATGATCAAACACGTTTTGGTCCTCCGTCAGCAGCAGTAACCTCACTTAGCATCTTATGACATTGTGAGGAATAGTTGGTCTTGCATCTATAAGAATGACCAAATTGCAAAGGATGATTGAAATTAAAGTCTTTGAGAGGTAGAACCATGTCCAAGATTTGGTACTTAGCTTCTTTCTTGATTATGTTACAGAGTTTCATCATTAATCTGTAAGGAATCTAGGAAAGTCTTGTTCTCCAGAATTCAGATGAGATGATCTCACCACAATAATGTAAGAGGTTATACATACAAATGGAGAACGGGAGTCTGCTGTCAGTGTTTGGGATTGCAACTCTATAGGTGGACAGTTTAGTTGCAGTGATTGAGGACTGCATCAGCGTTGTGAAGGAATCTTTATCACTGCAAGTTTTAACACTCTTCCTGAATTCCTGACTTCAACCCTTTTTTTCTTACTCTATTCCTAAATTAGGCTAATAAGGTAAATGAACATAGTTTTCATTATTTTTTTAATCTACTGTCTTAGCAATTTTCACATGTACATATATTATGATCAATTATAGTAAACATCATGTATAATAGAGATCTTGGCATTTTTTTTTCTGTCAAACTGAAGTTTTGTGCTCTTCGATTACCTTCTCCTCAACTTCACCCAGCCTGCCCAACTCCCCCAGCATCTGGTAACTTCCATTTTACTCTCTGTTTCTGAGTTTAATATTTTTAGATTCCATGTAGAAGTGAGTGCCTTTCTTGAAACTATCTTGTAAAGCAATCAGAGTTTTCCAGAAATGATTCATTTATATCCCTGATATAACAGGGATATATTTTGTTCCTTTATTGATTTATTCCTTTCTTTTTCAAAAGCAATATACTGATATCATAAAAAATTCAAGCAACAAAGAAATGTATAACATATAAAAAGTTCTTTTGTTTTCCCCACCTATTACCCCAGCAATGGCTAAAATGAAGATTTTTCTGTGGATTATTCCATTCTTTTCTAAATGCACACATAGAAAAATACATGTACAGTCTATGCAGTCTATCTGTTTGCAACTACAAATGACTAATAAAGGACCAAGTTTGGGACTAGCAGTTAGTGTAATGGCTATGTTGCTGGACTCTGATGTAGTTGACCACTGTTTGAATCCCAGACCTGGCGTGAGTGTGTGTGTGTTTGTGCCCAAGATCCCAAGAGGAGAATGGAGGAGAAGGGATTGTGGCATGGCCATCCCCCCTGGGGGGGTGATTTCTCGCTTTCTGTCTTGCTGTCTCTGTCTTCCTGGAGAGCGCACGCACCCTATAGCAAAAACCTCTCCCCCCAAAAAAATAAATAATTTTTTTTAAAAAAGGACCAAGTTTTTATCTCTTTTTTTCCTAAATAATAATGCAGTGGGCATGTTTCCATATCAGCACATGTGTATCTACTTCATATTACAAAGCAATTATGATTCAAATGCAGTAGAATTGCATTTGTGAAGGAGATTACATTGTTATTGCTTGTTTGACATATTTATATTATTGACATGATTGAAATATTTATGTTATTGATTGTTCTTACCTTGTAATATAGTATTTTTAACAAATATTTTGTTTATTATTTTATTACATCTTTCTTCAAATTGTGTAGTTTATTCCTAAGTATCAAGTTGATTTCTTTTTCTATTTTAAATTGTGTGTGTTTTTCTAACTGATTATCGCTGGCATTTGGGAAAGCTTTTATCTTGGTATGTTCTTTATATCTGGCTATTTTACTAAATACTCATTAATTTTATTAGTTAAGTAGTCTTTCTGCATTTACTAGAAATAGAAATACATTATGTGCAACTAATGACAAATTAGTTTTTTTCCTTCTTAGTTTACCAAGTTAAAAGTTCGCCAATCCTAGATATAAAATTACTCTCTGGGTGCTCCAGCTTCAAGCACTAGTGAATGCAGCTAAAGATGGCCAGGCAGCCATGGATTAGCTTCTTATAAGTGTGAAAACGATACAGATAACAGAAATATTAAGTAAATGCCCCTTTTATTAACAACGCTTATTTCTGCCTTAAAGTATTATATGCTGAGAAATCGTATTTTACAGTGTAAATAAAAGTTGTGATTTCTAGTGTTTATGTTAAGAACTAAAATCATAGAGAAAGCTGTGTACTAAAAATAAAGCAAACATCATGATAAGAGCTAGGATGCAAAGTTCCCAAGCAAGTGTAATGTTTTGAAAAGAAACAAACATGCAATAAACATCACTGACAAAAATCAAAGCAAGTGGTATAAAGGTAGGTCAAAAATGCTTGGGAAAATGGTATATAGGTTCCAAAGGTTTCAGCTTCCTTTTAAAAGCAGGATAATTTTCAACTTCAACACTCTTTTTTTCATTCATATTTATCAATTTAAAGCATACTTGTGCTAAATATGGGTGCATTTATTTAGATATGTTCTTTAATTTCTTAACTGTCATTGCCAGGAGAGACCTACAAGTTCATTGAAATATCCTGGGCTCATTGTCATAAAAATCAGTTACACATACTACTTTAACGCTGACTTACTTTATCTTTATAAATAATGCATTCATATTACCCTGCTACCGCTAAATCATTTAAGAACAAATTGTCAGTGTGAAAAGAGTTACACCATTAATATCCTTTCAAAAAATTAGCAGTATTCATTTTATCTTTAAAAATATTTTATGAAACATTTTAAACATCTGATAAGTTTAGAGAATAATTTTTCAGACAGCAATGTATATACACATTGATGTGTCCAAATATTTTGTCATATTTACTTCTCTTTTTATTTTAAGTTTTTGCCTTAGGGTGCTTGTGATTACTGGAGAGAGAAATAGACAAACACAGTGAGAGGGAAAGTGAGAAATCACCCCCAGCGGGGATGGCCATGCTGCAATCCCTTGTCCTTCATTCTCTTCTTGGGATTGTGGGCATGTATGCACAGATGCCTGGTGTGATTTTCAAGACACCATATCTGGGACTCAAACCACGGTTGGCCAGGTGGGAATCCAGCAACATAACCACTATGCCATCTACTGGCCCCTACTTCAGTTTCTTAAGGAAAAAAAAAAAAAAAGATGAAATTACAACCTCTGCTCTCCCGCCCATCACATTATTTTCCTCTTTATCTTGAAATAATGAGTTTTATGAAGCTGGTGATTACCCTCCATCTGCACATTTTAAAAACTTTAATAAGTGGGGTTGGCAGGTGGTGTGGTGGCTAAAGGTACTGGACTCCCACATGACCAAACACGGTTCAAGTCCTGGACCTGGTGGCTTGCTTTCTCACTTTCAATCTCAATCTCTCTCTTTCTCACTCTGTCCTTCTCTAGTCAAATTAAAATAAATAAATAAAGTTAAATAAAATAATTATTTAAAATATATTTAGTAAGTATGTATGTCTCCATAAGAAATACTGTTTTGTACACTTCTAAAATATGCACAAATTAAATTATATTGTTAAATATTTGCATTCTGTTTCTTTAAATTCTTTTGGAATTTGTCTACATTAACACCTGTCAATCTAATTACTCATTTTAAGTGTCCTATAAATTATTCTATTGAAGAAATAGATATTCAAGTATTGTGTTTTTTAAATTATTATTTATTATTATTATTTTAATTTGGTATAGGGCATACACACTCACCGAAGAGAGACAAAGAAAGAGAGTGAGAAAGCTGGCTGTTGGTCTAGGACTTGAACTGCAATCAGCCACATGGGAGTTATCACCACACCACCCAGGCCCTTGTATTCAGTTACTGATGGTCATTTAGTTTATCTCCATTTTTCTCTATAAGATACTCCGTACATTATTACAGATGCAGGAGTTTCTGAAGAATAACACTTCTCAAACTTTCATCTGCACATGGATCCACCTGATACTCCTATTATAATAAAAAGACTGATACTGACTCAGTAGGTCTGGGGTGGATTCTAGGATCAGGCATTTCTAAAAATTGTGATGTCTCTGCGACTTGTCCAATGAACGCAGAAGGCACTTTGAATAACAAAGTGCTAGGATGTACACACTGGCCTGGTTAGTTACCTATGTTGATAAAGTGGGCATTGTAGGCTGGCCCTTTCAATATTTTACATTGGGCTACTTCAGCTTTAGAATTTGAAAAACAAGTTACTCTGAATCCCAATCACTATTGCAGGTTGCAGTGACTAAGCGAGGAGATAGTCTGGCCAGTGTAATATCAGCGTAAACTGATGCTGATTCAATCTTCCTTAGCCTTTCCCTTGTCTGGAATTGTGATGATTCTGAAAGGGCAGAAGCCACACATTAAGGAAGGAAGAGTGACAAAATGGGTCTGGTCCCTTGAGGCCATTGTTATCCACAGTTCCAGCCCTGGGATACCTGCCCAGATAATTTTTATTTTAATGTTTGAGATAAACCCTGTTCTTGATGAAGTCATTGTAATCTGGTTTACAGTTACTTAAACCTGAACGTTATTCTGAATAACACTGTGCCTTTTCGGCCTTTCTCAATATCGCCAAATTGTGTTCCAAAGCACTTGCATCAGGAAATGAGACAATTCCAAATTTCATTTTTGTATATCTTGTTGGCATTGTCAAGCATTTTAAAGTTCTTGCCCATTTACTGGTGAGAATGGCAACCAATTGTGCTTTAATTTTCATTTCGGTGGGTGTTAGTGATGGTAAACAGATTTTCCCTTCTCACTGTTTATTCAGAACTCCTCCTATGTGAATTGTTTTTATTATTGGTGATTTTTTCCATTGGGTTGTGATTATATTATTGGTTTATTAATGCAGGTGTTTCTAAAATAAATACTTCAATATTTGTTTTATATATATATATATATATATATATATATATATATATATATATACACCCAGTAAGTATCCTTTTTCAGAATGAAATTGGTCTTTTCATATTGTTTGTACTGTCTCAATTTAGGCAATATATTAATTAATTTTTGTCAAATTTATGAATATTTTTCTGTACATTTTGTGCTCTGTGGCATTTTTAAGTTAACTTTCTCATTCTGAGGTCATATTTTCTTTTATTTTCTTTTACAAGTTCTAACACTTTGCTCTTCAGGTTTAAGTCATAATATATATGAAGTGATTTTTTGTTGTTTGAGTGAGGAAAGAGTCTAACTTTGTTTTCTCTATAAAGAGCAATCACCCTAGCACGGCTGCATACAGTTTCATTCTTTACTGCTTTGTAAACCCGAATTGTCATTTAAAATGTTGCCATATATTCTCTTTTGTCAACTTACACCCATAGTATACTGTCTTAATATCTGGTAGAGCAAATCTTCTCTAATACGTTCTTTTGAATTTGCTTCATTATTCTTTCTCCTTTGTTTCTCAAGGAAGTCTCTGTAGAATAGTTAAGGAGCCAGTCCTAACTCTACCCCATGGTTCCCAGACCTGAGCATTCTGAGCATTCTTTTTTTTTTTTTTTTAAATCTTATTTTATTTCAAGTTCTTTTATACATTCAATCACATCATTTAGTTTGCAAAGTGAATATTCCAGCATGTTTACATTTCTCCCCAGTCAAGTTGATAATACAACTATCTTCAACAGATAATACCCCACTTCTTTGTCCCATTAATGCTTTGCCTCTCCATTTTTCTCCTTAATGTCCTTCCTCAGACTCTATTCCTTCACCTATGTTTTTCCCACACTGTATCTGGTATTCACAACCATTTACTGTGTTTCTTTTTTTTTTTTTTTTCTCTTTAAATTTATTTATTTTTACATTAATTAACTATACATCATTACAGCATACAAATGAATTTTCCATCCAAAATACACTGTGTATTGGCTCAATCAAGCACATCAACATACATGTTTTCAGCAAATAATTTTCCAATTTCTTATGTCTTGTATACTTTGTTTTTTGTTTTGCCATCCTTGATTCCTTATCCCTCACCTTCTGCCATGTCCCACCCTCCTCCCACATTGTCTCTGGTATCCATGTATCCATGGTTGCTTTCTATGCCTTCCCCCCCATTTAATTGATTTGCTAATGAACTTAATTAGTCTAAATATATCCAATAGCTAGCACAGCTGATATATACCTATACATGAACCCAAGTCTGACTTTAGGCATAAACCCCAGTGAGTAGAATGAACATATTATAAAGTAGTACCCAGCTGGGGCTATATAGCTTACTGCAGTCATCAAATATGAATTTTTTTAAAATTTCGATATGAACAGTTTCACCATTTCTCTTTTTCTCCTGCAACTTTTTTTTTTTTAATTACTTAACATTCAGTCCCTGAGCATCATCACAACGTACTAAATGTGGTTTCCCATTTACTGTGTTTCTATATCCTTTAGTCATTCAGTTTTGGTCATAGAGTGTGGAAACTCGGTATATATTAAGTGGAGACATACAATGTCTCTCCTTCATAGCCTGGCTTGGTTGATTCAGCAGTAAATCTTCCTGAACATTCTAACTGCAGAAGATCTATTACTATATTTAAAGTGTTGACTTAATGTATACACTGGAAAATACCAACCCCAAACTCACACAAATATTAATCTCAGCTGTTTATTAGCAGTGACTTTAGTAGTCACTCCATTATTCTATTATGCAAATTATACATTTGCTATGAAACTTTTTTAATATGAGAAAGAAAGCATGGGATGGAGTTTGCTTTTTAAGGTTTTTGTTGTAAGATGTATGTGCTTGCCAGAGACAGATGGAGAGACAGTGAGAGGTAAAGTGAGAAATCAACCCCCAGGAAGGGTGGCCATACTATAATCCCTTCTCCTTCATTCTCCTCCTGGGATTTCAGGCATGCATGCAAACACACGTGGCATGATTATCAAGCTGCCACATTCTGGACTCAAACAGCCATCAGCCATGTGGGAGTTCAACACTATACCTACTATGCCACCCACTGGCCTTAGAGAGAGAAAGAGGCATTTTTGACAAATCTTGCACTACTGCACTCTTTCCTGCCCCAGCCTTCTAGTTAGCTATGACCACATGGTGTGTCACCATGCCTGGCCTGGCTAGGTTGTGCTGAGAACTGAACCTGGGTCTTCCAGGCAGTCTCAACCATCACATAGTGGCATTTTTCTGCCTGTGTCACAACAGGTGGATCGTGATGCAATGTATTATAGAAGCGGATATAAGTTGTATGATCAAAAACTCATTCTCACACCTCTTCTGCCATAAAATTGGTCCCTTGGTATAAGGTGGTATAGTACACCTCCTGCATGAAGCAGCCTGGTTCAAGACCTTCTAGTCCTATGACGTCATTCACAGAAGCACTGCAGCAAGCAGTGAAGATAAACTTCTCTTTAAGATAAAGGTCAGTTCTAGTAAGAATGAATTGCTGCACCTTCCAGGGTAGAAAGAGTCCAATATATTCAATCTGGCACACAGACATCTTTTTGGGAAATAAGGATAAGATAAAGGAGTCAGAGTTGTTCTCTTCTCCTGGAAGTTTTATGGGTGGTGAAATGGAACATAAATTCTTGAGCCCTTTACATAGTTTATAGTCCTGTTACCATGTTCACTCTCATCTTGGGCCTATTTCGTAAGCATCGGAGTTGAGGAGAGGGGCTAGTTGACATTTACTAGAAAGATCTCCCAGTCTACCTTGTTAAGCGTCTCCAATACTGTACTCTGGTGAGTCTTAATGTGAAAAACAAAGATGTCTGTGTTTTATATCCAATCTCCTAGGTCTATCCACTTGACATTTTGCCAAACACTTTGACCCTCATTTTCCCATCTTTGTTTTTAAGTATACTAGGCCAATCATGTCTCCCTAGAAGTCAATATTTATGTACTTAATGTCATCTTTATTGCTCTAAAGTAAATGCCCAAGTGTATGGCATATAGCTGTTCCCACTGGGAAAGTAATTCCTCCTGCCTTTGTCTTCAGGGCCTGCCCTGAAAGAGAGTGTAGTTTGGAAACAGTCCATGTCCTAACAACAACCCATTCGTCTATAAGTCACATCGGTAAGAAAAAAGTGAGTCACCTGCTCATAAACCTTATGTCTTCTGGAACTTTCAGAGATTGTTCATAAGTTTATCATTTTTATTATAACTTGATAAATTGTTTCAGTATCCACTTGATTTTGTGATTCTTTGAGTGCGATAAAATCCTCTCAATGATGTCTCATGGCATGACACTCAGCTTCAGCTGAGTGCCCAAACAATTACCAGGAGCTCCTTCAGATAGTGCTGCTTTCTGCTACCGGTGGCATGATTGTGCGTTATTTGGAAATTTGTTTAAAGTATAAATTCCTGAGCACCAACCTAGATCTCTTAATCTGAGGGTGATACTACTGTGCACTAAAGATTGAGAAGCACTGACTTAAAGGGCTATCCTGGCAAGCCAAAGATTATTGAAAATACAACAGCTTCACTGACATATCACCTAAGACTTTGAAGGCTGTCATTCTCATCTCCTGGCACATGTGCATCTTTCTAAATCATCTAGTGTTCTTGTCTACAACATTAGGTCCAATGAACAAGATGGACCACAATGCTAAGCTTCCTAGAGTTTATCTTACCTTGAAGTTTTGTTCTCAAGATTCATTTTTTTTCTCACATATTTCCAGAGATCAGGATTAAAATTGCATTTTACCATGTGGGATCTGGCTCCCTTAATTGCTGTGCTGTTGGGCCGACCCAACAGTGCTTCTCTTTCTATCTTTCTTACAACATATCTTGCATTCTGGTTTAAAATGCATTCATCTAACTCAGCAGCATATTTTACAGTCATCTGATATGGTCTCATTCTGCATCCTTTTTACAGGAAAAAAATTTTGAATGCTGTTTCTTGCTATAATGATCTTTAATGTAACCATTTGAAAGTCTTTCACATATTATCATATTCTTATTTGATCTGAGTAGTTCATTTTGGAATGATAATATTATCTGTTGCTTTTGCTTATTGGAATTTCAAATTTACAAGTTCATTTTGATTGGTACATAGCAGAGACCATGGCAGTGGCTTTATTTTTGCCAGAGATGGAGAGACAGAGATAAAGAGACAGAGAGAATCTACTCCCTAATTGGGTAGGGTCACACTGTAATTCTTTTCTCTCCTTTTCTCCATCCCATCAGGATTTGGGATAGGCATGGACATGTGGCTGGCATGTTTTTCAAGCCATTGAGACCAGTATTCAAACTGCATTTGGTCGCATGAGTTTTGGCTCCTTTAATTGCTGTGCCATAGGGCTGACTCAGTGGTTTTCTTCCTATATCTTTCTTACAACCTATCTTGCATTTTGGTTTAAAATGACTCCACCTAACTCAGCAGACCTTTGATCCACAGCCAGATCTCACAGTGTCAGTTGGGAGTTCCTATCCAATAATTAAACTGGATGCTATTGCTTGAATATTTATGTTCCCCTCACTTTCATAAGTTTACCTAATCTCCAAGGTGATGGTCTTAGGAGGTGGGGCCTTTGATAGGTAATAAGGTCCTAATAGAAAGCCATCACAAATTGGTTTGGTGCCTTCATAAATGAGGCCTCAGAGAGGTCACTCACCTGCACTGAGTTAGAATAAAAGTAAAGGCTGTCTATAAACCAGTATGGGACCTATACCAGACACTGTATTTGCCTTTATCTTGGACTTCCCTGCCTCCAGTGAAGTGAGTAATAAGTTTACCTTATTTATTGACTACACAGTTGAAGGTATTATGTACCATAGCCATCTAACTGTACGAAGACATGGGGTAGTGTAAATTCAGCTCCCGAGTCAGAGCAGACTGTTTTAGATCCTGTCTTAAGCTGGAAGTTTGTAAAGCTACTTCTTAGGTCCTAAATTTCTTTTTCTTTGTGTATGTGTGTGGGTATATATATTTTCTATTTAATTATTTTAATTTCTTTTATAGATCCAATCACATATGTCACTTAGCTTATAATGTGAATATTCCAACATGAATACATTGCTCACCAGTCCAGTTGGGGATACTATGCACGTTATAATCAATAGATAATAACCCATTTCTTTGTCCCATAAATGTCTTGCCTCTCTATTTTTCTCCTTAATGTTTTTCGTCAGACACTCCTCCTTCACCCACTCTCTTCCTTCACTGTACTTGGCATCTATAACCATTTTCTATATTTCTATATCCTCTAGTCACTCAATTTTGGCCATAAATGTGGACAGTCAGTATATATTAAGTGGAGACATAAAATGTCTCTCCTTCATAGCCTGGTTTGCTTTTTCTTTATTTTTTTAAAATTTTTAAAATTTTTTAAGAGGTTTTTGCTATAGGGCGCGTGCATTTGCCAGACAGAGAGACAGAGAGACAGAAAGCAAGAAATCACTCTCTAGGGGGGATGGCCACACCATAATCCTTTCTCCTCCATTTTCCTCTCGGGATCTCGTGCCCAGCATGAGTTTAAGCCACCGGGTCCAGGATGTGAACCACAGTTGACTACATGGGAGGGTGAACTGCGGTCAACTCCATGGGAATCCAGCGACATAGCCATTACTCTAACTGCTGGTCCCATAGCCTGGCTTACTTTGCTTAGCAGTAAATCTTCCAAAAGCCAGGGTGGTGGTGTTTTTTATGGCTGAGTAGTATTCCATAGAGTATATGTGCCACACTTTTTCAATCCATTTCTCTGTTTGTGGACATTTGAGTTGATTCCATGTCTTAGCAATTGTGAATAATGCCACAATAAACATCCAAGACCAGCCCCTTTTCCAACTAAGCATTCTTCTATCCTTTGGTTAGATACCAAGGAGTGGGATTGCTGGATTATATGGTAGTTCTATTTATAGATCTTTGAGGAATATCCATATTGTTGTCCACAGTGGCTGAACCAATTATATTCCCACCAGCAGTGCAGGAGAGTTCCCTTTTACCATATCCCTGTCAGCACTTAACTTTTTTTTTTTTTTTAACCTTAGTCATTCTGACTGGGGTTAGGTGGTATCTCATGGTGGTTTTGATCTCCCTTATCATGAGGGATGTTAAATATTTTTTCATATGCCTTTTGCTATTTGTATGTCTTCCTTAAGAGAGTTGATTTTTCAGCTCCTTCTCACATCTTTTAATTGGGTTGATCATCTTTTTTGGGTAAGCCGGTTGAGTTCCCTGTGTATTCTGGTTATCAGTCCCTCTTCTGAAGCATAGTTTACAAAAATTTTATCCCATTTTAAGGGCTGTCTATTCACACTAATTGTTGTGTCTTTTGCCATGCAGAAACTTCTTTATCTGATGTAATCTCACTCATTTATTTTTAGGATTACTGACTCTGCTTTGGGGGTCTTATTTAAGAAGTCTTTGCCTACTCCAATGTCTCCCAGAGTTTCTCCAGTATTTTCTACCAGTCGTTTTATAGCTTGAGGTCTTAGGTTTAGATCTTCGATCCACCTTAAGTTGATTTTTGTTAATGGAGAGAGGCAGTTATTTAGATTCATCTTCCTGCTGGTGGATATCCAGTTTTTTTAGCATCATTTGCTGAAGAGGTTTTCCTTTTCCCACTGGATTGACTGGTACCTTTTGTCAAAAATCAGCTGAGTGAATGTCTGGGAGTTTATTTCTGGGGTCTCTATTCTTTTCCATTGGTCCACATGTCTGTTTTTGTGTTAATACCATACTATTTTGATGATCACAGTTCTTTTATGATTCCAGACAAATTATATGATTGTCTTTTTTAGATCTGTGAAGAATGTCTCTGGTACTTTGATTGGGATTGCTTTAAATATGTAGATTAATTTGGGTAGAAATGCCTTTTTCTGTTATATTAATTCTTCCAATCCAGGAACATGGGATGTCCTTCTACTTTTTTGTTTCATTTTCAATTTCTTTTTTAAACTTCTCATAGCTTTCTTTGTGGAGTTCTTTAACTTCTTTGGTTAGATTTATTCCTGGTATTTTATACTTTGTATGGCTGTGGTAAATGGAATTACTTTCTTCAGTTCTATCTCAGTCTTCCTGCTGTTTGTATTTAGAAATGCTACAGATTTCTGTATGTTGATTTTGTATCCTGCAACATTACTGCATAGGAATTTTTTTGGTGGATACCATTGGGTATTCTATATATGCAATCACATAATCTGCAAATAGAGATAATTTTGCCTCTTCCTATTTGAATACCTTTTATTTTATTCTCTTTTTTGATTGCATTGGCAAGGACTTCCAGTACTATATTGAAAAAGAGTGGAGAAATTGAGCATCCTTGTCTTGTACCAATTTTTGGTGGAAAAGGTTTCAGCTTTTTCTCATTAGGATGATGTTAGCTATGGGTTTTTCATAGATAGTTTTTATTTTGTTGATGAATGACCCTTCTATACCAATTTTTCTGAAAATCTTGATCATGAACGGATGCTATATCTTATCAAATGCTTCTTTTCTGCATCAATTGATATGATCACATAATTTTTATCTTTCTTTCTGTCAATATGGTGTTATTACATTTATAGTTTTGCATATGTTGAACCATCCTTGCATCCCTGAAATAAAGCCAACCAGGTCATGATGTATAATCTTTTTTATGTGTTGTTGGATATGATTTGCTAGTATCTTGCTGAGATTTTTTCCATCTATATTCATCAGGGATATTGATCTATAGTTTTCCTTCCCTGTCCTGCCCTTGACTATTTTAAGGATAAGGGTGATGGAAACTTCATAGAATAAATTTGAGACAGTTCCATTCTTTATGATCTTTAGAAATAACTTGAGTAGAATGAGGGATAACTCTTCTTTAAAAGTTTTGTAGAATTCAGAGGTGAATCCATCAGGACCAGGGTTTTTCTTTGTTGGGAGGTTATTTATTTCTCATTTAATCTCATGCTTGTTATGGGCCCACTCAGACTTTCTATGTCCTCCTGACTCCATCTTTGTAGACTATAGGTATCCAGGGATTTGTCCATCTCATCCAGGTTTTGTTGTTTGCTGGTGTATAGTTGTTCATTGTATCTTCTAATGATGTTTTGTATTTCTCTTGTGTCTGTTGTATTGCCTGCTTCATTGTGAATTTGATTTACCTGGCTTCTTTCTCTCTTCTTAATTAGTCTGGCTAGTGGTGTGTTGATTTTGCTTTTCTTTTCAAAGAACTAGCTTTCAATTTCATTTATTTTCTGTATAGTTTGTTTATTTTCTGTTTCACTTATTTCTGCTTGAATCTTAATTATTTCCTTCCTCCTGGAATTTTTGTGGATTTTTTATTCTGTTGCTTTTCTAATTTTCTGAGGTATGATATTAGGTTGTCCATTGACTTCTTTCCATTTTCTTCTTATGTGCACTAATGGTTATGAACTTCCCCCTTATGACTGCTTTTGCAGTGTCCCAAAGATTATGGGAACTCATGTACTCATTATAATTGTTTTTTATGAATCTTTTGATTTCAGTCCTTATTTTGTCAGTAGTTGTGTGGGCATTTAGAAGTAGGTTATTCAGTTTCCATTTATGCATGTACTTTTGAGGATTTTTTTCTTTTTTCCATTTATTTATTTTTAAATTTTTTCCACAAATATTTACTTTACATATCAAAAAATTTTTGCTCGTACTCCATAGTTCTTGTCAGTTAATAAACAACTTTCAAAATTTCAAAATACTGAATCTTAAAGATTAAGTTCAAACTATTTGTTATAATTTTGTATCATTTTATTTGTGACTCTATAACAACAGAGACAATATAGTTTTAAATATTTTTGAGAAAATATTTACATGTCAGCTTCTCAAATTGTTGAAAAGCAAATGCCTAGCACACTAGTCATACATAAATCTTCTCAATTCAGCCCTTCCTACCAAGTATTCTGTGATATACCATCTGCTAGCAAGGAACAGTCTCTTTTTTTTTCTTTCAAAATCTTTCTCAAGATAATCCTCTGGTGTGGTTGCTCATTTGCAATCTCTACTGATTATGATGCTGAGCTGGAAAAGTCCAGGTTATTTTATGTTAGAAATTCTTTTATATATCTTCTCTAATCCTCTCTGCCAGGAAGAACTATTTATGATGCCAGGCCATCTGTCTAAGAGCTTCTGTTGGCTTACTTGAGATGCACCTTAGTTCCATAGTTTTCTGATTAATCTTCAGATATGACATTCCGGTCAAAGCCCCGTCCAATAATGAGTATTTCTAATTTCTGATTCAATGCAACAAACATTATTGAACTTATGCAAATAACCCTATGTTTCTGCCACAAAATAAGAATACTCCCAAATATTTCCAATTCAAGAGGGGTCAGGAAGGAAGAAAAGTTCATATTTCCATTTAAAGAAGTGAACAAGAAAAAAACATTTAGATCCTTTCTCTATGTGCTTATTTTTTGTCTAGATGATCTGTCCAAAGGAGATAGTGGGATGCTGAAGTCCCCAAGAATTAGTGTGTTATAGTCTATATCTCCTTTTTGATTTAAGTCTTTCCTTCATGTATTTGGATGCTCCTGAGTTAGGTATGTAGATATTTATAAGCTTTATATGTTCTTGATTGATTAACCCTTTTACTACAATATAATGCACTTCTTTGTCTCTTTGTACAATTTTTTAAAAGCCTATTTTGTCAGAAATTAGTATTGTGACTCCAGCTCTTTTTTGGTTCCCATTTGCATGGAATACCTTTTTCCAGGCCTTCACTTTTAGTCTATGTATGCCTTTATCCATGAGATGCGTTTCTTGTAGTCAACAGGTAGAGGGTTTCTGTTTTTTTTATCCATTCAGCCAATCTGTGTCTCTTGATTAGAGAATTTAATCCATTAACATTCTATGTTATTATTAATATTTCTGGACTTGTCACCACCTTTAAGTTGGCCATTGTCTTGGTTGTCTTTTATTCTCTTATTTCTATCCGTTCATTCTTTAGTTTTCCAGGAACGAGACTCTCTTCAGAGTTTCTTGAAGAGCTGGTTTGGTGTTGGCAAATTCTTTCAGGTTTTGTTTGTCTGAGATTTTAATTTTTTTCCCATATGAAGGATAATCTTGCTGGATATAATAATCTTGGTTGAAATTGTTTCTCTCTTAACACTTTCAATATATCTTACAATCCTTTCCTTGCTTGTACTGTTTCTCCATTGAAAGGGTCAGTGTTAGCCTGAAAGGATGAACTTTGTAAGTCACTTGATGTTTCTCTCTTGCCAATTTTAGTATCTTTTCTTTATCTATGGTTTTGGCCAGTCTGGCTAAGATGTGCCATGGAGAGTATCTTCTTGGGCTGATTCTATTTGGCATACTATTTATTTCTTGAATCTGGATGTTTGAGTGCTTTTCTAGACTTGGAAAGTTTTCTTCCAGGATTTTATGGAATAAATTTTCAGTGCCCTTATTAGTTTCTTCACCTTCTGGAATACCAATTTTTCAGATGTTTGTATGCTTACTGGAATCTAGTATTTCTTGTGTATTATTCTGATTTTTTTAAATTTTCTCTTTTTGTTTTTTTTTCTAGGTCAGAGGTTTTGTCTTTTATGTCCTAGATTCGATTGTCAACATGGCCAAAATGTTTTAATATTTTAATATTAAATATTAATATTTTAGTATTAATATATTAATATTTTAAATTTTAATATTTTCTAGAGAGATTTTGATTTCCTATATTACAGACTTCACCTCTAATAGTTCCATTTGATTCTTTCTTATGGTGTCCATTTCTTCTTTCAAATCGCGGAAGGACTTCCTAATCTCCAGGAGTTCGTTGTTTCTTTTCTGTTTTTTTTTTTTTTTTTTTCTTTTACTATGAATGTTCTGAATTCTTTTTTGACCTTTCGGTAACTTCTTCTTTTTTCAAGAGATAAAGGAGAGTTATTATGTTCTTTTGATAGAGAAGTATTTCCTGTTTTTTTTTTTTTTTTTTTTTTTTTTTTTTTTTTTTTTTTTTTTTCCAAACGTGAAGCTCTTCTGTGACTTCTAGCCACTGGGTGATGTATTTACTTTTGGATACCTTTTAGAGAATATTTCTTCCAATAGGAACTAGTTTGCTTCCCTTTTTCTGTGGATTTCTTCTGTGCCAAAAGCTCTCTTTTGTTGTGTTTAGCAATTTGGTCTCCATAGGAGAAGTTCTCTATTCAGGTTTCTCAAGAGGAGTTCCGCCTTTTTTTGCAGGTGGTTCAGTGTAAAGTGAAGATCCTGCGGAGCCTTATGATGCTAGAATATTTGAAAATTATGATTTTAGACCTGTCTAGTCACTCTAGGTGGGTGGAGGATGAAGAGAAGATGATACTATAAGAGGAAAGAAAAAAGAATATGAAAGAAGAAAAGCCATGCGAGTACGTGCAATTTTTTGCAAGGGGCTACAGATGGAAGTGGGCTCTACTTGAGAGCCGAGAACTGCCCTATGGGGTAAGAAGAAGTAAAGAATTAGCAACAGAAAGAAGGAAAAATTAACAGCTTACCTTTCTAGTGGTAAGGGGGGGGGGCTTTGAGGTTGGGAGCTGCAGTTGGAGCTGGAGCTGGAGCTAAGGCCAATGGATGTCCCATCTCAGTTTTCCTGACTAGGCAGGGGGATGCAGATGGAAGTGGGCTCTGCTTGAGAGCTGAGAGATGCCCTAAGAGGTATTCTTATTTTCAAATAAGCCATAATTTCTGATCTTATTAAATTTTTATTCATTTTTGCTACTTTTGCCTCAAGTAGAAATACTCACTGGCTTTGGTTTTAAGAGGTGAACCCATTTATGCTCTCCATCTTAAATGGTGGAGTTCACATTTTTCTTTTTAGACAATGTGATCCTAAGGCTTCCTAGCCTACATTGAGACCTGAAACTCAAGATGGATGTGGCTTTACCATCTACTCATTTTACTTTACACCTATATTTTTTATATCTAATACCTGGAAATGCTTATTTTATTGAATTTTTAAGACATGTACTTATATATTTTTATCTACCATTGACAAACATTTTGATGAAGGAGGCAAGGTGTAAGAAAAATCAACTTTCGAAGTGTCAATTTACAAAGTTATTTGAAGCAGAAATTGCATGCTTTCTTTTGTCGTAAGTTCTAAAAATAAACTTTTAAGTAAAACAGTGAACATTTTCACAGTGAAGAATACCACAAACTGCTACTAGTAGATATACCTAAAATACCTTACCCAAATACAACATTAATATTATCTAGGGGGAGGCCTGGACATTGGTGCAGCACATTACATCACAGACAATGTAATGCTCTGTGAGGCTGACCTTCATGGGAAGTTTTCATGTTTGCATCCACAAGTGTCCCTGAGTATGCCTGGCATTCGTGTGCCCATAATCCAAAACTGGTTAGGATTGGATCATGGACCCAACATCCTGTTATGGTTGCTCTCTCTCTTCTCTCACTCATGGAAGATATGAATAAATAAACTTAAAAAAATGGTATCTATGCAATTCTGGATGACAGAACTCCTGCAGACTTCCCCTTCCTTTGAAACTATAATGCAGGAGGAAATTATTTTAGCTAGATAACAACCCTTATGATGGTCAGGCAGTAGCTGGTGATTGCATTAATATGTATTAGCTTTGCATGAGATCATATTTTCTTATTACCTAGCAAATCAAGCCCAAACATCTGCAGTTTTTCAATATTTTCTATGGGCTATCTAATCCTTCCTACCAAAACGATTATCTGATTATTCTATGACATTTCATCAGATAGCACCACTTTCTCCTAAAGATAAGGCATGCTCTTTGATGAGGTAAGGGCTCTGCTTATTACACGTTGCTCATTAGTCAGAATATCAATGTTAGAGGTTGGCATTGTCTAACAGATTTTCACTTGTCTATATTCTTTATATCCTTGACGGACCAGATCAACCTCAATCTTCTGCAGACAGCCTGACAACTTCAGCCATTCCACTGTAACTTGGTTTATTCCATCTGAGTTACACTGTATTTTTCTTTTTTTCTCTTTATTATTATTATTTATACATTCAATTGTTACACATCATTTAGTTTGTAAAGAGATTTTACCCAACATGATATACCCCATACAGTAGGCGAGTTGAGAATACTATAAATGACATTATCATATACTAACACTAACAGGCAACAAACCATATCTGTGTCCCATAAATGTCTTACTTCGCCTTTTTCCCCCAAATTTCCCTTTCTGCACTTTTCCCCTCCCCTGCTCTCCTTCCACTTTGTCCCCAGTGTCCATAACAATTTTCAATGTTTTTATGACCTCCAGTATATCAGTCTCTACCACAGAATATAGACAGTCAGTATATGTTAAGTGGAGACATATAATGTCTCTGTTTATAGCCTGAATTGCTTCACTCAACTCAGCAATAAATCTTCCATGTTCATCCACTTTCTATCAAATGTCAGAGTCTTCCTGTTTATTTGTTTATTTATTAATGGCTGAATAGTATTCCATGGAGTCTTTGTGCCACGCTTTTTCAAACTATTCATCTGTTTGTGGACATTTGGGTTGGTTCCATGTCTTAGCAATTGTGAATAATGCTGCAATAAATATCATTGTGCAAGCACTTTTTTGACTGAGAGTTCTTCTGTCCTTTGGGTAGATACCCAGGAGGAATTGCTGGATCATATGGTAGTTCGATTTGAATGTCTTTGAGGAACCTCCATATTGTCCTCCACAGTGGCTGGACCAATTTACATTCCCACCAACAATGTAGGAGGGTTCCTGCTTTACCACATCCTTGCCAGTACTTATCATTTTTTTTTGTTTGTTTTTATAATCTTCACCATTCTTACTGGGGTTAGGTGGTATCTTATTGTGATTTTGTTCTGCATCTCCCTTATGATGAGGAAGGTAAGCATTTCTTTCATATGCTTTTTGGCTGTTCATATGTCTTCCTTAGGAAGTTGTTTATTCGGCTCATTTTCCTATCTTTTAGTTGAGTTAATCATTTTCTTCTGGGTAAGTCTCGAGTTCCTTGCGTATTCTGGTTATCAGTCCCTTATCTGAGGTGTAGTTAACAAAAATTCTCTCTCATTCTGAGGGTTGTCAATTCACACCAATTGCTGTGTCCTTTACTGTGCAGAAACTTCTTTCTCTGATGTAATCCCACCTGTCTATATTGGTAATTATTTCCTGTGCTTTGAGGATCTTGCTTAAGAAGTCTTCACTACTCCAATGTCTCCCAGAGCTTCTATTTCTCAATTGAGTTTGAGTTATTCATACTTTTACTCTGCATGTGTTGGCAGTTGATTTAAGTTTTAAGCTCACTGAGAAAACTGTGTCCTGTAATTGTTTGAATATTCCACAGTGTATTACTACAGACAGAACACACTGTTGACTGATTTGATGGGAGGTCTAGGGATATAACATTACATGCACATAATATTTTTACTCTTTTTGTTTTTTTCTTCTGTTTGTTTTGGTTTTGCCATAGGGTGCATGCACTTGCCAGAGAGGGAGAGAAAGAGTGAGAAACCACCACCACCCCAGCGGGGTTGGCCAAACCCTTCTTATCAACTCTTCCCTTAGGATTTTGAGCATGTATGCACATGTGCCGTTGTGATTCTCAAGCCGCTGAGTTTAGGACTCAACTGTGAAGCTGACCATGTGAGATCCAATGTCTTCACCTCTAAGCCACTTGCTGGTTGCTGGTTCCACATTTTTATTTTTTATTTTTTTGAGAAGTTTTTGCTATAGAGCATGTGTGCTCACCAGAAAGATAGAGAGAGACAGAGAACCAGAAAGTGAGATATCATCTCCTAGGGAAGGTAGTCACACCATAATCCCTTCTCCTTCATTCTCCTCTCGAGATCTTGGGCACACGTGCACACACATCTGGTGTGAGCCACTGGGTCTTGGACTTGAGCCATGGTTGACTACATGAGAGTCCAGTGATATAGCCATTACACGACCTGCTGATCCCCATATTTTTACTCTTAACTCTTTCACCCTGGAATGCACATTTTTCCCTTTAGAGATGTCCAGGAAGTTTCTGCCTGGAGTATAGAAAAGAAAGACTGAATTTGCTCCCTCTTCTTTTGAGAAAATTTTTCATTTCAACCTCCACTTGTGCTCCAACATGTCTACTCTTCCATCTGTCAGATCTAAAGATTCATGGTCCCATAGATTTCTGCTTCTAAGCATTCTATGTACCAGTTGTTGGGAATCATTGACTGCTTCACTCAAATCCTAAACTATGCCACAGTTTTGCATACCTACTACATGGGAGTAGAGTAATACAAGTTAAGGTGAAAGTCAAACTTAGACAACTAAAATATTTATAAAAAACAGCCCATTTAATGAGGCACAGAAGTGATGAAGCACTAAGTGATGCAGGACTCACATGGAAGGTCCTGGTTTTGCATCCAGTGACATCCTTGCATATGTTAGGAGTGCACACTTGTGCTTATCATCCAGGCTGGCTGAGGAAAGAAAGGGGTGGACTGTGGTGTGAAGATTCATTTGTGCAGTGCTTGTCTCATTTTCTTCCTCTTTCTTTTCTCTCTTTCATGGAAGAAATAAAATAAACAGTAAACTTAAAAAAAATTCACCTAATAAAAATAAGCTTTTCAGTGTCATCCCCACATATTTTCTATGCATCACTTTTATTTATTTATTCTTTTAAAGAATAATTTATTCTACTTTATTTGTTATTATTACTATTTTTTAATTTGACCAGAAAGACAGAGAGAGGGAAAGTGAGAAAGCAAGTTCTCAGGCCCAGGACTTGAACCTTGGTCACCCATGTGAGAGTCCAGCACCTTAATCACTGTACCACCTGCTGGCCCCACTCTTTTATTTTTAAAAAAAGTACATAGAGGGACCAGCAGGTGGCAGGTTGTTTACACTGCTGGACTCCCTCATGGCCAACCTCACTTCAAGTCCTAGACCCAGTGGCTTGAAACTCATGTGTGGCGCATGTACATGTGTGCCCAAAATCCTGAGAGGAGAGTGGGGCAGAAGGGATTGCAGCATGACTATTTCTTCCTTGGAGGGGGTTATTTCTCACTTTCTGTCTCTCTGTCTATTCAGCAAGTGCACATGCCCTACAGCAAAAATCTCTCTATGGGACTAGCAGATAGCATAATGGTTGCATTGCTGGACTCCTGTGTAATTGACTATGGCTTGAGTCCTGGGCACAGTGGCTTAAATCTCACATTGGGTGCGTGTACGTGTGTGCCCAAAATCCCAAGAGGAGAATGGGGGAGAAGGGATTGCAGTGTAGTCATTACCTCTCTAGGGACTGATTTCCTGCTTAGTGTCTCTCTGTCTCCCTTTCTCTGGTGAGTGCACACGCCCTACAGCAAAAATCTCTCTCTAAAAGGAAAAAAATAATCTCTCAAAGAAAAAAAAAAAGATACATAGGAAATGGAGTACTCAAAGTCAAAAATATACAGCTTGGAACTTTTGAGAGAAAATAATATTTAGGTCAAAGTTTAATGTACCTTATATTCTTAACAAGAAAATCCACTGGGGTGTTTTTTTGTATGACTTGTGTCCTTTTAAATTTTTAAGAGTTGCAAGAACAAAGAAATTCAATGAATTACAGGGAATTTATATAATGGCATTAGCGGTTTTTGCAATGTAAGCAAGCAATGATAAAATGTGTTATCGTCCTCATTATGCCGATTTAGTGTATTAGTTTGTAGCATATGGCATGTGAGCCTCATGATAGGAGAATGGGCTTCGGTTTTTATTCCATCTACCGATAGGTGCCAGCATTCATTCAGTTCCCTCAAGGCATGGTAATTGTTCACATAACAGCAGGATACACATCTAGACTCATGGCAATGGCTGAGAAATTGAGTTCATCTTACATTTTTCTCTCAAGCTTTTATGGGACTGTGTATTTCAGAGTAGAGACTTGATTTTTATGCAATTTAATTCTCTTGCTGTGAGCATCATCTTTGAGAACTTATGATCTTTCAGTTCATTCTTCATTCAATAATGTGTTTATATGTTCTGTATACAGCATTTTTTTGATACCAACTCTTCTGTCAAATGTTCCAAAATGAATCAATTTATATAAACTAGGCCAAATAAATCAGTCCTGAGAAATACACCATCAATTCCATTATACAAAATGAAGGGTATGAAACACTGTATTTCAGTGAAAAGTAGAACAACTGTAGACACTAAAGTATACATTAGTAATGTATCAGTCTTTTTATTTTGGTACATGTCACTTCTAACTGGCTCTTTTTAGGACGGTGATTACCATAATATAATTCAAGTTCTGATAGAAATCTGAGCTATAAAGGGAGTGATGGAGTGTCTACAAGTAAGGCTGTTTCAGGTAAGGCATCAAAGAAGACATCTGCAACCACTACGAGACAGTATTAGCATATTATGATATCTAAGAGATCAGAGCGATAGAAGGAAGGTTTTCTAGGAACAAAGATAAATTCATGAAACCAAGAGCCATGTTTTTATTCCTTAAGAGGGTCGAAATGATATTACTATAGCCATGTTACATTTCAAAACAAACTCCTGGTAAATTCATTGCATCGGACAGTTAGGTTTTTTACTGCAAGCAGCCAAAACCAAGATTGACTATTTTAGGCAGAAGATGCATTTTTTGAAGAATGTTAGACGGTTTTCAGAAAACACAGGAATGCTGGAGAATTCAACTCAGATGATGAGGCAGAAGCCCAGGGACACTGGGCTGTGTGAGCCAGAACCAGGGTCACACTCCAGGGATGGCACCATTTGCATCATTACCGCTGTCTCTATGCTTCCATTTGCTTTTTTTACTGCTTGGGATTCCCATCACACCCTCCAGACTTGGAAGCTGGAAAAACAAACTGCAATCTCACCCTTTTCTTTGGAGTCATTTCTTCTAAATTCAAAGCCTTAAGCTAGAGATTAGGAGTCTCTAAGCATAGACCACTCAGCTAACCACCAAGGGCTACTGAGAAGGGTATTTTACTCCTTACACATCTCCCTCCTTTAAGAAGTACATGCCATTCACACAGGATCCAGTCACCTGTAAAACTTTAAACTTCAAGCAAACCTGTTCTACTCTCTGTTGATTTATTAACCACTTAGTGCACGCTTTCTTATACCTTGTAACAATTTTATTTTATGATTATTTTTAACACTCAGTAACACTGAATTTTGTAAGGCAGATATTATTTTCTACATTTTACAGATGAAAATGCTATCATCTGAAAAGTTTAACTTACCTATCTGATTGAAATTCCTTTGACCAAGGCTACTGTTCTTTTTACTGCATTAATTCATGGACAAATTTCTATGTTTTCCTTTTAGTCTTGCTTAGAGAGTTTTTGGCAAAATGTTACAATTTTGTTAACTAATAACATTTCTGTATTTTGCTTAAAGTACAAAACTGGCTAATAAAAACTATATCCTTTTTGGATACAAATTCACCTGATTCCCAATAGTTTATATTTTTATATTTTACCTATTTTAGAAATGAACTAGTCAATTAGTCTTCATTATCCAAAATACTTATTGAGAACTATTTAAAATATTAAATATACAAAGATTAAACTGGCGGTAGATTGATTACACACACTCACATGCGTGCACACATACACACACACACACGTGTGTGTGTGTGTGTGTGTGTGTGTGTATAAGCTTCGGATTCTAAAATCCCTTTTATATTCAGTGACCCAAAGCCAGTGACTTATATGGAGTGAAGTTGGTTGGGAACTGTGTGAGTTCTCTCTCTCTCTCTCTCTTTTTTTTTTGGAGAGGTTTTTGCTATAGGGCACGTGCACTTGCCAGAAAGACAAAGAGATACAGAAAGATCGAAAGAAAGAAATCACCTCCCGGGGGGATGGCTACGCCTCAATCCCTTTTCCTCCATTCTCCTATCGGGACCTTGGGCACATACGCACATGTGCCCAGCATGAGTTTAAGCCACTGGTTCCGGGACTTGAACTGTGGTGGACTACATGGGAGTTCAGCGACATAGCCATTATGTTAACTGCTGGTCCCTGTCAGTTCCCTCTTAAGAAAGGAATGTGCCTCTTTCAGTGTATCATTTCCACTTACAAAAGCATATTTTATCTGAAGTGTTGGAGCGTGGACAGGGACATAGAACTTTCAGTCTTCTTCCCTGCAGGAACATTTCCTCAGTGTTTCACTGCTAACACCCTCAGACTTGAATCCCTTGGAATTCCTTCACAGACACATATTTTTCACACATGCATACTGAAACAAAATAGTTAACAGTGCTGCCCAGGACTTCTCCCCTGGGCATCAGAGATTAGCTAAAATATCTTCTGATAAAGAAAAAAAAATGAGGAATACACATTGCTCAAGTACTATCAAAATGATTTACATTTAAAATATTTTTAATTATTCAGAACTTGTAGTATACTGCCTATTGTAGTCATATGAAAGTTAGCAAATGTATGCTTTACCTTGTTCACTTTTGAGGATACTTTAAGTTTAACATGGTTTTGTAGATATAAGCTCCATATCATGGAAAAGTGTGATGCTCCTAGCATCAAGAACTGTCTAAAATTTATTTTAAAATTGCTAGAGAGAAACAGAGATTATAAACAATGATAAAACAACTTGATGTGTTCAGTAGATGAAATTAAACTTTCTTTTCAATATGGATCAAAGTGCTATGAATGAGAACTACATAGAGTATTAAGAGCCTTCTCTGGTATATAATAAATCCTCATGTTATGCACATGAAACCAGCATATTACAGGCTAATCATGTTTTTATGTTGTTGTCAAATCCAATTGAGGGGCAACTAGTACACATTTTATTACACTCATCCCAAATTTCCACCCTATCACAGAGGTGATTAAAAACAACTTTTAAAATAAAATAAAAACAGATATATAAGTACTATATATAAGAATATCAAACAGTATAACCATTTTTTAATAGTAAATGTAATGTTTCTTTTAGCTTATTTTTTTTTGAGAGAGATTTTTGCTATAGGGCACGTGCAAATGGCTGGAGAGACAGAGAGACAGAGAGACAGAAAGGGAGAAATCACTTCCCCAGTGGGGATGGCCACACTGCAATCCCTTCTCCTCCACTCTCCTCTCTTGATCTTGGGCACATGCACATATGTGCCCAGTGTGAGTTTTAAGCTGCTGGATCCAGGACTCAAACACTAGTTGACTATGTGGTAGTCCAGTGATGTTAACCATTACACCATCTACTGGTCCCTCTTTTAGTTAAATTTTAAATAAAACCCCCTTTCCCAAATTCTTTAAGATCCTTCAGGTCAGAAATATGATTTCTCATTATTCTAGAAAAGTAAGGTGGTTCTATTGTGATTCTCCAGACATGGTACACAGAGATGGAACAACATTTCACAACTTATTTTTTTTTCAAATATGCAGTGACTATAATGTCTTATCTAGTGCTGAAGGAAATGAGGCAGGCTGGTGACTATCGCCCAGATAAGTCAGTGTATTGAGAAAAATTACACACAGGATTCTTAAGTTCTATTTTGGTGTGTGCAATAAAACAACTGAGAAGAAACAACATTATGAATCAGAAGTTTTTCACCAAATATAAGCTGAAGTCCCATTTTTTTTTTTTTTTCAGAGTGCCAAAACACATCCTGGTGTTTTAAACATGCACATTATCATAAAATTATCACCTCACAGAATAGTCCATTAACTTTCTACTCTTTGTAGTTTCTTCCGATTGAATGTCATTAATTCTGAGCAGTTCATTTTTCATACCTTTCAAAGGGATAAAAGGCAATGTATTCCTTCCAGCTTCATTCCATTTCATACGAAGTTTTCTTTTTTTTCCAAGTAATCACCACATAATTTCAACAAATTATATTTTCTACAAATTGCTCTCTAAACTATCTGTAATATCGAAGCAAAGTGCTTGGCCAATTATCAGCATGCTGATAGATGTTAAACTAAGTTGAACTGGTTTCTCTATACAATATATAATTGTTTGCTAATGTTATTTGTAACACAGGTATTCAGAATTGAGCTAAATATGTGGAACAGTACAGAATCCTGCTCCACTTGGTCTAAAAATCATAATTCTTTAAATTGATATTTTAATTTTATTAGATTTTAGAGGCATCAATGCGTATCAGTGAATATTGAGATAAAATTATTTCCATAGATTTTTTTTGGGGGGGAGTATTTTTTATAAGGCATATGCGCTTTCCAGAGAAATAGAGAGAGGTAGAAAGACAGAAAGCGAGAAATCACTCCCCAGGGGGTATGGCCATGCTGCAGTCCCTTCTCCTCCATTCTCCTCTCAAGATCTTGGGCATGCACGCACACGCGCTCGACATGAGTTTAAGCCACTGGGTCTGGGACTCAGACCATGATCGACTACCTGGTAGTCCAGTAGCATAGCAATTACACCAACTGCTGGTCCCTTATTTCCATAGATTTTTAAATGTTTTTTCCATGTTCTGTATTTACTTCACTGAATTTGTTTTATCTTCATAAATGAAGTCTTCTTTATTTGATATGTATTTTACCTTTAAAAAACTATTGTCAGATGATGCATATGCTCACCAGAGAGAGAAAAAGAGAAAGTGAGAAAGCATCCATCATGGAGGATGGTCATGTCGTAACCTGTTCTCCTCCATTTCTCCCTCCCTTTAGGACTGGGGCACACATGCACACATGCCTGCTATGTTTTTTTCAAGCTGTTGTATTCAGACTCAGCCGCCTTAACACACCATGGGCTAGCTCAATTTTCATTTTATTTTGATTATTTTGTCCATCCTTTTAGGATGGCGCAGTACTGAATTTAAAATACTTAAATTAAAATTTTTTATATGCATTTTCTAATTTGTCTTCTGTAAAGACATGTATAAATAAAGAATTAACATAAAATTACCTAGTAGTCTTCGATATCTCCCAGGATAGAGCCACAAGCTCAGAAATTTTGGCAGCATTCAATTTGAAATTTTCAGTTTTTAATTCAAGCCAGTTAAAAAAAAATGTACAACTTCTTTATCTGTAATACAAGGGAGCACTAGAAAATCTACTATATCCACATACTAAATTCTACTATAAATTCCACTATATCCACATCTGTCACTGAGGAACATTCATGAAGTTGTATTCCATCAGTGTTTCAACCTATTTCTACTATTTACCATCCCTGAAATGACACCCTATACCATCCTCCATCCTGAGACATGCGACTTGGACCTTCCCTTAAGACTGCTTTGAGGTGGCTGTCTAGCCTCTTGGTCATGGTCCTCAGGCTTGGACTGGAGCATAGCACTTCAACCCCTAGATCTGATTAGAAAACATAATAATAAGAAGGAAATCACACAAAAAGAAGCAATTTAAAGATGCTAACTCTTAGGGAAATCTGACAGTAAGATTTATCTCCCCAGGGTAAATTTCAAGTGGGGATTACATTTCATGCTATTTACAACCCCAGTTTACTTAAAGCTGGGGTAGAACTTTTTGGTTTTGATGAAGTGGATTTTGTTGGTACAGTACAGAATACCCAATTTCTAGAAAATAATATGGAGAAAGGGATGCAATTCTGCCTTTATTCATTCTTCTGTTTTCCATGGCCCAGGAAATGCTGTGTCGATTTTTATGTGATTATTACAGCAAACATCTGGAATACCAGATGTGAGCAGACACATTAAGGGCATTTAATCTATACATTTAAGAATGAGTCAAGTTAATCAGAAATCTCATTTTACTTCTGAAAATGAGTTAGATAAGCCACATCAATAGTAAAAGTCTAAACAATTTAGAAGACAAAAGATTTAAAAAGAGACCATATGGCACTTAAAACAAAGAAATAGTGTGAGTTTGTGTGTATGTGCTTGTGTCCACATAAAATACAAACCCATCTGTAAACCATCTATGTCCCTGAAAAGAGAAGACTAAATGAATGAATAAAACAATGCATACTTACATTCTTATATCATCTTATTCTGTTAGTTGTATAACATTTGCATTTAGGAACATGGATTATATTATATATAAAGATTTTAGTAAGTATGGCTGGGAGAATGTATGACATATTTCATGTACTAGAGTTCAAGTTTCAGAGATACTTTAGTTTCATCACTATCTTCTTATCATATGTAGGTATATGATGTGGGAAGTAATAAATATGTCAATCTTTGATTGTCTCCCCAAAATTCTGCTGACATGAATGTAATTTAGAAAAGAGACATTACATGTAAATATTTTTATTGCTAAAAATTCAAGGGAACTTCAAAAAGGTTGTAGAAAAGTGGACTTAAGTAAGTTTCTGGGACCAGTAGTTGGTGTAATGGCTATGTCGCTGGACTCCCATGGAGTCGATTGCTGTTCGAGTCCTAAACCCAGTGGCTTAAATTCAGGCTAGGTACGTGTGCATGCATGCCCAAGAGTCCGAGAAGAGAATGGAGGAATAGGGATTGCAGCGTGGCCGTCCCCCCTGGGGAGTGATTTCTTGTTTTCTGTCTCTTTGTCTCTCTCTGTCTTTCTGGTGAGAGCATGCACCCTATAGCAAAAACCTCTCAAAAAAATAAAGAAAAAAGAAAAAAAGTAAGAATTTGCTTTGGTGCAAAAAAAAAAAAAAAAAAAAAAAAAAAAAAGAAATTCATACTTAGTTTATTCATAATATGAGTTTTCATGAACTTTTTTGAAGCCTCTCATATAAAGCAACTCTGACTGTAAGTAACTATAATTAAACTCTGATCACTACAAAGACAAACATGAGTCTTTTCTTCACATTAAAATCAGCTTATAATCTAATTTAAGCCAACAGCATTTATCAACAGAAATAAGCAAAAACTGCCATGTTCCTTATAATGGTTCATGAAAATTTATTTTCATTCTTTAGTATGTGTAGGAATCAACCTGGAAGTTAGTTGAAATTGTAGGCTTCAGAGTTTCAAGAATTAGAAAGTTTGATTTGTTAGATATGTGAGGTCCAGGGAACTGCATTTTTAATGAGCATTTCATGTAAATTTAATGTCCTTTACTGTCTCCAGGTTTCATATAAGTGTATGAATATATATGTTCACATAAATGCATAGAATTAAATTCACTTACAAAATTCATAATTTTGACTTGTCTCATATTGATGATATTCTGGTATAAATGTTTTACTTTATTCTATTTTTTCAATAATGTCAATTGAGTGTACTAGTTTTTATTCCTATACAAAGGTCAACAATGAAGAGGTGAATAAGACTTTGCCATAGACTTTCACTCTAATAAGAGTGACACATAGGACCAGCAGATAGCATAATGGTTACATCGCTGCTTGTGGGAGTCCAAGCCCTAGTGGTTTAAAACTCACGCTGGGCTCATACTTCTGCATGCCTCAAATCCCAAGAGGAGAATGGGAGAGAAGAGACTGAAGCGTGACCAGCACCCTGGGGGTAATTTCTTACTTTCTATCTCTCTGTTTCTCTGGTGAGCACATGCACCCTATAAAAAAATCTCTCTTACAAAAAGAGGGTTGGCACATAATTTAACGGATACTTATGCTGAAGTATGGTAAATGGAAATATAAAGACAGCATAGAAGATCCAAGTAATTGCTATAGCTTTGATATTTTGAAGTAAAACAAAAAGGAAGATACCACTTTCTTCTCTGAGGGGGATCAGAAATATATTTTACATTTATTTAGCTCATAACCAATTGAACCATTGCAGGACCTTAAGAAGACTTGTGTTTTAGGGAAAAAAAATTAATTAAGTGACAGTATGATAAAATTGGAGACAGATGCCATTTAATGGTTTTGGGGGAAAATGGGATTGTCAATGACTGCTGCAATTGTAGAAATAAAAAAGATTTTTTTATTTTTATTTTATTCCAAATTCTTTTATACATTTATTCACATTATTTAGCTTGCAAAGTGAATATTACATGTGTGAATCTCTCCCCAGTCCAATTGATAATACTATAAAATTATCTTCAGCAGCTAATACCCCATTTCTTTGTTCCATTAATGCTATGCCTCTCTACTTTTTTCCTTAATGTCCTTCCTCAGACTCTATTCCTTCATCCGCCCTCTTCCCAGCCTATATCTTGTATTCAAAACCATTTACTGTGTTTCTATATCCTTTAGTCATTAGTTTCATTCATAGATTATGGACATTCAGTGTATATTAAGTGGAGACATGCAATGTCTCTCCTTCATAGCCTGACTTGCTTCACTCAGCAGTAAATATTCCATATTCATCCACTTTCTGTCAAAAGCCAGGGTCTTGTTGTTTTTTATTGCTCAGTAGTATTCCATAGAGTATATGTGCCACAGTTTTTTAATCCATTCATCTGTTTGTGGGCACTTGAGTTGTTTCCATGTCTTAGCAATTGTGAATAATGCTGCAATAAATATCGATGTGGAAGCACTTTTCCAATTAAGAATTCTTCTGTCCTTTGGGTAGATGCCAAGGAGTGAGATTGTTGGATCATATGGAAGGGGCTGATAACCAGAATACACAAGGAACTCAAGCAGCTGTCTTGAAAAAAATGATCAATCCCAAGGGAGCTAGCAGTTAGCATAATGGCTATGTCGCTGGACTCCCACGTAGTTGACTGCAGTTCAAGTCCCGGATCATCCGGTGGCTTAAACTCATGCCGGGCGCGTGTGCGTGCATGCCCAAGATCCCGAGAAGAGAATGGAGGAGAAGTGATTGCGGCGTGGCCATCCCCCCTGGGAGGTGATTTCTCGCTTTCTATCTCTCTGTCTCTCTCTGTCTGTCGCTTTCTATCTCTCTGTCTCTTTCTGGCAAATGCACGCACCCTATAGCAAAAACCTCTCAAAAAAAAAAAAAAAACAAGACCCTAGCACTTGATAGAAAATGGATGAACATGGAAGATTTACTGCTGAATGAAGCAAGCCAGACTATGAAAGAGAGATATTGTATGTCCTCACTTAATATATACTGAAGGTCCACACTCAATGCAGAAACAGAAAGATTGAAAGATATAAAAGCATAGAGAATGGTTGCAGATATTGGAGACACTGGAGAAGAGTGGGAAAGAGTGAGAGAACAAGAATTAAGGAGAAAAATAGAGAGGCAAGATATTTAAGGGATACAGAAATAAAGATTGTCTGTTGATGATAGCATGTATGATAATATCTTTAACTGGACTGGTGTGCAGTGTATTCGTGCTGGGAAAATTAATTTTATAAGCTGTGGTCATGTACAGTGATTGTAATGTGTAAAATAAATTTTTAAGAGATGAAAATAAAGAGAAAATTAAGGCTCAAAAGTCAAGGACAATAAGTATAAGAAAACCTGTAAATTTTTCCAATACAGATTAGGATAAATATGGAAGATTTGCCTAAGTGTTGAATAACATTGTCAGATAGCAATGTACACATCAATATAACTCAAGCCAAGTAAGATATTTCTCTCAGTCTCTCTCTCTCTGTCTTTCTTCTGAAGCTTCTTTCTTTTTTTTAAAATGAGAAATAGAAAGATTTAAGGACCATTAACAGGGTCTTGACATGCCATTAGTCTCTCCTCAGCCTTCCAAACTGCAGAATCACAGGCACATCCGGCAGGGCATCAGACATGTTGAGGTCTATTCAAGATCCAAACCCTGGGCCTTCTATGTTGCTTCAGTATCACACAGTGGTGTCTTAGCAACTGGGCCTCTCTTTTCTCTCTTTTCTTTCTGTCTCTCTGAGTAGTCAAATATCTATAATTTTTTTAGCAGATTTACATACTCAGGATTTTACTGCTATATTTTAATGTGAAATAGCTGGTACATACCAAATGTTATGTATACTTCTAAATTGTGAAGCATAATGGTAAATAATTATTGGGTCATTAGAAAAGTCATGAAGCATTTTTGCATAGAAAAACAGAAAAATACATGATGACCTTCCTAATGACCTAATGAATGAATATCTGTGAACTCACTATCTATTTGAAGAAAGAGTAAATACCATATTTTGATGACATTTTAAAACTAGTCTTCCTTCATGTCTCTCAGAGAAAGAAACAACGCACGCACACACACACACACACACACACACACACACACATACTTTCTAAATTGGATTGTTTTATCATTCTTTTGTTTTTGTAACATTTATTATTTATATAAGTAACACAAATAGTTTTTAAATTGCAGTTTTTTACTTTGCCTTGTAAAAATATTTTAATACTGGGACCAGCAGTTAGTGTAATGGCTATGTCGCTGGACTCCCACATAGTCGACCGCGGTTCGAGTCTCGGACCCGGTGGCTTAAACTCACGCCGGATGCGTGTGCGTGTGTGCCCAAGATCCCGAGAGGAGAATGGAGGAGAAGTGATTGCGGCGTGGCCATCCCTCCTGGGAGGTGATTTCCTGCTTTCTGTCTCTCTGTCTCTCTCTGTCTGGCGAGCGCACGCGCCCTATAGCAAAAACCTCTCCAAAAAAAGAAAAAAAATATTTTAATACTGTATACATTTTCTATCTGTACAATTATGATGCTTATTACGATGCCATTATTTTTATCTCTGTACAGTACTATTTAATTACCAAAGGACACATGTACTCACAGAGAGAAAGACAGAGAAGAAGAGGTACAGGAAGATAAATCATTCTTCAATAGGGCAAGGTCACACCACAATTCCTTCTCCTCCATTTTTCCATCCTTTTAGGATTTAGGGCATGCATGCAAATATGACTGGTGTGTTTTCCAAGTCTCCAAGGCCAGGATTTGAACCTGGTGATGATTTATGTAGGATTCAATTTCCTAATCACTAGGCTACAGAGCAAACTGTATTTAGTCTATGAAAATTTATTGATACTTGTTTTAATGAACATTAGGTTTGTTCTATTTCTAAGCCATTAAAAATAACATTTATATAAACTTCGTGTTCATATTTCCTGGGACAAATGTATAAGTGTATGCATGTTTACTTTATAAGATATCAGTAAATTATTTTCTATAGTAATTATACCAACTATACTGATAGAGCCATGGATAGTATGTGACAGTTTCTGAGTACTACAGAAATCTAGCATCTCATATTCTTATAAATTTAAATTTTTGCCCAATTAGTGGTACAGAATTTTATTTCATGGCAGTTTAATTATAAATTTTCTGATATGTAAGGCTGACTATATTCACATATTTTTTATCATTGCATTATCTTCTGATGAATTTGTATATAACTTTTGTTAATTGGTCTATTAAGTTGTGTTTTCATATTAATATTTTTTTCTGTTTTTAATTGCCAGTGGACATGTGTGCATTCAACAAACAGACAGAAGGGTAGTGGAGAGGAAGAAAGTACCTTTAAGCCACCGGGGCTGAGATTAAAACTGGTCAGTCATATGGGATCTTGCTTCCTTAATCAGCAGACGATGAATCACCTTCATACCAATTTATAATATCTTTTCATTTCTATGTCAATTAATCCTTTATTGATTATATGAACAGCAAATAATTCCTCCAACTCATGGATTCACCCCTCCCCTTCTTTAAGGTACCTATGGTTTTAAAGTAAACTCAGATCACACATACTACAAACAGATTAATTAAAGTCATTTTTTCATAAAATATGTGAAAGACATTGACAGCCCAAGGCATCATAAGTCTGTAGATTTCTGAACAGTTTAACCTCCATGGTATGAAAAATGATATTGTCCCTACACTGTAGCTCTTGACTGAGCGCCACAGAATATGGAGAAGGACACGAGGATCTGAAATTCAGATTGTAACATCTACTCTTTGGTTGCAGAGAAGGGAGGGAAAAAAGTATTTTGATGGATTTGATAGTGACAGGAAAACTAATATAGTCAAGCAGAGAATAAGAAAAAGGACAGATGACACTTGAAAACTACAACTAAAAGTTTCTAAAACTGTTAGGATAAATTTAGTTATAATTAGGCTGAATTTCATGCAAAATGGATGAATGTTTCAATTATAAAATATATCTAACAGTTATGTTGATCCTATTATTGTCCCAAGAGTCTTAGAGCAGGAAAAATGATTATATATTACAACGGCAAAGAAAAAATAAAAATCAGATAAATTCAATATAAAGCTTCCACAACCCTTAGTGACAAATACATGAGAAATATTTGGCTTTATTCAGACGATAGCAACAGCTTTACCCAGGTCTAACTGTGCTAGATTTGAAATCTTATAGTCACAATTAGTGCAATGTCACATGTTAAGGTCAGGAGACACTTCTCCATGACATTGCATTGCTGCACTTGTATCAGCTTTTGCCCTGCACTAAATTTCAAGGATGTTTGTATAGTAAGCAGCCTTGAAATATAGAAACAGTGTTCTTCTCCAGAGTGGTGGACAAATTCATTTGCTGAGCCATTTACAAGAGATAATGTCTCTCTCAATGAAAAATGTAGACAGGTTTGGTAACAGCCACTTTTAAAAGATTGTGGTTTTCTAAGTTCAGAGTCCTTCAGTTGCAGCATAGACTTATTGGGTGAATGTCCACCTGACCCTAGTTCTGCTTCAATTCCAAGGAATCTGAAGGACAAGAGGGATCTGCCTGCTCTTTAGTGCATAATAGCCTAATAAAGCCCTTTGTCTCTGTCCCAGGAGTCTCATGTCTCCTGTCATCATCTATTAAAATATAGCAGGCTAACAATGTGTAAATTTGTGCTTTGCTTAGACTGTCCCAACCAAAATGGATTCCCAACCAAAATGGATGGTGTAATTTGATACCCATTGTGACAGTGTTGGGAGGTGGGAGTTTAATGAGAAGTGTTGGAATATGGTAACAGATCCCTCACAAATATATTAAGGCTCTCTTCCAGGAGTGTGTAAGTTCTGCCTGATTGGTTCCTGCAAGAACGTAGATTCTTATAAAGCAAGACAATTGCCCTCAAATTACTCTCTTTTTGCACATACCTGCTGGTCTTTCTGTCACACTGTAAAGGAGCATGTGACCCTTAATAAAAGCCAAGCAGCTTTGGGTACCATGTTTTCTAACTTTATCAAGCCATGGATATTCTGTATAGCAACACAAATGGAGCAGGACAGCTTAGAAATAGAGTAAGATCTCAGAGTCTGCACAGTTCTGTTAATATATTATGATTCTTTTTTTTTTTTTTTTTGAGAGGTATTTCCTATAGGGCACATGCAGTTGCCAGAAAGAAAGAGAGAGACAGAGAGACAAAAACTGAGAAATCACCCCCCGGGGGGATGGTCACATCACAATCCCTTCTCCTCCATTCTCCTCTTGGAATCTTGGGCATGCATGCACATGCACCCAGCATGAGTTTAAGCCACTGGGCCTGAGACTTGAACTGCAGTCGACTATGTGGGAGTCCAGCGACATAGCCATTACGCTAGCTGGTCCCAATATATTATGATTCTTTTTTTTTTTTTTGGAGAAGTATTTCCTATAGGGCACATGCAGTTGCCAGAAAGAAAGTGAGAGACAGAAAGCAAGAAATCACCCCCCCAGGGTGGATGGCCACGCTGCAATCCCTTCTTCTCCATTCTCCTCTTGGGATCTTGGGCACGCACACACACACGCCCAGTGTGAGTTTAAGCCACCGGGTTCGGGACTCGAACCACGTTCGACTAGATGGGAGTCCAGCAACACAGCCATTACACTAACTGCTGGTCCCTGATTCTTTATTCAATACTATTTCCTGGTAAGTCCATACTTTATATATATATATATATATATATATATATATATATATATATATATATGTGTGTGTGTATATACATATATATATATATACATATACATATATATATATATATATATATATATACACACATATATATGTATATACACACACATATATATTTATATAAAATCACAATCACTTCCACTTATTCTTCTGGAACCTCTTGCAAGTTCCTCCAATAAGAGAATGACTTAGTACTTCTCATAAAACTAGATAAAATAAAGTATCCTTAAGCATAAATGTTTCTCAATCTTCCTATATTAGTTTTCCTTCAAATTTGCAATTGTAGTAAATGTTTAAAACCAAAAGAAAATCGAGGCCAGAAGTGGTAGGAGTGTCTGACTTCCCACATGACTGACTGCAGTTCGAGTCCTGGACTCAGCAGCTGGAAAATCACTGTGGACATGTATGCAAGTGTGCCCCAAATACTGAGAAGAGAATGGAGAATGAATTGCAGCATGACATCTCCCCTGGGGGTGGAATTCTCACTTCCTTTCTCTCTCTGGTGAACACACACATTACAGCTGAAATCTAAAATAAATACATAAATATATTTTTAAAAATAAAGAAAATAATTCTTCTCACAATGGCTGATGTGGTAAAAGGAAGCGTGATGCTATAAAAAAGATATCATTATTCACACATTCTTTGTATATTGGATGCTGAATCTAGGATAGAAGTGTATCACAGACAAATTTTGATAACAAAATATATCAAGTTGAATTATACAAAATGTAAGATTTCTAGTTTATACATATTTTCTCTTCATGAAAGAGAGAGTGAGAGTCCAAGGAAATCTCTGTTACTTTTAACTTTGTGAGAGACACATAGAGCATATAATTATTAAGTTATCCAAGATATATACTGTGCAATAAAAGAGGCTGCTTATGTATTCAAGTTACATTTTCATAGCTAATGTCTAAATGACTTGATGATTGCTTATGTAGAATATGGTGAAAGGGATTTCCTACTAGACGAAATACTGTGATTCATAAGGTTCTTTTGGACTCTAAGACTCAGTGACTGCAACTTTTAGGAATTTTTAAAAATTTATACAAGTATTTTGGGGATCAGCAGATGGCATAATGGTTATATCACTGGACTCCTACTAAGTCGACCACAGTTCAAGTCCCAACCCCATGGCTTAAACTCAAGTCAGGCATGTGTGGATGCATGCCCAAAATCCTAAGAGGAGAATGGAGGGGAAAGGATTGTGGCATGACCATTCTCCCTGTAGAGTGATTTCTTGATTTCTGTCTCTCTGTCTTCCTTTGTCTTTCCAGTGAGTACACACACCCTATAGCAAAAATCTCATGAACAAAGTAAAATACCTAGGCAAACATTTTAAATTATGCATTTTTTTTCTATCAAATATCATATTGATCAGCTATATTTTCCATATTGTTAGATTAATTCTCTTAATGGAATCATGTTGTATTTATTTATTTACTTATTTACAGAGGTTTTTCCTTAGGGCACATGCACTTGCCCAGGAGAGAAGAGTGAAAAATTGGGACCTAAGGTTCAGTGAAAGACTGAGAGAGAAAGTGAAAATAACCCCCAGGGGAGATGACTATGCCACAATCCCTTCTTCTCCATCCTCTTCCTGGGATCTTGGGCTCGCATACACAAGCACCGAGTGTGATTTTCAATCCACCAGATCCATAGTTAGCTCGAACCATAGTCAGATATGTGGGCCCAGTGACAGACCAGCTATGCTGTCTGCTGGTCCTTCATCTTGCATTTAATGGAGCACAAAGTTCTTCAACCTCATGGCTTACACATACTAAAAACAAAATAAGGTTTAATATATATATATACTAGACCATTTCAAGGATGATATGCACTTGATCTTATATAATTCCTAGGACCGCATGTGCTCAGAAAGTTTTACTCATCCAAATAAAGCATATAATTCATAAATATTATTATATATAATACCTATTCATTGGTTTTGTATTTTAATTATGAAAATTAAACTGATAGCATCTCTTCAAGAAAGAGTTTTTAGGGTCCCGTGAATTTATTTGTAATGCCATTCCTTACAGAAACATATAATTATTCTAATGAAAGTTACTAAAAATCGAATGTATATTATAACTCAAAGGTTAAAATGTCAAGGCTGGGACCAGCTGATGGCATAATGGTTATGTCGTTGGACTCCCATGTCGTTTACTGAGGTTCAAGTCCTGAACCTTGTGGCTTAAAACACACACCAAGCACGTGTGTGTGAGTGCTCAAAATCCTTAGAGAAGGATGGAGGAAAAGTGACTGCTGCTTGACCATCCCCCTCAGGGGTGATTTCTCACTGTCTGTCTCTCTGTCTCTCCAGTGAAGCCATGTACCCTATAGCACAATCTCTCTCTAAAAAAATAAATAAATAAATAAATAAATAAATAAGTAAAAATAAAGTCAAGGATAATAAATGTATAACAAAGTTTCAATAACAGCAAAATTAGTATTTATTTTCTTTTTAAAGATTATGCCACAGAGCACATGCACTGGTTAGAAACAAAACGCAAAATCACACCCTCTCCCTCTGCATGGGACCATAGCCATGTTGTGATCCCATCCCTTCCACTTCTAACTCGGGTCGGGGTTTGGGAGATGCACACACACACACACGCACACACATACATACATGTGCCCAGCATGTTTTAAGCCACCAAATTCCAAGACTCAAACCATGTAGTCAGCCATGTGAGATGTAGCTACCTTAAACACCATGTCACTGGCAAAACCATTGTCTCTATTTCTTAGTAACAGAAATCTGGACAATTTGTGAGAGAAAAGTAAACAAACTCCATATGCAAAAGAATTTTCCTATGACCAAAACAATAGAAATATCTGATTACATCATAATTCTAGCTCAGTATACAAAAACACACATACGAACAAAAAACAAACCCTGATCTAAACTTAGTAGATTAAATTGCTTTAAGTCTATCCTATTCCGTACTGACACTTAGTATACGTTAGGCTCAATATGGAAACTGTGTTCTTTATTCTAGACAGATATTAGAGATAGAGATAAACACAGATGGGCAGAGCAAGAGAGAAGGGAAAGAAGTGGATTTTCGCAATGATAAAAAACATGTTTTAGGTGACAAAATGAGATGCATGTAAATGACAAGTAGGCTTTCTGTATCCTGAAAACATTCAATTCAGTGTGACCCGTGGCCATAAATTACCAGCATGAAGCTTCAGATCCTAGTCTTGTAATTTCATCAAGATCAACAAGATGCAATCTTGAAAACTGTTTGCATGGTGTGAGGACGAATTGATGCCCTTGTTCTTTCAGACGGCTGAGTTTGATGCAGAAGGAGTCTGACTACTTTTCTGTCTCTGTGTAGCTGTATACGGCCATTGTAAATAATTAAGTAGAAATTTGTTACCCTTTTGTCAAATGTATTTCTGATGTTGCTCTTCCTAGCTTCCATTAAGAAATCCCTTGATTAAATTTTAAAGTCTTAAACAATTTGAGAGTCTGAGAGCATTGGATACAAACTACAATTTAAATGTTTTGCAGGGGAAAGTCATATTCTCTTTGGGAGTAGGAAAAATAACGTCAGGTATTTAGTATGCAGCCCCATGATTCCTTTTCAAGACACGATATTACAGATTTGATTACCAACCCTGTAGCTGGCCCTTGTAGGTCATTTATTTTTCCAACTACTGTCTTGTAGGTATTTAGAATATGATGCATAAAATATTTGAAAATATTTTAAGTTAAGCAAAATATGCTTCTAAGTAGACATTTTAATTCTTAGTCACTTAATCTTTTCCATAATACGATGAGAAAAATACTGAGCAAATGCTTTATTGCAACTTAAAACTTGCAGCTCCACTTTCAACTTTATAGTACTCTCAAATAATTTTTATAAAAGAAAACAAAACAGGGAAAAAAATTAAATAGTGAAATATAATTTTCTTAACTTTTGCTTTGAAAAAGATGAGTAATTGTTTCATTTTTAATCATATTCTTTCTGAAATGCATGACTATAAAACAGATTGGTATGAATATGTGACACTTGTTATGAAGGTATACCATAATAATTGTGCATGGTTTGGAAAAAATAAACAGTTTTAAAACCTAGAACACATATATTTCAAGGAAAATTATGGCATTTAGTCTTCTACTATAATTAACAAAAGAGCAGAGCACATTTTGTATTGTGAGGTGATGCTCCACAGTGACATAATTAAAAGCTTTCTGTGGATTTTTGACTTTCTTTCATGTGGGTAAATGTTACCAGTCTTTATTCCTCCTCTCTGCACATCATTTTCCCTTGGCTTCAATAAATAGGATGAAAATGTAACATATTTATAATATTTAAAACTACTCTCCTCGAGACTTTATTTTTTGTGCTGATTGATTCATCTTCTATTTTGACCACTCTAATCACCATATTTACACAGTAAATGTATCTGTTTCATTTTGGGATAAAACAATTGAAAATTTGTGATTTCCTTTTTATTCAGGAATTCTACTCTGTTTCGAACCAAGTTTTGAATGTTATAAATCCTGACTCTACATAGAAATTGCTAAAAAATTAAAATTGCATAGCATTGCCTCTACTACCCTTCTCTTGGGCCCTCTCCCAAACCTTATCTTTTATAAACTCTAAAAAGTTCAAGCTCATGTTCCATTATTCTTATGTTTCACCACCTGCTAGGCTTTGGCTGCTGGAACTTGACTATGGGAACCAACTTAATTGTTGCTTTGGGGATAGCACGGTCCATAGCTGCTACCTCCTCTCCTGCTATCTCTCTTCAGAAGAGATGTGACTCAGTCACAGCCCCCGCTAGAGTCTATCTAATGGAAATACAAGAGTAGCATTAGCTTATGTTCTGAAAGAGAAAGAGGTGGGTAGACTCAGGTTTATAACTGGAATCTTTTATTAAGTCAACTATTATGACCTTGGCCTCCTTATTTCAAACAATAGCAAAGATAATTTGTGTTTTGCAGAGGCTAGTAATATATAGCTAGCATCTTTTGTTACACTTATTTTTTATTATTTTATTTACCTTTATTTGTTATTATTATTTTCTAATTTGACCAGAGAGAGACAGAGAGAGAGGGAAAGTGAGAAAGCAAGCCACCAGGTTTGAGAATTAACCAGTCAGTCATATGGGAGTCCAGCACCTTTAACCACCACGTCACCTGCCGGCCCCTGTTAAAACTATTTAAATCTTAATCCCATAGTCCCGGGGAGGAGGGGTACTACAATTTTGACTTTGTTATGAAGTCAACCCATCACTTTTAAAAATGTTAATGAAATGGTTTACAACATTAAAGTCACAGCACAGAGGAGGCTAGCTCCAAAAAAATACTGTTGTGTGCCTGCCACATTAACATGTTCTCATATAATTAAGTTGGGTCCTGCCTGGGCATTGAGAATCATAAAAGCTCCCTGGATAATTCTTATGTGCAGCCCAAATTGATAACCACTGGCATAGAGTTCCCCAGGTCCCTGGGGTATTTGTAATTTAATAAGAGTTCCATGAGATGCAAAGTCCTGCAGCAGTTCTTAAGCTAGGAAGATTCCATTGGCCTGATATATGTGAGAATATTTATAGGTGTTTTTGTTTGTTTGTTTGTTTTCCATAGTGACTAATGTAAACAATTTCAACAGAGAAAGTCATTGTCCCCATTCCATGGTGGATAATGTCCCTGTTTCTGAAAAACATTTAGATTCTAAAGGAATATTCTACAATTCCCTACTCCCTACTTCATTCCCTTCTTTCCTTTTTTTTTTTTCTTATCTTTCTTTTAATATTTTCCTTCTCTTTATTTTTTCCTTTTTTTAAAAATTTTGTCAGAGAGTATGTACACTCACTGAAGAGAGAACACAAAGAGAGAAGGACCGTGTGGAATGTCACGCTGCACTCTCTTCTCAATTTTCCCGTCTTACAGGGATGCTGGGCATGCACAAGTACTCCACATGTTTCTCAAGCTACAGGTCCAGGACTCAAACTGCACTGTCAGCCCTGTAGAATCTACCCACCTTAATCACCATGCCATGGGCTGGCATTTCTTTCTTATACATGTTTTAGTTTTTAACTAAAACTATCCTGTGTATTGTTAGGAAAAATGAAATAAGAGCTTGACTTTACCATTGCTCCATGGAGACAGGCTAAGATTTTGTAGAGCTAGATGAGGAAGAATTGTAATACAGCTAGAGAAGAGGTAGACAACCATGTAAGCTGCTCTGAAAATACTCTCTCAACAACACTCAATAGGTAAGTATCTGCTCTATTTACCCCTTGCCATCCTTATCGTGAGATAATAAAATCCACTAATGTGATTTGTACCCTCTTCGATTGATTATGCAATGTTCCAAGGCCACCTTGTAGTACAGAAACAGCAGCAATAATTAATACTTATTGAACACCCTTTGGGTGTATGCCTAGTGCCACATAGCAAACTGCTGTGTAAATCTTTACTGATTCTTCAATTGCAGACTTCAGCGGAAAATAGATGGTTAACTACCACTTTGTATTAGGTGGGAATACACTTTTCAGGCATGTGTAAAATTTAATCATAATTTACAATGTTTTTTATGTGCTTATGGGTTTACATGGATTTATTCTCACTTCATTCTCCACCCTCCCTTCCCTCCACCAGTTATTGTACTTGGTCCTGAAAATCTTAGGTATCGATCAATGCCAAATGAAGAGCAGTTGCAATTTCTTTAGGCTTAGTTATTTAACTAGCTTAAAATAATACCAATGCTAACATATGACACTTGGTTTTGACTATGGTTTTGTTCGATGATTACGTGAACCTCCTTTTTGCAGTGTCTAATCATACAGGATGTGTCATGCTTACATTACAGAAAACCCTTGTTTACATGCAGGTAACACATGCAGACACAGTGAATATTAAAGAAGCACAAGAAACACATTATTAAACTATTTTCTACCACTGGATTTTTGGATTGCTTTATTCCTTGTAACTTTTGTTGTCCTAAAATTAGTGAACAAAATGCAAAAAGTTGGTTTGGGAGGTGAGAGAAGGGGTTATTGGGATGATAAGTTAATTACCTACCTATGTATCACACATTGGGATTTTTCTAATTATGACTCCTTATATCTATCTAATATTACTGCATCGATATTTTTCTAACAAAGTTAGGATATGAAATAATCAAGGTAATTTTGCCTATTTGACTACTAGATTATTATCAATGAAGAAATACATAAATAATAATACTGAAATAGCTAGAAACTTGTAGCTCAGAATTTTCTAAGAATTATAATGAGTCGGTGCTTTTGCTTGTCCTTTGATGTCTTTTTAGTAATTAATATCATAATATATTGTTGCAGGTGCAAAAAACATGCATTTTCCTGAACACTGTTATTGAAGATATCTTTTTGATCTTAGTCATTCATTTTTAATGACTAAAGTTGAGTTGATTTGTTGTTTTTACAATGAAATATCACACAATGCACCCTAGCACATAAAGAGTAGGGTGAAAATCCCACTGTACTCTTCTGTTGATATTACAGTTGTTAATTAAAGTACTATGTTAAATAAAATACTAAAGCTTTTGACAGGGGAGGGACATTACCCAAATCATTCTATAGAAACATGTTGATTAATTTTTTAATACAGAATATAAGATGTGGCCTTGTAACATAGTTGAGTATTTCTTTTAGAGATCCATAGCCAATTATGGAGAATTTATTTTTATAACTCTATGGGCTATAATGGGAGTATAAATATTTAAATATGCAAACCTGCTCACCTGCCCAGCGTGCAAGCTGTCCTTTCTGCCATGAGCATATTCCCTTTCCAAACAATTTACACATCTATTATCTTTAAGCAATTTCTCTTAACCGTGGCACAATGAGATGAGAATCTCCTTTGAGCTTCTTTGGGAGATAAAGAAAAAGACACAGTCATCTTGTTGTGGGTGAAGAAATTATTATGTCATTATGTCCTGTGCCATACTGTTTATATTTTTAGTGTGTGGACAAGAATATCGTCTTTCCTTCTAGCCACAGTGGTGCAAGCAGAAAGGCACAACTACATGGAGGCTGCGGCTCACTGGAGGCCCAGGTTCAGTTTCTGGTTCAACCTGGCCAGGCATGGAGTGACAACACTCACCTCTGGTTCTAGCTAATTGGAAGGCTAAAGGAGTGTCATGACTTGGTGAGATTCTGTCAAAAATCTCTCTCTCTCCCTCTTTTTCTCTTTCTCCCTCCTGTATTCTCTCATTAAAATCAGCCAGTCAGTCAACCAACCGACCAACCAAAAACCCCAAAAAAACTTTTTTCTGGCTATGGATAAATTTGTTTTGAAAGACCTCTGTTCTCTCAGATCTCTGAGAGAGCTCCATCACTTAGTAGTTAAGAGAGTTAGATTCCATATGGCTGACTGGACTGTTTGAAGCCTGGCTCTGGTGGGTTGAAAAATACACCACGCACATGTACATACACGTCCTAAATCTCAACAATATGCAGAAATGGAGGTGAAGGGATAGGGGTGTGACCATACTCATTGGGTGGCGCTTTCTTTCTGTCCCTTTTTCTCTGTTGCTCTGTATTTCTCTGGGGAATGCCCTAGCAAGTTAAGTGGGATGGGGGAGGGGGGGACCAGCTAATGATCCAATGGCTTTATGACTGAACTCCCATGTAGTCTACAGCGATTCAAGTGTTGGAACTAGTGGCTTTAAACTCATGCCAGGTATCCGTATGTGCATGACCAAAATCCTGAGAGGCAAATGGATGAGAAGGGATTGCAGCATAGCCATCACCCCTGAAGAGTGATTTCTTACTTTCTCTCTCTCTCTTTCTCTCTCTGTCTTTCCAGCAAGCACACATGTCCTATAGCAAAAATCTCTTTAAAAAATAAAACCCTACAGATCCATCATAAATGTTCTAATAATAATATAATTAATTGAAGAAAATAAGAAATTATATTGATTCAATGTAGGATTCCAATTACCCAATAAAATACTGAAAACAAGATTAATAACAATTCAATCAAATTATTATGGGGATGGCAGATATGATAATAATGACCAAGAGAAGTATTTTTATTTTTATTGACTCTAATCAGCTGTTGGCTACTACTTACATGTTACCATCTTTGCTAATATGGGTTTAATCATTATACATAGTATAGTAATAATTTTATAGCTAAGCAAGATCTCAAGACACACATTTACATTTAAATTAATGAGATATGCAATATATCTAGATAAAAATTAGTATCTAGTAGATACCACTAAACTGCCCATCAGGAATCAAATTCTTGAATTTAATATTGGGTGGAGATCCTCGAGAACAGATGTTTATACATAACAATACTTCTCTGAGAAGTTCTAACTTATAGAATATTTAATAAACCACAGAGACAATAAGTGAATGTGAAATATTATATAGAGGATTCTGTATAGTTGTCAATGAGATCATTGCTAAGAAGTCTTTTTCAGGCCTCAAATACATGTTGGGTAGTACATAGAACAACCAGAAACAAATGAAAATATATTGATTATAAACTACATTTTAGGGAACACATAAGACGAAAAGCTAGAAAGTAACATTTACATTTTTAACCCAAATACACTGGGTTTATCTTTGACATCATCCTTCCTTCCATTTTATAATATTAACATCTGATTATATCTAATGGAAAAACATATACCTTCAAAAGTATTGAAGATTTTTTAGCTAAAGTTTTTTGGTAGATAAAAATTTGGATATCATCATATACAACACATTGTACAGTAATGATTTTAAACTACCTCTCTTTAAAATCTCCCTCTTCCCAAAGTTTTCTACCCAGAAGGTTTATATACTTTTTATACTATCAAAATCTACTTCCTGTCAGCATATTCATTTACATTGATTTCATCTGTCTCTATTTCCTAATAATCTGTTCAGCGTTCTATACCAATTAACAATACAAAAGCTACTTAGCATGGTTTAGAAAAAACAAAATCCTGTTATTAGTTAAAGCCTAAACTCCTTGAGAATAACCCTGAAGACCTTTACTTTACTCCAGCACACTGAGTTTAGATCAAATGATATACAAACACTACATGGTAGATAGAATAGGTACCCCTTTCTCAAATAACAAAAGCCCAGTCCCTAGAATGATCAACGTGTTACCTTACAAAGGATATTAAGTGAGATAATCCTGGATTTCCCAGGTAGGTCAATGTGACCATGGGGTCCTTAAATGTACAGGCAGGCAGGAATGCTGAACCTGAGGAATGGTATAGTGAGAGAGCTTCCACACAATTCCTGGCTTTGAAAAAGGAAGGGGGCCAGGAGCTGTCGAATATAAGAAGCCACTAGAAGGGGGAAAAGGCAAGAAAACGAGAGAGAGAAATAAAAAATCCCCTCTTCCCCCAGGGCATATGACCATAACACAGTTCTTTCTCTACCATTTTCTTCTGAGAATTTTCAGCATGCGCACCCATGCTCTTGGTGTGATTTCCAATCTGATAGGTCTAGAACTCGAATTGTGATCATCATGTGGGAATCCAGAAACTTAGCCACCCCACCACCTGCTGACCCCAATACTTTTATTTTAATTTAATGAAAACCTTTAAGACCTTTAATCTTCTGAAATGTATGAAAATAAATATGTGTTATAGCAAACCATTCAACTGGTGGCAATACAGCAGAATAGGGATATAGTCTATTTTTTATGTATTTATAAAATGTTTGATTTTTTTTACAAGTTATATGTCTTTCTTTTATGAAACAGAGAGAGGAAAAAAAAATCAAGCATCCTCAGCAAGATCTTACTTTATGACTTCCCCCAACTTTCCTAGTCAACTGGGATCACTGATGTACATCGTGCCGGACGTGTGCAAGTCGACCTGGGAGCCCAAGACCGATCTTCCATATGGCTTCTAGCATTGCAGAGCCTCTTAGTCCCACTGAGCTACCACTGCTGGGCCTACCGGCTGTGATTTTTTTTTTTTTTTTTTTTTTTTTTTTTTTTTCTTTTTTTGGAGAGGTTTTTGCTATAGGGCGCGTGCGCTCGCCAGACAGACAGAGAGAGACAGAGAGATAGAAAGCGAGAAATCACCCCCCAGGGGGGATGGCCACGCCGCAATCCCTTCTCCTCCATTCTCCTCTCGGGATCTTGGGCACGCACGCACACGCGCCCGGCGTGAGTTTTAAGCCGCCGGGTCCGGGACTCGAACCGCGGTCGACTACGTGGGAGTCCAGCGACATAGCCATTACGCTAACTGCTGGTCCCCCGGCTGTGATTTTGAACATGTTTCTTCTAGTCCTTTCTAGGATTTCCCAGAATGTGTTTCATACACACTATAGGGAAATCCTTGGAACTACTAAGTGAAATCTGCCATATTTGACCTTTTCTGCTTTGCATGCTTGTCTCTTCCTGGTTTCCTCTGATGAATTATCACCATTAAGTAAATACGGGGGCCCCATTTTGTCAATGCACTAAAGCCATACTCACATGTGTAGAGAATATTATTTGTTCTCACGTGTAGCACTTAACCAGATTGTTCCTGAATTGTCGCTTAAACAACTTAAACTACTTCTGTTGAGTAACAACTTTAAGACACATTTCTAAGTCCATAGGAGGAAAAAAATGTTAATGATTCTGCTTCACTCTGGTAGTAGAATTCAAAAAACTTGTTACCCTCAAAAAAGTTTTCAGTGTCTAATAATCTCCTCTATAAAAATTTATTATTTCCCAGCAAGTTGTTTTGTTGTTGTTGTTTGGTTCCCCGGCCGCCCCCCCCCCCCCCCCATAAGGTGCTTTTGCTTGCTGGAGAGATACAGAAAGAGGCAGAGAGAGAGAAAGTAAGAAACCACCTCTCCCCCCCCCCCCCCCCCATGGGAGATGGCCACGCCACAATCCTGTCTCCTCCATTCTCCTCTTTGGATTTTTGGCATGCACATGCAAGCACCCAGAGTGATTTTCAAGCTGCCAGGACCAGAACTCAAACTACAGTTGGCCATGTGTGAGTCCAGTACCTTAATCACTAAGCCACCTCTGCCCCCTTTTCACCTCCAGCAAGCATCATGCTACAAGTATCCTTAATGATCCCAGATGTGTCTATATACCATCAAGGGAGATGGCTCAAATGAAAATTCTTGCTGCAAACACCTACTCCCTACTCCCCAGTAGATACATAAATCTATACATATTTAAAAATATACACAGTATTTTCTTACGTTTTCCAGTAATTGCAAATTAAAGTTTATTTGCCAATTATTGTTTTACATAAACAGTTTGATGTTTACAAATTTCTTTTATGTAAATATATCAGAATTTCTTATTGTTTAGTTTTGTTAATATTTTACTATTACTCATAAATGAGCATATTTATTCCTAAATATATATTACCATTCAGAAATACATGATACTTGACTTTGAGTTGGATCAAAAAATATGGATACTTTTAGGGCCTTGATGAATTTTGTCAGCTAGCTTTTCTCCCTAACAGTCTGCTCTCTATCATCAATGTCTGAGATTTCTAATCTTAACACAACCTAACTAACGATGCAGTCAGTAGTCTGCTAAATTTGATAGGCAGTTACCTCATTCTTGCTTGAGTCTAAATTTATTTGCTTATATTGGAGCACTTTAATGTAATTTTAAATTTTGGTATTTTATCTTCTATAAATTTTCTTATCATGCTTTTTGTCTGCTTTCTATTGGAATGTTTTTTCTCTACTCAATTACAATGCATTTTTATATGGCAATAATTTAGCCACATATTACACCTGTTTCAAATGGTTTCCTGGCTTGATGATTTTTTTAAAATTTTATTTAACTTTATTCCTGTATTTATTTTTTTTAAAATTTTTACCAGACCAGGAGAGAGAGAGAGAGAGAGAGAGAGAGAGAATATGAAAAAGCAAGCTGCCAGATCACCCATGTGGGAATCCAGCACCCTTAACCACCATGCCACTTGCCAGCCCCTTGATGATTTCTTAATTCATTTGTATAGTTACATTTACTTTTCTGAAATTTATATACTTTATTTTATGTATGGAAAATATCTAACTAAAGGCCATATGAATATTAAATATTGCTTTTTCTATGTTTAAGTTTATCTTCTACATTCCACACAAATGTCTTGAAATCTCAATCTTGCATTCTGTAGTCACATCTGCTTTGAATTTTCTTTTTAATTCTTTTGTCCTTTTTAAAGATGATTTGAGACTGGTCCTCCTCATTCTGCCCTGAATCATTCTGCTACTTTTCCTTAAGGTTCTATTTTCACATATTCTTCATATTTGTCCTACAACAGTCGAGTATCTCATCTATAAGCATGCCTTAATTTATTCTCTTGCAAAACGTTTCTCAGATGCATATTTTCTACCCCAATAGCTATCCTAACTTTCAAAACTGTATTCATTACCATATGGAGTGCACCATTTTGGAAATTCCCAATCAAATTCATTATATCCATAATCATTATTCTTCCCCCTTAAGCCATGACCCCTCTTTTACTTATGTTTTTAAATTTTTGATGTATACAAATTTCTTTAATGCCTGTGTTACCAGTCTTTTTCCTCCCAGACCAGCTTCAAGTTCTACTCTAGGCTGAAAGTATTTATATTTTCTTGAACACATTGCGTGATTTCACATCTTTTTTCCTCTGGTTGCAGTCATCTTTCCACCTGGAACACATTCATTCTCATGACATTCTCTGAGCTCACTAGGCTGGGTAAAGTGCCTCTCATCTGGGTGCTATCAGAGCATGCACATTGTTTTTTCTTTCTTTCTTGGTATTCGTCAAATGTTATTGATTTTTGGTTTAGCTCATGTCTCAGCATGAAGAATGCTTCTCAAAAGGAGGAATTATCTCATTTAAAAAATTCCCCAGTGCCCAACTATGTGATAGGCACTTAGTGAAACAGGCAGTGAATACATGTGTGTTGAATTAAATGGAATTGAAAATATACAGAAGCCTACTAAAACAATGTCCATACTTTCTCCAGCAAGGTTTTGAATACTCATTCAGAATTAAATAGCAATAAAAGTGATAATGGGTTTACTTTGGTTTGGCCAGCAAAAAATGTGCGTAAGTGGTGCTTACAGAGCAATGCCTCTTACTGTGAATATAGCATGGCTGAATAAGAGTGAATTACCGTAGCATGACGTCTGAGAACTATGATGATGTCTGGAGAGAGAAAAGAACTGAATATCATATGGGGACAAAGAGTGAAGGACATTTGGAGTTAAAATGTGGAGTTATTTTAAGAGAAATAAAATATGAATTTATCATCCCATCAGAATGTAAAACCATGGAAGTTTCAAGTGGTAATAGTTCACTTACAAACTTTTTCTTCTTTTTAAAAATTGAAATAAGGAACATGCAGTTGCCGGAGAGTCAGAGAAAGAGATAGAGAGAGGGAAAGTCAGAGAGCATGCCCTAGCAGGGGGGAGATCATACCACAGTCCCTTCTCTTCTGTTCTTCTGTTGGGATATTAGTTATACATGCACACATGCTCTGCATGTTTCTCAAACCACTGGGACTGGGACTTGAACCATGCAGTTGACCATGTGGAATCCAGCTGCCTTTACCACCATGCAACTGGCTGACTCAACCTAAAACTTTTTATACAGGGATCAATAGATGTAATGGCTACGTTGCTAGACTCCCACATAGTCCATCATGGTTCAAGTACCAGACTTGGCAGCTTAAAACTCACATCAGGTACATGTGTGTGTGTGTGCCCAAAATCCTGAGAGGTGAATGGAGGAAAAGGGATCGTGGCATGGCCATAACCCCTGGAGGGTGATTTCTCACTTTCTGTTTCTCTGTTTCTCTCTGTCTCTCCAGTAAGCGCATGCACCCAATAGCAAAAAAAAAAAAAAAAAAAAAAAGGAAACAAACAAAAACAACAAAGAAATCCTTTTTGTACAAATAATAGTATTGCCTAATGAAAAGTGCATATTGAATACTCTTTAATGACCACTTAAGACTCACATATTTGATTATCCATATTATTGCAAATTGAAATTTTGAATGTTCTTTTTGCAAATATATTTAAACTGTAAATATTGCTTTTTCTAGTCACTGCCTCTCAGTATACAGACTTTCTTAGGTGGTCTTGTTTGGCAGCTCCTAGAAAATGCCAAAGTGCATGATGACTTCAAAATAATGAAGAAAAATCTTAGGATAGACATAAAGAAAGTAGTGATGATAATCTTGATAAGTTACTGGTTCTACAGTTTGATACAGCACTTTAAATCCCATGTTGTATCACAGAATACTTTAATTATTGAATACATATACAGAGAAGATGGCCTAGGATCAAAAACCTCCTCTTGCATAAGGAGAATGATATATGAAGAGACAGATATGCTGTTGAATTGAGAGAAGGATATGTTGACAGGTGTTTGATATGTCTAGAGAAAGGACATCATGAAAATCATGTCGAATTATTTTAGTCTTAACAGAGGATGATGGAGTAATGTCACATGCTGAGTGAGACAGGCAGGGATAATGTTGAAAACAAGAGGAGACCTGGAAACATGGAAAGAGTTGCTTTAAGGAAGCCAAGGGGAAAAATGCACAAATTAATAAAAGAAAATGATTGATGAGGAAAAGTGGTGGACCAATCATAGTTTGACAGCAAATATTATAGTGACATATTCACTAAAGACTTTGAGTTTGTTCCACAGTGGTTTAGAACCCAGAAACAAATTAGAAGGAATGAGGTTCAATGGTTGACCAGGGTTTGCAAATAGCATAACAAGTAGTGAAGAAAAAATCAAGAGAGAAGATGTCAGAGTACGATGATTAATAATGAAAACAACTTCAAAATAAATATGTATCTAGGATGACAATTACTGTCCATAGATCACTATAAATCAAGAGGAGCAATGTGTAAATTGCAATATTCATTTTCTTCTATTTCCTACTTCTAAATGAAGTAGAATTTGTATTTCTATGTTTTTAGGAATTTAACTATAGTTAATACCTAATTATTTTCATTAGTCATTATCCATACAAACTATGTATTACAGAAGTGTGAAAATTCATGCTATGAGGAAATATTATGGGATAGATTTCTATGTGAATTTTAAGGAAGTTTAGATAGAAAAGTGAACTGAGTGATATTAGGAATGATGAGGAACAGGGTCCACGTGATCCAACAGGCTGATGGGTGAACATACAGTGTCTTGAGTTCCATGGGATGAATTAAAAGTGGAACCCATAGATAACAAATTTTAGAATCAATTTTTTTTAAATTGTGGTTGGTGCTAAGGAAATGAATTATAAGTGCATAAGTCATCACAAATGGAACTGGTGTTGATATAAAGTAGCAGAGTCTGCATAACATTGATCCAGTTTGGTTGTTAAGGGCTAGGATGTATGGAATCCTCTGAGTTAGAACTCTTGGAGAGGTAAATTTCTTATAGGAATGAATTAGAATAATATATGAAGTTATTCATTATTAATATAAAGCAATGAAGTGATATGCCATAAATACTAACTGATAGCATACTTGGGAATGTAGGAGGCCACATACTTCCTTAGTGTGGTCTTATTTTTCCATGTAAAAATAGACAACAAAGAAAAGTTCTATTCAGTGATTGCTTGTGTGATCTAAGCAAGAAATAGAAAGTATATATCTTTAGCAGGAAACTTTGCGCTTATTTTCAGGGATTTCTGTTCATAAACTCATTAACTGTGTACTTGGCCACATTCCAACTGTGTATCTAATTTTTTTTTGGAGAAGTTTTTGCTATAGGGTACGTGTGCCCTCCAGAGGGAATGGCCATGCTGCAATCCTTTCTCCTCCATTCTCCTCTCAGGATCTTGGGCAGGTATGCGCATGCCCCTGGTATGAGTTTAAGCCATCAGGTCTAGGACTTGAACCGTGCTCGACTACATGGGAGTCCAGTGACATAGTCATTACACCAACTACTGGTCCCATAACTGTGTATCCAATTTACAATCTTTCTACACCATGTGGACTTAAAGCCCTAGAATCAAAAGTCTCTCATTATAGCCTTCATTATGAAATATGAAAGTAAGTCTTCAGAGTATATTTTAAGAACTATTGTTAACTTTTTTTTTTTTGAGTTACTGTTTTCTAAGATGCTTAAGCATATAGAGGGGACTTGAAAATTTTTGTGGTAAGAAAATGAAAGTATAAGTTTATTTTTATGCAAGAACATTTTGAAATGTATGTATAATTTTTCACAGTATTGATTTCAATGAAGTTTTTGAAGGCCCCTGATATATGCCACTTGATATCATGTATCTCTCTTTAAACTGCTCGTGTGTAAACAGTTGTAAGTAACTTTATGAAATGGATACTTATTTCTTGGAAAGGTAGCTTCAAAACATCTTAAGAAATGGCTGTAAATCCCTTTAAGATGTTTGTATAAAAAAGAAACAATAGAATTTTGGGCACTGAAATATGGCTGACAATCAGAAGCATATTCTTTGAGAACATGTAATCTGGAGGAAAATATTTTTTAAATCTCATCTCTTCTTATTAAATCACATTATTTTTAATTAAAAGCTAATTTATCTTTGTAAAGTGCTGATGCATATGAGTGCTGAATAGACACTTAGAAAAAGTATTAATGATGATTTTATTTTTAAAATGACCAAATCTGGTCACATTATTGAAGACATTTTAAAGTGGATTGTATTGCCCTTATTCTCTCACTAAGATTTGGGAAGAGCACTTTACAGGTCAGCCCCTTGGGATAGAATGTGCATTTCTGGTTACCAGGGTGACAGATTATGGTCATCTACCATTGCTATAGAAACAAGGCTACAATAAATGTAAATGGCCTATAATGTAAACATTTCCATCATTTGCATTCACACTTAACATGAACATAGTATATAACATCAGGTGTGATTCATATAAATTTGCAGAGCTATTAAGCCATAAGTCATTACCATTTTCAAAATAAATTCATTTTAAAATGGAAAGAAAACACTAAAATATAAATTGTGAGTTGTTTTAGGAAATTTCTGAGTATTAAGGAAGGCTAACTCTGATATTTAACCTACTAAATCAGGTTTAATCCATCTAACATTACATAAAGTTCTAGATTTTGTGTTATACTTGTTATTTTCCTCATTTCCTTAAAAATATTAAGTTAATTAAATGTCATTTTATATGGAATTCAGTTCATAACATTGAAAACTTCCTTTGGTAAAGTAGCAGCACCCAGTTCTATAAGATCCTAGTAGTATAAATTAACTATATTTTATTTTTAATTTTTCCAACTATTGCATTTCTTTCATCAAAAATGTGCATTTTTATTTAAATTACTAATGCATTCATTTGTTTATTCACATATATGAATCATAGGCAAATCACCTAAGTTCTTTTAATTTACAAAAAAAGAATATGTGAAATAATTAATGTAACAAACACAAAATTTGAAGTTAGAGAATGGCATCTTAATTTGTTAGAATTTAATAAAATATGGACTTTAACATTAATTTTATCATGTTGAGTCTCAATCTTTTTCATAAAAATTGTAATTACAATGTCATCTGCTTTATCAATTTTCCCAAAAGTCAAATGAGATAATGCAAACGTAATTATTTTGCATTTGAAAACTTTTATTAATACTAATATTATTAGTTTCAAGAAGTTCACAATGTATTAATGAGGGTTAAGCAAGCATATACACTGTCATAATAAAATTGAATCAATAAAACATTGACTTATTATTTTAATAAATACCTGAAGAATGCATGATGTAGCTGACACAAGGCCCTAGTGAAGCCAAAGTGAATATCATATTCCAGACCTCTAGGAATTTACTGTTGTGTCCAGTAGAGATGGGAAAACTACAAAACAAATTTTAAATGTGTATATATATATATATATATATATATACACACACAAATAGACACATACGCACATGCACATATATGCGTGCTCTTGTGTATGTGTGTGTGCATAGGTAAATGGATAGACCGACAGATGTGAAGATCCATGTAAATTGGAAAATCAGACTAACAGTAAAATAAACCTCAGTTACCATGGGAGATGAGACTGAGTGCAACTCCACCAGCAATATATGATCAAGGAGAGGCCTTGAAGACAGCCAGGTGAGAAAAAAGCATGAATGACTACAAAGACAGGAGAGCAGGGAAGCCTTTGAAACATTTGTCAGAAAGTGTAGATGGGGAATGAATAAAGATGAAGAAGGCTTATCATGCAAAAGTTTGTGTAAACCAAATTAAGCAATTTGCTCTTTATTCTGAGGGCCAGGGATATTTCTTAACTGATTGAAGCAGAGGAGGGACAAGATCAGGCTTGCATTTTAGAAAGAGTATTTTTGATTGAGGAGTAGACATTAGATTAAATTGTCCACAACTAGACACATAGTAAATATTTGATAATCTATACAGGTAAGTCAGATGACATTTCATGGTTCGTATTGAAAGCACTAGTAACGTATAATAAAAATTGAGTGAATAGGAAAGACAGAAATATTGGTTAGATATATAATTTCCAACTTGACCAAGTAAATAAATTTTGCCACAAAAATAAATGCATGGTTAAAAATTACAATGATATAATGAAAGAAAGTAAGTAGTATTAAAATGATATATAATAAAGGAATCTAACTTAGAAGTCAAAGCAGGCCCAGTCTCTGTGTTGCAGTCAGTAGAAACAAGACTGCAGAGCTGAAGACCACATGACAACCACTGTTCAAGCCACCAGCCTGCCCTGCACATCTGCATATGCCCAGGATCCTGATGGGCTGGAGGACTGGAGGGGGATTGAGGAGTGACCAGGCTCTGTAGAAGGTATCTCTTCTCCCTCTCTCTCTCTCTCTCTCTCTCTCTCTCTCTCTCTCTCTCTCTCTCTCTCTCTCTCTCCCTCTTTCTCTCTGGAGGTAGACTGTAGAGTGACCAAGCCTGTAGAAGATGTCTCTCTCTCACACTCTCTCTCATGAATGTGCACATGCTCTCGACAATAACAACAAAGAAGTTAGATAGAGTGCTGCCTTTAAGAAGTGATGGATGAACTAAAATTTGAATGAAAAATAAGTGTTTGGTAGTTCAAAGAGGAAGAGAGAAAAAGTAGAACCGTCATTGCCAAATCTTGTGATAATGAGAATAAACTAGGACACATTTAGGAACCGAACCTAAGATAGTGACAACTGGAGTCCAGCAAGCTGCCAGGGAAGTTCTGAGGTAGTGGCAGAAGGCAAAACAGAAACAACTATCATTTCACATATATCTCAGGAATTTGGGGCTTTATCTTTAGAAAAATAGAATTTAAATCATAGAGCCTGTGTGTATGTATATGGTGTGGTTATATATGTATGTATGTGTGTAGCTGTGTGTATATGTTTAGAGCATATGCACGTTAAAATATTATTTTGATTTCTGTGAGAAAATACATTAGAAGAGGCCACAGAAAAATATAGAAAAAATGATTAATAAGAAAATTTCTCATCTTCTAAGGAAATACAGATGAGACTGTAAGCTAATAACAATGGTGTTAATCACCTTTAAATGTAAAAGTGAAATAAAATACAGAATTTCTGAATTCAAACTTTATGAAAGCTTTTCATTGACTATGAACACTAGTATTAGATAAAATTTGTGTTGCAAACATATTCTTCAGTTTGCCATTTTTTTGATTCCATAATATATGAAGTAGAGTAAGAGAGATGGGGTAGAAGAAATAGAAAAGATCAATGTCACAGGAGCCGTAGGAACAAAATATTAAATACAAACCCACTGTTGAAGGTTCTGGGGAGATATTAGCTGTTCTTTGATTTAATAAGCAAGCAAATTGTATAGTGAAAAGATCGTCAATGTGTAGATGGGTGGATGGTTGAAGTGGAAGAAACATTCAGACAGGTCTCTGGCAAATGTAACCTATCTGATCAATGGCAAGATTAAGATAAAAACTAAAAGTTGGTAATATTTCTCTTTGATTTTTGTCTTTATTTTTTTGTCAATGAAGTAAATAAAAAGCCTGTGGGTATTTTCAAAGAATAAACGGTGTTTGAAAAAGCAGCAGTAGGTAGCAGAACTGCAACTTGACCAAGGAATCACAGTATTTTCCAGACAACAGGACTAAGTGCTACTCAGTGGGGTCCTAGTCCAGGTGAACAGATCAAATCTGGAGTACTGGGCTTTCAGAGCTCACAGCTTCTACTGGAAATAGCCTCACTTTTGGTGATGGGGAGATATGGACTCTCTAGAAAGTCTCAGCTCTCACCAAGTACAAAGATAGGCTCAGATCTCACAAAATTCAAAAGAGAGTAAGAACACTTTGGAGTTTTATTTAAAAGGTATAGTTATTTTATTTATTTTTATAGGTATTTTTGTCCAAATATGACACTGACACATAAGAAACGCTTAGCCTGATGAGTTTCCAGTTGGATTAACATTTGGGGAAATGAGGCCAGCAGACATGGTGGTTAAGGCACTGAGCATGCACATCATGAACCCAGCAGCTTAAACTCACGCTGGGTGCATGTGTGTGGGTGCCCAAAATCCTGAGAGGAGAATGGAAGAGAAGAGATTGCAGAGAGGCCATCCCCTGGAGGGTGATTTATCGCTTTCTGTCTCTGTCTCTCTGGCAAGGATACATACCCTATAGTAAAAATCTCTTAAAAACAAAACAAAACAACTGAGACCAAAAGATGGCATAAGGTTACGTTGCTGAACTCCCATGTAGTCAACCATGGCTTGAGTCCTGGACCTGGTGGCTTAAAACTCACACTGGGTGCATGTGCATGTATGCTGCAAATCCCAAAAGGAGAATAGAGAAGAAGAAATTGTGGCATGGACAATGTCCTGGGGAAGGTTATTTCTTGCTTTCTGTCTTTTGTCTCTCTGTCTCTCCGGTGAGCTCACATGCCCTATAGCAAAAATCTAAAAAAAAAAAAAAAAAAAAAAAGATTTGAGGAAATAGATCTTTCAGGGAATGGCATAAAAGAATTGTCATACATTTAAATTGATAATTAACTAGATACTATGTGTAAGGAAAATACTGTATTCAACTGCATTCAAATGAAAAAATATCAGATGATGAAGGTTTTAGTCAGAAGAACACACAAATCTGAAAAGGTGATCTACAGTATTACTACTCATATTATGGTATATATTAATACAAAGAAACAGAACAGACAATAACTAAAATGTGTATTAAAGAATTTTAATGTTTTGATAGTCTGACTGAACTAAACAAATCCAATTAAGGGAAAAGCCATTTTCAGTCCTTTCTCCTGCTTTTTTTAGTTTTTCCTGTGTCTTTGAAAGCAAATAAGTTAATTGAATTTGTTGTATTTCCTAATATGCAAGAGGTCTCCTTACTTAGCTTCAGACTACACTTCCAAAGGAAGCAGGATTTCAATGAATTGAACTAATATCATTTCAAATACAGGCCTAATATTAGAAATGGACTTCTTCTCCATGTGAAAAGTGATAACACACTGCCTGATGCAAAACTTTAAATGACAGATTGATAAATTATGTCAGATTAAGGAAAGTTACGGTATGAGATTCCTTTCTCTGGTGATATTTAAGTATCTCATATATGCTGGTTACAGTTTTCTTCTTGTAAGTCTGATAAGTAACATCTATTTTAAACTGACCTTTCCTATTTCTTATTGCATTAACGACACTCAGCTGTGTCCCAGGCAATGTGTTAGAGCACAAGTGAAAAGACACGCATCTTGTTTTCACGGAGCTAAAACAGTAATAAGAATGAGGAGATTCCTCTACTTGAATAGTAAATTGATTTTTATCCTTTATTAACTTATATTTTATCACTTAGATCAGGAGCACAAATATTTTAACTTAATTTTTTTCTCTAAAGTCACTGGAGTTATGTCTATTATATCCAGAAATTAAGCACATCAGAAAGAACATGCCATTTTACTCCATTTTGAAAATTTATAATTCCATTTGTGGATATTTCATAGACCATTAACTCAGATACTGCCTCATCACTAGACTGGTGAGCCGTACTGATATCTCGACCAAAAATAAATATTAATCTCCAAGTAAATAATTCTGTACACAAAAGAATATTATTTATGGACTCTGAACACTTAGCTTGAAGTATATAGACATCTGCTACTATAATTGCCAACAGGTCTGACCCAAGCCAGTGGCTTGAAGGTAATAACAGATAAGGGGCAAACAACATCAATATGACAGCAACCTGTAAGCTATCACCAGCTCTTCTATTCAGGATCTAAATTGCCAGAACTGGTACCTGTTTGAAAATTTTCTATCTTGTTCAGTTCAGTGAATTGCAAGGGAAAGATTCCACAACCATCTTCTTTCCTATTTTTCCATGGCTTCCTGGCTTGCCTGTTGACCATGTGTATTATCTTTGACTGATGTCTTCAGGTATATTAGCAGGTGACGCCACCTGACAAATGGGGCCACTGGGAGTTAAATTTTCCCCACAAAATACTACCACATGCTTCTCTCTTGTTGCCCTAAAACATGTCTCCTTTATTTAGTTCTTATTACTGCACTAAAATCAAAGGTAGAACCATTTCTTTTCTATTGAAAGTACAGAGATGCAGCTTGGATTTGTGTCTTTTTTTCCTCTTTGAGAAAAAGATTTTTGCTATAGGGTGTGTACACTTGCCAGAGAGACAGAGAAAGACAGAAAGCGAGAAATCACAAACCTCCTACCATGATCCCTTCTCCATTTTCCTCCTGGGCACCCATGCATGCACACACACCCGACAGGAGTTTCAAGCTGCTGGGTTCAGGGCTTGAATTGAGTTGGCCATATGGGATTCAGCCCCTTAACCCTATGCCACCTGCTGGACCCTGATTTTTATTTTTCTTTATATTGACTTCTCTTTCCCTAGAACTCTGGCATGTCATTGAATGGAGTTAGTTTAGCTAACTTCTCAGGTGATCTGAGAAGCTAACAAATGAAATGCTCACAGTTGTCCTTTATTTCATCACACAAAAGCTAAAATACTCTTGGTTGAGAAGCTGGCTGTGGAATTAAAAGTGCCACCTAATTTTCCCTTTCTTTCTAACTATAGTGTGCTTCATGCAAAAGGACAAACAACAAGCTAGGCACCTCCACTGGTCACATCCTTTTATTTCTGGTGGGCCCAATCTATGAACACCTGCTTTAGTGATCTTACTTTTCCAGATGAATATTTTCTTTTCTTTTTTACTTTTTTTGGAGAGGTTTTGTTATAGGGTGCGTGTGCTTGCCAGAAAGAGAGAGACAGAGAGACAGAAAGCGAGAAATCACCCCCCAGGGGAGATGGCCACGCCACAATCCCTTCTCCTCCAGTCTCCTCTTGGGATCTTGGGCACACACACACACGCGCCCTGCATGAGCTTAAGCCACCAGATCTGGGATCTGAACCGTGGTTGACTACATGGGAGTTCAGCGACATAGCCATTACACTAACTGCTGGTCCTCAGATTAATATTTTCTGAAAACATTCATAGGCATTATATGATGGGAAAAGGTGGGACGGACTTACCAGGTTTCTGTAAGAAACAAATATGGATTGAGTTATTTCTCTTTATATATTAATAAATAGCCTCGATAATTTTCAAAGAGAAGTTTAAAAGATATTTAAATATGATTAGAAGACACAAAGAATTGTTAAAATATTTGAATATGATTTGAAGTTCACAATGCTGGGAACCAGTAAACATATACTGCAGAGAGGGAAATATGCAGGTCTGTAATAGTAAATTTGGCAGAATTTATAACTTGCATAGGATTTGAATATTTTTAGATGAATATTTTTTTTGAGAGGTTTTCGCTATAGGGTGCATGCACTTGCCAGACAGACAGAGAGAGACACAGAGACAGAAAGCAAGAAATCACCCTCAGAGGGGATGGTCACGCCGCAATCCCTTCTCCTCCGTTCTCCTCTCGGGATCCTGGGCACGCATGCACACGCGCCCGGCGTGAGTTTTAAGCCACCGGGTCCAGGACGCGAACCGCGGTCAACTACGTGGGAGTCCAGCATCATAGCCATTACGCTAACTGCTGGTTCCCGAGATGAATATTAACTATCGTTCCCTAACATGACTACAGTACTTACTGAGGCTCTACTTAGAAATTAGTCTTTCCACCTTGATTTTGTTCTTGTATTCTAAAATCTTTATTTTTTTTTAATTTTTGTAAGGTTGTAAGTTCCTAATACCTTGATGGAATATAAACTGAAGAACATAATCAGTCAGGTAGAAATGATAATACTTATGACAGCATAGGGTAAAAAGTGTAATGGTAGATACCTGAAGCTTGAAATGGGAAGGTTGTGAGGACAGATAGGGAAAACTTAACAGATACAAGAATACATATATACAAGTGGAAAGGGGTATAAAATATTGCAGCACTGTGAAGTAAATAAAGTGACAATTGAGTATTGATCTCCAAATAACCAGTAGAGCAAATTTCAAATGTACACAAAAGTAAGTAGTGATAAATGTTGAGGGTGATAAATATGTTTATTTCCTTGATTTGATTAAAGCACATCATATACATGCTTTGAAATACTATGTGTCACTGTAAATTTGTAAAACTATTACATATAAATTAGTAATTACAGTAAAAATTATATTCAAAATACTTTCTTAACATGAAATTTATTAACTGTATTTCTGCTTATTTTTTTATTTTTAACGTTTATTTAAAATTTTGATTGGAGGGACAAACAGGTGGCATAGTGGTTATGGTGCTGAACTTCCACATGGTTGATCATGGTTTGAGTCCCTGACCTGGCAGCTTGAAACTCCTGCTGGGTGCATGTGCATACATGCCCAAAATCCCTGGAGGAGAAGGGATTGCAGCATGGCCATTCCCCCAGAGACAGGGTGATTTCTCTTTCTGTCTCTCTGTCTCTTTCTCTGTCTCCAGTGAGCACACACAATCTATAGCAAATATTTCCCTTAAAATATTTTTGAATGGAAAAATATCTATCAAATTGGAAACTGCAATGCAGCCCTCATTTGAGAGACTCATGTAATATCATCTTAATACTGTAAACACATTCAGCTTTATCCAACTGTTATAGGAAGAGGTTTAGTAAAAGTTTATGCACCTGAAAGGTTAAAGAATACTTTGTAAGTGGATGATCCCGATAGTATCTTTACCATGACTAAAATATTCCTTCTCTTGGGTTCTTTCCTACATCGCATTACAAAAATATTACTGAAAGTGAACAACTTATCCCTAAGGCATTTGAACTTAACCTTAGTCAGATGAGTAAGTACATTTTATGCTCACACAGTTAGAGGTTAGTAAAAAAATGATGTGATAAAATTGTGCTGGCATTCCAACCTTTTGATTTTCTATCCTAGCACGGCTTCACTTTTATAAGGAAGATATATGAAAAAGATTTACAGATAATTTCTACAGAGATTCAGCCCCAATCTCCTATATAAAGTCATTAATAATGAAAAACTAGAATGGACCTTTATGGTCATACAATTTCATTTGTAGTCCTGGTGAAGAATCAAACACTCTTCTCATCCTTTCATCCTAGGCCACTCTATCCATATCCTTAAATTAAAAAAAAAAAATTGTTTTTGGGACCAGCAGTTAGCATAATGGCTAAGTCGCTGGACTCCCACATAGTCGACCGTGGTTCGAGTCCCAGACCCGGTGGCTTAAAACTCATGCCGGGCGCGTGTGTGTGCGTGCCCAAGATCCCGAGAGGAGAATGGAGGAGAAGGGATTGCGGCATGGCCATCCCCCCTGGGGGGTGATTTCTTGCTTTCTATCTCTCTGTCTCTCTCTGTCTGTCTGGCGAGCGCATACGCCCTATAGCAAAAAAAAACTCTCCAAAAAACTTTTTTTTAATTAATCACCAAAAGAAATTTAGCTGTTTTTCCAATGATAAATAAACACAAAAAATCCCATAACTCTACCAGCAAACCTGTTGATATTAGTTAATGAGATTATAAGATTTTTTTCTTTTGACATTATTGTTGTAGATATACCAAAATACCATTTATCACCATTGTGATTTTATGATTTATAATAAAACATCAGCTTCTTTTATTATTTAAGGTGTTAAAATGTTGTTTATTACAAGCTTAACATATTTTGATAACTGTTTTAATATAATTGGCTTCTTTTTAATTCTACACATTATGTTTTATAAAGTTAGGTGGAATATGCTAAGAGGTTCATAAGTGTTTAAAGACTGTTAAAGGGGCTCATGGAACAAGTTTAAAAACTCCTGTTCTCATTCGTATCCTAATGTTGGTCCACAGGGAAGAACAAATTAAAAAATAATAAAGAAAATCTCGGGAACCAGCAGTTAGTGTAATGGCTATGTCGCTGGACTCCCACGTAGTTGACCGCGGTTCGTGTCCCGGACCCGGTGGCTTAAAACTCACGCCGGGTGCGTGTGCATGCGTGCCCAAGATCCCGAGAGGAGAATGGAGGAGAAGGGATTGCGGCGTGACCATCCCCCTGGGGGGGGGGGGTGATTTCTTGCTTTCTGTCTCTATGTCTCTCTCTCTCTCTGTTTGGTGAACGCACGCGCCCTATAGCGAAAATCTCTCCAAAAAAAAAAAAAAAAAAAAGAAAGAAAGAAAATCTCTAGGTATGCCTTGGGAGAGAGTTAGAGAAAGAGATAAAGACTGAGAATTTAAGCCCAAAATTGTTATTTTGGGTATCATCCTATATAACACACACAAATATTTTCATAATGTCATAAAATGTAGTTGTGTCTAAGCAAAATTAAATTAAATTAAAGAAAACCACCTCCAAACAAAAACTGGAAAAGTTTTCTAGGACTGGTGTAGAAACGTCATTTTACCTGCTTTTGCTAATTGGCTTTATCTAAAGGAAAAACAAACTTTCTATTTTCTTTATGAGAGGAGTTATTTCACAACTAGATGCAAGGCCACTCACTGAGGTTAGAATCCTACTTATCCACAGAAACAGGAAGGATAGGGCACTATCTTCCTGGATGAATACATTTCTAAAGAATGGCTCCCAGGTCCTTGAGAAAGATCTCTGGGCTGTAAAATCTTCAAAAGGCTTTTAAGACAATTTACATCTCAAAAGGGAAGATAAATACTTTACAATTCCAAGTTTTCTAATGTTAAATACTCTTAGAAAATAGAAATTAAGAGTCTACCTTCTAGAAGAAGCTAATCTAAAGTTTATTCAAGCTGTGGGGAACATTGGGATGTCTTACTTTCTCATCCAGCTCACATTTTACTCAGTACAAAGTAGGGGTGCGGGGATTGAATGCAGCTGGCACAGGATACTACTTACGAGTTTACAGATGTTTATGAAAGAGAAAGTGGGTGTGGGAAGGGTATTTTCTGATTCTGAAAAATGTCAAATAAATATAAATTGACATTTCATATGAACATCAGAAAAATAAAAGAGCGATTGAAATGATGAGTTCTTGAAATACAGATAAACTCAAGAAAATGTTGCTTTATGTTTATTAGATCTGATTAAATACATTACTAAATGAAACATAGGGCTTTGTCAGCATGTATATTTTCCCAGCAACCTTCTTTTTTCAATTACTATTTATTCTTTAGCTTGTCTTCAAAAGAAATAGTATGCCATCCAATCTTAATGTAAGCACGCACTTGGTATATCATTAAAAAAAAAAAAAAAAAGCAAGCAAATCCAAAGTCATTTTTGATTAAATAATCACCTTTTCAGGGCAAGGCCAAAATGTGCTTCCCCCTCACCCCTCTCTGCAACGGAAACTGCAATCTAATTTTCATTTCTAATCAAGGAATCAAAGGTTATCATTCAACCAACCTGACACTCAATTTAAATCATTCATTTTTTTTTTTTTTTTTGCTAAAACTTCAGCTTTTTGAAAATTTCTTGATTATTCACATCCATGATTTAGTCAGCTATTTTTGCCCTTGGAGATTTCTCATTCCTCATATTTCCACATGCTATATTTTTCACAAAACCATGTTCCCTGATCACAATATCAGAATAAAATAATAAATTAACAACTGATAGAAATTGATTTTTTAATATTGTTTTTAAGCGTCAGGCATTGTGATGTCTTTAAGAGCAATAAAATATGTAAAATTAAGTTTTAAATGAGTATCAAGTTTAAGGCTTGACTTTTTAAAACTTTATTTTTATTTATTTTGTGTGAGAGAGAAGCACCCCTGAAAGGGTCCTGACATTGCAGTCCCACCACCAATATCAGTCAGCTGATCTGGGCATGTTTCTTTGTCCTTAGGATTCAAACCTGGGACCCTTCTGTGTAGCCTCAGCACTGGGAACCCTGTGCTACCACTGTGTCACTGTGACTGGTCGATAGGGTTGAAATTTAATATTGAATCTTACTTAACATCATGATTCCTATTATTATTGTTATTATTATAAATATTTGTTTTCCAAAAGAAGTAATATATGTGTCATGGCTAGTGACATACAATCTTAAACTGAAATTTCTTTTGGGACCAGCTGATGGTATAGTGGGTAAGGCACTGGACTTCCACATGGGCAACTGCAGTTTGAGTCCCAGACCCAGTGACTTGAAACTCATGCTGGACATGTGTGTGTGGATGCCCAAAATCCCAAGAAGAGCATGGAAGAGAAAGGATTGTGGTGTGGCCGTACCCCTTGGAAGGTGATTTCTTGCTTTCTGGCTCTCCGTCTCTCTGCTCTCTGGGAAGCAAAAGTACCATATGGCAAAAGAATCTCTTTCCAAAAAAAAAAAAAAAAAAAAAAAAAAAAACTGAACAAAACAATTAAACAAAAAAATCCCTGAAACTTCTGTGAACAAAGACCTTTTCTTTTGTTCAGAAACTAAAACTATGTACTCCTTCCACAGCCTTATTCCTGAATAACTACAAAAGGATATACATTATCCCCCACCATCTTTTAAAATTCTACATCATAATTAATTTCCTCTTTCTGTTTTTATTTATTTATTTTTTTTTGGAAGAGAAAGATTTTTGCTATAGGGCGTGTGTGCTTGCAAGAGAGACAAAAAAGACAGAGAAACAGAAAATGAGAAACCACCCCTCAGAGGTGACAGCCATGCTTCAATCCCTTATCCTCCATTCTCCTCTCGGGATCTTGGGCATACACTCACATGCTCCCAGTGTGAAGTTGAAGCCACTGGATTCCGAACTTGAACCACGGTTGACTACGTAGGAGTCCAGCGACATAACCATTATGCCATTTTCTGGTCCCAATTTCTTTCTTTTGAGAAATGGATAATTCAAGACCAAAGAGGGTAGGGAAAGAGAAGCCATTATGATTTGTATTTTCTTAACATCAATTAAATGTCTGGTTTTTGGTCAAAATGGGGCAGGCAGTTCCATGGGAAGGGTAGAGATCTGTTTTGATTCAAGAACATAAATAGTTAGGACCAGCAGATGGCATGAGGGTTACGCCACTGGACTCCCATATAGTTGACCATAGTCCTGGACCTGGTGGCTTAAAACTCACACTAGCCATGTGTGTGTTCGTGCCCAAAATTTCAAGAGGAGAATGGAGGAGAAGGGATTCCAGCATGGCCATCCTCCCGGAGGGGTGATTTCTTGCTTTCCATCTCTCCCTGTCTCTCTGGAGAGTGCATACACCCTACAGCAAATATCTATCTTAAAAACTAAAAAGAATATAAATAGTTAAAAACAAGGAAAAAGCTACTACCTACTCAAAGACTCTGCTGCCACACAGAAAACTCCTGGGCACATCTAATAAGAAAGATATACCAGAGAACCCTGACAGGAACAGAGTGAGCCTTTGTTAGTGCTGGACTTTTCTGTCACTCACTTATAGATAATATCAAGCACTGTGACAGAGACAAGGTGTATGTGACTGCTCCTCAGACAATGGGAACTTCAAGTTCCTAATTGAATTTCTCTCTGAGATAGTGATTTTTAAAAGGTAACAATTTGTCAAGTAAAAATGATCTGTTAATTATTGTAAAAAATTTCTCAGTTTTTAAATAACACATCTTAGTTTTTTATGTAAGTTTCATCACCGTTCTCCACAATATCCATTTGCAGGTTTTTTACAGCATGCTTGTTTAAAGAGGTAAAAAGGTATTCTTTTTTTGTTCCTGGAACCTTATTCATGAAAATATTCCTGTAAGTGGTGTAGCTATTGCAGCATTAAAAAAGCCACTTAATAAAATCATAAAATTGTTTAATTGCTGGTGTCCTAATTAATCAGGTATAGATGTATGTCTATAATCGCGATCACTTATACTTGTTAATGTAGTGTATATCAAGGTTGAAATTCTGTATTGTAAGTCGGGCATAGAGTCACCATGCATTATTTTCGAGGCACATTAATACCCGAAGTTTTTCTCTTTCTCTTTTGCCTGAAGGCACAGAAGGATACAGGTTCTTCATCATCATCTGTCTACCTCTGAATCTGTTCTGAAAATGGAAACTTCCCACTTTCCATATATGTCTTTATTTCCCTTTCTCTATTATTGACATGATTTATTTTACATTTGTGTTTTTGTATAGGAAAGTTCAAACATATAAAAATGATTTCTTTGTTATGTTTTAAGAACAAAGGTATTGTTATTAAGAAGGAAGAGGTAGGAGATTTCTTGTGTTTGAAGATCCATTAAACACAAGAAGAATAATGACTTGTGCTTTGTGTAAAAATGTATGCAAAGGCACCTTGTGTGAGGTGAATCTGGTGTAAGTTGACTATTAGTGATGGCGGATGAGTCATTTGGTTACATTCATGTATGAGGTAAATAATGGTAGTATTTAGGGTACAATAAATTGGAAAATTACAGGAAATTCATTGCTCTGATTTTTTTTCGACTATTCTTACATATAACGTAGTTACTGAAAAGAGGAAATTTCAAAATTTTAAAAAGCAAGAATTCCCCACAGGTACTCCCAATATATCATGACAAAAAAAAAAAAAAAAAAAAAAAAAAAAAAAAAGATAAGCACTTAGTGAAAGTTTTTCCTTGAATAGAATGCAATGATAGTGTTAACTTATGAATACGTTTATCAATCCATTAATTTTATGTGGCTATAAATAAAACTGCTAGTTAATTTATTATTAGATATTTTAACTCTTTTTCTTTACAGTTCTAGAAAATGACATCTACTTTCTGTAGCTCCATTATATATACATAATAATCTGTCAATCATGTAGCAAGCTATCTTATATCTAACTTATCTGTTAGGGAATCTGGGCAGATGACCAAAGTAAATACTTTTGGAAATATCTAAAGTAATATCTAGGTTCAAAAATTTATGTGCAAATTTGGAAAGTAAAAAGTAATCTTTTGAAATATATTGTCAAATTCCAAAACATTTAAAGGTATAAAAATTATTTTTGAGAGTTTAAGTTTTTTCTTTAAGTGTTTAAAAATGTGATGTTTTATTTTTTTTTTTTTTTTTGCTATTAAGGAGAAACTTATTTTGATGAGAATATCTAAAAAGCTATTTACTAAATGACTTTCTTTCCAATATTTAATAAAAAGATACATCCTGGCGTCCTTTCAGAATTTAAAGATACTTCATGAAATCACCTAGTCCTTTGCTCAATTTTTCAGAGTGATTTTGATTGTTTTAAAAATTCTGAAGGTGATAGATAAATTAGAACTGTGCCTTTAGTATCATTTTAAATGAGCCTCAGTTTCTATATTCGTTTTTTGGGGGGTGGAGATGCAAAAATATTGTTTCTATATTCCTTATTTGGGGGGTGAAGATACAAAAATATTGAGACATGATAAATACATCTGTGAATCACACTTACTTAACAAGTGGTTAAATTACTTAAAAAGAAAATATTAAACCAGAGCCTGTAACACTATTTTTTTTCTTTTTATTTACGTTTGCTATAGGTATGTGCACTCACTATGGGAAAGGAGAGAGAGTAGACACCCTCTGGGGGTGATAGCCACACTGCAATCCCTTCTCCTACATTTTCCTATTGGGATTTTGGACACACATGCACAAACATCCAGAGTATTTTTCAGAATGCTGGGTCCAGGACTCAATGTGTAGTTAATAGAGTATGTAGACTCCAGTCACCTTAATCAGTACACCACTGACTTGCCAAACACTGTTTTAAGTGTATAAATCTATTTTTAAAAAGTTAAATTGCATTTAGCTTAGATATTCAATTTTACTGTTTTTATAAGTATGAAGATATCTATAAAGACAGCATGTAATAGGTGATAACAATCTCAAAGGTTTACAGTTTATGTTTTCTTTTTATCGAGCTACAGGAGGTATGCTTGTGAATGTTGTGTTCTCTATGAGTTTGGTCCTGTTTTAATTCTATTTCATATGTGAAGGAATTGAGACTCAAAGATCTTAGATAACATGACCTAAATGTACTGTTCTTGATGCTATTTCTACCTGCTTTCATGAATTAATCAGAATTACTTTTTTTTTTCCCAAACATTGCCATCTGCTTATATCCTCAATACCTCAGTTGATGAAAGGTAACGAAATAAAAGAGGAAGACTTTGGCACTTACCCATGGTGTGTCTTCAGTAAATTTCACCTGTCTGTGAATTACCTGTCTCAGTGCTAAAATATGTTTTTAATAATACTTCTAACAACATTTTACTATTTGAAAATTAATATATCTCAAAATGATTTGTAGTCTGCATTGTATTTATTATCAGTTAAATATTTATTCAATCATCTATATAACTCATATTCAGTAGGTACTATGTGTTCAACACTGGCTTAGGACTACATTAAAGTACTCCTTTCTTTGAAATGTTCCAAAGTTTTCAAAACCAAATCAGTCAACTTCAATACATGTTAAGACTTTAGCTTAGAAGCCATTTGTATTAGTTTGTTATTCCTGACTAAAAAATTACTACAAATTTGTCATTTTAAAAAACTACTCATTTATGTATTCATTGTTTCTGTAGGTCAGAAATCTGTACATGAATCTACTGAGTCCCCTGCTCAGAGTTTAACATGGCTAAAATTACGATGTCAGGCTGGCCACATTCTCATCTCAAGGCTTAACCAGGGAAGCATCTCTTCAGCTTCATTAGTAAGGTCCCTTTTCTTATTTTCTCTCTCTCTTTTTTTAGAGATTTTGCCTTAGGGTGTGTACACTCACTAGAGAGAGAGACAGACAGAGTGAGAGGGGAAGTGAGAAATCACTCCCCCTCCTCTCCCGTCAGGGAGGATGGCCACACTGCAATCCCTTCTCCTCCATTCTCTTTCTGGAATCTTGGGCACATATGCACATACACATTTGCATGCACACATCTCAATCTACTGTGTCAGAGACTTGAACTATGATCAGCTGTGTGGGAGTCGAACAACATGACTGCTATGCCATTTGCTGGTACCAAGGCCATTTTCTTACTAATTGTCAGATGAGTGTCCATTTTAGCTCCAGGTAATCACACTCAGTACCTACCTTGTTAACCTCTCGCATCATGGCAGCTTATGTAATCAAAGCCCACAAAATAATTCTTGAAATCAGAAAAAGACTAAGTCTGCCTTTAAAGGTCTTTCTGATTAGGACATGCCTATCTAGGCAAAATCCCTTTATCTTTGTCATATAATATAATTGTGGCAGTGACATCCTACCAATATTCACAGATCCTCTTGTGAATGTGAAGGATTGTAAGGCATAAAAATAGGAAGCAGGAATCTTGGGGACATCTTAGACCTCTACCTACTTATCACAATAAGGAAGTGTAATTTGATTTGATAGTAGAGGTTGACGACAAGTATATTGTATTTACAGAGGGTTATTAGGGCAGACTAGATTAGAAAAGTGAAGTGAAGAAGAAACAAGTAATATGCTCTCTGTGGAAGAGGACTCTAAACCTGCTGTTACTGACATGTACTCTGTTATTTTGTGAAATTAACCAGTCTTGACAATCAGAATATGAGAGGCACGCTGAATTATCAAATTAGGTTTAATGTCCCCTATATTGGTTTTAGTCTGCTATCACAAGATAAGACAAATTGTAATCCAGAGATGTGATTAATGAATGTATCAAAGAGTTATTATGACATTGGAAAGGAAATAGGATCTCGATATTTTGAGATATTGAGCCAGCGACACATACACATAGACAACGGCACAAAATTGTCTGCATTCATGACTCAGTCCTTGAAAGTTCATATTAACAAGTGAAAAATACGATCAATCAGCTATTCTTAGTCACTTTATATTTGATTCTTCTGTCACAGTGGTTTTTCTCTTCTTACATCTATGGTTCAAATTGGAAAATGACTGTCTGCAGTTGTAATATGTAAGAAATAGTCCACACTTTGATGGATCCTTATTACTTATTAAATGTTTAATAGGCTGCAAGACTCACTCAGAGCTCGGTTTCATTTCCCCTGGTGCATATGGTATTACTTGTTAGGGGAAGAATACTAGCAGTTCTTGGAGAGTTTTATAAATAGTATTAAGAAAAACTTCCAGATACTTATTTACTTTACCCTTTTCAGTTTACACTGAGTTGAATGTACAAGCATAATAACCTCAATGGGGAAAATTACTAAAGTTAAATAGAAAATAGAGGATAGAAAAATCTTTACCTGTATATCGAAAAGTAAAGAATTAAAGGAGCTTTTTTTCCCCTTTGTTTCTTTTTTTCTTATCCTTTGATCTACAAAATCTTTAGTGTATTAGGAATAGAAAAAGGTCACTGGACTCAACAAGCAACCCCCTGCTGTTTTCCTCATCGCTGGTTTCCTGTTCATTCTCTATATTCTTGGTCTCTTCTCTTTGTCTAATACATATTGACTTTCTTATTTTACAGGCTCTGTGATATTTTGCAGCAAGGGTGGTAACCCTGAAGATTTTCTTTCACTGCAAAACAAAGGGTCATTCCTCTGAAAATGTTTCATATATCCTCATTTTAAAATGTTGTTTAGAAGAGGAAGGGATTATCTAGTTTAAAGGAATCTGGTTTTATGTGAAAAATTCTTTCTTTAAAAAAAACTAACAGGCTTCATACAGGTTGGGTATATATGGAGTTCATATATTCGTATATAGTTTATAATCCTATATGTATAGTATTAATATGTACCCTACCTAAAATGCACATGCTTATATATGAATATGTGTACATGTACCTGCATACACATGCACACATACACACACACACACACACACACAACCCTCAAATGGTTGGAATGAAAGACTGACAAAATTTGGGTTGCTTATACTAGCTTCTATAAATTCGATAGGATCAGATCAGAAACTAATAATTAGGGGAAAAAATGGTTTCATTCTTTTCCCCATCCCAATAAATGTCCTGTGGTCAATGTTTTGATTTATTTTTCTTTGAAACAAATGTTTTCTTAATCATTGTATTCAATAGCACTCATTCCTACTTTTCTATTTATATACTTTTCTTATATTAATCAAGTATGTATATTTGCCTATTAATATTAATACCTCTGCCTTGATATAGAAAACCTTGAAAAATATGTCAGACAACGGGAGGGTTTTCTTTCAGGTACACCGCTAAACCAGAAAACTTCCACTGGGGGAGACCATTCACGTCCCACTGCTGATCTAAATGTTTAACATCAATGGGTCCCTTGATTCTCTCTATTGCTCTTCATCCAAAACTGAAGTTTTGTTTCAATTTCTCCCAAAGCTCAAGCCTTTAAAAGTTTTTCAGAGCTAAACCACCACTGAAGTGAATGCTCACATTTACTTAATTCATTTCAAACAGGTTTTTCATTTTTCTTTTCTTTTTTTTTTTTTTTTTGAGAGGTTTTCGCTATAGGGCGCATGCGCTCGCCAGACAGAGAGAGAGAGAGAGAGAGAGAGAGAGAGAGAGAGAGAGAGAGAGAGAAAGACAGAAAGCGAGAAATCACCCCCCAGGGGAGATGGTCACGCTCTCCTCCATTCTCCTCTCGGGATCCTGGGCACGCACGCACATGCGCCCGGCGTGAGTATTAAGTCACCGTGTCCGCGAACCGCGATGACTACGTGGGAGTCCAGCGACATAGCCATTACACTAACTGCTGGTTCCCGGTTTTTCATTTTTGTTTAGCCTTTTACTTTTTAATTTTTTTTTAAAATTTATTTACTTATTTTTTCAAATTTGTCAGAGGCCCTGGGCACTTATTGGGGGCTGACGGGAGGAGAAAGCACAACCCAGTGGCAGTGGGATGTAGTCACACCGCAATCCTTACTTCAACCTGTTGGGATTTGGGGAACACACACATACGTGCACCTGGCATGCTTTTCCACGCAGAACTTTGAACTGGATAGTTGGCTGTTTGGGTTCCAGCTCCACCAACCACCAGGCCATAAGGCTGGCCCCAATCCATATAGTTTTCTACCACTTCTTTTTTTAAATTGTCTATAATTCCAATTATCATTGGGAACGCAAGGATACTCTTTTTCTCTGTAGATTTTCCCTCAAAGATTTTGTGTTTGTGTTTCACCTTATGATTGCTCAGTTCAGACACCAACAAATGGGGCATCTAGTTCAATATGAATTTCAAATAGACAGTGGATAACTATTTAGTTTAATTTTAATTCCAGATAAACAGCAATTTTTTATATATAATTGTGTTCCATGTAATGCTAGGTATTACTTATTTTTTGTCTTGTTGCCTTTTTATGTGAAACACTGGAAGATTTTACTCTTTATTTGGATCAAATCCCTCTTTGCTTATCCTCACCCATCCCCTCTATTAGGTTAGAGTGATGGCAAAACAAAACAAAAGATAAAACAAAACAACATTCAATAACATCATCTTTAGCAAACATCTCAATATCTTTTTCAGTTATCCCATCTGTAAAACAGGCTAATAATAGCTGCATATTCAAGTTAGAAATAAATTGAATTATAAATGTATATTGCTTTCAACAAGTTTTCATATAGAAGTTGCTCGATATTTTGTTCTTATAATTAGGAATAATGATAGCTGTGTTTTGCTCCCTGAATATCATTGCAACCCTTGCCTCTGTGTCCTCTGTAAATTAGATCTGAAATGATTCTTTTGGGTAGATTATGATCTGAGAATAATACTCATACCCCTTCCCCCACACAGCTCTTTTCAGATATAATTCCAATTTCACACAATTTACTATTTAAACTTTACAAGTTGGTGATTTTTATAAATTCATAGGGCCGTGCTATTATTTATACTTCTATGTTTTAAAATATATTTTAATTGCATAAGTTTACAGATGATAAAAAGTATTAATATATATAAAATATCACACAATGAATGGAGAGTCACACTCTATGTCCTGTCTACAATTTTCTGTTTCATTACCAGAAGCATTTACTGCTGAGTTAATTTTTAAAAAATCATCTGTGAATTATATATATATATATGTGTGTGTGTGTGTGTGTGTGTGTGTATGTATGTATATATATATATATATATATATATATATATATATATATATATACACACACACAATCTCTGCTTCCTATGCCACTGCTTCCGGGCTGCAGATCATTCAGTCTTTCCTATTAATACATCCCCTAGGCTATACTCCTACACAACCCTCCTTTTCTTTTTTTCTTTTAGTTTTTTAGAGTGTTCATGTGCTTACCAAAGAGAGACTGAGGGAAAGAGAGAGAGAAGAAAAGTGAGAAAGCCACCTCATAGTAAAAAGCCATGTCATAATCCTTCCTCCGTTTCTCCTTTCAGAGTTTTCAGCATGCACACACACACATCCAGTGTGTTTTTCAAGCTTCAGGTCTGGAACTCAAACCATGCAGTCAGCCATGTCAGATCCAGCCACCTTAACTACCACACCACCAGCTGCACTCCACTTTTAATTACAGCTGTTAGCACAATTTATTATTATATATTTGTTATATGACTATTTCTAGACTATAGGTTTTCCAAAGGAAGAAGGTTTTTTTTTTTTTTTTTTAATTCATTACCACTCTTTATTAAATATCTACTTGGGTGTTCACTTCTTTTTGTAATTAAAGCACATTTTCAGAGCTGGACATGTAGCCTACTTATTTAAGGAGCCCTATCTTATATGCCCAACTATGGTTCAAATCCCAGCCCTGAAAGCATGAAAAACACACTGGAAGGATGTGCATATGTGTCCAGAATCTGGACAAAATGGAGAAAAGAGAAGAACGGATTATGATGTAATCATGCCCCATTTAACAGTTCTTTCTTCCTCTTTTTCTCTCTCCCTGGCAAGTGCTCATGCCCTCTGACAAATTATAAAAAGAAAATTACACTAGAAAATTATTTTTAAAAACTGGAATAAATTTCTAAAAAACAAATAAGAGTTGTTCATATTGAAATGTTCAATTAAATTTCAACCAGTTTGAATTAGAAAGTTCTCCATTACAGGGTTTCAGAGCACCATTCACAGAGAAAGATCTGATCTTCCTTAAATAAACATGTTACCAAACAGGAATGAGAATTAGATTGGCTCTAGAAATTTTTTTGTCATGGTAAATTCAGGAAAATAGTTGAATATTACCTTTAAAATCCAGAGAGAGAGAACTTTCTCCAAAATTCTGTAGATAAGTAAGTTAAGTAGGGATAGTTTAGCAAAGAATTAAAAGAAACCAGACTAAGATAAGCTGGCAAGTACAAGTTTTATTATTCCCACATAACAAATACTTGTAGGAAAACGAATTCTTAGAGAAACTTAGCAACCATGCATTGTCTGCACATATGCCAGAGAGGCTCCATTTAGCTGCAGGTGAACTCATTTTTTGACAGAATACCTTGTGATCTTGGAACATGGTGATCTAGACAGTCTTGTGAAGAGCTGCTTCCCTCCAGTTTCCTGTTTCTGGTGAGATATGGAATGTTCCACTTTGTCCTCCACTTAGCTGAAAACCTCCCTTACCTATAAAACCATTTTGTACCACCTGCTATCTATTGGGATAGTGTTGGACTATGAGTGTAGGAAGCTGACACAGTGCTGGTCTTGTTTGAGCTGTCTGTGTATGTAATAAACTAACCAAATCCATTTGGCATTTTACTGACCACATTTACAAGACTATAGCAAGCCAAACTAGTAGTTGTGGCCAATTGGCCACTTGCTGCTATTTACAGGCTGTATGATCACTTGGTAAATAAGCAGAATTTTAGCATATCAATACTATTAAAAGAGACCCAGATTTAATGTGTGTGTGTATGTGTGTGTGTGTGTGTGTGTGTGTGTGTGTCAGAAAAAGAGTAGTTTCTCTTAGCTCTACTTAATCGTGTAGGTATCTGTCTTCATCCACATTTCCTGAAGGTCACACGATGGTTCTTAACCACTTTTGACTGGTTTCCCACCTATGTCCAAGGCAGGAAGATGATTGGGGTGGACAGATGTACCCCATCAGCTGAGCCATTTTATCTCTATTTCTTCAGGAAATAAAATTTTTCTTGATCTTTCCCTCTGCTAGCAGAATATCACTTAGGTTCACCAGATGCAACATGTATTTCTTAGCTATTCATAGCTGTCAGGAAGCTGAGAATTGAATACTGAAACTGAATTTCACTCTCCTAAGGCTTTGTACAAGAGGCTGGTGAGAGAACTTAGAGCTGGGAGAGGGTGTTAAGTAAGCCTGGTATACTTTTAGTAACACCAACCAAATTACGTTTAAGGACAAGGAAAAAAAAAAAAGCTCATAAAATCTACCTTTCACAGACTCTTCTTGGGGAAAAAAATGCTTGAAGTGGATATGTAATGACTTCAAGAAAAGTAAAAACACACACATGAAAAGCAGAAAGTTACAAAATTGAAGAAAAATGGTATTTTTTTCCTCAAACAAAAACTATTTATTTATTTATTTCTTCATGGATTCTATCATAACACTTCAATGTGCGGTAAAATGTTGTTATTTAAGTATTTCATTGTAGGGTTGGCCCAATAGCACAGTGGTAATGAGAGTACGACCACACATGACTAATCATGTTTGATTTTCATCCCAGTAGCCTGAGGAACATGCAAGGTGTGTGTGTGTGTGTGTGTGTGTGTGTGTGTGTGTGTGTGTGTTTGTGTATTGCCCAAATCCTGACAGAAGGGAGGAATAGAGGGAAAAGGACTAAAGTGAAACCACTCCCCAGTGTGGGGATACTTTCTCCCTCTGTCTGCCACTCTATCTGTAGCATCCACACATGTGCTTTAAAAAAAGTAGGACATGGTAAATCTTGTATCTGCTTTTTAGTTTGTTCAATCAATGTGTAGAAAAGGCAATAAGCTAAATTACAGCTTAAGAATGTAAATAGTATAATCTCAGATAATATAAAAGAGTAGCATAATGGATATGAATCAGGAGATACTAGGAGAAATAAATCAAATATAGAGTTTCTACAATTACTAGATCAAACATGAGTTGTATGTATTAATATATATATACTAAGGTGAAAAACTGAAACTAATGAATACAAGTTGGATTGCTAAAAGGGAAGGTATTAGAACAAGTAGGACAAATTCTCAAATACTTCCATTACATGTATTACAAAATCAATATATATTTGCATAGACAAAATCAAATATGAAAGTGAGTGTAAGCATAATATTTAATTCTTTAATATTTTCTTGATAACTATGAAATGTTCTAAAAGCATAAATGGTTAAAGTCAAACTCAAAGAGACCCTAGATATTTTTTCCATGAGAATGAGCTATTCTTCAATTTTATAGGCTGGCTTTCTAGCTCATTAAATTTAAGATTGCACAAATCAAAAATTAAGTTTTTAGAAACTTAAGAGTGAAAATGCTTCAAATTAAATTAATTCAATATGTTATTATAATTTATATAGTTTATTTATAATTTTAATTTTATACTTTTGAAAAAGCTATGCTAAACTTATGGAGTTGCTTTTTTTTTTTTAAGAGAGATTTTTGCTATAGGGAGTGTGTGCTCGCCAGACAGAAAGAGACAGAGAGATAGAAGGCAAGAAATCACCCTCCGGGGTGTGTGGCCACATTTCAATCCCTTCTTCTCTATTCTCCTCTTGGAATCTTGGGCACACACACTCAAGCACCTGGAATGAGTTGTAAGTCTCCAAGTTTAGGATTCAAACCATGGCCAACTACATGGGAGTCCAGCGATATAACTATTATTCCATCTGCTGGTCCCAACATTTTTATTTTTCTTAAGGCAGTTTTGCCTTACTTTATTCCTGCTTCTGCCACCTCTAGTTGGGATAACAGGTGTGTGCTTCCACATCCAGCTTTTATGCTGGACTAAGATTTGAACCCAGGCCTTTGCAGAGCATAATGTCTTAGCAGTGCATGCTGCTGTAGTTTAGCCAGATATTTTTTTTTCAATTGCGCATCACCAAAGTGAATAACTGAGTGAAAAATATAGGTAAAATAAATTCATTTAGATGTTTTAAAAGTTCTTCATGTTCAAAGACTGAATTACTGTTCTTCTCAGTTTTATTAATATCCCTGCTTTTCTTCCAAATTGTCTGCTGAACCATCTCCATAATAATTTAATTTCATTAAATAATGCTCTGCATTGTCTTCAAAGCTTCCTTTTTTTATATGAACACCAATTCTGCAAGACATGTTGCTGGTTCCATTTATCTTACTAGAATGTTACAATGAAAGGTTTTTAAAATATTAACGGGACTTATATTCTTTCCTCAGATGGTTCTCAAGTAGTTTGTTGATGGAAGTGTCAATATATCAGTGTGTTATCATGCCACAAATAATAATGACTCCTGCTCATGCACAGGAGTGATGTAATTGTCATTTAATGCTGTCTGCTGGACAAAAATTGTAGAGTGCTATCAATCATAGGTGCATCTTGATTTCAAAGATGTTAAAATGTGATAAAAAGCATACATCCTACAGTGAATGGAATGCAATATTTGACCTGTTACAGGGCTTGTGGTACTGAGCGACGTGAGCAAGTACTACCTTCTCAGATACGTAATGTTGAACAGATGCATTAGTGTTTACAGTAGCCCTCATTTTAATACATAAGTCAGCTACTGTAATTTTTCTATCAATGTTACATTAAAAAAAAATAAAGGGACCAGCAGTTAGCATAATGGCTATGTCGCTGGACTCCCATGTAGTCGACCACGGTTCAAGTCCCATACCAGGCGGCTTAAACACACGCCGGGCACGTGTGCATGCGTGCCTAAGATCCTGAGAGGAGAATGGAGGAGAAGGATTGCGGCGTGGCCATGCCCCCTGGGGGGTGATTTCTTGCTTTCTGTCTCTCTGTCTCTCTCTGTCTGTCTGGCGAGTGCACATGCCCTGTAGCAAAAACCTCTCAAAAAAAAAAAACAAACAAAAAAAAAACAAACAAAAAAAAAAACTCTTGATTCTATGAGACCAGCAGATGGTGTAATGGTTACATCACTGGAGTCCCACATAGTTGACAGTGGTTTGAGACCAGGATTTGGTGGCTTAAAACACATGCCAGGCCTTTGTGCATGTGTGCCCAAAATCCTGAGAGGAGAACGGAGGAGAAGAGATGGCAGTGTGGCCCTCTTCGTTGGTGGATGACTTCTAGCATTCTGTCTCTCTGGCAAGTGCACATGCCCAATAGTAAAAATCTCTCTGAAACAAACAAACAAACAAACTCAGCTCTCAGAATTAAAAATTTCTCCTTCCCTTTACATAGTTTTTAAATCATTAGTGAGGCATAATATATAAAATGTGATTATGGGGTGAAGAAGTATTGATAGGTTTAATTGGTTTAACAAGATTGGACAGTGCTTTTTTTAAAAGCTTATTTATTTATTTCGTAAGAGGAGAGGAGCACCCCTAATGAGGTCAGCATGCCAAAATTCACTCAAGACTCAACCAACCCTGACTGTGGACCTTTCCCATTTGAGTCCAGTTGCATTATCACTGTGCCATCACTTGGCCCCTGAATTGCATACTCACATATTCCTTTTCTTTTTAGTTAAGTTATAGGACATCTGCATTTGTTAGAGAGAGAGAGAGAGAGAGAGAGAGAGAGAGAGAGAGAGAGAGAGAGAGAGAGAGAGAAAGAAAGAGAAAGAAAAGGAAAATGAGAAATCACCCCCTGAGTGAATGGCCACACTACAATCTATTCTCCTCCATTCTATTTTTTAGATTATGGGCATGCATACACACACATCTAGTATGATTTTCAAGCTGCCGTGTCTGGGATGTGAATCATACAGTTGGCCATGGGATCCAGCACCTTAGACTCCATGCCACCCGCTGGCAAATAGATCTTCTCATATTCTCAAGGCCTCATATAAAATGTACAGAGAGATGTTGTGGATGGCCAGGACAATCATGTCTCCTTAAATAATGGGCCATGCACCAGAATAAGTACTTTAATTACAAGGCTTATATGTAGCTACTAAATAGGGAGCTCCTTCTTTTGAATTTTTAGAAAGGCAAATGATTTTGCTTTGTGGTAGGTAAAAGTTCTAGATCAGACTAGTTAAATAAAAATATAATTTGAACCACATATATTAGTTAAAATTTTCTAGTATTCACTTTTGAAAAAATGAAAAGTAACAAACGAATTAAATTTTAATAATATCATTTAAACTTTATCTTAACAAACTACACTAGCTTAACATGCTCCAACATAAAATATTAATATTCTATGTCTTCAAACCCTACTGTGTGTTTTGTACTTACAGAACATCTAAGTTTGGACTATCATTCAATAGCTAACTGTGACTGGTAGATAGCATCTGGATACCACATTTCTATATTATAAATGCCAGTGTAGTTTTAGAGCGAAGATGCCAATGTCTTTTAAATACCCATTCCATAGCTTGTATTTAAAGTTTGTTTATTTTATTTATTGGTCGCCAGGAAAGTTATGTTGCATTTTTGCATAGAAAAATACATGATGACTTTCCCAATAAACCAATAGTTTATGAGACAACATGAGAAATTATGAGAAAGACAGAAATAGAGCCCCCCTCAGACAGGTATTGCCACATCACAATCCCATTATCTCAAGCCTCCAACCAATCAATATCCTGGGCGTTGTGCATCAGGAGTGTTTCAGGCTCACTTGTGATAGAAAGCTATGGTTAGATGGGGGACCCAAACCAAGGAGGCTTCTGGCATTGCAGATCAATACACTATTGCCTGTACGGCTGCAGTTGGGCCCCTGGTTTCAGTTTTGTTCTACTTGCCTAATGCCCAAAGAAATGTGTGTCTGGTGCTATGATTTGACATTCACTCACTTTCCAAGAAGCCATGATCACCCAGTGCTCATAGGGTATGCATGAAGAGGAGGGAGTGTCAAGGCTAAGTGATGGTATAGGTCTCCGGCTGTGAGGACAGATGGAAAGGCATTTCTAGAACACCTATTCACTATTGCAATGACAGTAGAGGCCTGATCCAGGAGAATTTGATCATCTGAATGTGAAATCTGGCTTACTCATTATCTCCTAATTCCAGATGTGAATTTTGAGGGTGAGATTTTATACTTTTCCTTCTTGAATCTTCTGTATCTGTCTCCCTTTGTCTTTATGTTCCTGTCTTTGTCTTTCCTCCCTTTCACCTTTTTCTATGATTCCTATTGCCATTCCTGCTTTCTTTCATCCCACATTTTTATATGAAACTTGGTTATTATCTCTCTCTTTGCTCTCCCAGGGTTCATCTTTTCTCTGGTTCTTCTACACTGAGGCATAAAACCCACTTTCTGTTGATCTATCAATATAGGCAGCAGCATTTTTTCTCTTTGATGTTAGTACATCCACATGCTTGAGCACGAACGACACACTCTATTGTTCCTGCCTAACCCTGTACTTATGCACAACATCAACTACTTGCCATGGTTTTGTTGTGTTTAATGCTCAGTTATAATTTATACTTCTCATAATTTCTAAAATTTTATCTGACTCCTTTCATCAGGATTCCTTCGACATTCTGAGCAGTATTCCTCAAGCTGTGTTGTGCTCTGGTAAGCACTCACAAATCTTTATTATTGCTGTGTGCTTGGAATGAAAGATTATTGAGTCATTAGTTTCTGTTGTCTAAAACGGACTTTAAGAAAATAATATACAGAGTTTTATGAATTTAACATTGTTTTTAAACATTTAAAATAAGAATTGGCCAATTAATAAACATGTTTAGCTGATTAATTAAGACGTCATTTACAGAGGTGTATAAATTAAAAAAAAACACATTTTGTAAAGATTGCCAATAAAGATCTTAGCTTAAGAAAAAAGAAAGTGTAGTTCCAGGGGCTTGACTTACTTTTATATTAAGCATTATTAAACAAGATGGGTTAAAAAAATAAGAATGGAATTATATAATATGCATTAAAAGGAAAAATCATTAAAGACTTTATTTTCAAAGCCATTAATCTAGAGAAATGCAGACACATAATTCTTCATGATAAATTTTCATAATAAATTTTTGAGTTCTTATGTGCCAAATATCTTCTAGGTGTGCACACTCAATAACATATTTAATATTTATAGTAACCCAATGAAATTTATTCTCATCTTCACAGGTGAAGAAACTGAGGACCTTGGTGAGAGTGTAGCTGGCCCAGGACTCAATCAAAATCCTTTCTGTTTGATTTCTTTGTTTGTTTTTTGCCAAAGAGAGACAGAGTGAGAGAAATGGAAAGTCATCCCAGAGGGGATGGCCATGCTACAACACTTCTACTCCATTCTCCTCTCAGGATTTGGGGTGGACAGGCATATGTGCTCAGCATGATTTTCAAGATGCTGGGTCTAGGACTCAAACTGTGATTGGTCATTGGAAGTCCAGCACCTTAACATCCCACACTGATATATGTTTTTAGAAGTGATTTTATAAACAATTATATCAACTCTCATTAAGTATATGTCTTAATAGAATGAGAAGTACATGAAACAGTGACATAAGCATTTTGTATTAGTGTAGTAGGACTGATTTTATGAACTTTAGTATCTAATTTATAGTAATGAAAGAGTACTTGCCATACCCCAGTATTTATAGTCATCCAACACAGTTTATAGTCAAGGACAGGTTTTGCTAAAATGAACACTACATTTCCCATCATCCTTGAAACCACATATGTCATGTGACTAATTTCTGGCCAATCTGATGTAAGTGTAGTTTTTCTTTTTTTTTTTAATTTTCAGAGGTGTACTCTTATAAAAAAATATAACCCAGTTATATGATTCTTCCCTTTTCTCCTTTTCCAATGTGTACATTATACTCATGGTGGAAAATCATCTTGCACTTTGGATTTAGGTCATCCGCAGAGAGAAGCTGTACCACAAGACAGAGGACACTTCCATCATAGACACTTACGTGTCAGGGTCTCCATATCAGCCTAGATGTATGTTAGGGATAAATAAGTGTCTATTTTCTTTAAAACACTGATACTCTGAGTCTTTGATAAAGAAGCTTATCCAATGCCCTAAACCAATACAAGTGGGTTGGACTTACCACGTAGTTGTCTATATTACTTACCACCAATTTAACTTTCTTGCTTGTTCTCCATTTTTTAGGTATTGGCTAAAGTGTTCATTGTACAAAAGAGAGTGGAGGGGCAGTATATTTCCATTATGATGCTATTTGAGAACTTTATATACGGCATCCTTACTTGCCTTTAGAGTATACTGTGTATATTTTATGCACCCCACACAACACACTTCAGAGATAGAAAACAAAGTTCTATACAAAAAAATGTGCCTCTGATATAGATATGTAAATGACAATGTTTTCAGAAATATAGTAACCCAGTGAAAACTCTTCCTTGGAAAATATGACCTAACCTGATTTATTCCAATTGACTGAGACAGTGACTAAAGCAAGTTTTATTTTGTAAAAGCCTCTGAAAGAAATAACCTTCTATGTTTTCTTAGAACTTGAAGGATATGGGTTTTTTCACGCCAATAAGTACTATTAGAAATGCCAGTTAAGTCGATGTCCCAGCTCACAGATTTTTCTTTCTGTTCCCTGAAAATCCTGGAAGTAGGAAAAGAATTTCATTATACTTTGCTTTCACTGTTTCCAATTTTTACCTTAGACAAACGGTGTACATACACTCAAACGGTACTCAGTTTGAAATAACTTGACACTGCATATATTAAGCTAAACGGAAGGCCATGTGCGTACACCGAAACTGATTTAGTATGCAATATTTATCTGTGGGAGAGAGAAACACAATTCAATTCAGGCTGATTCATCCTCCATTTTCTGCGCACAGAATCCCACAGGAGGTCATCTACTATCATTTTATATTTATTTGGTATGCTTGAATATATCAGGCAGTAATGGAGTAAAATCTGTGATCATGGCAGATAAGATAACCTGCTCTTCCCCGTGTAGCTAGCATGCAGAGCTTACATTTTTGCTTTTGTTCCCTTATCTACTTGTGACTATAAAATTATCGTAATTGTTTTTAAAAAACTTTAATGTTTTCAGTTTGCCAGTCAACCTAAGAAGTCTTTCCATGCTGTGTACTATCTCTACCTAAAGATGAGTATCATTTAGAATTTCGTGATGATATTACTTTTATTTCTTTTCCCAGTTTGATTAAGTGTCTTGTCACAACTCATTGATAGGGCTTAATAAAAAATAAATAAATAAAATAAAAATAAACAAACTCTGTGTTTTTCTAAATTATAGTATTTGTTCTCCAGATGAGAACACCATTTTTTTTGGTGTGTATTTTTGAGTATATTATTTCTAAAATTTAAGCTTATGGGAGAATTATGTATTAGTAGAGGTAGTACCTAGAAAGATAAATTTGGGCCTTGGAAATATCTAATTTTTTAAAATCTCTTATTCTATCTTTGCTAAGTTACTATAAATACTCTTTAATATTAAGTTGCCATTACTTTTAGCAATTATATGCTAGTTAGTAATCTGTTAACATAATTTAGCTATTTTAAAAGTCATAAAAATTTGTGTTCTTAAAGCCTTCATTTTTTACAGTAAATTTATGTCTAATTTTTAAAGAAAATGGCAAATAGTTTTAAAAAGTGGTTGATATATTCTACATTATCACCTTTAATGTATGATCATTTTTAATTTTACTTTTGATAAAGTAAAAATTACATAACTATTTTTTCTCCCACAGAGAATTTTATATTATTATTATTATTTTTGGAGGGGAGAGAGGGTTTTGCTATTCTGTGCACTCACCAGAAAGACAGAAAGAGAGAGAGAGAAAGAGAGAAATCACCCTCCGGGGGGATGGCCACACTGCAATCCCTTCTCCTCCATTCTTCTCTTGGGATCTTGGGCATGCACACACACACACTTGGCATGAGTTTAAGACACCAGGTCCAGGACTCGAACCGTGATAAACTACATGGGAGTCCAGCGACATAGCCATTACACCAACTGTTGGTCCCGAACTTTACATTATTTTGACTTTCTAATGTTTCTTCTGTTTGCTTTCTACACTCACCCTTTATCACACACTTTCTATCATTCATTTCCTTCCCTTAAAATCTTTGTTATCTACACTTATATTCTCTAGTAATATATCTTCAGATATTTCCATTTCTACCATATAGACATTCAGTATATATTGAGGGAGATATACAGTATGTCTTTTTCTTTTTCTTTAGAGAGAGATTTTTATATAGGGCATGTGCTCTCACTGGAGAGATGAAGACAGAAAGTGAGAAATCACCATCCAGAAGGAATGGCCATGCCACAATCTGTTCTCCTCCATTCTCCTCTTAGGATCTTGGGCACACATGCACACACATTTGGCCTGAGATTTTAGCCACTGGATCTAGTACTAAAACCATGGTCGACTACGTGGGAGTCCAGCGACATAACCATTACACCATCTGCTGGTCCCTCGTTTGTCTCTTTTAAAGTCTGACAGTGTATTGTATTTAACATTAAGGTTTCCATATTCCTCCATTTTTTTTTTAGAGAGAGATTTGCTATAGGGCATGTGATGTGTGATTGCAGGAGAGACAGAGAGACAGAAAGTGGGAAATCACCCCCTGTGTGTATGGCCACACTGCAATCCCTTTTTTTCCATTCTCCTCTCAGGATCTTGGGTACATACGCACACATGCTCGCGTGAGTTTCAAGTCTCCAGGTCTGGACCTCGAATAGCAGTCGGCTATGTGGGAATCCAGCAATGTAACCATTATGTCATCTGCTGTTACCATATTCATCCACTTTGAATCAAACGAGAGTCTCATTGTTTCATGGCTGAATAATATTCCACAGTGTGTATATATATATATATATATATATATATATATATATATATACCACCATTTTTGATCCAGTCAGCAGTTTATTTTTTTTTTTAAAGAACACACACACATGAAAACTGGTAGAGGTAAAGAGTTTATTTTATGAAATGTACGCACTAGAATTTCTATATCCAAAGGTAATTCCTTGAAATGGTAATTTTGGAAGGTCTTACTTGATCCAGTAACATTATCAACGTTTTAAACTTAAAACATTTTCTATGAATTTTCTCAGCTACATTATGAGTTTTACAAAATGATTACTTGGTTCTCTGGATGGCCACATATTTTTTTAAATCCCAAGAGTTTTGATTTTAGTTTGATTTTAGTTTGTTTATATTCTCATTACATTTGGAGGCATTTTTCTCTCTGTAAGCTATTAAATCTGGGCTGTCCCTGTGACCTAGTGGTTAGGGAGCTGTCTCTCTCTTTCCCTCTTGCTAGTGCCTACATGCACCTTTGGGCAAAAATAATAAATAAAAAATCAAATGTATATATAAAATTAGTAGATGATAAATACTGGCAACAGTAAAAATCTTCATGTCTGATTTCACTTTGTTATTTTCTCCTATACTATTAATTTCTTGATGTTCCAGTTTCACCTTAGTCATGTGGGAGTAAAATATAAACAATATATTTGCTATTTTTCTTTCCATTTTTCTTACATCAATTTTTGAATCCCTAAGATTTCATGGGACCCAATTGCTCCCCTTATTTCTATAACATGCGTTATCATCAATTCTGTCAGGTCTGTAGTAACTCCTGCTTTATAACTTTATTCAATACTCACTTCTCCAAACTCAGCATCAACGCAATTCTTTTATCTTCCATGCTGTAGTATCTTAAGGAATGGGGAATTGGTACTTTGTCTAGTGCATAATTATAGGTTGATCTCGATTCATCATCTGGTGGAGTTTTCTTAGGGCCTGTTCAACAGTCATAATAGAAAATAACTAGTTCTTTCTGGCTAGGATGACTAGATGAACACAGTTCTCTAAAAGGATTAAAGAGGCTGATAGAGGTGTAAATGGATATAGCTGCTCTTACATAAGGAAATATTTTGTGAAGAAGATTATAGATTTTCTTCACTCACTTTTTGGAAGAACACATACTAAAATTGAAGGCAGCATCATAATCCTGATCTAGGATCTGAAAATTCAGTTAGAACATATGTCAGTTAAAAAAAAAGAAACTGAAGACTGGGTTGGTCCTGTAATGCAGTGGTTAAGTGCTGTGCAGAGGAAACTGGATTTCGCATAGCCAATAGAGTCTTGGCCTAAGTGGCTTACATGACAGGTGTATGCAGAAGGATCCTGTTGAGATGGAGAATTGGAGGAAAGGAGGTCACAGTGTGACCGGACCCCACTGTGGTACTCTCTCTTCTTCTCCCTCTCTCTCATTCCTTCATGTGTCCTCTGGTATCATAAAAAATAAATAAATGAATAAATAAATAAAAGAGAAAGAAAGGAAAGAAAAGGAAAAAAGAAAGAAAGAGAAAGAAAGCAAGGAAAAAGAATTAAGCACTTACTTGCTTTGGTAATATCAAGTAGTTCTTTCAGCTATGTAATGATCCCTAAATTGTAAGGTGGAGGATGCATTCCAAAATAAAAAAAAGAGGATGACTATGGCCCTCTAACTCTCTTACTAGGCTCTTTGGAAACATAGCTTCTAAATAGTCTAACATAGGTCTTTCTGAAGATTAGTGCTAAGAATTTCATTATTACAGCTGAATTCATTTGTAATATTGGTAGTAATCAGAGAAATGATCATAATTCTACTTCCATCTTCATTCAATATTTTCCAATTCTGCCTTTTTTTTTTTTTTTTTTTTTTTTTTTTTGTAGAAGAGAGGCCATTCTAAATGCTACATTATCAAGAACTTACACATTATAAGCAGAAACCCATGTAATTTTGGCATCTCCTTTCCCTTCCTAGGCACTTTCTATCTCATTAAAAAACTATTGATAAGGAACCAGCAGGTGGTATAGTAGTTACATTGCTGAATTCCCAAGTAGTTGACTGCAATTCAAGTCCCGGACTGGGTGGCTTAAATTCATGCCAGATGTGTGTGACTGAGTGCCCAAGATCCTGAGAGGGTAATGGAGGAGAAGGGATTGAGGTATGGCAATCCCCTCCGGGGGGGGGGGGGGGTGGGATTCCTCACTTTTTGTCTTTTTCTTTCTTTCGGGCAAGTGCATGCACCCTATAGCAAAAACTTCTCTCTAAAAAACAAACCAAACCAAACCAAAACATTATTGATAAAAAGGTAAGTCATTTCTGCTCATAAAGTTAGTGATCTTTGTTCTCTTGTTTCTAAGACAATAGAGATTATACATATCTTCTAATCAGAATTCATATTTAGTCTCCCTCAAGTGTGAAGCAATTATGTTTCTTCTTGGAATTTTTATTCCTACTCTTCTTCAAGGATCTTCTCTTATTCTTTATAAATCAATAAATTAAACCCAGAATGTTTGATCATGACTTCATTTTCAATAAAATTATTTTGAGTACAGCTAAATAAATTTCTTAGTCGATATCTTCTTAGATGGCTGACAGGTTCTCCTCAGTCACTGGGACATTGTCTTAAGAAAGAGGGTCAAAAATATGTAAAAATGTGGAATTGATAAATATATTTCAATGCTTTCCATTTATTTTTCATTTTTGTTCAAGATTACTGCACATTGGTTTCTAAGTTGTAGTTTCTATTTCACATGGCAAGATAGAAAAATGTTTTCTTTTTTGATGGTTTTTGATACCCTTAGTTTATTACGTAATGTATTTGGCAGATATGTGTCATTAATAATTAATATGGTGACTGACATTTCTTAGCTTCTTATTTCAATTATTTGAAGATATGACACACTAGTTGGCAGGTATTTTCTGAGTGCTTACTATATAATAGGAGCTTCTTATGCACTTAAGATCAGGCAACTCATTTAACTATTTTATTTTTCAGAGGTTTTTGTCCTTAGGGCACATGTAGTCACCAGAGAGAGAGAGAGACAGAAACAAAGACAGTGAGAGGGAAAATGAGAAATCACCCTTTGCAAAAGATGGCTAGAGCACAATCCCTTCTTCTCCACTCTCCTCCCAGGATCTGAGGCACATACGCACATGTGCTCAGTGTGATTTTCAAGCCTCTGGGTCCAGGACTCTAACCATAGTCAACTATGTGGGAGTCCAGTGATGTAACCATTACTCCATCTACTGTCTCCTCATTTAAGTCTTAAGGGAACCCAGGGAGTAAACTATATTATTGTCCTCATTTTTTAGGGAATAAAACTGAGGCATTGATAAATTAAGAACCACATCATGTTCCTACTGCCTAGAACTCAGTAAAATATAATATAAATATAATTAGGATATAATATAAATAAAATAAAATTCAGTGAAATAAAATATAATTCTACTGATTGAATAAATAAATGGGTATAGTGAAAACTAAGTACTCTAGAGTTAATTTAAATAAGAAACAATCTCTAAGTAATAAACAATAGGCTTCTGACATAAAGTTCTGATGCAATTTTAGTAGAATTAAAGGAATTTTATATGAGAACATTTAGAATATTCGAATCTTCTGTTCTCTGACACGGTTTGTTTTCTTTTTGTGTCTCTCCAATACTGCTGACTTTCTTTTACCTCTGTGTTTTTTTTTTTTTTTTTTTTTTTTTAAGGCCCCCTATACACTAGAACAGTTACATCCTTTGGTTCAACAGACTATTACTTCTGTTCTTACCGAAAGATGACCCTAAGTATGATATTTTTATCAAGCTCTTTGTTGAGTGACTTTTGTATCATTCCAATAAGTGCTCCAAGAGACTCCACTGGGCATGGCAAGGCATCATCTCACTACATGTGTAACTGTATGCCTTCAGCCTCTATTTAAGTGACCTTTACTCCTATTCTGTCAGTCTCACTTTGCTCTCCATGTTGTCATTTTTAAATGATCCAATCATGAGAAGAAAAGAAACACAAAAAGAAATATTATGAATTGAATAGTCATTAAACTAATACCCATGAGGTCTTGTAAATAGAGTCCTGACTACTCAAATGGAGAAGAAAAAACTTTTAACCTTAGTAGATTACCATTTATCTTGAAATATGAACCAATGAACATCACTAGAATAAAAGTGAAAGAAACGGCAAGTGTAAAACTTTTTAAAACTTTTAAAAAGTAAAAAAAAAAAAAGGAGCGAGAGATTGAGTTGAATCGGCCATGGCACCATTGTTAGGGTAGATGGGTCCCGCATGCATGACTCCCACAACTGGTGGCTTGAGATAGATGCTGGGCACATGAGCATGCATGCCCAAGCACCCAAAAGGAGTAGGGAATGGCCCATGGGTGAAATGCTTTCTCACATTCTCTCTGTCTCTGTCTTTCTCTGTCTGTCTTTCTCTTGGAAGCACATGGGTCCTTTGGAATTTTTTTGTTTGTTTGTTTAAGATTTTTACTGTAGGGCATGTGCACTCACCGGAGAGAAGGAAAGACAGAAAGTAAGAAACACCCCACCCCCAGGGACTTGGCCACACTGCAATCCCTTCTCCTCTAGTCCCCTATGAGTTTCAAGCTGCCAAGTCCGGGACTCAAACTACAATCAGCCATGTAGAAGTGTAGCAATGTAACCACTATGACAGTCCCCGCCAAAAAAAATTTTTAAAAGGGGAAAAATTGATGAAAAATAAGCATGCAAATATTTATTAATGAAGGCATAGCTGATTACTAAAACATCTATTAAAATTGATAAATATAATACAATTTATATAAAAATAAAAAAGACACTCTGAGGTCAGCAGGTGGCATAATAGTAAGACACTGGATTCCCACATGGCCAACCACAGTTCGAGGTTTGAACTTGGGTGCTTGAAGATCACGCTTGCACTCCTGTGCATGCATGCCCAATACCCTGAGAGAATGTAGGAGAAGGGATTGCAGTGTAGCCATCCCCCCTGGGGTGTGACTTCTCCCTTCCCCTCTCTCTGTCTCTTTCTGTCTTTCTCTGGTTAATGCACAGATTCTATGGAAAAAACTTAAAAAAAAGAGACACAATTATATTTGTCCAGGTACAGTGATTTCATATTGCTGAATGCTGAAAGACATTTTTAAAAAATTATGACTATAAATTGGAAATGTGTATCACCTTGGTTTAGGTAATATTACAGTTTTTCTAAAGGTTCATGTTTGGAAATTTGGTCCCTGGTATAATGACATTTGTAAGACCTTTAAGATGTGAGGCCTAGTAAGTATTTGCATCATGGAGGCATCAGTCTTATGTCTGAATTACAGTTGTCTTGTCAGACTTGGTGACTTCCAGCTCTTCTGAGAAGGGGTTAGCTCCTGTGACAGCAGATTGCAATAAAAAAAGCATGGCAGGCCCCAGTCTTTCTCTCTCTTCCTGTACACACCTGCTATCATACTCTCTGTTCCTATTATACAGGTTGTCACTTAGCATCAGAGGCTGGCCTGTTGACAACCCAATGCCTTTGGAGCTTAAAGCCACCTGAATATTATATGCCAAATAAACCACTATGTTTTTACAAACCATCCAGTCTCAGGTAGGTTTGTATGCAACACAATAGCAGACCAACACATATATCCAGTGAATAAAATTTCTAAAAATATGGTAAAGCTAAAAATCAAAAGGTAGAAACTGTAAACAGTTTACAGTTTAAATATTAAGAGTTAATTTTTCAAAACAATGAACAAACTTCAAGGTCTGATATATTTACAGTGAAGTTCTACTCAAATATAAAAGACATTTATAAAATATTTTAGCATATAATGATCTTAGGCAACAGAATTTCATAAGCAGAATATACCAGGACAAAGACTGATAAATTCACATTCACATAACCCCCCCCCATCAAAAGACACTGCAGAAGGAATGAAAAACAAAGCATAGCATGAGAAGTAATATTTTCAGTACCTAAATCTTACAAAGCACTAATGTCCAGAATATATTCTAAGGACAACTGACAATCATTAGTGAATTAAAACAGCAAACATCAGCTTCTTACTCCCTCACACTGCATACCTACTGCAGATGGGATTTAACTTCTCCACATACTTTTTCAGGGACCCAGGATGATTGGAACAACTTCAACTGCAACATTATTGGTCTCAAGACAGAGGACAGCCAGGATGAAAATCACAAGCCAGATGCTAAATATTGTGCACTGAAGGGACATGCCCTTTCTTCACTCACATTTCATTGGTAACAGTAAACTACCTAACCACTTCTGAGTTCAACAGGATAGAGCAGTACGATCCTCCTACACAGAGGAGTAAGAACTGCTAAGAAGTGTATCTCACATAGTGATAGAGAAATTCTAAACATTATACAACCTCCAACAGAACACATCATAGACAAGGCAAGTAGTAAGGGATACTCATTCTCATTGTTAGTCAGAAAGATGATGATTAAAGGTCCAGTGATATATATATATATATATATATATATATATATATATATATATTGATTTGTTATACTGTCAAAAATAGAAAAAATTGGGGACCAGCAATTAGCATAATGGCTATGTCACTGGACTCCCATGTAGCCAACTGGGGTTTGAGTCCCAGACCTGGTGGCTTAAACTCACGTCAGGCGCATGTGCGTGCATGCCCATGATCCCGAGAGGAGAATGGAGAAGGGATTGTGGCGTGGCCATCCCCCCAGGGGGGTGATTTCTCGCTTTCTATCTCTCTGTCTTTCTGGCAAGTGCATGTGCCCTATAGCAAAAACCTCTAAAAAAAAAAAAAAAAAAACTTATTTATAACTATCATATTATTTTAAACCTATGAGGATGCATATATTAAGAAATCATACATTTACAAAAAAAATAAGTTCTAAAGCTCTGGTACAAATGGAAATTTAAAACAGTATTTTGTAGGGTTTTTGTTTTGTTTTTCCATAAGACCCTTGAACTCACCAGGGACAGAGAGAGGGAAAGTGAGAAATCTCCTCCCAGGGGCTTGGCTGCACCAAAATCTCTACTCTTCCATTCTCCTCTCAGGATTTTGGGCATGCACACAAATACTCCCTGTGTGTTTTTCAAGCCACCTGGTCTTGGACTCAAATTGTAATCAGCCATGTGATAATCCAGCACCTTAACCACCATGCCACCTGCTGGCCCCTATTTTGTAGATATAAAAAATAAAAACCTTATCCACTTTTTTCCAACCCCCTCTTCCCTACCAGTGGAGTTAGGTTTAATGTCAGAAACCTATTAAAAATTGCAACTTATGCTGTTTAAATGTACGAAGAAGAATAAAGTTTTTCTATTTAGTTATATCTAAAATTGATTTAATCATTATGGCATAACTTGCCTTAAAATATGTTTTTCAGAATTCAGTGGGACAGAAATAAAAATATACCCCAAGAAAACTTTCTACAGTATTTGAAAAGTTGATCTTTTTATTTAAGAACAAAACTGAGTCTATTCCTGAAAGAAAAATAATCCTCACAGCAGTAGTAGTATTTTCTTAAAGCAATTTTTGTTGTTTCGGCCATTGCGAACCTGACAAGATTTCAGGCATACAAATTGCAGTTTGCTTAGTTTAGCCAAATCAACTTGAAAAGTTCTGCCCATAAAAATCTCTCACTTCTTTAGCTCTCAAACAGATTTAACTGAGGAAAATCTGGTACTTAGTGTTCTGGCTAGGTTGCTTAGCAACCACTCCACCCTGCAGCTCACACTCTGGGTTAGGTGTAAAATTAACTCTTGCAGCTCTTAGAGTTATAGTGAACATACAAACAAGTGTAATACAAGAATATATCCTCCATAATCATTTGGTAAGGTTTTTTATCATGCTAAAAGGAGTTTAATATTTTAAGATACCAGCTCTATTTCCTTTTTTCATAAGTTTGATTACTAATGCAGTTATGTATGAATAATTTAAGAACTGATCTTATGTTTAGCTAACTGCTTTTAGAAAAGGTTTATCTTAACTGATTTAAGACTACAGCTCAAGATATCCTATGACTTTTTATAGTATCAATAAACCTATCAAACAAGTAAATATTTTATTCAGAATTTTTTGAAAGATTGGAAACAAAGCGTAAGGGTTTAGCTTATATTAAGATTATGTAATGTTTTCAAAGAGTAAAATATTGTATAAGCTACTGTTTCTGAAGATAAATTTACTTTTATAATTTTATCTTTTATTTTGTCAGACCTCAAGTTTCATCAATATTATTAACAGGAGTTATGATCTCTACAACCATGATAAATATATTTGTTAACTACTGAATTCAATTCTTAACAAGTCTTTATTCAGTTGGTGTTCTATTTTGGACAATTTATACCTGTGAGTTTCAAATTGAGTCTATTATAAAAATCCTCATCAAAGGTTTTTTTCAGAAAACAAATGAAGCGTATTTCCAATTGTTTTCCCAGGTTTATAAAATAATGACAAGATATGGTGCAAAAACATCTATGCATGTTTTAATATATTGTTAACATATAAATATTCTTCCTTGTAAAAGATTCTCCTTAGATGCATTATTAGTAAAAATTATTTTTGAAGAGACATATAATCTCTATTTTTTATTCCTACTGTATATAATATTAAACACATTTCAAGAACAATTACATGATTAAGTTATGTGTTACTCTCTAATTTGTATTTACCTTAAGTCTTAAGAAGAACTGATTTTTTTAGCCTTTAATCATTAATCAAGTAGAAATAGTAATATAGTTAGTATCTTTTTTTTTTTTTTTTTTGGAGAGGTTTTTTGCTATAGGGCGCATGCGCTCACCAGACCGACAGAGACAGACGTAGAGACAGAAAGCAAGAAATCACCCCCCAGGGGGGATGGTCATGCCACAATCCCTTCTCCTCCATTCTCCTCTCAGGATCTTGGGCACGCACGCACACGCACCTGGCGTGAGTTTTAAGCCACCGGGTCCAGGACGCGAACCGCGGTCGACTACGTGGGAGTCCAGCAACATAGCCATTACGCTAACTGCTGGTTCCCAGTATAGTTAGTATCTTTGAGATGTGTAATTGAAATACATTGTGTTTAGCAATGAGACTAGTTGTGTTACTCATAGCCACATTTTATTTAGACTTTACATAATTTCTGTAAATTACAATGCAGTGAGTTTTTAATGAAGAAAAAAATATGTTCCAGATCCGCCCCATAATGGAATGCTTTGGCGCTACACAGAGATATTTGGATCCTACATGGTCAGCCAGGGTTCAAATCTTGTCTCCTTCAGCTTGAACCACATACTGGATGCATGCTGGTGTCCAGGATGCTGACAGGATGGATAACTGGAAGAAAATGGGTTGCAGTGACACTAGACCCTAGCGCACGTGTGTGTGTGTGTGTGTGTGTGTGTGTGTGTTGGGTGGGTACTTCCTCTCTCTTTCTCTCCCTCTTGCTGCTCTCTTTCTCTTGTGCACATGCAGAAACACTATCTCCGCACACATATACAAAATATATTCAAGATAAATTATGTTTAAAAATGTCACCTTTTTGATTTCTTATCAATAATTGAACATTACTTATTTTCACCAGGCGACTAGGCATTATCACTGAAGAATATTTAAAGCCTTAATTCCTGTTGACATATATTTATTTTTGCTACCTTATTACCTTACTGAAAGCAAACACTTTGTTTATGAGGGGTTAACATTTCAGAACGGGCTGGTAGAACTTGAATAAGAATAAGGTGAAGTAACTTCTTGAGCTGAAGGGCTGAGACTCAAGTGAGCAACAGAAGCTACAAGTTTTGGTCTCTGATAAGAGTATCCTATTATTGTGAACAGTCATTATAATATTTCTGTGTGCACACAAAACCTGGAATGTCTTGTGTACTCACAGGGTAAGGGATAAATTCTTGAAATGATACATACATTTTTCATATGTATTATTTTTCTTAGATTGATCCGTTCAATAAAGAAGACACAAAGTGGATCATAGCATTTCCTAAGTAAGAATTCAGTGCCTAGAAGTTGTCCTTAAATCCTCTTATTGTTGTTGACCTCATGGTCTCTTGTTCTGCCAAGTGTGCCCAAGGCAGCTCTTCCTGTCAGTGCCTGGAAAGATGCATTGATTTGCTATTCACTATAGCACAGACCTACAGATTAAGAGAGGTGCTAATGGCAAGATAGGAGAAGGAAAAAAAAAAAAAACAAAAAAAACAGAAGCATGAGGAGGCATAGAAGATTTAGAAACAAAATTATTGCCTGCATTAAAGAACACACACATAGAAATGGAGAGAAATTTATTACCGAGTATAAAAATGAATATAAAAAGCAGAGGTGGCAATGACAAAAAGATAGGAAAGAAAATTAGGTGTTCCTTGAATAAACAAGTAACATTTGGGTGAGGAGGAAGGTGGAGGGGACAAAAGTGAGATGACAGATGGGACTGGCTTACAAAAGTGCAAGATTATACTAAAAAAATTTAACTTAACATTCAACAAAGGGTTAGAAGGTTCTCTAGCACAGACTGGAATACCTTCTCCTGTAGTAGAAAATGAAATATTAAAAGGCTTTATTATTGCACTGGAGCAGATAATTAGGCAATTAAAACTATTAAAATTTGATAGAATATCAGAACTATAAAGCATGCCTGCCAAGTTCCAACTTTTCAAGCTAAGACTTGGCTTTTCAAATCTTATCATTGCTTTTAAGAATTATTAGTGCTGTGTTGCTGAATAAGTTTGCTTTCCGTTATTGGGAAACAGAAATATTGAAGGTAGAAATAGAGGGTAGTGTCACAGAAAAATAATAAGTTTGCAAGGAATTCATACATAGAAACTAAAGAAATAGGGTGGTGCAACAGGAAAAAAGCATATTTATGAATCAAAGACAATAGTATGAGCTAAGAATTTTGAAGGAGACTAATATCAAAAATCTTTTGCAGAGAGAATCTATAGACAGGCACAAGTGTTTGCATAAAAATTAACAAAATTGTTGGACATTTTTATGATCCTAAATGTTTGTGAATGTATTATATACAATAACCTAAGACACAGAAAGAGTTTTAACAAGAAAATTAAAATTAAGGTTGATTGTTAAATTCTTAACAGACATAGTGTTGTGAAATCTTCAGCTAATATAGCCCTTAACATTATTAAGAATATTCTAATGTTTCACTAAAAGAGATACAGTAATTAGGATATGACTTATAACTAGGAAAAAAAGGGAAGATGCAATTCTCGTTCGCCATTTCTATCTCAAAAGTATCATTATACATAGTTGTTATTTAACCATTATTATAGAAATCTCAGGGTCAGGTGTTTACCATAAAAATAAACTGAAATATTTTAGCCTAGAATTATCCTGAGATCCTAACAATGTGTATTGCTTTACTAAACCACGAATAAATAACAGTAAAAATGTGAGTGATATCTGGTAATATATCTTGTATTTAACAAAAATATTATATTTCAGGATAATACTGTAGGGTTTTAAAATTTCTAACATATTTTAAAATGAAATTTTGAATAAAACTGTTACGCTAATTTATTTCAACTTTGTTAATAGTCTGAATGTGTCACTTGTATGGAAACATTGAGGCTTTCGTTAATTTGTCAAAAGAAACTAATATTGGGACTAGTAGTTAGCTTAATGACTATGTCACTGGACTCCCACATAGTCGACCGCAGTTCAAATCCCAGACCCAGTGGCTTAAACTCACACCAGTCACGTGTGCGTGCATGCCCAAGATCCCAAGAGGAAAATGGAGGAGAAGGGATTGCGGCGTGGCCATCCTCCCTGGGGGGTGATGTCTCGCTTTCTGTCTCTCTGTCTCTCTCTGTCTGTCTGGCGAGCGCACACGTCCTATAGCAAAAACCTCTCCAAAAAAAGAAAAAAAAAAAAAAAAGAAACTAACATTTTCAAGGATAAAACAAACTTTTAAAAATAATCTAAATAAAATCATTACAGAGAAGTGTGTCATTCTAGATAAAGAGTCAGTGTTCACGATTTTCAATGAAAACAACTGATTAATAGCATGCTGGAATATCTTACTTTCTGTTGACAAAATATGGAATTTTACTAATTTAGTCACGTTTTAATAAAATGAAATATCGAGACCAGCAGTTAGCGTAATGGCTATGTCACTGGACTCTTACGTAGTCGACCGCAGTTCGAGTCCCGGACCCGGTTGCTTAAAACTCATGTCAGGCGCGTGTGCGTGCACGCCCAAGATCACGAGAAGAGAATGGAGGAGAAGGGATTGCGGCATGACCATCCCCCCGGGGGGTGATTTCTCACTTTCTGTCTCTCTGTCGAGTGCATGCGCCCAATAGCAGCAGCCTCTCCAAAAAATAAATAAATAAATAAAAAATAATGAAATCTCAAGATGATCAGAAATAAAAATACATAGCCAGAATTGTGAGTAAATGTTTAACTTACATGGATCACAGAGGTTAAAAAGAAAACAACAAAAAAACCCCCCATAAAACAAATAAATAATTAAAAAAATAGCATTTAACTCACACAGACCTCATATCTAAAACCAGTCTAAACATATTAAAAAGTCACAATGATATTGCATTGTTAATAAATAATAACCAGAACATATCTGTATATTATCTTAGGTCTTCAGCAGAAAATAGTTCTCTACTTAGGCTGAAATAGAGGAGAATCAATAATTAAAATATCAAACAACCTGCTTGTTGGATCTCACGGGTAGACATGCCTTCAGCCCTCCTGAATAAACTTGCTAAAGCTACACTTGGGTTCAGCAGGCTACCTCATCTCCAGAAATTATAATCAAGAGTACAAATCCTGCCTGTACCAGAATGGCAAAGCAGGCATCTGGTCCCTCCTGGCCCACCATTGCCAGGGCTATATCCAGGTCTTTATAGCTGACCTGGTCCCAGACAGGACAGACAGATTCAACCGATTCTGTGGGCCACATAGATTGGGCCTGACTCCTCTTCTCCAAGATTGCCTTCACGTTCTGAGCTGGAGGGTCACCTTGTTTCCAAGCATTTCGTGTAGGCTGAATAGTACTTTGCTTCTTGAGTCTCATGAATAGGCTTGCTTCTGGTCCCTACTGGACAAATTTGCCAGGGTCACACATGGGTTTGGTGAACTGCCTCATCACAGGAAATTACAGACAATCACATGAGCCCCAGTTGGATCTGAAGGGAATGGCTGGCCTCTAGTCCCTCCTGGACCATCTTTGCCAGAATAGTATCTTGGTCTTAGAGGTCGAACTGCCCCTGGAAAGGACAGGCAGGTCCAATAGACTCGTGAGCCACATAGATAGGCCCTGCTTCCTTTACGTCCTGGGTCACCTTCATAGATCCACCTCCAGGCCTTGAGGAGCACCACAGACAGGGGACTTCAAACAGGCTGCTCCTTTCACAGACAGGCTTCCCTCTAGTTCTTCTTGGATAAACTTGCCAGAGCCACACTCAAGTTTGGTGAACTGATCTACTCCCAGAAATTAGGCAAATACACAAGTCCGACTTAGATCTGAAAGGCGTATCTGGTTTTGTGGTCCCTCCCAGACTGACATTTCCAGGGCTACACTTAGGTTCTGAGTGTCGATCCATTTCCTGAGCATTATAGAATCTACTGTGTAAATCAGGAAGAAATGAGAACCTAAAAATCATCACAGAGATACAAGAAATACGAAAGGAAAACAAGGAAATTTCTCTCCCCCAAAGGAACATGGTAATCTTACCAACAATGGATAACATACAGGAAATCACTGAAATGTTGGAAAAGGAATTCAGAACATTAATTATAACAAAAGTCAATGAGATTAAAGAAAAAACAGGCAACCAATTCCAGGATATGAGAAAATTATTTCATAATATAAGTCAGGAGCTCTCTCTCTATATATAGAGAGAGACACCCTAAAAAAGAATAAAACAAAATTTCTGGAAATGAAGGGTACAATATAGAAACTCAAAATCCTTCCGAAAATATTAACAACAGATTAAACCATACAGAAGCAAGAATTTCTGATCTTGAATACAAACCTCCAATTTTTATCCAAGTCACAAAATAATTTAAAAAAGACAACATTAAAATTTTAGACACCATTAAGAAGCCAAATAGCTGCATGATGTGTATTCCAGAAGGTGAAGAGATACAAAAAGGCATAGAAAATCTCTTTCATGAAATATTATCTGAAAACTTTCCAAATCTAGAAAGACACATAGGCATCCAGATGTAGGAAGTACAAATTTATAAATGTAACATACACTCACTTAAGAATCCCAATGGAACCACCCAATAGAATCAACATAAGAAGATCCTATCCAAGATATACAACTGCCTTGGACAGGATAATTCCTATAAATCTTGTAAAATTACCAGTGACATTTTTCACAGAAATAGAAAAAAAATCATAGAATTTTCTAGACTTACAGAAGACCCCATATCTTTTAGGCAATACTGTGCAAAAGAATAAAGTTGGAGACTTCTCATTGTCAAACTTCAAAATATATTACAAAGCTGTGATACAAAACATCATGGTACTGATAAAAACATAGGCCAATGGAATAGAATAGGGAATTCAGAAGTAAACCTCAAAACATACAGACAACTGATTTCTGACAAAGGACACAAGACAATTCAGTGAAGAAAAGAAAGTATATCTTATACTGGACTAACATGCACTGTATTCATGCTGGGAAGAATAATTTTGTATGCTGTAAGGATGTTCAGTGATTAAATATAAATTAAAAATAAATAAATAAAAAGAAACTATATTTAGGAAATGGAGCTGGGTAAACTGGATTTACGCTTTTTATCTGTGCAAAAGTAATACTAGACCTCTATCTCTCACCACTAAAAAAAGTCAACTCATATGGATCAGAAGTCTAAATGTAAAACCTCAAATGATAAAACTAGTCAGGTATACCACAGGTGAAAAACTTGGAGACATTGATGTAGACAATATATTTTTTTTTTTTTTTTTGGAGAGGTTTTTGCTATAGGGCGCGTGCGCTCGCCAGACAGACAGAGACGGAGAGACAGAAAGCGAGAAATCACCCCCCCCAGGGGGGATGGCCACGCCTCAATCCCTTCTCCTCCATTCTCCTCTTGGGATATTGGGCACGCACGCACACGCACCTGGCGTGAGTTTTAAGCCACTGGGTCTGGGACATGAACCGCGGTTGACTACATGGGAGTCCAGCGACATAGCCGTTACACTAACTGCTGGTTCCCAGTAGGCAATAATTTATTAAATAACACCCCTATAGCATGGGCAATAACTTCAAAAATAAGTGGGATTACACCAAATTAAAAGTGTCTGCAGAATTAATAAAGAGCCCACAGAATGAGAGAAAATATTTGCAAGTTATACTTCAGATGAGAAATTAAAACAAGAATATATAGGGAACTCAAGCAGTTTAATTGAAGAAAAACTAATAATATAATTTAAAAATGGACACTTGATGTTAACAGACAGCTTTCAAAGGAAGACATCTGAATGGTCAAAAATATATGAAAAAATATTCAATTTCTGTTATCATAAGGGAAATGCAAACCATAATTACAATGAGATATCACCTAACCCTAGTAAGAACAGCTATGATAAAAACAAACAAACAAACAAAAAACACTAGGGGCAACAAATGCTGGTGGGGCTGTGATTATAAGAGACCATTCCTCTGGGACCAGCAGTTAGCGTAATGGCTATGTTGCTGGACTCCCACGTAGGTGACCGCGGTTCAAGTCCTGAACTCGGCAGCTTAAACTCATGCTGGGCGCGTGTGCATGCGTGCCCAAGATCCCAAGAGGAGAATGGAGGAGAAGGGATTGCGGTGTGGACATCCCCCCTGGGGGGTGATTTCTCGCTTTCTCTCTCTCTGTCTCTCTCTGTCTTTCTGGCGAGCACACACACCCTGTAGCAAAAACCTCTCCAAAGAAAAAAAAAAAAAGAGACCATTCCTCACCCCCCAACACTGTGGGAATGTAAATGAGTACAACCATTGCATAAAAGAATATTTAGATTCCTGGGACCAGCAGTTATCGTAATGACTATGTCACTGGACTCCCACGTAGTCGACCGCGGTTCAAGTCCTGGACCCGGTGGCTTAAACTCACGCCGGGCGCGTGTGCGTGTGTGCCCAAGATCCCGAGAGGAGAACGGAGGAGAAGGGATTGTGGCATGGCCATCCGCCCTGGGGGGTGACTTCTCGCTTTCTGTCTCTGTCTCTCTCTGTCTGTCTGGCAAGCGCACGCGCCCTGTATCTAAAACCTCTCCAAAAAAAAAAGAATATTTAGTTTCCTCAAAAATCCACAAATAAAAATCTAATATGACCCATAATCCCAGTGCTAGGTATTTATCAAAGAACAGGAATGATGCAGTTGGAAATATACTTCCACTTCCTTGATTATTTTAGTATTATTCATAATAATTTAGACATCGATTTAATCTAAGTGTCCAAGAACTTAGGACTGGATTTTAGAATTATAGCATATATACACAGTGGAATACTATTCAGTCATAAAGAACAGGGAGACTCTGTTATTTGATACAGTGTTTGAATCTCTAAAATGTAATGCTGGGACCAGCAGTTAGCGTAATGGCTATGTCGCTGGACTCCCACGTAGTCGACCGCGGTTCGAGTCCCGAACCCGGTAGCTTAAACTCACGCCGGGCGCATGTGCGTGCGTGCCCAAGATCCCGAGAGGAGAACGGAGGAGAAGGGATTGCAGCGTGGCCATCCCCTCTGGGGGGTGATTTCTCACTTTCTATCTCTCTGTCTCTCTCTGTCTGTCTGGCGAGCGCACGCGCCCTATAGCAAAATACCTCTCCAGAAAAAAAAATGTAATGCTAAGTGAAATAAGTCAGACCATGAATGACAAATATTGTATATCTGACTGAATGTCTTCATTCTATGGCAGAAGTGAAAGATTTGAAAATGTGGAAGTAGAGAGGACAGCTGTAGATTCCAGAGATTGCAACGAACTGGGAAGATGGAAGATAGATAGAAGGGGATCAGGACCAAAAGGGTTTAACAGACACAAGAATGGAAATAAACGGGCAAATGGGTTATGGGATGGCATACCACAACCAAGTGGGTAAAAAGTACAAAACAGACATGGGGTATTCATTGCTGAAAATGACGAATGTTGTTTTTCTTTGATTTGAGTATTACATATTGTTTGCATGCTTTGAAAAGCCAATGTTGCGCATCACAAATATGTGAAATAATGAAATTTAAATAAAAATTATAAAAATAAAATAGAAAATCTCTTGTACCTAAAAGAGAATGAAAGGCAAATAAAGAAAAAGGAAAGAAAGAAAAACAGTAATTCCCAAACAACATGGATCCTTCTAGTTAGTTCCTAAATTCTGATTGGAACTCAGTAAAAAGTCAGCTGTGATAGCGGAGAGAAAGGTTCAGTCTACAAATGAAAAAAACAGAAAACCAGAACTGTTTCACTAAAAGCACTGTAACTTTGTAATGCCTATTTGTTTTAAAAGATGCTATTTATTTAATCAACTACTATGTAACTAGTTATTTTTGGACACTTAGCTAAAGTAGGTCTTAGCAAATGGAAGATACAGAAACACATAGACACATGCACAAACACTCACATAGGTATACAAAAGACACAATATTGATTGATATTGCCTGTATTTTACATTTCATTATAGGATTAATTCATTGATATAAGAGGAAACAGTATAAATACTATTTTGCTACCAATGCAATGTAAAATATACTATTTTATCAGCTAATAGGGAAATATGTTTATAGTATAAAATATACTATGTACTAGTAATACATTTATATCTATATTCTGTTACAATAGTATAGACATATACTACCAAATAAAATAATATACTAATAGTACAGACAGCATAGTATAGATTTCTTTAAAATAATAATTATTTTATTTAACTTTATTTATTTAATTTGACCAGAGAGACAGAGTATGAGAAAGAGAGAAGGGGAAAGTGAGAAGGCAAGCTGCCAGATCCAGGACTTGAACTGTGGTCGGTCATGAGTCCAGCGCCTCAACCACCACTCCACCTGCTGGCCCCAAGCATAGTATAGATTTCAATATGTCTATATGGCATGATGGCTTTCTGATTCAATATGACTGCTCTCCTAATAAAAAGAGAAAATTTGGATCCAGACATATATACAATATAAATGCCATTTGGAGATGAAAGCTTAGATTGGGGATGCTTCTCATTATGATTTGGATGACGTTTTGTCCCCAATAATTTCATATTTGTAAGTTGATATTGGGAAGTGGTAGGAGTTAATGGAAAATGATTGAATCGTGGTGACCGCATCACAGAGATAACAGTCTGGTGAATAAATGATGTCTTACAAGACTAAGTGAGGTCTAGGTGTTGTGAAAACATGTTATTTCTCATGAAAGCTGGTTGCAATAATAGAGGAAGAGCTGCCTAAAGTTGTCTTTCTCTCTACACATATCTGCCATCCCCTCTGCTTCCACCCGTCATGCTGTAAACCTTCTACCATTTTGTAATGCCTTTGGACTTCCTAGCAACCAGAACTGTGAATCAAAATAAGCTTTTATTCTCCCAAATTAACTAGGTCTCAGATATTTCTAAATTCATCCCTTCTCAAGGATATTGTAGGTTAGCAAGGCAATAACAGACTAAATAATGGCAGAGATGGTCAGCATATCATTCGAAGTGAGGCGAGGGCTTTGAAATAGGTTTTCTTTCATGGCCCTCACAAGGAGCCAATCCCGCTGACACTTTGAGCCTCCAAACTGTTTTTGTTGTTTAAAGCATCCAGTTTGTGGAACTTTGTTATAACAGCTTTAGCAAAGTAAAACACTGTATTATACCATGCTGTGAGGTACAGATAATTTATCTATTAGGTTGTCAAGAAAGCCATGATATATTTTTTTTCTATTTTTCTATGCTAAAATGCCTTTCCCAACAACCCAATGTTACTATAGTAATACTGTCTGTCTATATTTATCTATCTATATGTATTTATCTATCTCTATCTATCTATCTATCTATCTATCTATCTATCTATCTATCAATCATGTATCTATATCTATCTATCCTTTAAAAAAACCATAGTGGTATTTTTCTGAAAGGCACATAACATTCTTAACTGAAATAAAAATGAAGTTACTAAGCTAAGGGAGATATATAGAGAGTTTTTTTTAATTCAAACACCTTAAATGAAAAAATGTTAGTTGGAACTGAGCTTGCTAATGTGGGAAGTGTTTATGCAAACATAATTGCTCGCAGAAAAGTAATAAAAAATTTCAAGTGACCTTTGAGGTTGTTTAATCCAGAGTCTGTCTTAGTACTTAAATACTCTCCATAAGATCCTTGAATGACAGCCAATTACCTCCTTTCATGGGAGCAGACAGAGGGGTATGGCTGACTGCCTGACGGCACCAGGGGAGGTTTTAAAAGAGGAGGTGATAATTAGACTAAGTTGAAACATGGACAAGGATGGCAGATTTCCCTAAGGCTAGAGTGTAATGTGTGGGAGAGAGAAAAGTGGGAGGTTCGCTGGGAAAGCTGGCCTAGCCAGATTGTGAAGTGTTTTACAAACTATACAAAGAAGCATTGGTTTGTCTCTTAGGTGATAGGGAGTTTGGGGAACATTTTAAGCTTAAAAGTAATAAGACACAAAGTAAAAGCTCTTATTATTAATAGATGTATATATTAGGCTGCTCATATTTGCAAAAGAATGGAGGTACTTTGGATAAAGTTCAGAATGTAGACATTTTGATCAATGGGTGAATGCAACTAGCTTGTTTAGTATTAATTTTCAGTTCCTCATTTGATGTCATTTGATTACTGAACCTGCCCTGTCACCAAATAGCATTCCGATTTAATGCCTGTCACCACTTACCACCATGACATTTATGCACAGGCCAGTGAAAAATTATTTGGTTATATGTATGTATGTATATATCAATATATATATATATATATATATATATATATATATATATATAGTGATCTTTTCTTATGTACCTGTTATGGAAAACTATACACTTACTAGAAAGTTCTTTGTATATCTAATTTTATTTTTCATATATTGCAAAGGCCTTGGAAAATCAAAAATTCTACTAGGTTTGACAATATATCAGCAGTCAATGTGTACATTTTTTAGTTAAGCTTATTTGAGGAGAAACTTACAAAGGAAAACTGTACAAAAGGAAGTTATAAGAACTGTAATACGCAAGTGTAGAGAAAGATCATAAAATGTATTTATATAAGGAAACTGTTACTTCTTTATTTCTGTCTTGAATTCATCTTACCTTTTTTTCTAAGATGCTATAGTTTGAATATATCTCCTCCCAACCAGTTCATGTGTTGTGGATTCTCTTTATTATCATGCTCTACTTGTTGACATAAGAATGATGATCTGTAAGATTGTCTCTTGATGAATTTCTTCATAAATACTTGTAAGTCTGATTAATCTTTTAATGTATTTCAATAATTTAAAATAATTTTACAATGGGGTTAAAAGGGTGAAAATTTGATCCAGTTATGGTTTTAAAAGCTTGAACATTTGGGAAGATATTAGGATTAAGGTCTTTAGGGCAGGTCATTCATGATTGCATTCTGTGAGTTATTAAGGAAAGGGACTAAGACTAGAGTAAAAACAGACCCACGGGCAGTCAGTCTTCTCTGTTCTTAACCTTGTGATGTGACTAGGAATTCGTAAAATGTTCACTAAATATGGCCCCTGGGGCCTTGGACCCCCAAACTGTGAGCTGACTAAATCTCTATTTTTATAAACCACCTACTCTCAGATATTTCAGTTAGCAACACAATAGTAGACTAAGACATAAGAAACATATCATGTAGGAGATAAATATTTAAATTTGTTCCCATTCATTCTTCCTCCCTAGCTACCTTCCATTAATCTGTCTGGAAACACTAAGAGATTTGGCTTATGAAGCTTTGTGATGGGAAGATGAAATAGAGTACTTGGCACAGTGACAAAATCTAGACCTTTTTCTCTCTAGGTCTATCTGTTGGCCACCAGTTGTTGCTTGATATATTAGCGATTGCAACTGAAAATCTCAGTAGCTATAATTTATGATCTGGTCTTTTTTGGCCTTGCTTCATTTCCTGGTGTAATAGACCATCTGCAATCTGGCCAAGAATCCCATTCAAACACAGCCTGGGCTATAGAAGCCCTCCTTGTCACAGATATAAAAATACCTAGGAATAAATACAATTGTGAGGAGTCTAGATATAAATTCACATAATTCATATAAGGTTACAAATATACATGTATCAATTTGATATATTATCCAAAAATTCATGCAATTGTCTCGCTGGAAGCCTGAATTTCTTTTACAAGGATTTAGCAGGAGAAATTGATCAAAAATACCTTGACCATTTATTCAGCCTTTGTTTTTAACAGACAGATATTTCTAAAACCTTCCTCATGAGTCATATGCATATTAGATATTTCCAGTTATTGCTTTTTGGAGAATCATGTTCCTTTGTTGCCATGAGAATGAGATTCTCTGACTATTTCTTGATGAATTACTTTATAAATACTTGTGTGTCTAATTATTTTCTTTATTCTTTTTTTTGTTTTGTTTTTGAGATTTTTTTGCCTTAAGGTACATGTAGTCGCTGGAAAGACAGAGAGAGACCAAGAGACAGAAAGCAAGAAATCTCCCTCTACAGGGGATGGCCATCCCACAATCCTTTCTCTTCCACTCTTCTCTTGGGTTCTTCGACATGTGTACACATGACTCCCAAGTTGCCAGATCCAGGATACAAACTGTGGTCAGTCACGTGGGAGTCCATGGTCTTAACCACTACACCACCTGCTGGCCCAAAGTCTAACGTTTATTACTAAGGGTTTGTTTGGTGATTTGAAAAAACAGACTGCCTGAGAATCATATCTAGGTAGGCAGTCCTGAGAAGTAATCCCATAATATATCTATATATGAATGGTCTTCAAAAGTCTATGGAAAATATTTATTATGAAAAAGCTATACATGAATTTCAAATTTGTTCTGCATCAGATATACTCATTTTCCACAAATTATTTAAGTATCATGCATGTGTGTATATAGATACATATACGCACAGAGTCTCTGACTTACTGTGATTTGAAGTAGATTTCTCAACTTTACGGTGTTGTTGGGACCAGCAGTTAGCATAATGGCTATGTCGCTGGACTCCCACGTAGTCGACCATGGCTTGAGTCCCGGACCCGACAGCTTAAACTCACGCCAGGCGCGTGTGCGTGCATGCCCAAGATCCCAAGAGGAGAATGGAGGAGAAGGAATTGAGGCGTGGCCAACCCCCCCCCCCCGGGGGGTGATTTCTCGCTTTCTGTCTCTCTGTCTCTCTCTGTCTTTCTGGCGAGCGCACGTGCCCTATAGCAAAAACCTCTCAAAAAAAAAAAAAAATCTTTATGGTGTTGCAAAAATAATACACATAACAATAGGAACTGCATTTGAGTATCTGCATTATCATTCTGTTTTTTCCTTTCATAGTATTCAATAAATTATATGAGCTATTCAATACTTTACTATAAAATGGGTTTTTTATTAGATAATTTTGCCCAGCTATAAGTTAATTTAGGTGTTCTGAGAACATTTAATGTAGGTTAGGCTAAGCTATGATGGTTTAGTAAGTTAGATGTATTAAATGCATTTTCAACTTATTCCATTTTCAAATTATGATGGGCTTATCAGCAATAAATAATCTCAGTGAGTAAAGCAGCATATATTGATATGTGTGTTTGTGTTTGTGTGTATGTGTGTATAGAGAGAGGGAGGGAGAGAAAGAATGTGTGTATATGCATGAATATGTGTGTAAAAGTTTGTCACCTTTCCCTTAATTATAAGAATTGGATTAATTACATATTATTTTTAATAATTATCATATATAAGATCCACTTTATTTATTGGGTCATTGGGAAAGTCATAATGCATTTGTGCAAAGAAAAATCAGAAAAATATGTCATGGCTTTCACAACAACCTAATATAATATAGTAAAATAAATGATTTTTGGATAAACAACTCTCTCAACTTTTTTTTTTTTTCCCTTTAGATTTTTGCAATAGGGAGTGAGCCCTCACTGGAGAGACAGAGGGAGACAGAGACAGAAAGTAAGAAATCACCCCCCAGGAAGGATGGCCATGATATAATCCCCTCTCTTCCCTTCTCCTCTCAGGATTTTGGGCAAACATGCACATGCACCTGGTGCGAGCTTGGGACGCAAACCATGGTCGACTAACTGAGAGTTCAGTGACGTAATCGTTACCCCATCTGCTGATTCCAAAAAACAATTCTCTCTACTTTTAATAGATTTGTAGCTAATAATTACTAAGCAAGTTTACTCCTCTAGTTATCTGAGTTAAAACTGCTTTTTAATAATGTAAGCTACCTCATAACAAAGTAGTCAGAAACAAGAGCTCCAGAACCAAATTATATGGGTTATCTCTAAAATAGAAATGACAATAGTATCTCTTTCACAGGACTATTATTAGGACTAAATGGAATGAGGGTTCTCAAAGATTATCTATCACATGATATCCTGCAAACAAAATATTAATTAATAGCATAGTGTGAGGAAGAAACATGGGTCTTCGATTATAATTTATCTGTAATATTTAACACTACTTGCTTGTAGTTCCTCATCTAATTCTCTAACGGAGATAGGGGATCTTATAGTTAGTCAAATGCTATTACAGAGACATATACATTCACACACACACATATACATATACACATATAAACACACACACATAGATAAACATATGTGTATATGTATAAACTTTTTGAAGACTTTACACTCACACATACAGAAAGTCTAAAAAAATTCATGGAAAAATAAATCTGCATTTTAATTTGATTTTTCTAAAAACATTTTGGAGTACTGCCATGTGCGTGTGTGTTTATGTGTGAGATATATATATATATATATATATATATATATATATATATATTTTTTTTTTTTTTTTTTTTTTTTTTTTGGAGAGGTTTTTGCTATAGGGCGCGTGCGCGGGCCATACAGACAGAGAGAGACAGAGAGACAGAAAGCGAGAAATCACCCCCCGGGGGGGATGGCCACGCCACAATCCCTTCTCCTCCATTCTCCTCTGGGGATCTTGGGCACGCACGCACACGCGCCCGGCGAGAGTTTTAAGCCACCGGGTCCGGGACACGAACCGCGGTTGGCTACGTGGGAGTCCAGCAACATAGCCATTACGCAAACTGCTGGTCCCAAGATATATTGTTTTAATGTTAAAATATACAGCTCTACATTTGATGGTTACAGAGTAACTTCCCTATAGAAATCATCAGAGAGGTAATCCTTAAGCCCAAAATTGTCCAATAGCTTTTAAATTGTAGTTGAAAAAAATTTTGTGAAGGCTTGCCTAAAGTTATATTTATCACACCCATTCCTATAGATCAGTGTTTTCTAAATGACTGGTATACTGTTGCTTCAACAAGAACCATTTTTTTCTTCAAAAAATTTTACACAAAACCTCAAGAGATTAAACAAATGTGCTTTCTTTTTTTTTTTTTTTTTTTTAGATTTTTGCCATAGGGCACATATGCTCCTCACTGGTGAAAGACAGAGAAAGGGAAAGTGAGAAATCATTCCCCGGGGGGGGGGGGGGGGGGGGGGGGGGGGGGGCGGGGAATGGCCAAACCACAATTCCTTCTCCTACATTCTGCTCTTAGGATTTTGGACATACACATACACACGCACACACACACACACACACACACACACACATGCCTGATGTGATTCCCAGGTCACTGGGGCCAGGACTTCAACCATGATTGACCATGTGGAAGTGCAACACCTTAACCAGCACACCACCTGCTGGTCCCCAAAACAGCCAATTTAAAAACTGGCTTGAGTTGGAAAGAGGTGAGGATTATCAAAACCACAGTCATTTAGCTTCACAACTTCTCAGCCCAGTTGGATCATAATGTTCAACAGAATCATCTGATTTTGAGGACAGAAAATTACTCCTTTGGAACCTTGGATTTTTATTTTCCTACTATCCAGGAAATCTTATGATTGCTTATGCAGCTCATAATGTATCAGTTCCCCATCTTTCAATCAGTTAAAAGTACTTATTAAATGACTGTCATGAACCTAACAGTGTTCTGTTGCTCAGTTATATAATAGTAGTGGGCTAACAGCCAAGCATCTGCTGTATGGGTCGTGTCATATGTTCAGTATTATTTTTGTGTGGGAGGCACTGCAAAGAAAGAAAAACTGTGACCAGCAATTAGCGTAATGGCTATGTGGCTGAACTCCCATGTAGTTGACCAAAGTTCAAGTCCCGGACTCGGTGGCTTAAAACTCACGCCGGGCGTATGTGTGTGCATGCCCAAGATCCTGAGAGGAGAATGGAGGAGAAGGGATTGCGGTGTGGTCATCCCCCCTGAGGGGTGATTTCTTGCTTTCTGTCTCTCTGTCTGGTGAGCGCATGCGCCCTATAGCAAAAACCTCTCAAAAAAAAAAAAAAAAAAAGAAAGAGAGAGAGAGAGAGAAAGAAAGAATAACTAAAAACATTGTGCCATATTCATTTTCACATATATTTGTAAGTTCTGTAAAGTTGATAAAACAGGGTATTACAATAAAGGAACTGAGTCATAGAATGAGTCACTTTACACAGGTGCCCTGAATGAACCAAATTAGAAATTTTTCTGGACATCTGGAAGAAAAGCCTCCCATGAGGAGGGGGGAAAACAATTGCAGCAACACTATGTTATACTGAGTTTGGGTTAGTAGAAAATCAGCAAAATGCCATAGAAAAATTTGGGGAAGGAAGGATTTGATTTATATCGTATCGTATGAAGATCTAACAGCCATGAAGAGAGAATGGTCTAGGAACAACGACAACAAATGGAAAAGAAGAGATCCTTTGCAAAGTGCTTTCTAGTGGATGGCAGTTTGACCTCTTTGGGGAATCACAAAGTCATACTTAAATGTCTTCTGAAAAAGAAAAAAGAAAAAACAAGAAACTCTGCTTTAAAATAATATGTAGTGGGACAGCTAAATGGCATAGTGTTTAAGATGGTTGGATCCCACAAAGCTGATGGTGCAGTTGGAGTCCTGGACTCAGTAGGTTGAAAAATATGCTGGAAACTTGCATGCATGTCCAAAATCTTGAGAGGAGAACGGAAGTAAAAGGACTGTGTCATGGTCTTCCCCCACCCCCACCCCCCGAGGGTGCTTTCTCACTTTTCTTCTTTCTCTGGCAAGTGCATATACCCTATAACAGATTTATTTAAATTTTTTATTTTATTTTAGAGCGATTTTTGTCATAGGGCATGTGCACTTGCCAGAGAGACAGAGAAAGAGAGAAAGAAAGTGAGAAATCACACACCCGCCCCCAAGGAGGATGGTCATGCTGCAACTCCTTCTCCATTCTCTTCTTGGATCTTGGGCGCACATGCACACGTGCCCGGCATGAGTTTTCTAATTCACTGGGTCTGGGATTTAAACCATGGTTGACCACTTGGGAGTCCAGCAATGTAACCATTACACCATCTGCTTGTCCTGCATAACAGATTTTAATATACGAGTAAGTATAATAACATAGTTTATGAGCGATTAGTTTGCATTTATTTGATGGACAATTAAAATCATTTTATTGATCACTATATTTGCTACCTGGAGAACATTTAAAAACATAAGGAATTTCACTACATCTAATGCATGTGTACTAGCCTTACTGTTGATAAGTAAAGACTTAAGTTTCACCCTTTTCTCTTTGCCTTACTTTCTTTTTTAAAAAAGAATTATTTAATTTTACTTAATATTATTTATTATGGAGATTATCTAATTTGACAAGAGAGAAACAGAGAGAGAGAGAGAGAGCAAGTTGCCACGTCCGGACTTGAACCATTGTCAAGCATGTGGGAGTCTAGAGCTCTAACCAGAAGGCCACCTGCTGGCCCCTCTTTCCTTATTTTCCTAGCTTATTTTCAAACTCAAATTGTGTAGTGCATAGCTACACAGTATACAATGTGATGATGAATTAATCATAGAAAATTAGATATATGTACAATTATGCTGGGCATTACATCAATACATGTTCATTTGTGTCACTTCAATTTTAACAAGCCTTAATATAATTTTTATGTTATATAGCTATATTCATTATTTAAAATTCTATTACCCAATGAATAAAGCCTATACAGGTGGCTTTAAAGAGAAAACAATAAAATCATGGGACCAGCAGTTAGCGTAATGGCTATGTCGCTGGACTCCCACGTAGTCGACCGCGGTTCGAGTCCTGGACCCGGCGGCTTAAACTCACGCCGGGCGCGTGTGCGTGCGTGCCCAAGATCCCGAGAGGAGAATGGAGGAGAAGGGATTGCGGCGTGGCCATCCCCCCTGGGGGGTGATTTCCTGCTTTCTATCTCTCTGTCTCTGTCTGTCTGGCGAGCGCACGCGCCCTATAGCAAAAACCTCTCCAAAAAAAAAAAAAGAAAAAAAAAAAAAGAGAAAACAATAAAATCATATAATTATCAAAGACTATAATAGCAGAAAATTCTTAGTCTGTAATATGTAATAAGTTTTTTAAGCCAGAAATTATAGGTCAGTATTTTTTGTAACAAGTATAAAGAGCATTATTATGTTATAAGTATTTTAATTTTTTTATATGCAGATGATTTATCCCCCAATTTTTTCTCATGTTGTAAGCTGCATTTTATCATCACCAATTTATGAGTCATTCAATTTGCCTTTTTTAATCTGTAAAAAGTTTATGAGGGACCAGCAGTTAGCATAAATGGCTATGTTGCTGGACTCCCATGTAATTGGCCGTGGTTCGAGTCCCAGACCTGGTGGCTTAAACTCACTCTGGGCGCATGTGGGTGTATGCCCAAAATCCTGAGAGGAGAATGGAGGAGAAGGGATTGCAGCGTGGCCATCACTCCTTGGGGGTGATTTCTCGCTTTCTGTCTCTCTGTCTCTCTCTGTCTTTCTGGTGAGCACACATGCCCTATAGCAAAATAAAACCTCTCCAAAAAAAGAAAAAAAATGTGAATTTTGGTATTTATTATGTACGAATATAGATACACATATAAATTTGCTTACGTTCAATATCATGACTTAATTTTAATATTTTATATTAAATGACTTTTACAAGTGTATATAATTATTATGTTTTTTTAAAATTAGTTTCAGAACTGGTATGATTCCATGGAAGACAAAACAAAATGTACTTGACAAAAATGCTAGATCAAGGTTTAAGAGTAAGAAAGTGAATTGTCAAGAAAATCTACTGTGATTATTCATAAATCAATGTGTGTAGAATTAAAAATGTGACAGCGTTCTAAATTAGACTTCATGAAAAACCTGTACAATCTTGTGAGCCTGTCTTGACATTTAAAGTATATGTAGCAACACGTTGTATAAGCAATGGCCTAGATTCTCAGTACACCTGAGAAGCATCTGTGCAGCTGCTTGTTTTTTTACACAATTCTGTGTTTACCAATGAAACACAGGATGAACTATTGAAAAATAAGAGGTATCCTGAAATGACAGAAGAGAAAGGAGGAAAAAAAGTCTTAATGATTGTATGCTACATCTTAATCTTTAAATGAAAATTTGCTATAACAATTGATATTTCCTTTATATATATCTATATCTATCTATCTATCTATCTATCTATCTATCTATCTCTCTCTATATATATATATTACATTTAACCACTATACATCTTTATAGTGTACAACATGGTTTTTTCCAGTATAAATACAGTGCATATTAGTCAAGACAAAGACATTACCATATATGTTATCATCAGCAAATAACTTTTCAATGTTTGTGTCAATTAAATGTATTATTTTCCCTGTTCCCTTCCCTCTCTCCCTCCATTACCCACCCCATTACTCCTCGTTTACTAGCTCTAGTATCTGCAGTTGCCCTCCCTGCTAGTATACTTTCCAATTTTCAGTTTCTGCACAGACATTCAGTATGAATTGAGTGGGGACATGCAAAGAGTATCTTTCATAGTCTGATTTGCTTCACTTAGCATGAAGTCTTTCGTATTTGTCCACTTTGTATCAAATATGAGGATCTCATTGTATGTTTCCTTTTTAACAGTGTTTACAGCACATAACATAGAATCTGATGATATATACTATCTACTTGTACCTACTAATATCAAGAGATAGCAACTTTTTATTTATACAGGTACATGACTATATTGTATTAAATTAATTGTTTATTTAATGTATTTAGCACTTTAAAGCATTGTCATTGCATTTTCATAAAAATACCATGAAGTGGGTATCATTGTTCGTTACTTTTACAAATGAGAAAATTCGAGGACATAAAACATGAGTTACATGTGCTACACTAACTAGCAGATACAGGGCTAAAGCTAATCTGTCTGGTCGTTCTTACCTTGATCATTGTTCTTGAAGTGAGACATACTACAACATTCACAAAAATTATTTATAAATTGTACCTTTCAGATTCTCTTCACTTTTTGTTGACTAGAAAGTAGGCATCACTTCGTTAAGTAAAGCTAGTAAGCAAATGTACCTTCCTCTAAGTAGAGTCATCCTCCAGATGGTGAGTTATTTTTTCCTCACTGTTTTCTCTAAGGCTTTCCCCCACTACCCTTCATCTTGATAACAATTGTGTCTTTTAAAACCAAAAGAAGCATGTGTTCTCAGAGCTAAGACATAGCTGTTTCTGCATATTTTTTCCTAGCCCTAAGTAACCTCAACAAACTCTCTTTCCTTCTGTTGCTTATTGATCCTAGATTTGTAAATAATATTTATAAATAATATTTGAATGTTATTTTTATTTTGCTACAATATTAAGTTACGGAGTATTTGCAAAAATAGCATAAGAAATCCCTGTGCATCCTCTATGCCATACCCAAATAGTTTACATTGACTCTATTATTTTTTTTGAGAGATTTTTGCTATAGAATGTATGTACTTGCCAGAAAGAGAAGAAAACAGAGAGACAGAAAATGAGAAATCACCCACCAGAGAGGATGTCCACACTGGAATTCCTTCTATCATATTCTCTTCTTGGATTTTGGGTGTACGTGCACACATGCCCAGGGTGTTTCAA